>CM054410.1:3315000-4653750 GCA_028858755.1 Ara ararauna | reverse complement strand
GGGGGGGAGCAAGCAGCTGCGTGGTTACTGGCTGGGCTTAAATCACAACAAACCCCCTGCCACAGGCAGGGACAGCTTCCATGGGAGCTGAATGCTCCAAGCCCCTGTGTCCAACCTGACCTTGAACACTGCCAGGGATGGGGCCGCCACAGCTTCTCTGGGCGCCCTGTGCCAGCGCCTCAGCACCCTCACAGGGAAGAGCTTCTGCCTAAGAGCTCATCTCAATCTCCTCTCTGGCAGGTTAAAGCCATTCCCCTTGTCCTGTCCCTACAGGCCCTTCTCCCAAGACCCTCCCCAGGTTTTCTCCCTTCAGGCACTGGGAGCTGCTCTAAGATCTCCCTGAAGCCTTCTCCAGGCTGAACCAGCCCAGCTCTCTCAGCCTGTCTCCGTTTTCCATCCTGGTGTCTGCCTGGTCCTCAGCTCCTGCCTCCTCCCCACAGCCCTGCCTGCGCCTCCACAATGCCATCTGCTGGCACCGCCTGCTCGGCTCTCCCACCGCCATCCCCACCATCCCTCCTCTATCCCAACCCTCCTCTAACACAAACAACAAGCAGCAGCTTTTTGTGTTCTTCCTCTACACCGCTCCTCCCATCATCCTCACCGAAATATCAAAGCAGTATCTGGTATTGATGAAATACCACCTACCATGTCCATGAGCTCTCAGGCAGATGGACGTGGAAATTGCTCTCTTCCCAATGAGGCTGAAGGCCCTGGAAGCCAACATCCTGTCAGCACAAAACAGCAGTAGGTAAGTCAAGGTGAGACAAAGACATCAAACGCACAAAGGTGAAATAACGCCGTTTTCCACGAGTCTATAAAAAAGCCGGGCTAGAGGCTTCCTGTCCCTCCAGCACTCGGTTTGCAGAGCCATTCCCTCACCAAAGCGACTGGGATGAAACCTTCCTCTCCCCGTTTCCAGCGCCAGCCCCCTGCACTCGCACTCAAAAGGCATTCCCTTGTTTCATTTGGCCTGTCTAAACGCTTTCACTCGGTAACAAACCGTTATTTGGCGCAACCCGGGAGCTAGAAACGGGAGTCCAAACGCGTCCCGCACCCGCTAACCGCCTCAGCAGCGCCCAACGCCGGCTCGCCCGGGACAAGGACACACGCCCCGTTAACGCCGCACGCCGCAGACCGGCACCGGCGCTGCAGGACACGGCTCTATCCCCTCCCTACAACCCCGCAGCGAGCCCGGCGCGGAGCCCCCCCCGCCTGACCCTGCCGCGGGCCTCACCCCCCAACGCTATCGCAACGCCCGACCCAACGCGGCGGCGGCGGCGGCATCGACCGGGGCCGCGCTGAGCGGCCTTCAACCGGGTGAGGAGGCCGCAGCGCGCAGCGCACCCCCCCTCCCTTTCCAAACCCCCCCCATCCCATCGTCACCTCAGCCCCCGGGCAAGCGGTGCACCGGTGCTCACCTCCCCCCGGTCCCGGGGTGCCCCCCTTGGTCCCGGTGCCCCCCCCCCCGGTCCCCCGGTCCCCCTCCCCCCCCCCCGGTTCCTCCCCCCCCCCCGGTTCCTCCCCCTTGGTCCCGGTGCCCCCCCCCCCCGATCCCGGTTCCTCCCCCCCTCGATCCCGGTGCCCGCCCCTTGGTCCCGGTGTCCCGTCCCCCCCCCCCCGGTCCCGGTTCCTCCCCCCCCGTCCCGGTGTCCCCCCCCGGTCCCGGTGCCCCCCCCCCCCCAGTCCCGCTTCCTCCCCGCCCCGGTCCCGGTTCCTGCCCCCCTCTTGGTCCCGATGCCCCCCCCCCCGGTCCCAGTGCCCCCCCCCCCCCAGTCCCGCTTCCTCTCCCCCCCGGTCCCGGTTTCTGCCCCCCTGTTGGTCCCGATGCCCCCCCCGGTCCCGGTGCGCCCCCCCCCCATCGGTCCCGGTGCCGCCCCCCCTCCGGTCCCGGTTCCTTCCCCCCCGTCCCGGTGCCCCCCCGTGTCCCGGTGCCCCCCCCCCCACAACGACCTGACTCCGTCCTCTACGCCTCGCTGCGACGGAAGCGCGGTGCAGAGCGGGAGGCGCGGCCCCTTCCGAGGGGTTGATGGGATACGGGCGGACCGCCCCCCCTCGGTTTTACGACGGTGCGTGGCGGTGTTCGGAGGCGCTTTGCGGCAGGCGGGCGGCCTGAGGGGAGGCGGCGGGACCGGGATCGGGACCGGGATCGGTACCGGGATCGGGGTCGCTGCAGGATGAAGCTGACCACGCAAGCCTACTGCAAGATGGTGCTGCACAGCGCTAAGTACCCGCACTGCGCCGTGAACGGGCTGCTGGTGGCCGAGCGGCAGTCCGGAGCCCCGCGCCGAGAGCAGGCGGGACCCCCCTCGCTCTTCGTGGACTGCATCCCGCTCTTCCACGGCACCCTGGCGCTGGCGCCCATGCTGGAAGTGGCGCTCACGCTGGTAAGGGGCTGAGCTTGGGGGGGCGGTGGGGGGGTGCACAGGGGCCTGGCTGAGCTTGGGGTGAGGAGGGGATGGTGCTGAGGGGGCCGGAGCGGCTCCGAAAGTGGGGAAGCCCCGAGGCCTGTATGCTTTCCGCTGGGGAAAGAGCAGGTACAGAGCCCTTTAGCTTTGTCTAATTCCCTTTTAAGTGCAGGGAAGCTGCTGTTTATATCGGTGCTGTTATCCCGGAGTAGCTCCCAGAGGGAATGCCCTTGCTCTACAACCAAAAGAGAGTATCCCAGTTTACCTTTAAGGCATCTCGAAGCAGTGTCAGCTGGTTGGAAAAGGGCACTCTTTGACTGGAAAAGGGTACTCTGAGTACAGAGACAAATATCTCTTGCGCCTGAGCATCTCTTGTTGTCAGTGACATGGACAGTGGGGTTGAGGGCACCCTCGGCAAGTTTAACAACACCAACCTGCATGGTGCAGTCAGCACACTGAAGGGAAGGGATGCCATCCAAAGGGGCCTGGACAGCCTCGAGAGGTGGGCCAGTGCCAACCTCATGAAGTTCAGTAAGACCAAGTGCAAAGTCCTGCGCCTGGGTCAGAGCGATCAGACAAATACAGATGCAGAATGGGTTGTGAGCAGCCCTGAGGAGAAGGACTGGAGGGTGTTGGTTGATGAGAAGCTCAATGTGAGCCGGTAGTGTGCACTTACAGCCCAAAAAGCCCCAAAGTGTGCTGGGCTGCACCTGCAGAGCATGAGCAGCAGCCAAGGAAGGGGATTCCCCCCCTCTGCTGCACTCTGGGGAGACACCACCTGTATTCTTGATCCACCTCTACAGCAACAGCACAAGAGGGATGTGGAGCTGTTGGAGCGAGTCCAGAGGATGCCATGGGGATGCTGCAAGGGTTGGAGCAGCTCTGCTCTGGAGCCAGGCTGAGAGAGCTGGGCTGGGGCAGCCTGGAGAAGAGAAGGTCCCTTAAGGGGAGATCTTAGAGCAGCTCCAGTGCCTAGAAAGAGGAGAAACATGGAGAGGGGCCTGTAGGGACAGGACAAGGGGAATGGCTTTAACCTGCGGGAGAGAGATTGAGATGAGCTCTTAGGCAGAAGCTGTCCCTGTGAGGCTGCTGAGGCGCTGGCACAGGGTGCCCAGAGAAGCTGTGGCTGCCCCATCCCTGGCAGTGTCCAAGGCCAGGTTGGACACAGATGCTTGGAGCAAGCTGCTGTATGGAAGGTGTCCCCCCTGCCTGTGGCAGGGGTTGGAACTGAATGAGCTTTAAGGTCCCTTCCAACCCAAACCATTCAATGATAAGTATGGATTTCTTAATTCATTTTGTTGTACTTTTCTCATTTATGGAAGCCATTAGCCTAATTAGGAAAAAAGAATGATGTCTTTTCATACTGCAGGTCTTGTTTGGGTGCAAAATCTCACTTGGTATCTTGCCAGCTCACTGTCAGTCCATTAACCATGGGGTAGCTAGGGGCACCCAAGCACTCCTGGTTTATATCCTGCAGCTTGCCCACTGCTCTGAAAGGGCCTTACAGTAAGTTATCATGGGACAATCCGTTTCCCCCCTCTCAGCATCATACGAGCAGGATGAGAGTGATGTCAGGAATGCAGGACCAGCACTTTCCCGTCTCAGCTCCCTGTTCAGGAAGAGCAGAAGCCACCCTGCACTGGACCACAGCTCCATTCCACCAGGCATTTGGGGAGAGTCCTCAGGCCAGAAGTGATGGGGAGCAAAACATGCTTGGATATTTTGTAATAGGGAGTCGGCATGGGCTGGGGCAAATCTGGAGGCAAAGAAGTGCGTTGGCACCTTCACTGTAGGCATAAAGTGAGATCTGGATGTGATTTCGAGCTCTGGACTTCTCTATCCATTTTGAGACTTGTCATTCTTATCAGGAGAAAATCTGTCACTTTTTTATACCTTTAAAAATAACTAATTTCTGATCCTTTAGACTTCTTGTCCTGAATGTTCCCCTCAGTTTAATAGATAGCTTAATGAAGAAAACATGTTTGCTTATAAATAAATTCCAGTTTTCTCTAGTTGAGATGGTTCCATGGGAATGTTGAGATCTTTCCAAAGCATGGAAACGACAATGTGCAGCCAGAGGCGGAGGAACAGGAGCTGAGCCCAGGTCCTGACCTGTGCCCTTGTGAAGCACGCAATATTTGTCAGTCTTAAGCACATTTACACCAGTGTAGCAGTGTAGGAGTAACACTGTGAATGTAATCATTTCCTGCTTATGGTTTTCCTCACGGTACAACCTGGGAAAATGTAATAATCCTGTTTAGAATTGCTTTAATGTAGGCAGGGCTTGACTTTACCTTTTGTCACAGCAGTAATTTGTTTTTCCTGTGGGAATGAGTGGAAGTTGCTAGTGAAGTATAAAATAACATGTATAATAAGTATGTGTAGGGTTTGTCTTTGAATCGGGATGTTTTCTGCGTGGTTAGTTGCAGTGAACTTTCGTGAATTTTGGGCTTATGGTGTAGTTTTCTAGTGTGGATCTTGCTCCAGGATCAGATTATTAGGAAATAAATCCTCTTTCTTGCAATATCTGAAGTATCTTACCATATCTACAGTAAGCAGATCATTATGGAACCAAAGAAATGCCTGTGGCTTATATATTTGCTCTTGGGTTTTGGTACAAAAAGCCAAAGATGGGAAACCCCTGGCATTTCCCACATTAATTAGGACTTGCAGAGGGGTTTGCAATCACATTTGATGACTCCTGTGATACTTGGCAGCTTTAAAACTCTCTGCTCAACAAGAGCCTGGGGCCTTTTGCTCCCATTCTTTGTTTAAACAAAGGCAAAGGTGTCAGTAAATACTGGCTGGGCAGCTATGAGAATTGGGTTTTATTGTTGTAAGGTTGAAGAGGAGAGTGTTCTGTACCGCATAACACATGGTTACTGAATAAATCAGTGAGATTAGCGTTGAAACTGAGTGTTTGTAAAAAAGCACTTCCGTTTCTAAAGGATTTTAAAGCTTTGGCAGGTTTTCATGTGATCTGTCTCTTGTCAGTTCAATTACTGCTGATTCTTGGTCAAGCCTGTGGTCTGTGTGAGGGTTTTATAGAACCAGCCCCTCGAGTTGCACCTCATCTCACCTGAATTATCCCAGAACATTAAATGGGAACAATAGTCTCCAGATTTAGCCTGAAAATAGGCTTGGTCACGTGGTAACTCCTGAAAATTGTGAGCAGCGTTTTGGTACAAGGAATCCACAAAATTAGATGTTGTTAAACACGCAGCAGCACCTGAAGGTTTGTAGCTCTGAAGAAGAGAGCAGAAGCACGTACATTTAATTTGCACTTTGGCTCATCAGTTTGAAATCCCTTTTGAAAACAGAGTCATTAAAGAAAAAGTGAATTAAGTTTCACATGGGGGGGGGTTGGGGAGTTGTTTTTTTTTGTTGTGCTTTTGAATTTCTCACCTAATTGATGTGGGGTTTGCAGCCACGTTCTTCTCAAAAAGAGCACAGGCAGCACCACACCAAGCAGCACGAGCAGCAATTCCTGTGGCCGGCTCCCCACTGCTTGGACCCATGGTCAGAGGGTGGTAGGTTACAGCCTTTCCCCTCCCTGGGCTCTCCAGGCCCTCCTATGCACACTTTAGTGGCTGCAGGAAACCCAGGGGCAGGCTGCTTTTGACACAGGCCGTATGGAAGCGAGATACAGTTTATCTCCCCCTGGCTTTTTCTTGGCAGGGCTGGACATGACTAAAAATATCAGGGGGTAATTGCTGCTGAGACTACATGTGGTGGCAGGGCCATGGTTAGAGAGTGTTTGTAAAGTGCGTGTGGAAACTGCTTGAATTCCAAGAAGATGGGTTTTTCCTTGTTTTTTGTTGGTTTTTTTTTAACAGAGGCAGTTTTTAATTACCACTCAGGGAACGGAGAACTTAAAAGTCGTCCTCTCTATCATTGTCTTAAGTCCTTTTTCACTACACAACAAAAATTGATTTAGAACTAAGGTTTTTAATTTTTAAATTGATTGTCTTCTTTGTTTTATTATTAATTTTAGCATCTGGGTTTCTGGCTTTAATGCCAAGCTTTCAAGCCACTGACAATTAAAGCCATAGTCCTAAGCCCTCAAAATGGGTTTGTAATTGAAACAGCAGTTGGCCTTCAGGTATAGGAGGGCTACGCAGCTCCTCTTTTATCACGTAAATCCATGTCATCCCTTTGTAGAGGCAGGATTATTTCACATGGCTTTGTTTGTTTATGCAGTCTAATACTATAATTACTGCTAGAAATGAGGTTGATTTGACTTACAGGATGCGACAGGTCAGCATCAGTTATTTTTGGACTCCATTTTAATATAGCTGTTGAGGTTTTCTTGATGCATGCTCTCTAGGGACTGCAAAGGAAAGTTCTAGCTGCTTTCTCCACTTCTGTCTTTCAGGGCTTTGAATTATGCTGACTTGATATCCTCAGTTATAAGGAGAAACATCATATATATAAGTATTTTAAAGAAAGACAGACTCAGCAGGAAGAATTCAGATCCAGCATGAACCAGAAAGAGCAGCAGCATGTGCATGCTGAACCTGCACTTAATAAAGGCCCAAAACTACATAAAGTTTTGTACTTGTGTAAATCAAAAGTTACATCAATTGTGTGCGAAGAAATGCTTACAATCAGGCATTTACATGCAGGTGTTAAGTAAGGAGGAACTCTCAAAGAAAAACAATTTTATCACAAAAGCCTTTTTCATAATGGAGTGGGTTGAAAAAATGGTAAATGGGACAAACTTTTTCTGCCTCACACTTACCTTTCACTTCAAGCTCTGTTTTCTAATGAAAGTAAAAAATGGTTACATTTTACCCAGAAATACTACATAGAAATAATATCAGCAGTCTCCTTTTGAATGACAGTACAGTCACACATCCACATGGTGAACATTTTCTAGAGTCTACCGAATAAACACTGACAGGAAACAGCCACCAAGAGCAATAGTAAGACCAAGACTCCTTTCCTAGGGAGCACTGCAGAAGTTAATAGTCCTGTCATTAAAATTTAGGCCAGGCTTTGACTGAGATAACTTCTTGCTCTTTTGCTCCACTTGGCTAATGTTTTCCACAACTCTCTTAAATGTTCAGCTTGATTTCTGTTCTAGTTAAATTAGCCAAACTGTGTGAGTGTGCACATAAATACATATAAATATGTATATATTTAAAGAAGCAATTGGCAAAGATACCGCAATGCTTCAATTACTATTCCATTTGCAGGCCAAACATGAGATTTCCTTAGTTCTGTGGGGGTTTTCTTCTTTATTTTTCTTGGTCTTACTTGTTCTAATTACTTTTTCAGATTGACTCTTGGTGCAAAGAGAATAGCTACGTGATAGCTGGATATTACCAGGCAAATGAACGCGTGAAAGATGCCAGGTGTGTTGGTGCAATATTTCCTTCTGTTTGCTCTTTTATGTTGTACTTTGTACTCTGCCAGCAAAAATCATCGACATAAATCATGCGTGTTGATTAACTTTGACAACTGTCATCTGCTTTCACATTGTCTTCGTGGAGCCTGGTGGGTATGGCCTTTGTTCAGGTGCAGAAACCCCAGTCTTTCCAGAACCGCTCCTCTTCAGTGGATACTAAAAAAGGCCAGTCTTTGAATGACTGCCAGCCAGTTTAATTGCAGTTGTCAGGGAAATAGCCAAAATTTGCAGGCGTGTTTGCTTATTCAGTACAGATCTTGTATACTCAAATGACTCTGAGTATCTTTGAAAGTCTTTCAGAAGTGACCTAATTCTTGCTAAATTAATAGTCTCCAAGTTTTATTGAAGCATTTTCTTGCGTGGTGACAGGACGCTCTCAAAATGGAAGGTGATGTCAGTCACGCAGCAGTATCTCTTTTCACTTATTTTCCCCACAATTAGTTGGGGTTTTTTTCCCCTCCTAGCTAATGCAGATTACTCCATAAGCAATAAAGGGGCCTTCCTGTGGAGCCACAGTACTTTTGGATATGTGTATCAAATATTTTCTCCTCTATCTATTAGACAAATCCAGTTTCAGGACTAATGAGAGCACATCACACTTGCATTTAAAATAAATATGAACAGTATGTTTAAAGTGTTATGCTATGTCGTTAATGTATATCCTTCAGTCTCAAGTATGTTATTTAAGTAATCCTTGTGACTGCTAAGGTATCTGACAGGGATAAGAGCATTATTTATCCTTTCCTTACAAGGGAAATAATTCTGCTAGGAGCATTTTTAAGGAGAAGATACAGTTTGTTCTATTTGAGATTTGAAAGACTATCACAGGCTTAGTTAGGGTTTTCTTTGAATTCTGATTTCATTTCTGAAGATAAGTGGCACCACATAGAGATTGTCATTCTTTGAAACAGGATAAAGGTTTTCCTTTAAAAGTTTATCTGATTTTGGTAGAGAAGCTGGGCAGCACTTCAGTTCATATTCAGACTGGGGAGCAAACTTGGTTTCTTTTTAAAATACCTGTCTGGACAAAGGTCTTTGGTCTGGTGAGAGAAAGTAGGGGGGCAAAAGACATTGATTCAATGAGCATTTTGCCATTCCAAACCCCATTGCCTGTGCATAGCTGAAATCCAGATCGTGTGCTGAAGAGGGGAGCTGGGGCTTTCTTGGCTTTCTGACTTCACTCAAGTGTAGCATTAGCTTAATATCTGGTTCCTGTTTGTAAGCACACAGTGTAATTTTCACATCTCTTTAAGCATATTTCCTGCTGTTTTCAGCTGAAATGTCTTGCTTCACCTAACGCAGTTACTTTTACCTTCTGTTGCAGCCCTAACCAGGTTGCAGAAAAGGTGGCCTCCAGAATTGCAGAGGGCTTTAATGACACAGCACTCATAATGGTAAATTATTTCATTCCCTCCCACCTCTTTCCGTATGGTTAATGTTATGACTGTAGTATTGGACTAGCCATTTAAGCACTTGTCTCTGCGTCCTTTAATAGCGAAGTAACTAATTTTCTCTTTCCCTCCAAATCCTCTGGGGAGGAGATGCAATGACCTGTAGCCAGTGCAATTCTTAGTATGTATACAAAGAAACTATGGTTACCTTGCTGCCATCTGAAAGGAAGTGGAGGCTTTCTCTGCTTGCAAGGCTAGAGTGAAGACAGTGTGTTCATTAATTCAGACCCCCTTCTGTGACTTAAACTCTTGCTTAACTCTTGTAAGACTCAGAATGCTTTGCCTCCTTGCTGCAGTGACAAAGGATGTTGGCAGTTTAAGTGTAACATTCAGCTTATTTGAAGGCAGAACAGTGGATGGGTTAGTGTAAGGTTCCCTGTTAGTAAAAACTGACTGGGTTTTATTTAATCTCTTTACTTGAGATCTTGAGGAGGAAACTAAAGTGCTGTTTTACTGCTCACAACAGGTCGATAACACCAAGTTTACGATGGAGTGTGTAGAGCCTGCCATTCATGTGTATGAGCTTCACGAGAACAAGTGGAGGTGCAAGGACCCGCATGTGTGAGTAAACTTCAGAGTTTATTTGTGTTTGGGTAGTAAGGAAGAACAGGTTGCCCAGTTAAGGGCAAAACGGTGATTGTAGCTGAGTGACACTGTAAGGGCAGTGGGTGTAGCTGATGGTGATTTTTAAAGCTGTTTTTGCTGTAGAACTGGCTTCTGCAGCCAGGCAGAATTACCACCATGACTGCACTGCAGAGAGTGTGGCTTAATTTCCAGAGTGGAGATTTTCCTGGTGATTGCTATTTATTCCTGGTTATTTTACATCCTAGTGATTTTTGTGAAGATTGGACTGAAGCCCAGAGAATCGCTGCATCTCTCTTGGACAGCAAGTCCTACGAGACACTGGTAGATTTCGATAATCACTTGGATGACATCCGGAACGACTGGACAAACCCAGAGATCAACAAAGCTGTCCTCCACCTGTGCTAGAGGGGTTTCTACTGACTAACTTACAGGCGTTCCCACTCTGTACTGAAGAGACAAAAATGCTATTTTTAAATGTAAATAGAATAATACTCAGTACCTTATGTGGAAACCTGATTAAAAAGCGGTGGCATGTCACCTTGCAGAGTGATGTGTCCATAAGCTGTTGAATCCTTTTTGCAAGATTCCTTGAAGAACTGCAAACTGTCAGTTACTGCTGTCCTTATGGATGCCTTCCCAGTTGTAGTGAGTGTTGCTATTCCTTCAAAACCAAACTACTACTGCTTGTCCCTACTGTTCCTAAAACAGAGTTTTGACTAAGCTTTTCTAATGTGTAGAGAGGTTACTTTTCAATGATTTATTGAAATACCTTCCAAGGAAAATTAGTCTTTTCCTCAGATGGGAAAGTTTAAGGTCAGATATGTAAAATTAACGGTTGGAAATGTAATTCTTTTGACACGGTAGAAATGCAAACTGCTGAGGACAACATACCATGCTCGTGTGTAAACTGTTTTGCAGTGGTTTAGCATGACACAGCTACTACCAAGAATGTTGTTAAAGCAGCATTCCCAAACACTACGGTGATTCCTGCTGTCCATGGGCATACAGCCACAGATACTGTTTGAATATGTTAAACCCAAGGTAAAAAACAAATGTTCACCTAGTGATGTGTAAAAAGGACTGAAAGTGCACTAATGAGTTCTGAACCAGTTTGAATCTACAAAAGAAGAGTGAAATACCTTATTAATTGTGTGCAGTCTTGTTGGGGTTTATAAACAGATCTCATTTTCAGCTGGTTCATATGTTGTCCATTTAAGTAGGTCTAAATTGTGTCCCTCCAAGTTGAAGGCAAGTGATCTAAATACATTGAATCAAGGAGCCCAGATAGTCTTGTTCAGCTTCTGTCTGTCTCTCTAAATTAATGCTTGTTTTATACAAAAAGGTTTAATGAAGCTTTGTATCAGACTAGCACAGTTCTTGTTGCCTTACTCTTCATCATTGTTTGTCAAACTAGTTAAACATATGCTCAACCTGCATCAGTTTCTCTGGGTTTCTTTACGTGCCCAAAAGTGGAAGATCCAAATGATCCACCTCTCTCCAAGTTCCTGCTTTTTCCTTAGTGTTCTGATCTTGAAATGCGAGGGGTGGGGTTGTCAAAACCTCTTGGTCTACCTCTGCTTGTACTTAAATAAGCACAAGTTTTACTCTTGGTCTTAGTGAGAGGTAAGGTGTAAGGCTAAAATCCTGTTCTGAAGCAGTGAATAGAATCAGGATGCTTCCATCTTGGTCCTGCTGTGGTGTTCCCTGCAATTCTGATTCCACAAAACTGGGAGGTGAGACGTGAGGTTCAGGTTCATGTCTAAGGAGGTAGTAAAGAGTTGAACAGTTGGGTCTGTCTCCCCAAGGTGTGTTAACAAAAGGGATTGGCACTTAGTCAACAGCTTTTCCGAAGCATAAGTCAGATATGCTTGTGGGAAGGGAAAATGTTTTCACCTGTTGAACAAGAGCATATATCTAGCTCACAAACAGTGAGATAAACACATTCCAGTGGCTGTTTTCACTGCAGATCTATGGCTGTATGAAAAGATACCCTGGGAACAGGAATGCTCTGAAATGTATGTTTGGATCTGGCTCTGCAGGCAGAGGACTGTTGGCTTACTCGGTGCGAACACCTCCTGAAATCTAACCTATTGTTCCAGAGGCAGATGTTATCTTAGGGAGATGCAGTACATTAGTTATGGGAGATTGTCAGTCAGCACTGCCGTATAACCTGTTATGTCTCCTGAGCCACAGGAAATGTATTTCTTTGTAACTCCATGTCATGTTCTATCTTTGATCATATATATGCTAATACAGTTTAAATTTTGCCATTCTCCTCTGAAAAGTGTATCATCACTCTGTAACCTGATGGAAACACTCCCTGTGACTAACAATGAGACACATTTCTGGAAGAGGAGCCGGTTTTAGTGCTTTGTCTTTTCCCTTTCTTTATCTTCTGTTTGCTTTTCAATGAGGTCCTTTGAGTGTTTTGCCACCAGTAGAAGCCCAGGCTGGCTTTAAGGAAAAAGGACAAGCTCTGCAATGCTCAGATCTTATCTCACCTGTCCTATTTGCACTGAAGGCAGGACAAAAGGCAGCAATTTCATAAAGCCAGGCAGCCGCAGTCACCATGGCTCTTGTAAAAGAATGAGGAAGCTGCAGGCTGTGTTCCCCTTTCCTGCTGATGTACCAAACCTACCTGCAGGAGCAAATGCTGGTTTCCTGGCTGCCCCATCAGTTGGATTCATCAGAGCTCAAGGTAACTCTCTTTAAACCTTCAGGGGGGGAAGAAATCTTGGGGCAGGCATCTGTCTCCATTGCTGGAGCCCTTGTGATACCTGGGAAGACAGCACTGGGAACGGGTGTCCTACTCTTTTTTTTTGTTTGTTAGCAATTAATGACATGAAGTGTTAATTATTTTTCCCCCTTATTCACCAAGATTCTGAAATTTGGCATTTGCCTGCCCAGACATTTAAATCCCAGCATTTTACCTCATCCATAGGACTTTAAGCACTTGGAAATGCAAAATGTGGGATTCTTTTCTTTCCACTCTTGACCCTAATATTTCAAAACAATGATAAAGAGACCCCACAGGTATCTGAAAACACCAGTTCAAAGTGCTTGGGTTCGAGTGGGAGGACACACTACTCTTTGCTGGACCCATGTGAGTGCTTGCCTTGAATCCTTTATTCACAAAGGGGAGAACAAAGAGCCCTGAGTTTACATTGCTCAAACATCCATTCTGTTTGAAATCGAGGACCAGAATGACCTGAGACCCATCAAGCCACAAGTAACCCATGGCACTTCCAACAGTGCCAGAAACTCCATATACCCATCCAGCCTGAGAAACACAGAAGGGAGCAAAGAGTTTGGGAGAGGGGGCTATAGGGGTTGTTTTCCCCAAGAAGTGAGACCACCCTAAAATTTTTTGGAGAATTAGGGATAAATGCAAGGGGAAAGTGGTTTCTGCTCCTTCTGCCTTGTGCAGCATCCTGAGTGGGAAGGGCAGATGTGTGGCAAGAGCCAAGGGGTATTTGCTCAGCTGTTCTCAGGGGTGCTCACAAGCAAGGTACCTGTTCCCAGGGAATGCACTGGTATAACTTCCTCTCTGAACTCATTGATATGTGCAAGTATGAGGATCTTGGGGGGGGGTTCCTGCATTCAGGAAGTGAAGCAGCGTGCTGCTGGGGTTTTTCTCCATTGTCCCTCCCATCTGCTGACTGATCCTCTCACAGTATGTTCCCTAGTCTATGTCAGTGTGAAACAAGCAAAGACCTACCGCTTAACCTTCTCCAGCTTGTTAGAGCTCATGGGAGGATGGAACTGGATGATATTAAGGTCCTTTCCAACCCAAACCATTCTATGATTCTATGTGTGTGTGGGAAGGAGCAGGATGAAGGAGCCACCACCCCTTCACCCAGCACAGCTGGAGCAGGGGGCAGACAGATGTGCAGAGCCCATCTCTAGCACTGTGATGTGCCCTGCGAGACAGCCCCCTGCCCCCAAGAATTCCTCACTGAAGTGGAGGAGAGGTGACAGTGACAGATGCAGGAAGTAATCCCGGGTCTCTCTGCTCCCTGGCTCGAGGCCTAATCGCTGCACTCCAGTGCTGCTGCTATTTGTAAAACGTCTCGAGATGCTCCTCGGTGGAGGGCATTGCTGATAGGAAAGAGCACGTGAATGCTAATGGAGGAGGCTGTTAATGGGGTGGACTTGCGGTTGACTGCAGCTTGGAAACTGGCCTCAAGGGGAAATGTGCTCAGCGTGCATTTGTGAGCTCTGCTTCTCCATTGTGTTTTAATTCAGCTCCTGGAGCGGAGCTCAGTTGCCCACTGTGTCCAGTAGGAGCTGGGCTGTATTAGGCTGACCAGGCTGGGCGAGCTGCTTCCTTCCCGTCTATCCCAGTCTCTGCTATTCCCATCTTGAGTTAAACATCAACACACATCACGCCCCTGCCTTGCAAGCTCCTCTTTTGCTTCACCAATCGCCCTGCAACCAGTCCTCCTGCATCAGGCAGCAGCCTCACTGAGCCCAAGTATCCGCTGGAGTCTTGATCGATCTATTAGTCTTCTTCCTGTCGCTTTTAGACCACATTTTCACCCAGCCTCCTCATCCCAAAGTGCACCCTGGCTGCATATATCCCTTTGGGTTTCAGCTGGACAGCAGACGCAGATCCAGAGAGGACAGAGTCAGTTTGCTGCTCCCGTAACAAGACCAGTGAAAGCAGTTCGTGATCCAGGCGGCCTGCTGGAGCCATGCTGAGGGAGGCAGGGCATGCTGCTCTTAAGAACACTCGGTAGGTGGGCTGAGGGTAACGGGTAGCTCCATGAGTGCTTCCAGGCAGCGCCGCACCGACTGCAGCGTGGCGGCACTTTAGCTGGATGTGGGCAGGATTGGTGCCAGGCATGTCCCGCTCTGCGCAGCATCAGCCCACGAGGGCCAAGAGAAACAGCGCATCCCTTCCTAGAAATGCGCTCTGGAGCTTAAGAGATGCACGTAATTGAAAAACTGTACTGAGGTTGTACCGGGGGATAAAAGGGGAAAACTGGACTGAGATTAACCTGGAGCTCAGCAAGCTGAGAAGCGCAGCAGCCGCGGCCAGGTCCCTAAGCCAACTCCCAGCCACAGCCTCCCAGATCCATGCCTGTCAGGGAGGTGGTTTTCTCTGGATGCAGGTCTGGCAGGAGAGCCCGGCACGCTCTGGTTTTGTGCTTCAGGTATGTGCTCACTTCCCGCTTTGCTTCCTACTCCCTGCCACAGTAGCTCCTGCCTCGCTTGTGGGGCTGCTGACACAGCCCGATGGATTCTCTTTGGGGGTGTTTTCCAGCACAGTTCCTGCTGGTTTTCACTCTATTGGTCCTGCCAAGAGCCTGTGCTTGGGGAATGCTGGAGCTGCTCCAGTTTTCCCACAGCCTGCATCTTCAGCTGCTTCCTCGTGACATCCTCCTCCCTTCCCACGCCTGGAAGCCCCTCCGGGTACCACTTGCCTGTCCTGGATGGCAGTGAGGCTCCATGCAGGGATGGGAGGGAGTCCCTTTGCCTCTCCCAGCACCCACTGCCTTGTTGCCACCTCCAGTTTCCGCAAGTCCCATCAGTGGCCCTGCAGCCCCTTTTTCAGCATGATTTCTAAGCCAGGATGGGACTGGAAAACACCCAGTGCGGAAGTGGGGAGCAGTGGCCTCATTGCACAGTTAGCACGCAGCCAGGCTGACGTGTCACCTGCGTTAGCAGACCCTGGGACTCTGTGACCCAGAAAGCTGCTTCCCCTCCCTCCTTTCTAACACAAGCCCAGCTGGTGTTTGCAGGAGCAGCTTCTTCGGAGGCAGCCAGCAGAGCAGCTCTGGGGCTCTCCAGCCAAAGCTTGTCTTGTGGCCAGTGTTTGCAAAGCACATCCCTCTCCCTGTGGTTCTGCTGGTGTCTAGGAAGCTGTGAGCTCACCCTTCCCCTTCCAGTGAAGTTATGAGCTGCCCTCCATCCTCACCCCATCACCACTGCTTCAGCCTCATAGACCAGGGCAGGAAGGGGCTGGTGGGCTGGGAAGTACTGACCATGGGAGAAGAACTGGGAACCAGTCAGCAACCACACCAAAGAACAGTGCAGGGCTGGAGGGACAAACCTTGCCCAGAGTGAAGGTGGCTTCATGCTGACTCTCCAAGGAAGCTTTATGAGCCCATCGTCTTCCTCATCTGGCTCTTGGTGGTGTTCGGCCAGTGACCCTGATGTGATGCTCAGCAATCACCTCCTGGTAAGGATGTGAATCAGAGGCAGGGCTGCACCCATAGAAAGGAGATGTCTGAGCCATTGTGCTGCTCCTGTGCTTGGGACTTGGATCTGCTTGATGCTGTCAACTGCTAGCAAACAGGGTTCCACAGTGGAGGGGCCCTGGGCCATAAATTGCCACCTTGAGGCGTCCAAACCTCATGCTATGAACCCACCCAAGGGTGTCTTTGCTTCCCAGCCCGTGGGGAGGACAGGAAGGGGTGTGTGATGCTGTGCTTGTGCCTTGCAGTGTCCCCATACCGTGCTGCAGCCCGCAGAGCTAACCACAGTTATTTTAGCAGGCTGATGTTTGTGTTTACCTCCCCTGCTGCAGCAAGACATTGCTTTTGGTTGCTAATGGTTTCAGCAACAGCTGCTCCTCCAGGTCAGACTAATTCCAGCCCTCCTGTGTTTTGGAGCCGTTTGTTCTCACCCAAAAGCAGTAAACAGGTTGTTTTTGAGACAGGCATCGAAACAGCTCATGTGGAGGGGGGATTTCTGCTGCTCAGACTGGATTTGTGCTGCTGGTGAGGGGTCCCTGGCTGCACGGGATGCTGCATGCTGTTGGGATGGAATCTGGGAAGACCAGGCTTGCCAGGCTCTGTCTCAGACTTTGTCCTTTAGCTCTTTGCATCTGAACAGGCAAAACAAAGCAACACTTGAACCAATTTGTCTGTTTTCTGGGGCAAAACTGGAGCCTCAGGTTGCAAACGTCTCTGCATCTAGGACCTGGGGCTGCAGCCTTTCCCCTGTGCTGTCTGCCTAGCTCGCCACCCTGAAGCTTTGCAATACTCAGTCATTTGGTGAATCAGAGGAGCCAGACCAGGAAGGAAATCAGCCCTTTCCCTCTGTGTGTTTTCCACTGAACACAACAGGACCAGACCAGCAGGAACTGGAGCAAAACCACCCGCTTCCCCTCCCTGCTCCCCTCTATGCCCATCCCAGCAGGGCTTGGTCTCATCCATGATGCTCTGATCTCGCTGGAGATCTCCCAAGCTCCTGGGATCAGTTCGCTCCGATCTCCGGGTGAAGTTCAAAGCTTTCCCTCTGTTCCTGTGCCCGCAGGCTCTGGGTGTTTAATGCGCTCTGGCATTCCCCGCATGCCGGCGCCCTGGATGTGAACCGCTGCTTTTCAGCTCTGTCTGCAAGGAGCCGTCTCGAGGCCTCGCCTCTCAGTTGCAGAGGTGGTGAACATGAAAAAGCCTCTGGCTCCTTTTAACGCAGGCAAAAGCGGCTGCTCCGGCGGCAGAGCCTTTGCCCGGGCATCCTTGCAGTGGAGTGGTACCCAAGCCCTTGAGAAGCCCTGATGCTGGTCCCACTGCTGGGGTCGTTTTGGGGAGGTCAGGTTGGACAGGAAGGGGGACACACACTTTCTGGAAGCTGGAGGGGGTGAAGATGCTCCAGAGGCTGGAGCATCGCTCCTCTCTAGACATCAGGATCTCAGGGATGCCAGAGCTGGGCATCCTGACACCAAACTGGCACTTGCCTTTCAAAGCACTTAGTTGCTCCTCTGACTGTTTGTGGGGATGCTCAGTGATCCAGGCGGTTCAGCCGCAGGCAAGGGGCACTCCTGCACCTCTTTCTCTTGGCACCAGGCTGGATTGTGCAGCGGGGTGAGAGTAAAGCAGCATTTCCTCATCACCCAAGGGCTTTGCTGGGCTTGGATGGGGCTGGAGCAGGGGATGGATGGGAGGAGCCGGGGCTCTGCTAACCTGATTAACCAGGTTAGAAACCAACCTTACAACAACCCCAAGCTGTCTCGCTGCAACCTGCTCCTGCCTCACTGGTCTTGAGCGGGAACCCCCACCCAGCCTCACGCTCCTGCATCCCAGAGCAGCCAGATGCTGTGGGAGGTGGGATGCAACGGTGGGCATCGTGCTTCCAGCTCCCAGGACCGGGTAAGTGCCATCCCCTCTGAGCACCATGGCTGGTTTTGGTCCCACTGCTCTTCCCGGTGCATCCCCAGCCCCACATGTTGGGTGAGCATCCTGCATCCATGCCTGAGCAGCGCGGCCACCGCTCAGTGGTGCTTGTGATGAGTGTCTGGGGGTTTTTGGAGCGTGAACTTATCGGGAAAGCAAATACTCCTTGGCTTGATGCCGACACGGGAGCGACATTGAAGCCATCAGCCACCAGCAATCCCGCTGGAATGCTGGCGGTGTGGGTTTCTCTATCCAAGCATCTCTCCCAGTGCCATGGTGCGGATGCAGGGCTAAGAGCCAGTGGCATGGGGTTGGGGCTGCTTTGTCATGCAAGGGCTTAGCTGTGGGGTCTGGTCCAAGAGGAGACCCCTGTGCCATGGGGCTGGGTCTCCCCAGCACAACCCTCCTCCAACGGCTGATTCTGGTGGTGCCGAAAACTAGAGAATTCACCTCAAAACAGGTTTATTGATACTTGTGCTGTAGTTGCAAAGTCGGAGGCCCATGGAGGGCTCTCCTCCCAGCTCTGGTGCAGCTCCTTGGCCAAAGGGATGCCAAGGCTTGGTATGATTGTGAGGAGCTGATAAAAGAAGCAGAATTAAGCCCAGCAATGGCAAGTTCCCATTTCCTCTTACTGGCCGCTGCTGGGCCACCTCAGGCTGCTTGGAAAGGTGAAGTGAAGCTGTGGTGTAGGTCGGGGAGGGGGAGCAGAGGGTTTTCTTGGCTCTATGCTGGCTGTGGAGCTTGGAAGAACCAAAATGAGTGGCTGACCCTCATCCCAATGAGCTTTTCCCGGCAGCTGTGCGCAGGAGGATGAGAATTTCCCATTAAGGGAGTTTTTGCGCAGAATGGATTTCAGCATCTTAAAGTGATGCTCTTGGGGCAACAGTGATGCCCAAACAGAGCCGGATGGAGCTCTCCTCATCAATGCATCCCAAACTGCTGCCCATTGCTCTGGCTCAGCACCAAGGGATGCAATGCCACAGACCAGTATCCTGTGCACCAGTTACCTTCACAAATAGCGACCTGATTCCTTCACTCACTGCCTTCTGGCCTGCAGATGTTTGCAGCATTGATCCCAGGAGTGGAAAAGCCAGGATGGGGCCGGATGGGATCCCCCCTCCTTGGAAACAGGCTCCTTCTCTGCCCTCCCAAAAAGTTCCTCCCGAAACTCAGTGGCTGAGATTGAGTCAGTGAGTTGCTGACATCACTGGTGGTTTTGCTACCATGCACCCATGCTTCCTGTTCTGCCCAGGTGCCTACAGATGCATACGTATACATATACACGCACACACATACATAGGTGCATGCTTTTAATGAGCAACCGAGTTCACTCCTTCCTCCCAGCATCACTTTCCGCATCTCTCTTGCAGCTCCAGCAGCGAGGAGCGGTGGCGGGGCTGGAGAGCTGGGTCCTGCTGAGAGGATGAAAACATGGGGCTCAAGTTATCCTGCCTCAAAGGTAGGTCTGGGAGGGTGCTGGGGTCTCTTCTGCTCCATGAAAGCATCTGGGGATGGTTACACGTGGAGTAGGTTTAAGTGGGCAGGACTGGTGGGGTTTGGCATGCTGATGGCATTTAAGGAGTCCCATAGGTGACATGATGCTCAGGCATCACCACGATGTCCCCATCCCCTATCCCAGCCCTATAACGACATAAAGGTCTGTCCCTGTGCTCCATCCTGCATCGTTTGCTCTGGAGCATCCTTGGGCTGATGGCATCCCACAGTGGGTTTCCCTAGAGGCGGGAAAACGCCAGCATGGATGGGGTGCTCTGGGTATGGATGTGATGCTCGAGGTCAGCCCGGAGCATCCTCCATTGCTCTGCTCTCCCCAGGGATATTCCACCCCAGGAGCTTTCTACCCATCTGCTTTCCCCCTAACTTTAATTTTCTTAATGGAGTTAGGCTGGGGATGGCAGAAGTGATGTCTGCAGAGAGAGGGAAGTGGGAGCTTTTAATGCTCCCGGCCTTGCTGCGCTGGGTGAGCAGGGTAAAGGCTGGATATTGTATCTCCCATTAGCGCTGCATCCCAGCGCTGACCCCTGGGCAGCTCATATTAATCATCCTTTGGGTGGTTAGGGAAGGGAGCTAATGAGCATCACTCTCTAAGGCACAGAGCTGCTTCTTCCCAAGCTCAAACCCTATGTGTGATGCTGGCTGTGATAGGAAGCATCGCCCAAAGCTGAGCTCTGCACCCATACACACTCTCCTTGTGCTGGGGGTGCTTCAGCTGTGAGGTTAAGAGATTTGGTGGCCCCGCACACCCTCCATCAGCCCGGTATGAGGTGACTGAAGAGGGAAAACCAAGGCATCCAGGGAGTCCCTGTTCAAATCCCCATATCCAGGGCAAAGCCTCAAAACATCCCCCTGTGCCTCCAGGTCCCTCTGATGAGCTTGGAGTCTGCAGCAAGAGACAAGACACCCCCCTTCTCCAGCTGCCTTATGTAAGGCAGTGCTTTATCCTTAATTAAAAAGAGATTTAAAATATCAGTGTCTGTCCCCTCCGGGCATTTTCCTGCTTGGGAAGAGCTGAAACCTCCCCGGCCACTGCCTGCACCGCGCGGGGCTTTTCTCATGATTAAAAAGGCAGATTAAAGTGATCCTTTACCCAGGAGCAGCAGATCGGGGTGGGGGATGGCTGCTGCATCCACCTCTATGGTGCACCCCAAAACCAGGAGGCGCGAGGCTGAACTTGGCTGCAGGTGGTGGCTTCTCCAGTGGCTCGTAAGGGGTTGAGCCATGGAGATAGGGAGGGAGAGGAGGGAACCGCATCCCCTACGCCTGATCTTCCCCCTTGGTTGCCCCTTCAGGCTTGAAGATGTGTGTGAGCAGCGGGAATGGCAGCGACCAGGCAGGAGCAGCATCCCCAGGAGAGAAGCACTTGCACGTGCCCTCCATCATCGTCACGCCGCCAACACCGACAGGGACCATGCTGTCCAAAGAGGCACGGCGGGGCGGGGGGGCACAATCCTGCAGCCAGTGCTGAGCACGAGCATCTTGGGGACGCCATCCCTGCTCCACCAGGATGCGCGTTGTCCAGGTCCGGCTCCTTAGGGACACATGGGGCACCCATCGCATGGGTGAGTTTGGACACCAGTGACTGGGGTTTGTCTCTTCTAACAGCACAGCGAAGGGGATGGCACCATGCGGGGCCCCCTTGGTGAATAAAGCCCCCGAGGCTCCGCACCCCCAAAACCACCACTTGTCACCATCACCCCGTGCTGCCGGGCAGCATAAAGCAGGGGATCCTCTCCCCTTGTCCAAGCGGATCGAAGGAGCCGGTTGCAAATGAGCTCGGACATCGTCTGCATCCCGCCCCGGTGGTCCCGCAGCATCGGCCGCATCCCGGGAGGGAGCCGGGGGCGCTGGTTCCCGGGGAGCGGCGGCACCGGGAGAGGCGGGAGTGTGAAAGCAGATGGAAATCTCATTCTCTAATGACAGCAGCAGATGGCAAAAGACACGCGAGTGGAGCCGGTTACAGCGCGCCCGGTGGAGCTGCGGCGCCGCGGGGGCTGCTCCGTTAACGGGGGGCGGTGGAACCCCCCCCCCCCCCCCCCCCGACTTCCTGCAGCCTCCGGTGTGGGGCAGCACCGAGGTTTAACCCCATAGCCCAGCCTGGGGGTACCCCCGGGGTGATCCTCACCCCAAGGGTTGGGCCCATGGGTGTCCTAAGGCTGAGCCTAAGGCAGCTGGGGAGGGGGGGTGGGGGGAGCTGGCAGCATTTGGGGGGGGGGGGGGGGGGGTGTTCGGTTTCCATGGCGACCTGCAGGGCAGATGGAGGGAGGGATGAAGGTAGGGATGGGGGGAGGAATGGGTGAAGGGATGGAGAGGGGGGTGGATGGAGGGATGAATGGGGGGATAGACGGGGATGGATGGATGGATGGTTGAATGGAGGGAGGGAGAGAGGGAGGGATGTAGGAATGGAGGGAGGGATGGGGGGAGGAATGGGTGAAGGGATGGAAAGGGGGGTGGATGGAGGGATGAATGGGGGGATAGACAGGGATGGATGGATGGATGGTCGAATGGAAGGAGGGATGAAGGGATGGATGTAGGAATGGAGGGAGGGATGGAAGAATGGTTAGATGGAGGAATGGAGGGGGAAGGATGAGTGGAGGGAGGGATGGAGAATGTGGTGCACAGACAAAGGGCAAGAGGAGGGCTGACTGCTGCTCTAAGGGATGGTTGGATGGATGGAGGGAGGGATGGATGGATGGATGGATGGATGGATGGATGGATGGATGGATGGATGGATGGATGGATGGATGGATAAGGAAGGAACGGAGGCATGGATGGGCAGATGGATGGGAGCAAGGATGGATGGAGGCATGGATGGGTTCATGGATGGATGGAGGTGCGCATGGAGGGGGGTGGGCTGATGAACGGGGGGTGTCTGCACGAGACACGGCTCTGATGGAGGTCTCTGGGCGCTCAGGGCCCCCCCCCCCCCCCCCCCCGGTAACACAGCGCCCGGTAACGCGCACCAAGCGCGTCCCCGCGGGGCGCTGCTCCTCCCGGCCGCCAGGGGGCGGCAGTGCCGGGCGCAGCGCGCGCTCCCAAGAGGACGAGGGCAGGGCCACCGCGGAACCCGCGGCGCTGCGGCAACAAGTGCTGAGCGCTGATTGGCCGAGCGCCACCCGGGGGGCGCCGGGATTGGTCCAACTGCGACCGCCCCGCGGGTCCGGAGCTCGGCGCCAGGGAGCGCACGGTCTCTGCGTTAACCAATCGGGGGCCAACAGCCGTCCGGGACAGACCAATCAGCGTGCTCCGAGCTCCGCCAGGCTCCGCCCCCGCACTAAAACCGCGAAACGCGTCGGGCGGCGGGAAACGGCGTTTTGTGGGCGGGGCCTCACCGGCGCGCAGCCAATAGGGAGGGCGGGCGCGGGAGACGGTCTGGCCCCGATCCCGGTCCCGATCCCGATCCCGGTCCCGATCCCGATCGCGGTCCCGATCCCGATCCCGGTCCCCTCGTCCCCGCTGCCGCCTCCATGGAGCCGGCCGAGGTGGAGTTCCTGGCCGAGAAGGAGCTGGTGACGATCGTGCCCAACTTCAGCCTTGACCGGATCCATCTCATTGGGGTCTGCGGGGCGCGGGCAGGGGGGGCTGAGGACGCTGCCATGGGGCTGGTTTGGGGGTGGTGGGGGACTGCGGGGCTTGAGGACAGGACGGGGCTCGGGGGGAGCTTGGGGCAGGGTTTGGGGCGCTGATGGACAGGGATAGGTGTGGGGTAGGGTTTGGGGGGGGTGGGATTGAGAGGCAGGAGGTTGGGAACAGGGTTTGGAGTGTTTGGGAACGGGGAGAGGGGTTGGGGGTCTGTTGGGATTGAGGGTTGGGATGAAGGCAGAGGGGGGAAGGAGCAGCAGGGGATGATGCGCTGTCCCCGTGTCTCTGGTGGGGAGCAGCAGCCCCCTGAGCCTTGGCGGAGGGCTGGGGGTCGCTGGCATCCCTGGGTGCTGAGCTCTGGCGCTGGGTGCTGGCACCTGCTGGTGGCACCAGCTCTGATCCAGTGCCTCTAACAGCGCCTCAGCCTGAGCCCAGGGGCTGTGTTTCGGGGGTAGTTGTGACCAAGGCCACATTAGCAGGTGAGTTCTGCAGTGTCCAAGCCCTTACAGTTGTCTTTGGTTCATCTTCCAGGGGGATCTGGGTCCTTTCAATCCCGGCTTGCCAGTGGAAGTGCCTGTCTGGCTCGCCATCAACCTGAAGCAGAGGCAGAAGTGCCGGGTGATTGCTCCGGAATGGATGGATGTTGGTACGGATGGCAGCTTCGGGGCTGGGCTCCGGTGGGTGCAGTGGAAAGAAGTTCAGTGGGATTCTCTGTTTTGCACCGTTATAGAATCATGGAACAGTTTGGGTTGGAAGGGGCCTTAAGATCACCCAGTTCCAACCCCTGCCATGAGCAGGGATGCCTCACGCTAGAGCAGGTTGCTCCAAGCACTGTCCAACACTGACAGGGATAGGGCAGCCACAGCTCCTCTGGGCACTCAGTGCTAAGACCTCAGCACCCTCACAGTGAAGAACTTCCTTATATCCAACCTGAACTTCCCCTGTTTCAGTGGGAAGCTTAATTCCACAAACACAAAGTAAGTCTGGGGGAGGATCTGATTTCCCACTACTGGAATTCTTTACATTTACAGGAGATTTTAATCTTCCCCGTTAAGTCATGTATTTACCTTCTGTTCCTCTGGTGTGAGGAGGAAGAACAGATTGAATCCCCAGCCCTGATACTTGTATTCCTCAGTGGTGACTGAGTGTTCTGAGCAGCACTTACAGATCTCGCAGGCTTGTTCAGAAAGAGCTTTGGGAACCTCGGATGACCCTGTGTGAGGAGGGAGACCTTAGAGAACACACTTGTATGTTAATCACCAGCTCATTCACTCCATGAAATGATCTTCCTCGAGCACATCGGAAATGGGAGGTTCTCACTCTCAAAAGTGAGAACGATGACACCTTCCCTTTTGTAGTCTCAAGGGAAACTGAGAAGGAGGAGAAGTAAACACTTAACAGAGCTGCAGGAAGAGGGAGACTTGCATCAAGTGCTCCTGCTGTATTCATTCAAGGGCAGAAACACTCATTACTGACAGTGCCTTGTGATTGCAGGGAACATCTCCTGACAGGCTTGGTGATGGAGCTAGGTAAATCCAGCCTTCCAGCATGGTGTGTGCTATGCACAGGTTCAGTATCCGTGTCAGCATCCCTGTGTGCTTCATTCCAGAAGCCTTTTCCTGTCCTCGGAGTCCTACAGAAATAGCACATGGGTTTTCTTGGTGGGGATAAAAACGAGCGTTGAAGTTGCGTCAGTGCTTGACCATTCCTGCTTCTATTGCTAGGGAAGCTGGAGGAAATCCGGGACCAGGAGCGCAAAGAGGACACCTTCACTCGGATGCCCAGCCCCTACTACATGGAACTCACTAAGCTGCTGTTGAACTAGTGAGTAGGAAACGTCTTATCACAGTTTCCACCCAAGCACACGCTCAGCACAGGCAATTCCTCAGGCTTTGGTTGGCAGCAGCCCCAGAGGGCGGTGGGGAAGCGAGAGTTAATGGGGGTTCATTCCATGGCATGCCAAGATCTCGCTGCAGCAGTTCTCTCTCGTGGTAACTTTGCGCCTCATGGATTTGCTTGTTCCCTGGCCTGATAATTGGGGCTGTGCCGCGCTATTGAGCGGCAGCTGAGCGTAGAGGCCTTGAGGATCAGCAACACGTTCCATGGCTGCAATCTGTTCGGCAGCCTGAAGCCTACAGGCTTGGCTCTCCTGCGGGAGGAAAGCTCCTCTTTTCCTCAGCCTCAGAAGCAGGAGACCGAGGGCTATTCAAAGCCTGCACTCCTGCCTGCTGAGGCATTTCACTTGTGAAATGTGCTGGCTGGTATTCGCTCAGCGCAGGCTCTTCTGACTTTAAGCCCTCGATTATGGCGGGGTGGTCATTTAAGCACCGGCTTTTCCTCTGGAGATGACACTCTTGGCATGCAGCTCCTTCACTCACGCTACAATAACCCTGACAGCTCTGTCCGTGCGAATTGAGCTGATCTCTCAAGGTCCTTATGGCGGCGCTGAATTGCCTCGATGGGAGGATGTGGCACAACTCATAGAGCCCTTTCAACTTAATACTTTCTGATAGAGCCACGAGAGCGCAGAGCCCGGGCTCTAATCACAGCTGAGTCCTTCCAATTCCCTGGCTGCTGGTGACTTTGGCCGGGTTATTGGCCCTACTTGCACCTCGTACCAGCTGGGCAATTAAAGAGCAGAAGGATTCTAGCGAGAACCAGATGCTGCATTAGAGCTGAGCATTCCTGGGTAAATAAACCATCCCAGAAATCCCATCAGCAGAAGCACCAGGCTGGATTTGAGTGTTGACTTGCAGGGTGGTGTGTTTCTTTCCCCCCCTCTATAGCAAACTGTTCTGCTTATGCCTCAGAGGGCTGAAGAGCTGCCAACATTTCTTATACCGGTGACATAACATACGAGTCCCTCGCCTGTTTTGGTGCTTTCCCTCCTTTCCTTTAGTGCCTCAGACAACATCCCCAAGGCCGATGAGATCCGCACGCTGGTGAAGGATACCTGGGACACCCGGATAGCCAAGCTGCGGCTGTCTGCAGACAGCTTCGTCAGGCAGCAGGAGGTTCATGCCAAGGTGCGGCGGGGATGCGCGGCAAAGGCTTTGCCAAGCGCGGTGCTTGGGAGTGCTCCAGATGCCGTGCGATTGTGTGGGCTTGTGACTGATGAGAGCTGCTCCTGGAAACGCTGGTTGGGGCATGTTTTTCCTTTTCCCTGGGCTGTGGGTATGGCAGTTAGGAGCTCAAGCCATATGCTGAAACCTCGCTTTATGGGCTGGTTGCAGCTCGCGGTGCCGTATGGAAACGGCACTCTTGTACCTCATGTGCTTGTGTTTGATGGGTTGGGGGGGGGCAGCTGGGAATAACCCAAATAACCAAAGGGAAAGCACGGGCTGCGGAGCTGCTTTCCGAGTTCCGTGTCCTACGGTGTTGCGACAGATACCGTTATTTTTCTCTTCTAGTTGGACAACTTAACCTTGATGGAGATCAACACAACTGGTACTTTCCTTACACAAGCCTTAGATCACATGTACAAGCTCCGGACTAACCTTCAGCCTGGCGAGACTGCTCATTCCCAGGATTTCTGAGGTACCAGCCAGGCCAGCCTCAAAACCTCGCAGGAGAGGGCAGTGGAAGGGAGCAGGCTCCACATCTTGCCCCTGGTCCTTCATCTGGCCAAGCCTCCATCTCCCTGTACACATCCGAAGCCACCCATCTCCATACAGTGCCTCCTCAGCAGCCTAAACCTCCTCTTTGCAGGCAGCCTTCCAGCCGGCTGGGAATGGCTCCAGAGCTGCCTATGGAACGGGAGCATCCCTGCACGGGAGCTCCTCGCTTCAGAGGTGGGCCTCTTGGGGTTAAGAGATCTGCTTTGATGCAGGTGGTGGCTTGCCAGCGCTACCCTGCTGCTGCCTAAGGGGGCCGGGCAGATCTCTGCGCCCTCAAGAGTGGGTGTACTTCATAGAGGGAACTTCTGAGGGCAGCACAGGCCACACACTGGCTTGAAAGCAGTAAATTTCCAGGCGTTGCTTTGCCATGGATCTTCCTCAGAGCCTTGGAAAGGGGAAGAAATGTGCGGGCAATGAGAGGTGTCTGCTGGGGAGATCAGCTGGGAAGCAGATCCATCTGCTCTTTGGAGGAGGACAAAAGAAAACGGTTTTCCCCTCTCCATACCAGGCTGTCTTGTAACATCACGTCTGAGTTGTTTTAACCTGAAACCGTGTGTGTGTGTGTATGTGAGAGAAGGAATAAAGCCAGTAACTTCAGCCGAGTGAATGGCATCGTTCTGCGCACCGAGCATCCATGGGTTAAACCATGGAAAAACCCACGGCTCTCCTCCTTTGGCTCCAGCCCCATTCCCCCTGTGGCAGACTGACAGGCAAGGGCAGGATCTTCCCTGGCGTCGGGCTGTGTTGATGGCAGATGTAATTATTCCGGACGAAGGGGAAATGCCGGCTCCAACCCAAAGGGTGGCGAGTGCTGCCCTTCCCCGAGCATCTGGGCAGCTCCTGCCTGCCATCTGTGCCCTGCCTGCAGCCAGGGCTGCCAGCAAAGGGCTATGATGACAAGGTGAGGATGCTCAGAGCTTCCCCACAGTGTATATGTATATGTGAGTAAGGGAGAAAGAGTCCTTTTGCCGTTGTTGTGGAAGAGTTTATTTTCTTTGTTTCTTTTGGATGTTTTCAGAAATTACAGCAATATATTCATAAATACCTAATTACTACATTCAACAAATAATATATTACATTACAATTAAGTCAAACAAGTACACTTAGAAACATGTTTAGGGGTTGTTTCTTTTTTCTCCTCCTTTTTTGGGTTTTTGTTTTCTTTCACAGCATCTAAACTGCCCCCAGCGGGCTCTGCCTTGCCTTTCCCTCCTCACAGCCCTCCTGGGCTCTGGCACATCTGCTTGAGATCAATTCTGCATAGGGTAGGTACAAACACGACCGCTCACCATGGCCCTGGGGGAGTAATACTGAGGAATTGCTCCAAAAAACGTGATTTTGGGGCTGGTAAATGGGGGGAAAAAGCCTCAGTATGGGAGCTGCTACGAATACAGGAGCTGCTATGAAGTGATGCTACAGCCCAGCCAGGCTCCTTCACCGCAGCGCAGTGAAGGAGAGGGATAAATCGCTGATGATTTCCCATCCCTGGCTTCCTCCCCATCACAGCGCAGGGAAAAGGGAAGAAGCGAGTCGAGCAGCAGCGTTATTTTGCTGTGTTAAAATTCATTGTGAAGCCCGGAGTTGGCAGCAGCGAGGCCAGAGGCTGGCGACGCAATCGGGGATTTAAGAAAGATTAAACTAATTTCTGTCACAAGGGCTTTTTGCTTTTTAATCTCGCACAGCTTTCTTTTATTTGGTGAAGCCAATGGCAGACCAGGGAGCAGGGATGAGGGGACTAGAAGCGGGGGGTGTTTTAATGCTTTCTTTGCGAGTGCAACAAGGGAATTTAAAGCAGAAAGCAGAGGTCACCTTTTCCCGTAGACGTGAGCTTGTCTCGTGGTGAATTAAGAGAAAAATAATAAATAACTATTATTATATCTTACAAAAAGCCTCCCTGGGGAGCTGGGGCATGCAATGATGAGCAAGTGGCTGCAAATGGTGACAAGGCTGAACCTGCTGCCCCAGCCTGAGGAGGTTGGTGGTGCCACCAACACCATGGCAAGCCATAAGCCCCTATGGGCAAACCCCATCTTCCCATGGCCAAACTGCCTACTGATTGTCTTGGTGTTCTGGGGGGGATAAAGACACCCCAGTATCACCTATCCCCAACAATCCTCTTGGCGCAATTGATTTGTGTTATTGGTTTGATAAATGGAGCCTGCACCCGGAGCTGTGATACCCACAATGGAGCTATGACCAGAAACAGACCCAGAAAACAAAGGAAATGGGTAAAAAGACAAAGAAGCTAAACAAAAAAAGGTAAAAATATCCCCAAAACAGGCAGGAGAAGGCATTGGAAAGGCTCAGCTCTGATTCCAGAGGGACAGAACCTGCCCCCACTGGAAAAGGTGATTTGTTTTGCCTGCTTTTTAAATGCTTTTAAAACACTTCAGCATCTTTTCTGTCCTGACCAGCAGCAGTACAAACACTAAAAGCGGTTCAATCCTTCTGCCAAAATAGAAAGAAAATAAAAAGGGGCAAGAAAAAGAGCAAGAAAAAAAAAAAGGCAAAAATATATTTTAAAAAAAAAGCAAGCTTTTTATAACAATAATTAAAGTAATAAAAACATACAAAACTTTTCTTTAATATATATACACAGTATGAGGCTGAAGCACCTTTTTCCTCAGCTTCTAAACTCGGGGGGGTGATGGCTCGGACAAGGTTTAACCCCACCTGGGTGCCCCATTCCCCGCCAAACAGGAGCAAAAAGGTACCTTCAACCAGTTTATTGACTTTATTGTTTGATAGCCAAGTGCATTTCCAGTGGGAAGCCCCGGGAAAGGGGGGGCTCTGGGGAATGGGGGCGCCATCCCGCACCCGGCCCCATGGGGCTCCTCCGGCTTTAGTGTTGTCGGTGGAGTCTTGGAATTGTCGTTTAGAAAAGGAAACAACGAAAAAATGAGCGCTATAAAGTGTGGGGTGGGTGGAAAAATAAAGGGGGGTTGGGGGGGCTGCAGTGCCCTGGCCCCCAAGAGGAGAGCCCGGTTCTTGCAGAGGGCAAGGGATGGGTTGGGATCTGCTCTGCATCGGGTGGGCTCCCCGTGCTCCTTTGCTTCATGCATGGCACATTCTCCATTTTAGTTCTTTTTTTATTATTGTTCTTTTTTTTTTTTTTTTTTTTTTTAATTTTTTTTTTTTTAGCTTCAAACCTCCCAGTGAAAAATATTAAATATTCAAGGTAATAAAATAGATTATTATTTCTAGACTATATGTTCGGTTTATCCCCAAAGGAGCGTCACCTGGGATACCCCTTGAAATAACCCCTAGACCACTGCATTGCAGGCAAGGCAAGGCACTTCCGCAGGTGATCCAGCTCGGCTTGCAGGCGCTCGCGCTCCGAGACCATCTTCTGCTTCTGGGTCCTTAATTCCTGCAGGAATTGAGGAGAAGAAGGAGTCAGGGCAGGAAGGCATGGGAATGGGATCATTCATGGGGTGCTGGGGTCACCTGGCTGCCCCATGGGGATGATGGTTGCCTGTATGGGGATGCAGAGAACCTCTATGGGGATGCTGGGAGCCTCTATGGGGATACAGGGTGACTATATGGGGATGCTGGGTGCCTATATTGGGATGCAGAGTGCCTATATCAGGATGCTGGGTGCCTATATGGGGATGCAGGATGCATGTATGGGGATGCTGGGTGCCTATATGGGGATGCAGGATGCCTGTATGGGGATGGTGGGTGCCTATATGGGGAAGCAGGGTGCCTGTATGGGGATGCTGGGGGCCTGTATGGGGATGCAGGGAGCCTCTATGGGGATGCTGGGCACCTGTATGGGGATGCTGGGCACCTGTATAGGGATGCAAGTTGCCTGTATGGGGATGCTGGGTGCCTGTATGGGGATGCTGGGTGCCTGTATGGGGATGCTGGGCGCCTGTATGGGGATGCAGGATGCCTGTATGGGGATGCTGGGCGCCTGTATGGGGATGCTGGGCGCCTGTATGGGGATGCTGGGCGCCTGTATGGGGATGCAGGATGCCTGTATGGGGATGCTGGGCGCCTGTATGGGGATGCAGGGCACCTATATGGGGATGCAGGATGCCTGTATAGGAATGCTGGGCGCCTGTATGTGGATGCAAGGTGCCTGCTGGGGATGCAGGGTGCCTCTGTGGGGGCAAAGAATGGTGGCCCTGGAGGGTACCAGTGTGCTATGGGAGCTCATCACTCACCGCCATGCTGTGCGAAAGCTGCTCTGCCGTCAGGCTCAGGCTGTAGTGCTGGGCCTCCAGCCGTCGGCACTGGGTCTGCAGCACTTGGCGCTCCAGGTTTTGTTCTGCAAAGCCCAAAGGACAAGGGGTGAGCGCTGATTCCTCTGGCTTCATGCATAGCGCAGGACCAGGGTACCGCGGAGGATGCCTCCAGCATCCTAAAGCATCCCTCATCCTCACACTGCCTGCAAGGAGCCTCCAAGTCCTGCTGGGAGGACACTGGGCAGCGTGAATACATCAACGTTTTACATATACATCAGTTTTCAACACGGCCTCGTGTTTTCATGCTGCTCCTGCACTGCTGGGAGCCACCTGTGCTTCCCAGCCCATCCCAGCAGGAGCCAGAGCTGCCTGCTATGGGCAGGGAGTAATTTCACCCAAGGGGAAACCGAGGCACAAAGTGGGGTTTACCCCCTATTCCCAACTCCTACCTTCTATATGTTCCTGGTAAGCTTCAAAAATTGCCTCGATCCCTTGCCACTTGGGCCTGGGGTACTCTTCCTCCTCTTCTTCCTGCTCCTCCTCATCCTCATCCTCCTCTTCCTCGGATGCTGAGTCGTGGGGCAGCGGGGGCAATGCCCGGTGGGGCAGCGGCCCCTCTGCTGTGCCATTGTGCGAGGGGGCAGCCAGGCGGCTGGAGGCCTGCAGCTCAGGGATGTTGTAGTGGATGGAGGCATCGAGCTTGTGGTTCTGCTCCGCTGTTCCCCCTACGGGTACCAAGTGTCAGCTCCAACCCATTCCCAGTATTCCCAACCTGCTCCCTGTGTGTTGCGCATCCCAGAGCTGCCCTCCACGGAGAAAGATGCTCCCCTCGAGATATTTATTTTCTTTCTTCCAGGCCCTTTTGGGGTGTGTTTGCAGCATCTTCCACAGGTTGTCACCCCCTGCACACTGGAATAACTTTGTTTTCCTCACTCACCAAAACGCATGAGTTTGGGAATGGAGCTGTATTATAGAACCATCGACTTGTTTGAGTTGGAAGGGACCTTAAAGCTCATCCAGTTCCAACCCCTGCCACGGGCAGGGACACCTTCCACTAGAGCAGCTTGCTCCAAGCCCCTGTGTCCAACCTGGCCTTGAACACTGCCAGGGATGGGGCAGCCACAGCTTCTCTGGGCACCCTGTGCCAGCGCCTCAGCACCCTCATAGGGAAGAACTTCTGCCTAAAAGCTCATCTCAATCTCCCCTCTGGCAGGTTAAAGCCATTCCCCCTTGGCCTGTCCCGAGTATAAGGTCCCCCTCCAGCCTTCCTGTAGGCCCCCTTTCAGGCACTGGGAGCATACTGTCCCGCTGGGATCCCATTGCCTCATCCTTAGGTTCATCAGTGAGCTCTGGGGATGCTCCAGCAATGAGGTTCCCAGTGGATTTTATGCCCTCAGTGGGGGGACAAAGCAGATTTCCCACCCCATATGGATGTCACCCCAGTGGTACCCAACCAGCTTCCCGCATCCATGCCCTTACCTTTGTGCTTCTGCAACGCCTTCTGGGTGGACTGCAGCACGGATTCATGGAACTGATGGGCAAACTCCTCAGCAATGAATGGCTCCCAGGGCTTGCTCTTGCCATTCATGCTGTGGGACAGCGGCACCGGGATGTCCTTGGGAAGCGGACCCCTGACATAGCTGAGGATGCTCAGTCCCTTCTTCCCGGGGTGCCCATCACTCAGCCGTGGCTTCTCTGCCGGTGCGGTGCCCATCTCCTTAGCCCTTGGTAGCTCCTGTGGTCTCAGCTGGTCTAACCTCCCTGGCTCTGCTGTCTTCTGCCCCTCCGGCACAGACACAGTGATGCCCACGGGTTTATCCGGATCCAGCAGGAGCGGCGGCACCGGCGGCTCTTTGGGCAGAGAAGGAGCAATCAGGGCTCCGTGTCCCTCAACAAGGCAAAGCCGTACCCCCAGGGATGCTCCCATCCAGCCCAGACCCAGGGAATAACACCAAGGATGCTAACCAGTGACGGTGCCGCTGGGGCTGTCCCGCGGGGAGCTCTTCACCACCACAGCAGCCGGTGTAGTCTTCTGCTTCATGGCCTGGAGCATCTCCACCAGCTTCTCTTTGTCTGCGGCATGGGAAGCTGAGGTTTAGTGTAGCCTCTGCTCAGCAGAGCAAGCTCAAAGCCCCAGGTAGGACCCCTCCACAGCACCCCCTAAACCAGGGAATGGGGACCCCCCAGGCAGAGTTGGTCCCCAGGGTGCGCAGGGCATGGCTGTTACCTTTCCTCTTCTCGGCACTGATGTGCGTGAGGTTGAAGATGGTGAGGAAGCGCTTCTTCTCCTCGAAGTTGGGGCTGTTGTTCATCTCATCGGGGCTGTACCGGGTGGAGAGCGGGAGGCGCGGGGAGGGCGTGCGGCGCTTGTTCTGCACCGTTGGAGGCGAGGGGCTCCTCTCCCGCAGCATCCGCCGGCGTTTGCGCCGCTTCTGGCTCAGCAGTTCTTCCTTCTGCTGCTGCGTGGTCAGTCCGAAGAGCTGCAGGAATTCCAGCTTCTGGGGCGCCGAGGGGGAGAGCAGAGCAGGGTCACCACTGGAGCGGGACCCAGCCTCATCCCCACCTCCATTCCTGTGCCCATCCTCATCTCCATCCCCATCCTCACCACTGTTCTTGTCCCCATCCTCATCCCCATTCTTATCCCTGTCCCCATTCCTGTCCCCTTCCCCATCCTCATTCCTGTCTCCATTCCCAACCTCATCTTCATCCCCATCCTTATCCCCACCTCCATTTCTGTATCTGTCCTCATTCCTGTCCCCATCCCCACCTCCATTTCTGCCCTCTTCCCCATCCTCATCCCTATCCCCATCCTCAAGTGCATTCCCAACTCCACCCCCATCCTCATCTCTATCCTCATCTTCATCCCCATCCTCGTCTCCACCTACATTCCTGTCTCCATCCTCATCCCTGTCCCCATTGCCATCCTCATCTCCATCCTCATCCTCGTCTCCATTCCTGTCTCCATCCCCACCCTTATCCCCCTCTCCATTCCTGTCTCTATCCCCATCCTCATCCCAATCTTCATCTCCATCTTCATCCCTGTCCCCATCCCCACCTCCATTTCCATCCCCACTCCCATCCCTGTCCCCACCCTCATCCATAACCCCCTGCTGCCTCTGCAGCCGGCTGAGGATGGTAGCAGCACCACAGCACTGGTCACTGATGCCTGAGGAGGGGCTGACCCCCTGAGGGACAGCAGGGACAGGGTCTAGCGAGTGCCACCAGTACCTCAGAGGACATGTCCAGCTTCAATGGGGGCTGCTCGGCCACGCAGCGGAGATGTGCCCGCACCTCCTCCTCGTCACTGTCATCACAGGAGTCGTCCAGATCATAGTAGTAACCTGGGGATGAGGAGAGGCTGATGTGAGACTGGAGAGACCATGGCATCCTGCCGGGACCCCAGGGAATCTGCGGGGACCATGGGAATACACTGGAACCCCGCTAGTGGTGCGGCAATGCGGGATGCTGGGGAGGGCAGTGGGTTCCAATGTGGGTCCCAGAGGGCAGGGGGTGTAACCCAAGAGAACCCTGTCCCCCTTCACCAGCTGTGGCACTCTGGAGAACACCACCTACCTCTGTATCCCCACTCAGCATTGCTTTGGGACCGCTGCTGGGGTGCTCAACAGGCAGGTTAACGGGGCACAGCCATGGGGATGCTGTGGCTGAGCATCCCCAAGCCTTCCATCTCCTCCTCACCGCTGTTCTTATCCCCGCTCACACATTCCCATTAATATTTAAAGGCTGCTTATTAGCCTCAGTTCATCATTTATTAATTGGGCACGTCTAGAGTGGAGGATTTACCACGCTGCACGGCTTGCCGGAGCATTCACACGGCGGGATGACGGCATTCCTGGGAGACCCACCAGCTGCCCCATCACCACCACCAGGTCCCGGTGCTGGTGCAGCGGGATCCCCGGCGCGATTCCAACCCAGCACCTCACCTTTCTCCCGGGCCTCCCGCCGCCGGCGCTCCTCCAGGTCCAGTTTGCTGACCAGCCTGCGGTGCTGCTGCACGAACTCGTCATAGATGTACATCGGGTCCTGGGTGCGGGGCTGGGGGGGGCGGTAGGGCGAGCTGGGCTTGGTGGCATCGGTAAATGGGGTGGCCGGGGCTCTTTGCTGGCTCAGGATGCTCTGTGTGGACTTCTCCAGCTCAGCTAGGAAAGGGGCATGGGTGAAGCTCCCGTGCTCCGCAGCGACGGGCTCCCGTCCTGGAGGGTATTTCTCCAGAGCATCCCTCTTCCTCGCCGCCTCCTCCAGCTTATCCGGGCAGAAGACCCTCTCCACCTTCACCAGTGGGATGCCCTGACGGCTGGGCTCGAAGGGGGCCGGGTGGCCATGGAGGGTGTGAGGCTCCGGGAGGCGCCGTGGTGGATCAGGGGGATTCTCCATCAGTGAGACGGGATTCCAGAGGGATGTGGTGACCGGGTGGTGCTGCGGCTTGGGCGAGATGAGTGGTGGGGGCCCACCGAAGTGCTGCCCTGGCTCCCGGCTGCTTGGCTCATGGCGGCTGGATCCTGACCTGCGAGGAGAGGAGAGGATGAGAGAGGTGACAGGCTGGTAGCGCGGCTGGAGAGCCAGCCACATACTAACACTGAGCTGCTTTTGGGGGGGAAACATAAGTTAGAGACATCCAAGAGGGGTTTGTGCACTGGGGCTGCCACACACATCCCCGTCCTGTGCCAGCTCCCAGCGGGATGTGGGACAGGGTTACAGCTGTGCGGGTTGAGCAGGGATGCGGCTGCATCCCCAGGATGCTGGGCAAGGGACTGCAGGGCTGCCCACCATGGGGACAAGAGAGCCACTGGGGCTAGCAGAGCCCTGCTCTGCAACGGCAGCGCCCTGCTGCAGCCCTCCTCTGGCAGCCAGGATGGAGCCAGTCCGTTAGCAGGATAAATATTTCATGTGCCCAAGCTGTGCATTTAACGCTTTTCCGCTCCAGCGCCCCGGACCTCTGTGCAGGGAGCAGCGGGATCAGCTCCGCGCCGCCATCCGGCACCTTGTCACTGTGGGTGGGAAGCATCGCCTGCCCTGCTGGGACTGGTCCTCATCAGCCGCAGGATGGGGATGGGGACTGGGATGTGGGGATGGGGATGAGGACAAGGATGAGGATGAGAATGAGGATGGGAATGGGGGTGGGGAAGTCCTCATGAGGATGAGGGTGGGGATGGGAATGGTGATGAGGATAAGGATAAGGGTGAGGATGCAGTAACCCCGTCTGCAGGTGCTTAGGGGTGACCTTGCTCTCTCCTCTCCTATTTGGGATGGAAGGAGTGTATGGGGAAGGGATGCTGTGACAGGCACTCGCCTTTGTGCTGCCCCATGATCCGCTCCTTATTATCCTCCATGAGCCGCGTTAATCCCCTAGATACCCAAAAATAACAAAAGGAGCCGGCGGCAGAGCTGGCTGGATGAGCCTGCACCGCTTAACAGCCCAGCAAGCCAATCAGGGGGTGCAGCAGCACCGCTCTGCCCCCCAACACCACATGGCTTTGGGGCATGTGCCCCCCACCAAAAACAGGGCATCCCATTGCCTGGGTCCACCACACAGTGGGGAGCTGCCATTAGTGCTGCCAGTGCCTAGGCAGCTCCTGGCCACACACTGCTGGCCCACGGCCACCTCCTGGGCTCGCTGCCTGCCGCCGCGCAGATGTCGGGCACCGGTGATGCCCGGCGCTGCCAGCACAGCCGGCCTGGCTGGCACCGTGCAGCAGGGACCTGCTGGCACCGGCCGCGCGCAGCAGGGATGTGCGGGGGGCACGGTGATGGATGCTGGGTACCTAATGGGTGGGGAAGAGCTGGCTAATGGGGCAGGCACAGCAATGGAGTAACAGGAAAAACCCTATAGGTGTTATATAGATATGTTTGTAGAGGTATAGATGTTACAGAGGGATGGCTGTGAGGTGGGAAAACGCAGCTACGGTCTGGGGGGGAAGCTCCATCCCTGACACGGCACTGGCAGCATCCCTACCTGGGATGCTCGGGGCGATGCTCGGGCTCAGGCTGGCTCGGTGCGCGCCCCATGTCGAGGTGTTGCTCCAGCACTTGTTGCCGGAACTCTGAGACTTGGGATTGCCGATCTTCCTTCTCCTGGCGCAGCCGGCGCTGCCGCGCCAGCCACTTCTCCTCCTCATTGGTGCGATGGATAAGCAGCGCTGTGGCCGCACTGCTTCCCGGCAGCGGGAACACGTTGTGGTTGGGGATGAGGCTGGGGACGGGATGGTGGGAGGCTGGTGGTGGGTGCAGTGGGTGCTGGATAGGCTTTGGTGTTGGCAGCACCGAGTCTTTCAGCTTCTCTGCATTGGAAAGGGGGAACCGGAGAGTCAGGGCATGGAAACGGGGGACCACACTGTTGGTTATCAGGGTATTATGGGGTGTGCAGAGCATCCTCCAAGCATCAATATGGGCAGAGCTGTGGGGCAGCCACCAGCCAAAGCCCGGTACTCCCTCCCTGACATCCCTGCTGCCAGGCATGCCCAGCACTTGCATCCACACCGGACCGAGTCAGATGGCACCGGCACCGCGCCGCCTCCCTGAGAGCCGCGGCAGCTGCGCTGTTGGCACAGCGAGCTGGCAGCCCGGCCCCATCCCCAGCCACCTCCTGGGGCCACCGACCCCTTCGGCTTTGCCATCTGGAGGGGGAAAGGGACCGTGGCGAGCTGTGCCGACGGTGGCATCCACCCCAGTGTCACCCACAGGGATGCTGTACCTGGTCTGATGGGTACCAGTGGCTCTGCTGGCTTGCCCCGCTCCTCAGACGGGTGTCCCCGCAGCCCATGCAGCTCTGCCACGGGGAGAAATGGCCCTTCCATGGCTTTCACCATGCTCAGCTCCTTCTCCCGGGCACGCTCCCGCTGCCTCTCCAGCTCCCGTTCGCGCTCCTTCTCCCGCTCTCGCTCCAGCTCCTTCTCACGTTCCCGCTCCCGTTCGCGCTCCTTCTCCCTCTCTCGGTCGGCTTCTCGCTCCCGCTCCTTCTCCCGCTCCCGCTCGCGCTCCCGCTCCCTCTGTCGCAGCTCCTCATCCATTTGCAGCCTGTGAAGAGAAGCCAAACAGGAAAATCCCAACCCCAAACACCCCCCCGATGGATGTCGGCACTGCTTGGAGTGCCCTATCCATCCCCTGTCCCACCCATCGTCCCTCCATACCTCTCTGCGGCGAGGCTGGAGATGCGCTCGGACTGCAGGGCAGAGAGGGAAGAGTGTGAGAGCTCGGGGGGGTACCGTACCCCCGAGAGGTGCAGGTGCATGGCCGAGGGGTGCAGGGGTGGCAGCGAGCCCGGCGTTGGCAGCGGGTAGAAGGGGGACCGCAGCGCTGACAGGCAGTACGACTCGTCCATCCTGGGGAGACAGGGATGCTCAGAGGGATGTATCACACAGGGTTAGGAAGAAACCCCCAATTCCCTTCCCATCAAGCTGGATGTGGGCTGCCTTGTGCTCGGAGATGGGTCTGGAGAGCCCCAAGATGCCCTTAAGCGCAGCCCAACCATCCTTCCCAGAGCTGGCTCCAACCTTCCCTGGTAATGCCCACCTGAAGGCAGGGTGCGGGAAGGGGTGATGTGTCAGGTAGCTGGGGTGGTAGTAAGCAGCAGCAGCAGCCGGGTCCAGGCCGAGGGGCGGCAGGGAGGACATACGGAGGTCCTCGGCGGTGTGGTAGGGACGGAAGCTGCGCAGATAATCCTCGGTGACCGCGCTCGGAGGCACCACGTGGTGGACCGGCCGCTGCAGGCTGGGGGGAGCAGGGAGATGGTCACATCCCAGCCTGTCCCCCATGCGGATGTCACCCCTTCAGGATGCTCAACAGGACCGGAGCTCGCAGGGGATACCCTGCATCCCGCAACCCCTTTCCCATCCATTGCCGCTGGACTCACTTGAGAGGCGGGAAGCGGGAGTCCTGGACCACGGAGCTGGGGGGCAGCCCGAAGGAATAGGGTGTCCCCAGGAGATGGGAGGGGACAGTGGGGCCCCCTGCTTTCTCCTGAGAGAGGGGGGGCTCCGAGATGAGGCGCTCGCGGCCGCTGCTGCTGCTGCTGCCCCGAGACCCTGCTTCTTGCTGGAAGGCAAAGAGACAAACACCAAGACAGGCATTAGGGGATGGCAGAGAGCACACAGAGGATGGGGGGTCCCTGCTGTCTCCCCACCCCAAGACCCTTAGTGGGTACCATTGTGACTGCAGGGTCCCCGCTGGTACCAGTACATGCAAGAGGATGCATCCACCAGAGCATCCTTCTGCACCCAAGGTGTCCAAAGATGGGCTGGAAAGAGTGAGGGTCTGGAGCGGTTATGCAGGGGGGGCACCAGCAGAGACGGTGCTGAAGCTGGAGCGGTGCTGATAGGTTACCTATTAATTACCCTTGGAGGATACAGACACAGCCCGTGGAAACCCAACAGGCCTTTGATAACGGCCATAAACCAGAGGTCAGCCTATGCGCATCCCAGCCTCCCCACAGGCCCTCATCCATCTTCCATCAGCCCCCCATCCTGGCACTGGGATGAAGCTTGCTCCCTTCCAGCGCCCACATCGGCTGTGGACGGACCCCATGGTAAGGGTGATAAGAAACCCCACGGGGTCTGGCAATTAGGGGTGTGACCTCCAGCAAGTCAAGCTGGGTTTAAAAGCGATCATTTTCCATTGCATCTTCTCTCTTTAGCGGCTATAGGAGCAGGAAGGCAGCATCCCTTATCACCCTGCATCCCTTCCCCATCCAGTCCCGGTCCCAGTCCCTGGCTGTTGGGGACAGTCCCAAGGTCACCACAGCCTGCACAAAGGGTGTTGTCATCTCCCCCCCCCGTCCCCGCCACCTCTGCCGCCTGCATTAAGGCTCATTGTGCGTGCCAGGCTCTGCTCTAATTACCTCCCTGTCTCGGGGCGTCACGCTGTGAGCAAGGCGCTGCCAGACAATAACCCACGCTCGGTTAACCCCCGTGCTGCGGGGTCACAGTGGAGGGGGTGACACAGTGAGGGGGGGGGACATGGCGATGGGGAGCACCTGGATACCCCCCCTGAGCATCCAGGGATCACGATTCCATTTGCTTCCCCCCGCTCCCCGCCCTCGTTGTTTCTCATCCCCTCCCATCGCCTCTCTGCTTTGTGGTTTAATTAGTCTTTCCAAGTGGCATAATCCCCCCGGGAATCTGCTTGTAGCGTGTGGAGGAGAGGAGAACCACTAACGATGCTTCTTAATTAGCCGCTCTCCCCCCCTCCCCTCTTCCTCACACTCCTTCCCTCCGGATGGCAGCCTGGGGATGATGGAGAAGGGATAAAAAGGGGGGTGAGGGTTGGAGGCAGCCCCATGGCAATGTGGATCCTGGCACTTTGGACCGCAGCTGGCACTATCAGTGCCGTGCATCCCACATCCTCCATCCTTTGGGGGCGAACCACAGTTAGCACTATCATCCCGCATCCTCCACCCTTTGAGGGGGGACCACAGCTACGATTATCATCCCGCAGCCTTCATCCTTTGGGGGGAACCATAGTTAGCACTATCATCCCGCATCCTCCACCGTTTGAGGGGGGACCACAGTTAGGACTATCATCCCGCATCCTCCATCCTTTGCGGGGATCATGCACCCCTCAAACGCATCCGTCCATACCTGTCTGCCCTCGCTCCTCCAGACCCCATTGACTGTCTTTGTGGGTGCAATGGTGACGACGGGTGGTGTGCTGGGCACACTGTGCCCCCCTGGGGGCACAATGATAGGGCCCATGGGGCCACGTTTGGGCGTGCTGGCAGGGGAGCTGTGGTTGGTGGCTGGTGAGGAGACCGGGGATGACTCGCTGCTTATTGAAGACCCTGGAATTGAATCAAAAGTTAATATAAATGGGGGGAAAAGGCAGTTTTTAACCAGCTAAAGCCACTCTCCCGACAAGCTGAAGCTATTTCTGGTGGGATGCCCCGCTGCATGGACAAGGGATGAGGGACAGAGATGCGTAGAGTGCGGTCAGCATCCCTCCAGCCACCCAAGTTGGACTCCCATCCCCTCATCCCCAAGGATCCCTGTCCTAAGGGATCCCTAAATCCTAAGGGATTTAGCACTGTCCCTGCAGTGCTAAAAGGCTTTGCCCCACATGGTGGGATGGGCACCCTCAGCTCCCATCTAATAGGGGCTGTAAAGCCGCACATGGGTGCAGGAAGCCCTGCCTGCGCTGCTCGCCTTGGCACGAGCAGCACCGATCCGATGCCAACCCCGGGCAGCAGTATCTTTTCCAGCCGAACCCACAGATTCCTTAATCCGTCTGTGAAAGTTGCCATGTGCTTCCGTGCCAGGGCACTCGGAGGCACCGGGATGAGGGAAGGAGTCGCTCCCCATAACCCTTGGGCAAAGCTTTGGCTTTATTTGCATAATACATCTGTATTTTAAATTATAAACCACCCCGGGGATGCTGGCTGAATTTCCAAGGGAAAACACAAAAATGGAGTTAAAGCGGACAGCAGAGCTGGAGCAGGAATACAAATTCAATGTGAATTAGGGCATAGGCACATAGGCTGGTCCAAAAAGCCAGACAGGCAGTTTGGGGGCTCCTACCCTCCAAACCCTGCTCTCAGCATCCTGAAGTAGGGGCTAAGGAAAGGTTTTCCACATGCCATCAGGGACCACATACTGGTCACCAAAGATTGGCCTATGGTCACCAGAGGATGCCAGCCGAGAGGTGAGGATGCTCCCCATTCCGGCACTGAGTTGGCACTGAGAGGGGCCTTCTCTACTCTAAGTGTGCAAGCTGGCTCCTTGCCCTGCAAGCATGCACACCAGCATAGGGTATAAGGTGTCTCCTTGCCCTTCAAGTGTGCAAGTCTTTGCCCAAGGAAGTTGTGGATGCTCCATCCCTAGCCAGGCTGGATGGGGCTTGGAGCAACCTGCTCTAGTGGAAGGTGCCCCTGTCCACGGCAGGCAGTTGGACCCGGATGAGCTTTAAGGTCCTTTCGACCCCATAAGATGATAAGTCAGCCTCCCTGAGCATGCAAGGAAGCTCCTTGCAGAAGCTAACAACCCATCTCCATCCCCATCCAAAAGCCCCATGCTCTCCTCACCACACTCAGCGTAACACCAGGAGGCAGCTGGGATGTGGCAGGGCCAGGAATGCCACAGGAAAACCCATCATCCCCATGCATTGGGAATGATGCTCGGAGCAGTGAGGCCAAGCGGAGCAGCCCGCTGCCATCTGTCCTGTCCTATTAATTATTCCCGAGTCGCTCCGAATCGCTTTCATTTCAAGAGCAGCGAGACTCAGGGCAAGAGAAAGGCTGCCCATGACAAAGGAGGCCGCCGATACGGATTTGACACCCACTGAAGTCTATCTTGTCAGCGCAAGGCCAACAACAATTAGCAGCCTAATCCCCTCTGAGCTGGGAAGCCATTACTCACCACGCGATAGCGTTAACAATCAATACCATTACAATGAGCCCGGCAATTAATGAAGCTAAAGTCTTACTTCAGAACCTTAATTCTCGCTGTGTGGCTTTAAACGGGAGGGTTTGTGATCGTTATAATTAACTGGTGGTATTCAGCCAGGAGTTAGTCAATGAAACTAATCTGGATTGGAGATGACAAGAGGCACAGTGTGATGGTGTCACCTTTGTTTTCTGACCTCCCGCTTTCCGCTCGGCGATAGCAGATTAGCAGCCCAGGCTGACAGGCAAATGTAATTAACAGCTGAGACCCTGAAGGAGGAGAAGGGGGGGAAAGAAAGGAGAGAGGGAGGGAATAAAACCCACCCTGCTGACAGCCTGGGGTAGGATGAGAGGCAGGAGCCCCCAGCTAGGGAATGGTTTCAATGGATTTGCTAGGATGGAATGGGTCGGGACGAGCCCTGCAGCTGGGGATGCTCTGTGGGAGCAGAACATCCCTATAGATGCTCCATAAACCCAGCAGAAAAGCTGAATGGACCCATTTGGCATCACCCCATCAGCTGCATCTGCCACAGCGGAGCATCTCCTGTTGTGGGAAGCGGGGTGAGGATTTGGGGGCAAAGCCATGCATTCCCTAGGGCTAAAAACCATGGTGCGGAAAGAAACACCCTTCCCGACATGCACCCACACTCATGCCTATTAAAAACCCACTTTGGGCACCCAGATGGGCAAGTCGTTATGAGGAAATCCAAAGGGAACGCAGCTGCTTCCCTTCAGCACCATGAAATCCATGCCAAAGCCTGCTGATGTTCCTTCAGATGGGCTGAGCAGAGAGGAGGGGACAGGAGCTGTGGGGCACGGGGGGAAGGAAAGGCAAAATAATCCCCTACCCACATCTGACCACCCCAAAGAAAGCAGATGGGCCCTGCAGGAGGCAGCCAGGATGCTCCCAGCCAGGATGAAGCATCACCAAGACCAGGTCCCATTGGCATCACAGGGACCTGGCATCCCCACCGGGAGCAGCTAACGCCAGAGGCTTTGGGCCATGGCTGTGCTGGGACATTTCAATCTGATGGGGGGGCTGTGGGGAGGGTCCTGGAGATGGTGTTTGCAAAAAGGGATCATCCAAAAAGTACCTTGCAAAGGGTCGGCATCCTCCCCATGTCCCAAAGTGCCTGGGAGGTGGGCAACAACCAAACAGGGAGCACCCACAAGTGGTAACAACAGGGATAAACACGATTGCATTGCAAACTGATGATGCCAGGAGTCTCCTGGTGAAACACTTGGCACTCTGGGGACATGGTGCCTCCTCATGTGCATGTGAGACAGCCTTGGCAATTCCCATAGGACACACTCCCTGCAGCAGCATGGAACTCGGGATGAGCAGCATCTGACATTGCGAACTGCACCCCACATCCAAGCAGGGTGGGTAGGTATGTGATGGAGGCCATCAACCAGGCCATCACACTGTGATGAGGGCTGAGTACCTCCTGGGGGGTGCCCAAATTGGCTGTTTAGCTGGGAAATTCATCTGGGAAGGGAACAGATTTGAGGTGCCTCTGGATAAAACAGCACTGAAGTGAAGCACAGGAGGAAAGAACAAGGCTGGAGGGGCAGAGAGGGACAGGTCCCCCCGTGAAACGCTCTCTGAGGCTTTCTCCCGGGGTATAACAAGTGATAGAGCATTAGGATTACTCCGGCTGAATTGAGTTTCTTAACTGCTCCCTCGAGACACAACGCTAGGGAAAGACATTAGCTTGGGAAATGGGGGGGAAACGCCACTGCGGGTGGCAGCAGCGATGCTCAGCATCCCCTCCGTCCCCATCCCCATCCTCATCTCCTACCTCTGGGCTCCTCGGCTTGCTTGGCGAGCTTGCGGAGCGCGGCGGCGAAGCTGGAGGAAGGTGCTGCCTGGACGGACAAAGTGCTGCTGGCTGCAGGGCTGCCATTGGGGACGATGGAGCCGTTGAGAGGAGATGGGGTGAGCGGGCTGACGGTGGCGGTGGTGCGGGTGGCGGTGGAGAGCATTCCTAGGGACGGCGACTTCGGCTCATGGCTCATGCCTGTGGATGGGAGCAGTGTGTTAGAGGGGGATACAGGGATGGGAGTGGGAAGAGTGGGTTCCAAATCCCCCTGGAAGCTGGAACAATGAGCAGGATAAGCGAGACCTTCCATCTGGTCTACCACCTCATGCAGTGGGTGGGACGTGAGCAGGCAGGCACAAGCACTGCTTATGGGGCAGCAGGTTATCTAATGAAGTAAGCATGCCCATGGAAAACAAGGTGACATGGGAGACAGGAGCTGTCACTGGCATCCCACAGCCCCACCAATCCCAAAGGCTCCCAGGAAACAGCACAGGCGGACTCAGCAGAGCCCCATGGGAAGGGGGAAAGTGTTTGGGGGGGACATGGGGATAGCAGTGTCCTGATGGAGGTGATGGGGAAAGCGGTAGGTAGCCTCCTGACTTGCATGGTGCTGCCAAAACCCGAAACATCACAGCTGCACCCCTAATTGCCACCATTGCACCCCAAATCCCTGCGACTGCACCCTCAGATCTCCCATACTGCATCCCTGGGTCCCCACCACTGCACCCCCAAGTCCTCACCACTGCTCCCTCAAATTCCCAATATTTTATCCCCCTATCCCTGCTACTGCTCTCCCAAATCCCCACCATTGCACCTTCAATCCCCACGGTGTCACCTTCAAATCACCACCAGCACATCCTCAAACCCCTCGTATCACACCCACAGTCCCCCCCACTTCAGTCCCAAGCCCCCAACACTGCACCTTCAAATCCTCGCCATTGCAGCCCCATTGTAGCTCCAAACCCCCACCACTGCCCCCCCACATCCCCCCCCCCCGCACTTCCAGGCTCCCCATCAATTCACCTTCAAATGCACACCATGGCACCCCCAAGCCCCCATTGGTGCACCCCATAGCATAAGGGCACTATATGGCACAGTGGACCCAAAGGGTGAGGGTTTGGGTGCTGCTGAACAGGGGGGTGCCCCCCAGCTGTCACAAGCGGCTGCTCCAGGGCTCTCCACCTCCCAAAACAGCAACTGCTGATGTCAGGGCCCTTAAAATAGACTTCCAAATGAGCAGCTTCATTAACACCAGCCTAAAATTAGCCCTGCTCCCAGGTGGGCAGGAGAGAAGAAGGAGGTGCCAAGGGGCAGCCCCCTCATCCCAGCTCCCAATGGAGGCAATGGCTGAGACCCCAGAGCATCCCATGGCAGAGGGCTGGCTGCGCAGAGCAGCGGGGGGGGGGGCCAGCAGTGCCACTCAGCATTGATTAATCTTTGCCCCCCGGCCCCAGGAGAGGCGGCCGGCGCGGCAGCGCGCGCTCCCCTCTGCCCTCATTATACAAGCATTTATTAACTCCGGTGCTCTCAGCCATTGACTGCCGCCTTGTCGACACGCTCGGCTCATGTAAATTCATTACCAGAACAGCTGGGGAAGCCAACGAGCACACGGACGGCCTTGGAACGGGCACCCCCCCACCCCCCCAAGCGTTGCACTGGGATGGGGACCCCCACAGGAGTGATTCGCTGTCCAACAGAGAGTGGGATAGTGGGATCTGCAGGCACTGTGCATCTATGTGCTCTCCCAGGGCACTGCCCTGCATCCCTTGGGTAGAGCCCTGCATCCCCTTGACAATGCCACGCATCCCCTGGGCACTGCCTTGTATTCCCTTAACACAGAGCTACATCTCTATAGCACTGCGTGGCATCCCCTTAGCCCAGCCCCACATCCCCACTGCACTCTCCTGCATCTCCTCAACACAGCCCTGAATCCCCATGGCACAGCTCCACATCCCCATGCCACTGCCCTGCATCCCATTAACACAGCCCCACATCCCCATGGCACTGCCCTGCACCCCTATGGCACTGCCCTGCATCCCCATGGCACTGCCCTGTATCCCCTTAGCACAGTCCTGTGTCCCCTGAACACAGCCCTGCATCCTTATGGCACAGCTCCACATCCCCATGGCGCTGCTCTGCATCCCATTAACACAGCCCCACATCCCCATGGCACTGCCCTGTACCCCCTCAGCACAGCCCTGCATCCCCATGCCACTGCCCTGCATCCCCTGGGCACTGCTCTGTATCCCCTTCACATAGCCCTGTGTCCCCTTAGCACAGCCCTGCATTCCCTTAACGCAACCCTGCATCCTTATGGCACAGATCCACATCCCCATGGCGCTGCTCTGCATCCCATTAACACAGCCTCACATCCCCATGGCACTGCCCTCTATCCCCTCAGCACAGCCCTGCATCCCCATGCCACTGCCCTGCATCCCCTGGGCACTGCTCTGTATCCCCTTCGCACAGCCCTGTGTCCCCTTAGCACAGCCCTGCCTTCCCTTAACGCAACCCTGCATCCTTATGGCACAGATCCACATCCCCATGGCGCTGCTCTGCATCCCATTAACACAGCCCCACATCCCCATGGCACTGCCTTCTATCCCCTCAGCACAGCCCTGCATCCCCATGCCACTGCCCTGCATCCCCTGGGCACTGCTCTGTATCCCCTTCACACAGCCCTGTGTCCCCTGAACACAGCCCTGCATTCCCTTAACGCAGCCCTGCATCCTTATGACACAGCTCCACATCCCCATGGCACTGTCCTGTATCCCCACGGCACTGCTCTGCATCCCCACGACACAGCCCTGCACCCCCACGACACTGTCCTGCACCCCCATGGCACAGCTCTGCACCCCCATAGGACACTACCCCATACCCCTCATCTTCTCCCCAGCCATTAACCCCACCGTAAACCCCCCCCCCAAGCCCCAACCCAAGGCTGGACCCGCTCTGCTAAGCAGCCGGTGTGGTTTATCACGCTCGCACACGCTCACCGGGGCATGAGGGCTGGCGGCACAGCGTCACCCGTGTGATGCTCAGCTGATCTCCGCAGCCCCAAACGCCTCCCAGCTAACTCATGATCCCGCCGGGATTTGCCAGGGGAGCACAGGGCAAGCTCCAAGCCAGCAGCTCGTTGGAAACCATGCGGGGAACTCGTTCCCCCCTCTCCCCTCCTGGCTCGCTAAGGTGAGCTCTGCCGCTGCCCCAAACCAGTTCTGCCGCTCCTGCCCCGTGATAAAATCAGTGCCTCCGCCCTGGCTGGGGCCCGAGCAGCGCCGCTCACCCGCCTTGCCCCGACGGAGGTGGCGTCCGTCTGTCCCGGCATCCCTATGCTGCTCCATGGGACAGCTGCCAGATGGGGAAACCGAGGCACTCAGCATAGGGATGGGGATGTGGGACCATGCGGTGTCCCTCCATCCATCCATCCATCCCTCCGGCATGCCGTCACTGGTGCGGCATGGGTGCCACTCACCTCTGCGGGTGCTGCTGTCCCTGTGGTGGCTGGGGACGCGGTGCCACCCCACAGCGAGGTGGGGCTTCTTCCCTCTCCTGTCCCTCCCTGGCTGCTTCTCCCAGCAGGCAGATCCATGCGGAAAAACAGGTCAAGTCCGCAGCCAGCGGATGCCTCACCAGGGTGGGGAGGTGAGCCCTGAAATGGGGCCCTATGGAGGTGCAGGGAGAAGGGCTGGCTCCCCCCCATATTCCTGCCCTCAGGCATCACTTGCTGACTTTGCCCCTGCATGCAGGCAGCTGCCTGTATATCCACCACCAAGCCAAGGCAGGATGCTGCAGGGTGCCTGGGTCCCCCGCTGAGGACACGGGGAGGTTTGGGGACCGGTGACCAGGCAATGTGTCACCATGTCCTTGTCCCCTTCCCGAGGCATGTGCTGGGGCAGGGAGTGTCTGGCATTCCCAGTGCCTGCTGGCTGCCTGCCCACAGAAGCAGGCAGGTCCCTGCCTGGCAGCAAGAGGAGAAGGGGACAGCAATGCCATCACCGTGTCCCCTTCCACCCTTCCTTATGCCACCCTGCATCCTGGCACCCTTTCCTGTGGTACCATGGGGTTGGCATCCCTAACAGCACACAACCCCAAGCCCCTGTCTGCTGACGGTGTGGGGATGTCCCTGTCCCCCTGTACCCCAGCACCCGCTGTCCCCCTGCATCCCCAGCACAGGGCTGGGAGCTGGGAATGTGCCATCTCCTCTCCATCTGCTCCTGATGATGCTGGCGGGTTTTTTGGCAGCGGATGCCTCCTCCGGCAGCGAGAGCAGAACCAGTCTGGCTGCCTGGTGGGGATGGAGACAAATAAGACATGCCAGCAGCCACACTGGGGCAGGGATGGGCTCCCAGCACCCCAAAACCCCAGGAACCTTCCCCTCGGCACCGCTGCCCTTCCTGCATCCCCATTCCCACTGCAGGCAGCTGCTGGGAAATGCAGGTCTAGCACCTTGGTTTCAGCATCCTCTCCCCCACAGCACCTTGAAAGGCCCCTAATGAGCATGAAGTGCCCTTCAGAGCAGATTGCCATTGAACTCAACCCGCACCAGCTGCCCGCTTTAAAAGCAGCTATTTTGAGCTCCCGGGCTCCCGAGCGCTGGAACTAATAATTTATTACCAAATACGATCAGGCAGCAGCTCCAGCCCCTGGCAAATGGAGCGGAAAAAAACCCAGCGCGGCGGGAGGCCGAGGGGAGAAAGGGGGAGATGAGCATCCTGCATCCCTCCCCGGGACGGATGCGCACCCACCGCACAGGACCTCAACTCAGACAGAGCCCACTTGGCCAACCCCTTGGCAAGGATCCTCCAGGCTCGCTATAGATGGGGCCCTAAAGGAATTAGGGTTGATGCTCCGCGCCATGAGGTTCCCTCCTGTCTCAGCGCCTCGGCTCCCACTCCACAGCCGGATCCAGCTGCACGCTCCAAGCAGGAACAGCTGCTTTGCATGGATTTTCAATGCTAATGGCCTCACATTGTGGAGCCCCCCCTCCCTTCCCTTCTCCCTTGTGCTGCCTGAATGCAGTAGGCAGGGCCCCGGTGTGCAGGCAAGGAGGGAGGGCAGGAGGCCAAGGGCAGCGTGTGCCCATGGCCCCTATGCCATGCCCTGTGTCACCCCTTTGCGAGGCAGGGGACAGGCACTGGGGACCACATCTTCCACCAGTGATGTTACCCCTCATTAGCGCAGCTCTACCTACAACACCCTCCATCAATTAATTAATTGATCGATGGGAGCCCCACTTCTGCCCTCCCTCCCCACCACCCTGCATGCAGCCAGCACAAAGGGCTTGGTGTCCCCAGGAGGGATGGAGAGATGCCCGCACAGCCTACATCCACTCTTAGATCCTCCAGGACCCATCCCATGAGCACTGCCCACCCTGGCTGGCTCCCCAGCACCCTTGGAGGGATCCAGATGGGTCTCCCCGGGGTGAGGAACACCCTGTGGTGCATGGATGGGATTTGGGGGTCCCCAAGGAGCCTGGCACTGAGCGCCAAGCGTGTGGCGCTATTAGCCGGCTGCGTCTCCATCGATCGCTCCTCCATGGACCATTGATCTGGCAAATGACAACAAGCAAACTAATAAGAGCTCGTTTGGAGGGCGCAGCACCAGGGAGGGGCCAGGGCTGGGTGATGGGGGGATTATTTCTCTCCCTTCCTTGCTTTACTTTGCCCAGCATAACCAGCCCTATGTTCCTATGCTTAAGACCATAGGAAACGAGGCCAGTAAAAGGTTTGCTTCAAAGCAACTTTCTTCCCCGTTTCTGCCCTGACAGAACAAGCAGGGGGCTTCCAGTATAAAGAACCAGTGCCCAAAGGATGCTGCTGACCCCCAAGCCCCATTCTGCAGCGTCCAGGTTGGGAAGGCATCGCTTAGCTCCTGATACCCAATCTGGGTGCCAGCCGTCTTTTGATCCCTTACCCCTGCTTTGGGAGAAGTAAGGTACAACCCTTACCCCTTCTCTTTGCATGTGCTGAGGGCTTAATGGCTAAATGTGATGCACGTATGGGTGCCAGGCATCACACAGATGGGCACTGTGTGGTGCTGTGGGGCGCTGCATGGTGCTGTCATGCCCTGCACGGTGCCGCCAGGCATTGTTCGGTGCCGCCAGGCATTACATGGTGCTGCCAGGCACTGCGCAGTGCCGCCAGGCATCCAACGGTGCCACTGAGAATTGTGTGGGACAGGACTTGGCACCGCGCGGTGCCGTTGGGTAACACACCGTGGGTCAGAGCCAGGTAGCGCCCGGTGCTGCCAACCCTCGCACGGTGTCACCGTGCCGTGCCCGGTGCGGTGAGGCTGCCCCGGCACCCGTGTCCCTTGTCCCCATGCCGTGGGCAGCACAGGCTTTGCCGTCAGCAGCGCATTGTTCTCAGAGCAAGGAGCCCTTGCCCAGCAGATGGCAGGTATAACAAAGCAGCTTGCTGCGGCCAAGCCAATTATTTATCTAATTATGATTTACCACTTAACCACATGATCTTTCTGCAGAGTTGTAGGCAATTAAAACCAGGGTGATTATGTGGATTATGCAAATCGGCTGGAGCCCGGCGAATAGAATTGGGAGATTAGAGTTTCACGCAGGCTGGAGCTTGCACGGGGCAGGTCCTAGTGGGGCAGGGGGGCTGCAGGCAGGGTCAGGAGGGGCCAGGGTGATGCCTTTGAGGTGCTGCAGGCAAAGCCAAGGGGGTTCCATAGCCAAAAGGTGCCCCACATCATCCTGCAGGGGATGAAAGCTTCTGGTGACTCCCACCAGCACCAAGGGTTGCCCAGTCCTGCACCTCAAAAAGGTGGTGGTGGGGTTACACAACGCAGCCCCCCCCATCCCTTGCTCCATCCACAGGGAGGATATACTAACAGGTATTAATAGCGAGTATTAATAACACCAGCTGGCAGATTACTCTGCCTGTCCAGCTTGATACGAGGTTTATACATGGCACAAACTCCGGAAACACATAAGTATTAATGGTAATACCTCGTGTCCTAGCAAAGGTCATGGGCAATCTCCATCAATCCCACTGTGCCGCTGGCAAAGCCGGGGGTCTGGGTGGGAATAGGGGTCTCTGCTGTGCTCCTGGGATGACCCCGCATGCACTGTGGTTTTTGACTGTGCAGATGGCCCGGCACAGGCCACAGGAAAGGTTTTACCTTGGGATAAGAAATTAATACTGGCAAATGGGAAATGTACTCCATGTATTTTCATTTTCCTAATACCACCGCCATCTGCTAGCAATCCATACCCTGTCTCACCTGCTTTTAGTTAAAAGGTGCTGCAGAGGTGTTGGTGAGACCTTGGTGGACTCATCACCTACAAGCTCTGCATCCCATTGCAGCGTCCCACTGGGACAGACCAGGCTCCCACCATTGCTTTGATGGGTCTCATCCTCCTCATGAAGCCCCCTGTGAAATGGGCATCAGCGATGAGGGTCTGAAGCAGGAGTGATGCCCGCGGAGACTGGAGCCACACCAATGGGACAAACCTGGCACGTTCTTCATCATGGGCGAACATCAACCAGCACCCATGTCCAGAGGTTCGGCACCATTCAGGGCGATTAGCAGTGGTGATCCCATGTGCCGGTGCTGAGCAGGCTGGCCGGCGGCCCCCGTGAGCGCGGCATCTTCCCTTTTCGCCCACAGTAATCCTCAGCCTTTCGAGCAAATTATTAAAATTCACTTATATTTAATCTGCCTGCTGGAATTAATTGAATTTTTACGCTTGGTAAATGTCAGTGGGTGCACGCTGCCTCCCAACGGGGACCCGGCTGCAGGTGCAATGGGCGCAACCCCCGGCTTTTACCACCTCTCTAGGGACAAAACCCACCATGGAACATGGGACAGGGTGCCCACAACACCCACAGCTCTTGTTGGGAATGGGCGCTGGGATGAATGGGTTTCAGCACCCTCCCATCTATATGGGGGATGGCTCGATGGCACTGAGGATGTGGCACCCAAACCTGCCTCCTTCCAACTGAGTTAATAAACACTCCCCACATCCCTTTGGATTCCTATGGCAGGCCCCAGCAGCGCCTTGATGGCTTTGGAGGGGACATGGAGAGCCTTTTGCTTTCCACCCCACAGCCTTGGTGAAGACTGCCAGCACCCTGCCTGCTGCTGGCAGGAGCCTTCCTCCCCTCCCCGTCATCCTCATCGAAAATTGCCAAAGTGCCTAATTTGCCCACTGGGAAAGCCAAGAGAAAAGAGCCTCTATTTTGCCATAATAAGCCCTCCAGACAAAGGCGGGATGAGCCATTCAGTGGTGGGAAGGGGGAAGGGTCCAGCCCCATGCCAGAGCGGTGCTGGGAGCTTGCACGAAGGGAGAATTCCCTCCTGCTTGGGGGAGCCAGCACTGGGACATGCATCCTGCAATGACCTCAACCTATGCATCCACGAGCTGCTGAGCTCCGGGATGAGCTCTGGGATGCGCAGCACCACCAGGACACTCCTGCTCTGCAATGGGACAGATACCCAACTCCTGCACGGCCTCACTCCCCATCCCACGGGGACGCTCTCCCCAACCGCTTTTAGCACGGAGATGGTTCATGGTTGCCTTGAGCCACGGGGATCCTAGGCCCAGCAGACAACTTCCAAACTTGACTGGTGCTCACCCCCCTCTGCCGCCCGCCCGGGATTATCATAAATTAAGACGTAATTACTCCATGGAAATTTACAGCACAAAGCTGTGGCGCTAACAAGTGTGTTTGGCGGCATCGGGGGAGACATACAAAGCGCTATGGTCTGGCGGGCGCCAAAAAATCTGCTCTGCCCCCAAAACGCAGTGAATCCTGCGGATACAGGACGGGGATGCGGATGGACCAGCTCCACTGCAGCTGCCCAAGCGCCGTGGTGAGCCATGTGCGTGCCCCACACGTGTGGGGATGGAGAGGAACCAGGAGGGTCTCACCATGGAGGGATGGAGAGTGAAGGCTCAACGGCATTGATGGGTGCCCTCATGTCCCATGCCAAGTGGTGCCATGGCTCGGCTTCCACCAGCATCTTATTGCTGATAACAAAGACAAGGTCTCCTTTATCCCCTTGGAGCCTGTCAGACACTCATGGGTGCTTCACCCACAAAAACCCCTTTCTCCAACTTCAGCACGCATGGAGTTAAACATGAATTCCCTAGGGATATGGGAAGGGGGGGAAAGAACAGATAAAGGGGGGAACCATTGCTGTTGTGTGCATGTGTCCCCCCCGGGTGCCTCCGCACTCCCCCAGCTGCTGCCTGCATTAAAAAATCATAATCAACGTGGATAAAACAACCCCCAACAGCACAGCGCGAAAGAATCCAGGCGGCTAAAACAAACCCAGCAATAAAGGAGCCGGGGATCCTCGCAAAGCTGGCTGTGCAATTAAGCAGTTTTCTGCTGTACGCCGATAATCACCTAATTATACTATTAATGACAGTTCAACCTGCTCGGAAATAAAAGGACATTCTTCCATAACAGGGTGCCAGCTGTTTGTTACAGATGTCAAACATCTTTAAAGCATTTTCATTAAAAGAAGAGGGGGAGGAAAGAGGAAGCTTGGTGATGCAGGAACGCAGCCGCTTTCCTCCCCCTAAAGCCCCCTATAGGGGTGGGTTGGGGTATCACCCCCTCCCTCTTTTTAATGCTGATCTATCAAGGGGGGTGCTGTGGTGGGGGAACATGCTTCTTCCCATTGACGTTAGGTGCAATAAATACCCTGTGTTGGCTCGCGGCAAGAGGCGGCTGCGATTAATTAAGCACAGGGAAATAAAGTTAATAATAAAAGGGGGTGTGTGTATATATGCACCCCATTGCCAGGCTTGGGGCAGGGCTGGCCCCATTCTCCCCCCATAGCCACTGGCGGTGCCCACGCACGTGCCACGGTGCCGTGCCAACGAGGAGCATCCCCAGCAGGTGCCATGAGCCCGTGCCAAGGACAGGGAAAGGGGGGGACACAAGAAAGCACCTGCTCCCACCTTTGCCACCAAGCAAGGCCAGAGGGTGGGTATGGAGGTTGTGCAATGCAGCAGCATCCCAGGGACCACCAGGTGCAGGATGAGGGATGATGAGGATGACTGTGGTACCCTGTGCGCATCACGGACCAGACTCACACTCATCTCTCCTGCTCTGCCCTGGTACAGGGGTCCTGGGGGGCAGCCGGTTGCCCACCCACCATGGGGTGATGCTGGTGCTTTACCTGGCTTTATACCCTGTTCTTATAGCTACAGGCAAATCTGCCTTTAAAACCATACGGAATCGGGTTTAGCTCAGGAATAAGGGATTATGGGATGGGGGGAAGAAAAGAAGAAGAAAAAAGGGGTGTTTGGGGATAATTCACCCCTCTCCAAGCCATGTGGCTACTGATGTCCCAGTACCTGGCACAAGCAGGATGGCTACAGGCAGGCATTTTGGGATGCCCACCAACCCGCTTGGAGAAGGGGGGCTCTAACTGAGACCCCTCCCCATGGCAGGACCCCCAGCCCTGTCCCCTTGGCACTCACTGATGAGGCTGGCACCGGTCCCCACTCACCAGACAGGACCCAGTGGGAGAAACCATCTGGGAAGCATCACCCCAAGCCCCTGATCCCAGGGCGGTGCTCCTGGTCGTCCCCCCCCCCAGTCGGTATGCAGCCCTCGCCTGCCACCCCCCTTCCCCTGGCTCCCCGCTTCCCTCCCCTCCTCAAACCATCGCAGGGAAGCTGGAAAGTGGTTGACATGGTTGCCATGGTGACCGAATTTAGGACTGGCAAGAGGAGGAGGAGGATGGTGGGGTGGGAAAGGAAGGAAAAAGCAGGAGGGCTTCCTGGCACCCCAACACTCCAGACCCCTCTGGCATCATCCGGCACCCCCTTTACACCCCATAAGCATCAGCCTCCACCACACATGTGGTGAGGATGAGGAAGGGCAAAGCCCCAGCGCACAGCATTGTGGGGGGCTGCCAAGGAGGGGGCTCAGCCCCCAGTACCCCAAACCCATCCCGGGGGCGCCTGTCCCCTCGCGGCGGTGCCAAAAGCAGCTGGTGAGTCACGGCTGCGCCCGCAGCACCCGCCGGGCGGGTGTTTACACGGCATCACCAGCTCCTCCATCTGCTTTGATCCAGGGGCTAAATATTACCGGCCCTGGCGTAAAAATAGGAACCATTTGGGAAGCTCCTGAGTCAGCAGCATCCACCACCCTCCCGGCACGCTGAGACGCACAAGGGCCCCAGTACCACCCCATGCAGGATGCGACAGGGACCCCCAAGGTTCCTCTGGCACCTAGTGAATTTGGGACACCCATAGGGAAAGAAGGGACCCCAAAAGGCTGCATGCCAGGCTCCCCCGGGATGCTGTGTGTCCCCAAGGGGTGCTGCTGTCCCCAAAGGATGCTGCTGTCCCCAAGGGACATTGGCACTGGACACAGGGTGACAACTGCACCCATGTATCTTAAGGCTAGCCAACATATGTACCAACACAGAATGGGGTCCTCTCCCTGGCCCCCCATTCTCAGTGATGCTCGATGCTGGGTCACCACTGTGCCCAGTATCCCCTTGCAGCTGGCTGAGCTGTGCTGTCTATCTCCAGCTCCATGACCACCAGGGTAGAGGGGACAGACCAGAAGCATCAGTGACTAGAGGGATACAGGGGACAGAACACTGGTGACCAGAGGGTAGACCGGACAGGAACATCAGTGGCCAGAAGGACACAGGGGGCACAACACTGGTGACCACAGGGATGCAGGGGACAGGAGCATCAGTGACCAGAGGGTGGCAGGGAGAGGAGCATTGGTGACCAGAGGGATGCAGGGGACACCAGCATTGGTGACCAGAGGAACAGAGGGAACAGGAACATCAATGACCAGAGGGATGCAGGGGAGAGGAGCATCAGGGCCCAGAGGGTAAGATGGGACAGGAGCATCGGTGACCAGAGGGATACAGGGGACAGGAATATCTGTGACCAGAAGGACACAGGGAACACAACACTGGTGACCACAGGGACACAGGGGACAGGAGCATCAGCGACCACAGGGAACACCGAGTAGCCGGCTGCATCCTGTGCCAGCAGAGCCGGGCGATCAAACCACTGAGGAGTGTGTGACACAGTGCCGGCCAGGCAGTCCCTGAGGCGGTGACAGTCCCCAGCAGGACTCGAGCCGCTGAGTCACTGCCACCGAGCCCTCGGCAGGGGGAAGGTTCACGTCTCCATCTGCTCCCGCACGACCTGGCCCACCAGCATCTCCCAGCGCTGCCGCCGGTGATTTCTCCACTTGCCAGCACCTCCAGCATCATTTCCCCCTAATTGCTTTAAATCTCGCAGCCTGACACTTCCATGCTCCTCTCCGTCTCGCTTTTTCCCCTCCAGCTTTTCGATTTCCCCTCCGAGCTCGCTGTAAAGCCAAGAGCCAGCCGGAGCAGGGTTTTCCAGGGCACAGGAATTAGTGCATTAGCAACAAAGCCAGAAGTTTCACGCAACAGGAGCCGCCGCCAGGAACCCCCGCTCGATCAGAGCGTGCTAAATATGGAATTAAAGAGGGAAAAGAAAAAACCCCAACCGCAACCCATCTCCCTTGCACCTGCAGCCTATGGATGGGGATGGCACCAAAGCCAAGCAGGCATTGCCCGGGCAATGCTAGGGACCAAGCTAGGAGGGGATGAGGATGGGGTCTGTGGAAGGGGATGGGGAGCGGGACCCCCCTGGATGGCAGGGAGGAGGGCTCAGGGTCGCAGCGAGCAGGGATGCTACGGATGAGCAGGTCACCCCCATCCCCGCCGTGGCACAGCCCCGCAGGGGATGAAGACCCCAATCCTTCCCATAGGGAAAGGACACCCCAAGTTGAACCCCGGCGCCCCTCCGCCGCCCTTCCCGGCTCGCCCTCGCATGCTCTGGCGCAGGCGCGCTCGGGCAGAGCCGCTCGTTCCTCTAACAACTGCCACATGCAAAAGCCATTTCCTGAAACAAACAACCATCCGCGGGGGAACCGACGTGGGGGGACACGGACCCCCAACAGCGGGGGGCTCCCCAACACCACCACCCTGCACCGCGACACCACAGCCCGAGCCTGCATCCGCGCCAGAGCACCCCTCTCGCACCCTGAGCTCGCACCCAAACCTCATGCCCCGAGTACACATCTGAAGCGTGCACCTCAAATGTGCACCCCGGAACGGGCACCCCAAGCGTGCACCCTCACACAGGCACCCTGAGCGCGCTCCCTGAGCATGCACCCCAGACACCGATGCTCTCAGAACACCCCAAAACCGCCCTTTCCAGGGGGGGTCCCCCTCTCCCAGGACCGGCGCTGCTGGCTGGGGTGGCACAGCAAACTTTGGTGCCCCAAGTCCCCGCGCCCCAGCAGCAGCGGGGCTGCGAATGGGGACCCCCCACCCCAAAACACAGCTCACCCAGTGTATGTCCCCATCCCTTCTCAGCCAGAACCCCCCCCTCCCGGCTCCCCTGGGAGGGGAGAAACCCCCAGGGTGAGGGAGTGGCAGCAGGAGAGACGGGGGGATCCAGGCACTCCAAAACCCTGCAGAGCCTTGACGGGGCTGCCTGCTCCCCACTCTTTGAGCTCGCCGGACCCCAAAACCCCTATTAGGTGCTGGGAGAAAGTAACTTAACCCCCAAAGCGCCCTCGGCTGCCGCTGGCTGGGGGGGGGACGACAAAGGGGCGTCCCCAACCTAGGTGGGGGAACACCGGGAGGGGAGGGAAGAGGGACCGGCAGCAGCATCGCTCGGTGCCTTACCTGGTAAGTAATAGAGAGGTGGTTTCAACCCAAACATGATTTATGTTACAGTTCCATTGCGGCCAGGGGGGAAAAAAATTGAAAATAAAACTAAAACAAACCCAAAAGGATGTGTCAGGAAGAGGAAAAAAAAAGAAAATTAAAAAAATAAGAAAAAATTAAAAAAACCCAAAAAATTAGCACCAAACCACACGGAGGGGGTTGGAAAAATAAACCAGAGGCGAAAAAATACGGTGGAGCGGGGAGGGAAGAGGGGGAGGAGGAGGAGGAGGAGGAGGTGGGGAAGGAGGAGGAGCGGGGGGGAATCAAGTGCGCGGGGGGGAGGAGGAAAAATAGGAATTGAAATAGCAGTGAGCGCAGGGCGCCGGCGGAGGGGTGGCGGTGGTGGCTGTCACTCGCGGGGCCAGGGCAGCAGCCTGGCTGCCATAGCGCGGCGCCTTGCGGGGCTCGTCCTGCCGCTTGAGCCGCGAACCGCGCAGCACTACGAGGAGGAAGAGGAGGCGGTGCGGGAACGCACCCCCTAAGCTGGACGGCGCTGTGGGGTTCGCTGCCCGCCCTGGAGAAGGGGCGCGGGTCTGTCCCATAAAGGCCGGTCTCGCCCGCGGGCTGCGCTAAGGGAGGGAGGGAGGCGGACTTGCCCCTCGATCAATTTTCATGCAATAATCATTGTCGGTAAATTGGAAATCTGGCTCCTTGACAGCAGATTTGTCTCCCCTAATGAAGGGGAGCGGGCAGCAGAGCGGCAGGCAGCTGCTCGCACCAGCACCCTCCTCCCCGCACCACGCCGCGCCGCTTCCCATGGGATTCAACCTTCCATCATTCCCCCCCGCCCCTCCTCGGTGTCTTCGGGGAGGCGAGCCCCGGGGTGCCGCGCCAGGCGGGGACGGGAGGGCAGGAGAAGCCGCCTTCCCCCTCAAACCCCGCTCCTCCTCCTCGCCTACAGGCAGAATCATCTCTATTTTTCCCTTCTTACTCCCCCCCCCCCCCCTTCCTCCCCGGTCTTTTCCAGGATGCTGTTTTCAAACAGCTGCCAATGGGAGGTGAGGGAAAGGAAGGGAGGGGGAATAAAATGAGAATAAAATAAAAATAAGCAAAAAAATCAAGCCCCCCCCCCTCGCTTCAGGAGCAAAAATAGGAAATAAAACAATAAATAACCCAACTTAATCCCTGCCTGCAGGGAGCTGCCCGCTGCTTCACAAAAGGCAGGCTGCCTGCCCCATTCCCTGCATGGGGGACCCCCCCCCCCCCACCTTGCACCTCAAATCCCCCCTTCCCGGCTCTACTCGCCCGGCGGGGGCTGCAATCAGCCTCCCGATAGGATCTCCCCCATTCCCTCTCCGCTGATGCATTAGCAGATCCGGGAAGACATGCTTGCAGGCAAATAGGGCTAATAAATGCTATTACGGGGGAGAGCGAGGAAGGCTGGAGATCCTGGCTGCACCATAGTAACGAGGGCCCGGCTTAATTTGCTTTAAGCAAACGATCAGCCAAGGCGGGGTGGAAAAGGAGGGTGAAGGGGGGGGGGGAGTGTTGCTCGCTCCAGGCACGCATGGGCGCGCTTGCATGGGCGCACGCTTGCACGGCTGCGCGCCTATGGGCACGAGCGTGTCGGGGTGCATGTGTGCTGCCCCCCTTCCTCTGTATGTGTGTGTGTGTGCCCCCCATCTCCGTCCCCTCTCTTCCCAAACTGCCGTCTGCTTTTAACACCAAAGTTCACGAAGGCGACGTGTGATATCTCGCCCCTGCAAAAGAAGCCACATCCTGTATGATAATGACCAGCCCTTCAAGCAGCTTAAAGATACAGCCCATTCCCAGGCCCACGCTGCTTGCTTCTCACTGTGGGGCCCGAGGGGTTATGGGGGGGTCTTGGTGTCATCCCCAAACCCATCTGGCCCTGTGGTGGGGAGGTTGGGTATGGTGGGTGCTGCAAATGAGCTTGAGGGTCTTGGCAAAAGGTGCTCTGTATGCAAGCACACCCTTACGCGCGCCTGCATGCACATGTGCATGCACTCACATGCATGCGTGTGCGCATGCATGCAAGTTTATGCGTTTGTGTGAGTTCATGCATCCGCACATGCATGCATGCACTCACACGTACATGTGTGCACTCACACATGTGCACACATGCACCCTTTCAGCCCATTTGGCAAAGATGGAGCCGGTGAGAAGATGCACCCTCCTCTTCCCCCCATTAAATATTGCTTTTCCCATTCCAGGTAGGGGGATTATTATTATGTCTTTTCTTCCTTCCTAACCTACATCTGTCAAGCTCGGCGCTGGGAGTATTTCTGGCCTGTCCCCTGAGTCATCATCACTCGCGTCCCGCTCCCTCCGAGGCAGCTCCCCTGCGCCACTGTGCTCCCAGCGCAGGGTGCCGGATGCTGCTTCCCCCTTTCCCCCGACAAAGTACCCCTGCACATCAGGAATGGTGCATGAGGAAATGTCACTGATGGGGTGACACAGCTCAGGGTGCTACAAAATGCACCCACAGTGTGGGGTGCAAGAGGGACCCCCACACCCTGGGGCTTGGAAAGGCATTGAGGTCACCCAGTCACATCACCCCACCATTCCAAGCTTTTATAGGGGTTGAATTTGCTGGATCGGGGGGGGGGGACACCCCTCTTTTGCTCCCCCCTTCCCCCTCCATAGCATGAGCTGTAAAAATTAATTTGCAAACATGTCATTACACAATAGCCGTACAGGCAATAAACCTGTAATTACAGGCGGCTGGGGGAGCGGGCAGGCAGGGAGGGGAGGGGAGGGCAGGCAGGGAGGGCAGGCAGGGCTGCCAGCTCCGGCTTTGGGGTTTCGCCTCCCCCCCTCTTTGCTCCCTTTGTTCATTATGCAAACGAGAATTGCTTCACTCCTGGAAGTTGGGCTCCACTTCAAAGGGGCTCGCTTGCCTGCACTCCCCACCCTTGCCAAGGACGCATTTGCCAAGCAAACCCAGCACCCCACACCGGGACCCACCGTTGGGATGGGGAAACGGAGGCGCAGCGGCCAGGCAGCCCCATTGGGAAACCAACCCTTTGCGACATCAACCCCAACCGAATTATCCGCCATCCCTCCTCGGTTGTCCCCGCTTGCTGCGCGCACACCCCGGCGGCCAGCATCGCCGTGCCCTGCCTCAGTTTACCCACTTACCACGCCGCGGGGGGAGAGCCGGGACGCAGGGCAGCGGCGCAGACACCCGCCCGGCCACCCAGCAGCCGGCTCTGCCTCACCCCTTGTTAGCAGGAGAGCCTGACGAGCCTGACCCACTTCCCCGAATGCCGGGAGGATTAATTGGTTCCTTGCTCGCGCGAAGCCGCCGGGAGCTGGGGCAGGTGCCAGGCGGGATTAGCAAAGCATGAGAGCACAGCTCGTGGGGCCGGACGGGCAAGCGTGCACACAGCCCTGCCCATGCTGGCCAAGCAAGAGCCAGGGATGTGGGTATGGGGCGCTCCGGGCCATAACTGACCCCAACCCAACCTCCTTGGGGACGGGGATGCTCGGCTTCCCTGTGGGTATCACCACAGAAGGGGATGCAGCCATGTGGTACCCAATCGGATGCGCACCCCCGAGTAAGCGCGCTCTAGGGGAAGCTAAGGCATGGTGCCATTGGGGTCCACCGCACCCTGAAAGCATCCACAGTTGGGGATGCACAATCAAGAAGAGGAGCAAGCGGCTGCCTCTCGCCGTAAATAAGCGGCTCAGCGATGATTTCCTGCTCTTGTTGACCTTTGACTATGCAGAATAAAGACATAAATCCATATTTTAAACCCATCTGAGCGCCAGCCAGGCCCACAAAGCCATTTACAGCCTGCGATTTGGACGGGGCAGTGAGCAGGAAAGCGATGGTTTCTCGAGGTGACATTCCCCAGGAGGGAAATGAAGTGTTTTATTCGCAGATATATAGGGCACGGTCGTTCCTCTGCTTCCCCTTCCCTCCGCCCTCGGCTCATAAATAAAACATACGGCCGCGTAACCGGCTAATTACGGGAGGATGGCAAAGCCCCGCCGGTCGCTGGGAAAAGAAATCAGCTTTTTAATCAGCCCACTTTCCTCCCCACCTAACTTAAGGAGAAACGGGCATTTCGGGTGCCGGGATGGAGCCGAGACTCTCCAGTGGCTTGTAGGCACCCTGTGGGGTTGTGCACCCCGCTCCCTCGAGGCAGATTTGGATGGCAGGGGTTCAATCTCCTCGCTATGTATTTTCCCCCCCCCCCCCTTGTCTTTCCTCCCTGGCTGGGAAAAGGATGTCTTTGAAAAGTCTAATTGTTCCTTACACATTAGATACATTAATGAGGTCTCTGATCAAGCGGCTGGCGCTCTCGCAAGGAGGCTTCAAGTAGCAATTTTCCATTTGTGTTTCAAATTTTAATGAATGTTCCTGTCTCTCCGGCTGCGATGCGCGGTGATAATCCGCACGGCTCGGGTCAGTGCCGGAGCAGGGGCTGCCGCGCGGGAGGGCTTGTACAAGGGTTTGATTTCTTTGGGGAATAGTTCATACAAAAAATGGTAATGGCAGAAGACAGTCTTCCTTCCCCCTCGGCTGCCAGGGCCCCCGAGCTACAAATCAGAGGGTTATTATTTCTTTCCGATGTCCCCAAAGTATCCTATATCTTTAGCGGGAGAGTAAAGTTCAGCCCCGATAAGATTGCGGCGCTGGGTGAGACAACGCTTTGCCTTTCCTCCTTTCTTCTTTCCCTTTCCTTCTCCATGCCCCTCCATCCCTGGTGTCCCCACAGCCACCAGCCCACCCCAGGGCCACCCTCAGGCTCATCCCACCCCATCCAAGGGCCAGATCCGGAACCCACCCCGCCAGGACAAGATTTTTATAACCTTGTTTTGGCATGCCTGCCATTAACTTAATTTAACATCCATATTGCCGCTACTTAATTAAATAGATGAACTCATTTTACATTTGCAAGTCTTAATTCATCCTGAACAAAATTGGCCGTGTTTCGTTCTTTCTACGCTACCAGCTCCCCGGAACAAATGACTGCCTTTTGTAGTTAACTGCTAGTACAGGTTAAAAGCTAATTAGCAGCCCGGGTTGGGTGTTAACTTCCTTATTTATCACCCGGCGCCACTCGGGGCTGGCACTTCCTTGTCCATGCGTGGGCCCCGTTTCTGCAGGGGTGGTGCCTGTGCTCCTCGGGCAACGGTGCTGCATGTGTGCGTGATGCATGGGGCTCGGTGCATGGTGCATGATGCATGGTCCATGGTGCAAGGTGCTCAGGGCATCACACTCCTGCAGCAGCCAGCAGCATGTGAGGGTAAGCTTAGCAGCACCCAAGCATCACGCAAGCACCCCTCCGACCTCACCATGCTGCCCAGCACAACATTCCTATAGGTATTTAGAGAAAGGCCACCAAAAGCAAGCACCATCCGTGCTTTTCAAGTGTTGCTCCCACCCAGCCAGCTCATGGGATGCCCACACCAACCAGCAACGCTTGGAAGCTGCCGGTGAAAAACCGAATGGAGGGTCCCTGCATCCCAGAGCTGGGGGATGCGGGGGCACCCCACCGGTGCAGCAGAGAAGTGATGCTGATGCTGAGCCTGGCAGGAAGCTGCTCCAGGAAGGCTCATCTGGTTTGACTAACAAATCACTAACTGCTTCCCCCGAGGCAGGTGGAAGGAAACAAGCTCTGTGGATGTAAACAACACCCCCCCCCCCTCCCCGGCCCCCCATTTCCCACCCGCAGCCCCCTGTGGGCCCCCAGGGCACCGGCCAGGGGCAGGTTGAGACAGGAAAGCTCTTGTGAAACACACTGACGCAAGCCCTGGCAAAGGGACAGCCCCCCTCCCACCCCCCCCCAACCTCTGGCCGAGCCCTGGGGACGCTGGCACTGCGGGCAGGGTGTGGGGTGACGCAGAGCTTGCACCAGTGCCATGGGACAACACCTCAACAGCACCGGCCACGCCACCAAGGGTGCCAGTGTGACTCAAGCAGACAAGCCGCTGCACTGGTGACACTGAGGTCCCTCTGCCAGCATGAGCCAGTGCAGGGATGGGTGCACCCCACAGGGCGAGGAGACCGGGTGGCAATCGCCATCACCAGTGATGCCCAGCCCCGGTGGCGCGGTGGGGACGATGTGGTGCGAGGGGACCGATAGGCATCTGCCTAGCCCAGTAAACTGATCTGCCCCCGGCTGCTGAAATAACAGCGAGGGGAGGCAGCTTCGGTTACCGGCAGTGCCGGAGGCCGGCTGGGTGCCAGGGCCCTTGGCTGCGGACCAGGCGGCTCCGCAGGGATGGAGCGGGGACCCCCCGTCCTGCCCTGTTCCCCACAGGCACACATGGAGCTGCTCGTCCCGCTCCCCAGCGTCACCATCCCACACCGGGATCCACACCCGGTATTTCAGGTCTGGTACCCAAGCTGGCGCCTTCAGGAGGGACATCACCCCAACCCGGGGCCACTGCCGGCACCGGCTGCATCGCATAGGAGCAGCAGTAATTCCCAACCCATGGTTATCCCGAGCGGTTTTGGCTGCATCCCCCCCCAGCACAGCACCAGGACAAGGAGCCACAGCAGCCAGAAGCAAGGCCTGAAGGACAGATCTGGCCCCTTTGGGAGGAGGGATAAGCACTACCAGGTCTCCTCTCTCCCCCGCAGACCTCATCAGGACCCCATCCCAAATCCCCCGCCATCAGCAGAAGGAGCGGGGCCCGTAAGGAGCGAGGGTGATAGATAACAGCCCTCTGTGCTGGCGAGATAAATAGCCCCAGCAGCGCCAAGCTGTACTCGGCCAGAAGCTAATAGGGGCTGTCAGGGCGGTTTAGAGGAGCAGAGCATCGTTTCGGGGCCCGGCTGGGAGGACGCCAAGGGGAAGTGACAAGGAAGCTGAGCAGAAAGCGACAGGCAGTACACAAAGAGCATGTCCTCTGTAAGTGGCGATAAACCTTGGGAAAAAAAAAGAAAAGCTAAATCAGTTGTTTAGCCGATGTACCACATGCTGACAGGGCAAATGTGAAGGCTTTTATGGCCACATGGGTTTTCATTTGCAGTTATTCATAGCGGAGCCGGAGCGCTTTATCTCACTTTACATTATGTGCAACCACAATGCAGACACTTGCACCGCAACGCATTGCCTCCCTTGGAAAATATTAATATGTAAATGTCAGGCTCGGGAGGGCAGCGGGGGAACAGCGGCTGCGGGAGCCGAGGGGAGATAAAACCTGCCCTCAAAGGGGGGGTGAAGGACTCCCACCCCGTACAGTGGGGTGCAGCAAAGGGGGAAGGCAATGGCACACACGTGTGCACACGCATGCTCACCTGGGATGAGATGCACAAGGTCTCTGCAGAGCGGGACGCATGTGTGTGTGTGTGTGGATAAGTGCGTGCAACGTACAGCCTCTGCAGAGAGGGATGCACATGTGTGTGCTCACACATGCGGGTGCACAGCACACATGTTCTGCAGAGCACGGTGCATACATGCGCACGCACACAGCTGTGCACAACGTATCCCCTCTGCACAGTGGGATACACACGTGTGCACACACGTGCACTTGAACACATGGAATGCTCTGCACAGCAGGATGCGCATGTATGCACACACATGCACTTGAGCACACAATACCCTCTACACAGTGGGATGCATATGTGTGCACACACACATGCAATGGAGCACCTATGTTTGCAAACACATGCACCCAAGCACACAATACACACCTTCTTCATGGCAGGATGCACACATGTGTGCACACATGCACTTGAACACACGATACCCTCTACACAGTGGGATGTACATATGTGCACACACATGCACCCAAGCGCATGATACATACCCTCTGCACAACATGATGCATGCATGTTGAGCATCATGTATCTGCACATACATACGCAGATACACAATACTTCCCCTCTGCACAGCGGGATGCACACATGTGTTCACACACTTGCACTCAAGCACATGATACACACCTGCACAGTGGAATGCACATGTGTGCACATACATGCAATCCAGTGCATGATACATACCCTCTGAACAGAGGGATGCACATGTATGTGCACGCACATGCATGTGAGCACAGCATACCCTCTGCACAGTGTATCGCACACACATGCGCACACATGCAGACACACCTCACATCCCCTCTCCACAGCGGGATGCACACACGCGTAACCAGCAGTGGGACAGACCACCACCAACAGACTGATGGCCGTGCACCAACCATACAAGAAGCAAGTGCATGCACACCCATGGCGATGCCCACCACCCCTCGCAGCACCCACCCCGGCTCCCTGCCTGCCCCCGGGGGACGCGTGGCGAGGCCATGGGCAGCGGAGGGTGCTGCCGGTATGGGAGGAAGCCGTGCCGGGGCGAAGCACGGCGTGCCAGCTCCTGCAAAGCCCTGTCGGGCAGCGCTCCAGCCATGCCTGCTGTTCCTGGGCTCTGTTCCTCAATGAGAGCCTCCAGCCCCGGGGGTAGTGCCAGACTGACAGCCTGGAGGCTATTTATTCGCAGGCAGAGGCAGCGGGAGCTGCTGGCGGACGCAGGCGCCTTTGTCCTGCAGGGAAGTTTGCTCCCTGCCTCCCAGGCTGCCCCCAATCTCCTCCAACCTCTCTTTCTGCCTTCACATCCCAATGCACCCTCCAAACGCAGGGAAGCACTGCAGGGATCCCAGCTCCGAAGCTCACTGTGCCATGGCAGGACTTGTCACAAGGCCCCAGCATCACCCAAGGGTCTGGAGGTGGTACCCAAAGGTGGCTGAGAGCAGGCGGAGGGTGGGCACCCAACACTGAGCTATGCCACTCGGCACCATTCCAGGCAGGATGGGGGGCATCTCTGAAACATGGCCCCCTTGGCCGTTACCAGGAGAAGCGCTGGCAGCCAGTGCTGGCACAGACACAAGCCCGGGAGGGAGGGTGACCCCCAGCACCTCGGGGAAGGGAACAATCCCTGGGCATTTCTGTTTTGGCAGGCCCCGGGTGCCCCCCCCTCTGCTCCCCTCCTTCCTCCTCCCGCGCTCGGGCGCGGGGATACAATTAAATCAGTGTTCTGCTAACAATCTGCCAGCTAATAAGACATTTTCCTCCCTCTCCCTCCTCCCCCCCACTCCACCCCAATCCGTGTGTGATGGGAGCGCTTTGATATGAGAGTGGACTCTAATGGGTTCAGTGTAAGGGAGCCTTAATTTATTACGTGCCTGTAATTGATGTTTGTATAAAGTAGCTCTTACAGCTCCTCAGAGCGGGAGATGAAAAGCAATCAGTCAGCCATTTGCCTCGAAAGGAAGGAGAGAGGCGAAGACAGACAGCGAGAGAGAACCAGACATACTCATCAAGCCTGGAGAAAAACCCAGAAAGCGAAGGAACAAAACAAAACCCCCTCTTGTGCAGCCTTGCCAGCAGCTCCAGCACTGCTGGGTACCAATGTCAGCATCCCTGGGTATCACCACCAGCATCCCTGGGTATTACCGCCAGCATCTCTGGGTATTACTGCCACCATCCCTGGGTATTACAAGCAGCATCCCTAGGTACCACCGCTAGCATCCCTGGGTACCACCACTGGGTACCACTGCCACCCCATCACCTCCAGACCCAAATCCTGCCAGGGTGCTGGGGGTGTGCAGGCTGGTGGAGCCGTGCCAGGGCAGGATGCGGACCCCTCCCATGCCAGCAGCATGTGTGGGGCTGATTAGGGCTGCAGCAGCCGATGCTGAGCTGCTCTAATGACGGCGGGCGCTGGGGAGTCACGTGCCGCCCAGCGCCGGCTGGGGAGCCGTACGTCACCAGCCCTGGCAAAAAATCGGTGCTAAATTGAATCAATCCATCTTGGAAATGGCTCTTGTCAGCCGGTGTCAGGGAGAGCATCTGCAGGAGAGGGATCGGGCGGGGGCAGGCCGGAGAGGGCCACGGCACTGCCACATCTTTCCTGGCCCCACCGCGGCGCTGGCTGGCCCCACACCGTGGATATGGGAGCCTTTCCACTGCCATGGGGGACAGAACAGAATGGGATCCCCATGCAGCCAGTGGGAAAAGCAGAGCTCAAAGCAGACTGCCCCATGCTATGCCTCAGTTTCCCCATGCAGGGCACCCGCCTCACACTTTCCCTAGGGAAGGAGGGCAGCTCCAAAGCAGGAACAAGCCCTAGAAGGGATTGAGACCCCTGCAGTGCCCATCTCCACCCCAACACTGTGCCCAAGGCACAGTGTGCCAGGATGGGAAGGACGATGCTGCTGTAAGGAGACAAAGACGACGGCGCTTGACACAAATGTAGATGGATCCTCAATGTACGGACCCCGGAGCCTGGCAAATTAAAACATAGCATGAAAGGAGGGACGGAAACGGTCCCAGTGATTGATTTTCCATCCAGACTTTCAAACCAACCAAATATGTCACCCAGACAAGCCCTCGGAAAGCCACAGCTAGCCCAGATTTATCCTCTGCGTGGACCGAAGACTATCAATCCCTATCCATCCCTGAGAAATGGCTTGACGGCCCCATCTTAGCACACTGCAAGGTGCCCATCCCATTGCAATGCCAGAACAGCATGTGGGATGGGCACCGTGGTGGGAAGACAGGGCAACAGGAGCCATCACCACAGTGGGAAAGGAGATACGGGCAAGGGGACACATACCCAGGCTTGTAACGAAGGCAATTAGAGGTGAAAGCATCCCTTGCGCCGCTTCTCCTAATTAAGAACCAACCAATTCCCCAACCCGCCTGTTCTCCAGCTCCGGTACAGCCTGTTATTTACCTGCAGCTAATAGGCTGGGCGCAGCTAATGATAGTCTTGTATCAAATGGCTGGATCTTGGCTTCTGACAGCTTTAAAGACCCGTCTCGGGGACACGAGGGTTTCTAATTACGGGGTTCGTCACGGGAAGGCTGGGTTCAACGCCAGTCACTCTCCCCGGGTGACATTTCTGCCCGGATTGGAAATCTAAACACAGCCCAGCCAGTTAAGGTTAAAAATACGGTGCTCAACAAGACAAGGGATCATAATTTGGGTCACCGCCGGGTTTAATTAATTGGAATGGAGCAATCAAAGCACCGCGTGCGGTAATTACAGCCCGGGCTTGGGCAGGGCTGGGAGAGGCGGCGGTGCCTGAGTGGAGGGATGCAGGGGGATGCTCCCCACTATGGGAGGCATAACCCTGCCCCAGGTGCAGGCAGGCATTGAGTGCAAGGAGGGAGATGCTAAGGAAGCAAGGCAGGAGCTCACAAGCACATTAATGCCCGCCAAGCAAAGTGGGGTCTGTCCCCAGTGTCCCCATCCCCACAGTGCCATAGCCCCGGCTCCCAGCCACCACCGCGGCTCTGCCGGGGCTGTGATGAGTGATTTATTTTCACCAATTACCAAGGCACTTTTCCCTTGCCGGGACCATGCTTAATTGATTGGAATGTATTGAAAACAAATTAACCAGCACAGGGGCACATGGACTTGTTTACAGCTCCTCAGCGGGGAGGACATGTGAGTGATGCCAGCAAAGACCAGCACAGGATCGGGACAAGGAAGGTGGGACAGCCCAAATGTTGCTCACCAGCTCCTCTGCAATGATTATTGCTGGTGAAAGGGGAAACTGAGGCAAACAGCAGCATGCCCAAACTGGTGCTTCCTTGCTGGAAGATACCCAGCATCCCTGGATATTACTGCCAGCATCCCTAGGTACCACCGCCAGCATCCCTGGGTACCACCGGCAGCATCCCTGGGTACCACCACTGGGTACCCAGGAACCCAACTCCTGGTGCCTCCTCACTAGAAAAACACTCCATGGTATGGACAGACCTGAAACACTCACCCCCCTAATGCTGCCCCAAGGAGGGATGCTTGCAAGAAGCCAGCGACAGTGACCCCATTAAGTGAACCCAGCTAACATTAATTTGAACCCATCCGCCGCGCGCTAATCAGCTGTAACCGTGGCACCCAGCTCAATCCAAATTGATTTACCGAGGCTGGAAATGGATACAAATGTGATTAAAGGCTTTTTATTTTCCGTAGGTCCTCTCTAAAATGATTTAAATCAATTGCTTCATGCAGGGTCCTTTCCCCTTCCCTGCCCGACCCTGTGGCGCCGCAGTGAGGCCTCCACAGTGCCGTGGGGTCAGATGGGCAGTGAATGACACCCCAATATCCACCACAGCACCCCAGTATCTACCACTGACCCACCCATGCCCTTCGCTGGACACTGAGCATCCTCCTCCGGTGGGATGCCGGCGCGCCGGAGGGCCCTGGCGAGTGATCAAAGCCCATTAGGCTGAGCGCCGATGCGCGCCCGTTGTTCGTCAATTATTCAAACAATAATTGCACCCTTATTTAAAGTCTAGTCTTGCGTGCGCAGCACTGCAGGCTGCCAAGGCCCACGTTAGATTTACACCCCCAGCGCGCTCCCGACGCCAATTAATTAAGCAAACACATTCCTACACACGCTCTCAGGTGTGCAACCTGCCCCGGTGACGCTGTGGTGCATCCCTGCATCCCTGTCGCATTCCCACCTCGCCAAGGGGTCCCTGGGCAGGGGGGTTATGGGGTTGTTATTAGAACCCGAGCTCTCCCTGGGGATGGGGATGGCTGCTGTCACCCTGCACTCCAAAGCTGATTAAAGATTAAGCAATCCCCTCATCCACGCTTTCCGACAGATTTTCCCTTTGGAAAAAGGAGGAAAAGAGAGGAAAAGGGAGGTGCGGAGGAAGGGGGTGACACCAGCATCTGATATTAGGGGCTGGTTCATTCCCACTGGCACGTAACGAAGGGGGAGGCTGGGAGTGACAGTCACCAAGAGGTCAATTCGTTCCTGTGGCCATGTTATTGCAAGTCCAAATTTATTGTCACCGGGCCACATTAGTGCTGGCACCGAGGACATGGGGTTGCACCCCTCCTGAATAAGCAGATAAATGAAAGACATCTGGAGAGCAGAATGAAGGGGCAGATTATTAATGCTGAAATTTAGAAGCCAAGGTCTAAGCCACGAATCCATCAGCGCAAACCAGTTATGTCCAATAAATTAGGAGAGATAAGGATTGAAGGATGGTATATTAAAGGCAACATTCATTTCTGGACTGGCACGAGGGCTCGCAGGCATCCTTCCCCTCTGGTGTTAACCCTTCCTGGCCAGGGATGTGCTGGATGCAGTGGCCACTGGGATGGATCCCATGCCCTGCTGATGGGGATGAGTCTATCTGCAGAGCCCACTCTGCAACCCCCAAATTTGGGGTTGTCCTCAGTGGCCACAAGTGGGTGTGATAAAGGAGAGTGCACAATGGAGTGCACATACGACGAAGCATGTATGATGGAGCATGTATAACAGAGCACATGTGAAGAGAGAGTGCACAGTAATGGAACGTGCGTGATAACGGAGAGTGTGTGATGATGAACTGTGCAAGATGCATCACACATGAAGCCAGAATGTACAATGATGGAGCTTGCACAACAGTGTGTGCACAGTGATGGAACGTGCATGACAATGAAGTGCCTCCAAAGATAGAATTCCCATGAAGATGGAGTGTGTGAGGTGATGGAGGGTGCACAGCAATGGAGCTCGCACCAAGATGGAGCACGCAAGATGATGGAGGATACATGAAGACTGCATGTGCGCAACGATGGAGCTTGCACAATGGCGTGCGCATGACAATGGAGTGTGTACACATGTGGCAGCGGCTGGCAAGCGAGAGCAAGGCAGGGAAGGCAGCAGGTCCTGCAGCCCATCCATCCTCCCCAGTTAAAAGGGGCTAACGTGCCTGGAGGCCTGTGCAGCTCCTTATAGCCACAGCATCTATGGCCCACACCTCAGCCTCTCCTCCCTGTCCCCAGGCTGCGGTTTGGCTGGCCTGGATGGTCATTTGGGGACTTGTTACCAAGGAGGACAGGCAAGGTCCAAGGGGACAGAACCCATGCGGGCATCCCAGCCACAGGAATGGCAGGGTCTGGCTTCATGTTTGGTCCCCATGCTGCTGGCGCTGGGGTGATGCTGTATCCCAGAACACCCCAGCATCCCCATTACCCATAAGCCAGCACATTGGGTGCATCCCTCAGTGAAGGCGAGGGGACAGGGTGAGCTGAGGGCTCATGACCTGCTCTATGGCATGGCAGTGTTATGGCCCTAGGGGCAAGTGAGCATCTCTGCAGCGTGATGCCTGGAAGGGACAAAATCAGCCTGAAAGGGGGAAAAATCAAGACTTTCTGCTTCCAAGCAAGCAGCTTGGGGAATGAGACTGCTTGGCAGTGAGGACACCCATGTGTCTCCCTTTGGCACCCCAAAACTGGCATTTGGGATGAGAAGTGGCTTAAGAAGAGTTCCCGGATACAGATCCCTCCTGGCCAAGCAGCAAAGAGATATAGAGCAGGAAGGCCACCCCAACGCTAACCTGGCCCCTATAGCATCACTGGAGCCCCCTGCCCAGCCCCGTCACCCTTGCATCTCCAGCCTTCCCAGTGCTCCCCGGGGCTCCAGCATCCCTCCCCTCCCCACGGCGTCTCCTGAGCAAGTTTCCAACAGCCTCATCTGGCATCCGAGGGATTTGGGATTTGTTTAAGCTCTTTTCACCCAACGGACTTTAATCATGGCGTTTGCCTGACCTCCACCCCTGCGAGACCACGTCCATGCCGGTGGTGACACCGCAGGGTCCCGGCTCCCAGCCATTCCCAGCGCCACAGCCCACGGCTGCCCCCAGGCCCTGGGCCCGGATTAGCTATCAAATAACTTTGCATTTAAACCCTTTTTAACAGGGCTGGAGGTCAGCAGGGAGAGGGCAGAGGTTAAGCCTGGCTGTGGCCGGGCACTGACCCCGAGCAGGGGGACGCTGGGGACAGGGATGGGGCGGCACAAGGGGATGGAGGGGCACAGGACCCTCACCCCTGCCATGCCACCCACCCTGTACGGTGGGACTGGGGAGGGGGTGAGCTGTGGGGACCCCATGGGGGGTCCCCATCACTTACTGAGGCTCTGCAGCAAAGACGACCAGCTCTTCATCGCCAGCATCACGGGGTTACCTTGGCCCCCCTTTCCCTATCCTGGTGCTCAGGCTGCTGATGGAGCCCAGCACCACCCGCATGCTCCAGCAATGGGATGCACAGCACCGGCGACGTGCTGCTGGCAGGAGGTAGCGACCATTTTATTCTCTTTTAACTGTGCCAGCGTGTTTCCAGCGCACTCATCCTCCCCCTCCCCATAGCCCAGGGCTGGTCCTGAGTTCGGGGAGCTTTTGCTTTCCCCTCCCTTCCCTCCTCCTCCCTCCTTGCACTTGATAGCAGCCTTGTCAAGACTGCTGAGTTGCTGCTGACCCCTGCCCCTGCGCTGCTAATTAAGGCTGCACAGTGACAGTTCAAGTGCCTCGCCGCCAGTTTGCAGCACCGCTGCTTCTAATTGGAGACTCTGTGTCAGGGATGGGGAGACCGGAGGGGGGTTTGCACCCATCCCAGGTGGTGCTGGTGCAAGGGGGCATGGATGCAGCATCCCTGCCCGCACCCATTGGCACCCAAGATATCAAGCTCCCACGTGTGGGCAGAAACTATTGCAATGGTTGGTGTGGAACAGCGTTATAGAGACCCTGAAGGCAGGAGGAAAGTGGGAAAGGGGAGGATGGAGGTGAACGATTCCCTTGGGAAGGGGGTGGGGCACCACGTGCTGTGTTTTTGGATGGTGAAGAGGAGTGCAGGCAGCAGGGAGCCAACACACAGGGCAGCATCTCCCTGCCGCAGAGCAGGGCCTGGCTCCAGCGTGGGTATGGGATATCACACAGGGATATAATCTGGGACATCTGGGCTCTATCCCCATCCCTCCTGACCCCACTGCTGAGACCCTGCAAACATCATGATGCTTGTGTGCACCCCGTAAGCAGCAGCACAGCCACAACAGGGTCACCCCAGCACCCTCCCAGCCCGAGGGCTCTGTGTGTCTGCATGCCCCCCCCCTCCATGGCATGACATCCGTGCCAGCAGCCTGACGGATCCATTGTGTCGCGACAGACGAGCTGCTTTATCGCGGGGAGGGAGCCAGCGCCAGCCATGGTGCTGACCCTGCCGGCGGGTGAGGAGAAACAGAAGAGGGCTTGTATCATCCCAGAGGGTCAGAGGGCAGCGGGGGCCCCCCCGCTCCCGAATTCCTGGGATGCACGCCCGGGCAGGCAGCTGTGCACGGCCCCTGCCCCCCAGGTGGGGGGGGTGGCGGGGTATGAGGATAGACCCCCGGCACCCCGAGTGACCGCGCTGACAGACAGCATCCCCTTGTCAATGCCTGCCACAGGGATGATCCTTGCAAGGGTGCCACCAGCCTGCCCCATCCTGCAGCATCCCCATGCTGATGGTGTCCCCAACCTGCTCCATCCCACAGCGCCCCTGAAATGGTGTCCCCAACCTGCTCCATCCCACAGGGCCCCTGAAATGGTGTCCCCAACCTGCTCCATCCCACAGCACTCCTGAAATGGTGTCCCCAACCTGCTCCATCCCACAGCACTCCTGAAATGGTGTCCCCAACCTGCTCCATCCCACAGCACCCCCAAACTGATGTCCCCAACCTGCTCCATCCCACAGGGCCCCTGAAATGGTGTCCCCAACCTGCTCCATCCCACAGCACTCCTGAAATGGTGTCCCCAACCTGCTCCATCCCACAGCACCCCTGAAATGGTGTCCCCAACCTGCTCCATCCCACAGCACCCCCAAACTGATGTCCCCAACGTGCTCCATACCATAGCACTTCTGAAACATTGTCCCCAACCTGCCCCATCCAACAACACCCCTGAATCAATGTCCCCAGTCTGCCTCATCCCACAGCATCCTTGAGCTGATGTCCCCAACTCATCTCATCCTGTACCACCCCTCAACCATGCCCCGTGCTAGATACAAGCTGCCACCACTGGGGGACACAGTGAGGGACAGTGATGTTCACAACCACCCCTGTGCTCACTCACAAGAGCCGCTCCAGTGCCCTCCAACCCAAACCAGTGAGCAGGGGCACCACCATCCTTCTTCTGCCACCCCCAAATCCAGCATCACCTCCATCCCTCTGGTACTGATCCCACTGGAACAGTGTTCTGAGCACCCGGCATGGCCAAGACACAGGATCACAACGGTGCCAGCCATGGGGATCAGAGCACCAGGGGTCTGTCAGGGGCAGGGGGAGAGCAAAGCCCCTGTGGAGCCTCACCAAAGCCCCCCCCCCCCCCAGCCCTTTCCTCCCTTCCGGCAGCCTTTGTGCTGCCTTCTAGCCGGCACCTCCGGGGTGGATGCATTAAGACAACACAAAGCAGAGCCGAGAGGCATTTGGGCTGCAATTTTCCCTGCTCCATTATTGACAAACAAGCTGCTTGGCGCAGGTGATGGCGAGGCCAGCGCAGCAGCTGTGGCACCACCGTGCACCAGCCCTATGCCGTGCCAGCTGGCCTGTCCCACTCAGCCCCCCTTGTCCCCATCACCTCCCATCCCCTGGCCCCAAATCGCTTGCTCTGGGTCACACAGATCCAGAGATGTCACTCGTAAATAACAGGGGAGGGAAAGAGGCATTCGGGTGCGCTATGGGATGCATCCAAGATGCCAGCATCACCACCGGGCAGCCCCTTTCCCCCGGCCGGGGCGGCTGGGTGCAGTGTGTGGCGAGTCTGTTGTTAGCGCCGTGCCAAACCCAAAGTGGCTGCTTCGAAACGGCAATCCAATAAAAGTGCTACTTGTCTATTTATCATCCTCAGGGCTTTTTATCACAGTGCAGATGGCTGCTACCTTCGCAAGGCACAGCAGTGTGCTGGCACGCGCCTCGCCGCACAGAAGCTTGAGCGACGCAGAGTCTGTGCTTACACCTGCGAGGAGCCACTGCGCTTGGTGAGCCGGGCACCGGCGCTTGCCAGCACCACAACACCCCTCCACAAGACCGGTCCCAGCCTGGACCAGTGTTTGCTCTGTGGGCATTGGCACAGTGGATGTGCACCAGGCAGTGGCGCGGGGTGTTTGCACCATGCGTTTGCATTGGGTATGTTGCATGGGGCATCTGCATCCTGTAATTACTCCAGCCCTGGGGTCTGTGGGTAGCAGCAACAGCGGGCGCAGGGCAATGGGTGGGAGCTGGTGGAGCCCATGATTAAAGCTGTATTAAGTGTCTGTCTGCACGCGGGAGAAAACACACCTAATTATCCAGCTAGGGAGGAGCGGCACGATTGCAATCACGTAATGAAGTGGAACGCGGGGCCAGGCCTGGCGCGAGTGGTAATTAGGAGACAGCAAAGCTGGGATGGCAACGGCCATGGGTCCCATGTGAAGATGGGGTGAGAAAGTTGGGGCTGGAGAAGAGAAGCTGAGTGGAGACCTCAGAGCAGCTTCCAGTGTCTGAAGGGGGCTACAGGGATGCTGGAGGGGGACTCCTCATAGCAACAGGACAAGGGGTGATGGGTTCGAACTTCAACAGGGGAAGTTCAGGTTGGATACAAGGCAGAAGCTCTTCCCTGTGAGGGTGCTGAGGCGCTGGCACAGGGTGCCCAGAGAAGCTGTGGCTGCCCCATCCCTGACAGTGTTCAAGGCCAGGTTGGACACAGGGGCTTGGAGCAAGCTGCTCTAGTGGAAGGTGCCCCTGCTCATGGCAGGGGGGTGGAACTGGATGAGCTTTAAGGTCCCTTCCAACCCTATAATGCTGCTGGTGGTACTCGAAACACACTCCCTTGAGAACCCCTCTTTGGCAAGCCCCTAAGACACAGCAGTCACATCCCAGTTCCGCAGCACCATCCCATGTAACCTGCTTGCATCAAACACCGTTTTGCAACCCATGTGCTACCGGCATGACGCCGGCACAGCCTGTGGCTGACCCGGGTGCTTGGGGCACGCTACCGGCACACCCTGCCCTATCCGCGGGCGCCGGCGAGGCACCGTTGCATGGGCGTCAATAGAGATCCGCTGAGCGGCAAGAGGCGATGCCGGGACAAGGAGGGCAGGCGCCGCTGGAAAAGGCGTCTGCAGGGCGGCGGGGGTGGCCAGACACACCTCTTGCACCGGAGCCAAAGCCGACAACCCACGCCAGCGCTTCCCGAGCGGGTCCGGCGGGTCCACAGCGCCTTGGGGTGACGCTGAGCACCGCGGCGTCCTGCCCGCGTCCGCAGCACCGCTGCAGGGACCCCACGCCTGCGTCTCTCTGCACCCCCTCCTCCCCGTCCAGATCACTGGTCCGGCTGCTCCAGCCGGTTGGGAAGCGGCAGGGCTTGCCCGGGAACGCCGCTTGCATCAGCTCCATCCCAGCTGGCACTGCTCGCAGGCAGGTACGTGCAGCGCCGGCAGGCACGCCGGGGTCAGACCTCACCGTGTGCAGCGCTGGTGTCGTCAACAGGAGAAGGCCATGGAGCTGCTGGAGCAAGGACCGAGGAGGCCACGAGGATGATCAGGGGACTGCAGCACCTCCCGTATGAAGATAGGATGAGGAAGTTGGGGCTGTTCAGCCTGGAGAAGAGAAGGCTGCGTGGAGACCTCAGAGCAGCCTTCCAGTATCTGATGGGGGGCTATAGGGATGCTTGGAGAAGGACTCTTCATTAGGGACTGTAGTGATAGGACAAGGGGTAACGGATTCAAACTGAAACAGGGCAAGTTTAGATTGGATATAAGGAGGAAGTTCTTTACTGTGAGGGTGCTGAGGCACTGGAATGGGTTGCTCAAAGAAGTGGTCAATGCTTCATATCTGGCAGAGCTCAATGCCAGGTTGAACAGAGGGTTGGGCAACATGGTCTAGTGAGAGGTGTCCCTGCCCATGGCAGGGGGTTTGGAACTATATGATTTTATGGTCCTTTACAACACAAACCCATCTGTGATTCTGTGATTCTATGACACTAGGAGCGATGCGGCGGGGATAAAGGCATCCCTGGCACCACATCCCCTGGGAATGGTGGCACAGGGGATGCTCAGAGCATCCAGTGACCCCACAGGAGCAGCTACCAGCACCCATCCCATCTCCCCGACATGCCCCACATTCCAGCATCCACATCCCCATCCCTTGCACTGCAACAATCTCAGCTCTCCTTTACAAAGCAGCAGCACGGCGGCAGATGGGGGGGGGGAGACGGGGGGACAGGAGGACATCCCCTCCCTTCCCCTCTTCTCTCCCTGCCTTTCTCTCCTGTTTTTTTCCCTTCTCTCAAAGCTCTCCAGAACAAAGTACACACTCTACCTCTTCAAACCCACCACCATCTGCCCGCCCGTCTGAGCGCCGCCGCCTCCGAGCAGATGGTGACAGGGGAAGGACAAGCCGCTGCCACGCAGGGCCTTGACAGCGGTGGGTCACACCGGTTCCATCGCCCCTGAAACACCCCCCCCCCCCGGGCACGGTAATTACCCACTGCACCGAGCAAACAGCCTGCGCCGGGTCATTGTGCGGGACACCAACAAAGGGCAGCCGCCGGCGGGACCTCCTGACCCCTGCCAGCCCCTGCTGACCCCTGCCCCTCTGCCAAAAGAGCAATAAATCAAAGGGATGGATGGGGACAGGCGGGGATGCGGACTCCCTTCGCCACCAGCACGTGGCCCTGCACCCAGGCACTGAACCCCCCTGCTTGGATGGCAAAGCACAAGGGGTGCATCCCGCTCCCCTGATGCCCTTAGGGACAGGCACGCAGCCTGTGCGTGCTCGCAAGCGGGGCAGGGCGGTGAAGGATGCCTCTCCCTGCGGTCACAGCCTGTTAATGAGGAATTTCATGGGTGCGGAATGGCGGATCCTGGCCGGGAGCGTGCCGGAGCCATCTGCTCGCAGGACCCGGAGCTGTTGAGCTGCCCTGACCTCAACATGGCAAACAGTTTGCAGGAGCAGATGTCGCACCCTTCCTCCCCCCAGGGCCACCCGTGTGTGTGTGTGTCCCTCCCTATCCCAGGCTCAGCACCACAGCAAGTCCCTGGCACCCTAACTCCAAGCTGGGGACAAAACCAGGATGAGAGCAGTGCTGCATTGCAAAGACCTGGAAAACTCACTGTAGGAGTGACACCCAAAAAGATGGGGCTCCTTTGGGGATTCAGTGATGCAGAGGATCCCTGGTCCTTCCCAGCATTCCGGGCACCACAGCCACTTGAACCTACTGCTATCCCTGGGTGCTGCTGGGATTTGGGATAGCCGCCTGCACCCAATTCCCAGCCCATGGATAACTGCACAAAGGCATTCTGGCTCTGCTGCCACATGCATATAGCATAACACATGACCAAAGGTGCAGGCATTGCCTCTCTTTCTATAGATCCCAGTTGGATCCAGGCTGGCTTCCCGCAGGTCGCTGGGAATGGCTATCACCGGTGTCTTTCGAACTGATTAGAATTCATTCTGCATGATTTAGGACCTAATCTCGGTGAAACTCCACAGCGCTTTATTAATAGCGCATTAGTGGATAATTCATGCATTCGGATGAAAAATCAGCCTGTGCAACACTCTGGCAGGGGGGAACACGGTGTTGGGGGGGGCTCACAGGCATGGGAAAGGGGGTACCCCGCTCACCCAGCCTCCTGCACCTCCCCACCGCCACCGCATCCCGCCGAGGCAGCAGCCCTTCTGACAACTGCCACCACTCATTAATCTTGACGAGTTTTCTGCTGAATATTCTTCCACAGGCTTTCAAACCGTTCACTAATTGCAATTAATCACTTACCGAAACAGATGTCAGGAACAATGGAATTGGGAAGTCTGGAGGCTTGATAAAGCTGTCAGAGGAGCGCGCTCGTGTGGCGGCGGGTGCCAAAAGGCGCTGGCAACACCTTCCCCCAGCCATGTGCTGGGGGGGACACGGTGACCCTGTGCTCCCCGCATGGCATCTGTCCACCCCAGCAAGGGAAAACACACAGGGAAGGGATACGGGAGCTCTGTGTCCCCCAGGGGATGGGATGGGGACATGGGTACCAGGTTTTGGTGATGGGAGGTGACGGAGGCGGCTTTGCCGGGGATGCCATGCCGGTACCCATGCCGCCAGGGCATCATCACAGACCCCATTGGTATGGCTTCACCCCATGCCTGGCACCAGGGTGGCTCGGTCTCTCTGCTCCATTGGGAATGCCACAAGGAGCCCCAGCGGGGCGTCACGTCCGCCGTGCCTCGCGCAGGCGACGGCACGTTCCCCATCCCTGCCAGACGCCGCTTTAGCACCAGCAGGGATCCAACAGCCTTTCCCGGCAGGCGCGCCGCGCTGTTTACCCATCACACATGAAAGGTGCCGTGCTGACAGCTCCGGAGAAGGGAAAGAGCTCCCAGAGACACTGATGAGGCTGAGGCCATCTGAGCGCCTCCACCTCCTGCCCCTTGGAGACCCCAAAGGCCACCCCATAGGTGACCCCAGCAAGGGGGACATCCTTTGGGAACACGGTTGAGGACAGGATAAGAAACGGAAGGCTTTCCCTGTCCCCAAGGATGATGCACAGCCCAAGGCCACCAAGCGCAATTAGCCCTGTGTCCAGCCAGGATGGGGACACCGCTATTGGGGACACGACACCATCCCAAAAGGCAGAGCCCAGAGGACCAGAGCATCCTTGTGGGGCTAACACGGCGCAAGCCAAGCCCGGGGCTCGTGACCGGCGCGGCCCTGACACATGTTACAATAAATATTCCACACAGACACCGTTCCATATGCATGATCCGGTGGGGTGATGATTTTTCTACTGATCACTGGAAGTGACAGCTGTGCAGAGAGCACAAGAAACAAAGGCACCGACTGCTCTCCCCCGTTACACTCCGATAGCAACATGATGGTGTGACACAGAGCGGCGGCAGCTGGTGGCGCAGGGACGCACAAGCAGTATGGGACGCCTGTTAGCACCGGGCACAAAGGGGTGGCTGTGGGGATGGGGTGGAAAAGGGGATGGGGTGGCAATAGGGACAGGATGGCAACAGGAATGGGGTGGCAATAGGAATGAGGTGGCAATAAGGATTGGGTGGCAATAGGGACACGATGGCAATGGGAATGGGGTGGCCATGGGGATGTGGTGGAAATAATGACTGGGTGGTAATGGGGACAAGATGGCCATGGGGACAGGGTGCGAATAAGGATGGGGTGGCAATAGGGGCAGGATGGAAATAAGGATAGGGTGGCAACAGGGACAGGATGGCAATGAGAATGGGGTGGCCGTGGGGATGGGGTGAAAATAGGGATGGGGTGGCCATGGGGCCACCCCATTCTTACTCCCATACTCTCAGGATGGAAATAAGAATGGGATGGTAATGGGGACAGGGTGGCCATGGAGATGGGGTGGCAATGGAGACAGCGTAGAAGTAAGGATGGTGTGGCAATGGCGACGGGGTAGAAATAAAGATGGGGTGGCAACAGAGACAGGGTGGCCATGGGGATGGCTCCCATCATTCCTCTCGTGAGCATACAAGCACCCAGCCCTCATCTTGCCCCCGAAGCAGCCATGGGACAGCGTGCTGGGGAGCACGGGGCCATCGCAGCGCCCAGCCCAGGCATGGTCAATATTTGCATTTGATTTGCAAGCGTTTCCTCCCTGCAGGTACCAGCGGGGCCACGGCACGTACAGGAGGGAGAAGCTCTGGGTTCGGTTAATTATTAGCGAACATGCAAATTGCCCCTACACGAGATAACAATAAACACCGTGATTTCAGCGAGATAAACAGCGCTCTAAATTTCCAGCAGCCTTTACTGGTGTAAAAATAAGCGTCCCTTATTTATTTAGCTCCTTTGAGAAACTGCATCAGTCCCCAAACACAGTCTTTTACTGTCAAGCTACAGTAGAAGCCTTTATAGGCGGTGAAGATCCTGACAGCTACCCCTAGCACAACCATCTTTTATTCATGCTCATAATATAAACTGTATTGCCTCGGAAACAAAAGGATTTAACTCGCTGATGGCCGGGTGGCAACGGCCGAGCACAGGCCTCCAATAGGGGCACACGGCTGGGATGACTTTGCTCCTAATGGGGACGTCCCATAGGGCCACCACCTAGCCCATGGGCCAGCTCCAGGACAATCCCTACTGTGTTGGCACATCCAGGGCTCAAACAGAGCCAAAATAGCAATCCCCGACCCCCAACCTTGAGCCATTAGGCAAAGCCTCCTTGCTCTGCGGCTCCAAATCCCGCCCTGCCTCCCCAGAAACAGGCAGAGCAGCGGTTACAAGATGGGTTTGTATTTAATAATGCAATTTATATTCCACTCTCAACATAAACTATTGTAAAGGCACACTAATGTAAAAATACATCTGGCTTGTCAATAGTTTATCTTCTGGATCTGCATCTAAATCCCTGGGCATTCTTGACTTATGGCTGCACCAGTGTCTAATGAATAAAAAGGTGCAAATTATAGGCCTTGCTTTAATGCTCATCATAAAATTAGATGATAGTTGCAAAAGCTGCATTCTCCTGCCCACAGTGCAGCAATGGTAAGCTATAAATAAAGTGTATTTAATGTATCCCAGCGCTGCGCAGAGCCAGGAAACAGTATGTTACTGCACAGCCTTCAATGGATCCGCCACAAGTTCAATGAAGTGATAACTGATCCATCATGTGAATTTATGTTAACTGTCTGCTCGCAAAGTCACGGCCCCAGCACTGTAAATAGCCGACAATCCTTCCAGCCCGGCCTGCCTGCCAATAAACCTGTCACCGGCAGCTTGGGAGCAGCCACCTTAGGACACCGCACACAAACCATTACGCTCCTGGGTTTCCTCTCGGTTTCTCCATCCCTCTGTCCATGCGGCACATCGCCACCATGCCTTGGTTTACGTGCATCCAACCCTGTGTGATGCTCTTCCACCTCCCCGGAGCTGTCACATCAGGGATGCGGGAAGCCCAGATGGGCTCCTGGAGGCTGGCGGGCATGTAGGTGGGATGGCTTCTGCTCGGGTGACAGGCAAATGGTGGGAGGACGGAGGACAGGCTGGAAGTGGAGCTAGCTCCCTCTGATCCAGTGCTGTGCTGGGATGAGGAGCCGAGTGGGTACATGGCAGGGAACCATCACTGCTGGGTGGGGAAAGACTAAATGTACTACGGAAAGCATCCCCCTCCAGCAGAGATATGTGTCCCAGAGCTGACACCCAGGAAGGAGATGTCCCTGGGAAGATGTGGTCCCCGGGAAGGAGATATTCCAGGAAGATGTCCCCAGCAAGCACTTTGGGAAGATGCTCCCAGGAAGAAGACATCCCCGGGAGGATTATCCCCATGAAAGGAGATATCCCTGGAAAGGTGTCACCCACAGGGAGGTATCCCAGGGAAGAAGATGTTTCCAGGAAGGAAGCATCCCTCTTTCAAGCAACGCAAAGCCGGTGGGATCCTCACCCCTCCATGTTCATTTAGGGACCCCAGCCAAAGGACACAGCCACCCATAGGGAGCGAGGTGGCAGCCAGGGAGGACGCAGGGATACCAAGCCCACGGGAAGCAGCGTCTGCCATCACCCATCTCTCATTAACGTGGTGCTGAGCAGCCCCTAATAATAGCAACAGTAAATTCTCCTAACCAATTCGGGTCCATTTCTATAAATAATGTAGAATCTTTTTATTTACTGACAGGTTGTAAAAGTATCAGTGAGAATAATGTGAAATCAGGCGCTGCTGAATAATTCATGGCAGCAGCTCTGCTCTCCCCATCCCCTGTGCTCCCCTGGCCCTGGCGTTTACACGACAGCACCTTGCGCCCGGGTTTATCTCATAAACCCCAGGACTAACGACCTGGCACTAATTCTTTATCAACCAGCGCTTTCACAGCGAGGGGAGGAGGGAGGGAAATGGAAAGGAATAAAAATAACCCTGGGTGCACCCTATAAAAGATGCATGGGCCCATGTGCGCGCCTCCGCACGGAGCCGGTGATCCCCGGCGCGTTTGGCAACTCCCACCAGTAATTCCCTACAGCCCTCCAAAAATTGGTATTAATTAGCACTGCCTGCAGCTCTGTGCTGGCATCCTGACTGCACGAGGGGTGGCACAACCCTGCTGGGACCTGGGACATCAATGAGATCTATAGGGATGCAGGCAGGACCCATTAGGGATGCAGGCAGGACCCATTAGGGATACAGGCAGGATGCTCGCTGTCCTCATGCCACCCCCAGTGCCGCCGTCTTGGGCCATCGAAGGGCAGATGGGTTAAATTTAGGCATAAACCCCACATCACTGGAGCAGCTAATCCCTGTAACAACCGGATCCGGTGTCTCTCATCCCTCCTGCCACGCTGAGGGTGATGGAGATGGCGGGGACCCCCCTGCAGCCTTCCCCCCCCATCACCTCCCCAGAACAATACCTATCCACCGCTGTTTTGATGTGCGGCACAAAGCCGGGAGAGCTTTCCATGTAACATGATAAAAGCAAGTCCCCAGCCAGCACAATTATTTGATAATTCTCCCTTAACACCCATCAAATTAAAGCAATGTCCAAGGGCTGCCTGAAGTGGCACTGATAGGTATTAAACTTTAATGAGATTTAATGGCACTGCCCTACTTTTTAAGCGCTCGGGCCTACATTTATGAACATTTAATTTCCCGGGCCCTGACCTCTTTTCCCCCCCCCCCCTTTTCCCTGCAGCCCCCCTGCCCGCACAGCTGGTTTCTGTTAGCACTGGCAGCCGGCCCCGATCTGGGATGCTCAGACGGCCCCGAGATGATGGAAATCTCCAGGGATGAAATGTGGACTCTAGAGATGGAGCAGAGAGGGGGAGCCTGCAGGAGAAGGGGGGGCAGATGCAATTCACCACCGGCCAAATCCATGGAATGACTTAATTAATCTGCTTCCGATGTGACACCAAGGGTCAGGCTGGTTTGAGGGCTCTCACTATGATGCTCCATTGCACAACCCCTGCTGCAAACCCATTGTGCCGGGGCAGATTTAGGGGTGAGACCCCTCAAAGTACCAAACACAGCCCCGAGGCTCCAGTTTGCTGCTGCCCTCTAGTGTGTATGGGACAAGCCAGACTCTGCTGTCCCTTGTCACCCTCCCATGTCCCATGGGCTATACGGCCACAGAGGATGCCTCGTCTCAAGCGGGGGTGGCTGTTAAGAGCTCAGAGCTATGACAACCAGGGTACCAGAGAGCATCAGCCCCGCCTAGAGCTCGACCAGATCCCTAAAATCCTGACAAAGGGGCTGCAGGATCAGCACCGGGGCACAAACTGACACCAGTGAGCACCATGCAACACCTCCTGCTCTGCAGCACGGCCCTGATGGGATATGGGATGCCACGTTTCCATGCGCACTGGGATGCAAGTCAAAATCAGCATCCTCCAAGAGGGACTTCTGGCCTGGGTGCCACCACGGGTGAGCCTGGTGTTAGGGAAACTGAGGCACACACCCCTGCAGACAGATTCCATGCTGGGAATATCCCTTTCCCACCTTCCCAGCACCCACACCGACTGCAGGGAGGCCAGCGGCAGGAATGCAAAGGCAGGGCAATAAAAGGGAGCGTTATCAAGCCCCAGCAGAGCCGACAGCCTGCGCGGTGAGCAGGAGGGAGGGAAAGGAAGAGAAAGAAGAAAAAACCCCCACCCTTAACCCCGAGATCAGTTATCATTCAGGCTGCATCACGCATCCAGAAAGTGCAGACACAAAAATGTAATGTCATAACATTCGCAGTTCAATAACCTTTGCTTCACGAGACGGCTTGAACTGTCAGAGGAGCTGGAAGGTAAATATTTCAGCGCACAGGCGCTGAATGCAAAGGCGTGGGGAGAGGGGGGGGTCGGCCTCAGCTTCCCCAGCTCGCCTCGACATGTTCAAATATCCCCCACCATAAATCCCGGCCGGCGTTGGGGAAAGGCCGTGGAGCGGATAAAATACGAGCAGATATAAAGCCAGACACCTTTATTGTTCGGCAAAGTCTTCCAACAAGTTATGAACCCGCAGCTTGACCCTAACCCATCATCTTGTTATACGGCGGAAACAAAGCCAGCGCCGGGAGCCAGGGCTGGAAGGGGCAGGATGCGGGTGGGAAGGAGGAAAACCCGCCTTATCCAGGAGGGGTATTTGGGTGTGATTCAGCCCTCCCTGCACCCCACATCTACCATGCACCAGCCTGATAGGAAGAGGCCCTGGCTGTCCTTTGGGAGCAGACCCGTGTTAGCCCCTTCCAATGAGCCTCCCTGTCAGGTTACAGTGGTGCAGGATTCCTGTAGCCAGGGTTAACGGGAGCAGGACCCTGGTAAATGCCACCAGAACACTGGGTTAATAGGGATGGCTGCGCTGTGCAGCACAGGAGGAAGGAGATTGCATAGCCAGGGCGGGAGCAGGCAGGGAGCAACGGTTGCAGGAGGGGTGGCATGCCAAGAGGGCGAGCAGAGATAACCCTCGATGTGGAAAACCCCCCTAACAGCACTGGAAAACCTGGGAGCAGGCTGTGCATCCAAGGGGGTTGGATGGCAGAGTGGGAAACACCATGTGCATACAAGAGGGCTGCGTGGCACAGTGGGAAACACCATATGCATCCAAGAGGGCTGCATAGAACAGCAGGAAATGCCATGTGCATCCAAAAGAGCTGCACGGCACGGCACAGGCAGGCAACAGTGATAAGCAGCTTGCACAGCCCGTAGAATCACAGAATGGTTTGGGCCGGAAAAGACCTTAACATCACCCAAATCAAACCCCCTGCCATGGGTAGGGACGCCTCACCCTAAACCATGTCTCCCAAGGCTCTGCCCAACCTGGCCTTGAACACTGCAAGGAATGGAGCATTCACCAGTACATGCACAGCACACATTGCACAGCCCCCTGTGACCCAACAGCGCACCCACAACCATGGGACAACCCACAGGCACCGCAAAGCGCTGGCTCTGCACCCCAAGCACCGCATGGGGGAGGACGCAGCACCCCGGTTGTGTGTCCCAGGGCAGCACCAAGCCCTGGCATCACCGCTACACCCCAGGGGGAGGCACAGAGGGGATCGATTCAACATGCAGCAACAGGCACCATCACTCCCTGCCCGAAACACCTGCTAACGCCGCGCTGGCACCGCGCGAGCGCCCGCGGCGAGCAGGAGGAGCGGCGGCGGCAGCGGGGAGCACGCCAGGGCCCGCAGCAAGAAGCGGCATGTCTGCAGCTTGGCAGCACAACAGAGAGCAGGTGACAAGCGCGCCGGCGGTCGCGTTATTACAGGAAGCGAGCACGCAAGCATCTGACGCCGCTGCGCCTCCAGAAACACACACGCTTGACATTAACCCTCCCGCAACGCAGCGCGGGAGGGGGACCCCGGGATGTAACGTGGGAAAGGGTGAGGGGTTCAAGGACGCCCCATCCCCGGTGGTATCGCGATGCGATGAGCGAACCCCGATGGAGTACAAACACAGACGCGTGCGTGCACAAGCAGTCCAGAGACAACAGAATTAGTGCCCGCTCCTGCGCTGACCCACTCCCTCTGACACAGCAATTAGAGGCAGGCATTAATGTTTAAGGATTGCTGGCTCTGGAGAAGGGAAATCAAACACAAACGCTGGTGTGCCGGTGTTAAGATCCCGCTCCAGCAGCCTCAAACCTTGCTGCAGGAGAGGGTCCTGTGCTGTGCCCACACCATTTGGGACATTGGGGCATCGATGCTGTGAGGAGAACTCCATTTCTGGGCCGCATCAGTGGTGAGCAAGCAGCAAACAAGTGGCAAGCAAGCAGCGATGCTCTCAGCTCAGTGAAGATGGGGGGGCTTCAAAGGGACCCTGACCCCCTGCTTTAGGGGGGTCTCCAACCTCTACCAGCTGTAAAAGCACCCGCAGGAGGATGCTGGGGTGGGGGGGCACATACACATCCATGCAGCCTGGCCCCACCACCCCAGGAGTCACCCCCTGGCCCCGCGGGCACTAAAGAGGCAGCACAGCCACAGCAAAGAGGATTTACTGCTCAGCACAAGGGGCTTTCGAGGCAATCACTTTCCCTCCTCTTGACTTAAATGGATTTCAAACTTCAAAAAGCACAGAGGGGGCAGGCTGCCAAGCGGCTGCCCCCCCCCCCAGGGGCCGACCCCGGGTGCTGGGAGGGGGCTGCGAGCCCAACGGCTAAGGCAGATAAGGGCAGTGGGGGCCGTGCTGCCTGCCCTCCCTTGCAGAAGGCCCTGTGATAAGGCGGTTGCTGTTATCAGAGGGCTGGGGCGCGCTTCCTCCTGCGCAGCGCAGTAACCGCCAGCGGCACCGGGCTGGGGGGACATGGGGACACCATGGGGGACACGGACACACACACACGCATGGGGAGGCCCCAGGGCCCAGCAGCAGAAGCACGAGGCACGGCAAGGGCTATTTCAAGGGCAATCCCGCTGGCAGCCTGCCCGGGTGGCTGCGCACTGCCAAACACCATCCCGGCGGCCCCTTCCTGGATGGGAGCTAAGGATAGGACCCCCCCCTCCCAGGGCACCCCATCATGATGTACTTGAGTAATGCTGGTGTATGGGGGTCTAGGATGGGTATTCCCACCAGGATGTGAAGGGAAGGGCAGGCAAAGGCTGTTTACCCCTGCCCGTGCTGTGACCCCAAACCTTGCACCCAGGGCTGGCATCAGTGCCAGGGCTTGGACAGAGAGGTGTGACCTACGGCACATAGTGCGGGGCGGGAGCACCAGCACCTTGCACCCCAATAGAGCACAGTGGCAAAACCCCCCCAGTCATTCCCCTCCCAACCTCCCCTTGGCTGCGACCAGACGCCAGGGTGAGGGGCAGCACCCCAGAGGGGAGCCAGAGGAAGGAACGGGCGAGCGCAGATTAAACCTAACGCTTCCCCCTTCCCTCGAGCTGCCCCCAACCTGCAGCCCTGTGCTGTCAGGAAGCCATCAACCACCCTGCGCCCCACAGCCCCCCCCCCCGGCAGCCTGGCCCCCCGCCAAAGCCACTGTCTCCGCTGTAATGCTCCCTTGCCCTGCAGCCAACACACAGACACACACACACACACGCGTGCGCTCGCACCCAGCTCCCCCCTACACACACGCCCCGGGCGTGCATGCTCGTGCACGCACACACGTGCACAGGGCCCACGGGGACGCGCACACGCATGTGCACCCTGCAAGGGGGATGAGCACGGTCAGGGCCCGCACCAGCGCGCGCTTGGGTTGTGCAACACACGCGTGTGCACGCAGACGGGGGCCCCCCATACACACACGCACACACCCCGGTGCCGCCGTCACACCCAGCACCTCCCCACCGGTGCCAAGCACACACACAGCCCGGTGCACGCTCGCACACCCACAAACCACACAGGCTCACCCCGGTGCGCACGCGCGCGCCCGCAGGAAGAGACATGGGCTTCCCGCTGCCTTTTCCCTCCATTAACTCCCTCCGTGGATCCCAATGGGCACGCACATGGCACCCCGGCACCCACCCCTGTGCTCTTTCGCCCTGGATCAATGATGGAGAAGGGGAGGAAGAGAGCCGGGCACTCGCCCCTGCTGCTCCAAGGGCTGGCATTGGGCTGTCCCTAAGGGTTTGGGGACAGCAGCAGGGCGCTGGCAAAGGATCCACCATGCAAAGTAGTGCATTGGACAAGGCAACAGCACGGTGAACCAGCAGGCCCCAGGGCGAAGGGCAAGGCAGGCAGTGCAGGCAGGGGTGGAAGAGCCAGGATGGAGCACAGCAATAAACACAGCAGCAGACGATGGGCCGGGCGAGACGCCGAGGCCGCAGCATCACCCTGATGCGGTGCCAGGGCTCCCCTCCATCAGGCTGCGGGCTCGGGCAGCAACATGGACCCTTCTGGGCACCCAGGAGCATGGGCTAATAAAAGAGCTGCCTGCTTAGGGGGAGCGGTGCGTGGGTAAACTGAGGCACAGCCCTGCGGTGCTCGGCTTGGGATGTGTACCATGGCAGGGCAAGATGTGCTGAGCCCCCCGGCACCCCAGTGCCCTGCCAGCCCATGGGATGGGCTCCCCCATGTAACAACCCAAAGGGTGTTGGTGGCAGTGCGGAACACAGGGACCAAGCGCCTCAACACTGGCCTCTGGGTCTGCAGCACCCAGTGGGTCTCATCTCCCACTGCCATCAGCCTGCTGGATCCCCAGCTCCAGAGGAACCACCATCCTCACACCGTGGGGCCCCACAACCACCCCACACAATGGGGAGCCCCATCCTAAGGTGACCTCTGTCCCCACACAACAGTGTACCCCAACCCCAGGGCGACCTTCACCCTTCCCACAACGGGTCCCCCAAACCAAAGGCAACCCCTATAGCACACACTGCAGGGTCCCCCAAGCTCAGGGTGACCTCCATCCCCTAAACAACAGCGTTGCTCACGCCCAGGGTGACCTCAGCCCCCTATGCCAGGGGGAACCCCAACTTCAGGGTGACATCAGTCCCCCAGACAATGAGATCCCCAGGCCCAGGGTGACCTTGTCCCTTACACCACAGCCCCCCCCCATGCCCAGGGTGACCTCTGTCCCACACACAACGGGATACCCCAACTCCAGGGTGACCTCCATCCCCACACCACAGGGTCTCCCAAACCCAGCACGACCTCCATCCACTACACCACAGGGTCCCACACCTCCAGGGTCACCTCCATCCCTCCACCATGAGGTCCCCAAACCCCGGGGGTGACCTCTGCCCCCCCAGTATATAACCCTCCCAACCAGCAACAGAGGCAAAGCCGCCGAGTTGGAGCCCGCGGGCGGCCTATCAGCCCCATCGCACCCCCCCAAGCACAGCCCCACCACCGCACCCCCCACAACCGGGGGGGGACCCCCGTTCCCCCACCTTTCCTCCTCTCCCGGGATGGGGGTACCGGTGATGGGGGGGGGGGGGGGGTGTCAGCACTCACCGGCGGGCCGCGCCGTCCAGCGGGGGCTGCGCTCGTCCATGGGCAGAGAGCGCAGGGCGCGGAGCCGAGCCGAGCCGTGCCTAACCCCGCCGCTTCCTGCTTCCCTCGGCGCCCGCCCGCCGCCCCGGGAGCCGCACGGCTGGAGCGTGACTCACCGGGGGCCGGGCCGGGCAGGGCAGGGCCCCGACGGGGCGGGGGGGGGGGGGAACGGGGACGGGCGGTTGGTACCGTCCCCACAATGGGAGGGAGCAAGGGGGGGGGGGGGGTGTCACCTAAAAGGGATGATGGGGAAGGCAACGGGGGATCCCATCAGAGTGGGGGTTGTGGTGCGCCGAGAGTGGGGGAACCGTCCCTATGGGGGTGGGGGTGAAGCATTGGAGCAAGGGAAAGTGTTGCCAAGAATTGGGGTGATGGGGTGACAGCGCTGAGCACAATACACAGGAATCGCTCCACAGTGAAGAGGTGGGGGGGTCTGTGTCAGGAGCCCACGGGGGTTAAGGGGTTGGGGTGGCATCTGGCCCTTTGACTCCCATCCCAAACCTCCTTGACACTCCAAATAGGGTCCTGGTGTCTGGACCCCAATCCTTCATCCAGATCCTGCGGAGATTAAGGGGAGACAGTCCCCTCATGCACCCCAACGCCCCACGCACCCCCTGCACCAGAAATGGTCAGGAATGTCCTCTCCAGCGTGGAACGTGGTGGTCACCCCTGTGCCATCCCACCACCGCCCCATGGGCTCCAGGTTTGGAGCCACCAGTGAAACGAGCGCGGTAGGGCTCAGCCCAGCTGCAAGCAGAGGAGGTTGCCAACCATGTTACCGGCCATAAGAATCCATTCCATGCGCCGGACAGGCTCCAACACGCTGGACCCCGACCATCCCCAGGCGGAGGGGAGGAATGTGATCCCGGCGCTGCTGGCCATGAACTTGCGTCTCCGTGGGAGGAGATGCAGCCACAACAGGGACACCCAGGCATTCCCAAGCAAGCTGCCACCCACATCAACACACAAACCCACCCATCCAAGCCCCTTCCCAGCTCACCCTTCCATCCTCCTCCTCCTCTTCGTCCAACAGGCCCCTGTGCCTGCAGCCTCCCGCAGCCCTCCCCGCTGTCAGCGCGTTCTCTCCCCCCTCCATCCCCCTTTTCCCGTTCTATTTTAAATTTTTATTGCATTCTTTTTAAAGAATACGGAGGAACAAATGCCCTTATCAGCAATTCTCACAAGGTATAAAGAGCCGCTTTTATCTCCCTGCCTTTACTAATCTAGAGCGAGCCAATGCCTGTTAATTTTTTAATTTTCCTAGTGAATGCATTTGTGGCTTTGTCAGCATCCGCACGCACGCTTCCCCTCCGCATCCCGGCCCGCTGACCCCGGCACGGGATTGCCACCGTGCATGGTTAAGCGTGGCCCACGGGTTTTGCAACCACGAAGGAGTTTTGTGAGCTGGTTCATCACGCAAGGCTCGCAGGGGTGCCCTGGGATGTGCCACAGGCTGGGGAGACCCAATATACAGCGGTACCCAAGGGATGACAGCCCTGCTCTGCCTGGCCATAGCACAGGCAGGAAGCGCAGAAGGGGTGATGCAAGAGTGGGTTTCCATCCTCAGCTTGGAGGTGGACTCCTGCTCCAAACCATCACCATCACCCGCTCTGATGAGGCCCCTATGAGGGACAAGGAGGGTTTCACCCCCGTCCCCCCTCCCAGGGAAGGAAGGGCAGGCACAGGCCGCTCGCACACCAGGGCTGGGAGCACCGGCAGCCGGCCGCAGTGCGCAGATGAGATGTGGCAGGCGTGTAACAAGCCATTAGTCACTGTCACCTTTGCCCGGCAGCCACTGGCAGGGTAATAAATCCCGAGCCGACTCCGGCAGGCCCGTTCCAGGCCACGGCTCCCAGCTTGCCTCCACTCCCAGCTTGCCTCCACGACGCTGTGAGCAGCTTGCAAATGCATCCCAGCCCCCTGACCCCCATCTCCCCAGCGGAAGGGGGGGGGGGGGGGGGGCACACAGCGCCTTGCGGGATCCCAAACCCTGTGGGGCTGATTGATGGTCACCACAGGGCACCGTGTCCCCAAGTAGCACCCTTCCTTACGGACACAGGGAGACACAAATCACCCCAACTCATGCACGCCCCAGTTCCCTGCATGCCCTGGCTCCCTGCACACCCCAGCTCCCTGCCCGCTGCACCTTGCGGTTCCGGCTCTCCCCAGCCCAACGCCAGGATCTGGCCTCGGCGGTTGGTGCCGGATCAAAGCAGCCTGGCGTGGCACAGCACGGCACGGCGCACCCGCCGGGAAGGGCTGGCAAACAAGCCGGTCCGGGGAGGCAGCAGGCGGGAAGCACGCATGATACCTCTCCCAAAAAATGCTGCCGCTCCTGATGGACGGGGCGGCCAAGTCCCGGGAGCCGCGGCACAGCCCAGCCTAGGGGCCACCCCCCCAGCTCCCCACTGCGGCCAGCCCAGCACCATGGCTGTCTCCGGCACCCATGGCCTGACTCACAGCCCTGGGGATGATGGGCAGGGACTGAGGTGCTGTTGGGGTCACCTCCCTTAGAGGGGTTTTGGAGCCCCAAACCACGGCGGCGCACACCGGGAACGATGCGTACCAAGGGACAGCCCTTGGTGATGACATCCCCGCAACCCCCCAGCATCACCTACTTGTGGTTCCGACGTCGATGCCCTCCGCATCCAAAGCCGTCCGCTGGCTGATGTCCAGGGCAGTGCCACCACCCGTCCCAGGGCTCTCCCCAGCGCTGCTCACCCGGTGCCGGGGCTCACCAGCCACAGGCTTGATGGTGACTGTCTCAAGGGACGACGAGGACGCCTGGAATAGAAGCAGGACAGAGACTCAGCGCCTTTCCCTTCCCTTTGGGGGCACAGGGCCGGGGGGCACCGAGGAGCACAGACACAAGATGCTTTTGTTTTGCTGCCGGCCGGTGCACGTGGCCGGCGCGGGGAGCCGCACGCCAGCCCCCGCCGCGGGGCTACAGCTGGATCCGGCCGAAGGCTCCCAGACAAGAAAGGCTGGAGCAGGGAGGGGAGAGGACATGAATCAAAGCGGCGTCCCCTCGCCCGCCGGCAGCAGCTGGCTGGTTAGGCAGCTCCTGATTACTCAACTGGGCAGTGTTTATACTCCAGATCAACACACACACACACACCCCCGTTGCCTTCCCTGCTGGGAAAGGGGAGGAAAAACGTGATCCAGGGATGGGGATGGTGCTGGCACCGCCTTGAGCTCGGGTTAGGGATGGCCCCCACTGCCCTGACCCGCCGGTGGTGCTGTGGGTTTGTGTTTAGCTGTAGCTGCCACCGCACAGGTACACGGCGTGGGCTGTCACCTTTCATAAAGCAACAATCAGCATCCCAGCATCACCACGCTGCTCTGCGACAGGCACAGGGATAAGGAAAAGGGTGACCTCCTCTCCTACCATAAGGGACATCCATAGGATATGCCAGGCTCCTGATTGCAGGGCATTAGCACCAGGCCTGCAGCATGGTAAGGATTTTATGTTGATCCTGTTTTCCTTTGATATTAGTCCTCTAAATGCGGAAAGCTGAAGCGAGATGGATGGTAGGTGCGTTTTGTGCTGGGAAGCCCTTTAGACTCAATGAGCCACGCACAAGAGCGGACGTATAAATTTGCCATTTGCTTCCTGGAAAGGTTTAATTTATGGAGTCCATATGGCGGCGCCGCACAACCGCGAGCACTCGGCACATCCCGCGAGTCCTCGAGTGCCACCAGGTCCCAGCTCCAACTGGCGAGGTGCCACCAGCTGCCCCGGACATGGCGGGATGCTCTTCTCTTCCCCAGCGATTAACACAAGCGGACATCAAGCAAGGGACAAGCCCAGGGACAGGTCCCCATTCCCAAAAGCTCAGCGTGGCATCCTTAGAGATGGCAGGGACATCTCCCCTGGGTCCCAGTGGGAATGCCGTGCCAGCGCTCCTCCTCCAAGGGTGATGCCACCAGCAGCAGCAGGCAGCAATCCCCTACCTGTGGGCATGGGAAAGGGCCGGGGCACACTTTGATACCCAGAGCAACTAATCATTAATTAGCATTAATCATCCCCCGTCATGCACCATGGCAGCATTGGGCAAGACACAGTCAGCAAGCAATGGGGTTGTGGTAGGGAAGGTGAAATTTTGGCTACCCACGGAGCCCCACAGCCACCCAGGCCCCAACCCACCCATCAGCCCCATGGAGGTGGCCCACTACTTTCCTCCTGGGGGATGCTGAGATGGGTCCCACCTGCCCAAGGAGCAGCCAGGATCTGTCCCCCCCATCCCTGTTGTATCCCCCAGGAACCCCCCAGGCATCAGTCAGAGCCAGCACCCAGCACCGGCCACCTCCTTGCTTTAACTTCATCCTGCGCTATCTGTCAGCAAATCATCCCCGGTTACACAGATAAGGAATAATTGATGCAAAGGAGCCATCTGTTTGTGAACACGGAATATCTGCTCAATTAGGAGGGATCTGTCCACCCAGATAAAGCATTGCAGCAGCCTCTCAGAGCCAGGAGCGGGAGGGTTCTTCTTCCCCAACCACGTCCTCAAAGACTCACCCCCAATTAGAGGTGAGCAGGTTGACTTGGGTGCTAATTTGCTAAGCAGCACCCCGAAGGGCTCGGGCAGATGCCAGGAGGGAATGGTACTCTGCCACCAAGCACTGAAATTGAATGGGAGGGATGGCAGCAGCCCCATGTCCTGCTGTGGTGATGCTCAGTCCATCCCAGGCTGATGCATCCCCATGGATGGAGAGAGTGGACAAGGAAATGTGCCTGGGAATGGCACTGAGCTGAGGCCGTCCTGCTCATTGCATGGTGGCTGCCTGCAGAGACACACACACAGAGACTGCAAACAGGCAGAAGGACTCAAGGACAAGCCTACAGCAGCTCACAGCACACACCGGCATGCACAGCCTCGGCAGGGACCAAGGCCACAGGGCACAGCCCCAGGCAGCATCCAGGGTGCAGCAAGGTGACATCAATGTGACATGGCTCTATGCTGTTATTAACAGGGGAGAAAATGAGCTGGCATGCAGGTCAGGATGGCAACACAGCGGAGACGGCAGGGAGGGCAGGGCAGCTCCAAAGGTGACAAAAACAAGGGAGAAAGGGCTCCAAATGGAGCTGCCCCAAAGCATGGCGCTCCCTCAAACCCCACTGCACAGCATCTGCCTCTGTCTATCCTGTCAGGCCCTTGGTATGAAGGATGTGGAGAGCTAGAGCTGGGTCAGAACACAGATGGTGGCCTTAAGGGACAGGCATAGAGGCACTGCCAGACCATGTGTCAGCCATGCCCCTGATCACTGGCCCAGCAGCACCATGGTGCCCCATGTGCCCTCGGCTCAGTGCCCAGGGCAGCAGCCTGCATCCAGGGGACATGACGGTGGCAAGGGCACGGAACAGTGTCCTCAGGTCTGTCCTTCCCTGCCAAGGGCACATTCCTGCTGCTCCCATCACTGGGATAATACCTGCTGTGGAACTCGGCTTGGCTCTCCCCCCTGGCCCTGGCTTTGGGACAGTTGTGACGGAGCAGGAGAGCAAAGGGCTGTGGCAGCTCTCTGGTGAGGGATCCGGCACGCAGGCAGCCACACCGGCATGTTTCCCATGCCTTCGGGACACCAGAAAACACGCTTCCCCATTCCACCTCCCCTGCACCTCACCTGACGCTGAGGCAGGCTGCAGCGTGCACAGCACCAGTGCTGCCCATGGGGATGCTGCCCACAGGGATGCTGCCCAAGGGGATGCTGCCCATTACAAAGTCCCCTCTCCTCCAGCAGCATCATGCCCGTGCAGCCCGAACCTCCACCCTTCCAGGTGGCAGCACCCTGGAAAACCCCCAAGCTCCCGGCAGCCAGGCACTGAAATGGATGTGGTCATGGCTCTTCACCTCTTGGCTGGCATCATCCCAGCAAGCACTGGCACAGCTGCACCAAGCGATGGGTTTTGGCACAGCCATGCTTCCCATACACAAGCAAGAGAGGAGGTGGGGTGGGTGTTCAGCACAGAGGGGCCGCATCCTGCACCTCAGGGAGATGCAAAGAGCCTCAGCACGGGGGCAGCAGCACACCCCAGCACCCAGCTGCGAGGCTTGTGCAGGGACGAACCACCCCTGCCTTCCAACCCCGGCATTCCCCAGGCCTCTGAGGCAGCACTTGAAATAAAAGGTGGTTTTGGAGTGCTTTGGGCTGCAGGGAGCAGGCTCCCCCCGGCTCCCTTTGTTGCTGAGGCCACCGAGCCCCCTGGCTCCCGCTGGGGCTTTATCACCACCACCGCAGGCACAGCGCCTGCTGTGTGTTCACCCAAGTGCTTTCAGCTGCTCTTCCCTCCAGGAATCCTTTGCTTTCCTCCTCCTCCTCCTCATCCTCCTCCAGGTGGCCTGAATCCAGAGGGTTTTCCCCCCAGAAGCAGGCTGCTCCCAGAGACTTGGCACAGCGGGGGTCTCTGCCACCGCAATGGGAGCCCACAGCAGGGGTGGTGGCTGGATGTGCGCATCCCCACCACTGCCACCGTGTTTAAAAGTTTCTCATCCGTGTTTGCAGGCGGAAAGTTGGAACCTGCAATTACAGTTGTGCTAACCCCTCATTAAAAACAGGAGGGGGGGAAGAGAAAAAATGGGAAAGAAACAAAAGCCTTCAGAGACACACACGCACACGGTGCCGTTAACCCTTCCCAAACTGGGGATGCGCCCAACGCAGGTGGCCCCACGCAAAATTGATAACGGCACCAAGGATGCTCCGCAGCGGGGACGGGGAACCGGTGGTGACACCACGCTCCCATCCATGTCAGCCCATGGGGCATCACTGCCCACCCGGCCCCATGCCCCGGGTCCTGGTGCCGTCGGCGCCCGCGTGGGCACGGCTGCGGCGGTGCCGGAGCCGTTTGTCACGGCGGGGCTGCGGTTGCTGCTGGCTCTCCAGCAGCGACACCGTGACGCCTGCTGCAGGAGCCCACACAATATGTTCGCACTCATCTCGCAGCTGCCCCCAGACAGCCCGAGGTGCCGCGCTCCTCCCCGGCGCGGGGGCCGCGCTGTGCCGGCATTGCCGCGGCGAGCCCAGGCAGGCGGGCACCGGCAGCGGCAGAGGGGGATGAACAGGCAGAGGAGACTGTGGTCAGACTGGATGCCACATGGGGAGACCATAGTGGAAACGCCGCCGGCACTGGGGGGGGGGGGGGATGCGCTGGTGCACCCACCCCACCCCCCATTCCCGAGCACCCCATGGCTGCGCCATAAGCCTGTGGAACACAAGGCGGGGGACCCCCATGTCACAGCAGCCCACCCTACACCGCGCCGCTGAACGCTTCTTTAGGGATGGAGTGTGGCAGCCCCCTGGAGCCCATCCCCAGCAAGGGCCTGACCCATATTCTCCCTCCTTGTGCCCCTATCCCTGGGGAGCAGCGGGTTCTGCGTTGCCCTCCCGTCGCCCCCCCCCCCACCGGCGACATCATCTCACCCACCGCGGCCGCAGCGGCTCTGACAGCCAGCTAACGAGCTGCAGGCAGCAATTTGGGTTATATATAGCCCCAAAGTGACTGCATCTAATTGCTCCAGCACACACCGGCCACGCCGCGGGGTCCGGGTGATGGGCACAGGGGGCTGGGGAGGGTGGCACAGGCTCACCCCTCCCGCACACCCCGTGTGACTCCCCAAGGGCCGTTGCGGTGCGAGCACCGCTCCACCCCATGCCAGCCCCAAGCAGCAGTGCTGCTCTCAACAGCTTTGTGCCGCACCATAAGCGGCTTTGCCTAAAGCCGCCGCCGTCCCAACCCGTCCCAGCCAGGGACCCTAAGGAGCTTTTGTCCCCTCTCATTAATAGGTTTTGTCCGGGGGGAGGGTGCAGCACCCAGCACCCCTTTCCACATCCCGCAGGCTCCAACCAGCTGCTCCGGCATCCCCGGGAGAAAGGGCTGGATGCAAGGAGGGATGGGTTGGTCCTGCCACCGGCCCCCAGCCCTTTGTGGCAGCGCCGTCCCCTCGCAGCAGCTGCCAGGCGAGGCGGCGGGCGCGCAGATGCAGCCGTGGTGTTTGTGTGTGTGTGTGCGGGTGTGCGTACTCGCTGTGTGACGGTGTTTTGCGGAGGGGGGGGCCCCACGCCGCGGCAGGGCGAGAGGCGTCCCCCCCGCCGTCGGGGAGGGGAGCCGGAGCCCGAATTGTTTGCCAGCTTCCTCGAGACGGCACAATGGAGGGCGCGCAGGCGGATCTGGGGTCAGGGGTGAGAGCAGCAATAAGTGGTTTATGCCTTTTGTGAAGAGGCTGAACTGACAGCTCGCTGGATTAACAAAGACGTCCTCTGTTCCCGGGCAGGTCATGTGGAAAGCGCTGCGCCGACCCCTGTCACTTCTTTTTTTTGCAAGAACAGACATTTGTTCGCCGGCGAACAGGGAGGTGATGGAGGGGGAGGCGGGGGGCACGCAGGCGCTCGATCCCGGCTTCCCTGCGGCTCTTCGGGGGCTCGGAGCACAGGGGACCGGCGGCTGATCGCGTACACCGCGGCCGCTACCATGCCTCACTTCAGCCACGCGGTGGGATGAGCCGTGCATGAAGCTTTAGGGGATGCAAGCACCTCCACACACCACCGCCCGGGCTGTGCGGGCTCCCACATCACCCCAATTCCACACCATCACCCCAGGGCCAGGCTGGATGGTCAGGATGGGACCCACACTCTGCTCAGTGCCAAAGCAGCTTCTGTCCCATTGTAGGGACACACAGCCCTTTCTTATGACTGCCGACCCCTGCCAGGCTGGGAAATGGTCCCTCCACCTTGCTTTCAAGGCAGGGAAAATGAGGCAGGGGAGGATGCGAGCATCCCATCCATGCACAGACAGCTCCTGGCACTGAAAGGCTCAGCACAAAACAACCAGCCCTCTCAAATCCACCAGGATACCCCCAAGGCCGTGCAGCACAGAGCCTTCACTGTCATCCTTGGACTCCAGAGTGAACAGCTGAAATAGTGCCATCTACACTGAGACAAACAATCCTGGCCAGACCAGGGACCCTCCTGGCCTCTATTATCCCTGCAGCTCCCACCACACCACAGCCCCAGATCCACACCAGCACTGCCTGTGTCCCACTGGGACCATGGCATGCTAGGATTGGAAGGGAGGGATGCAGCTCCCTGTGGGCTGCAGACACTCCATGGGACACACTGCTTTTCAGCGCTGGGACTCTGCTCCACCCCCTGTGCTCCCCATCCCCATCCCAGGTACTCCACAGCACCCAGCTCACCTACCTCCAGCTCCGGAGCTGCCAGGTAGTCAGTGGCCGCTGCCCCCTCCTCATTACCCTAAATACCTGCCATGGGGAGAGGCGGCTGCCCCAAGGGGCTTTTTCCTCTGGAAAATCCCAGCCTCCCCAAACCAGCTGATGTTTTCGGGGCATTCCCACACTTGCAAAACCCAACGGCACTCCTGAAGGTAAACTGAGGCAGGGAGAAGCAGCCAGATGGGGATGGGGGAACCCCATCCAACTCAAGGGGGACACACCACAGCAATCACACGCCTGCCTTGGCGAGGGCCACACACCATCCAGGCAATCAGCTTGTGCTGAGGCATTAAAGCCTCAATCCTCACCGCGTCCCCCCCTTCCTCATCCAGCGGGCAGCTTAGCGCCGGTTCTCAGCTCCCTCCTGCCATCTAAAGACAGACTTACCGCCAAGTCCAGCGCTTCGTTAAGCCGCAGATTAAACACACACCATCTGCAAGGGGAAACTTCAATGCAGGGTGATACCTGCAGCACATGCTCTGCCGTGTCACCATGCACCCAGGGCAAAGACAAAGCCCCGTGGTGTCACCGAGTCCCTGCACGGCACCAGGACCTCTCAGCAGGGATTCTGAGGGCTTCGCATACCCACACTGGATGTCCCCATCATTCCTGTTGTCCCTTCCTAGCACATACCCACAAAGACCTATGTCTGGCACCCCCAGGCAGGGGACACCCAGGCAGTTGGGGCAGAACAGCCATCACCCCACCTGGCTGATTAAGTGATTACAACTCTTCATCAGGATACATTAGACCCTGCAGACGGATCTAATTCCCCTACATCCTTCTTCCCCCTAGGGGCCCTGCCTTGTCCCTGTTTTAGGAGCAAATCCCGCCTCTCCAACCCCACAAAGGTGGCCTGGGTCCCCCCAGCTCAACAAAGGCCCAGGGACGCCCAGGCTGGCAGCATCACCCAGGCTGTCCCTAATGAGGTGGGGACAGAGGTAGGATGAGGGTCTTACAGAAGCAGGAGGGATGCTGGGTACCACTGGGCAGGGAGGAGGGATGCTGTCAGTGGACAGCGCACCCCAAAGCACATGGGGCAGGACGAGGCACTCTTCTGCCGACTCAGCACCCTGATGAATTACACTGGATTAGAGGTCCCTGCTCAGGTCAGCAGGGAAAGGAGCCAAGGAGGCTTTCTGCTTCCCAGCTTGCTCCCAACGGAGAAATTACAGCCAAGACTCCACGACGGGCTGAGTAATTAGTGCCGGGAGGGAGACAGCTGAATCAGAACCCAGCAATCGGTGCTGGAGGGATGGAGCTGGAGGGGCTGTGGGAGCCACAGCAGCCCCCTGGGATACAGGGGGCAATGGGCAACCCAGTAGTGTGTGCCAGTAGGGGTCATCCCCATGGCTGTGAACACTGGGGAAAGCCAGGCATCCCATCCCTAACGTGCTGTGCCAGGATGAGAATCTCTGAGTTGGTCTCTTGAGGTGTCACTTTGGGAACACCCCAGGATGCAGCATTGGCACACAAGAGCCCCCATCCTGCTCGCTTAACCAGGAACATTGCTCTGGTCCTCTCTTCATGGCCTGGATGCTGGCCATCCCACGATGCTCAAGCCACGGGATGCCTGAACATCTGCCCAGCCATACCCAGGCAACCCTCTGGCCTTCATGGCTGCCCATCAATTTCCTGGGGTTGGGAATGGCAAGGCTGGCTGCCCTGAAGAACTGGCCCCTGCTCTGCAGCTGATTACAGCCATTTCCCTGCCTGTTCCCCCTCCCTGCTGTCTGCCTCCTGCCTCCGTCTGCTGCCTGGTTTTACGAGGGCCATTTCCAAGAGGTCGCTGGAAATAGATTTTTATCACCTCGTGATAAATATCGTTTACGGTGACATTCCTGCTTGGAGCAGCCGTGCAGAGGAGGGAGGAGAGGCGGGCAGGCAGACACCCACTTGCAGCCCCCAGCTCCACAGGGCACTGCCTGGGCCCCTTCTCATCCCTGTCCCCATCCCCACAGGTTCATGCAGCGCCAAGCCCTGACACCATCCATCTATCCAGGCGGCAGGAACAGAGGGAACCGCATCATTAGCCCCGCGCACCATTAAGCACTTAAAAAGCCATAGGAATAAGCCGCGCCATTAGCTGACAAGCGAGCTGGGAGGGGAGGGATGCTCAGTGGTGGCAGGGGGAACCGAGCATGGGCTGGGGGATCCCATCACCAGCAGGCCCAAAATCCCCTAGGAGAGAAGCTCTGGTCCCCTGGGAGCTCCAGTGCACGCGGGAATGGGGGGGGGGGGGGGGGAAGAACAGCTCTCTTCTGCACTTAGCACCAGGGTGGAAAACCAGGGGCTTTCAGAGCTGACACATCACTTCTGTAGGGGTGAAGGCTCCGGGCACCTCTCCAGAGGGACTTTACAGCAGGGCAAGGGAGAACCGGCTCCCTCTGAGCCAGAGATCTGCGCTAGGGATGGAGCTGGCAAAGAAACCCAGCAGAAAAAGCCACCCGCTGGGCTGAGAACTGCCAACTCATGACAGCGGTGGCACCGACCCCGGCTGTTATAACCCACGCAGGGGTGATCCGGCAGCCCAGGGGAGCGCAGGTCCTGCCCTAGGCTGAGCCTGCAGGCAGCACTGGGTGCCAAGCTGTGCCCACAGGCAGCTGCCTGTAGAAAAGGGTATGGTGACGGGCAGGGGGCCAAGGCCAACGCGCTGCCTGAGCCAGCCCTGCCACACACAGCGCCAGGGGGAACAATCGCCCCTTTCACCAGCTCCGAGATGGGGGTGTCACCTATGGGGACAGCACCACAGTCCCCTATCCCTGTGCAGAAACAGGGGTGAAGCAGAGCCAGCCTCTAATAACAATGCCAGGAATCCTGTTTTCTCTCCCCATATCCAGCACTGATGCCCCTGGGAAAGCCACCTCCTGCCTCAGTTTCCCTAGCACCCCAGAGCTGGCAGGGACAAGGGGGTGCAGCCATAGCGGGGAGCCCAGCCCCATGTTCTGGCTGCTTCCTGTGACACACAGAGCTTGGCAAGCAGCCCCGCAGCGTGGGGCCCGGAGGGAGGGACGGGAACAGGGCTTTGTATGGTGACAGGCACCAGCGAGACGGTGGCAGAGGCCACCTGCAGCAAGCCACAGCGGCCACGGGGCCCCTCCTCTGGTCCCCATAGCCGGCGGGTGGAAAACAACCCCATAATGGGACACACTGGTCACCACAACACAGGGGGATCCAGCCCTGCACACCAGGACACTGGGCGCTGGTGGCGTCCTTGCTGTCTGCAATAAGGACATTGCATCACTGCCAGCACACGTGTATGGGTCAGCCAGCGCTGCCCCTGTGCCACTGCACCACAATGCCATGTCCCACCGGCCACTACATGCCCTCATAGCCCCCCGGGGTGATGGAACCCTCGACCATGCCAAGGACTCACACAGAGCCACAGCTGCCTTCAGTGCAATGAAAGGGGGTTTGTTCATCTGGTGAGCACCGTGGTGTCCCCCAGGGCCAGCTCCCGGCACGCCGGAGCCAGCACACCCCTTGGCAATGTCATGTCCCCGGCGGTCGCGGTGACCTTACGTGTTGCTGCGGGCAGAGCCGCTGTGCTGCTGCCAGCACAGCAATTGGCCGGGCGCGCTGCCCCTGTGGCTTGGCACCCATCCTGCCTGCCCACTGCGCATCCCGCCCCTCTGCCCCGCGCTGGCACGGAGCTGAGGAGGTGCAGATAGACAGACATGACAGCAAGGACACAGACCCCTGTGACCGCTGCCCCAAGCCCCGGGGTGCGGGTTTCGGCAGCCCCTGCCTACACCAGGGCATGGCAAAGCCCAGGATAAGGAGGCTGGAAGAGAACAGGGCAGTCTCACAGGGATGCTGTGCGCTCCCAGGGCCGCCCAGCCCAAGCATCCCTTGGGACAACAGCTCCAACCTCAGCTGAGCACCCGGGGAGCAGCTCTGCCCTATATCATCCACTAACGGAGCCTCACACTACAAGGGGCAGCGACAACATAGAGCAAACCCCTTCACCCCAATCCCAAGCATCACCCCCTTTCCCCCCCCAGAAAGCCAGACCCAAATCCCCCCCAAGGATGAGTGCATGTGCTGCAGCCCCTCAGGTTGGGGTACCCCACTGCGTGTACCCCAGGACAGCGGCGCACAGGCCTGTTGGGGTGCACAAACCAATTTTACCACTCTTTTTGTGGGTTTTTTGGCAAATCCATTAAACTCCCTCAGCAGGGGGGGGAGGGCCCGGCCCCACCACTGAAGTTTGCAGCAAGTTACAAAGAGCCCCCCATGTGTACCCACCACACATCAGGGCGCGCAGGAGTCCCACCATACCCCCCCCCCCGGCCATATGCTCACACCCACCACAACAGTTACAACCTCCATCCTCCCCTCGCCATACGGACCCCCCCCACCTTATGGGAGCGCGCAACAAGTCTGGGGGGACACACACACACGCATCCCCATAGAGCACCCCGCTCCCCCTCAACCCCGCGAGGGCAGCCACGGTTCCTCCTCCCCCCCCCCCCCCATACCCAGGGCAGCGCTATGGTTGCGGGGAGGGGGGGATGCTGCTGCCACGCACCTACCTTTGCGGTAGCGCCGGAGCCGGGTGCGGGCGGGAGCGGTGACCCCGCGGGCGGGAGGAGCAGCGCCGCGCTCACGCACCATCAAATCCCGGAGCCGACAGCGAGAGGCAGCGATATGGGGGGGGGGGGGGGGGGGTGTCAGAGAAGAGGATGGAGGGAAAGGGGGGGGGGGGTCAGGGAAATTAATAACCGAGAAAAAGGCACTTACCCCCTCGCCGTGCCGCGGGGGAGGCTGGAGGGTGGCGCTGGGGAGGATGGCGGGGGGGGGGGGATCAAAGGCTGGCGGAGGATTGGGGAAGGGGCGGGAGGTTGGATGGGGGGGTCCTCGCCAGCCCCCGCTGCCTGCCACAACAAAGAGCCAGACACAACAAAAGCAGCATATGGCCAGAGCCGCGCGGGGCTGTAAATTAAACATAAAGGGAAGATTAGATAATTAATGAGCGCTCCCGGGCCGGCCTCAAGGGGAGGGGGCTGCCTGCTGCGGGGAGCCCTTCGCACCGCGCGCATCGCCACGGCGGGCGGGGGGGTTGGGGGGGGGGGAAACAAGGGCCCCCAGGCACTTGGGAAGGGAGGGTTGTATTGGGGGGGGGGGGCACCTGTTGGGAGGGGAGGATGGGCAGGGGCCGGGCTCGCCAGCTGCTGCAGCCGGACCCCAGCGCCTAAGAGGATTAGCGGGGGCATCCCCCCTCCGCCCCCCCCGGATACAGGCCTGGAGCTGAAGGGCTGACGGGGGGGGGGTGTTCTTTATCTCCCCTTCTGTGGTGCCACCTCTGCCCCAGCATCACCGGGGGGTGGTGTCCCTTGTGTGTAGGACCCCCGCTCCCCGTGATCCCCAGCGAGCATCCCTGCTCCCCATCGCCTCGAGGACCAGAGCCCACGGCCACACAGGGATGCGGTGCATGGAGGCACGGATCAGCGTGGCCCCCCCACAACCCTGTGTGTCGTCGTCGTCGTCCCCGTCCCCGTCCCCGTCCCCCGATGCAGGCAAAGTGGGTCCTGCACTGCCAGATCTGCAATGCCCAAACCCACCCTGCTTGGCAAGAGGGGAAACTGAGGCAGGGAGTCCATAACGTGCACTAGGAGGCATCACCTTCGGCATGCCCCGGTGAGATGGGCCCCCACCCCGGGCAGGCAGGAGGAGGGGGTACCCTGGGAAGGGGGTGCCAGAAACGCCGTGAGGCTCGTCCCCGGCCAGGGGAAGGAGTTAATCCCATTATTGGCAGGCTCGCAGATGGCGACTGCACCGATTCCCCTGCTTAGCAGATTTAACAGATAAGGAGGGAGGGACGGAAGGAGGCGGGGGATCCTCCGCCACAAAACACACACAGCAGGGGCATAGGGGAGGCGATAAACACCCCCTCACTGAGCTCGTGAGCACCCAGGGGTGCACAGCACACCCGCAATGTCAAAGGGTGCGGAGCATCCTGGATGCAGTCAGTGTGCGAACACCATGGACAGGGGGTGGCAGACAAGGCAGGGGGCCGGGGGCACCCAGGCGGTATGCTGTCCCGTTGCCAAACCCACTGCCCCCCGGGTTTCTTGGGGAGGTCAGGGGCCAGGTCCCGCTTCTGTGGATCGAGATATTTAAGCAGCTGCTCCCAACACTTGGGAGGCAGCATCAACAGCCGGGGCTGGAGCCTGGGATTAAGGAGGTTGGGAAAAGACTGGCAGGAGGCCAGGGATGGAGAGGCGGGAGCATCGGACAACCGAAAAGGCCTGGAGGGAGGGATGTATGGAGGGATGGAGCAAACAGCTCCCCATCACTGCAAAACCACCGCATACCCTCACGACTTCACCCTCCATCCCTGCCACGAGCTGCGCAGGGCTCAGTCACATTCCCATTTCCCACCCCTGCGCCCCCTTTCCCCCCCCCCCCCCCCCCCCCGGAGCCCCGGGATAACCCCAGCCGCAGCCGCCGGATTCCGGCGGCGCCCAGCGGGCAGGATGAGGCCGGCAGCATCCAAGCCAAACCTGCCCGCTCGCCTTTTAAGCTGCAGGAAAACACTGCGCCTTTGATTCTGCGGGCGGCTCAGGGCAAACAGCAATGCCGAACCAACCCCCCCGGCCACCCGCACCAGCCCCACGCAGCCTCCTCCTTCCCCCCTGGGGGGGGACCCCAAGGATGGGGAAGGCATATGCGAGACATCCCCTTGAGAAGGCGCCGAGTTGCCATGCCCGAGGTTGCCACGGCAATGGGAAAGCAGGAATCTGTGTGGAAAAGGGGGGGAATGCGATCCCTGCAGCGTGCAGGGGCAATGCATAGTGCTGGGGGCACCCCCTCCAGATCCCCGGTGTGCGATGGGAGATGGGAGGGGAGGTAGCAGCAACCCCCTATCTTCTGCAGGGAATGAGGCTGCAGCCACCCCTGTGCCCAGCCTGGCCCCATTGGTGATGTCTGGGAGCCTTCCACCGGCATCCCTCCATTTGGGGGTCGTTGCAGGTCTGGGGGTGCAGGAACATGGGCACAGAGCACGCACAGCCCCAGCACCCTGACATGGCTTGTGTGGTCGCACTGACCCCAAGGCAAGTGTTTGATCCAAACAAGAGGGGACAGCCCCAAAGCCTTGGTGACACACTGTGTTTAGGGGCTAGGGGTAACCAGGGGAAGTCCCACTGGGCACCCTAGCCATGCTATAGTGCAGGATGGGGCCCAGGGCAAGACCCCGTGCAGGAGAGAGGGCAGGTTGCTCCCCAGCCCCACCGTGCCTCAGTTTCCCCTGACGTTAAGGCTTTACTGGCTGCAGGCAGGAATGCTGCAGGCAGCTTTCCTGGCAGACACCCAGCCCCACGGCTCACCCAGCCGGGAGCAAGACGCCAGCGCTGCTTCCAAACCTGCCTATCCGGGAGCTCCGGCACAGCTTCCGCACACCCACCCCATCTGCTGGCACAGGGGACAGGGCGCCCAGTGACCGGAATGCAAGCATCCCTCTCCTTGCTCCAGGCACCAACCGGCCTGTTTGTGCCTCAAGAGCTCTCCCAAAGACTTTGGAAACCCACCCTGTGGAGCTCCTGCCTCCATCCCACGTTGTCACAGGGCTCCCCATGCCAGAGCATCCTCAATCCAGCTGCTCTCACAAACCACCCGGGATGCTCGGCCATCCCCAGGCTCTCAAGGAGGGGTCCCCCTCCATGCCTGTCCAGGCAGCACAACACAGGGCCCCCCCCTGCTGCCTTCCCTGCTGCAGCACAGCAATTTCCATACATTATGGATCTGATGATCCATCAGCTGGGAGCAGACAGGTTGAGGCTGGGAGCTGCCTTCCCCGTGCCAGCCCAGACAGCGCTCCCAGGGGACTAATACCGGCATGTAAATATTAGATACTTTTGTCTCCTCCGAGGCCAATTACACAAATCGTGGCAGCTCCCGCAGGACTCTCCGCTTCTACTTACTGTATCATCATTAACAGCTTATTAGAGAACAGCTGCTCAAAAGAAGGGGGGAACAAAAAGAAACCAACAGGAGGAGAGACAGCAAGGAGATATGCACGTAGAAGGGGAAGCGTGACCTGCACCCAGCCCCGGCACCCAGGACACCCGCACCCATACCCATAGGGCTGACCGGTCCTCTCTGCAGTCTCAGCAGTGGGATCAGTCCCAAACAACACTGGGATTCACTTGCCAGAAGAGAAAGGGGCAAAGGGATGGTCCCTAAGGGTATCCCAGATTTCCAGGATAAGCAGGAGGTGGAGCAGAGCCACCAAAGCAGTGTGGCACCCCCCAAACCGGGGTCATATTGGGAGTGGAAGGCCCCTTCATGCCTAGGAGGAAGGATATTCCTCAGCCTTCATGTGCTTGTCACCTACCCAAGGACAGCAAGTCCTTCCCAGGTGGCAGGAATAGATAGGTCTCATATGGGAGGCAAGCAGGGGATGCTGAGGAGGTGGATCAGCTCCTGCCTGGGGCAATGCTGTCCAGTGCATGTTCAGTGCTGGAATGGGGGGAGATAATGTTTGGGATGAGCCCCCCCAGCACAGCACAGCCACCCTGAGGGTGGGATGCACTCCCTAAGCCAACAACAGCATCATTTGAAGATGCAGCTAATTGGGAGCTGGACGCTCCTCACCCCTCTCCTGGTCCCCCACGGGTGGTGCTGGTGGGAAAGAGGGGCAGGGATGTTTCTTGGGATGCCGCATCCCTCCACCCCTCCCGCCTCCTCCATAGGGCGAACCCCAAGTACAATTAAGCATCATCAATCACAGCCCTGACATCCACTAACGACGTCCCCTGTGGCCACCGAGGGCAGATGGGGTCCCGGGCGGGGTGCCCCCGAGGGCACCCCGGGATGCCGGTGGGCATGTGGCCGGGGCAGGTGGCCCCGATGGCTGCTGCGTCCCCAGGAGGATGCCACAGCATGCTTGTGGTGCGCTCTAGCGTCAGCCAGCATTAATGCATTGCCGGCGCTGCGCAGCAGCAGGGATGGACGCGCACGCAGACACAGTGACACCGGGACGCCCCCGGAGGCGGGGGGATACGGCCACAAGCTGCGCATAACCCCTACACGGGTGGCTTTGTAGGGCTGATGTCCCATAGTGGGAATGGGGGGCAGATATCCCGTGTTAGGGGGATAAAAGCAGTGCATCCACCCCATCCAGGAGGAGATGCTTGGAGAGTGGGTCCTGAGAGACAGAGGGGGAACAGGGCCCCCCCGGGGCTCTGGGGGATGGCACAAGAGTGGGGAGCAGCAGCTTCCCATCTGATTGCTAATTATCCTCGTTATTCCGTGTCAGACACTTTATAAAGCACCGGAGTGATTTGCTCTTTCCCTGTAATTAGGCACATTGCAATTACCATCTAATTCAAGTTCAAGCTCCGTGTCCTCATGACCTTCCCGGCCCTGACACCACGTCCCTGCTCATCTCACCAGGGAGCCCCCCAGTGTCCCATCACATACACCCCATGCCTTGCTCTTCCGTGCAGGAAGGGAGAGGGGTGCCACATATAGGGCACAAAGCATCCCCTCGTTCCCCATCAAATCCCCCAGCCAAATGGGATGCCAAAAGCCCCAAGCCAGTCTGGGTCCCCGCTGGCAGGAATGGGAAAGTGACAGTCCCCAACACAACACTCTCGAGCATCCTTGAACCCTATGGATTTTGTTCTGGCCACAGCAGAATCCAGCCCGGGCACAGCTCCAGGCCAGCTGCCACCTTGTCCCCTTTAGGGTCATTTTAGACCCCACAGGATATACTTAAGCATTCCTACCACATCCAGGTCACACCCTCAGCTCCCATTCCCAGAAGGACAACAGCACAGGAACAACCACGCAGCAAGAAACCTCCCACAAGGCTTTTTCTCACAGCTTCCCAGCGTGGTGCTGGCTTGCTTGGGGATTTCCTCTCCCCACAGCGTTTGCTTCAGGAAGAACTGCAGCTCCTTTTGGAGCATCCTCTCCCTTCATCCCTCAGCCCTGAGCCAAAGCACCGCAGGGACCACAGCACCGTGCCGTGCCAAGCTCCTCCACTGCACCCAGCATCACCACAGAAGGATGCCCTCCTCCTCCTAGCAGCTAATTAATCCTTCTGATCAGGCACAGCTCATTAGCACTGGTGCAGCACACAGGGCTGCTCCGGCTCCTCGCCCTTCCCGGCGGAGAGCAAGGTCAACATGAGGGGCTGTCAGGCATTGGCATCACCACACTTGATCTGGGATCTGCCTCCTGTCCCCCTTGGTCTTTCCTGCAGGATGGTGGTGTTTTTCCAAGCTTATCCCATAGGAAAAAAATAGGAATAGAGAAAAAAGAGGGGGAAGAGGCAAAGAAAAGCCCCTTCCCCCCAAGCACGAAGGCGATGGAGAAGCAGCCAAGGAAAGCAGAGGAGTCAGCCAAGTGCCTCGCTCCGTGGCAGGCAGGGCGCGAGTGGGCCGCCCTGTAAATGTTTTCAGTTTCCAAAACAGGAGGGAGAAGCCAAGAGCTGCCGAGTTCCCCCACACGCCAAGAAGGACAAAGGGCATCCCTGCATGGTGGAGGGGCGGGCAGGCACCCAGCATCCTGCCTCCCCCACATCCCATCGCATCCCAGAGCATCCCAGCTCCCACGTGGTACCCCGGGATGTGCAGTGATGGGGGATGCGGTGTGGGTACCCCCATGAGCTCACCCTTAAATACAGCCAGGAGAAAACGCAATGGTGCTGGGTGAGGGCAGGTCGCACACTGGGACCATGGGTGGCTGAGTTTGGGATGTGAACCACTGGGAAAGCCTGAAGCAGAGCGATTCAGCACGTGGCAAAGCTCCCCCCTGCTCTCCCTCCTGGCACAGCAGGAGCCTCCAGCTCTGGAATCAGCCCCCTTCCAGGGACACATATGCTGGAAAAGCCCCGCAGGCAGCACACTGGAGGCCCCCCTTGCTGTGGGATGCTCCAACACTGATCCCTGCCACATGCCGGAGGGAATTCCCAGTGCCCACCCCAGCTGCTGGCAGGGATGCGAGGATGCTGCATGTGTGGTCCAGCCCCTCAGAGTAACCCCCTGTGCCAAGGGGTGATACTGCACCCCAAAAACCAGAGTGTACCCCATAGGAAAGAAGAAGAAAGGGAGATGGTGTAGCATCCATAAGAATGCCAGCAGCACAGCCCCCATACTGGGGGGGGGCACACTCCATCACGTTATAACTTTGCAAGATCATGATCTTAAATTATAATCTTCAACACATCCAAACCCCATCTGCTTAATCCTAAACCCCCCCCCCCCCATAACCTCCCCCCATAGCTCCCCCCCCCCCCCACCAATGTTTAAACCCTGTATGGGGGGAGCAGGGACAGAGGAGTGGGTGAGATCATCCATGGGGGACCCTCCCCAGCAACGCACCGCCTGGTTAGGAGCAGGCAGGGAGACAATATAGTGCCTATGCGGCCTCCTCGCCGCCAGATGTGTGTTAATAAGGCAGCTGCCCCCTAAGCTAATAAGGTCACTTACTGGCTCCAGCAAGACGAGAAAACAAGCAGGGGCTTGGCTGCGGTACAGCCTGACTTGGCACTCGCCGCACGCCGGCTTCCTGAATTCTTGCCGCTTCCAGAACAGCACAACGGGGTGGAAAAAAGCAGATATAAACACCCAAACCCCCCCTCCCCACATAACCAACCCCTCCAGTGCTCCCCTGCACCCCGGGATGCTGCCTCCTGCAAGCGGGTTGGTTTATTCCCTAGGGAAAACCTCGTGGAAAAGGGCTTTGGGAGTGGAGGGGGGGGGGGGTTCCTGCAGACTTTCCCAGCATAGCGAGAGGAGCAGAACTCCCCCCCTCTCTGCTCCCTCCCTCCCTCGGCTGCCCCCGATCATGGCGCCTACAACTCCCTTTGTTTTAATATTATAAAGCGACCCAGATGCCGGCTTTAATCCCCTCAGCTGGTGAGGATTTGCAAACACATCAGGAGGCAGAGCTGCTCCCCAGCCCCATGCCCCAGCTGCTGCCTCCGAAAGGGGATCCCAGCCCCTAATTGCCTTCTCGTGTCCACATGAGGAGCTGACAAGTTGTACGACAAGGGGGGACATGGGCATCCCCTGTGGTTGGGGAATGCTGGGGAGGGCCTTTTGCTTCCTTTGCAAAGCCCCTAGCGTGGGGTTTGGAGGCTTTGCCGCGGGTGGTGTGATGCCAGGGTGATGGGCGCAGCAGGGATGAACCCAGTGTGGATGCACATGGAGCTATGGGCCGAGCATCCTTCCTGGTGCAGCGATGATGGATGGTGTTTATCCCCCTGGACCAGAGCATGAGCTGGCTCTCCCACATCCCTGGCAGACACGAGATGCTTCAGGCAAAGCTCTGTGAGTCCTCCCTGCAGTGCTAACAGGGGAAAGGATTTTCATCCCAGCCTCCATCGCTGCCAGCTCCTGCTCTCCAGGATCCGCTGCATCCTTTCCCTTGGGTTCCAGCACACAAGACTGAGATTAAACAGGTACCAGCAGCAAGAGGAGCCACTCCGAATACCGCATCCCATCGCCTTCCCTCCCACCAGAGGACCACATTTATCCCATGAGGCTGACAGCATCCAGACCAGCTCCCAGGCACACATGGACCATCACCACAGTTGGGAAGGTGGGAATTGAGCTCTGCAAAGCAGGGAGAGGTGGCTCCAGAGCCCTGGGAGCTGGAGGGCAAAGTGGATGCAACACCAGAGCAACGGCCCTATTCTGCAGCATCACATGGGAAACAGGCCAAGATGCCCATAAACCCTCTCCTCACCCAAGGGCTGGCTCACAGGACACCTTCCCAAAGGCCAGGGTTTACCTCCAAGCACCCCAATCCAGGCTGGACTGTGGTGGGGGAACCAAGTCATCTGTCCCGGAGGATCCCAACATCCTCCCTAGCACTGTGTTCATTCCCAACCAGGGAAGCACCACGCTCCAACCCAGCACTGCAGGATGGGTGCACTGAGCCGGGCCCCTAATGGGAGGCTCCTGCTCTGGCTCCCCAAAGCAAACAGCTCCCAGAACACACACAGAATCTCCCTGAGCTGCCCATAATTGCTCTGCAAAGGCAGCGGAGCTTTTTGGTCGGTGTATTTCTCGGGGTGATGGTTTTGTTACTGGTGGTTGTTTATTCCTCAAGGCCAGGATCCCCTACATACCACATAGCAGCCAGGAGTTCAGAGGGAGCAGAGCTCAGTGCTTTGAAACGATGCCTCGTTTGCCAAGAAATAATCCCAAGAAACAAGGAAAAAAGCCCCAAAAAACCCCCACCACCAAAAACCCAGGCTCAGAAGATAATTAACTCCACAAAGCAGCTTAAACCTCCGCTGTAACTACAAAGCCTCTTCTCCAAGGGCTTATTTCTTGCTGTCTGCAACACCACAGCACCAGCGCTTGGAGGCCTGGGGATTTTATTAGCAGGACCCCCCCCAAAACCCTGCTGACAGGTTTGTGTCGCCCCCCCCCCCAGCAGGCTCAGTTCACTGCCAGGCACAGTGGGAGGCCCAGCCCCACATGAGATTCTGCATCTCTGAGTGGGGTTGCAACAGGGTCAGTCTCCATCCCTATGGGGAGCTGTAACCTGGAGGATGCTGCAGGAGGGGATACAGGAGCTGGAGAGGGGGCAAAGGGATGCTGCTGCCCCCAACACCCATCAGCATCCCTTGGCAGGGAAGGAGCTGCCCTTCGTTGTTCCCCCTGGGGACAAACAGCAAGAGAAAGCAGGGCAACCCAACCACAGGGATGCATTTCAGCCCCCCCCGCATTCCCTATCCCACCTTTAAGGCCCACCAAAGGGATGCACCACCAGGAGCTGGCACAAGCAACCCTGTCGAGCAGCATCCTCCCCTGCAGCATCACCCCCTGCCCCTTCCTGCTGCTCGACAGGGAAGGGAATAAAAGAAAGAAGAGCCGAGAAAAAGCTCTTTGGAGCCAGCCCTTCCTGCTGCCGCTCCCCCCGGCATCCCCCTTCCCCTCCTGACCGCAGAAAGCCAACATCTCCCCGCGCCCCTCCAGCCAGGGGATGGGAATGTGGAAGCAATTGCACTTGGCAAGGCAGCAACAGTGAGTCAAAAACAGTTGTTTGGCTTGTCAGCCACCCAGGCCCTGCAGCACTCTTGTTTTCCTTCGCATGCTTTAACCCCTTCCAGCCCCAGCCCCTTTTCCCAGTGAGACCCGCAGCCCCCCAGCCCCGCTCTGGAGAGGGGTTGGGTGCTGGGATAAAGCCTCATCCCATCGCCTGGCTGCCCTGCTCCTGGAAATGGGATCGTTGGCAATTCCCCATAATGAAAACCTGCCGGAAGAAGGTGCACTGACCTGTGCCGAACCTCCCAGCATGGGGCAAAGGAACATCCCGAGGCCACCACAGAGCTATAGGATACCCAGTGCTCCTGGAGCATCCTGCTTGCTCATCCCAGGAGGTGCAGAGAGGTCTTTGCCCCTGCTACAGAGAGCAACCAAGATGCCCCTTGGTAGGGCAAAGTGACATGGCCATGTGTGCTGGGAGCCCCACATCACCCCAGGGTGGCCAGACCCCCCACACAGCCAGCCTGGTGGCATGGAGCTATTGAAAGCCCTGAGCACAGGCTCCCCATCCCATTTACAACATCCTAGGCTGCTTCCCACTGGCTTCTCCAGCTCCCTCCCTGCTGGCCATATGTTGACAAGACCAGAAACACATCCAGAGCCAACACATGCTGCATCAGGGTCTCTTCTTCATCCCCAAGTCACCCTTCGCACCTCAGGCTGAGCACTTAATGTCACCCCCATCTGGCATCACATGCTGCTGGGATCCCATCTCCATTTAGGCCACCACCAGTTCAGGGCAGGGTGATGGGTCACCGGACTGGTTTGTGCTGGAAGGGACCTCAAAGCTCATCCAGTTCCAACCCCCTGCCATGGGCAGGGGCACCTTCCACTAGAGCAGCTTGTTCCAAACCCTGTCCAACACTGCCAGGCATGGGGCAGCCACAGCTTCTCTGTGCCAGGACTCATCCCTACCATGGAAGGACGGTCAAAGAGGTCAGGGCTTCCCCAGCCAGGACCTCAACCCCTCCATACCCACAGCCCAAACACCACACCGACAAGAAGGATGTGAGGATGGAGCCCACGGAAGGGGCTGCTCCATTCAGGGGCAGCCCTCCCTTCATCCCCACAGTAGAGGGGGAAAGAGGATGGACGCGGAAGAGTTAAACCCCAGCGAGTGGATGAGGAGGAAAAGCGGAGGGCAAGCCTGCACACCCGCCTGGGAGAGACAAAGCGAGATGCTGGAGCCAAGAGATGAAGGCAAGGATGCGATAAGAGGGGGAGCCGGGCTCTGTGTGTGTGTGTGTGTGTGTGCGCACTGGAGAGAGGGAAAGAGGAGGAGGAGGAGGAGGAGGAGAGGTGGGTGATGACCAAAGTCATTGAGCATTTTTTGGCACGCCTCCCCTTTCCCCCCCCCATTCCCAGTATCCTGGCCGTTGGCCCAGCTCGGAGCTGAACTTAAACAAACTCCTGTTGCAGCCATCTGCTTGATTTTAAAATAAATCAAACAATCTGTTGAGCCGTGGGTGATCAAGTTTCCATCTGTGCGGACGCCTGCTCGCCTCCTCGGAGCCTCCGCTTGCCTCTACCAGCCAAACGCTCCTGGCAGCATGTGGCCTCCCCTTAATTCCTCCAGGAAAGGGAGAAACCGGACCTCCCCCCCACCACCACCACCGCCACCCCGCCTTCCCTGCACCCCGGCCCTTCGCCACCCTCCGCACTCAAACCGAGAGCTATTTTTACAGCCACCCACCAAACAGGATGGGTTTAAACGGGAGGGAAATAGTGCTGCGTGATGGGGGAGATTCCAAAGGTTCTGAGAGTCTCCGTTGCTGCCCACAGTGGGGGGATTCCTCATCCCGTCCCCATCCATCCCATGGGTCCAAGAGGGCAGCAGTCACAGGCTCTGCAGTGGTGACTGCAGCACAGAGGCCAGAAATAGCTGCTGTGAATAGCACCATGGGGCTGTCTAAAGGAGCAGGACACTGGGAGCAAGTCACCTTCAGGTGCTCAGCAACTCCAGCCAGCATGCTGGCCCTCGAGCCCACCCAAAACCACCCCATCCTGAGGGTTTCCCCCATCCAATGGGAGCAGGAAACCCAATGGGAGGCAGTGCAGCATCTTACCCCAAGGTCCCCAAAGCGCCAAAAGAGGGGTGGCATCTCCCTCCATTATCTCTTTGGGTGCTGCAAGACCCCAGCTAACCCCTGGCTGCAACCCAGACACCCGCTCTATACATGGGGACCCATGAGGGAGACAGCACCCAGCACATCCATGGCCCTGAATGCGCTCTGATCAGTTGGTCCTTCCTCCAGTCTCTGCTGGCATCACCCTGGCTGCGCCCTCCTTCCCTTGGAGCTCTTCCTTCCGCCCGGAGCAGAGAGCACCAGGCATGGGGCCAGTGCAGACAGAAATAGGGCAGCACAGCAAAGGCACAAAGAGCAAAAGGGGGAGGAGAACGCTGTACATGAAGCAGAAAGGGGTGCGATGAAGGATGGAGTGGGGTTAGGGCTCACCAAACCCCAGCAGCTTTGGTGCAGGACGGTCAGGCTGATGAAAGCAAGGGCTGCCAATGCATAGGATGGGGAGGACACGAGACACAGCAGGATTTACCCCTCACGCTCTGCAGATAAGCATTGCTGAGGGTGCCCATGGCACTGTGGAAGCAGCAGTGAGGAAGAGGAGGTGCTGGGACACCCAGCACCCAAGCACAGCCCTGCCAGGAGCCGGAGCCAGCCGCAGGATGCAGAACAAACCTCACCCACATGGGATACTGCCAAGCCAAGAGCTGTCCTGGCCAGCCCAGGAATAGGCTCGCCAAGCCATTCCCTGCTGGAAATAATGGGGATCTGAAGAGGCAGGGATTGGGATGAGGGTGGCTGCCCCCCCCCGGCCACAGCCCCACATGCTTCCCAATGCAAGCTCATGGGAGGGAGCCATGGGCAGCAAAGGCGTTGAACACTCCAAGCAGTGCCCAGGCTCTGGAATTCAGGATCAGACCCAAAAGCATGAGGAGGTGAGAATCAGCAAGGGAAAACTGGGTGGAATAAGTAAGTGATGTAGCAACTTGTGAGACCCCAGTGCATCCCTGTGCCATCAGCCACCCACTATGGGGACAGCCCCATGGGATGATCTGATTCCAGGGGAATCCACATTCCCAATCATATTCCTCAGAGCGTGGCTGAGACAGGGGGACCCCCAAGAGCCACCCCTGCTTCACAGTGGCAGCATGGAGTAAAATCCTGGCACAGCCCCAGCTGGATACATGGCAGGGAGGTTACAGGGAAAAAAGGGAAAAAGGAGGAAAAAAGGGACCAAAAGCCCAACCACCAAAACTCCTTTTTGGAAGAAGAAAGGACTGACAGGACCTGGCGGAGATGCAGGAGAAAGCCCAGATTTCCCAGTTACTGTGCAGATGTTCTGGACTGAAAACAGAAGACAGCAGAAGCGAATCCATCTCCCGCTCCAGAGACGCCGCAGCCAGGGCATCTGGACTCTGTCTGCAGGCAGGAGAAGCGGCTTCTCCCCGGCTCACCATGGAGCCCTGAGCACCAGGGCATGGGGAGCCCCTGGAGGTGCCCACTCGCACCCCAGGGCTGGGGCAGCAGTAGCAGCCAGGGGCTCCATCCCCATGCTGGGTTGACCTTGGCACGGTTTCCTCCCGGGAAAACTGAAGGGCCTTGTCTTTGCCATGTTTTCACTTCGGGATAACTCATGCTGCCTGCTCTGAGTTTGGGGGGAGAGATGGAGAGAAGGGAATGCAGCTGTTTTAGCAGCGAAGACAAGGAGGGAGGGTGGGAGACACACATATATATATATATTCCCAGCCAGGGTAATAACTGGAATCACTAGCACTTGATCCCCACTCGATGAAAAGCTTCACAGCCAACCAAAGTCAGCCCGCTTCCAGAAACATGCTGCAAGCAGATGGGAGGTGATGGTGGTAATTTGCTGCTCACCCCACACTCAGGCCCTGAGATGCCTTGTACAGCTGTCTGTCCATCCATCGCTCTCGAGGTCTGTCCATGCTGCTGTGGCTTCAAAGCATCAAGGCTGACGCCCTGGATGTGATCCTGCCAGTAATGCAGCACCTTCGTGTCCAGCTCCCTGGGGACCAAGGTGGCTTCCAGTGGCCTCACGGATCCATCGGCTGTGGAGCCCCTCACAATTCCAAGGAGGGCAAAGGAATTGTGGGATAACCAAAACCCATAGGAAATCACCCTGCACAGCGCTGCAGTGGGTCTTGCAGGGACAGGACCCAGCCCTGGATGGGCAGGATGCGCCCACAATGGAGTCCCCAGTCCCATAAGCAGCAGGTGCCTGGGGCACCGTGGGTTCCAGCATTCCTCATCCCTGGAAACAGCCTGGGCTGTGTGCTGAGTCCCCCTGGCTGGAAACTACCACAGCTCCTGTCCTCCAGGCTCAGCAGGCAGCTGCCCTTTCCTATAGCAAACGGGGGGATGCTCCTGGCTGCAGGATCACCACCAGCTGTCTCCCCTCATGTCCTTCCCTGGTATCCCAGCTGGGTCTCAGCCTTGTTTTAGCTCTAAACTAGAAGCCAAAATATCACCAGGAGGAGCAGGGAGAGAACAAGGGGGGAAAACCAGTCCCTGTGAACCCTCCTGTTCCCTCTGCATCCCTCATGGGGGTACCAGGACTATCCCCATGCACCCCCAGTTGAAGCCAACCCCAAGATCCAGCACCCTGCTGCCCAACCCCTGCCAGCCACAGCACCATTGGCCTCTCCCTGGGTACCAGGATGGGCATCCCTCAATAAATCCTGTTGTGGGTCCTTTTGCAATGGGAACAACCCATCCATCACAAGTGCTTATATACAGGCACCTGAGTGCAACATCTCAGCACTCCTCTAGCTGAAGAAGCTCCTACATGGATACCCTTAGCCCCATTTTCATGTGCTGGCAGCATCCAAGCCAGCCTGGTGTAGCCACAGTGCTCACAGTGCCCCATTGTGGGTCACAGCATGCTCAGCACCAGCTCCTCACCACAGCCAGCAGGTTACAGAAGGAAAGCTGGGGCAGCCGCTGCTCAAGCATGGGTAAACAGATGACTTCAGTCTCCTGAGAGCTACTAAAGCCCGGCAGCACTTGCACTAACAGAGGAAAATAAAGAGGGAGAAGCAGCGGCATATTCACACCAAGCTGCAAAGTGTACCCAGGTAATGTCCTTCTCCTCCTAACCCAAACTCTCTCCTGGATCAAGCCCCTTCCTCCCTGCTCTGATACTGAAGATCCAAGGGGGGAAAAGAGTCACGCTACAGCCAGACCAGCTGCATGAGGCTGTTTATATAGCAAGGCTCACGCGTGCCGGGGTGGATGGGGAGCAAACCACAACCTGACCGGGGCTCCAGCATCCTCACTGCGGCACAGCGATGAGCACCAGGCTCTGACGGCCGGGAGCGATGCCTTTGGCAAACAGGGGTGCGTGCAAGGAGCAGTCCTGCATCCCAAAGGCCGCCTGTCACCTGCAGAAGCGTGGCGCTGGTTCTGCAAGGAGCCAAGGCACGCTCGGGGCACCACTGCTGCCCATGTTGGCAGCGGGGGGACCCGGAGCTGCCGGAGCCCTTGGGCTGGGGCCCAAGGGAGGATTGTGCCACTGGAAGGGCTCCCATCACCGGCTGCTCACAGCAGAAGCCTGGCACGGCTGGGAGCCCACCGCTGCCGAGCGCCGGTGGCTGCTCCTCAAGCTCCCACCCTGCTCCCCACGCACCGGGATGCTCCTGCCCCACCATCCTCCCGGATCTGCCCCAAGTCCGCAAGGAGGGCAGTGACCTTCCCAGCACACTACAGGGACATTTCCACATCATCCCTTCAAGCCCAGACTGCCTTTCGCTGCAGAGAGGGACAGCAGCATCTGGCCAGAAGCTGCCCAGCAGGATGGAACCAGCAGGAGCTCTTTGGCTGACAGTCCTTCCTGAGGAGCCAGGGAGCATCCTGCTGCGAGCAGCACATGCCGGGAGCTGACTGAGTCCCTGCCACCAAAACCAGCACCAGAACAGATCCAGGGCACAGCAGGCTCCCATTGCAGTGAGTAGGTGCAAACAGGCTCCTGGCGAACCAGTTGTGCCCAGAAACTTCACAAGTCCCCAGAACCTGCTTGGATAGAAGGAGACACCTCCCTGGCTCCAGCTCAGCCTCCAAGGATGACAACAGCGGGGATGCTGGCACAGCACCAAGCTGGCATCAGGATGGTGAAAGGCAGCTCTTCCCATTACCAGGGTAGCTGCAGCACCAGCCATCCACACTGCTATGGTGGGGAGGTTTCTCCTCCCCGGGAAGCAGCTGAAGAGCATCCCATGCTGCCCTCTGCAACCACGCTTCCCAGACGGCTGAGAAAGGCCAAGTATCTGGATAAAACATCTGTCCATCCGCAACAGCCAGAGCCGGCCGTCCCTCTATCCCATCTCCTGACTTGGCTCCGCAGACATGGAGCCTGCTCCAAGGCGCTCCAACGGTTGCGAAAGCATCTTCACTGCAGGGGACCAGAGCGGAGCCAGTCCCTCTCCCCAGGGGCTGCGGGGGATACTTTGGGGGGGCGTGAAAGCAGGGATTCCTGGGCAGCATCCGTTTCGGGCCAGCATCCTTGGGCAGGTGCCTGCAGAAGGGAAGCAGTGCCGGAGCGGCTGCTTTTGGGAAAGGCAGGGAGAAGGCGAGGGGTGAAGAATAAATATATAGCAGCCAGCTGGTGAGCTGTGGAGTCAGCACAAGGTCTGGAGAACGCGGCGGCTGGCAGCAGCAAGGGAGCCCTGGTATTTCAGACAGCTGGTACAGCAAGGTCAGCCCGGCCAAAGCAAAAGGCCCCTTTGCTGTTCCCCCACACTGAGATTGAAGGACGGACACCCCCAGTTGGAGACCCCAAAGGGGATAAACCACCCATGAGTGACACTGAAACAACGGGTGAGGATGAGGAGGGATGGAGCGGGGTTGGGCACAGACCAAACACTCCCTGACCTCATCGGCACGAAAAAGCAAGCGGCACATTTTCCTCGTGTTGTTTCTTTGTTTGCCATCTGGGAACACGATCCCGCAGGAGGCCGTGCCCCGAGACATGAAGTCATATCATGATTATATTGCCACCTCCGTGCCGGGATTGAGATCTCATCCGAAAATGCCAGAGCCAGCCGGTGTTAGCCTGCGGAGGAAGCTTGCTTTGCTGAAAGGCAATGGAAGCCTCGCTAAAAACATCTTTACATAGACATATGCTACAAAACAAAACAGGTTTATCCCAATAAAGTTGGCTCAAAATACCTTGGCCTGATTTTGCTCTGTATCTGCTAGAATTAGCGATGGCAAAAACGGGCGCGAGTACAGATAGAACCACAGAAGCCAACCCAAGCTGGAAGCCAAAAAAACTGGGATGAGCAAGACCAGTTCTGCTTTTCCCTTAGGTTTAAGGGACAAGCAGAAGCCCAGTGCAGCTCATTCCATCCCTCTGGTTCCTATACATGAAGCCTGGGCTGGGGACATGCAGAGGAGCCATCACCAACCACCTAAAACACTGCCTGTCACCAGAAGGGTCTTGGTTTGCTCCAAAGTGAACAGAAGATGAGAACAAGCCAGAGGTCCTGCCAGCCTGGACACAACCTGGGACCCTTCCTGCACAGGTTTATGATCTCTTATGCTGTGACACACTCCAGTATCCGTATCCCCGGTGGGAATTCAGCCTGGTGCAATGCAGGAGGAGGGTCAGATGTCACCTCCCACCTCCTGGGTTTGCTTTACGCAGCATCCAGGAGTTTCAGCTGCTGCTCAGCATCAGTGGGACGAGGTCTAGTTAAGAACACAAGAACTCTTTGATGATGGCCCAAAACCCCAGGAGTCTGTGCCCTCTGTCAGGCACAGCCCCACGCAACAAGACCCAGGTACCCCCTATAAAGCACAAAAGGGGCACGGAATAAACCAGAGGATGCTCAGACACCAGCCTGAGGATGGAGCTGGAGAGATGGCAGCAAGCTCTAGATGCTCCCAAGAAGTGGGATGGCAAATGCATCTGAAGCAAACTCGAACAGCTTTGCTCAAGTTATGGTAGGATTTGAGAGCTTTCCAACCTGAAAAGTTGCGTGGAGGGGAAAAAATATCAACAAAAAACCCCACAAACCAACGCAGCTTACTTTAACAGGTAGGTAACTGCAGCAAGAGCAGCGACAGGCAAAGATGGGATGAGTCAGAAAAGCAGGGAAGCTTTTCCCAGTGCTGGCAGAGGGAGAAAGGATTGAGCAAGCACAAACACCAGCCAGGTCAAGCACAATCAGCACTTGACCTTGGAACCGCAGTGACACAGACCTGTGCCCCTATCGAGAGGGCAGCAGAGCTTAATGGGTGACTGCAACTCTTCAGCAGGTACTGCTGGCCAGGAACACGGGTCAGCATCACCTCTGGGCACCGGCCAGCCCGGGTTGTTTCATGGCCTATTCAATACAACCAGGCTCAACAGCTGCCCTGTCTCACAGCACCATGGGAACAGCAATTCCCACCTGGCAAAGGGGGATCAACCACCAGGATCAGGAAGATGAGACATCATAGTGGTGGCAGCACGCCAAACCCAGGAGCCTGGCACCCACAGATCAGCATCCCCTTGCAAGGGGCACAGCTGGAAAGATGCATTCTCACAGTGCACATCTGCATGCCTTGGAGGGTACCAAGGGCAACAAGCCATTTGGTGAGATACCCTTACCAAAGCTCAGCGTTACCATTATTTCTCAATGGGAGAATCCAATCCCACCCCACACAAGCCAACAACAGCAGGGTTTCTGTAGCAGCCCCTCTGCCAGGCAGAGCTTACCTCCAGGAGACCCCCATATAGCAGGCAGGATCACAGACACCACAGAGCATCTCCTGCCCCACTGCTCCCCAATGCTAAGCCAGCAGTACAGGCACCATCCCACCCAAAATACCCAAATCTCCACTCTGATGACCCTCAGAGGTGAGGTTCCCTTGTTAGTACCTCCAAGCTGTTATAGGTAGGACCTGAGCCTCATCCTGCTCTTGCTACCCTGCTAAGAGAGGGGGTATGGGACTGTCTGGTGGCATCTGGTGCATTTATCAGGTGCCTCAAACATGAGCTACCTCAGGACAGCAGCAAACCACCAGTTCTGCGTGCAGAGGGATGTCAATCCTGGGCATGGGAAAAAGCACTTGAGTTCAATGAATGAAGTTACAGAGCTACAAGGAGGAACAGGGAGATGGCTTTAACCCCTGGTCCCGTCTGAAAGGGGTCCTGGGTGTCACACAAGAGTGAAAGGCCTGTCCAGGGTGACTTTCAGCAGCAGGCGTGGCAGAAAGAGGGTACAGTTAAATTAGCCATGCACCCTACCCAAGCATTAAGCCATGTTTTAAATAACCTTGACATCTGTGATGGGAAAGCATGTGCAGACAGGGAGGGGAAAAAGTAAGAGGACCTTCTGGCCAGCCAAAGAGTCACCACCAGGACACAGCAGAGCCCATCAAAGGGAAACAGTCCCTGGATCAGCCATGCCCTCCCCTGGCAGCTCTGCCCTGCCTTCTTTGCTCTGCCCATTGTAGCAGCCCCTTCATTTGCTCATTACCAAGCCCAGAACAAGAGGGAGGAACTGAACAGCATCCCTTCCTTAAGACACCCTCTGTGTCCCAATGGGAGCATGGGAGGAGGACCAGTGTGATGAGAAATGCAGGTTCCAAGGGGGTCACTAAGGAACACCATGGGAAGAACCCCCAAGCACCCAACACTGACATCCAAGCTGGGACAGAACTGCTGTTCAGAATGTCCCTATGACATGGCCTAGGGACACTAACAGGGCAGAGGTGTGAAATACCAGCTGCGGACATGCTCTGCTGAAGCATCACCCTCCAGGCTAGCACTGCAGGATGCTCGCCTGAATCCCAAACCCTCTGCAGCCACCCATGAAGGGTTCCTGCATCTTTCAAGTACCCAAAGACCAGGGGACAGACAGATAGACAGCGTGACCCACATGGGCATCACAACCCATGCAGCCTCACACCAGCTCCAACATCCATAAAGTCTCCACCACCTCAGAGCAAGTCGTGCAACCAGGAAATGACCTACAAGGATGCCGAGGCTGTCCGGACCAGGATGACAAGAGACTGGGGGAAACCACCCGTAAGCAACAGCATCCAGAGGATTCCCATCACCAATGCCAACCCATCCTCCTGTGCCATGCTGGCACTGTCAGCACCGGCACCGCTCCGGTGCGTGCAGCTCCTGCCCAGTGGCTTCCCAAGCTCCGGAGCCGGCTGAACGGAAAACTCTATTTGTAAGCAGCCAAGGGAGAGTGAACGGGGAGAAAAGGAGCCTGTCTTGGAAGGGCTGGTTTACATTTCTAAAGAAAATGCCAGCGCTCCGGAGAGCCGCAGGGTTCTGGCTACAAACGGAGCCGAAAGGCTTTGAAAATGAACTCGGGGATTTAGGATGCTGGCATTTTACAGAACCTGGCCTGGGGCCTGGTTTGCAGATACAGAGCAGCAGCTCTCCAGCACGTTCCTGCAAGATGGAAATTGGAGGGGGGGGAAAGCAGTTGTTTCCCCATCCCACGAGAAAGGCAAGCTTGTGAGTAGTAAACCTTTGCTCTGCTGTGCTGATCCCTAGGTGATGCCCCCAGACACCCTGCGTATACCCAGGGGAAGAGCAACATGGGGAGCTGGCAGCACCCGAGGCATGGATGAAACACAGGACACCCTTCAGAGCCACAGGGCTCCATCGTGGTGGCTCAGAGATGCTGCATGGGAGTCCCTTGCTGGAGGATAACCAGAGCAGCACAGGTTGGGGTACCCCAGCCCTGAGCCTGCACATCAGCTCCCTGGCTGCATGAAGGGCTGGGGTTTCTCCAAGGGGAAACCCTTTGATTAAGGCAGCTTATAAAACTGGAGATAACTTGGGAAGTTTCCTACAGCACTGGAGGCCGTGCGCTCCTTTGAGCTTCCTGAGGACACTGCTGTGGAGGGCAACACCTCTGGCACCTCTGACCACCCTTGATGGCCAGTGTTATGGGATCAGGATTTCCTCCCTCGTGCAGGGCTGCAAGCGAGCAGGCGCCAGTAACACAGATACTTCTGCAACAAGACAGGTCTTGGCTCTCCCCATCTCCTGGAAGGATTTTTATCTGCTCTTTCACAGCTTGACAGCTTCAAAAGCTCATTGCTAAAGGCACGCCATCCATTAGCGTTTGCCCCTAGGGACCAGACCCAAAAGGAGAGCATCCATCTATGCCACCGCTCCACCTCCTCCTCCATGCCAGAGCTGGGAAATGCTGACTGGGGAGGGATGGAGGAATGGGGTCCGTGCCAACCACCTTACCTTGGGGATGAGAGCCGGGGGTACCACCACCAGTGGCTCCGCTGGAGTCATGCTCTTGCCGGCCAGGACCACGGCACCACATTCGGTACAAGCACCGATGGTCAACTGCTTCCCGTCATCCACCAGCAGGCTGTTGGGCACACGGAGGGTGTAGAGGAAGACCGGCAGCCTGGCTACTTGAACCGCTTTTAATCCAAGGCATCGCTTCTTCTCCTGCCGGCAGAAGAAGCAGACGAAGGTCTCCACCTTGTACTGCCGGGACCAGGCGCTGCTGGGGTGGTGGGAGTTCCTGCCCTCGTGCTGCAGCCACTGCCCCAGCAGGTCATGGTAGCACAGGATGCAGGTGGACACCAGCCCGGTCGAGTCGGCCGGTCTGGCCCTTGGGGCGGGTGGGTAGACTGTCAAGAAGGGGAAGAAGGGCTCTTTCTCCCCAAATCGTCCTGGTGGGTTGACATTGAGCTGGAACTCTTTGCCGGCTCCCAGCTCAGCACCGCAGATGTAGCAGACCGAGGTGGGGCCAGGCTTGATGGCAGGGTGGCCGGCCAAGCCACTGGGGTCACTGGCGGAGAAGACCTGGTGGTACCTCCCCAGGAAGCTCTGCACCGAGCTGATGAGCTCCTCATTGTGGCAGGCCCTGTACATGGCCCAGAGGTCCTGCAAGACGATGAAGCACTTGCGGCAGCTGCTCACCTCCCAGTGCTTGTTCAGTCCCTTGGCACTGGGTGGGCAAGGCAGGAGGCTGATGAAGGGGAAATGCATGGTGCTCTTCGCATTGCCATTGATGACCTTGGCCGCCACCAGCCTTGCCTCTTTGCTGCACTCCTCCCCGCACAGGTAGCAAGCCTCGGGTACCAGTGGGACGCCTGCCCCATCCTCCTTCAGCACTCGGCGGCCCTTGGCGGGCATGGCCCCGGCGTTGAGGGGCACCACGTAGAGCCGCTGCAGCACAGGCACGTTGGCCAGCTCGAAGCTTTGCCACTGCTGCATGAGGGAGGCGAAGCAGCAGGGACACACTAGGGTGCTGCCGGCAGGCGAGAGGGGCTGGGCGCCGGGCGGGGGGCTGTGAAGCCAAAGGAAGGGGAAGAAGGGTGCTGGAGAAGTCTTCTCCTGCTTCTGCACGTGGACGCGGTGCTGGGTGGTGGGTGACAAGGGGCTGCCGCAGATATAGCAGGCGGTGCCCGATGCCCAAGTGGGCCGCTCGCTGCCTTCCTCCTCCTCTTCCTCCTCCTCGCTGGTGATGTTGATCTCGCTGTCCTCCGAGGAGCAACAGGGCGGCCCCCTCTTGCCCGCCGCCGCCGGGGGGGTCCGCGCCCCGCCGCCCGCCCCTTCGGGCTCCGAGAGGGGCTCGGCGTCGGAGAGGTCCGAGAGGTCGGAGCCGGCTGCCGGCCCTTCCTCCCCCTCCTCCTCCTCTTCTTCTTCCTCCTCCTCCTCCTGGCCGGCGGGGCGGCGCGGCGGCGCGGTGGGGTCCCAGCCCGCCGCCCCCCGCCGCAGCCCGGCTCCCCCCGCTGCCGCCGCCGCCGCCGCCTCGCACTGATGGGGCCGCTTCAGCCAGTACATGCGCTTCTCCACCGGCGTGCGGCTGCGCTCGAAGGAGTCCCACTGCTCGCCCAGGAAACAGCGGCAGACGGCGCAGACCAAGGCGCAGCCCTCCGCCGAGACGGCGCGGGCGCCGGGCGCCGGTTCCTGGTGCTGGAGAAAGGGAAAGAAGGGTCGGTGGTCGCGGGGGGGTCGCACTTGAAGCTTCAGCTCTTTGCCGCGGCTGATGCCGCCGCCGCAGATGAAGCAGCAGAGCGGAGGCGCCGGGGGCTGCGGAGCCCCGGGGCCGCCCGCCGCCGCCTCGCCGTTCGTTAGCGCGGCCATCAGCCGCTGCTTGCGGGAGAGCGGCGCCGGCGCCCCCGGCCCCGCCGCGCTCATCGCCGCCCCCGGCTCATCCCGCGGCTCCGCCGGACACGCAGGCTCGGGGGGCGGGTTTGCCGGAGCGCTCCCCCCCCGACACCACCAACCGCCCGCCTCCTCCCGCCGCAGGGAAGGCAACGGGAAAGGAGAAAATGAAATAATAAAAAGAAATTAAAGAAAACAAACAAACAAACAAAAACAAAAATTAAAACCAACCAAACACAAATAAAAGATCCAAAAAGCGACGGGAAACGCAAAATCTCTTCCCCCCAAACAACAACAACAAAAGTTCGGTGCGAAAGTTTGGGTGCCGCTGGCGGCGCGGAGGAAGGGCGGCTGCTGGCCGCCTCCCGGCCCCGGCGCCCCCGGCCCGGCTCCTCCCCGGCCCCCGCGCTGCGACCTGCCTGCGAAGGGGGGGGGGGGGGGGCCGGGGGGAGGAACGAGGCGCTGCAACTCCCCCCTCACCGACAGCGCGGAGGGACCCCAAAGGGGGGAATGGGATAAAGGGGGTAGGGGGGATTGAGCAGCCCACCCCACCGAGGGGTTTATCGGGGGCGGCCCGCACGCGTTGCTCCCTCCCACCCCATCAGCGCCGTCCCTTCGGCACGGCGCGGCCTTTTGTGCGGCTCCCCCTGCCCTGGGTGGCGTGTTCGGCACCGCGGCCGCACGGGCGGGACGGAGCCCGCAGGACCCTGCCTGAGGCACCGGCCGCGTCCCTGCCCTTTACAGCGCTGCCCACCAGCCCTTAACTCAGCGTCCCAACCACCCGGTGATTTATTTCGCGTTTAAAAAGCCCTGCTGCTGTTCCAGTTCAATACCAGGTCCTATTTCCCGCTCGGTCCTAAAATGCTGCATCGCTTTGCCACTCACTGGTAAATAGCTGATGTGTTCCCAGCCGGAGTTGGCTGCATTTCAGCGACGCATGCAATAATCCCGGTATATCCTTACCTGCCTTGCAGCCTGTGATAAGATTTAATGCTTGTAAAGCACTTTACTGTCCTTGGACAATAGGCACCACGGAAGTGCAAACTGTACTGAGGTCCAGCCACAATTAAACCTGACTTATTAACCACCCGAGCATCTAAGTCAGCATGCCCACCGGCTCAGCACAGCTCTCCCAATAAAAACAATATATTAGTAGCTGTAAGGATTTATTTAAGCAGTCGTTTTAGGAGGAAGCCTGCACACAGCAGTACTGTTGAGTTTGAGTTCATGGAAAGTCACTGCAACATCCCTTGTCCTGTCCTTGCAAAGCCCTGAGCCTGTGTCCTGGCTTCTGAGTTACCAGATGGGCTTAAACCACAACAGCCTGTGCTGCTGAGGGTGCTGTGCAGGGTTAAACCCAAAGAGGCAAGGTTGGTCATTGCGGTAGGACACAGGGACATAAGGACAGGGGACTGGGAGCCTAAGCCACGCATCAGCACGCTCTGATGCGAAAAAGCCGCATCGTCCCCATTCCTCTTCCTCATCACCCGCAGAGTGAGCACAACCCTCACCCTTGGGGCACCCCATCTCTGCCCCCCTTTGGTTGACCAGCCCTTCATGTCATCTCCCACCCAGACCGCAGGTGACGGCGTCCGGCGCTCCCCAGCAACTGTCCATGAGATCAAGCAGATTGTGTGACATCAGCTGGAGCGCGGGCAGGGGCCAGGAGGGCTCTTCGGGGACCCGGATCCAGTTTCCACGCAGATGGCTCCGGCAGTAAAGAAGCAAGGGGGGGTGGGAGGCGACACACAAAGCGGGGAACACGATACCTTGGGGAGAACGGGCTCGACGGGGCTGGGTTTTTTTCTTCCAGGGGTTTCCAGAAGACAGCAGAGCCTCGTTCATTTTCCCTTTATTTATAGGCCTGATGTGGTGGCTGCTCTATGCACAGAGGGCACGGGGTGCGCGGCATGCGGCAGGGTGGCCATGACTCAGATGTTCTTTAGAGGTGCACGTGGTCTCTCAGTGTCACACACACACACACACACACACACCCCCACCCCGTTTGCGCAGATGGGAAGGGGCAATCCGGGTGGGATGGGGTCCTGGACCCCAGGCAGCAGCACCACTGGATCAGGGAGTGCTTGTGTTTCCTTTGGGTTTTCCTGGAGCACGGGGGCTCGGCTGCCCATCCGGAGCTCCCTAGGGAGACGCGGCCACCGGCTCAGCCCACCCTTCAAGCGCAGCCAACAGATGCTCTCCCGCCTGCTCCACAGATGGGCGAGGAAACAACGCGCTGCATTCAAGGACCGGAGCTCAGCAGGGCGAGACCCCTCCTTTCCCTCCCCTGCCCTACAACACCAACCCTCCGTGCCACTCTCCGGAGGCGCCGTGAGCCCCCGGCTCCCCCCGGGGATGCAGCAGCTTCCCGGGCCTTGGCTGCGCAGGGACAGAGCAGCTCATTTATCATCCTCTGCCGCCCTTGCCCTGCGGTTGCTGTTTGCAACAGAGGAGCTGGGAGGGAGAGGAGATTTCTCAAGTCAGCCTCGGCAAGAACTGAAAACATATGCCCTGGCGGCAAACGCATCCCTTGGGGCGCGGGGATCCAGGCGAGCCTAGCACAGCATTTTCCACCGCGGCTCCCGCCGGCGCGCAGCCCTCCTGCCGGAGACGGCGTTTTAAAGCAACCCCGGGGCTGGGGATGGTGACAACCGGGACTGCTCTTCCAAGCCCAGCACCGTGGGGACAGCGGGATGCGATGCAGGCGGAGCGGGATGCGGTGCAGGATGGGTCCTCTCTCAAGCTGGATGGCTGCAGTCCAGGTTCAGGAGGCAAACATCCTCCCTGCGCCCATCTTAGGCCTCCTTGCTGGCTTGGCACGCAGAATTGTCCCCTTGTACAAAGTCAAGACCCAGGGATGGATGTCCCTTAAAGGCAGGGGTTGGACGGCTGCTGCGTGACTGTGTTGCATCAGGACATGGTGCTGGTTGTGCAAGGTGCTGTACAAACAGCCCTGAGCGGCCTCATGGTGCGGAGCTCCATTGGCTTACATCGGGTGGGGATGGATTGACAAGCAGCCTGCCCAGTGCTGTGGCCATCTCTACTCCATCCTCATTCCCATTCCCGCCTCCATCCCCAGCACTGCAGGACGGTGCCCAGCAGCACCCATTCACAGCACACAAGCAAGGTGCCACTGCGCCCGCTGGAGCAGGCACGTGCTGCAGATCCCCCCCCATCCCCAGGACCGGGAGGTTAATATGGAAATTACCAACTGCTTATTCCTTCCAGCTGTTGCTGTGAGTCATCAAGTGCCTTAAAGAGCATTTCAAACAACACAGTGCCTTCGAGACAGCATGACTGTTCCCCCCGCCGCCCCCTCCGGATAATCCTCCACAAGGTCTGGTGTTTGAAAAGGGAATATTTCTCCAAGGAAGCAATTCCCAGCCGTGCGTGGACAGGGAGGAAGAACAGCCGCTGCCTCGCCATGGCGCCTGACCAGGCTCCCACCTCTGCCCATGGGCTTCCAGCATCCCACAGAGCAAACCCTGGCACCGTGCCTCGCCATCATCCCTGTTCTAAACCCAATGCGAACACATAAATGCCACCGCATACAGGCAGGGGTGACGATGCCCTCTGTGCCACATGGAGAAACTGAGGCACAAGGCAGCCAGCCTGAGGGTCACAGTGTCACCTGGTGAGGATGACACTGTGACCACTGTGTGGTCCCTGCGGGACACTGGGGCATTGGTCTGGGGTTCAGGAACCTGAACTCTGCACTGCGCAGCCGTATTTTTCTCTGCCAGTTTACTTTAGTCTTTGTTTCTTTTTAAAAGGCTGATCTCTGCACTCAGCGCTGATTTTTCAGATGGAAAAGATAGGGCTGGCTCATGGAAATAGCTGGGATACATCCTTTATCCACTGCTTTAACCTTCCTTTGAACTTTTGGGCTTTCTTAATTGATTGTTTTTTCCCCATTCATTTCTGCTTGGAAAAGCCCAGCCAGGTTTTCTCCTGCTCGCATACTCTTATTTCCCCCTGTCCTTTGCATGGCCATGCAGGTGAGTCAGGGATGCTGTCAGCCAAGATCACGCTGGTGTGAGCAGGAACATCTGCCCCTGTGTGGGCTGGAGCCTGAAATAACAAAAAAGACCCAAAATAAGCAGCGCAGGGACAAGGAGCTGTGGGGTGAGTGGATGGGAAGAGGACGCACTCAAAACCTGCCCCAAAAGCATAGCATAGACCAGAGCACAGGGTCAGCAGTGAGAGTGGTCCATGGCTGGGAGAGAGGGATGCTGCTGGGACTGTCCCCATGGAGAAAGGTGATGCTGGGGAGAGGAGAGGATCGCTGACTGCCACTGCAGCCTGAGCTGCTCTGCTCCACCAAGTGCTTTTGGAGATGCTGCAGCAAACAAAACTGCTGCTCCTGCAACAGCCAGAGGATAAAGCCATTGCAGGGACGTTCTCAGTGCCTGGACCTGGTGGCCGGGTCCAACCAGGAGCCTTAGGGCCAGCCCAGAGGTGGACATGATCATGAATATACATGAAATAGAGCACCCTGCACCGAGTCTCTTCTTGGCCATCAGGCGGAGTTAACCCCATCCTGTACCTCCCGTCTCACTCTGGCCAGGCCCAGGCACTGATTCACCCTATGGCACTGTGCCCTGCGAGGCAGGAGGGAGCCACGTCCCCTGCGAGGCACAAGGGCCGAGTTGCTGGGTTTTTTTTAAGAGGTTTTTTTTTCGCTTTTCCTTTCCAGAACGAGCTGCTCTGCAAATGCCAAGTGCTGGTGCCAAAGGGCCGTGTCAACAAAGAAGAATGAGAGTGGCTGTTAGAGGTTGCTATTAAAAAAGGGTGGAGAGGAGAGCAAGAAGGAGGTGGGGGGAAAGAAAGGAAGAAGAGGTTTGTCAGTGCAAATAGTTTGCACAGAAGGAGATATTCAGGAGCACCCTGCAGTGCCCTCCGAGTCTCACACCACGCAGGGACTCTGTGCCTTGTGTCCTCCTGGGGTCCTGGGGCACAGACCCCAGCCAGGGCCTTGGAATCTCCCCCAGAGGCAGCACAAAGTGATTTCTAAGCTCAAAGTGTTTTCCCATCCCGCTTGGCTCCCACTTGGCCACCGAGCCCCAATGCAGGGCTATGCGTGGCATCGGCCCCATGGCACGCGGCGGGGCAGGTCGAGGTCCTGCCCTGTGAGTGCCAGGAGCTATTTCTAGGCAAGGCCTGGCCGCTGCTGAGTGGGATGGGAGGGAAGGAGCCTCTCACATGACGCTGAAGATGCAACGGGAAGACACGGTCTCTGGTTTCAGCGTTCTATTCCCAGCCCGTTATTCACCAGTGGAAGATGCCATCTGCCCCACCGGGCAGCCACGGGAGCCAGGGCTGGATCTGCAGTTGGTGGAGCTCCAATAGAGCCCAAGGGAGTTAGGTGCCATCATCCGCCTGGGGACAATGAGCTCCTGCTCAGCCAAAACTCCCCCTCAGCATTGCATTTCCCCTGCCGATACCTGGTACCCGGGATGTCAAACCCAACTGGATGCAGCAGTGCCTGCGATGCTGAAGTAGCATGGCATGGGAAAAGGCAAAGTTAGCTGTGTGAATACAGGGGGAGAGATAACCAGAGGCTGAATCTTTCTCTGGAATCCAGATTGAAAGTTGTCCTGAGGTTAATATGCCAGTTTATTCCATTTTGACTTTTACAAAGCTTGCTATTTGTGAAGCACACCTCGGGCTTTCCTTAGCCCTGCTTTTACTTCTACCCCTGTTTGCTCCACAACCCACCCTCTCCTGCTCATCTCCAAAGCAGTGTTAGGAGGAAGCCAAACCTCCCTGAAAGGCCTGCTTTTTAAGTATTCTCGCCCCCGAAAATTTGGTCAAAATTGAGATGTTCCCACAGAAATTGGTATTTCCCGATGGAAAAGCATTCCATCAGCAAAACGCTGACCCGCTCCGGTTACAGCCTGGTCATGGCGATGAGGCAACGCAGCTGGGAAAGGAATTAAAAGGGAGCTGGAGAGCTGCACGGCTTCACCACATCCCACAACCCCGGCTGTGAGCCGGCAGCAAGGACCGTGCTCCTCCTTGGTGCTTCCCAATAGCAGGATGTGGATCAGCCATGAGGATCCAAGCTGTTAGCACAGCACCCAGCCAGCAGCACCCTGGGGTCCTGGCAATGGTGGCTGTGACCCAAACCCATCATCACCCCAACCCTGTGATGTCTCAATGGGGTGCAAACACCCTCAGTCTTTGCTACCTGGAAGCCAGCTGCTGCGTATCTGAAGCTTAGGTGAACCAAGGGTACCAGATGTCCCCAAGGATGAAGCTCTGCAAACAAACTGATCCCAGCCCATGCTTGTTATTGGGATCGTCTTGCAGGATTTAGTGAGCTGTGGGAGGAGATTAGCAGACCAAGGACTGGGAGCTCAGCAGGTTCACCACAAGGACTGGAAATGAAGGGCCGCTGTTAGTGTCTTTGCTCTAAGAATTGGTGTAAGTGCTTGTTTGGGAGGCTCTCCTGTGCTTTCAGGTGGCCAAGTGATGGACAGCGTTCGTTTCTTCTCTTTTTCAAAGGTAGAATGCAAGCTGGAGTGGATCAGGAATCAATTGTCCCATCTGCAGCCAAAGGATGAGAAACTTCTGTACTGGAATGATTTTTGTAGGCAATAATGCGGCAGATGCCTACGGCCATGCGAGGTCTGGCCCCGCTGTGGCAAGCAGCGATATATGGGGAAGGTACCAGCCATACAGGAGAAGCAGGCACTCATCCCTGCTACTGCAGGCTCAGCTTCCCTGCATGGCACTGAATCCCATCACCCACAACAGACACATCCCTTTGGATGTCACGCTTGGGGATGCTGAGGCAAACGGGCTAATCTGCAGTAGTGTGAGCCCAGACCTCCCGAATTCCTGTAACCACCGACTCATCCCTTCCCTGTACCATGCCCCTCTCCTGCTGTGCCTGTAAAGAGGCGTCACAAGCCCCCAAAGCCCCGTCCCCAGCTTCTCAGGTACCTCTGCAGCCGTGGAGCCCTTCCAAACTCCTTCAGCTTCCATGTGGGCCAGGCATTTCCCCCTCTGCTAGCTCCTGTCTGGTCTGCCCTGTTAAAGTGTGTCCTTGTGTCCTGCTAATGGCTTTCCCAACCAAATGTGGGTTTCCAGGGGTATTTCCCCTCCAGCCACATGGATGCTGTGAGCACACAGCGGTCCCTGGAACCTTCCCGTGCCTCCAGCCATGGAATGTTTAATGGGCAGCATGGTCAGACTGAGGAGCACCAGCTGTGATGGAGACACTGAACCTCTTGACCTGCTGTCTCTCAGGCAAGCAATGTCCCCTTCCCATGAGGAATTGCTCCTGCATGTCTCCCTCTTACTTCTGCTAAATGCATCCACCCCAAGGGATGCGCTCACTGTGATCAGCAGAGACGAACCCTGATCCCTCTAGGCAAATGTGCCTTCATCCGAGGGGACTCTTTGCACTCCCGGACTCAAATTCGGGTGCACCAGGGATTCCCCATCCTTGGCCTCTCCCCATTCCTCCCCACTCTTGCCCCTGCTGTAAATCAACACCAGCAACATGAACCAAAAGCAAGTTTAATCTTAAAGGGTTTTTTTTAAATAAATATATATATATATATATATATAATCACAGCTCCATCGGAAAGGCTTCTTTTTTTCTCTCCTTTTCTTTCCTCTTTTTTCGGGGGGAAGGTTTATGCCTCCTTGGAGACCTCTTCAATAAAACGCATTCTGGCTCTCGGAGCGTCTGACTGCAAATCAGGTTCCAGCCGTTCCCTTCCTGTGCCGACCTGCTGGAGTCGGCTGTTATTCTTGGCAGGGAGCCCTGAAGGAAGAAAAAAATCCTTCCCCCCCCCACCCCACCCCCCCCCCCAGCTCCCAGCGGCTGGGAAATGCTGATGACATGACACCTTCCAGCATTCCTCAAGGTCAAGAGGGGAGGGAGGGAAATGAAAGGGGAGAGGGTTTTTTTTTGTTGTTGTTAGCGTGGGTTATTGCTTCGCTCAGGCATTTCCCTTTGATGCTCTTGCTCCTTGTTACACAAGATGTTCCAGGCTCACCGTGCCGCCTGGTGAAGTGCTGTGGGTACCAGCTCACCCCCTTTGCTCCTCCCCAATGGTGAGGGGCTGTGCTCCCAAGGGCATTTTAGCATCAGCACCATACGGGCTTGGTTTAAAGCCAAGCTGTATTCTCCTGTATATCTCAAGGAGCATCACATTTGTTCCATCTCACACTGCTCCACAGAGCTCCATCCTCCAGGTCTGCAGGGACACAGACACCCCTGTGGCCCTGGCTATGCCAGTGAGGAGCCTGCGGTACCTATTCAAAACCATGTGAGCCAATAGCTGCCTCCATGGCATCTCCCTATGGCACTGACCCAGGCAGAAAGCCCTGGTCCCCCTGTGCAGGCCCCGGGCACTGGAGCAAGCTGATGTGTGCACACAGCATCCTTCAGGGTCCCCTGCTGCAGGACTTCTACTCCAGCAAATCAAACTTGGCACTTCTGTCCTTGAGATACAGCAAATCTCTGCTAATCTCCCTGCTCCCAACTGCCAAATCCTCCTCCTCCTTTCCCCAGCCAAGGTGCAGAGCTCTTCAAGGCAAGTTGCACACAACCATTAATCCTCACAACAGGGAATTGCCCTTCTTGGTACAGCCGGTACAAAATTAGCAGGCACAGAGGACAAGCAGCAGCACCAATGTCGTGCATGGACAGCATCAGTGACAGGGGAGGATGCTGCAGCCCTCAGACTGGTTTCAGTTGATGCCCCAACTCTGGACTGATGTGGTGCTGCTGGAGCAGAAGGATCTGGCTGCTGTGTCCCAGTGGATTGATGCTTTTGCTCTCCTGCTTTCCCAGACTGCACTGGAAGAAACACAAGAAATGATCCAAGCACAGTGATGAAGGGAAGCAAAGCAGATACCAGCAGTGGTGGCCAGGGATAAGGAAACCAGCCAGGGGCAGCGACAGGGCACTCACAGTGTTTGCACACAGGCTCGGGCTGGGGTGATGTCCTGGTCCCATGGGAGCCCCGCATCCTTATTGCAGTGCCTGCAGTTTGGGATCTATCCTGGGGAAACATGCTCCTCCTGCCTCGTGTCCAGCCAAGCTCTTGCTGGCACATTGGTCCATGAGACTGCCAAGGATCACCTTTAGGGGCAGATAAGAGGTGAACTGTCTGCACTGAGGACCTCATTGCCCCCTTTACACTACAGTTTTGGGCCAGGGTTGTGAATGAGCATGATGGCTGTGCTGGATCAGGCCAGGGCTGATGGGGCTCCCACCTCTTTGCTGGCTGTCACCCCTCCCTTTTGCCGTAGGAGCTGGCCCATGCTTTGCAGAGCCCCACTGGGCTTACCCTGTGTTTGGCTTGAATAGGAGCAGCAGCGGGTCGCCAGACCACCGCAGCATCCATGCAGGCTGCAGGTTCCCCTGGAAGACGGTGCGCAGCCGCATCCTGCTCCAAGGGTTGCCGGAGGAAATCCTGGAAGGCCGTCTTACAATGCAGCCCTTCCTGTCCCCGAAGGACCGCCGAGCACGGAAAAGGCACCGCGGGCTGACGGCACCGGCTGGCCCCGGGGGGAACATGGTCCTGCCCCACGGCACCTCGCTGTCCAGCCCACCTGGGGCCTGCTTCCCCCTGGGCTCCAAGCCAGCAGTGCTGCTTTGGATTAAAAACACACAAACACAACCGGGGCTGAGGGTTTGTTGCTCATTCCTATAACAACCAGCTCATCCCTTCCCTGTATCAAGCCCTTCTCCTGCTGTGCCTGTCAAGGAGCATCACCAGCCCCCGGCTTGGCAGGTATCTTTTTGGCTGTGGAGTCCTTCCATCCTCCTCCAGGCAGAGACATGTGCGCAGCCAGTGCAAGATGGGGAGATGGTAGTGCTGGGGATGCTCCTCTGCATGCCTCAGCCCCACAATGTTGGTGCCTCTGTTTCCCCTGCTGGTATAAATAGATTCATCAAAACTTTGCAATACTGGGATGTGACTTTCCCACATGGCCAGTGTTTTACTTTGGAGTTGGCCATTAACTCATTTATTTTGATGTTATAATTAGCCTACACCAGACTGATCTTTGATCAGCTGTATTTAGAGGTGAATTCCTATCATCCAGACAACCCCATTAGGTTCTTGGGTGGCAATAGCTGCGGAGTTAGCATCCATCCCCTCTTACCTCCCAAGCCTTCGCAGCGATAACACCTTCATAGCTCAACATCCCACCTGCACCACAAAGGCAAATATCTCCTTATTGCCCCCAAGTTACCCCCCCCTTGTGCCGCAAGCAGCCCTTCTGCTCCCTCCAGCCCCGTGTTTGGGCAGGAGATGGTGCAGGGTGGCAGCGGGTCACGTCTCAGCGCGGTGACAGGCTCGGCGTGGGGCTCCCGTGTTATTGTTCCCGGTTGTTTTCCAGCGGGGAGGCCGCAGGGCCAGCTGGCTGCCGCCGGCCTGGAACAGCGTGGCCTATTTTAAACCGCTTGCACAAGGAGTCAGCAGCTCCAGCTCGGATTTTTTCCGAACTTTATTTGTCCAAATGCTCTCCGCGGGGAAGAGGAGGAGGAGGGAGGGAGAGTAGGGTAAGATGGGGGGGAAGCAGCTCCCGGCTTGCTCTGCTGCCAGCAGCTCACCTGCATCAGCGGTGGTCCAGCAGTTGTGAAGATGCTGAGTGTAATTACCCGCCAGGCAGAGCCCCCTGGGCATAGAGTGGTCCCCAAACCCTACAGGGTAAACACACATGGAGAAGCTGCAGGCAACAAGGACAGAGCATCAAAGTATCCTGCCAGTAAAAGGCAGCAAATACCTGTCTAGGAGCCAAGCTACAGCTCTTGGAAGCATCCAGAGGGCAGGCAACTCTACTCTGTGCAGGGGTTTATGCCAAGCAAACACACATACGGAAAGACCCACTGGAAAGGCAGGAAAAATCCCAGTCAGACCCTGCGGCAAATAACCAGCAACGCTCAGACAACCAGATAAAGGGGCTGGAAAACCATCCTGCTCCCACAATGGTCCCAGCCCCATCCTGCTGATGCTGCTGTGACCTGTAGATGAAAACAATGGTTTTGCAGTGATTAAACACTGGCCAGTTTGGTTTTAAATCCCCTGTTTGCTGTTTTCCACACTGCAAACTTTCTGGAGGGGCGACCCTTCCCTGAAGGTCCTGAAGGACCCAGTGGCCCTGAAACACAGAACAGCAGCCACCACAGCGATGGATTCTCCCCAGCAGAACCCTTGAGATTCCACAAAGCAACGAGGGCATCCATCACCCAGGAATTGTTTCTGTGCCATTTTCTTCAGACCAAGCTGCTTAACTAAACCTCTTTACGAAACTACTCCTCCTGCCCTGGGCTGAGGTGAGCTCAGAAGAGCCTTTCCAGCTCTTTTGTCTGAAATCCAGCCTCCCTCACAAGGGTCATCAGCCAAAGTGATGTAAAACATGATTGCTGGTAGGAAAACACTGGAGAGTGGAGGGGGATGACTATGGCTTAAAAAAATCTAATTGTGCTCAAGGATTTTTATTGTTTTTTACCTTTTTTTCCCCAGAGAAGTTGGAGGCCCTGTGGCCAGTAGAAATAAATCACCTCATCCAGAATTACCGGACCCTTCACTCACTGGGGGAGGGACCATGCTTCTGCCTGGGGGTCCTGGCCCATGTTGGGGGTCCCAGAGCAACCTGAATACCAGCTCGTACGGTTTGTAACCGCTAAGCCGCCCAGCTCACTAAACCTACATCTTGGGCTTTAAGCTGTTGGCTGGAGGCCCTTGAGAGCTTTGTAGCTCGAAGAACAGCTCAACTCTTGGAAGAAAAGGGGAGGGGAGGGAAAAGTTATCAGCTGTTGAGTGCTAGCTGGATGCGAGAGCGCCTTTGAGCTCCATGCCGGCTGGGTGGACAGCCGGGGAGCTCCGCGGATGTCATATTGGCCCGAGGCAATATGTTTATGGCCTTGGCTGGAAGCCCTTCTGAGAAGCCCATCGCAGTGATTTACAGCGCTTCCGATGTATACAAAGCCATTCCTCTTCCACTGACCGGCCTGAACAGCAAACATCTGCGATATGTCAAAGTCAGCGAGAGGGATGAAGGCGTAAACAGGCTGCAGGGCAGGGCAACACGAGTCCCAGCACGTCCCATGTGAGGACACCCAGATCCTGCCCGCTGCCATCTCAGCGCTTTCCCCGGCAGCAGTCAAGCTCAGAGATACCAAACCATGCCTTAAAGATACAGGCTTCCTTTTGCACCACAGCTCATGAGGGAATATGGAGCACAGCTCTGGTTATTGCTGGATTTACCCTGCAAGACTGGAACATTGATGGGAGCATACATGGAATGCCTGTCTCATGGCTACAGCTCCTCTGAGCCCTGCTGTCCCAGCCAAATCCCATGCCTACAGCAGCATCCCAAATGTTGAGAGCAGGTTGGAAGCATCTTGGCTATACCCATGCCCTCTGGACAGGTACTGCTTGTGGAGAAGTCTGGTCCCCCTTGGTGACATGGCTTTCCATCCATCATGATCAGCAGGAAGTGGGATGCAGGAGACATGTGGGATAGCTTCATGCCAGCGATGGAGCTGTGGAATGGACAGAACCATGGCTCCAGGGCAGCTGCCACTCTGGGGAGCAAATATCAAGTTCCACCATGGAAGTGGAATTCTCTGTTCAAGCAGAACAGGAAAGCACCAGGAGCAGTGTATCAGAACAAAGGCACCTGTGTCCCACGCTGGGGACAACATCTTGGACCCAGATGCCAGCTGTGCAAACACACCAGTTTCTCCATTATTAACAGTGCATGCAAACACCTTGTACAAATGGCTATAGCCCAAGCGTGCACTCACCCATGACTCATCGCACTGCAGGCAGAGCTGAGAACAAATGTGGGCCCAGAAGACCAGGGGATCTACTGTCCAAATGAGCCAGCTTCCATTGTACCCCTTGATCCCAGGCAGTGCGCTTCATCCCTCCTCCACATCCTCAACAAAATGGCTTGGACCCAACTGCCCCCAAAGCAGCAGCTTGCCAGGTTACAAGGGATCTCCCTGCAGCATCACCGCAGCTCTGCTTGGACCACTCCTGGCCTGGGAGGTGACATCTTCAGCTTCATCCAGGGACTCCTTGGCAGAGCCAGCATCTCTCCTCTTGAAGCCCAGAGTAAAGATAACCCTATGGTGTCCTACAGAAGATCCAGAGCTCTCCCAGTACGTGTGAACATGGGTACAAGAGCAAAAATAGACCCTGGAGAGGGTAATCTGCTCCCATTCAGACCTGCTCCATGAGCTGGCAGCTCCTTCCTGGGATGAAGGAGAGATGGGGAGCAAAGCCCATCTCTGCCATCTTACAAGATGCTGAAAGCTGGGTGTGCATCCATAGCAAAATCCCCATTGGTGTTTCTGGGGTGTATTCCGCTGCTCCAGCATCCCTCCCTGCCTCCCTATTGCTTTCCCCCATGCCAGCAGGACAGTCATGATGGGAACAGACTCAGGTCACAGAGGGTCTTGGCAGCAGCCCCAGTGCTGGGCCACAGATGTGGCTGCAATGGCTGATTTCCTCTAGATTTCACTTCAGCTCTCTGTGGGGCAGCAGGAGGATGGGTTTAAGTCTATTTCTGGGTACCAGAAGTGAAACAGCAGCCTAGAAAATGGACCGCAATCCTCCCACATGCCACGCTGCACCCATTGAGGCATTATCCCAGCCTCAAAAGGAGAAGTGGGGCTGATGCTGCCAGTCAAGAGACCCCCAAAACCCACACAGGTTTTCACACCCACCTCAGGTCAGCAGAGCAGCGAGGCACCGTTACACCAAAGCACAACTCTGCCTTGTTGCCAAGTTTTGGGTCTTTTTGCTTTTACAAGCCTAATTTCATAGGAGGGAAAGAGCTTTAAATGCAAGCGGGTGACTGGCAGATGGCTCCTGGGAACCCATGTGTTGGGGGTGCTCCTCCTTGGCATCCCCTAGCCCCTTTCTCTGCTTCACCTCCCCATCCAGCCACTGCAGGCTCAGACAGGTTGCAAATACTGCATGGCAGAGGCTGAGAAATGCAAGTGGGGAGACTGCCCGGGCAAACAGCTGCTCTTCCAACCCAACGACCCACACACATGGAAAGAGCCGGATCCCACAGGGATGCAGGCAAATCGCATCCCCAGGGCCTCCCAGACACAGAGGAGGAGTGAGTAGTTGATGTCTGCTTGAGCTTGTGTCAAGACCTGCCACTCTTGCCTGGTTTGGTGCTTGGATGCTCCAAGACACTGTAAGGTGCTTGGAGGAGAACAGCAGCATCACCCTTGGCTCTGCCCTTACCGGTAAACCCAGCACCTTCCCACGCAGCATCAGCCAGAGCCCTGCAAGGCAAACTCCCATGCAGAACCATGACTTGACTTTCCAAGCCTGTGCATGGGTGGATATGACCTGGGTGCTTCATCTTCACACAAGGGCAGAGAGATTTGGATGTGGGTGAGAGGCAGATGCTGCTGGCTCTGCAACCCCCTGCTAGACACAGCCTTCAACTTCCCCCATCCCAGCTGGTTCCCAGCACAGGATGCATTAAGCCCCCTCACTGCAAACAAAAGCAGCCCCCCAAGTGATGCACACCAGTAAACAGGTCTCATTGCCTGCTCCCAAGGGTCAACCTGCAACAATCCCAGCCCTGCAGCCGCCAGGTTGGGTACAGTCAATCCTCCCAGCAACAACCATCTGGTTACAGGCATACAACCATCTCCTACACCACCAAATGACTAACTGCAAGCAGGCAGGAAGACTCCCAGGGGCCATAAGGCAGCCCCCAGCATGGCCTTTGAGCAGTAAATAGCTATATTCTCTTCCCAGCACTCACACCATTAAACATGCATGTGTTCCTGCTGCCACTTGAAGTGATAAGTCAGATTGGAAGTGGGGGGTGATGGATATAAGAGCATCCCCAGGGAAGAAATGCCAGCAATTCCCTACTCCCTCCCATTGTGTCCCCCCTGCCCCGGATTTATGAATGAGAACATGCTTCGCTTTAGCACTGCAAATTTCCTCGATGCACACAGGCAAGGGGGGGGGGGGGGGGGGGCGGAATCCTGGAATTATGAGGCTCCAGCACCAATTAGGGCTGTTTACATTGACGTAAAGTCTGGGTGAAGTCCCCACCCCTGCTCACAGCATATTTATGGAATTACTCCTGCTGACACTGACAAATGCAGGAGGGAAAGTCCCACAGAACACGGATCCAGACTGGAGCTATGTGGGGCTATTCAAACCGGTGCTGAGACAGCTAGTTCCCATCAATATCAGCTTAGACCCCCACCAGCCACTCTTATTCACCCCAACTGGGACACCCAGACCTCTTCCACTGGGAACCTTCAGCATCCCCACAAGGTCTAAGAGTCCCAAGGAAGGAGGAAAAGGCAGCAGCACTTCCAGGGTGTGCATAGGCAGCCCCTCCATGGCTCAGAAGCACTTGAATAAAAGCGCCTTCCAAGTTTAGGCCCCTCAAGTCACCCTCATCAGCTGGGAGAGGGTGCTTGGGTGGATGCAGAAAGGGGATGCTCTGGGTACCCATTCTCCCTTATCCCAGGGATGTCCCAGGCTCTGTCTGGAGCATCAGTGTGAAAGAAATAGCAGCTTTATAGCTGAAAAAATCCCCAGGAAAGCCTGTTTTCCCCCTCTGCCATAAAGGGAAACCATCTGAACCTGCTCCCCACCACCCACAGAGCAGCCCAGACGCAGCTCTGGGCGCCAACACGGGCGCGTTGGATGCGAACCTCCGAATTAGGGATGTTGGCCAAGCCAAGATGTTCCCACTAACGGCTCCTGGCACAGGAGCTTGCCAGGAGCCGAGCGGGATGCGTGCATGGAGGGAGACGCCGCAGCCGGTGCATGGCGGGGGGCACAGGGGGTGGAAGGCTGCATGGGAAGCGGGGGGGAAGGATGCAGAGCGCTGCCAGATGCTGCCACAGCCTCCGCGGAGGTCAGCAACATCAGGAGGGATGCAAATAGCTCCAGAGGGAAGGAATTGAGGCCTGATCCAGCATGCCGGAGGGGGCCGTGGGGCCGGCGCCGAGCATGTTTTGGGGGGGGTTTGGGGAAGGGCTTTGGGCGAGATGAGTTTTGGCAGAAAGGAAGGGACATGAAAGATGGAGCGAGCAATTCCTGCATGCTCGAAACGGGCTGGAATCCCTTGGGAAGGAGATGCAAGCGTGGTGGCAGACAGATCAATGCTAACCGCTCGGCTCGCTGCGTGCCAGCGGGGAGAGGCACAACCAGAAAGGAAGCAAAGGCGATGGAGGAGGAGGAGCTGGAGCAGCCCTTCCACCCAGTGCTGCAGGCTGCTCCTTCCTGCAGTGAAACCAAGCAGAAGAGAGGGAAAGGAGGAAAAACCCCTGGGCAATGAGATGACGACGGACCAGGAGAGCTGCAGAGGAAACAATTAAGCAGGGGGGACCAGCCTGTGGAGAGAAGATTGCTTCCCTTTTACGCCCTATATAAAGCTCAGCGCTAACCCAGGGAACTCCTATAGCTCTATGGCAAAGCTAGAAGCTCAATGGGATTAAAGTCATGGATTCAATCCTTTTCAACAAATAAATATCTATTAGGCAGTAATATGGACAGTAAGGGTATCTGGGTGCATTTATTGTGATAAAAAGCATGGACATAAGAGGAAATCTCAGGCTGTAGAGCCATAATCCAGTCAGATCTGAAGCTAAATTTCTCTGCTGCCATCCTGGTGCCCAGCCACTGGAAAAAACAGTGGGTTTGCTCAACCTGATAAGAAAAGAGGAGGCTCAAGCAGGTTTGTGCAGCCTGCGGGTACGCTGCAATGCACAAGTGATGCTCAGCAGAGCAGCACCCATGCGGCTCCAGACGCGGCACCTGGAGCATCGCCTTACCCTGTACCACAGAGCTCTTATTTGTTAACAGATTATGGGTTAGGAATTATTTAACATGCGCTGCAAAACACCACGTTTCCCATCTGCCAGAACCACTCTCTTTTGCTAAGGCACCTCCATGCACATGATGCCCACACCAAGCCAAAGCAAACAGCCCACACCAGGGGGAATAATGGGACCTGCCCCCCATTGCGATGCCCTGACAAGATGCCAGAAAACAGAACTTCCAGCGGTTAAACTGCAAACGGCAAATCTTCTTTCGTCTCCCCAGCATTATCTGTACCCGGTGTCCCAGCGCAGGGACAGCGCTGTCATTTCAAAGCTTAGACTTGAGCTTAAAGAGCTGGGGAAAGCTCAGTGGTGTCTGCGAGCTATCTTGGGGTGAAAACAGTAGAAATTAGCTTTAATTTTACCATGAATTAACTCCCAGCGCCGGGCCATGGCACCGCCTCAGGGATGGAGCCGCTGGGTTTGGTGTAGCCAGAGTTCTTGCTGCAGGTAAGCTCTTAGGTGTTACCTTGGGTAAAATAATGCGGCTTTTTCAGCAGCAGCAAAACAAACCTCCAGCAGGGAAAGGAACCTTCCCCGCTGCCACTTCCGTGGATTATCCACTGGGATTTCTGCTCTGATTCAGGTTATTGAGGACCAGCAGCCCCAGGGATGGATCTAAGGGGAAGAGCCACATCCTCATCCTGACAACTAGGGGCAAACCTCCATCGTGGGGAAAGGAAGGGAAGCCTGGGAGTAAGGGAGATGGGGATTTCAGGAGCTGGAACCTAGGCAGGCTGACAACATCTGTCTGACAGGGCTTTGAGCCGGCGCTCTCTGTATTCCCACAACAATAAAGCCATGGGGGGAAAAAGAATCCCTTTTGTTTCCGAGGCCAGTGGCTGGAGGAGTTCCTGTTCCAGGGATGATATTAGTGGTTTTGCTGTAACACTGATTATGCACCAGTGGCAAGGGGGGAGGGCTCAGCCTTTGATTTACTTCTTTTTCCCCCTTAAATATCTCAAAGCAAATAAGGAGCATGCAACAATGGAGCAGGGAAGTCGTGGCATACATGCCCCGTTAGCTCCTGGTAATGATCTTATTTGTCTTAAAGCCTGGCCTGTGATGAACACAGCCCAGGCACACCTCAGCTTTGATGTGGAGGGGAGGCAGGGGAAGAGGCTGGGATGATGCTGTAAGCTGCATCTGTGCTAGTGCAGCAGGGAAGGGGAGGAATACATATTCCCTCTTTCATATTCCCCTGCAGGCACTGGAAAATTAGATATCTCTTCTCCCTAGAGGTGCACTTCACCCTGAATGCAATAGTGAAGTTCCTCCACCCCAGGAGCTCTGTCATGCTGTGAAACCTCACTCAGGCCCCACCACAATGGCTACCATGGTCCCCATCCAAGCCATTGGAGCAGCTAGTGGGGGAAAGTACCTTTTGGGGGCTGCCACCCAGACCCAGAAGCTCTAAGCAACACCCTAAGCTCCCTAAGCATCTATAGGAGGAAGGGACTGCCTTATTTTGCCAGTGCTGCTCCCTGTATCCAAGGGATAATGGGAAGCATGGATAATTCACCTGCTGACCTTGGATTTGTTCTCCAACCCCACTGGGCAGCCCAGAGGTGCAACAACAAACAAACCCCATTGTTTTAACTCTGTTCCCATTACATGGCTGCAGGTGCAAGATCTGCTGTTGTAAACGCCATGGAAAAAGATCAAGGAAGCTTCGAGTCCTGTCTCCCAGATGAAGAGGAGGGAAATGAACCATGGAAAGGAGAAACATGGGAGTTGAAATGAATGGCAGCAACCCAGACTTTCTCTGGGCAGGTCGGCACCACCCTTGATGCTCTGGGTGATTATGTACCCTACCAGTAGTGGAACAGGCTGGGGAGAACTGGCTGTGCCTCCAGCTACAAGACTGACCTGGCTCCAGCCTGCATGGAAAACAAAGCCCAAAAGCTCCCATGTCTCTGTCAATGCGCCCCAGCTCTGGATTTCATGCCTGGATGGAATTTGGAATAGCAAAGAGCTCTAATAACTGGGTCAGAGCATCCATCCGTGCAGGCAGAACTGGAGAGGCTGGGGCTGGAGGACCTGCTCAGGCTCTGGTTTACCAGCCTGGGCGTAGATCTGGGAGGGCAAATCAGAGCCACTCACAGAAAGAGTCTCTGATTCATTCCCACAGAGGCCCTGCATTTTGCATAGCTCCATCTCCTTCCCCTGGCCCTCATCTGCTGTTGATGCTGGGACCAGGAAGACCCAGATACTTCAACATGGAGCCAGGACACAGCAGTTCCCACCAAGCATCTTTGGGGCAGTGCTACTGTGGGCACACTGGCAGGCAGAGAGTATGCTGGGGGTATCTGTCCTCTTTTGGCCCCTAAATCCCTGCAAGGGCTCCAGCAGGCCTTTCCTATCATGGAGCAGATGGCATGGCACACAGAGGCAGCACCAGCTCCATCCCAAGCCTCAACACTGGACTCATTTCAACTCTGGAGCAGGGAATACACTTTGCCTACCACTGCAAGTGTGGCAGTGAGGAGATGGAGTGCTGCAACCCCCTTTTATGGATGTTTTCTCCATTTATAGGGGGTCTGGTGGCTCTTTCCTTCCTCCCCTCATCCACAACCTGGGGTGGTTTTGTGAATGGGCTATTATAACGGGACTGGGGGGAGAGAAGGGAGCAGATGGCGAGCCAGCTCCTCCTTGCCCTGCTCTCTCCAGTAGCATCCCTGAGCAATACACCCAGGTGCTGAAGCCCAGCCTGGCTTGAAGCTTACCTCCGTCAGAGAAACCTGAGATGCAAAGGGCCTTGCAAAAGGGCAGATCCAGCCCTTGCCTCTGCTAAAGGAGCTTTGCAATCCTCCTCTGCCACCCATTTTTGCCATACCCCAGGAGCTGGTGAGGAGCAGGCTGGGCAGCAGCTCCTGCTCTCAGTGCTTTCCAGGGCATAAGCAGCCCCGAACATCCTCCTTGGTTCAGTTTTGCCTATGCTCCACAGACACCCTGGGCCAAGCTCTGACCTCAAATACAGAGGCATTTTGGCCCCTGTTCCTCCCCTGAAGCACCTCTGAGCCTGCCCTTGCCCTGGCAACAGGTTCCAGTTCAGCACCACAAGTAGCCAAGGGGATGAAGGCAGCAGCAGGATTGCACCCCAGCTCTTCTATCCCTGACGTAGGCGTACAGACACCCTTAGGCATCACCTCTCCATCCCTCCTGCCTCTTGCTGCTCCCCCAGCAGCCCTCTTCTCTTGCAGGAGGACCTCAGAGGGGGGCAGAACAGAACCCCCACCTCAACACACACACACATTCCAGTGGCTTTACCCTTTGGAGTTGCGGCAGCTGGAGAATTCCAGCTATTCCAACATCTTTATCTTTTTTGGCTATAATTCCTCTTTCGGCCACGTTATAAATTAAAAGCTGCTTCGCTTTTAACCTCCTCCAAGCTGCACCTTTTAACCTCCCTCCTTCAGCTCCTGGCAAGAAGGGGGCTGCTCTTCTCTGGGGCCAACGCTCTCGCCTTGGAGGTCTGCCTCAAGCCAGCAAGCTTGGTTTTCCCCCACTCCCTCCTTCTTTCCTGGCTCGACACAGGGTGCCAACAAAGGCTCCTTGCAAAAGGAGCTTGTCATCACTGATGGATGACGTGGCTGCGTGCGGCTGGAGCCAGGGATCCGGGATGCGTCTCCGCAGGGGCTCAGCCAACCACCTGGATGGCACTGACAGGCTGCCCACCAACAGCGTGGTGGCTGCTGGGGCTCCACGGTGCTTCCCGGGCATTGGGACAACCCGGACCCATGTGTCCGGGATGTGTCCTTGGGGACATGTCAACCTGGGGTCCCACTTCCCAAGGAACCAAGGAGGGAAGGACCACCGTTGCTTGATCAGGGCACATCACTTGGGATGGAGGGTGGCACGCTGACATCCCACGCCCCATCCCAGCTTCAGAGGTACCCAGTGGGTTCAGAGGGGCCGGATGGCAGCTAGGAAATGACAGACAGGCAGCTCTACTTGCTGAGCTCCCAGAAATAATTCTCTCCATCCTATGTGGCTTCCTACATAAGGTATCAGTGCTGCTCTTGATTAGAGAAAAGCTTCCCATATTACAGGCTTTTGGCTCCGGGGAGGAGCGAGTCGGCCAATTGCAATTATTAAGACATTTAAAGTGCATTTAACCCAGGAGCCCTTATTTTCCCCTTTCAATGTAACCACTAATTCCTCCTAAATGGTCTGCTCCGAGCTCCCAACCAGACAAAGGCTTTAATGTTCGCCTGAAAAGGCTTACGGCACAACCACTGCAAGTCCAAGGGGAGTGAAATGAAAGGCTGGTACAGCCTCCAAGGGGATATCAAAGGTGGTGACCGGAGCTGAGCAGGGCTTGGAGCCCATGGAGGGGCGCAGGGTCCAGGCAGGAGTAGGTTGGGTCTGACTAGGCTGGAGGCACAAGGTGAAGCTCAGCAGGACAAGGAGAGGCATGGAGAAAGGTTTGTGTTGCTTGGAGCATCGCAGCTATAGGAGGGCCTGGCCAAGGCCACCGCTGGCTTAATGCAGCAGGAAAGGGTCACTCCAGGGAGCCAAAAGGGCCAGAAGGGACATTACACCCTTGACCATGCCTTGTTCAGCTGATCAACCAGCTGCTGGAGCCAAGGGAGCTCATCCTGCTGCCTTGAGGGTTCCAGTCCACAGCCAGCAATCCCTCAGGATACCAGCTCCTGGCACTGCAGCTCCAGAACAGCCCCCAGTCACAGGAACCCAGGACTTGCCTGGGAGCTTTGTGCTTTAATCCAGAGCCAGGGATTTATTTGCCTTTTTGCTAGCTGCTATAGATCCCCCTCGGGAAAGATCCACACAGAGGCAGAGCCTGGAAGCGATGGATTTGTACCAGGGATGAACCTGGGGCTGCAGTCTGCGATAACATCACCACATCCTCCCGAGCTAAACAGCCCAGCAGCATTCCCAAGTGCTCCACATCCAAATCAAAGTGACGCTCTAGAGGGATCATGGCTCTGCGTGATCAGCATCCCTATATTATAAAATCATAGAATAGTTAGGGTTGGAAAGGACCTTAAGATCATTTAATTCCAACCCTCTGCCATAGGCAGGGATGCCTCACACTACACCATATCATATCCCCTCCTCTCTGCCTAAAATCCCAGGATGGATTTATCACCTCCAAAGAGTTCCAAGCCCCAACGGGATGCTCAGCCTCTCACATACCCCACATTTCTTTGCTCTTAATTCCTTACAGAGTAACTCACACTCAGAGGAAGTTTTCCCCCGCTCCAGCCCTGTGTTGCCTGTGGGCTCCCATTCCCTGCTGAAGTTATCATCACATTCGGACCCGATGGGTAAACCAGATGCGACAGCAGATGCGAAAGTCATCGTCTCCTTTGGGGTGCGGGAGAGGCAGGCCAAAAAAAGCCGAGCAGGATGGGCAAAGGGGAAACAGATTCCTGGCGCTGGGGTAACCAGGAGGCGGCACAGCAAGAGCCAGTGCCAGCCCGGCTGCGCCGGATCCAGACTTTGTCCCTGGGGTTTGTTTCCCAAACAACAACAACAAATTGGTTGCAGATTCCAAGCTGGGTGGGGAAATAAAAGGAAATCAAACCAAAATCCTTTGACTGCAGAGATTAAAGGGGATCAGAGGCCAAGCACACAGTCAGCACCCAGCTCCTACCACTCACATGATGGAGGCTGCTCTGCATTCAGGCTGTAATTAAACAGCTGTGTTTTCTTTAAAGTACAATTTAGAGTTTGTTCAAACACCGTTTTGTTTTGTTTTTTTTTTTTTTTTTGCAGAGTGTCACAGGATTTCGAATGAATAGACTTTTAAAAGCATATTTTGCAGGGGTGGCCTTGGATTTGTGACTGGGGAAGGAGGCAGGAGATGAAAATTGCCTGCAGAGCAAATGCAACTGAGCAGCAAGGATGCTCAGACCAGGGCCAGCACTGCCATCCCTACAAGAGGAGAGGCAGATGATCAGCAACTGCCAGAAAGCACAGAGTTAAAGCTCCAACCGGTCTGTCTATTAAGAGCTGAACACATTTAATGGTTTAATATTAACCGAAGCATGACCGCAGGATCTCAGCCCAACTGTCTCACACAGAGCTCCAGCTCCCCAGCGAGCAGGTCCAGAAGGCAATGGAAAAACTGATACCTGCTCCAGCATCCCTCTGTGCCACGAGATGAGATGCCAGCAGCCCCTTGGCACAACCAGTGTGGTCCAGACACCCATTGCACACACACACAGCGATGGGGAGCATGACTGTTTACAGCAGGTAGCCCTGCCCAGCTCGGCAGATAGTCAATACCTAATTTGAGGTTTAGCCTTTCAACCATTTCCCATTCATTTCAGCAAATGGATTGACTCCCACGTCTGTGGGAAGATCGAAGGGCCCCCCCTGCCCACCAGCCCTTGGTCAGGGTGGCAGGGCTGCAGCTGACACACTCCCCCTCCCAGCAGCTCAAGGGTGTTAATGGGAAGTCGATTCCATGGCTAATGACCATTCCTGGTTTGACCTTCAAGGGGGACCGAGGTACTGAGTTATTTCATAGGAAAACAGAGGTTTCAGCCTGCTGGCTGTTTAAGGAGGCTAATAGCAGAGGGGCTGCCAACTAAGAATTGAGGATGCTGGTTCACATCCAGCCTGGGTTTCAGGTTCCTCAGCACTCATCCTGCTCCAGCATCCAGAATACAGCTGAGGTGGGTCTGGCTATGGCCACCTCTCACATTCCAGCCCTCCTCCAGCACCCATGCAAGGGCTGCTCCACCACTCATCGCATCCCTGCACACGTGGAAAGCCACAAGCCGTGCCCTCCCAAAGCATCATGGTGGTAACTTGGGCTTCGAGGCCGCACCCAACCTTTTTTCATGTGTATTATAGTGGTACTTACTTGAAATCGTGTCCATTTGGACCGTGTATGGTGCATGAAGCCTGGTGTCTCTGCTAACAATAACACCATCACCCCAGCCGGCAGTGCCAGGAGCAGAACCAGCCCTGCTTAGGACCAGTGCTTAGGCAGAGAGGAGTTCCCGCTGCTTCATAGCCCACCTAGGAGCATATCAGCAGGGTGAGGACGCCCACCATGGAGCCCATTGATGGGGTGAGGACTCCCACCTTGGAGCACTTCAACAGATGGGGTTACCATGGCACACCAAGCATGAACCCCACCAGGTTCCACAGCAGATGATGTGAAAAACCTGTGTTCCGTGGGGAAGGACCAGTGCACCCATACCCTGCCATGGGACCCCGTTATCCCCTGCAGTTGGGATGCCCTGGCCATGCAGCCCCAGTGCAGGGAGGGTGATTGTTTTGGGGACCGCCGGTTGCAAAGGTCACTGTTGCCCTCTGCTGGTCCAGGGACAGCGGGGACAGCCCTGCTTACACCCCAGATCCCTGCTGTGCCTTGCTGCCATATGTGGGCTGAATGCGGCCGTGCTCAGCCCGGCTGCCATCACATCGGCAATGTGCGCACTGTTCGATCCCCCTCATCTTCTAGTCCTTCTGGTCCTAGGTCCATTCTGCTTCCTCACTAAGGCAGTGACCGCTATGGGCTGAACCTGCAGAGACACTCAGATGAGCTGAGGGATAGGTCCCATGTGGGAAATGAACCAGAGGGTCTCATCATCAGCTAAAGGACAAGGGGGAATGGTTTTTTTAAACAGGGGAAGTTCAGGTCAGATATAAGGGAGAAGTTCTCTACTGTGAGGGTGGTGAGGCCCTGGAACAGGCTGTCCAAAGAAGTGGTGAATGCTCCATCCCTGGCAGTGTTCAAGGCCAGGCTGGACAGGGCTTGGAGCAAGCTGCTCTAGTGGAAGGCATCCCTGCCCATAGCAGGGGGGTGGAACTGGATGATCTTAAGGTCCTTTCCAACCCGAACCATTCTATGAAATTCTATGAAATAGAATTTTGGTTCTATGAAATAAATCGAACCTCCAACCCCAGGGAATTGCCATGGTTCCTCCCTCCCACCCCCATCTCTACCCATCCCCAGGCAGTAGGCCCCCATCCCAACAGGTAACCCTCTTCCCTTGCTCCAAGCTCAGTATTTTTCCCTCTCCTAAACAAATCAATAGCAGGCTCTCGGAGGCTAGTGAGCAGAAGACAAAGTCCATAGCTAGCTAAATTCAAAGCTGTCGCTGCAGTCCCAGCACTGGCAGAGGGCCTGGCAGAAGCTGCCCTGCCTGCAGGTCCCTGCTTGGCACCAGGGATGCTGAGCCAGATCCTGCCCGGCAAATCCTGGCCTGGATATCCCCAAAGCACACAGAGAAGAGGGATGCTTTGGGAGCGGTGGGAAGGGGAGAGATCTCATGACCCCCCCCTGGGAAAGGGAATCCCTTGAGAGCTTGGTTATGTGGCAGCAGCATCATATGAGGTGCTGGGGACGGGCACATCCATAGGTGAGGTGAGGGTCTTGTGTGTGTCTGGTACCTTCTGACATCGTTCCCCTGGGCATGGGGCTGTGCTGAGGCCCAAGAAGCCCCCACAGGGCCAACCCTATAGGGAGATACTCCAAATAACCTTCCCTGAGATGGAACAAGGACCACCATATAGCTTCCTGCATGTCCTACACCTGCCTCCTCTATCACGCTTGCAAAACCCTGTCAATAAACATTAAGAAAGCATCCAGCCCACTAGGGAGAGAAAAAATCTGTAGGGTTCAGATAAAGACATGATGACAGAGCAAGACAGGGTGTTATCTTGGGCACAGGGAAAGGAAACAAGAGCTGGAAAGGAGGGAGGTGGAGAGCAGGTCTGTTTCTCCCTGCAAAACAGCAGTCTGCCAAGCTGAAGGTCAACAGAGGTCTGTAGCAAATCAGCTTTTAATTGGAAACGAGCATAGCAATCACACCCATCCGTGGCTACCTGTGTGATGATGCTGTGAGCTGCCTGCCTACAGCTTCGCTCCCCGTATACAGAGCTTCTCTCTTCTCCCACCAGTGTCAGTGATAGCACATCCTCCCGAGGGAACCCGTGTGTATGGATGTGCAAACCCCTCCTGCATCGCTTTCCAAGGAAGTAAAGCAGAGAGGCACACAGCCTGCTGTCCTGCTACATCACAGCAAGAGCCAGAGGTGGAATAGAAAGACCCTCTTTGGGTCTGGCACTTCAAGACACATGCAGAAACCACAGTTTCCTAGAAACTGCATCTGCCGGAGCCCGGTGGCTGCTCTGACAAACGTGGCTTGTGCTATATTGGATCTATAAGCTGTGCCGTGCAACTGGAGCCAAGGATCTCGCCGTGGGAGTTGCGAGGCCTAATCAGGAAAAAGCACCAGAGCCTGAGAGATTCCCAGGCAGCTACAACCAGGGTGCAGACCCCTTTGTCCACCAGGTCTTCCTCCTGGCAAAGAGGCTCTTTTCAGCACCATCACCATGCTATGTGACAGGTACCCATGGTGGGGAGATGCTGTGGTTCCCTAAGCAATCTGGGATCATGGCCATTCTCCTGGATGACCTGGGGACCAGATAGAAGAAGGAACTGGGAACAATAAGAGGGAGGTAGGAAGAGCTGAAATGCAAGTGAAGGCTGAGGGAAAGCTAGGAGGGCTGAGGCAGATCTGGGAGATGCTCTTGTCTCCAGAGATGAGGGATGTTCTTGTCATAACATGAAGATGCTGAGTGGCTTGGGCACTGATGGAACTCCAGAGCTTGAGATATGTACGGTCCTGCTAGTTATCAACCCACAGTCCATTAGCACCATGCACTGGGGAAGGACAATGGGGAGCCTGACGGAGTGAATACGGCCAGGCATGAGTTGCTTGAACTCATGGCTTTGCAGCTTCAGCATCATCTGATGGATGGACATTGCTGCTGCGGATGCAAGTGGTCAAGGAGAATGGCAGCTTTGCCATTGGGGGTGTGGAAAAGAGGGCTCCTTGCCTGCACTGAGGAACATCATGGAATGGTTTGGGTTGGAAAGGACCTTAAGATCATCCAGTTCCAACCCCCTGCCATGGGCAGGGACACCTCACCCTAGACCATGTCACCTAAGGCTCCGTCCAACCTGGCCTTGAACACTGCCAGGGATGGAGCCTTCATCACTTCTTCAGGCACCCTGTGCCAGCGCCTCACCACCCTCACAGGGAAGAACTTATTCCTTGTATCTAACCTGAACTTCCTCTGTTTCAGTTTAAAACTGGCTCAAATTCCCAGCCCGGACCAGTGTCGGTAACCATTCCAGCCAGCACCAGTGTATGTGTCGCCAGGATCAGCTCATGGAGAGAATAGTGGCCAACACAGAGAAGTCCTTGGCCAGTTCTGCATCCTGACAGCTTTCTACATGCTTCCTACATGGCCAATCTCCACAATGAGATGGATCTCCTGGAAAAGGCAGCCTGCAGACCATGCCACACTGAGAGCCTTGTGCTGCAAAGGGGCTTGCTATGGAGTTAGCCAGAGTGCAGGATTACAGGCAGCCTGAGGTAAAGAGTGGTTGAGACCACAACCCCCTAATAAGGTCCTAAGCAAATAGGTCCCAGATGTGGGCCTTCCCATCAGGAAGCAATAAACACACACCTGCAATAAAGTGAGCTGCAAGTACTCTGCAGTGTGATAGCCACTAGCTTTGCTGAGGAGGGATGTGCTCCCTCCTGCCTTCACCATCTGCCAAGGGGTGGACCATTATCCAGCTCTGCTCCTCAGAGCATTTTGGCATGGAAGAGGGGGAAATGACATCTTCTCTGTACTGCCTTCCTACAGGAAGTGGTACGTGGAGGGAACCTGGTTTTTCAGATGCTCTGGTTGGCATCACCATCTGGACTACCTCCAGGTCTGGATCTGGTCCAACCATGCTGGCTGTTGGCCTGCTCCAGTTCATGTTTGCTCTGCCTGTCTACCTGGCAGAGCAACATCCCCTTTCCTTGTAGATGGAGAGGCTGGATGTGAAGGTCACTGGGCCCCTGAAGCTCCATAGCATGCATCTGAAGACCCAGGTATGCTCCAAGAAGGCTGCTCTGCCTAGCCCTGGCCAAGACCCAGCTATATGTGGTGGAAAGCTGGTCTGGGAAGAGCATGGATGAGACAGGCCCAAAGTGGGCTTTATGCTTCAGCATCCTTGTGGTCCAGGATGCAGCCAGGAGGTGCTGTGATCTGAATGGCTCCCATACCTTAATGGTGGTTACAGAGATGGGTCCTGTCTGAAAACACTTTCCCTGAATGAATATCCATGTTTTTCTGCTAGGACTTCTGGTAGAGCTATTGCCTGCAGGGATTCAGAAACCAAAGCCCAAAAGTTGGGAACAGGGTGGTTGCCCCTCTCCCCAGAGTTCTGTACAGTTAAACAAAATCTGATTATTCCTGATTATACCAGCCCTGCATTCCCGCATGGAGCATCCATGTGTCTCAGCGCCGGGAGATGCTAACTCCCTGCCACTGCCTTTAAGAGAGTTATTCCTGATTTACGCCAGAGCCGAGCATCAGCTCTGAGCATCCCTAGCAAGCAGCAGGATGCTCAGGGATTAAGACTGACATGCATCACCCCTGAGGGACAAGGAGAAGCTGCCTCTGCAGTTTCCTATGGGAAGCGGGGGGGAGAAGGGGGAGAGCCATTAAGCAGCTCCTTACCCTGGGAATAATTAATCTGCAAAGCCCTCAAGAAGGGAACGGCTGTGATGCCCTCTCCGTGCTCCCACTTCCAATGTGGACCCTTGAAAGTAAATCCCTGTCTAGTGGCAGGGGGGTCCCTGCTTGGTCTCCAAAGGCGTGGTGAGGACCACTGTGTCCCTGCAGAAGCAGCACCTGGGAGCAAGCTGAGCCCATGCTGGTGCCTCGGTGGGCAGTCGGAGTGTGCCATGCCCGGGGAAGGCTGAGCCCCCCCCCAGCCTCTGCAAGCTGGTGTGTTTGTAATCTGGTGCTGCAGATACTTGGGCACCTCTCCAGCCCCCTGAGCTGTTTCGCATTTCGGCTCGTCTGGCTTTTAGCTACTGCATCCAGGGCAGAGGCAGGAGCATGGCTGCCCGTTCCCACCTGCTGTGGCCCATGCCAGCATATCTCCCTGCTTTCCTTAGGGCTCCTGAGCAAAGATCATCAGGAGGCTACAACCCAACATTGTCCATGGGCAGCCCCCCCATTCCACAGCATCCCCAGGGTGGTATTTTTGTCTTGGAGGCAAATCCCCATCCCATCCTTGTTGCTCAGGAGGCAGTTCCCAGAGCATCCCAGTTCAGTGGGGTGGAGGACAACTGACGGGGCGGGAATATGTATCCTCTAGGAGACCCTGCTGGGGACAAAGCACCAACCCAGAAGGTCACTGGGTGCTGGAAGATGCTGGTCTGTGGCTCTGTAAATGCAGGAGGGTTTGGTGCAATGGTGCCTTTGGGATGTGCTTTCCTTGCTGGCTTCTGCCACCTGCAGCAGCCCCTTACCCAGCCCCAGCCTTTGATCCACCTCCAGCTCCCAGTTCTCCTAGGCATTCCCTGCCCCGGTTTCTCTGTTGGGATTTTCCAGACCACCTGAGTAGAAGAGTTCCTGCATTTGCTCATGAAGCCCAGTGCTGGCGTGGGAATCCGCGGCAGCTCCTGAAGCCAGCCTTGTCTCTGCCTCCATCGCTGCCTTGCTGTCCCATGCCAAACCAGGCCCTTAAAATCAGCTGGGTTTCCAGAGCAATCCCTTTTTCCCAGCTCTTCCAAGCTGCCAGCTCCAGCGGGGCCCTCGGGCAGGGATTGCAAAAGCTTTTTATCCTGATGTGCAAACACTAGCAGGTCTAAAGCTGCTCTTTAGCAGGGGCTGGCAGGGCTTAATCAACGCAGGGGTCTGGGAGGGTTCACCAGCCTGACCTGCCTTATTTACCAGGAATACGTTTACCAGGAACACCAGACTGTACAACGGCATATCCAGACCTGGAATATCCCCCAACCACCATCCCAATCACTCCAAAGCCAAGGGGCTTGCTGTTAGGTTTCAATCCAGTGGGAATGGAGAATGGCTCCATTGATGCTTGCAGGGTTGCAGGCTGCTCCCCATCGGATGCTGCTGTTGGGTCTGTGCTGGCCCCTATGACCCACTCCAGTATCCCCTATAGCATGACCCCCCCATCTCCATTATCAAAGCCAAGCCCTGGGGGTGTCCCTGCCACCCCATCACCTGCCAGTGATAGACGCTGAGTAGGAAGGACCCAGCCTGCAGGATATGGCCCCATGTGTCCATGGAGAAACAGCCCCTGGTGGTTTCGCCCCCCTCCTCCTTCCCTTGCAGGCTGTTTCTCTCCCCCTCTCCTCCTTCCATCAAGCAGCAAATATGCTTTCAGAGCAATAAGACGGCTGTTCAGCCTTTGGAACAAATGTTCTCTGCCAGGCTTCGAGCACAGGGGCGGAGGGGGGACTCACACTGATTTAATGACAGTGATTTAAGCAATTTGATCCATTTTTATGGCACATTTACAGTTAGGGGAAAAGGAAAAAAAAAAGAAAAGGGAAAAATTGGAGAGAGAGGGAAAGACAGGAGTGGAACGGAGGCAGGAAAGGTTAGGGAACGCACCCCAGCAGGCGCTCGGAGGGGGAGAGATGCTGCTGCAAGCTGTTCCCCTCACTGCTCTGCCAAGGCCAGCCTTTGCCAGCCTCCTGCGCCGTGCTCCCAAAGCTGGCTCCTGTCAGTGCCGGCTCCCTGCAGAGCCCATGGGATGGGAATGGCTGCTGGATGGGGAGACCCATGGAAGGGCTGATCCTGCAGCAAAGGTTGGGGTGCAGCGTGTGCTGTGTGAGAGCTTCCAGCTCCTCTTGCAGCTCTCTGTGTCCAATGGATCCTGGGACTGTGAAATAAGGGCTGCACCCACCTTTCATCAGGGAAATGCAGTGACGGATTATCCAAGCCCCAGCTCTCATCCTCCTGCCTTCATGGAAGCGGTCCTGGTTTGCCATCACTCCAAAATCCCATCCACTTCTCAAAGCCATCAGCTACAGAGGCTGCAGATGCTCCTTTGGGATGCTGAGGGATGAGCTGCCCATGTTAGATGCACCGCATCCACTTGCAGCAGAGACAGGAACAGAGCTCCCAGCGCAGCCAGCTCAGCACACCACCAGCCCCAGCAAGCCTTTCCCATCGCTGCGCTGAGACCTGGCCTCCTCATTGCACGTGCTCTGCACAGATTCATCCCAGCCCCATTCCCAGCATGGGGAGCACAGCTGCTTGCTATGGCCAGCAGCATTCCCTGTGTCCCAGCTGGTTTCCAGCACTCACAGGAATGCCGGCCAGATGAGGGTCGTGTTCGTGCATCCCTCTGTGTATGGAACCTCGTGCCCCATGGGGCTCTCTGCAGGGAGCTGCTGCCCCTGCTGCCAACCCCAACTGCCCCATCCTGCCCTGTCCTTCACATCCAACCTATACTGATTCCTATTAATTCAAGGATGCACCAGCTCAGACATCCCTGCCATTCAACACAGCTCCAGAGCAGTGGAATTGATGGGCAAATGCCATCAGGAAGAGGCCATAGAGATGCTCACATCTGGCATGAAAACAGCCAGCTTGGGTCCTGTGGGAAAAAAGAGATATCCCATGCAAATCCTATGGGGTCCCTCTTTTGGGCATCCCCTGTGCTGTAATTGCGGTTTTGTGGGACTGGAGCCGGCTTTGGCCTGCCCCTCACTGGCTGTGACCACCCTCATGCTCCCCCAGTGAGAATCTGTCCCTGGCAGCACCTCAAGGGCTTGGTACAAGGTAAAACACGTCTGGATCTTATCCTGCACCTTGGGATGGAGAGCAAACTGAGCAGTGCTGCAGGAAAACTGCCGGCAACCATCAGCTGGGGGGGGGGGGGGAAAGTCATTCCAAGACAGTAAACCTAGCTTTTAAATCAATAAACAGAGGGAAGCAGCCTCTGCCAAATCCCCTCCGTGACAAGCTGTGAACTGCGTCCTCCCACCCCGGCTGTATGCAGAACCCTGTGCAGGGATTGGGATGCTGCGGGTCTCCTGCAACACTGGAGCCTTCACCTCACCAAGATGCTGCACGCACCCCTATCACTCATGCCTGACTTCTCTGGCTTGATGCCCTCAGCATCCCATGGGAATGAGATGCAGCAGCTTTGGGGGTTTATATGGGATGATGAAAGGGGCACCCAGGGACAGCAGGGGCTCTGAAAGTGGGTTTTGGCAGTGCACATCTTCCTTGGGAAAATGGGGAAGGAAAGGGCTGCACATGGAATGCACCTTCCTGTTCCATTGGTCAGTCCCACAGCCAGGAAAACTCTTCCTGGATGGGGTTTCTGCTTGGTTTTTGTACATCTTTCATATCAAGTCCTATCTGAGGGCACAAATGCCCTGCAGGTCTGTAAGGGATGGGTTTTAATTCACCCCAAAGGGTCTCTGCTTCGAGTATGGGAGCTGGTGACACTGACACTCCCATGGACACAGAGAGATATAGGAAAGCAGCAACCCTAGCCTGGTCTTGGGGGGGGGGGGGGGGGGGGGGGGGGAGGAGGGTGTGTTCGTTGGCTTTAAACGACCCCAGGGAAGATTGAGGGGGGAAAGATTTCCAAGTTGGAAACAAAATAAATCTTCCTCTCTGAGCCAAAACAGAAAATAGCCAGGGACATTGGCCGGGAAGCTGTTTATTATAGTCATGGGATTCACTGCCAATTTCAGCAGTTGGACAATTTCCCTTTTTTTCAGCCCATAAATAGCTATCCCTTTGCTGAGCGGCCCCATGCGGTGCGGGGTGGGCTGCTTCCCTCACCTTGGAAGCTGCTCCCAAAAACATCCCTGCTCCAGCAAACGTCCCGACCTGCCTGGAAACAGCCCCCCTCAGCCAGTGAGAGGGTTTGCTTTGGCAAAGGGATGCGGCAGGAATCACCTGCAAAGCCGGGATCCATAAGTGAGGTCCTGAGTGGCCGCAGCGATGCTCTGCGGGGTGCAGCTGCCCTTGTGCTTTGTTTGGAGGGGATTAAAAGGAGAAAGGGAAAGAAAAGAGAGAAATAAAGCTCAGGAGAGCACAAGTGATAGGCACACCTGCCTATAGCGTAACCTCAGCCCCGCAGCTGCTCCCCTTCACCCTTATCTCAAGCCGTTTCCCTAGGAAAGGGGCAGCTGGCGCTCGGAAGGGTCTGGTTCTCCCATGGGAATAGGGGGACGGTGGCCCCAGGGCCGGGTGGTGATCGGTGGCCTGAGGATCGCCCTGCTCCCTCCGCTTCTTTCTCTTCCCATGAAGACATGCAGACAAAGCCGCGCTGGGAAAGGCAGGCTCCCTCCAGCACGCGGCCCTTTGTCTTCCAATTAAAACCAAACACAAGACAATACCCGGGAGGAACCCGCCTGCTGCGGCCGCGCGGCTCCGCGGGCTTCCCTCAGCCGAAAGGAATCTGTGGGATGGGAAATCAAATCCACATGGGATGCGAGAACAGGCTCCCACGGGGACGCGCACCCCCTCAAAGCCCCTGATCCCCCCCGAGGGGATGCTCCTCCTTCGCACAGCTCTAGATGGCATCTCTCCACCAGCGGTTTCACAGCCAGGTTTCTTCTCCTTGCTTCTCTCTCCATGCTTGCTCCTCCTCTGTGCTGCCCTTGTTGCCTCCTCAAGTGGTCCCCAAGGGAGGGCAGGGGATGGGGAGCTCCTGCCCTGCACCCACAGTTTTGGAGCCAGCCCTTTGTAGCCTCTGGGAGCCTTTGGGTGCCCAAAAGACCCTGGCCCAGGAGTAGATGCTCACAGCAATGTTCTACCTTCTGCACAATGCCAGAATCACCATTATCTTCTGGTGGTGACGGTGGTGGCCAGCATGAAGTCCTGTTTGACGGTGGTGAAGAGGTGGGTGCCAAAGAGGACCAAAGACAACTCAGTGCCGCAGAAAATCCCTGGCTGAAGGATATCTGGACATCTGCAAGCACCAAAACCTCACGGAGCATAGAGCACAACTCAACACCATCAATGGCCTCATGCTTGCCCCAAGACTGCTGAGCCCCAATGCAGTAGGGGACAGAGCCTCTCTGGTGATGCTCAAAGCCTGAGTGGTGCCCAGTACCCTCTCCTCAACCCATAAACCGCATTTCCCTTTTACAGCATCTGAATCTCCACGGCCAAGATGTGCTCCAGAAAGTCCTTTTCATTCACTGCATCGCCCCTATCTCCCACAGCCTCGCAGGCACAGCAAGGCAAGTTCACAATGGGCTTTTGTCCAGGACCCTAGGAACCTGTTCCCCTGCTTTGAGGAGGGAAGACTGAATTTCCATTCAAATTTTCACTTCGGCAGCAGAGGCATCGGCTCAATTTCCACCCGCTGCTTCGAAGCCTTCGCCTTGCATGGGAGAAGCGCACAACTGAGAGTTTTCAATTATGAAGCACACCCAGATCAAGGCAGTAACAGCCAGGTGTATGGATTTTAAACCTTACATAATAACAACAACTAAAACGAGGAGCGCTCAGAAGGACACGTTGCCCCAGGAGAGAACGTTTGCTGCTTGGCTGTGTGGAATGATGCCAGCCACTTCCCTGCCAGACCACATCGGACCATGAGGGCTGTGCACGTGCTTGGTGTGACTGCAATGCCAACAGCTTGAGACATGATGCTCAGCCTGTCCCAAAAATCATCCCTGTAGGTCTGGCTGAGGGAGTGCCAAGGCTGAAATCAAGGCTTTAAGCTGGAGCGTGGTGCAAGTTTGGATGCGTGGGGCAGGATGTGTGGAGTGGGGCTGCGATGCCCAGGCTATTGATGTACCCTCTTCCAAAGAGATGAAAGAGGATGCATCCTCCTTGCAGGGCTGGGGATTCCCACTCTGGGGATGCAGTTGGACTGGAAGCTGCTCCAAGTGTCATCAGCAGGCTTGGAAGGGTGGGTGGGAGAAGAGGGGAGCTCAGCATTGTTGGGCTTAAATGCAGCACCCAGGAAATGCCCCACGAGTGATGCTTGCTCACTCTGGAGCCCCAAAAGCAGCTCATCCTGTGCTGTTTAAGAGTAATTTCAACCTGCATCTCTCAGGGATGTCTCTCTGAGATTCAGTTAGGTTGCTGGGTTCCTCAAGGAGCAGATGTCCAGGAACAACTGAATCCTATCCCACACCAACCGCTTGTAGATGCCAACAGACTCAGCACCCATGGGAAGAGCAGTGTTAGCTCCCCAAACCATCCCATGGAGCATGGAAACACAGCCTGGCCTCCCTCCCTCTGGCATCTCCTTGCTCAGCATCCTTGCTGGGCCCACTCTCCCCATCATCCTCGCACTGAGGTGGGTTTAGTCCCAGTTTCTCCCTCCCATCCTCCCTGTTGTGCCTATCTTTATGGGATTGTGGCATTAGTCTGCTTGGGGGTGTCCCAAAGCATGCAGGAACTGATGGGATCACCTACCCACATCATCAGGGAATATTTGGCAGCCGTGCTCCCAGAAACAAGGGCATGGCATGGTGGATGGCTTTTTTGTACACCCCTTCCACGAATTCTCTGGCAAAGCCGCTGCTGACTTCAGCCAGCCAAAATTCCAACCTATTGGAAGATGCTGAAGTGAGAGACGCCTGAGGGGGGGTCCATGCGCCTGGCTTCAGTGACCAATGGGACCTTGTGAAGCTGGTCTGTCATTTGGCTTCCCCCAGTCCATGTGGAAGATGGAGGCTGTCAACTGGGCGATCCTGACAAGAAGCAGGTCTTGAGCCTGAAATCAAAGCTGGCAGAGGCTTTGCCCATCACCACACAGGAGGGCAGCACCACCGCAGTATGCGTCAGGAGCCAGCCACTGCCTTAGTGTGCAGTGGGCAAAGCATGCATCCTCCCCAACGCGAATGCCACCCCATAACTTGGGATAGCTCTCCCAGCACCTCATCACAGAGCAGGACACAGCACATGCCACCCCCTGGGTTGTCACAGTGAAACAACCCCAAATATCCCCCCCCGAACTGCCAGGCCTTGCAGAGACAGGAGAAGAAAAGCCTTTGGGGATGAATAAGCAAGACCTTGCAGGAGATGACAGTAATGACCCACAAGACACCCCCATGAGGTTGGCATCTCCCAACAGACAAGGCATGGGTCCTGCTCTCCAAACTGTACCCATTTGGAAAGGGGGAAACCACATGGCAGTACCCCCCTCCCAAATCCCATCTCTTTGGGAGGATCAAACCTCACTTCCCAAGCGACCTTTGCAAAAGCAGCCTCCTACCCCTACTCCAGGCCCCGAGACTGTATTTTAGGGCTGACCATCAGCATCTCTCAAAGCTGTCCCGTATCCAACGCTCACCCCTCTCCAGCCTTTCCCTTGCCAAGGTGTGGGGGACCAGCAGCAGGTACCCCCAGTAAGACCATCACACTGAGGGGCCATAGCCCTCAGCAGCTGCCTTGGCATGGATTCAAGCACAGCAGCTTGTTATTTTGGTCCTGCAATGGGGTTATATTTAGAAAGCACTGAACACCCCTGCTGTGGAATCGCTCCTTGAGGTCTGACCTTGCGGTGCTGCAGCTCAGATCCCCATCCCACCACCCCTCTCCTTGGGTACCAGAGCTGTCACCCGCTCCATCATCACCATGGTCCCCAGCCTTGAGCAAAGAGAGCAGCATCATTACACCGCAACAGCGGGGAAAGGGGATGGATGGAGACTGAACTCCATCTCAACTCCTGACGCCATCCAGGTTCAGTCCCGGTTTCAATTATCACCTGCTGGAGCAGCAGCTGCCGAGTGCTGGGGAACTCAAAGGCAAGTCAACAAGGTCTTGTTGTTTCAGCTGCTTGAGGGCACGGAGCTATGTGTGCCTCCTGCTCAGCACCGTGGGGATGCTGCAGCCCCCCTGCATCACGGCTGCCGTGGTCCACACACATCCCCTGTTCTCCTTTCCTGGGCAGGTAAACACTACAGGAGCTGCCAAAGGGGGGGGGGGGGGGGTATGGAACAGAGATAAACCTCAATAACAGCAAGGGGAACAGGAAAAAAAGAGAAAGAAAAACAACAGGAAAAAATTCCCCACCAAGGCAGCCACTGCACAGAGGTTATCCGGGGGACAGAGCAAATAATTGGCGAGGCGAACAATGCATTTTAATTAAACCTCTGCAGGAAACGAGGGGAGGGAATCAAGATAATTGCACAAAGCAGGAGCAGGAGATTAAAAATGCTCTTTGCTCAGAAGATGGTGGCTCCCATACGCCTTCAATGAGCAAAACAAGGCCCCCACAAAGGGCTGTTGCTGGGGCTCTGGAGGGGCACCCTCTGCCATGGTCCCCTGTGATGGGCGCTGCCATGGAGGGTACAGGATGAGCCCAGCCATGGGAACAGCTCCTGGGGAGCCCCATAGGGACAGGGGGACATTGCTTGTGGTTTTGGGAGCAGGACCAGGGGACACATCACACCACAGCACAGCGCATTCCCTCAGTCCATGCTGCTTTGTGGCCACTGCTCAGCTCATTGCTTGGTCCAGGCTGTGCCTGGCACTCTCCGTGTGCCCCAGTCAAAACCATCAGGCTTGACTCTTTCCTGCCATGGATACCTCATATTTAAGACTCTTCCAAGCAGAGAGAAGCATTTCCCCCACCTATTCCTTTTCCTGATCCTGTGGTTTTGCTCAGATCCTTCCCTTTACCCTCCCTCTCCATCCCAGACATGGTTCAAATGGAGAGGCCCTGACTTGCTGCCAACAAGACTGATACCAGCAGCGTTGTCCAAGCTCCCATTCCTTCCCAGAAAAGGAAAAGACTCACAGGCTCCAGGATTCTGGAAGGCCATGGCAGGAGCTGAGTATGAGCCCTTCCATACCTGGCACCAGCCCCCTGGGCACTCAGCATCCAGGGCAGGAGGCACCACCTCTGCTCCAAGGCAATTTGTGAGCTATCGCACTCTGCCCTCCATCCAGCTGCCTGCTAATGAGCACCAGCCCGGCCCTGCGCCTGCAATGAGAGCAGCAATCAGCCCTGCTGTTCGCCTGCGAGGAGCAATCGCCCTCCTTCTCTCCTCTGCATACATTTCCCAGGCTGTGGTTTTCAGACTCCGATCCCACATAGCTTTATTCACAAGAGAAGTCCCACTGGGGGCAAGGAAATTACACCAGCAAGCAAAATTACCCCGTGCACGGGATGCACAACACACGGGTTGAGAGGGGGGGTTTGCACCATAAATAAATCCACCAAGGGAGCTCCAAGCCAAGCCTTGTTCCTGACCATGGGTAAGAGCTGGACAAATCACAGCAATTAAAAGGAAGAAAGAACCGCGTGGACTTTCATACCCACAAACCTCAGGATGCGGTCGGCGGGGGAGAACATTTCACAGTCACACACTAAAACCAAAGCACATCACAAAATACTTGCTGTCCTCAGAGGCACAAGCTGTGCCCCTCGGGAAGGCAGTGCCGCACTGTGAGGCTGGGACACGTATGCCAAGCATGGATGGATGACTCGCGGGTCTGCAGCAGGACATAGGCAGTGTTGTACCCGGAGCAGAGGCTTTTCCTGATGGAGATTGAATGGCAGGTTGTGCACAAGCGCTACCCTGGTGGGAAATGAGGGTTCAGCTGCGATATTCCACTTTTTCCCTGCAGCTGCAATTGGATGGGCAGAAAACCCCCAGTGCTGTGCTCAAACACTCGCTCTTGATGCACCAACGAGCTTTCCACAAGCAGCTGGCCAGAAAAATGATTCTGCTATAGCACAAGCTTAAAACAATACTGGGAGGGAGGGAATTGACCAGTCTTTCCAACCTAAACCTGAGTCAGAGCCAGGAGCTGAAGCTCACCATGCAGGCAGTAAGGTTGCTGCAGCATCTCTGACTGTTTGTTCAATAAGAGCACCCCAAGGGTGAATAAGGCAACTGGATCAGAGCTCAGCATCCCTAAAAAACAAAGGGGAAGTGGGGGCCAAACCCAAGACCCTTCTTCCAGACCCCCCTTGCTGCTGCCTCTCCATCACCCATGTGGCTGCTCCAGCCCACGGTGGGGTATTAACTCCATCCCCAGTGCTGTATGAGGATGCTCTGGTGGCAAGCAGAGATGTGAGCAAGCTCCCTTCTGTGTGCAGCGCTCCAGGGATGGGACATTTGGCAGCTGCCTGCGAGGAAGGTGTTTGAAGTGTACTGCTTGTGTTGGGAACATGAGTCAGAGCTCCCTGGTGCAGGAACCTGACGTCTCCCTCCTGCTCGTTTATTCAGCACGTCAAATATTTGCCCTGCACAGTTGCACCAGGTGCACGTGATCCAGGAGGGTTTTTTTTTTTCCTCCCCTTTTTGCTGGCTTAAAGTAAAACACCACAGTGCCATCTTGGGAAACTTGTCCTCCCAGCTAAGCATGTTAGAGCTTCAGGGACCAGCTCCTCTCCGAGCATCTCCTCTGCGGTACCACCAAATCCCTACGGTGAGCAGGAGGGGCTGGATACCAAAACCCACAGGCAAAAGCAACCACCCCACAGTCTGCAATGGGGAAAGGTCATTTCAGACCCATTTCCAGCATGTTCGTAAAGCTGGGATTCTGCAGGCACTGAATGGTCTCCCTGCAAATGCATCCCGCCTGGAAGCGGCGCAGGCAGTGGCAGGGGAGGCCAGCCAAGGAAAACGGCTCAATTTTGCCTCTCTTTAGTGAGGAATTGGCTTTGCTGGCTGCCAGCCCCACAATAGTCCCATGGGGACCTTGGTCTTTTCTTCTTTGTGCCACATCCTTGGATTTCTTATTTCTTTTGCCTTGAATATCCGATTCCCAGGGAGGAGGAAGAGGTGTTTATATCATTAATAGCTAAAGGCTGGAGAAGGTGACCTTGTGCAGAGGTGACACAAGAGGCCTTGTGTCCCACATACCCCCCTGCCCTGGGGTTTCTATTCCGTGATTGCAGCCAAAAATGTCCTGTTTCATCAGGAACTGCAGAAATGGGTCATAAAACACAAGCTTTAAGGATGCAGCACCTGCATGGTGCACTGCTCGATAAGCACAGCGTGCTGCAGGAGAAACACAGGTCCATTCACCCTGTTTGCAGGAGGAACATAACCCTTCAATCTCCACTTGCATCCCCAACAAGTACACACATAGGGCTTCATGCCCTCAGAGTTTTCCAGGATCAGGGCTCCACTAAGAAAGCATCCTTGAGCATCATACTCAACTGGCTCCAGAGGGATCTGCCCCATCTACCTTCATGCTGGCAGGAAAGGGTCAGCTTATCCAGCCTTTACAGAGCTGCACATCCTGCTGTGCTTGCAGAGGAGCAAGTTAGCCCACGGCAAAAACTGCCCACAGCTGAGCTCAATGTCCTTTGGGAAGTCAGCAGTGAAAAAACAGTGCTTGGGTGAAAGCAATACAGCCAAGACACCACCATGTGCCTCTGGGTCCAGCCAAGGAGCTGCAGTGACCTTGCCCAAAGTCAGTGTCTTGGGTTGAAAGTGCAGAGTGAGAGGATGTGAATCACATCTGGCTGTGGCTGCAGAGGACAAATGTGTTTGGTTACTGTCCAGGGCCTTATCTGCAGCTCTGTCTATGCACACAATGACTCAGCCTTGCCTTCGAGCCCTTCTGAAAGAGGAGCTGCAGCACATCTCTTCCCAGCAGCATCCCTGTGTTGCCATAAAACAGATTTGGGACATTCAGACTCCTGCAAGGGAAAAAGAAATAAATAAAATAAATCAAAGTCATGTTTCTCCATGGGACTCTTCCAATTTCAATTGTAAATCAATCAGAGAAGGATAAAATCAAATGCTTTAATGATGGGATCTATCTCTCTAAGCTTAGAGACTTAAAAGCTAAACATCACCCCCATTCCAATGGGAAGGCACTGGTAAGTCCCCTGTGTTTTCTCAGACACTTACCATAGTGCAAAATGAAACATCTCCTGGAGGTGCTCCATGTCTGGAGGGAGGCATACGGGGATTTCAACAGGTCTCCTTCCTATAATCCCTAGGAAATTCAGCAGCATTTAGTGGGGAGAGCCCCAAAGCGCTGAGGTAATGCTGAACCACCCTGTATTAGATATCAGAGGATCTAAGGATGGGAATGATGCAGCCAGCCAAGGACAGCACATCTGTGTGTAACCTGCAAAACCCAGACTCAGACCCCATCTCCCTCACCTTGAGCAGTGTTTCCCTTCCCATATCACCCCCTTAAGCAGCTTTTATCACCCTCACCCTCACTGTCCATCACTGCCTATGGGGACCGAGGGACAATTGGGTTGATGGCTGGGGGTCTCCTGGCAGCAAATAAACTCTTGCTCAGCACCCAGCCCCCATTCACACCAATGTTTTTTCCAGTGGGAAAGGAGATGGGGCTGCATCTGCTGGGAGGTTTTCCAGAGCACATCCTGGCTTTGAAGGCATCAGCAGCCTCATATGGTGTGTGGTACCGGGCCAAGAGCTGCCTGACCTGGGGGCCAGGAAGCTGCGAGCCAGCAATGCAGTTCACTTGGCAGACACTTGATGGGGCTACGAAACCGATTACCAGCACACCTGGCAGACCCGGGGGTGCAAAACAGCCTCTGCCAGATGTTTTGGGGTCCCGTTTAGCTGATATCAGGCTGGCGTTGCAGTAGCCAGCAGCATCCATGCAGGATGCTGGCCTTGGTGCAGTGGTACCCGGCGCTGACAGCTTTGCTTTATCTTTTGGCTGCATTCTGGACTCTGTGGCAGAGTGAAAATTGGTTTTATACCCAGAAGATTGCCCATGCTCTGCTTTGATAAGCACTGTGGTGATGGAAAGGGAAGGTATGGAATGGACAGGTCTGGCAGTGAAAGCACTGATTAAGTTCTACACTGCTGCTGCTGTAGGGTTTAGGGGTGGCCTTGGAAGTGCTGGGGTAGCAGTTGGACTTGATCTGAAAGGCCCTTTCCAACCCAGTTGATTCTATGATTCTATGATTCTATATACTAGGAAGTGACCTTGCTACCTCCTGACCCACCACTGCCCAAACCCAGGCTGTTCACAGGCTGCTGCAGTGGGATTTCCCCATGTTTCACCCCAAAACAAGGGGAGGACAGGGAGATGCAATCCCAGAGCAGGCTGTGAGCACCGTGAGAGGCTCAGCCCCGCATTGCAGAGCCCACTGCAGGCAAGGCAAGGGCGAGCTCCCAATTCCCTGAACTTTCCAGCATGGCTCTAAATGCACCAGGCCCTGCCTGTCTCCAGCTGCCTGGGCAAGCTGGCAGCAGCCAGAGAGCAGATAGTGAGAGTCAAAGCTTCTCCTGCTGGAGGAAAATAGATCAGAAAGAACAAGAGAGGGTCTCCATAAATCATGAGCTAGTTACTGATGGAGAGAACTCCCCTCCCTCTTGCTCCACACACTGCGGCACGAATTATGGCCCCAACTTCGCTGTTGTTCAGTGATGAACATCTGAAAAGGCTGTGACAGATGAGAAAAGGGATGATTTAACAGCCATAAATCCAGCCAGCTTAGAGGTGTTTTTACAACCAAACCCATCTTGAATCCCCTCTGTTATGAATACTTATCACTCCCAGACACTACTACAATGGAAAGATTTTTAACAACTTCAATAGAGACGCAATAAAACCCCCCACAGCCCAGCAAGCAAATGTCCTCTTTATCCCTCAAGGGAAAGGGAAGGGGGCTGAGAACCATTTGCTGTGCTCAGGCTCACAGGATCAGAGCTGGAGCAGCCACCACTAACCCTTGTGTTTAATGGATGGGTGGCATCAGCCGAGATCTGTATCAGCTTTCCTAAAGCTGCTGCAGGGAGGGTGTAATTAATACCTTGTCAGGAGGGAGGAATGGGGGGAACAGGCTGTGCCCAGGATGTGCAGCACCTTCCTCCTCTCCAGAGCTGCTCTTACCTCTGCCACGTCTCCTCCTGCAGTTACCTAACTCACATCTGGTCTAACCCATCTTGGGGGCTTCAAAATGAGGGTGGTTTCAGCCCAAAGACCCTCATGGGTTCCACCCCTCGATGCTGTTAATGCACCGCATTTCTTATGCATTGGAGGCTAAACAGGCTTGGTGCCCATCACCCAATGAGCAGGACAAGGACTCTGCTCACTGGCACTTCAAGGAGGCTGGGAGACATCCCAGCTCAGGGTTAAGAAGCCAAAGATCTCACTCCCTCTTGCTATATGTGCTGCCCCTATAGCCTCCCTATACACTTCGGCACATACAGGCTGCACCCAGCCAGCAGAATCAGTGGCTGAGAGATGCCAGGGTTGCACCCACTGAAAAGGGCACCTGATGCTGAGCAAACACGTAAGGAATAAGCTCCCCCTTTCTTATACACACAAACTTATCCGGCATAGCAAGGCGATAAGCAATTCATGGGATGGAAGGAACAAAAGGGCTCCCAGGGCATGTGGCTTCTGGTTTTCCATAGCTGGAAACCCCAGATAAAACATCCAAGCACAAGCTTCAGGGATGATGGGTTTTCCTCCTGCAATGGTGAATCCATGGAGTGCTTCAAGGAGGAAAACCAGAAGGAGCAGGGCAAGCTGTTTCCTAAGAGGAAGGTGGCCGTGAAACCTTGTTCTTGAGCTATTGAGGGAGACACCAGCATGAGAGGGAATAGGCTCAGCTTGACCATAGGGAGACAAGAGGGGACACGGTCTCCAAAGCCTGTGTGGAGGATGATGCTTCCAGCTCATTAATCTAAGGGAACATCTTCTTTTTTAATAAGATAATAGTGAGTAATTGATTTTTAAATACACTGAAATCAAATGTCCTGAGGCAAGAGCAGGATCCCAGCTCCATCGTCACATCAGCAGCGAGTGGCAGGGATTGAGAGCACAGGGGAAAAGGAAACAAAACTTAAAGCTCCTTCATGTGCCTTGCTGGCCCCGGGGCAAACATGAAGGTTTCTTTTAAAGGTGCATCAATTCTCCTGTATTAAATACTAGGTCATCAAAAGGGAGAAGCCAGTGAGGGCTGAGCTGGGGAAGGCACCAGGGACCACGGAGGCTGAGCAGGCAGCATGGGGAAGATCCATCTGATTAAAACACACAAGAGCTGAGTGAGAAAGTCATTTTTAAGACCATTTATTCCATCCTTTCTCTCTGTCTCACCCCATCCTTCACGCAGCTGGGAAGGGCTTATGGACATTTTTTATCTCATTTTCATTCTTTTTGGTAGAAAAATACATGTGCAAACAAAACACACTTCACTGCTGAACTTCTTTTTATGTTGGGAAAAAAGATGATAATAAAGAAACAAAGCAGGATTCGGGAAAGACCTGAGTGGAGATAGATGCGGGGATGCCATAGGAATGGGATGCTCCAGGATGCAGGTCCTGGTGCTAAGCTGCCTAATATCCATGGTCCAGCACATCTTCTCCATCAAATAGGTGCACGTTAAGCCTCTCTGACAGTCCATTGCCTCAGTAAAAACCATTCTCTGGTAACACTGCGCACACTGGGGAGTGGCCAAGGGATAAGCCAGTGCTGGATCCAATCCTTCATACGAGACCCAGAGTGGAGCACAGCCCCAGCCCCAGCAGCAAGGGAAGCCCAGCTTAGGCAGAACCATCATTTTGATGGTAGGAAATGACACCAGAAACAGGCAGAAACCCCTGTTCTGCTATTTATCTGATGGGATACAGCCGACAGCGTGGGGAAAAATGGACTGATGATCGCTTGGAACCTCGGCTTGTGTTTCAGGACAGTATTTTGGGGGTGAGACTGTGCGCTGGACCCTTGGCTGCTTGGAACTGGGGTTTACTGACCCATGGGCTAAGCTGACCAGGTCCCATCTGAACAGGGATGCACCCTGTGGAGGGGAGCAGCGATGTCCCCATGTCCCCAGCCTCCCTGCAAACACTGTGCCAAGGAAAAAGCAGATACGCTGCGTACCAGATAGCTGCCATCACTGGAGCAGAACAGGAGATGTGCTTAAGACAGAGCTATTTCAGGTCTGATCGATGGAGCGAAGGGGCTGGGGAAGGAGAGGGCAGCAGGATGCAGCCTGAGGAAAGAGGGTTATTAATCTCATAGCATGGCTGCTTTGGGAAGCCAGGAAGCTTTGGGAAACACCATAAGGCCATGGAAGCCCTGATGCTGAGGATGCAGCAGGAACGGGTATAGAGGGAATCGGCCTTGGTGCTGATTTGCTACCTCCTCCCAGGCAGCATCCTCCTGTCCCAGCAATCCTGCCCAAGGCTGTGATTTTCTCCTGCTGATCCAGGCTAATGATATGGAGCAAAACTGCATTTTCTCTCTGCCCACAAGAACGAAACCACACTTGCGGTGTAAGGAAGATGTCCCAAGGGAAGGATTTCCCCCCAGCTCCCAAGGAGCTTTATACAGAGGAAGGCAGCAGCACTTTGCCAGCCCCATCTCTGCTCCCAGCAAGCCCCCACACTGCCCATGTCCCCAGGCAGTGGTGACATCCTCCGTACACAACCCAGCCTGTTGCCCTGACCCAGATGCCTGTTGCATCCCATCACCATCCCCAGCAGCCAGCTCCTGCATTGCCAGGACAAACCTATATGCTGAGAACACCCAGTGCCTCAGTATGGAAGGAGACGGGTCAAAGGAGAGGCTGCTCTCCCAAGGAAATTGGCTTCCCTTGGTGGCTGGACACATCCCCAGGGGCTGGATGTGGCCTCTGCCATCACCTCCCATAGCCCTGGTCGAGCTCCAGCCTCCATGCAGATGCCAGTGGGGAAAGGCAACAGGAGGGTCACAGCCTTGGATTCCTCTGGATTTACCACCATCCATGGCAGCCTTGGGAAGGCACCGAGCAGTGAACGCGTTTGGCAGCTCTGCTGCTGTTGTGCCATGGAACACCCAAGACAGGCAGCATTTCACAGTGGGGCTGGAGACCCTCAATACCGCTCTTGTAAACACACCTGGGGGCTGCAGCAGTCACTCTCTTTTTGCATTTGTTTGGGTTTGGTTTTGCTGTTTTACTCACAAAATACACTTTAGGGGCTGTCTACTCTGAAAACAGATGCGAGGGGATCTGGCCAGGGCCAGGGGGGCTGTTTAACTCCTACTTCTACATGCTGCCTTGGTGCAGCACTAAGGGTTGGTGGATGATCATGCAGGTTTTATTGCAGCTTGTGTGTGTGATTTCTCAAAGCAGCAGAGCTTCAGTTTCAGGTATATCCCCAAAGGTGCGTTTCTCTCCGCATCCCGCCTGCTCCAACTGCAGCGCGATGGTCAGGCAGCTATTCGGTAGCCATCTGCTCAATGTGGTCACTGAGCAGCTTGAATTGCTCTGTGGAGGAGAGAGAAAACGGCGCTGGGAGGGTGCTGAGGCATCCCACCCAGGTAGGAGGGCTCCATCCCTCTGGAATCCCATGGAAGGGGTGCGCATCCTCCCCTACCTTCATCCAAGTTGCCAATGGTCGCCTGCTTCTTCAGGAAGTCACTGCAGAGCTTCTTGTTCAGGCCGAACGCCAGCATGTTGTGAATGAAGGTGCTGAGGAAGGACAGAGATGCTCTTGGTGAGGGAAGGGCCAGGCTGCCTTTTTTTCCCCCCACCTTTCTCTTTCTCCCCACACACCCTTGTACTGGGCACTGGGGTGATGCTCAGCTACGGGAGAGCATGCTAAGAGACACTGCAGTGTCCAGATTTTCAATGTAAGAGATAGGAGCAGGCCCTAAGGAGAAGCACCAAGCATTCTCTGCACCATAAGGGATGTCCCCAGTGAAGGAATCCTCACTATAAGGTGTCCCACATCAACAGCCCATGCCCTGCTCACCCCAGCTGCCCGAAGGTGATGTTCTCATTAAAGCGGAGGCTGTCATCACGCTCCTCTTGTGTCATGTGGCACCACTTCTCCCTGCAAGGCACAAACCCATCTGGCACCACCGTCACCCCAGAACCCCCTGCCTGCATCCCCCCTCCCCAGGACCAAGAGAGCGCCAAGACCCCTTGGCATGTGGGGTGCAGGGTGGGCTCCCACAACTGCATCCATTCGCAGGTCTCTCTCTCTGGGGCAAAGAAGGAGATGTGGCAGGAGAAAGTCATCTTCAAGCTTGGCTTGCTCCTGAAGGTTAAGATCTAGGAAGAGCATTGGCCTCTCAGCACAGAGATTGCATCTCTCATCTTCAGTGCCATCGCTTTGGCAAGGGGGATGAGTGAGGAAGCAGGGGGTCTGCAGCTCATGCTGAAGCCCCCCCAGCCCAGGAGGGGTACCAGAAGGGTACCAGGCACCTCTCCCCCATCTGCAGTGGGGCTCCAACTCCCCAAACCCCGAGCAAGCCATTCCCCAAACGTACCTGCCCCTCCGACAGCATGAGGAGCTCCCGTCCTCTTTCCTATGGCCCCACTCAAGAGCCAAAGTGCCAACATCACAGTGAAGCCCTGAAGATGCCCTGGCTCTACTCCTCCTCCCAAGCAAATGCAACTGCAGCATTGCCTTGAAGGAAAGGGGTTTATGTGCTCTAGATGTTTGCAACCAACTCTAGGTGGTGGCACAAGTCCCCATTCAGGTGTCCCACTCGTGGGGGCTTTGCAAATAAAGCCCATGTCATGGGAACGTCACTGTGGTGGTGTGCTCAGGTGGTGGCAGCAGGGGCTCAGTGCATGCACACCAGGTGAAGCCAGCCCCATCCCGAGAGGTTACAGGCAAGGATAAGAGGAGGAAAAGCAAGGAATAACAGGGATAGGTAGAAGAAAAATAGCTCTATGGAGGAGAAGGAAGAGGAGAACACCAGGAGCTCATCACACGCTTATAGCTCGCACTAGCTCGCCGGCACACCAAGCAGGATGGGAGGAGCTGTGTTGGGTGAAAACAGCAGTTGGGATGAAGGGTGTCTCACAGTACATTCAGGGAGGTGAGCTCAGCCCCAGAGCGTGTTTGTGTTGCTGAAAGTGGAGAAGGATGAGTGCCCATCCAGACTGACCCCGTGGAGGTGAGCCTGTCCTCACCCCAGTCAGCCCAGCCCATGTGGAGACTGAGCTGAGATTTCAGTCTCTAGGAGTGAGCTGCTGCTATTCACAGGGCTCTGGAAACTTATATGGTATATTTAGAAGTATTCAAAGAAAAAAAAAAAGAGGTGTAATTTCTTCCAGATAAAGCTCACAATAGCAAATGAAAACCACATCCAAATCTGGAGGCTGGAAAGAAGGGAGAAGAACCAAATTAAGGGGGCTTTGAAATCTGGAAGCGAAACTTCACAGACCTCACTGGCCCACTTACAGAAGCAGCATGTTTGCAACAGTTTTTTTTCCTGCCTTTTTATGTTTTTGAGGGAGGAAGGAGGGAGGAAAAAAGCATTATCAAAGAAAAATCTGGCTTGTTATTCGGGAGTAACATGCCTGGGAAGGGGGGAAGCCCACATGTGGCTCTACTCAAGCCCTTTGATCATACCAGCACAATGGGGCAGGCGCAGGGGTGTGTAACCCCGCGGTGTGCTAACACCTTGCCTGTATTTAGTGTACCCAAGAATGTCTTGCCATGGACAGACAATGGTGAGAACCTTGCCTGTAAGATGTGGCTTCATCCACTTGGCATCACTCGTCTTTCAGCAACAGCATTTCACCCCACACAGCCGACCTGAGCAATGCTCTATCTGAGCAGTGTTCCAGTTACCCGTTTGCTGGTGCATGCCTTAGCCACATGGGAGATTTACTGCCAAGCTTCAAAGAACCCTCATCCTCTTGCTAATGCCATCACTTGCAGTGATTTGCTCCGAGATTGGCTACCCCGCGCTCCAGCAAGAAAGCTATGGCTCTCCCCCTGCACTGGTCCCAACTCAGCACCAATGGATAGGGCTGGATTTGAGCTTTTTCAGCTGGCAAAGGATCCTCAGCACCTCTATGTGGCAGCAGAAGCCAGGAGCAAGCGGGAAAAACAGGAGAGGGGGATGCTTTCTCCATGAAGAGGCTCGGTTCACGTCCAAAACCTGCCTGGGGAGCTGTTCCCAGCATAAGCCCTTGGCTACCCCATCAGTGGACATCTGATTCCCACAGCAAAATATTACAGCTTGAAACTGGTCAAGTTTCCTTACAAAAGGCCACATTAAAGAGGCCTTTCTGACCCTTTCGGTTGGGTGATGCACATAGAGTCAAATCTCTGGTGGCCATTCCTCCTCAATGGAGAAAGGGCCTTTCAGAGCCCCCGTGAAACATGTTACCCCCATCCCCAGGGCAGAGTTTGGACCTGAAGTGAGCATCGGCCTCTGGACACTAATGCACTAAAGTAGAGGGACAGACACACCTCTTCTCCTCTTCCTCCCCAGTGTTCCCTCTGGTGCGGCAGCAGAAACAGGGCCGACAAGAGTGGCGCGTGAAAGATCATGCAAGATAGAGGGAAGAAGGGGAAAGGAGAGAAGAAGAGACAGAAAGAAGGTTGTTAGAGGCAGAGAGAGGAAAGAGAGAGAAAAAGAGGTTTAGTTCTGGTTCCTTCCCCCATCCCCTGCCCTCCCCACCGACAGGAGCAAAAACCTCCCCTGCTTTACTGCAGCCCCAGGGGATGCAGCCCGAACACCGCAGAGGTGCCCTGACCACCCCATAGAAATTGTCACAGCCGCATCATCATGGGCCATCCAGACACCTTCCATGGCCAAGCAGTATCCCTGGTGCTCCAAACCCATTCCATGCGACACCAGCCCTCACCAACCAGCTCCTCCTGCAAGGGTTTTTAAACCTCAGTCCAGCAACCAGCATACATTCGCCCAGTGGCACCCATTATCCTCTCCAGAGGACTGAGGGGGAATCACCACCACCTTCCAACCCCCAGTGAGATACTCGGAGCACTCCAAAGGTGCAGCTCTTGAAGCTCATTAGTTAGGTGGGCTTGTCTCTGCAGCAGAAGCAGACTCAGCCATCAGTTTAATTGAGAAAGGCACTCGGAGCAGAGAGCAGCTGCCGGTGGCGTATGTCCTTGTGAGGCGCTTGCTGCTGCTAATTTGGGGCTTAATCAAAGCAAATGCAGTTATGGTTACATTAACTGTTCAATGGGCTCTCTCAGTGGCTTGCTTGGGATAAAAAGAAAGGCAATAAAGAAGAAAACAGAGATTGATCGGCACCCTCTGCCTAGCAGAGCATCCCATGGTGTGAGCCAGGGCTGCTGGGGCTTAGCTCAGGTTGTTGGGGGGGATGCAGGAGGGCTGGCTGCTCAGAGAAGGGGCTATTCAAGTGCTCTCGCCCTGAGAGCTCAAAGCCTCAAAACACCGCACAGACACGCAGCCAGGGAGAAACTGCAGTCGAGAGAGGAGTGAATTGCTCAAGTCCTCATGGCAGCTCCATAATAGAGCAAGAGATGGACGTGACCCTGGCGAGCATCTCACCCACCCTTGCACCCTGTAGGGTCCCCATGCCCAGGCACCCAGATGCTCCCACCACACAGCCACCCTTCCAGACATGCAGCCCCTTCCCTTTGGAGGGTTTATGCCCATCCTACAGCCCTCAGGTGTGATGCTGACATCTCCAACCCCCATCTTTGCTGGTTGCCTGGTGTTGGTCCCCACGTTGTGCTGGCAAAGCATGTTCACAGCCCTCCTGGGGATAGTCAGTACCCAGAGCATCCCCTCCCTGTCGCTGCACTAAGCATCTTTCCCCGTATCTGCTTGCAAACTAAGCACCAACAGCCTGAACCCAGCTGGGTTTTCTGGGCCCACCTCTAGGGTTTTGCCTTGCAAAACTGATGCAAAACGAACAAGAAAACCTTCATGCATGCAAATCCCTAAGAGGATGCACCCCACAGCCCAGAAGTCCCACGAATTTGCCATTGGGGCAGAAAGCAAAGTGTTTCCCCATGGTTGGTGATGCTTAGGTCCATTGGGAATGCTGTGAGGCTGGAGGAGACACAGCATGTCCTTTTCTCATGGGAACACATCTTACCTGGTGGTGGGGGACCGCTTCCTGCGCTCGCAATGCACAGCATCGAAGAAGGCAGCATTCCAAAACCGCAGGTTGTGCCTGCAGGGAGGAAGGGAGATGTTGGGAATGGCCACCCCACATCTCCCATCTCTCCTATGTCTCCAGGTCCCCCCAGGGCCAAGCTCTCCCACTTCCCAAGAGCCAGGAGATGATTTAAGGGGGTCTAAAGCAAGTCTGGTGGATTTGGTCCATTTCTGGACCAGCTCCTTGAGCGGCTGCAAACACACTCTTGCTGGAACAAGGGATGTGCAAAAGCCATCAGGATCCTCTTTTAGGGGCAGCAGCAGCTTAAAAGCACTCATAAACATATGGAGAAGCTGTGGACAAGGAAGAGTAATGGTCTCCCCAGGGGGACCAACACTGGCCAGGAACCAGCTCGCCCCAGGCAGGCTTTACCAGATCGGCTGCTGCTTGAGGTGCATGTACAGGTAGATCTTCTCTCCTTTCTTCTCCTCCTCTGGGCTCTGCACGGAAACTGTGGGGACACAGTCATATGCCAAGGCCTGGATGATTCCCGGCTTCCCACCCATGGAAACACTATGTGACCCCCCTTCCAGCTTGATGTCCAAGCAGCTGTGATGGCAAGGTCCTCCAACCAAATACTCATCCCCAACACATCCACAGCAACAAGGACAGGAGTTTTGGCTGCCCTTTGTGGGCAGATGAAAGCTCTGACCAAAGCATGAATGTCCCAGAAGGATACTTGGGGGACTGGATCACTGGTGGGTAGCACACACAGCTACTGAGGGGAAACTGGTGCAACAGGACAGCTCAGGGGCAGTGGATGCCCAAACCTCTGCAAGCTGTGTCACTGAGGACAAGATGCTACAAGATGCCCTGTGGGATAAGAGCTGTGATTGCTCCAAAGCAAGGAGCTGTGAAGGCTCCTTTAGAGCACTTCTCTAAGGGCTCGGAGAAGACAGCATCTTCCTGCCCTTCACCTGAACCCACAGCTCCAGCAATGCTGGTCATAGTCATATTTCCAACCCTTGTTCCTTCACTGGGGATGCCACAACCGCCAGCACTGGCTCCACTTACCCGTCTTCTTCAGCTTCTCCTTTGGTTTGTCCTCCACTTCACTGTGGCACAGAAACCAGTGTCAGCTCCCAAAAAGCCTGTCCCCATGACAGCACATATGGCAGAGCCTTGCCCACCCAAGCAAGGGGATCACCCTCACTGAAAGCCCCCCTATTCCCATGCCACTGTCCCCAAGGCCAGAAAGGTGGCTAAGGGACCATGATGTCCATCCCAGTCAAATCCAATACAGAGATGATGCAGAAGTTCACAAAGCAACAGCACCATCTCCTAGAACCATATATTTCCACGCCCAAGGGACATAGGACTCCCACACTATGAGAAACCCAATGACCAAAGTACGAAGCATGGGACCAGCCCTCTTCCCATGGCCATGATAACTCCTGGCTCATGGTGACCCTGCGCCCAGGAGGTTTCTGCCTTGGTGCCCACCTCATCCCATACAACAGAGAGGTACCCACTCGCTCTTTTTGCTGGTAGGACCCTTCAGTTTGGTCTCCAGGCCCCCAAAGAAGCCCTTGACGTTCTCCGTCTTGGCTGATGTGGTTTTCAGCAGCCGCTCCGCGACATCCTTCTTCTCTGCCAGCCAGCTATTTGCTGACTTTAGGTATGAGTCGATGCTGCCCATGGGCTTCTCCTTGGCCTCCAAGGGCAGTGTGTGGGTCTTGCCTGTGGGCAACACATCAGGAGCTCAGCTGGATGCATGGTCCTGGGTGCTGCCAGCTCCTGGGGGACCTGTGCCCAGCGCAGGCAGGACCCATCCCAATTCCTATAGGTCTTTATCGTCCCCCTAGTTTTGGATAGGAAATGAGGAGTGATCACCACACACCAAGCAAAAAACCAAGGTGTTTCTGGGCTGGGACATTCACAACACAGCCCCAGGGTCAGAGAACATCTAGGGATTGCCACACACGAACATCCCTGGATAGACGTAATGATAAACCAGCATCAGCACGAGCATCAGCAAGGGTCTCTGGAAGGTTTGCACTGCTTCTTGGCCATGGAGGCTCTTTTCAGCTCAGTATCAGCCAAGCTTGGGTACCCTCCATCACCCTTCCCATGCACAGGACACGCTTCACCACCAACACAAGCAGAGCCCAAGGGTGCAGGTGCCTCTTACCCACATAGTAGTAGGTGAAACACATGGTCATGAGGTTCTTGGCGGGGCTGAAGTCATCCATCTGGTGACACCTATCACAGAGGGAGGATTTGGTAAAGACACCCACTGGTGGCAACCCATGGGTGCTGCTCCTGCTTGAGGCACGGCTCTGATCTCGGGGGCTTTTGGTGGTCCAACGAAGCCCCATCCCACCCCTGACTTACTCAAACAGCACGAGGGCGAAGGACTGCATCAGGCGGTAGAAGGTCTGCTCTGAGACACACTTGGAGTTGCAGCGCTGCAGGCACAAAGCCCAGGGCTTAGCACGGGTAAAGCAGCAACCTCAGTCCCCCCCACAGGGCTCCCATGCAGGGAGGTGGGCAGAGCCTCCCTCCTGGAGACAGGGGTTTGCCTCTTGGGATTGGTTTTGTAGGGAACAGGATGTTTATGAGTGCTGATGGGATTTCATTTTACATAAAAGAGGTGCCTTCTGTTCCCATATTGCAGCAAACATGTATTTAACTGCCTCGAGATGCATTTATTCACTTCTCTATCTCTCTGTACTGAAGTTCCTCCTTTTACCCCAGTTCCTCCCCTCCATAAGTATTGCTTTGGGGTGTTGGTGAATTCCCCTGGCCCAAGCCCCCTGCTCCAAAGCCCCAGTGCAGGGTCACTGCTCCTTTGCCCATCCCTTCCCTTACCTGGGCACTCACGTATCTTGCAAACCACTCCCTGCCCTTTCCATTCTCGCTGCTGCAGAGCTCACCAAACCTGGCCTTCTCTTCTTGGTCCAGATCCTCTCTGAAATGGGGTAGAAAGAGAGAAAACTACTATTAAAGGTGAGAATGTGGCTGGTATCCCCTGTCCAGCCAGCATGGCTCAGCTCTTCCACCTCCATCCTGGTCCTGTGATACTGGGAGGAAGCAGAGTAAAAGGAGCATCCATTTTGCCTTCCCTCATTTTATGCTGCTCTTTTGTTCCTCCCTGGCAGGGGGAAAACCAAAGGCAGAGAGAGAAGTGAAGAGCTAAGCACAGCCCAAGCAGAAACTGAGCTCCAGAGACAGGCACTGTGCCTCAGAGCAAAAACAACCCCTGTTGCTGCTCATCACGCTCCGTTTGCTCAATCCTGCTTGACACACAGAGCCACAGCGTTATGGAGACCACAGTGATGGGAGCTGAGGGGATGCAGGGTTGGGTGGGAGCCAGGGGCTGCTGCAAGGCCAAGGGGAACACGGTGAGCAGCTGGTGTTGGCAGGAGCATCATTAGTGGGGAAGAGGAGTCGGAGACCATGGCATGGGAAGAGCCCCACCATGGGAAAAGGGAGAAAGGAGAGAGGTGGGAAGCTGGGGGTGAAAGATGAGCTGGGATGTGCCTAAGAAAGGGATGCAGGTCAGAGCCTGCATCCTCGCCTTAGCTCTGACAACATCGGGAGCAACAATCTGCGTTATCCAGGCACAGGGAAGGACACAAACCAGAGTGGTTGAGCAGCCAGACCCCGTCCCTTGGGATGCGCCCTAGCAGCCCGATCAGGCCCCATCCACTCACCCCCCGGTGAAGATCTTCTCCACGTAGTGCCGCATGAACTCCCGGCGCTCGGCCATCTCCTCATCCCGAGCAGACTCGGTGCTCTGGCTGGAGGAGAAGGACTCGTTGGATGAGGAGCGGTGGTACCTGCCCCAGTGCTGCGGGGAGTCACCCATGTCATTCTCGCTGTCTGCTGACTCGGTGGCATCGCTCTCCTCCCCAGCCACATCCCCCGTATCCCCCAGGAGCCCACTGCCATTGGGGGCTGAGGGCTCCGAAGGGATACAGGTGGGTGTTTCGGTGTCAAAGTCGATGAGATTCTCTACAGGCACGTCCGGGGGGGCCTCCATGTCTCTCCCAAGGGATGTGGTGGTGTTGAGGGGACTCGCTCCTGTTTCTGTTTTCCTCACTGTGGTGTTGAGGCCATTGCTAGCAGGATGCTTGGCAGGATGGGCTGGCTAAGGCAGGCAGGTCCTTCTGTGCAGGGACTTGTTACTGCAGGGCATCTGAAAGACAAGGGGAGGACAAGAGTGAGGACAGGGCCCTGGGGAACCTCCTCCATGGACCTTGGGCAAGGAGATCATGGGCCACCACCTACTATGTCCCCAGGATGCCCATCAGCAGCATGGAGAGACAGGACAGGGATGCAGTGATCAGACAGAGCTGGCTGCTCTCCATCAGCCATGTGAATAAGCAAACCCATGCAGTGCTTGCTTGCGTTCTGCACTGTTTAAGCGGGGGTTTTATCTGTTAGCCCAGAAAAGAGACAATTTGAGCCCAAGCTCCATACACCACATTTGGGATGTGACATCTTGCAGCCTGACAGGCAGAACTGGGCCAGCGTGAGCCAGCAGCTGGCAAGCACACTGGTGATTTTCCAAGGCAGCCCCAAAGCATCGTCCTCTCCTCTTCCCTCCCCTCTGCTCTTGGGTCTGCCTGACCCCACTTGTAAATGGGTCCTGGATGGAGCAACCCAGTGTTAAACATGCACTGACTTCAACTGGGAGTGGAAAGGGGATGCAGAACACAACAGAGACTGCCATGGGATGCAGATGTAGGGTTTTGGCCCTTTATTAGATTAATTTTGGCTTCCAAGCCACATTGCAAAAGTCCTGCAAAGCATTCCGGGCCATACCGCATCAGTTGCTGTGCAGCGAAAAGGGCAGACAAGGGGCTGCCTCGAAGCTGCCTCTTCGTCAGAGAGTCACTCATGTCCACAGCGAGCATGTTCATGCCCCAGGAGGTGGAAGTGATGCCTTCTGAGGAGTGAGCCTGGTACAAGCATCCCCGCTGCAGCAGCCAGGCATGGGGCCAGTGCAGGGCAAGGGAACACAGCACAGGAGCAGGGACAGCAGCAGGGCAAAGCAGTGACATCTCCATAGCAGGACCACAGCAGCACTGCCCTGCTGCCTTCGAGGACACAAGCAACCACCCCCAGAGCAAAAGCAACCCAAGCTGTCCTTCAGCTCAAAGATTAGCATAGCCCAAAGGGACAATGTTCAGTTCCTCAGACAGGAGTTCAAAATAGAACACAACTGAAGTGTTTCAGCAAGCTCAGAGGCTGGGAAAATAACCCATTTATGACAGGAGGAGCAGCATTCCCAGAAGTGACCTCCTCCTCCTCCTGCTTCCCAGGGCCCCTTGGTGTGAGTGGGGTGCTGGGACCCACAGGACAGAGAGAGAAGCATCCACATGCACCCACACTGAGCAGTCAGCTCCATGCTCTACCCTCTCGCTCGCATTGAGCCCTGCTCATCCCCCTGCATGCACCTAAACTGGGATCCTGGGAGAGCTGTGAGGATGCTGCTGCAGTCAGTGAGCCAACGGGAGCAGAAGCTACTGGGAGGAGAGGAGCAGGCAATAGGCTGCGCCGCAGGAAGGACTGGCCTAGTGGCCACAGGGAGCCAGCCTGCTGCAGCACGGCTCAGCCCCCTGGGCAGTGTGACCTAGTCCACTAATCCACCATCCACCCATCCCTCATCCACCCATCCACCATTACCATACCTCATCCACTCATCCACCCATCCACCCATTAACCCATCTATTCACCCATACATCCACCCATCCATCCCTCATCCATCCATCTCTCCATCTATTCACTCATCTATCCACCCATCCATCCATCCATCCGTCAGTCCATCCATTCAACATCCAACCATCCATCCATCCACCCATCCACCCATCCTCCCACATATCTATCCATCCATCCACCATCTATCCATCCACCCACACATCCATCCATCCACACATCCATCCATCCACTATCCATCCATCCACTATCCATCCATCCACTATCCATCCACTATCCATCCATCCATCCATCCATCCACTATCCATCCACTACCATCCATCCATCCACTATCCATCCATCCATCCATTCATCCATCCATCATAAATCCATCCATCCATCCATTCATCCATCCATCCATCCACTATCCATCCATCCATCCATCCATCCATCCATCCATCCATCCATCCATCCACTATCCATCCATCCATCCATTCATCCATCCATCCATCCACTATCCATCCATCCATCCACTATAAATCCATCCATCCATCCACCCACCCATCCACCCATCTGTCCGTCCGTCCGTCCATCCATCCATCCCTCCATCCATCCATTCATCCATCCCCAGCCCTTCCTACTCCCAAGGCAGCTGCAAGGTCCCTTTTTGCACTGATGGAGCAGCAGCACAAGTTCATTTCTGACCATCACAGGCTCTATTTTAAGAGGAAGAGGCCAGGATGCATGTGCTGGGCTTTCACACAGCTGTGCTTTGTGGAAGCCTCCCTCCCTAAGTTGCTTATCCCCTGGGCACTGTGATCAGGAGCGGGCCTGGAAGCAGGAGGCAGCACATCTGCAAACTGAGCTGCCAGAGCTTTTTGAGAAGCTTTTCTCCATCCAGCACTGAATGGAAGGGAATTGGTGGGGACAATGAATCCACCTGACCATCCGTGCACGGATGTGGCACTGAACAAAGTCTGGTGCAAAAGACTTTGAGCAGGCACAGTTAAAGATTTCCCCTTTCATGAGCAACCTGTAAAGAAATAGCAGAAATTCCTCTATCAGGTGAGCATCCCTATATCCTTATAAATATCCATCCCAATCAGATTTGCTCCCACTAAGTCACCTGGGGAGATGACAGTGTTTCTGTGCGGGTACTTAGTAAAGAATGCCAAGCCCTGGGTGTGCCTGAGCAAAGGGCTTTGCAGAATCTGCTCCAAGCAACACACTGCTTAGGAGCAAAACACAGCAAAGATCATGGACTTCCAGCTCTAGGGAACAAGTATAAATGAAGACGCATCTCTTGGCATCATCTCTGACTCTGGGCAGGTCCGTCCTGGCCCAGAAACCCAACACCAGCACAGCAGTGGCCCAGGGGGAAGACAGCCACCTCCAGGACTGTATTTATCCAGACACCACCTGGAAGGAAACAGGATGTGCTGGGGCAGCTCTGGCTCCTTCTCTGCTTGAGCCCATGCCTGTACCCAGGAGGGCAGAGAAGCATTCCCAAGCTCTCTGCCAGATGCGCACAGCAGGCAGATGGCACCACTGCTGACCAGCCTCTGCCCATCCCCGTCCCCTCCAGGCAGCAGGTCAGGGTGTAAGGGCACACAGCAACGTGCAAGAGCTCACACACGACACTGCCCAAACAACTGCTCTAAAACACATTGACCTTCTCCATATACACACATCCCATGACCCTATGGGACAGAGGACTTCGGCTGCAGGATGAGCCAGACCCCAGGACTTGCAGTGGGTATAAAGGAGCATTGCAAGCCAAGCAGAAACCTGGCCAGGGCTGCATGCAGCACTGCAAAGTGCATTTCTGGCCAGAGAGGGTTTAACCACTCACTGTCAGCTCACAATAAAGTCCTGCCCTCAAAGGAAGGCCACAAAAGGAGATTCAAGTGCTCCAGGGTTGTGGGGTTCTCAGCACAGAGCCCAGAACAGCTTCAAAACCAAACCAAGCCTCAATCTCAGCCCTGTACCCACTCCATAACCCAGTTGTTGCTCCAATGGAACAAATACAGGAAAGAAATGGCCAAAATACAAACCAAGAGCCCCAGGTCCTGCATTCTGAGCACTCAGCTCCATCAACACATCCCAGCACCAGCCAGACACAGCCCAGAGCATCCTGCTCCTAGCTTGCCATTGCTGGGACAAGCTTGAGAGTGAATGAGGGCTGTGCAATAAAAAGGGACTTTTTAGCTGCTTGGGAGCCTTACCACAATATCACAAGCTCCAGCATCATCACAAGCTTCATCGTCATTCGGGTCCTGCAGTTCCTGAGCTGACTTTAACCACAAAGCTAAACCAGACAGACAAGGTAGCACGTAGCTGACTACAGGCTTTCTCACAAGCAAGCATCTTCTAGTACATCTGCATTCCCTATGGACATTTGGAGTACAACAAATCCACATCTTCCCACTGGAGACACCAGCTCAGGAATATTGTCAATGAAGAAAGAGTTGGCTGGAGCCATGCATGGAAATGCCGCAGGAAACTTTTGTTACCCTGAAACTTTGGAAAAGGCCTGATTTTTACTAAAAACCATGGGGTGTTTAAACCTGGTGCCAGGAGATGAAGGAGTGAGGAGCTGGGATGCAAAGCAATGGAGCTGGGGATGAGGTAGGACCTTTTTCTGCTCTATTTCAGAGGAATGGCAGGAGGATCTCTGCCATCATCCTCTCATTTGGCCCCAGTGCATCCTCTCCAGGGAACAGGACCACTCAGTCCAAGTGTGCAGTTGAATTCCTTTTTCCCCTTGCAAAACCTGAGGATATGACACAGAGCAGCAAAAAAACATCAACCCCACAGCCTCAGTGAGTGATGCTGAATTGGTACCCACGGGATCGAGACAGGAGAACAGCGATGATAAAGGACATGACACAGCCCATTTTCAAGCACAGCCTTTGGGGAACCCTCTGTGCCCATGTGCAGCAGCCAGCACTGGTGCAAGCAATGCACGGAGCTGTGATGATCTCCCCAGGGCAATAGCGTTGGCTGTGAGATGAGTGGCCTGACCAAGGTGACATGGCAAACCCAAAACTGTCCCTCCCACCATCACCACAGACCCCATCAACCCACCCAGACCCAGCAGCAGCCCTGGTCCCTGCAACGCCAGCTCTGTCCCCATGACAATAGTGTGTCCCTGTGCCATGGGGTACATCCCATCAGGCAAGGGCATTCCAGTATGAGATGCTTTCCCAGCATCCCTACACCCTGTGGGGTTCCCCATTGGGGTTTATTAAAGGTGTGGTGGGTGCTGAGGCCAGGTTTGCTGCAGGACCTCAGCAATTCATGGCTGGGAAATGGGATCCAATCCCAGTTTGATGTGATGGAAATCCCAGTGTGGAACAGGATTCAGCCAGTCTGTGGCTCATTGCTCCCCGGCCCACTCAGTCACCAGAGACGGATGGTAAACTCCACTAATCCTTGTTACCAGCTCAGGCCGTGGGTGCATCATGTATAATGACAGTGCTCGAACCCACACTCTCATCTGCCTCCTACGCAGAGATGGTGCTGCAGCCCGGAGCCATCAGGGGTGATTAAACACTGTAATTAAAATGAAGGAACCTCTGCGTATCTTCTCATAGCTACAGGATTGCACCCTCCAGTCCCTCTGCTCACTGGGATGCACACAGATGCTTAGTGCAAGGGCTCTGAAAGCCCCTGTGGGCATCCAGCCTGTTTGCATCCCCACTAGAAGTGCTGCTCCAGGGAATTGGAAAAGACACCATGAAGTTTTGCAGGACATATCCCATGTCTCCATTTCCCAGCCATGTCAGGCGAAATGTGCTTCCTAACCTGCAGGAAGGGGAATGATGCATTGCTGCCTCCTCCAATAGACTGTTCTGCTGCCCTGGAGAGGATGCAGCCTGGATGCAGGGGATGACACTGGGAGTCACTGCTGCTGGTGTGACAGCAAAGAGCCATTGCTCAGTATTGGCACCCTTCCATGCTGCAGCTCACCACAGAGCTCCACTTGTCTCGTCCTCCCTATGCACAGGGAGTGCATCCGGATCCCTGCAAGGAGACCGTGCAGCCACCCTCCTCCATTGCATCCATGGGTCTGTGCTGGCGCAGTACCTCTGCACCAGTGAGAAGTGCCCCGGTGGGCACTGGGCCAGCCTGGACGGGCTCTGCAAAGGCACCCTGGACAAAGCTTTGTTTCTGCCAAGGAAAACTCCCTGTGCTCTAAGGGAACGGCCTGTTTCCTCATGGGGAACTGGTCAGTCTTGTTCCCTGCTGTCCCTCCTGCAGTGTGAACACCTGGGCAGCTGGGTCATGGCTGAGGGATGCTGACCTCTTGAGTGCCAGATCCCTCAAACCACCCTAAATACAGAAGCACAGGGCCTACCCTATTCCCAAAGTAACATCTGAATGCCCAAACCTCCTTGTTTAAACAAGCCCTGGGACTTAGGGCAGCTGAAATCCCCCCTCTGTGAATCTGCTTTTCCCCATGCGGATCTGCTCTGCTCCCTGTGCAGCAGCCAGGACATGCTTCCTGTTCTAACAGGGCTTAAGCTGCATCCTCCCCAAGGCACAGATGTGTTATCCTGGCGCTGCTCAGCCACTCACAGGCAGAGAAGTTACAGCCTCTGCCACTTAATAAAAGTAATACCCTGGATGCTAGGCCTCAGCATAGATCCGTGGTGCTGGCCACAAGCAGGACGCTTTGCCTTCCCAAGCCAACATTAACCCACATGGGTCACTACAGACCCAGCTCATTCAGCCTTAATAATGGAGCTGTTTCAAGACAATCTGAAGCCCCGCAAGCTCCCACCTTGCCCTGCTTTGCAAAGAGCCCTTTTTTCCCCGCTGCCATCAGACACCATATGGCAGCTCCCCATTTGCCTGGACTTCAGAAGGGAATTAAATGTCTCTTGAATAGACCTGTGCTGTGTGAGACCAGCTTTTGTGCTGAGCAGCAGCATCTCCTTTAACACTTGCCAAGCGGCATCGCTTTCACTGCCCCCCCAACCTCCCTTTCCATGCACACACATCTCCAGGGAGCCCTGAAACTGGAGCTGTTTATTCTCCAATTCCAGCATTCACCCAATTTCACATTGGAATGCTGAGGGGCCAGCCTGCATGCTGGACATGAGCTTCCCTTCCCCAAACACGCTCAGCCCCGTATTCCCACGGGAAACACTGCCTCCAGCCTCCATGGTTAAAGATGCAGCCTTCTGATGAAGGAGCGCAGGGACCCGCAGGGCACCCATCCTACCCCAGGAGGATGAATGCATCCAACCCACAGGCTGATCTTAAAGCAAAGTCGAAGTCCTCCTTGCAGGAGATGGGGAAAGAGAACGGATTAAACCCCAGGAGGGGGGACCGCGCGCACCAGGCCCGTCCTCACGCAGGGTCACGGCTGAGCCCGCTCGGATGCTGCCCTCCCTTCCTGCCCTCGCCTTTACCTGCAGGCAGGAGCCTCGCAGCGCCGTTGTCAGCGGCACCCTCCGGGGCCGTATCCAGCCTGTCCCCGGCGGCGCGGGGCCGGTGCGGTGGCTCCCTGCGGAGCTCAGGCGCATCGCGGGTACCCACGCAGCACGCACGGCTGCGCGCAGAGCGCTGCCGCTCCGCCTCGGAGCAGCGGGAAGGGAAGCGGCTCATTGTGTAATTCCGACACAGTTTTCACGGCCGGGCGAGCTCCTTTCCCCTTAGCCACAGCGCTTGTGCGGCGGGATGCCCGCGCCGAGCTCGTCACCCGCCGCCCCCAAATCAGCCTATGCAAGCCATTGCGTGCACAGCGTCTGAACTGTGAGGGCACATTAAGCGTGTTCCCCATCAAGAGTTTCTCGTCGCTTTCCATCGCTGTTAGCTGGTATTTAAGCCCCCGCACCACTCAGAGCCCTGCAGACCGTGAGTTACCTGCTCCGCTCCTCCCCACATGAGGCACTCCAGGAACAAAATGGGCGAGTTTTGGTCAGGGGCAGGAAAAAGCCCCAGTGAGGAGGAGAAACTGGGTGAAGGCAGCTGGAGCAGTTGACAGGACAAGGGCTGTGCTTCAGTGAATTATGGCTCACCTGGAGGGCAGCGCTGCCAGAGTCCGGCTTCTCCCCTGGCACCACTAGAGGAAAGGTTCCAGGAGTTTCATGGCCAGAGATGGGAGGGAGGGGAAGGGCAAGACCCCTGTAAGGGATGTCCCAGAGGGGGTGTTGCATGCCTGGGTGGCAGTGTTGGGGTGCTCACAGTGATGGGGAGTCTCTGATGCAAAGAGAAGCGGTAAAGGAGGCCGCTGACCCCTCCACCTCTGCGCCTTTGCCAGGACCGGTTAGGGCATTCAGCCCTCCCAAAAGGACCCTGTCACTTGGCCAGGCACTGTTTGCATTAACCCAATGGGCTCTCTCCAAAGTGGGGCGCTTTGGGGGAGCTACAGCCTCCCCAGCTCTGCTGCACTACGCACGACAGCGAGGGGAGGCTGGAAACCCTTTGTGTCAGCATTGCACCCCTGGTCCTGCTTAACCTCCCTGCTCCAGCATCACCTCAACTCAGAGCAGAGCCTCTTTTCATACTCCTGTATCCAAGCATCACTATGGGCAAGAACACAGCGATCCCTGACCCAGCACACCCCACAGGACCAGCAGCAACACCCAGTCCTATTCTGCTACCCATGGGGAGCGAAAAACAGGCTTGGCTGTGACAACATCACCTTCTCCCCCAGGAGATGCAGGAGATGCCATGGGGAGACGGTCCAAGAGCAGCAAATTGCGTGAACCCAAGGAAATATTGCTGGGGCTGCAGCATCCCTGGCAATGCCTATCCAAACCCAGCTGCTGCTGCACAAGGGCACTCTTGGGAGAGAGTTGAAAGCCTCCTCATGGCTTTTCAGTCCTTTCAAGCTACACAGGAGATGGGTGAGCCACTCTGCCATGGAGCATCCTCATCTGGAGAGCTCAGATGCTGCCAGTTAGTGTGGAACTGCTCAATGCCCCTTTCAACTCTATGCAGAGGGGATGCTGCCCTCCCCATACACATCATCATCAGCCCACGGAGGAAACAACGCATTTGTGACACAAAGTTTGAGCTCAGCAGAAATACAAGAGCGTTACTAATTGCCTGTCTGCTGAGGGTGATTATTATAATTAAGCCAGACTTCAGAAATGGCAAACGACATGTGAAAACACACCCCAGATCCACAGTTTTTATACACCACCACAATGAGGGGTTTGCTGCCTTCCCCTTGGTTGGGCTTTTATGTGGATGCCCAATCATTAAAGCATAACTTGAAGGTCATAGGTTGGGGTTTTATCTGTTGCTGCTGTTGTTGACCTGGCTTTTGCACTGGAGCACGGGTGATGGAAACCCCTGGAACACACATGTTCCTGGCAGTGAATAGAGCCCAGCTGCCAGCACTGGGATGGGAGATGGGCAGTTTTGTGCCTGCTCCACCTGGTTTGGTAACAAAGGAATGGTTTGCCTGATTGAGGAAAGGGGAGGCCCCAGGGTGTCAGGAGAGCATCCACCATGGGACTTGGCCATGGCACACTGCCTGGCCTGGAAGCAGCCAAGGACCAGGGCAGCCCATCTCCATCTCCATCTCCTGGAGTTACGGACGCACCTGCATCCTTATGAAACATAGACTGGTTTGGGTTGGAAGGGACCTTAAGATCATCCAGTTCCAAGCCCCCTGCCCTCACACTAAACCATGTCACCCAAGGCTCTGTCCAACCCAGCCTTGAACACTGCCGAGGACGGATCATTTACCACTTCTTTGGTCACCCTATGCCAGCCCCTCAGCACCCTCACAGGGAAGAACTGCCTTATATCTAATTTAAATCTCCCCTGTTTCAGTTTGAACCCATCACCCTTATCCTGTTGCTACAGTCCCTCATGAAGAGTCCTTCCCCAGCATCCTTGTAGCCCCCTTCAAACATTGGAAGCTGCTATGAGGTCTCCATGCAGCCTTCTCTTCTCCAGGCTGAACAGCCCCAACTTTCTCAGCCTATCTTCATACGGGAGGTGCTCCAGTCCCCTGATCGTCCTCATGGTCCTCCTCTGGATCCTCATGACTCTCCTCTGGACATATGAAAACATATGAGATATTCAAGACTTTCCAAACAGCTTGTGGAACCGTCTCCAAGGATGTTTCCCCCGAAAATGCCCTCATAGGGGAACAGCCCCTCTCCCCATCTCCCTCCTCAGCCAGGAGCCATCTCACATTGCTCCTCACATTGCACCTCATCCACCCTCCAGCATTAACCTCCCTCCATGGTGTGTTTACAGGCAGCCTGCGAGCACACACAGACGATGATGCCCAGCTGCATCATCGGCACATTGAGAGCTGCCTCTGCCCCCGGACTGACATGGATATTCATCACTGCATCCCTCTTCTCACAGACAAAAGGCTCTGGGGGTGGCTGTGTCTGTCACACACGATAAGTGGCCTATTTTCCTTCCCTGATCCCAACACGGCACGACTCCAGCAGTAGGCGGGTGCCGTGAGACAGCCAAGCTCACATCTGCCTTGTGGTTCTCCAGCACCAGGAGGGAGGGATCGGTGCTGAGCAGAGGGTGACATCTCTCCTACCAGGCAGCTACAAGGGGAAGCACCTCTTCTGTGGAAGTTACTAAAGAATTGGGCAATGTTTTGCTTCACACCCTTGAGCAAAAGGCAGTGCAGGAGAGCAGGGCTGGGCACAAGGCATAGGGGAAGGCAGTGACAGCTCCGGAAAGGAGATGGGGTTTCAAAGACACAAGGATGTGATGCAAAATCCCACTGTAAAGAATGAAGCAGAGCAAAAACAGGGAGAAATGAGGTAAAAACACTGATAAAAGCCCCAAAGCGCAGGTCCTGCATGGAAATGCCATGGATAAGGCCGACCCCATGGAGTAGGTTGAGCCCCACAGTAGTGGGCAGCCCCTTTGCTGCAGCCTGGGCAAGACCATGCCCATGAGCACAGCAAAAGCACATGGAGCGGGACAGGGACAACAAAGCACTTCCACAACACAGAGCCACTTGCATAATGATAGATTAACTCAAAAGACCCACAGCAGTATAAAACCATCCAAACCCTAGTGGGTACTCACCCTCCGTGATCTCATGGGTAAGGGACTTGGTTCAGACTCACAAAACAAGGAAGATGTCAGGTTCCTGATGCTTATTTAGCCATGTTCTTCCATTCCCTCCCTCCCATGGCCACCCAACAGCATCTCCCCTGTGCCCAGCCCCGCTGCTCACTGAGCCCTCAAACCCAACACCCCAATGAGAGCACACAACGCAACAGCGTGTTGCAACACCAAGTATAGTTGTGACACGGCTGCTAAAAACCTAAGTAAGCCGCTCTTCCAGTCTGTCCCTCTGCAAATCCATCCTAATCCAATCTGGTTTATGGCATTAAGTTGGACCCTCCCATACCAAACACCCCTATTTGCCCAATGGTTGGGAAAATCCTCTCGTTTCCTTATTCCTGGTTGAATCTCCAATGCAGAGGTCACCGGAGCTTCCTTTTCCTCGCTTAGGAAAGGGACTAATGACAGGGATCTGACTGCACTCCCAGCTTTACACATTGCCGGCACAGCACATCCATGGCACAGCGCTGGTTCAGGCATGGGAAACCTCCCTTTGTGCCTGCTGTAAATGGGCTGGATGCAGCCAAGCGCCTTCCGCTTTGCTGGGGGTTCATGTGGTTTAAAGCACAGGGTTTTCTCCACCTTAACCAGGCACAGCAGAATAACCAGAGGGGGTGATCCCTGTGCTGACTTCCAGCCTTCCCGGTAAATCACAGCTGGGATCCAGGTGATGAAATGAGCCCCAAACTGCAGGAATTCTGTGCACCATCCATGCAAAGCACAAGATGCCAGAGCACGCGCTCCTCTCCTCAGTTCCGGTGGTGCTCTGCCCTCCATGGGACCACCCCATGGCTGGACCCACATCAGGGTGACACGGCTGCACCGCTAGCCACCCCTTATCTCCCTGCTGAGCAAAGCAGAGCAAAGACATGCACCTCCTTGGTGCTAACTTCTTTAGGGAGGAAAAAGCCTCTCCATGTCTCCCTGGGGTCCTCTACGCGAACATCTGCCACAGCATGAGCTCAGCAAGGGAGGCGGGCATCAGCGAGATAGGACCAAGGTGTTGTAATTACCCTCAGTCATCTGGGAAGTTATTGCCATGGGAAAGGAAAGCAGCAGAGCCTATTTATAACTCCTTTCCCAGGGAGATGCAGATGGCCGGGCTGACACGAGCTCGAGCAACAGGAGCGGGGCTGCTCCCCCTCTGCTTTCCCTGCAAACACACCCGAATCACATTTGGCTCCATGCAACACTTAATGCAGAAATAGCTGGGGCCCATGTGGGTGTTGCTGGCACCACTGCTGGCTGCATGGCGAGGCAAGAGCTCCGGCTGCCCCCGAGCACTGCTCTTTGTCCTTCCCCTTCCCTATAAACCAGCCCATGGGAGCAGGGCAAACCACCCAGGGAGCGCTGGCAGCAGAGGAGCGGGGAGGAACAAAGGTGGTTTCGATCCCTCCTGCTCATGCGAGGCAGCGGGGATGGGCGAGGAGCAAACAGGAGTGATGGGAGTGCAAAGGTTGCCAGTGGCAGCTCAGCTCTCTGCCGGCAGTGTCTCAGGGCTGGGGTGGCAATGGGGACATCAACAGTGCTGTGAGGTGGCTCCTTAAGCAGCAGAAGGGACCGCAGTGTGGTGGATAGAAACACGGAATGGCCCGGGCTGGAAGGGACCTTAAGATCATCCAGTTCCAACCCCTGCCATGGGCAGGGACACCTCGCACTGAACCATGTCACCCAAGCCCTGTCAAACCTGGCCTTGAACACCACCAGGGATGGAGCATCCACAGCTTCATAGGCAGCCCATTCCAGTGCCTCACCACCCTCACAGTAACGAACTTCCTGGATCCAACCTGAACTTCCCCTGTTTCAGTTCGAACCCATCAGCTGTGCAGATTCCAGCTTTCTTAGGAAAGGTGGTACGGGCAGCTTCATGCTGGGAAAAACCCCATGGTGTCTCCACCAGCCTCCCCAGAACATGCTGCTTGCTGACGCCTGCACTGTCTGCATACACAGCTCCTGTGTTTTATGTCCTCTTTCCCTTCCCTTGGTCAGTTGCTAGAAAGGATGACAAGCCATGCTTAAATATCACCTTAAACCCAGGTGCAGCGGGGTCCTCCATTGCCACCCCACACAAGGGACAGAGGAGCTTGTGGCAGCCCTATGGTCGTCAGGGTGTTCAGACATGAGCAGGTCAGTGGATGCTCAGGAGATGCTGGCAGCTGCAGCACTGAAGGGAAGGTCACCAGCAAGGTGGTGCAGATGACTGCAGCTCAGTAACACGAATGCTCAGGGCACAACATGCTGGCAAAGGACCGAACGCTGTTTTCCTGCTGGTATTCCAACATCCTAACAAAGATGCAGATTCCTAAGCAGGCCAGCTCACCCATCCTCTGCTTAGGTGTAACCTCCCCACAGACCACCCTGCTTTCCCAGTTTTCATTCCCAAGGGATGGCTGATTAAACTGTAACATCACCAGCATCCTCTGCAGTCCTCACTGTGCTGCCTGCAGCATCAGCCATCACCATCAGCCTTCCCAACCAGCAGCACTTGGTACCCAGCACCAAGCAGACAGGGACAGGGAGGATGAAAGGCTCGTTGCATTTCCAGACAGGAAATCACTCCATCCCCAGGGAATCACATCCCTAATTGTTTTGCATTAAGAGCTTCCAAATTCATGAGCATGATAACCCGAAAGAGGAGAAAAGCAATTAAATTAGCTCCAGGAGCCATGAAAAGCAGCCTTGCAATGCAGCAATGGGATGAGATGCCAGTTAGACGGTGCCACTCACACCAATGTCTATGCAAACCAAACTCATTTCACATGCACCTACCGAAGCTGCTTCCCCAGCAAAGCCCATCACGCTCTCTTGGAGTGCTTTGTGCCATGTAATTTCCTTTCCAGTTACAACAGCCAGCAGTGACTCCCGGCTCTCTGTTTGTGTAAAGCTCTATCACATGCCGGATAACAGCCCAACAAGGAATTTATAAATACAGGCAGTAATTGTCACTCCAGCCATCTGTTAACATGGAGAGCCAGGCAGCGGCGCGGCGGAGGTTGAAACACAGGGAAAAGCATCTCAGTGGTGCCGTGGATGAGCATCCGACAGGGAGCAAGGGAGATGGGTGATTTGGGATCTTCACTGTGACCACCGGCCATTGATCCTATGGCTCAACCTGCTCACCATCCAAAAAACCTGCATGATCCCCAAACTACATCAAATTTGCCAACTTTCCCCATCGCACACCTTCTGTAGCCGTGCAGGATGCAGACCCAGCAGACTCCATCATGGCTTTGGGATACAGCCATGCCGCAGGGAGAAGCCCACCCTCTGGGAGCCCCAGCCTGCTCCCCATGTTGCTCCAAGCACCAGTTTGACTTTTACCTTCACCCCACGGGTGCTGAGTGCCGGGGATGTTCCTTTCAACAGGCAGGAAGCAGCTGGTAGAAGGTGATGCTCTGTGTGGAGCTCGGTATGGAGCGGACGCAGCCTGATGTTACAGGGATAGCCCTGCAAGCATTCACCGGTGCTTAATGCTTATTTAAAGCTACAACTACCAACATAAAGGGAGCCAGCAATGCATCGGGTGCTTTGGTGCCGCCCCGCTGCCGACGTGCCCAAGAGCCGCAATGGGAGCTCCGGAAGGGACTGCGTGCCAAAATGCAGCCCAGGGCAGGACTGGAAAGACCTGTTGCTGCTGCCAGAGCCACGAGGGCACAGGGCTGGGAGGGGAGGTGTGGCGGAGGCCAACGGAGCCTGCGCTACCGCCGCCAGCACCTGGGAAAGGGTTGGAGCAATGGAAGCAGGCAGGGGTGAATGGATGCATCCCATAGCCCAGAGAGTGAGCCCAAACACGTGCAGCCCCCTGGGAGGCTGTGTCTGCGAATGGAATACACTGATTTAATTCTGCCCTGGGTCTGCAGGGCCCTGATCCATTGGCCAGTGCTCAAGGGTTAACCCAAACCTTATATCCAGAGACAATGGGATGACCTGATGCAGAAGCTCTGGTGCCCTGGTCCCCATCTCCCATTGCTTCAAATGCAGCACAAAGCACTTGCAAACCAGCTAGGAAAAAAACCCCTAGAAAATAGAAGAAAAAACCCCCAGAAAACAGCAAAAAAGGCCCAGAAAATAGGAAAAAAGCAGCAGCTTTATTTCTCCCTGACATCTAATAACGTTTATCGCCCTCCGAGCAGCAGTTTCCCACTCCAAGAGCCAGCAGCAGGGTTGATCCTCCTCCAGGCTGGAAGCACTTTAAAGCCTGGCAGCTGCCCCATCTCCCGCCCTCCACCACCAGTGAGAAACCCAAAAAGGTTCAAAAGGCACAAAACAGAAGGAAACACCATGGGAAGCAACATCCCTGGATGCTGGGGCCGGGCTGGCTCCTATAGAGTTCACTGCAAACCTTGCATCCCTGCCGATCCCAGCTTCATCCCACAGAATTCCTTGAGCTCTGTGGTTGTTTTTCAGCTCTGAGCTCATACAAAAGGTGCTGGGGCCACAGCAGAGCATCCAACCCACTGGATGAGGTAGTTACAAGGCGAGGGGGAGAGCTGCTGACAACTTGCAGGAGGCAAAAGGAGAAGTTAATGGCGCTGCAATTCCCACTGCCTCTGTCATTAGGAAAAGAAAATGCATTCGAGCATCCTCACTCGAATGCGCAATGTAATTTGTTTCAAGTTTAATATCATTTTCTTTCCTGGAGATGGGCCGAAGCTGGGGAAAGTCTTTGGTTTTATCAGCCATGCTTCAGGGCAGATGCAAGGAAAAGGAAAGGATTTGAAGAGTTTTATAAAGGGGAAAAACTCATTTAAACCTGTGCAGGGTGGCTGCTGCAAGAGGCAGCCGGCCACTGAACTACGACAGACATTATCACCCCGAGCGGCGCGCTAATAAACCAGCTCAAATTAGCTCAATATTTAACATAAGCCTTTTATGGAGGGTGCGGGTTTTCTCCTGCCCACCAGGCTAAAACTGCCTGTTGCCACCATGCTCCCGCACGAGGCAGCGGCATCGCCTCACCTGAAAGCACCAGTTTTGGGGCAGAACAGGAGGAAAGGGGGGAATCCCGGTTTATCTGCGGTTTAATCCTCTCCTCCAGCCCTGGGCTTTGCACAGGGAGGTTGGGATTTTCCCCAGCCTGGCTCATGCTGTTTCCTCCTTGGGGCCTCTTGTTTGTACAGGCTGCTGCAAACGTTTCCTCCTCCTGGCGCCACGGAACAACACGGCTCTGGGGGGGGGGGGGGGAGCATCCTGGAGCATTCGCATCCACGACCCACCCCAAACCCATAAAACACCACGAATTAAAGCATCAGATCTGCCCCCCCAAAAAGCGGCAGAGCTGCCTTGCACCTTCTCCTTCTGGCTTTTAACCCAAGAGCAAGCGGGGCCACCAGCCTCGTCATGCTAGGTAATGTAAATCAGGTTTCCTGGCACTGCTGGAACAGAGAAATGATAAAATACAGACCTGGTGGTCCCACGGCAGCAGAATCGACAGGCTTTTTCTCTGCAGGTCTGGAACAAGGAAGAGATAAACCACGCTTGCTCCAGAGCACAGGCAAACAACCGCTTATCACCACGTTAGCAGCCTCAAGGCTATTGCACGGCTGCAGGAAAAGTATTATTCCTCCCCGCTCGCGGTGAAGTTTCTATTTTGGGCCCCTCCGTCACACAGAGCTGCTGCCTCAACCCATGCTGGGCTGGGAAAGCAGCCAGCCATGCAGCCCCCAGGGACCCCTGCAAAGCCCGTTTCCTCCAACGCTGCCAAACTCACCAGCAAAGGGGTAAACTTTGGGTGAACCGGAGGTAGTTTTTGTTAGAGCGGAGGACTCCCATCGGTTCATCTTGGTTTGGGTGTTCCGCTGGGGTTTTTGTGTTGGTTTTTTCCCTTTAGATCTCCTCAATGCACCACTCTGCAGCCGGCCCTCTGTGGCACTGCCATTGCCGGCACAGATTTCCAGAGGGGGTTAAACCAGGGTGGTTGAAACGCATCCACCTGCAGATGCCGAAGGGCATCGGATGCTGTGAACCTGGGCCGGCTGTGGCAGGGAGGCAGCTCTGCCCCTGCTGCTGAAGGGGGAGACTGTCCTGGAGAGCAGGCACTAGCCTGGGGATGGTTTGATGCTGTGGAGAGTCCAGCAAGGGCTATCAGAGGGTTTGGGGTTAGGGCTGGTGCACTGGAGAGATAGGATCATAGAATGGTTTGGGGTGGAAGGGACCTTAAGATCATCCAGTTCCAACCCCTGCCATGGGCAGGGACACCTTCCACTAGAGCAGCTTGCTCCAAGCCCCTGTGTCCAACCTGGTCTTGAACACTGCCAGGCATGGGGCAGCCACAGCTTCTCTGGGCACCCTGTGCCAGCGCCTCAGCACCCTCACAGGGAAGAGCTCCCTTACGCTCAACCTGAACATCCCCTGTTTCAGTTGGAACCCATCACCACTTGTCCTATCGCTACAGTCCCTGATGAAGAATCCCTCTCCAGCACGTTTAGGATACCCAGAGGGCACCTGCAAAAAAGCCAGACTTCGTGCTGGGCTTTTCAATGACACTTTGAGGGGTTCACGGTGTAAAATGGGGAATTCTCCATCCTCAGAGGGGCAGAAGAAGCTGCAGCTGATTCAGCCCTGCATGGTCTGCCAGGTCCTTCTGCCAACACATCTGTGACACTCTCCTCCCTGCACCACGTTTTCCTTGGCCAGAGAGAACAGGCCCATTCATTTCATGTCTCTGCTGATTCCACTTCCCAGATCTCATCAGCGAGCCTTGGTTGTGGAGCTGCCACCGCGTTGCTGCGGTGCCCAAATCCAAACACTAAATACAGCAGAAAAAGAACATTTTTGATAATTATGTTCTGTAGGACGGTGGGATCTTTAATTGAGGGTGAAATTACATCCACGGTACATTTCAGAGCTGAAAATAGCATAATAAATTAGCTCAGCTTTTTCCTGGTTGACTCAGCTAATCCTTCAGACGCCAACAGACAGATCTGATTGTATCGCCTCTCCTTAGGCTCAGTTAATACGAAGGCCAAGTCGTGGCAGCTGCAGAAGATATATACAGAGCTGCTGCCTGCAATATATAATCTGCCCTTGTTTCTGGATGCACCACGGCTCGGCAGCAGAGCTGAACAGAGGTTGCTCCTGCTCCTGTTTTGATTTATGAATATGGATTGTGTTGGTTAAGCCATTAGGAGCAGTGATGAAGCAATTCAGCGTACATCCTGAACTGCAGCTTGCCTTATTGGAAGCCCCGCTCCGCAGAACATTCTTTCTGTCTTCTCCCTGCAACGCTGTTCATGCAGGGAAGATTATATTAAGGCTTTGTCTGTAATGCTGTAATTCCACCTTGTCTCCTTGAGCCCTCTCAGATGTGAAACAACCCAGCCGCAGGCAAGGAAAGGGTTGCAAAAGGAGATTTGCACCCACGCTGGGTGGAAGAAGCAGAGATCCCACCCAAAGGGCTTAAAGAAAAGCATTAAATCTGCTCAGACCCCTGCTCTGGCCGTTTGTGGTGCTGCCCCAACGTCTCCCATCCATCCCAAGGGGCTCAGGGATGCCCTGGGGTAGCTGGAGTGGGTGAACCCATCCCACTCTGCTCCATGGGCAGCATTCCCATTGGAGCAGCCCTTCCATACCCCCTGGGAGCAAAGCACTCGAGAGCATAGTTACCATCATGGCCATGTCCTGCAGAGAGGCCGAGCATTGTTCCCCAGGGAAGCCGAAACCGGTTCTATCCCTCTTCCGCGGCCTTTATTCCCAGGTCAGCACGTTCCAGCCGCATTCCACAGAGCTTTGTACCAATGTGGAGTAAAGAAACAGGCTGTGCCCGGCAGGCCCCACTGTGCAATTAGAGAAAACAAAGAGGGAGAGGGGAATTGTACGTACGGAGAGGGCCGGGGTACAGCCCCTGCTGCCTGGTTCCCAGCTGCCTGCCGGCTCTCGGCCCTAGTTTTCCTCATTGCTGCCCTTAGCTGCTTGTTTTGGACAGGAGGAGGCTCCCCCCCCCAGGCTGGTGATTGCCTCCAGCTGCCCTTGTGTCAGGCTCCGTGCAGTAGAAGGCCAATTTGGCACCTTCTCCCTAACAAACCAACATGAGCCAAGATGTGGTCGTGGATGAACCGAATGCGTTATCCATGTGGGAGCCTTTGGGAAGGGTCCCAGCGGGGGCAGCTTTCTCCCCTCCGCAGCAAGCAAGATGCTCAGAAAGGAGCACACATCTTCTTCTCTTCTTCCTAGAGTGGCATAAAATCACATTTTCACATTATTTATCCGAGCATCTCACAGATCTCCTAAATGGAGTGGATCCATCCAGCATCATTTGCCAGCCATCCCCCTCCTCGTTTGTTTTTAATTAGCAGCAACATGCAGGGGACTGAGCCAGGCAGCGATAGCACTACTGATGCAGTGACAGATAACAGGAGCTTGCCTTCTTCCAGCTGGGATTAAGGGATATCAGGCAGTTGGCAGCAAATCACCCTCCTAATATGCTGGGAGCAAGGGTGGGATAAACGCAGTGGAGCAGGTAACAAGGTCAGTGCCAGAAGGACACTTGCTCTGGGCCTTTGGAATTGCAGTAATGAGGGTTGAGGGACACAGGATCAAATGGAGCTCCATGAGAAGAGCAGGGGCTGCAGGCACCAGAGTGAGCTGTGAGACCTGCCCTAGTCCGTGACTAATTTGGGTTCCTGGAGGTGAGGCAAGGGATGAGAAGGTGAGAAAAGCCCCAGGGAGAAGCCAGCCACAGAGAAGAACGTTTTCAAGAGAGGTGAGACGTGAGGGCTGACAGGGAGAGAACTCACACACAGATTTAAAGCAGCTGCATCCTCAGTGGCTCCTTTTGAGCACAAAACCTTCACAGTGGCTGAGGTGGGTTTGGCAAGCGACAGACTGAATGTGCTGAGGGGAACCGGTTCACCTGGGATGCACGGGGAAGGGTGTATTGGTGGGTGAGCAGGAGAGATGCTCCAGCTTGCACTTCTCCCAGCCTGACCCCAGAGCAGCCCATGGGCCGCACCGGGAGACCCAGCCACTATGGGAACATCGTTGTCGTCATTCTGGCACCATCCAGCATGGACCCTGCTTGCACTGGGCGTTGTCACAGCAGCCTGGACTGATGGACAGTGGGATAGAGCAGGCAGCAGGGAAGGAAGTTCATCAAACAAGCTACTTATTGAATAAACCAGAGAGAGACAATGGCTGGTAGGCACAGACTCCCATCACCCCCCCTTACCCTTCGCACCAGCGTTCTGGTTCATCCCATGCTGTGCTCCCAGAGAGGTCATTGCTTCCTTAACCGGCTCAGCACTTCCCACTGGCTGTTGGTAGGAGAAAGTATCATCCCCACATCCCCCTGGACCAGGCATCCTCCAGGCGTGGAGGTTGGTAAAGCCCACACCGAGGTCCACAAGTCCCCCTGCGGCAGAAATGGAGACCAGTGGCGGAGCACCCTGAGGGTGCCGAGTCCCCTGTGGTGTGCTGGATGCATGCGGGTGCCCCCAGTGTCCCCATCGGGGGGTACGGATGCTCCGGGGGTCCCCGGTCCCCTCGGTGCTCGGTGCCGGGGGCTCTGTCCCGGGCGTGCCCGTGCCCAGTCTCTGGGCGCCCCCTGGCGGACGCGGAGCAGCACAGCCCATCAGCGGCTGCAGCTCTTCCAGAAGCGGGGAGATAGGGATGGGGACTCTGGATTCAGGGCGGGTAATCCCCAAAGTGGGGTTCAACGGGGGCGTTGTGACATTAAATCCTGGTCCCAAAAGCGCAGGTCAGCACCTCAGTGAGCTAGGAGCTGGCAGTGAGCGAGCCAGAGGGTGACAGCTCCAAGGAACAGCAGAGAGAGCTCAGGAGTCTTTAATTAGCCACGTAGAGCTTGGTACTAATTAACCTTTTGCACTGGGAAGAGGAGGAAAAACCAAAGCACTGCTGGGAAGCAGAATGAGCAAAACACACAGCAAATTGCTCATCGTCCTCCCTGCCTGTGCAGCAGGGACAGACGCAAAGAGGAGAGGGCACACCCTGGTTTGGACAGCCAAACATTCCCCCACATGGCTTGGAAACTGGGAATCAGCAGCACTTGGAGCACCGTGAAGTGGGTAAGGTTCCTCCCTCTTCCCCTGGCCCCTGGATGCAGCATGGACACACAGCCCCCGGGAATGACCATGTGGGTCTGTCCCCTCCATCCCCTCCTGCAGAAGGAAAGGCAGATGGTGCCCCCTTCTCACAGGAGGGAAAGGGCTCAGGGTAAATTTAGATGGCTGACAAGCACAGAACAGTGAGAAATTCAACCCTCCCAAGCGACACTGAAAGAGCCCATTCCCAAGGGAGCAGGGAGATCAGGCAGAGTGCAAGACAGTGTTTCACGAAGCTCAAGGGTGCTGATGCTCTGGATAAGCTTACACATCTGGATCAAACACAGCTTGGCTTGCCAGGCCAGTTGGCATGAGAACACAGCCCAGCCCAGCAGTGCTGGTCTCAAAAGAGCCAAAAATAAAACCAGCAGAAAGGCAGAAGAACTGCACTGAGAGGGAATGGCAAAACTGATGCCACTTCAACACCCCAACCTTACCCCAACATAAGGTCTCCAGCTGCTTCCAGCAGTTGGACTCACAGGGAACTGTTTTTCAGGCACACACTTGCAGCATTGAGAACGGAGACCTACCTTTCTTCTTTCCTGGATGGAACCAACAGGCTCCGTGTTAAGGTACCAAATCCTGGCTGCTTTTAGAAACAAGCCAAGTAGCAAGCAGCAGCATCACCACAAACTGCAGCAGTGGCCTCTCTGGCACAGCAGAGACATAGACCTAAGGGGAGACCAAGATCCAGCTGCAAACATAGCCCCCAAGCCACTGCGGGATGTGCCTATTCGCAGCAATCATCTGCCCAAAGAGGGAAAAACCCACCCTTGCATGGCCATAGTTTCTAAGCTAACAGCTATGAGACAACCTCCTGCCTGTTCCACAGTTAACAGCCCATAACGGGCCCTGACACTGAGGACTTCACCCCTAGCAGATGGAAAAAGCAGTTGATCCATCATCACGCCAGGAGGAACAACCCACCTGCTGAGGAACATCTCATCCAGATCATGGATATCTCCTCACCTCTTGCCCAGGGGCTGCAGCAAAGGAGGTTGAATGAGGCTTAGCCGTGCTCCTCTCCAGGAGGTGTTAGGCTGCCCAGCACTGAACCTTCCATCTCCAAGTTTCCTTGGAAGGACAGGGGAGGTTGCAAGCCAGCATTCGGGAGGTGCATGTGGTTGGTGTTCAGAAACGCTGCCACTTGAGAAACTACACTTGTGCTCCTCGAAGGCCAAACATATGGTTGGAGTTACTGCGTGTTACACCATTTTCCCTTGCTAAGGCTTGAACGACTGCACGATTATATATAGAACACTTCACACGAAGGAGTAGGGTCAGATGTGCCTTTAGCACCAGAAAATTAACTTGTGGCATTAGGAGAAAGCGGCGGTGGTAACAAAAACAAACAGGGGAAAAGGAGGTCACACGTTCATTGCAAACTGTGCTTAAGGAGCTCTAAGCATGTGCTCTGGCTTTGACTAACGGCCAGCACTAAGGCAGAGCCATTTCCAGATTAAAAATCCATGTGTAAACTTTGGTAGTTTAATGCCCCACGGCCAAGGTTTGTTCTTAAAAATAGTAATAACCTGCCAAGAAACTTACTGGCAGAGTTGGGTTGCAAGGCTTGAAGCACAACATCTGCTCCAGTAAAGGCAGACTCAGGCCATTCGCACAGAGCTGGGGACTCCGCCGTGCACCCTGGCACGAGATGAGCAGCTCCCTGGTGGCAGCTGAACTTACACCACAAAGCCTCCCATTGCAACACAGCCACTCTTTTGGAAAAGCAGTGACAGCAGTTCAGAGCTGAAGTGGGTGTGAATCTGAAAGGTGCGTGTGGGAAACAGGAATAAGGGAGTAAGGACTACAGACAACTCAGCCGGATTCCATAAAGAAGGGGGCGTACACTATCACACTGTCTCCCCCTCATATTAGTTTTGTGACAACTGGTCCATTTCAGACCAAACTGAAGGAACAATGAAGAAAGACCACCTAAATTCAGGACTACCATGTCCTTCCACACTTCCTTTTGGAAAGAGAAAGCTGTGGCCTGCAGGGCAGAAAGACTTGGTCAAGGCTCAGGTCGTTAGTTCTGGCATCTGCTGTTGGAGGGAGCCAGGTACTATGGGCACCCCTCAGTAGATGCAGGGGGAACAAACACAAAATAGGGACAAGAGAAGTGGTATTTTGCAGCATGAAGTGTGGGGGTGAGCACCTCGCATCTTCAGGAAATCAGCTCAACTGCTCACCAGTTAGCCAGAAGAGGGAAAATTAGCTCTTACGACATGGTGGAAGACAGACTGCTGCATGTCAGGAGGCTGGAGCTCATCTCCCACTTTCCTTTGGAACAACAGAGGAGGAAGAAGCAAACAGCATTAAGTTCACAAAACTTTGCTTTTTATTATTTGAAACTGGAAAAGGCTCCTTGGGTAACAATGATCAGGTGTAAAAGTAACACACGCGTTTTGCTCGGCATTCTGATAGCTGGGATGAAGTAGGCAAAGTGTTGCAAAGTCACATCTAGCTTTTATCCAGCCTGTTCCTCTCAAAACCCACAAACAGAAGGATAAGCAAACCAACTCGGACAGGCGAGTTGTTCAAACTACAGTTATCATGTTTCACAGGGATATCTGTGACATGAAACCAAGGTGTTTGATGTCAAATAGCCTTTACAAAAGAAAAGCTCACCTTTTTCCTCTGCACAACACTCTACATGAAACATGGATCTGATGTTTCACCTTCATTTTTGAGAGGTATAGAGAGTTACGTATACACAAAGCCTACAGGAGATGCCCAGATTAATCCACAGGTGTAACCTTGAACTAGTGAGTGCAAAACACACATGGAAACAGAGATGTAGGAGTATTAATCAATGAAAAAAGTGCAGATTGCTTTAATTAAGCTAATGAACACACTTGATCTGAGTGCTTTTTCCCCAAAAAATTAAAAATACTGCAATCCAAACAAAGAACAGAATCATAATTCAGCACACACACACACAAAAAGGTCAGTGGCACTCACAGTTTGGTAACTTATCTTCCACTCCACCTCCCGATCACACCTCTCAATCTTTCACTGTCCAACTGGTAAGTTACTCTGTGTGCCTGGCCTGCAGTGGAGGCCAGCACATAATCCTTTGGCAGTTGAATGCAACAGAAGATTATTGGCCACGTGAGCAACCAGCTACAAGACAGAGTTAATATATTATCATTTCCTAAACTAGCAAGTTGAGATTATACAACCCAGCTCCACACAACACCCAACACTCCCATTAAGTTCCACTAGTTTAAAATTAATAGAAAGCAATAAAAAGTCACCCTTGTTTAAAAGTAAACATTGACCCAGCTGCATTTTGTCTCTTTCCTGGTAGCTTACACCTCCAAGCACACATCCACCTGAATTGGCTATATCCCCATTACAAGTTTCCTACCTCACTGCCATCCAACCTCTGCTGTCCCATTTCAGAGTACCCATGGCAGTACTGCACTGTCCACTGTTAGCAGGAACCTGACAGCCAAAGTTACAAGTAATTCCATTCTTTTTCCTTCTCCTCAGTAAAACAAAAAGCCTGACGAGTCCACGTGGACTGCAGCGAGTCTCCTACAACCACAACACCCGATCACAGCACGTTCATAGCTGTGAAGTCAGGCCCAAGGCAAACAAACAGGCGGGATGAGGATCTTTAATACTTTTGTTTTCCAGCTGGCCAAACCCATGTGATTTGACAACTCCAGAAGCACAGTCTAGGAGCACAACGCAGCCCAAGAATGTAAGCCAGTAACTTGCATATTGCTCCTCAGCTAGAACTAAACCTGAGGTCTTGCTGTGGCAACTGTGGCAATGCTGCTTTAGTCGAAAAGGCTTCTGCCAAGAGAGTATTCCTATGCCTGACAAGTTGTTTTCCATCTCCCCCAGGCCTTCTAACCCATCTGGGATCAAGAAATAAAGCAAACTATCCCCAACGTTTTTCTACAGAGAACAGGACAAGGACACGTCAGCACCAGAAATTTATCACCATCTACAAGGCACCACCACACATTATCCCTGTCGACAGCTCAGAGAATTATCTCAGCAAGCTGGACAAGTAGGGAGCAAACAGGGGATGCAGGGAGGTGGTAGAGTCTGTACCAAACACGAAAAAGTACAAAAGTGCAGGCCAGGTTGAGTGGAGTCTTGGGTGACATGGTTTAGTGTGTGGTGTCCCTGCCCACGGCAGGGTGTTAGAACTTGATGATCTTAAGGTCCTTTCCAGCCCTAACTCTACGATTTTATGAAAACACTGTGCTGTATCACAAGGGAAGGCAGGACCAGAGCTGCAGCCGCATCCCCCTTAGCTGATGCACAGATCCAAACCGCCTGCTGCCAGATCTGGCTGCACTCCTCTTCATTCCTCTCTTCCAAAACTTTCAGAGCTGCCAGTTATCTGAAGGGGGCCTACAAGGATGCTGGAGAGGGATTCTTCATTAGGGACTGCGGTGATACGAGAAGGGGGAATGGGTTTAAACTTAAATAGGGGAAGTTTAGGTTAGATATAAGGAAGAAGTTCTTTACTGTGAGGGTGCTGAGGCACAAACAGGTTGCCCAAAGAAGTGGTAAATGCTCCATCCCTGGCAGTGTTCAAGGCCAGGTTGGGTGAGGCTTGGAGCAAACTGGTCTAGTGGAAGGCATCCCTGCCTGTGGCAGGGGTTCAAACTGGATGATCTTAAGGTCCTTTCCAACCCAAACCGTTCTATGATTCTATTCTGCTTTTCTCTGAAAACACTGATGTAGCCATGCACAAAGCAACCAGCAAAGGCAGAAGAGCACCCATCGGCACATTGATGCCAATCTCATCAGATTCACCCTCTCGATAGCTTTCTTAGCCCTAAGTCACTTCAGAGGGAATTTTCTTCTGATATGCCACAAAAGCCTGCCAGGCTTTCAGGAGCAGAAGGTGATATGAGAAGGCAGAGGAGGAGCATTAATATAAAATTCGCTACTTTCACTGCCTTTGCTCTAGACAGAATAAAGCCACAAGGTATCAGCAGTTTTGCCTTTAATCAGGACTAGCACACTGACATTTCGAGGCCAAGCAGGTATGCTATAAATAAAAAGAAGCTACTACACGGGCAAAGCTGAGCTGTCAGAAGTTCCTGCAAAAGGGCATCAGTTCTCTGCAAAGCCCTTCTCTCCAGACACCCAAGCAGATCCCACCATCAGAAGGGAAACGCTTACCACTGCCACTACAAAGGTTTGGAAGGGACAAACTATAAGCAGAACAACTGCCTTAGTCTGGAGAACAGCAGATGCACAACTTGTCCCAACAGCCAACCAACAGGTCCTCATCCAAGTCACAAAGCAGACCTGTATCCAGCACTAAGCAAAACACCAACTGCTACCATATGTTTGCACTCCCCAACAGACTCCTGGTATCAAGGCGACTTTAAGCTGCAAGTAACAACTACTAAAAACATCCTGTGATACATAAGTGGAGCATACCTACACCACCTTTACATTCCACTAACCCAACACAGCAGGTTACAGTGAGGAGACTGGGTACAGAAGCAGTGTCTGTTCTTAGGAGACAGTGAGGCAGGTATTAGGCCAAGTACTCACAGTGCATTGAATGCAGTCTGGATTTTCAATCTTACTTCGAAAAACAAAAAGTAAAAACTATTAAGTCAGTTACATAAAACTTCAGGATTTTTATCTCTTTTGGGTGAGTGGGGACACTGAGGGAAGGAGGAATCCACAATGCAAATTTGAAGCTGAAGCAGAGCTGGTTTTAGGAATAAGCAATTGAAGCAGCTGCCCAAGGGGACCCCTCTCATCCTTTAGGCTGTCAGGGAGAACACAAAGCAGTCAACATACTGGCTGCACCAGCCTAATAGCAAGCTCCAAGACAAAGTGGCCACCAGATGCCAAACAGACTCCTAGTATCTTTAGGTATCCCAGAAATCTGCTTTCATTGAGCTGGAAACCTGTGTCTACAAGATTAAGCATTAAGACTATGCTTAAGAAGAGTTGTTCTTCTGTGCACAGGTCAGAACCTGACTCAGCAAAATGCTGAGCTGCCCAATTTTTGCTTCAGCTCACCTTCCTGCCCATGCACCAAGGCTCAGAGAACTGCCACCCTTCCTCTCTCCCAGCCCTGTGTGCTGGGGTCAGATCCAAGTCAACTCTTCCCTCTGCTGATGACGACGGGAACACCTCTAACAGGCTGCTCAGAAACAACCTACTTTTTATAGCTTATTCACTAGAATGGTAATAGCACTTCACATCCTCACCTCTAACACTGAGGCAGGTTTTCCACTACTGACAAAGCAGTAGGAAACAAAGGAACAAGTGCCCCAAATCAACCTTCAAATTCCCAGAGGTTTGTAAAACTATATTCAAGGAGACAGGAATTAATCCTGTGAGTGACGTGACCTTCTGCTCTAAGTCTCTGCTGGAAACTCGGTTCTCACGCAGCTTGAGCGAACATTCAAGAGCCAGAAATGGCTAAAAGCCCTTGTGAGAGCAAGAATAAAAGCTGCTCGCAGTGAAACCAGGCTGTGACTGAAACTTCTCCACAGAACGGGTCTGAATTTTCCCTTCCTGTCTCAGGGGTTGAAGAAGCACAGCATCAACGGGTACAACAAGGCAGAGCAGATACCCCTGCATCTTGCTTGTGCAAACGGATGTTGTTATTTACCTAATAGAAAAAAAGTGTAAGCTAAACTTTTTTGACAATGATTACAGATCACCACTGATAAAGGCAGTACAGCACCAGCAAGAAGTGTGGCTATTCTGCTACAGCATGATGCTGACCTGAATCTGACATATGCAGATAGCAATACTGCCCTTCATCTTGCTGTTATATCTCCTAATACATCCGTAGCATGGCTATTACCTGACCATAATGCCAGTATTGATGACCAGAATAAGAAGTGATATACCCCGCTTACTCTTGCTGTCTCCAAACATCAGGAAGAGATAGAAGAATTTATTCTACTACGGATGTGTATGGACTGTACACATGTACAGACACATTTACAAGACAAAACCTGCAGAAGATATAAAGGCAGAGCTTTGTTAGACACTGATCTGTCTGGTAGCGGGAAGAGAAGAAACATGGAGTTTATCATCACAGCCAGAGAGAAACTGCAGCACAGGGTGTATTTTGTTTGTAACTAAGATCTTCCTTACTAACGGCTCTTTGTTCTCTGCACAAGGGTCCTCATCATCTCTTTCTACACAGGATTAATAACAGGCGCTGATGCAAGTGCTGATGCTTTATAGCACAACTCACAGTGTCTATATTAGCACTGGCCAGAATTTTTCTGGATAGGACAGTCAATACGGAATCTGCTTCGCGGCCTGCAGAGACCTGGAAGATAGGATCTCATTTCCAGTGGAGCACAGGTCTGCCACACAGAATGCAGGTATGACAGAAAGAAATTAAGCCAAAGAGCTTTCTGTGGAAGCAGCAGTCCTCTGGGATGAAACAAGCACAACCAGAAAGGGAACAGAAGGTTCCTAAGAGAAGAGCAGCAGCATCCACCTGGCAGCACCAACTGTAAAACGTGCCAGAACAAGCCACAGCAATATTAGGAGAATCCCCATCACTCCTTCAGACTGCACAGGCAACCTGATATGAGAATGACACCTGAAAGGAGTTACATCAGTACCAGAGACACGTCCCACCTTCTGCTGCCCATCACAGACAGCAGTCATCAGGCTGCAGCTGGGCTTATTTCACAGTTGGTTTTCTTTTTGATTCTTCCTTTACATTTTCAGACACACTTTAAAGGATCTGAGGTTAATCGTTCAGGTACAAAGCCAATCTGAAAACACCAGCACCTGCAATTCACACTCACTTCCAGTCCCATACCCAGCTGCTGTAAGAAAAATCATCTCCTTCATGCTCAGAGAGACACCCAGACTTGGAGCCCCAGGGACAGCACATCCATCAAGCTCCAGAATCCAGGGCAACATTACACAAACTGTCATTTACAGTGGGAATCCTCCCCTTGCTGCCAAGCTGAGGGAAATTCTCAAAGGAAACCACCCACTGCAATGACTAAACCACGGACTGCAGGTATTACACCAGCCTCTCTTAACAATGCTGCACCCAGAGAAAGGTTTCTGGAGAGGAGGATATGCTTTGTCAATGGTGACATTAAGCAGCCACCCAGTTTGCAGTTGGGGACTACACAGCTTTTCAGGACAGTAAAGCAAGTCTCCCAGGAGGGCAGATCATCCTACAGTGTAGCAAAGGCTTTAAATGAGCCCCCTCCTTACAGAAGAGCTCTTTCCACAGGAGACTGCTAATGGTCAGAGCAGAGGGCTTGTGTCCATCCTGTAAATTAGGTGTTCTTCTGATCCAACTCTGACCTTGAGTTACTTTTAGTTCCAATACATTTTCTGCAATAAGAAAGGTCTGTTTCCTCCTCTGCAGGATCCCTTCAGCTACACAAAGCTATGCTACAGACTGGGTAACAAGAACTGCTAGGTAGCAGCGTGGAGTGGCAGAGAGGAAAGGACAGTCATGGATATTTTAACCGGGATGTGTATATTTGGGGTAAAAAGGCTTTATTAAAAGTGCATGCTTTTCTTCAGAGGTACCAAGAGCAAGGAATCCCCATCTAAGCTCTGGCTGGGGAGTGCAGCAGCCTTTGCAACCCCTAGCCCTGTCCATCACTACCCGTCAAGTAGCCAGTGACTGAATGTTCTTCAGCATTTCATCAAAAGCCTCACGGGAAGGTGCTTCAGCGTTCTGGAAGGCCACCTTGATCCGGCTGTAGAGACTGAAGGACTTGAGCTCCAGCCAGATGAATCCGAAGCGGTCGTCATCGAAGAGAACAAACACACCCGGTGTTCGCTCAGGGCTGGTGAAGCCATGGCCAGCAATAAGCCCCGTCCCATAGTAACTGCAAGAAGAATAGCAAAAAAAAAGATGTGAGAAGAGCCATAATTACCCAACGTTTGATAAGAAAATAAAACAAAAACCCAAAACTATGACCAAGCGCTGCCAAACACACTGCCAGGTGCTACAGAACAGCCAGTTTTATACTCAGTTCTTACCACACAGCTCAAAAAACTGTTGATACCATTTTAAGCAAAGAAATTCTCTGCTGCTGTTTGGAGGTTGCTGCTTTTGGCTATCCTAACTAGCTTGCGCACCAAGGCTGATTTTTTCCTGTAATTCAGCCCAATAATCCATCTGAGATTTACTGCTGCAGCTCAAGGATCAACCAAAGCCCAGACAATCCTCACAGAAAAGGCATGTTGAGAGAGTGACCATAAAGGCAAACCCTGTGATAAAACCTAGGGGAAGGGAGAGAAAGGACGATTTAAACAACAGGAAAGTCTAACCAGAGCTGGGGAGGAGTAAAGGTCAGCCTAACCTCCAAGCAAGCAGCAGGTGGAGCAGGGTTTCACTCACACACAACTCGGTTGTGACAGCAGGAGCCTTCGGGGATTAAGCAGCTATAGGTAGGTTTTTCCATGAGCACAGATGTCTGGCTGAAGGTCACCTGCCTAAGCCTCAGCTTTTGGGCTGTTTTTGCACACTTCATTTAGAATGCTGCTTCACTGACTCCAGGTCCCTTTCGACAAGGCTCTCTGCATATTTGTACTGACTGCTTAGGGTGCTCAGCACCTTCCAGAGCTTGCCTCAAGGTACCAGAGGTCAGGGAAGCGTGGGAGAGAGCACTGTGTTCTGACAGCCAAGGAACAGAAATGACACACACAGGAACGGGAAGCTGCTTGAACAGGTCTTCAAATACACAAACTGGGCAACACTGGGAAACAAAACACATACAAAAGAAGGGGAGTGGGTAAATTATGGGAGAGGTGCTTGCTTCAGAAGAAACAGGATAAAAATCCAGCACGGAAGCAGGATGGCAGATGACTGTGGTAAGAAAGAGAGGGAGCAAACAACAGCAAGGAAGGCAGGGCAGCGACAGCACAAAATCTGAGGACAAGGGGCTGGGAGATCCACATTCAGGTAATAGGCAAGCAAATAACAGAACAGATCTCAAAGATACACCCTCCCCTTCTGCTTCAAAAAGTGCCTGGCATGACCAGGCTCTAAACCCACCACCCCCCGTTACCAAATTCGGCAGGTCCGGGGGTAGTCTTCATTCCTCGATATGACTCCCATGGGCAGCACAAAGGGCTGGGAAGCTGGTGCCTTGTCCTGGGTTGACCCCTCTGCTCCTGCTGCATTGTCTTCCCCCTCAGCACCTTCTCCTCCCAAGGGCTTTGCAGCAGGCTGGGAGGGGTTCTCTTCCTCCTGCCGGTGTTCCTGTTCCTGCTCTTCCCGACGCACCTGCTCCTGGACCTCCAGAACAATGCGAGAGAGCTCACTGAAATCACGAAGGCTCTCGATGTCTGGCAGCTGCAGAGGATGCGCCAAGTCAATCTCCACAGTCTGCTGTCCAGCTGGGATGTTGGGATCTCCCTACAGGCAGAAAACAGTTTGGCTGCAGCACTCAGACCCGTATCCTCCCCATGCCCATCATCTGACTTCTACATAGCTCACTCTATTCTACAATCACCAATCTGGCAACAAAAAAAGCCAACCCTCTTGGACCTTGTTTGCTGTTCCCTGAGATGTCTACATCATGTTTGCCTTTTGCCTCTCAGAAAGAGAATTTTAAATTAAAAGCTACAAGTCAGGCTGTACTTGCAAGGGCGAAAGAAAGTCAAAGCTGCAACTGCATGTTGACAGAATACCTCCCTGCAGAGAGGAAGGAGCTCAACAGCCTGGCTTTAGGGAAAAGCTGCCAACATTTGGTACCTAATCCTCAGATACATGTAAGCGATCTCCAGTGACCTGCTATCAGCTGCTCACAGAAAGCAGCTGGAAGGGAGAGGACAGGAAAAGGGAGCCAGGTGGCATCAGGAGAAACTTAGAAGAGCACATTTTAGCTGCTCTGCATGTGTTCAGATTCACTTGATGCATCAATCCCCACAAGCAATAAGATTTGGGGTGACGACAATCAAAAAACAAATGCACTCACAGTGATTTTAGTCCCCTTTGCTTTCTTCCCATGAAAGCTCAACATGACAATCTCCAGCCCGTGGCTCCCATAGGTTCCTTTGAAGAGACCTGGCTTTATAAGGTCATCAGGGCTACTAGGAGGGAGGTAGATGCGTCGGTATGTCAGGCAGTTGCTGTGGAAAAAACAAAATGTTAGAGAGGTAAAGAGAGAATCTCTCAACAGGAGGAATGTGTTGCAGTCTGCTCCTCCAGACAGTTTTGGGATGTTGGTGGTTTCTGCGTTTTCCACAATATGAACAAGCTTAACAGATTTTGCTTTAGACCTATACAAGCATTCCCTCCCTTCACTTCTCTCTACCAGTCCTCAGCACACCAGGAGGCTCCAGGAGGAAGATCACAGTAAACCTCCTCACTCGTTGGGATTTCCAGAGAGCCCAAGAGTGAAGCATATTTAAACATCTGCTACAGTGAGGCGGCTGCTATTATCATGGAAGAATATAATGGTTTGTGTTGGAAGAGACCTTAAAGATCATCTAGCTCCAACTATTAGAAGTTTGGAGTGACAGTTTAAAACCCCTCAAGTTTTCCAGCACTGACTGATTTCTGCCTAGCACACTCCAAAGCACATATTGCTTACTAATACGGATACTGAGCAGATAGCTTCTTGAGACTATGGGCATTTGCTCTGTCTCCAAACTAAACAGAGTGAAATGACTGGAAAGCACTGTTCTTCACTGTGTCTTTGCACAAAGCCTGCAGAGACACAACATCCCTCTGGCTGTTAAAACCCATTGCAAGCTCACAATATTCAGAACAAATGATCCAGTGTGCTCTCCAAGTTGCAGCAGCCTCAATTCCTAGAAAGATCTGGTGCCCTTACTCATATTGGCTGGTGTAGATGAACTTCATTAAAATGAGCTCTTGCATATGTTCATGGAAGATGTCTTCCAGAGTTCGACCCCACTCTTCCCGTAGCCAGGTCCGGAATTCCTGCAGCACAAGAAGAGAAAATGGGGAAGAAAAAGGCATTTCATTTGTGACAGTGATGCAGCTCAACATGAGTTCAACTCGTCAGCATATTTACTGGCAGAGCCACAGAGACAGCATATGCTCTGTTAGACAAGAGGATCATGGCTGAATTTGGTAACAAGAATATGCTGCTACAGAGCTGCCTTGGAAATACACTTAACAAGTAGTGACAATTGTAACTGCCCTATACCTGCCAGACAGCACACAACAGACATGTGCCACTTCAAATAAATTACAGGTAGAACCAATATGCCTCCTCAGAATAAAAGCTTAAGCATCACCTGTTACTGCAAAGTGGCTGATCTACTACTTCTTTGCACCCCGACATACCTTGCAGTTGCTCATTTGTGTACCCGTAAGCCAACTCCTGTGCCCTATCATGGCATATTAAACATAGAAGGGGCGCTTTTGAAAGGCACTGAAGATTCAGGAGGTTAAATCCTCCTGATTTAACACTGATGCATCTAAATCCAAAGGGTGCTTTGAAAACATCTCCTAAAGTGCTTCTACACCAGCTCTGACAAGTTAATACCCTACCATGAGTTACAAGTGATAACAGCTTACACTAAGATAGCAGCCTACCAAGTGATATTCCAAGCCTGCTTGCTTTATCTTCTAAAGCCAGATCCTTCAATTACCATAATGCCACGCACATTTAACACAGTGCTTTGAAAGTATTAAAGCATTTCTCATCTGCTTCAGAACCAGAAAACACTTAACTAAACCTTTCACCCAGCTGTTTCCCATTAGCAGACAGACATTTTAAAGCATTTGTTAGAAGCAACTCAAGTTTATAGATTTGTCAAGTTTAACTAGCTGGCAGCAAACAGCACTACCTGTAACAGGTATTAGCTGAAAGGTTTTCATCCTGACATTTATACCTGCACCTTAAAACATGCAGTTTGAGTCAGGAATCTATCTTGCTGGGTAGAGTTGACACACACAAGATACACAATTAACTGAAGTTTTCAATCCCTTAACCAAGATGATAAGCAGTAGAAAGACGTCCTACTGACAAGCAGGTATTCAAATGCAGCTGGTACTCTGTATTAGGCCTGTGTCTGATAGATCTTAATTACACAGACAGCATACCATGAGATTAGTGTCTGGCGAGTGCTGCAGGACATACAATGCATATTGCTGTCTTTGCATACACGTGCTATCAAACAGGAAAGGTATTACAGCACAGGAAGGAAAAGGTGCTGGGGCTCCTCCAAGCACCTTTCTCAGAGAATTGCCTGAAACAGCTTTTTGCTCAACAGGATGGGCATTAACAGCCTGCTCCAACACCCTGATACATACTGAGGTTAAGGCAAGGGGCCTCCACCCAGACATTCTGCAGGTACAATACTGAACTGATCCTATACACTAGATCCTTAAATCATACCTTGGCAAGTACAGAAGAGGTCCCTCAAGATCCTGCTATTACTCAAATATGACCACTTTAAGTTTTGATTCAAGTCACAGATTGATTCTACTCACTTAAAGATTCTAGTAAATCAGCCACAAGCTACCAGCCTGGGTTTTCGTGTATGTTCAGATACACAGAAGTCAGAATGCAGAAGACCACCTCTCTGACCCCAACATTAGCTTTGGTAAGACAGAAATGCTTTTATCTTTAGAAAGAGTCAGCCTTAATGCAGACTCTTGGCAAAGGACTTGTACCTCTTGTCTTCCCCCTGACATCCGATGGTGGTCTGTCTGGTTGCATTTCGTGGAGAACTCATCCTTCTTCACAACCTGTAGTTACCATGGCAGAGAATTTAACAGGTTACAAATCCATTTAGAGATGCTTAGGATGATGTAACTAAGACTGCCTAGAGTAAGTGCTTGCCACAACAAACGTTACTGAATTTACTACAACAGAGAAATCAATAAGTGATACCAAGCACATCAGCTACAGAAATGAGAACCAAAAGCAATAAACCCCAATGCATTTTAATGAAAGATAACAGGTTTAAGTTGCTTCTCTATTTGAGCTTCCTTCTTCAAAAGAAAAGGAAACAAGCTCTCAGGAACTTTTTCAAAGCATCCAATGTACTGAATGGATGCTATATCACCTTCTCAAAGTCTCATCTTAAGAGAGAGTTGTAAAACAATACAGGTCTGTGTGTCTGCTTGGACACATTCACCAACAGCACAAGGATATTTTATATCACCTTTCTCCCAGCCTGTACACTTACTAGTGCTCCCACACTCCCACCATGCTCCAGCCCAACAGAAGACAGTGTAACAGCCTTGCTGTACTACTGCCAGTGAACAAATTCAGAGTGGGGAACAGCCCACACAACTTGCCAGACACATAATGAGCATAAAGCTGGCATCCACACATACAACAAGGTGGTGAAAGCCATATCCCTTAAATCAAATTCTCATGCAGTTTTTTGATGAACCCATTTCCAGAGCCAATGCGCATGACTGAAGAAGGTGAAGGAGAAGCAGGTTGAAGGAGGTGATCTTGCCCCTCTACTCTGCTCTCCTGAGACCTCACTTGGAGTATTGTGTGCAGTTCTGGTGTCCTCAACATAAAAAGGACATGGAACTTTTGGAACAAGTCCAGGGAAGGGCCACGAGGATGATCGGGGGACTGGAGCACCTCCCATATGAAGATGGGCTGAAAAAGTTGGGGCTGTTCAGCCTGGAGAAGAGAAGGCTGCGTGGAGACCTCAGAGCAGCCTTCCAGTATCTGAAGGGGGGCTATAGGGATGCTGGAGATGGACTATTCATTAGGGACTGTAGTGAGAGGACAAGGGGTAACGGATTCAAACTGAAACAGGGCAAGTTCAGGCTAGATATAAGGAAGAAGTTCTTTACTGTAAGGGTGGTGAGGCACTGGAATGGGTTGCCCAAGGAAGTTGTGAATGCTTCATCCCTGGCAGTGTTCAAGGCCAGTCTGGACTGAGCCTTGGGTGGCATGGTTTAGTGGGAGGTGCCCCTGCCCCTGGCAGGGGGGTTGGAACTGGATGATCTTAAGGTCTTTTCCAACCCTAACTATTCTATGGTTCTATGATCACACATAGGATGGATGATGCTGAAAGTGAAAGAGGAACTCACCTGGATATGGCCATTATGAGGTCCCTTATGACCATACATACACTCAACTGTTGCAGCCTTCCTCTCCATGAGATGAATCCTGAAGAGAGGTTTGAACCTCATCGGATCATCAACATGAGGGTCATGAGGTGGCAAGTACATCCACCCGATGATGAACAAACCATCTACCTGCAGAGGGGTGGGAGAAAAAGCACATGAGATCATCTCTGCATGTTTGATGAGTATGCAGCAAACAAATCTGGGGCCTATTCTGCAACAGGGTGGGAGCTGTGGAACAGCTTGCTGCATTTCCAAACTGCCTTCCAGCAATTAAACCAGACCATACGCACCCGCAGTACACCCCTGGTGAAGAGGGAGAAGGTTTGTTTACCAGGCTTCCTGCACCACTGGAAAATGATCAGGCCCTTATTACTGCAAACGACTTTGTGATGGATGCTTGGTGTGCAGGATCCAGAGGGAGAGGCTGCACTGAAGAGACCACACAGCTAGTCAAACTGTAATTGGTTTGAGAGCTCATGCTGGCAGATACTCAAGCAGACGAATTCTGCTTCTCATGATTATCCGTGTCTTTTGGACAAGGAATTATTTGGCTCCATTACTCACAGACAGCACAGGAAGCAACAATCTCCTCTACTGAGAGGTACAAGTGCCAGCCCTCTTCCTGCACGCCTAACAGAATCCATCCTCTCTATCCCAACAGTTCCAGAGAAAGGATATTTTCCAAAGAGAGATCTGAGACAAAAGAGGAGCAGCACCACAGAGGCACTCTTGTCTTTATAAGGTCATAATATCATGTAACTATTGGTGCACTTGGATGCACTCTTCTACCAGTTCATGGAACAGAATCTCGCAAAACCCAAAGGTCTTGTGATTTGTTACACTTCAACCTGTCAGCTTTTGAACCTTGGTGCAAAGAACAAGGGCCTCAGGCAAACTTCTGGCCCAGCTCTTACCAACAGAGTCAAATGTTGTTCATTAACTGCTCTTCCCAGCAGCACAAGACCTGACAGGTTCCACGGGTCTTGCACCAGTCATGCCCCTGTATCATAACACCTGATGCCTTAGTCTTCGACATGGCTGGTGAAGGACAGGAAGGAGACATGCACGAACACAAGTGCAAACCCTTTGCAATATGATCAGCTGCAGGCAAAGATAATGCAGTAAGCAATGAGCCAGTGCCAAAACCTCTGCTGTACCCCACACACAAGGAATGGACTTCTGTGCCTGTTACCAGAATAACAGCATTGAACTCTGAATCAAGCCTTTCTCTGAAATGCTACTCGTGTTTTCTGTGTGCTCCTGTGGGTGCCTGGAGTACAGCTGAAACACAAAAGGACTCCCTGTGGAAAGGCGGTGACAATGAAAAGGTCAAGAAGCAACCTCTGGGTCCCAATCATTTGCTTCAGGCTGACTATCCAGAATACTCAATAGCACAGAGGTGGCAACCACGTCTAGAAAGCTGTATACAAAAGACTCATGAGTCCTCGACACCACAGCCCCCAGAATGAGGTACTCACTCACCACCACGTTCAGCAGTCCCCCATAGGGCCCGATGTCTGGCTGCCATAACCCCAGGATGTGTCGGTATCGGTGCAGCACTAGGGAACAGTGAGACACTGAAGTGAGCACATCACACTAAGGAATTGGGATTTTGGGGAAAGAAAATAAAAGACTGCTACCAGACCGCACACAACACCGCCCAATACCACCCACAACTGCCTTTACTAATGAAAACTGGTTACTTCAAACCACAGCCAGGCAGTTCTGAACCGAGGCCTCCCACAAGCTCACACGGATTTACACTGTTCCCTGCATCCCTGCTCCTGGCCTGGTGCAGGAGTTTACACAAACAGAAACCTCACCAGGAATTCACAGAAAACATGGTCCCATCAATGAAAATCACATTATCAGAGCTAAAAACAAATAAAGTATCCGCTGTCTCCAAAAACATGTTCTTGATGCCTCAGGCTGCAAAGCAACAGAAAATAAGAAAGAACAGAAACGCAGTAAGGAACAGGGGAATTTGAATATTTTTAAAGCACTTCTTTGCCTTATCTAGACAAACGTGTCTCCAGAGTTCAGTATCCTTAAAAACAGCCAGCAAAGCGTGCAGACCATGCCAGCTTGGGAGATCTGGTGTTGCTACCATGTCGGTAATGCCCTTAAAAAAAATCTAAGCAGCTACACTTCAGCACTGCCCAAAAGCTGCGTCAATGCCACCCTCAAAGCCTACTGCAGCAGGTGAGGCTTCTCTGTTTGTCATCTCAGAGATAGGTGCACTTTCAATCCCACCAAAAAAGGACAAGTAGGAACATTATCAGCAAGCAGGAGAAAATGAACAAAATGGTCTTAATAAACCTCCAGTCCTTATGAAGTAAGCCATCAATTGTGTCCATGTCATCTTCTGACATTTTGGTCAGAATCAGGATGTAAATTTCTATGTAGGTGGCAAGAAGATACTACCCTTGCCTTAAAATGATGCTCCCGGGCAACTCAGAAGGTCACAATAACCCATTTGACCTACAGGACCGGCTTGAAGAACAGTTTCTGCTTTGCATCAATTGTGTTTCGGTGCAGTTGCTACAACAACTTTGTTTCATTTACCACCAAAGATAACAAGAATTATAAGAGTGGACTTATTACACCAAAGCAGAGAACTTCCATAAAGGTTTAGGACAGCAGGGAGGGTTGTCCAGAGCTGCTGCCAACTGGCCTGGAGGAGCCTTTTTCCTGTGCAGTAAACAACTTTAGATTGATAGCCTGGATGACCCAGTGACCCAAGTGCAGCACAAACAGCACTGAGGCAAGCAAGCAAACCACACTCCCAGTCTTCTCATCCCAGTGTGGTAATGTCACATTAATAAAGGCGCTGAGCATAAGCTACAAGCTGCACCACCCAACACAGTCTGCCTTCTACCCTGTCTGGCATGGAGCTGATAAAACCCAGCTTAAAAAAACATTACTTTTAGGACAGAAAACTTGATGCTAAGCTATCCAAGAGCCATGAGGATGTCCCTCCTCCCCAGCTCCTGTCACAAGCACTTTCAGAGCTGCAGCTACAACTGATGGGCTTTTCAACAGCCTGATAAGTGCCTGTGTGATAAGGCAAGCCCTTTCACTGCAAGCCACATACCTGCTGAGGACAGTTTGTGCGCTCGCTTTGAGTAAACAGCTGGCTTTAGCTGCAGCTCAGTTCACCAGGAACCATGGTTCAGGAAACATGGCTGAGACACAGACACATGGCTGAGTGTGTTTCACCATCTGCCCCGAACACCCAGAAACCCAAAGGAGGGAAGAGGCCAAAAAAGTCCCATTCACCTTTAAAAGAATCCTACCCATTGGATAGCAGCTTCTGTGTTTGGTTTACACACCAACAGCAGGGACACCTTAATGGACAAGTCATCTTTCTCACTCACTCAGGGTGCTGCAGACTCCTCCTCCTGTTCTTTCAGGAAAGGAAGTTACTGGGGAAAATGCTGGTACTTGGCCAAAGGCCCAAATGAGTCTCAAAGCAAAAGCACAGCTCCATTTTCAAGCCTGGAGTGCCTCTGGGGTCCAGCAAGCCAGCAGCTATATTCATAGCAGGGAAAACCTGGTGAATTACAGCTCTGGCTGCTCCTGGAGGGAGACAGGAAGGATCTGACAGTTGTTTTCCTTCCCTGCTCCTCAAAAGAAAACAGCATTTGGGTCTTTCTCCAGCATTTTCATCTGCTATAAATGTCCGTTTTTCTCAATCCTGAAAAAGCCTCTTGCCTATCTGAGCCACAAATCCTCCCAGATGGAGCACAAATAACATCCACTGGATGCTTCAGTACAACCCACATCCAGCCTGGATAATACCCACATAGACAGAAGCAGCCCTGCAAGCTCTTCAGATAGGAAGGCAGCTTGAATCCAGCTGGGGATGGGCGAGGAAAAGCAGTGAATGACCAAGCTCCCACTAACAGAAGGCTGCCTGGAAAGGTCTAAAGCCTGTGTTCTTCACTAAGAGCTAAGACACAGGACAAGGAGGTGACACTGAGCAAATGCACAGTGATTTAAGCAAGCACTGCAGTGCTGGCACACCACAGACACTACAGGTACGAACAGACAAGTTAGAACCCCAGAATGGGTTATCAAAATAGAAGAGCAGGTACTTTCAGATCTAACTCTTATGCCATTACTGTGTTCAGCTCGGACATGCAAAAACCTAACATGGGAGGTGTCAGTGAAATCTGTAGCATTTAAAGCAGACGTTGCTTGCTTTGAGTGGAAAAAAACTGATCCACTACAACTCCCAGGGCCTCTCAGGATGTAGCAAGGTATCTCTAAGCAAAATGAGTTGGAATAATACAGGCAGTTGCTGCCCCCCAGCTGGTGATAACTGACCTGCTAGTGGGAAATGCTAAGTGTCAGAGTCAGGCTAGTTTAAAACACTGGGGGAAGCAATCTGAGCAGACGTGACTAGTGCTGCATGAATACAAATTAGGGAGCACTCATGGTAAATCCTGGCAACAACGTCTTAATAGTCAGGAAGGGAAAAAAGGAGGAAATGGGCAATTGCATCTTAAACCACACTGGCTTTTACCAGAGTAATCCAACATGCCTCTAGAGAAAAGGGGCATGAGACATCAGAAGTGTGGGGGTGCAGCTAAACAATTAGCTGAGGGGGCAGCACAAAATGCTGTTTGAGAGCCACCAAAAAGAGCACATTTGGAGCAAACACCCAGGTAGCAATCTACAAAGGAATCCCTCATCCTACAGGACAGCTTGGATGTGCCTCTCCTTCCCACCCAGCTCCAGAACAAGGCTGCTGTTCATGCGCAGGATTGCTAAACCTAAAATTTCCTATCAATTCCTGCACTGCTGCTGCTTGTCTGTCATGACTCACATTAATTACACCATCTTCGCTTTGTGACTACCTGTGCTTTCTTTAGCACAGGTAAGTCTGCAGCATCCACTCCACTCAGTGTGTGTGAAAACCACATTCCCAAGCACCAGTGAGGGAGTAACTTGACTTGGCAAAACTCTGCAGACCATTAGAGCAGAGCATTAGAGACAGCTCAACACCCCCTTTAAAACACAAGCAGTAGTGACTTTCTTAACTGATGCAAACTAATTGGTATTTCCCCCCAACTTCTGCTGAACAGTGAGTGTTAAACTCCAGCATTTTAATATTCTTCCCTCAACACAACATTAGGAGAGAAAAGATTACCCAAAGCAGCTTCTTGAAGGAAGGTAAATCACAACCTCTGAAACACCAGCAGAATGTTTCCTAGAGATGGAGATGTTGGCTAAAAGGATTCACTGTGCAGAGAGGGACTTAGTATGGGAACCCTCAGCATGTTTCACTGGGAAGAGCTGTAGATCAGATGCATCTTATCTGAATAAAGAGAAAGCTTTTTGCCAGCCCAGAGCTTATTTAAACTTGCTTCTGGGGGCCTTTACCAGGGTATCTGAAGGTTTCCTTCTAAGAAAGGAGCAATCTGTGAAGAGCAGAGGGAGTGTTCTTCTGCAAATGAAGACCCACAATTTTCTAACTCAAAGCACTTCAAAAAGAGACTCAGCATACCTCAGCGGCTGCCCTACTCTCATTGTCACTCTGAAGAGTCAGAATACTCCCTTAACGTGCAACAGCATGAACTGACTAACCAGCACCCTCTACACTATCCCAAGGTCCGCCCCAAAATAATTTGCTTAAAGCCACGTCACACTCCATGCAGCATCTCGTGTGTGCTTAGCGCAGGAAGCATCAACCAGCAGGAGGTACGTACGGCAGGTGTAAACATCTCTGTACTCCATGTGCTCGTAGTCGGGAAGGATTTTCATAAAACGCCCCGACTTCACTCGTGGGTTTATACCTGAACAGACACAGCAGGGTAAGTACCAGCAAACTCTGCTCCACTGTAACCAGCACTGTTAACAGTACGATGAACCGGGACCAACCATGCAGGAAAGTCAAACTCTTTTTCGACTTCACTTCCAGTTGGGGGCACCATTTGTTTGCATCAGCCCAGTCTCAGGTATACCTCGTTAGCAGGATTACTCTGTGTACACAGAGCTTGGTATGCTCAAGACTCCCCACAGACAATATGTATAAATGGCATCCAGTGAATTCAAAGTGGAATCAGGGTCCTCTTCAAACTCTGTAGTGGGACTATAACAAGCAATGCTGCCTCAAGAAGCCACTTAGGTCAAGTAAGCACATGGACAGTAGCCCAGGCCTTGGATTAGTCATGCTTTCTGTAACCTAAATTCAGCTCCCCATTTCCCACACTACTTCTTAGAGAAACACATTCAGTGGACAGAAAAGTGTATGTGAGCACTGCCAGTAGCCCCAAATTAACTCTTCTGCAATTAGAGAGTTTTATGGAACAGCAGAGAAAATGAGGTCACCCCACCAGGAAACTGTTCCACTAAGCGCCTGCAACAGGGCAAACTGTTGAATTTGGTCAGGAAAGCAGAGATGGTGCATCCCTGAAAGCCAGAAACTGTGGGCAAGTATTCTCACTTTAGATTTACCATTGCTAGTTAGGACTGTTGAATGGATATGGACACAGTCCTTTCTCAGAAGTATAATTTACTGTCTGTCACAGAGGTTCTCAGATGTCAAGTGTGGCTCTCTGCCAACGAATGCAGAAACTACTTTAGTATAAAGGAAGACTGGAAACATGTGTAAAACAAATCCTGTCTGATTTTCCCATGGATGCTCAGCAAATCTACTAAAGGTGGGATTAAAACCCTTCTGCCTGCTGCTCTTTCCAGCATTAAGATCAATGCTTGAGGTCATCGCTGTTTCAAGGTTTAACAAATACGGTACATGTAGAAGCTGAGCCAGATTTTTGGTCTGCAAATCTATGGAGACCTCTCATGACTGACCTCTCTGCTTTTGTTTCATAAAGCAGGACCTCCTTTGAACAGCCAGAAGCCATAGATCAAGTGCTTCAGGTCATATCTTGTTTTTTATCCTAAGGACCACAGGTAAGTCAGTCCTTTACAAGATCTGTGATCGGGAATCAAGACAACACAGCTTGGCAGTGCTGGTATGGGAGCTCTCTGGGGCTTTGCAAGGCTTTCTGAGCAACCAGCCCAGCTTCTGACTGCAAAAGGCAAGGTTTGGTGATAGGGGAGACAGCCTCACCATGGACCCAGGCCTTCACTCAGCCCTTAGCATACCTTGGTTTCTCTCATCTGATGATGCCACCACCCCTCCTTACTGTAAGACAGAAGATGCCATCTGCCTTGTATAAGGCACGGTGGGTCTGAGGATTTGGGGTTCTACTATGTTACTGTTCCTAAAACTCACAAACACCTCGCAGAGGCCCAGCCGTGCTAAGCTCCCCTCCTTCAGAAGCAACTCAGAGGAATGCTCATTCCTTTACCTACTGTGCTTTCCCACTTGACAGCATCTAACAATGTCCTTTCACCGAGATCAAGACTTAGCTGCATCAGGGCCACGAAAAAATACCAGTTAATTCCTTAGCAAGATCTGAAAATGGCAAAACAGGAAAGGATGAAAGAACTCTAATACACTTTATAATAAGGTTAAATTACACTTGCTTTTCCCATCAAGGGATTGAGGGGCATAGTCATCTCACTTCTTGGCATCTACTTAGAATTAAATAAAACTCCAGACGTATCAACTTCACAGATGAATCCCCTGCCATCAGCAAGTAAGTCCAAATAACTTATGCTGTCAACATTTAATATTCTACACATATATGCTTTCAAAATTGGTACTAAGCAAGGACATATGGATCTATAGCAGCTTTATCACTTACGCTTGGCATAAACGTCTCGACAGGACACTCCTGTGATCTCCAACTTCCGCAGGTTTTCACAGACCCCATATTCTGCAATGACACAGACAACAATGTCAGCTCTGGCACAAAGGTGTTTGCTACCTAGGATCTTGAGATCTACTGTTCCAGAAAACACAAGATCTTATTAGGTGCTTATTATCCTGCAAGAATAATCTTATTATTCTTGCAAGCTGCTGCATTAGTCCAAGAATCTTATTTCTGCTTTGAAGAGAAAACAGAAAATTAGATGTAATTTCACTAAAATTTGGGAATCTAACACATTTTACATGCAATGCCTGCAACAATAAACACACCATCAGGAACACACAAACACACCAAAGTTACAAGTGCTTATACCTAGACCACAAAGAACGTGAAATGTGGAAGACCTACTCATTCCAACTGGGACTGTATGCTCATTTAGATCAAATCATAACTCTGTGTAGTAATTATCAACTCCCACTGAGGTACCCAACAGGGAAAACTTATTAGGATCCTACAGAACAGGTCACACAGACTTTAAAAAGAATGAAATGGAGACATAAGACAGGCATCAGCATGTACAAATATGGTTACACTTGAAAGCAGATCAGATTGAGATGGGTCTGTTGTACATTCAAGTGCCTTTGACTGGTTACAGAACACCCTGAAAACAAAGCAATACAGAGATCTCATAGGCAGCTTTGAAGCAGAAAATGAGATTCTCCTCTTTCATTTTCAGGAAGTACACGCTGAACTTCTGAGAAACCTTAAAAAAGAAAAAAAAAAAAAAAGAAAGAAAAAAAAAAAGCAAGTGCTAACATCTCAATACAAGAAACCCTTAGAAGCTAGAGGGAGGGAATGAGAAGAGGGAGATCCCAAAAAATCATCATCAACAAAAAACATCATGCTGCAGTGACCCTGATAGATCTCAGTATAGAAAACTACACTCCTTGACATCAAAGACATCTACACCACAGATCAAACACCAGCCTGCCTTAGCAGTACCAAACATCTGCCAAATATTTAAGTGTATCTGTGAAGACCCCTACCCAATTATTAAATATTAAACTTATCTGCAGTAGAGCTTCCTTGAATTAACAATTTACTGTGACTGCCAAATACCACTACTGAATGTTGGTAACCTACCGCAAACCAAGAATTCATTTTTCACATATAAGAAAACCAGAAGTTTCCCTGAATGAATTCAACCTCCTCCATTCTATAAATACACTTGTGCTACATGTACACGATGATACAGCACATGCAAAGCTTACTGTCAGCCTGCCTACAGGGAACGCACATTCTGCACAACATCACTTTGGGTAAGCAAGTTCAACAAAGAGTGGGCAGAAGGTACAACAAAGACATTGCCCTTCATTAAAAGATCCAAAGGTCAGTGGGAGAGTTCCTGCTGACTTCCTTAGCAAAAGCCACAGGAAGCTCTAAGCATTACCAAACACAAGGTGGGATGAGGAAGCACCATTAGCCAGGGAGCAGACAGACGAACTTGCAGGAAAGGACTTCCAGCACAAACAAGCTATTTAGTGCTGGGCTGCAGCCAGCTCATTCTGCAGATGGGTGAAACCAGAGCTCTGCTGGAGGCTGGAAATTCAGACCCAGGCAGCAGGTCATCCAGCCCTCCTGACAGAGCTATCAAGGCTTTCAACCACTGGTGTGCACTATGTGCACAAGTGGGTATGTGTTTGCTAATGGAGGGAACAGCGTGCTTCCTCAGCCGATTGCAAAGTCAGAGATCTTTATGACAGAAACAGGGTGGTCATAGCCTGCTATTTGCAAACAGCCAACTCTCTGCATGTAAACAAACACTCACCTGGCCACAGAACCAGCAAGATGCACGCTTTGTACAGCAGGCATTGCATCTAGATTAAATTCAGTATTACTGAAGATATCTGTGCTGCATCAGAAAGGGAGGAGACATGCAGAGGATCCTGCCCAAATGGCATTTCTTCGTGTTGCTCTAACAGCAGTACTAGCACAGTCATATTGTCTCTTCCTCCAGAAAGTGCTAATTTTTCAGTGTTTTCCCTACTAGATCTATAAATCACTTTGAGTGCACTGCCACAGTAAATCTATTACCAGCAGGTATCTTAAAACAACAGGGTGGGGTGGGAAGTGATTGATGTTAAAGCTCTATCCCGGTTTTATGCTCGTGCCCTTGATAACCTGCAGTGAAATATTAATTTTATGAAAGCCAAACCACTACTAAAGGTGCATTTCTAGCTTCTGGAGTTTATATCTTTCCTGAAGAGAGTCAAAGCTCTCCCAATAGCAAGCTCATTTAATTCAAAGAAAAAAAAAAAAAAAGAAAAAAACTCAGAATTTAGATGTGCTACATGTTATTTGATGTTAGATTCCAATACGGAATTATCAGAATAGAGAAAAATAATCAAGAATAAAGAAAACAGCCTAATTTTTGTGTGCCTTAATACATCTCGTTTTCTGACAACTAGTCATTATCCTGTTTTGCACAGCAAACAACTACAAAGAGTCAAAATCCCATAGTGATGGCTAAGCTCTGGTTAAGTGCATCACTTCAGCTCCTCTGATCCATGAGATGTTAACACCACAATGGCCTCTTGATGAGACAAAATAGTCCTTTGGCTCACAGCGCCTACAAAGCCTCCAAATATCACAAGCAACAAAGGCAAGCATCTCTTTAATCCATACATAAAATTAGAAATAAGTAGAACTTCAAGATAGCTACAGAAAAATAAAATGGATGTTTTCTTAACAAAGAACAGAAAGCCTTTTCCAAGAAAGCTTTGAAGGGCTCAAGCTTCCTAGGAAATTCCACTTCAGTGCAATTAAATTTATTTTCAGGAAACATATCTCAGTGCAACAGCTCCCTGAGTAAAGTATTTTAAAGAGTTAATAGTCACAGAAATCCACACACAAAATTTAGACTGTTAGAAAATAGCTACTTAATCCTACTTCAAAAGAAAGGCTGGAAATTGGGTTTATACTTCTTCCTTGACCAGCCGGAAAGCCTGTTTTATTAGATTTGTAAGAAATGCTTGAAAGATCTACCAAACACAGAGTGACACAGTGCTGTTTCCACAGTCACATGCACTAGAATTTAAAGGACATGGGAAGGCAATTCTACATTTATTAGGAACTGCACTAATGCAGTTTACCCCCTGGCCTGCCTCTTGCCTTTTGCTCTTTTGAGCCACATGCTCCCATCTCCTCTCTCGAAGCCACGCCATACATCTCCTTCTGCGTGGCCTGCACTGAAGTTTAAAAAAGCAAACCAACAAACAAACCAGGTTCTTCCAGCCCAAGTAGGGAAGAACCCCCATACTCTTATCAAAGACCAAATTACTGCTTTTCCTCTCCATCCTTCTCAGCACAGCAACGCTAGTCAGCAGCTGCAAGCACTCAATGTGGACATCCGCAATCCAGAGGAAGTGAGGATGTCTGGAAGAGCTTGACACCCTTATCACTGCTATGTTTGCACTGTACCCTGCCTTATCAAGTCCTCCAATTACTCCTGGGTAACTGTGTGTTTACAAGGCTGTGCACAGAAACTGACTAGATTATTTCAGAGAACACAAAAATGGAAGATTTTCAGGCTAACACCCCCAAAATATCAGGTGGATAAGCTTGGAACCAACTTCTTGTTTCTAAAGGCTGAACTATCAGATTGAAATACACCAAATAGCTTCCCAAACACTTCATCCAAGGGAAGGCTTGTAGTTACCACCAAGATACTTTGCAGCCACAAATACAGACATTTGATCTGCAACAAATTAAAGCATCTGTGGAAACCCTAAAGCAAAAGATGGGTAGCTCTAGGTCTACAGCTTACAAGCTGACCTAACGAAGACTCTCTGAAGGATGGCTACGGCTAGTGAGCACCTGCCATTAGCACTGAGAAACAGCAAACTATTGCCAAGTTGTACTCTAAAAGCCAAAGAATGTGGTCAGAGATGAAGAAAAGCCCATGATGGTTCACCAGAAAAACACACTATACAGTGTTAACCTCATGTAAAGGGAGGTTAGAGCACTGTGACTTATAAAAACCACCTCTGTGTTTACTAGAGTGCAGGACTACAGGAAATTGTTCCTGTTGTGGAAGCAGTTGTACATCAAACTCCTGTGTGGATTCTCTGGAGTCCTGTAAGAGCTGAGCTCCATGCAACAGCTCCCTCTTTGATTGTATAAACAAGATTTCCCACTCTTCTCCACAGGCACTTCCTTCTATACAACCTAAGCCTTTTCATTCAAGTTCCAGATCTGGTTATTCTGAATTACTGGCCTGTTCCCAGGTGTTCTGCTGCAGCTGAGCTGTTTTATTTTAAGATGAAAGCGGTTACCATTTAAAACAGACTATGAGGTGTTAATCAAGGTAGGTCAGGCCACCAGCCAGGGTGAAAGAAGCTTTAATTCTGCTCCCACTGCAGAGATCAGCAATCTCCTATTTATAGAAAACATGAAAGTGACTGCAATCCTCTTCTTGCCAAAGAAGCAATAGAGACATTGTTTACACCAAACAGTTGCAATGATAAAAGGACAACAGCTCTAAAAAGCCATGGGAGTGAGGCACAACCACTTCTGGTTAATCCCAGTACTCTCCCAGCTCAAAATCACCAGCAAAAGCCACTCCGTTTTCAGGAGGACAAGTCCTCTGAATGCTTGCACTAACCAGAAGATGTTCTCAAGTCGAATTTACAGCTGAGTCAGCCCACAGTAGTCCAAGAACAAGATACCAACAATCAATGGCTGACTGAGGCAATGGCTGGGCTTCTCTCCAAGAGCCGTTCCATTTAATTTTAGAACCATCTTTCTTGTTTCTTTACTGTTGTGCATTTCTGAAAACATAAATTGTTCTGCATACGCAACTGACACAAAGTTGAAGTTTACTAGTTACTACCTCAGAGAGCTCAGCTCTGGAACATCATCAGTAGGCTTCAGAGTAAATAAGACATCAATGCAAGGAGCACACCAGGAGAGGTGCACATGCTCTTGTTCTGTTTCTAGGACACACAGCTTCACAAGACTCAGGCAGATACAGGCACACATTGCCCTCAGCTGGGAAGTGGCTTGGTTTTGGGAAAGATTACAAAAAGTAACTCCGTTTCATGTTTGACTATCATAGAGTAACCAGCACAGGGTTATACAGAAGCACAGCACAGGATGTTCTAAATTTTACATGTGTATTTATACACCTGATGCCCATACAGGTCCTCAAGTAGTTGCGCACTCACATTTGAACACACTCAGTAGCTGACTGTGTGCAACAGGTCACTGAAACACACACAGATAACTGTAAAACAGCCTCATAAAATGACAGATTTCATACGTGTACAAATACTTATCCTGACAGCACTACCACAAAGGTGATTACTTATACTGCTGTGTAGAGCACTATGGACACTGCAAGTCCTTACGAACTGCTTGGAGAACCATAACTGGTTAAAACACTACAGTAACACTTCCACAGATTAAAACTTGCTTTATGCACCTCTCACCTTGTACCTAGCCAAGGGCCTTGAGACCAAAGTGTAGTCTAAAAACTTTCCCTTCCTGTCTGGTTCAGTTTTAGCCATATAAAGCATTTGTTTCTTCAAATCTCAGCTTAACTTTTGAGCATTGTTTTATCTATGTGCAATAAAATCCAAGGAGCAGCGATGAATTCAGTAAGCAAATTTATTTCCCAATCAGGCCTAATTTAGTGGTTCCTTTAGAAGACAATCTAGCTTATATTCAGAAGTTGTATACATTTCTCTGTAAACATACTGCCAGGATCATAACCTACTAAAATAATTAATCAGTGAAGTTTTGCAAACCATTCAAGAAACACACATTCATGAGGATTCCACAGTAGTAGAGGAGTATAAGGAAAGAATGAATACTATTTTATTAGCCTGTCTCCAAAAAACAATGTTAAGTTACTGGGACAACAGGATCATCCCATGCTGAAGTAACGAACAAGAATGCTTTGGTGTACATTTTCTAGGTACAGCCTTTGTACTGTCCAAGGGTTCCTGGATAACGCTGATAAGGCAAGAATTCATTCCTTCAAGGCTGAATGCATTTGAACAGATCCCACTGCTGATGACAAGCAGCCACTCTGACATATCTAAATTCTTCATCTTGATGCCCTCACTGGTATTAAAAACAGAAAACAAAAACAAAATATACATGACTTCATGTGCTGGCAGCAGATGCACCTGGCAGGATCATACTATTTAGAGAGGCGATGAGCACAGTAGGACAGCCGCTGGATTAGCAAACAGGGAACAGAGAGTCACAATGTCATCAGAAAAAGCACAAGGAGGAAAGAGTAAGAATTTCAGCCTAACAGAGCAGGGCCACAGCAGCACAGAACTGAGACACTGTACCAATCCACTCCCAAGCCTTTGCATTAATGCAGCACAGCATCCTTGCAACAGACACTCCCCAGGCAATGCATATGCAAACCGCGAACCTCCAGAAATCTGGCCCTGTGCTTCCCAAGATGGGACAAGAACGGATGACCTTCCCCAGGGCTGCCCTTATCCATCTGCTCACTAGACCCCAGCGGGATCCCTGCTCCTGCTTAACCCACTGTGCCTCCACACCCCCACGTCCCCCAGCTCAGACTCACTCTGCAGGGACTGATCTGTCTCTGTCCTCTCTACCTGAAATATACCATCCTCAGGATTCACCCAAGGACACCCTCCATGGAGGCATCACCCACCAGGGCCTGGTCCCATCCCCATTCTTCCCCTCCAGCTGCCACCCCGGGGAACAACCCCAGCTCGATGCCCTTTGCCATAGCCGCTCACACGTCACTCCTTTTGCAGCAAGGTCCACCAAGGAAGGGCCGCGCCCCAGAGGACCCGAGATGTACCGTCTTCTCCACCTCCACCCCCAGAGCCCTGCCCGGCCCTCTCACGACCCCATAACCCTCCGCTCTTCCCTCCACCCCCCAGACCTCCCACACCATCCCCTCCCGTTTCTGCACAACCCCACCGCCTCCCGATAACCTCCAGGTGCTCCTGCATCGCCCGGGACCCTGTCCTTGCACCGCCGGCCCCCATCCTGCACCCCCCGGCTCCCCACCTCAGGGCGGGCGGTACCTTCGCGGCAGCGCCGCCGCCAGATCGTGTCAGTGCGGAGGATGCGGCGGAAGGTGGTGCAGACGCGGGCCAGGCTGGGCAGGTCGGTACCGGGCAGGGAGCCGAAGATCTGCACCAGGAGCTCAGGGGGCAGCTCCAGGATGGACAGCGGAGCCCGCCCGGCCGGGCCGGCCTCGCCGGGGTGCGACAGGGGCCGTCCGCCCTCGATGCGCTCCGCCGCCTCCTCGTCCTCCGCGGAGCCGCCGCCTCCGCCCGCCTCCTCGGGGTCGGTGTCGGTGTCCGGCTCGCTGTCCCCGGCCGCGCCGCCGCGCCGCTGCTCCCGCGCCGCTCCCCGCCGGCGGCACCCGCGGGCCGGGCCCACGCCGCACAGGCGGGCGCACACCGCCATGGCCGCCGCCGCTCTGCTCCGACGGGGCGGGGCGTTGTGCCGCGCGGAGCCGCGCGCCCCGCCCCCCGTCCGGCGCGACCGGCAGGAGGGAACCGCGATCGCCCCCTAGCGCGCGGGGGGACCGAGAACCCGGCGACGGGGCCGGTGGCCGGTAGAGCCGCAGAGCCGCGCTCGGGGCGGCGAGGCAAGCGGCCCGATTCGGTTGGTAAAAAAGACACCTTAAATGGTACTCTTTCGCCTGCGGAGGGGAAGAAAAACGAGGACACCTTTGCTGCCCCGTGTGAGGATCGAACTCACGACCTTCAGATTATGAGACTGACGCGCTACCTACTGCGCTAACGAGGCTCCTCGAAAGCGTTTTCTCCGCGCTGCATGCTTCCGCCTACCCATCCCCTCGGTCCCCGTTCCTGCTTTTCCATGGGGTGGTGCACGGGGAACCTCCCTTCTTTGCTGCTTTTCTTTCTTCGCAGAAAAACCTGCCTTGTTCTTTATCCCTAACTCGTTCTGTTCTATGCTTTCCTGAAAGACCTCACGTATTTTGCAAATGGCTCCTCTTTCCCAAGCTGTTCTGCAAGAAAGACCCTGGGTTTGGATTTTTGTTTCCGTAAACGGCTCTTTTTTACCCATGGTCCGCAAAACAGCTGCATTACAGACTCCTGAGCGTCCCCATCCAGGTCTGCTGGCCAGGGACAGGCCACGAGGGCTGCGCTGACAACGTGCTCGCAAGGAAATCAAGTTGTTTTCACATAATTGCAAGGATTAAAGCCAGCCTTGTTTGTGTTTGTGCTGTGCAGAGTCGATGCTCGACTGGGATTTCTGCAGTGAAATGAACTCTGTGCATTCACTGAAGCACACGGCGGAAGAGGCTCCCTTGTGATGCCACAGAAGTGCTGCCCTGAATCCTAATCGACAGGCCTCACCCTTAGTGAGGGTCTCCAGGCAGCAGTCACCATGACAATCAAGCAGCACATACCTAGATTGGAAGAAGATGGGAAAAGAGACACTTAATTGCTTTGGAAAGTCTCCAGACCTCACCCACGAGGATCACTGCAGGGAAGCTGTTCACCTGCAGAGCGAGCGACTGGCAGAAGACGAAGGAACAGCCCTTTAGATATCAGTCCCACCAGACAAGAAGAGATGTCTGGGTCAGCCCCAAGGATTTTGCCAAGGGTCTGGTGGGCAGCTGTTGTTGTCAGGGGGGGCAATACCCTAGTTTTCAAGGATCAGGTGGACACTCAGGTGTTGAGTTCAGGCTGCAAGGCTGTTGGTATAAACAAAATCACTGCAACCACAGGATGAGTAAATCCAAGGCTTCTTACAGCCTGAGCTGCTGCATTCCTCTCTCCAACACAGCCCACGTGCGGAATGAGGATGGCATTTTTAAGAACGTGCTAATCCTTTGGTGCTTTAGTGATGGACAAGTTTAGTGCCCACAGTTCTGATCACATCAAGAAAAGCTGTTCCAAGCATCTAAACCAAGGCACAAGGACAGTGAGTCACCTAAAACAGACATCAACCACTAGGAAATGTCTGTAGCTGGTTTCCACTTGTATTGAATCACACATTTTTGCCCCCACTATGTTACACTCAGCTGGTACTCAAAAGTTTCTGACACAGCTGTAGAAGGCCTTGTCATATCTGTTTGCATAGGAACTGATGGATTCATGGTGAGGACAGGAAAAGTACTGATGGCAAGGATTTTCATGTGAATGACACAAAAGATATCCTTGGTGATATTGCCTCGAGCAGAAACTCAGCAGTCTACAGCACAGACAAGCTTTTCCTTCTTTTACATTTTCTATTTTTATCTGGACTTTCTTCTTTATCCTTTTCCTCTGAATATTCCTGCTGTGATGCACAACCTTCTCTCCTTTTCTCTCTCCCACCCCTCCCTGTAACCTTATCCCCCAGCCTTGGCTCCATGGATGCTGAGCCACTGCATCCTACTCCATCACTTGGTGCTCAGACTTTCCCCCTGGCCCACTGACCCCCTTTCCAGCCCAGCCCAGCAGAAGGCAGGACAGCCCATCATAAATCCATGCCAATTCCCACAGAGCTCCATCACCCCATGCCATTTCCTCCAGATTAAGAAGAACAGGAAATCCATCTGGCTGAAAGGCAGTGCCACCCCCATGATACACTGATGTCACCTGGCAGGGAGCAAAGCCCAGCAAAGACAAGGCAATGCAACAAGCCCTGTGGGCTCCTAGTACTTCGGGTGACTGCTTTTCCGCTTCCCATGGAGCAGAGGGGGGGGAAAGTCAGCTTTTCGTCACATTAGAGAGGAGAAACAATCATTGCCTCCACCCCCAGTTTCAAGACCCAAACAAAAGGTTTTCAGTGCCATTCTTGTGGAACATCACACACAGATAGTTACATGCAGAGAGTTTGGAGGCTGGGCACAAGGAAGGTCCTTGGGGCCCAGAAGGCGGAGAGCAGAACAGGGTTCTTGTAACTGAACATAACTTACGAATTCACTGATAACCACCCCATCATCAGACTACAAAACTGGCACTTTCCCCTCTCTGTTGCTGAGTCCATTATCTTAATCTACCAGCTTTGTTCATGATGATAGGCAAAACCAGTAAAAATGCATTATCATCATTTTCCATCCTCTGTGGTGCTACCAAGTATCTGTGCACCTTCCTTTGTAAACATCACCCGAGTAATAGCCCTGAGCTTTCCAGTCCTGCTGTTCCAGGCAGGCAGTTCACAGGCATTAACACAGGGCTTTTTAAAAAAAAAAATGAACAAAAACAAAAAAGAAAGATGTACCAAAAGGAGAAAATTTTATTGTTGCATTTCCCTTCAGCAATTAAGGAGCTGATGCAGCTCCCACTACAGTCAATTAGTCTCCACGCTCACTCTAAAGGGCTTTGGATTGGTCCCAAAGTTAGTGTCCTCATTTTCTGTAATCCTGAAAGTGTTTACTCCTTCCCAGCCTTTGAGTGGGGATGAGCCAGCTGATGGCATATTCCGCCAATTATAACCTGGACAGCTAGGAGAGAATTATTTATTTTCCATTTGGCAAGAGGGACAGAAAAGTATGGCAAGGGAGGCTGAGACAGATGAACAAACCCTCTTCGCAAGCCCTCTTTGCCACGTGAAGTACTTGCAGCACAGCTTTTTTGGCATAAGCCTGCAGTGAGATTTCTGCTTTGTAATGAGCATCATTGGAGGCAGGACCCTTTGAAGAGAGAGTATTTATGTAGAAAGACCACAGAATTTTGCTTTGTTTTTTGTGATGTATTCGTTTTCCTCTCAGATATTCTTTCTTTGCTTTTTTGTAAGCTGGAAAATAGCTCTTCTTGTCATGATTTCAGTGGTTTTCCTTCCTTCTTTCTTTCTGTCTGGACATTGATTTTGCAGGATAAACTGATTAGTGGACAGACTGGGCTCTTCAGGGAAAATCCAGAGCACTGCAGAAAATGCTGCAGATGACTCAGGAAGCGTTTTGCATCCTTCTGCTTTAGAGCTGAGCCCAGTGCCTTCTCTTTATGAAAGAGATTAGGGTCTTTCTTCAACACACTGTCCTTGCAATGTGGTATTAGCCAATCCTAAAGATCAGCTGTGGTCATGAGTGCCTGGGGTCACCAAAGACTTTCTAGCACTCCTGCTAGAAGCAGTTGTTGTTCTTTCAGCTCTGGCCATGGTCCAGCCTGAACAATTTCATTGTGCCCAACACTTCTGGTAGCTCAGTTCGCAGAAGCATTATCCTGTCCAGGACAGATCACAGGACACACAGTCAGGTGTCTGAGATGCTATTACTGGGTCGGCTGCTGAGCAATGGTTGTGCAATCACAGGCAGCTCACTGAACCTCCACGTGTCTCAGTTTCTCACAATGTAAATAAGGAGGGTGTTTACTGAAGCCACAGGCGGCATAGTACTCAGTTAATATTTGAATGTGTGTGGAATTGCTTAAATCCTAAGAGTATTAAAAATCAGTGGAAAACTTTATTGCATGCTGTATTATCCCACAATTTCCCTGCTATGCCTTCCACACTCATGCTGTTGTTACTGTTTGCCAAGAGGTTATGGATCTGTTTGAGCGACATGTAGTACATAGGCATAAGTTGTTATTGCTTACACCAACTGATTTACTGTGCTTCCTTGTGAAACGAATGGCTCCTATTTAAAACGTGATCCTGAAGCCAAGAAGTTTTTGCTGGAACAGCAATAGCAGCAGTACCTGATGTCAGGGCTATGGCACATGGCAACGATCTCTTAGGCAATACTTCTTGCAGGGAGAGTGCAATGAGTTTTAGCCAAACATTCTAAGAAAATTGTGGTTTTGTGATGACATTGCACAAGTCTGTGTGCTAGTTTGGGTTTTACTGTCCAAAAAAAGCATGTCAGTTCATCTCAAAAGTGTTATATTCCAGAAGTTTTATGAAATACGTGGCCAGATAGAGGAGAGAGTCAACGTTCCCACTGGCGAGCAGCTTATCTAAGGGACAGCTTATCTGTTGTTAGACCTCAGAGAAAACTCACATATAGAAAATATTCTGCAAGTGGTTTCTTTAGCTTCACTTTTCTCAAGTTACATTTTTATATCCCCCCAAAAGAGAGATATTTTGTCATTCTCATCACTTCTTTGCTAGAGTTCTCCTAACTCCAAAGGTGACTTCCACAGAAAAATATGAAGTTTGGGAATTTGTTCATAGGGTAGTCACCACCTTAGGACAAATTTAAGATTAAAACTTCTCAGAAGAATTATTTTAAGGCATTGCAAACAATTCACTACAATCCTACTCTGTCTCAAAATCTTCAATAGTAGCTGGGTAATGGCTGCACACTGTGTTAAAAAATTAAGGCCCACATTGATCTTTACCTGAGCGACATCAGTAAGAACAATTCATGAAAAAATAACTGAAGGAAGGTATTTTGATTCAAGTTTAAATGCAAGTTACTCTCAGCAGTTGTCCTTCCTTTCATTTTGTGTTTTCTCTCCATGTTTCTGGTGGATTTTATACTGCTGACAGCTGCTGAGCTAATAGCCCTAGACACTAAAGTGCTGTCTTCCAGCAAGGGTGTAGCACTGCAGAGGAACAGCTTTGTCTATTCACTGTAAAAGCCTTTTCAGTTCTGTTGTGCCAGAGAAGTGAGGGGATGGTTTATAATTCTGACTGTGAAATACACTCACTTTGTTGTGAAGCAGCTCATATGTAAAAAAAAAAGAAAGAAAAGTGGGAGTTTTTCCTCAGGGAAATGCTGTAAATATCAGCTTGGGTTTGGGTTTCTTGCTGGCTTTTAACAAAAAAGGCAAAACCTGAAACCAACCTTGTGGAAGAGATAACAGCTGGGAAAAGCTGGTGCTTTTTCCAGCTTCGGATTTAGTATAGCCTGCTGTATAGGGTGCAGAGACAAGAATCCGAGAAGGAATCCAGATCCAGCTTGTGCTCTAACCTGTCTCGTAAGTTCGGGCAAATTGCATCTCTTTTGCTTCATGAAAAAGTAGGGCAGGTAGATGTTGTAATAGATAGTTTACCCCATCCTTCTCCCTGAGATAAAAACAATTCTCCCCAATCTCTTCAGAACAGATGTTTCACTAATTTCTTGTTAAACAAAAATATCCGATAGTGATTATTCCACTGCTTTCCTAGGCAATTTGTTCCAGTGCTCAACTATTCTTACCCTTAACCCAGTGCCTAATTTCTATTGCCTTTTCCAAGATGCAAGCTCATTATTTCTTGTCCTAGACTCACTGCATGCAGAGAAGAACTAATTCCCTCCTGCTCTGCAGCAATCCTTTGCATATTTGAAGACGATATAATGTCTCCTTTCAGTTAAGTCTTCTCTTTTTCAGGCTGAATGCTTTGTAAAGTGTTCTAAGACTAGAATAAAAATGCTCTGCGGGCTAGATCTTTAAAGGGCTCTGTTCCAGCGCAGTCACCAAGTTTGAAGCAAAAGCAACGTTTTCTCACTAGGGATGGAGAATTTGGGTGGTCCCAAAGGCTTTGTCCATTCTGTCATTCCAACTGCGCCTAACACCTTTCTCAAATCCAGACTCACCAACTGTCTGTGCTGTCGACACGCAGACATAGGCGAAGGTTGACATGACATGAGGAGGGGAAGGTCAAGTGAGTCTTGGTGTGGATGTAAGTTTTCCTTCTCACAGTCTCTGCAGATTATTTATGAGTGGAAAATGTGATAGCCCAGCCTGTCAGCAGATACTCTGATTGTGGCTCTTCTGAAGCACCATATGGATGCTTTCAGCCTGAGCTGCAGTGCTGCTAACAGTTGGTAGTGTGGATGGAAACCATGCGACACGCAGTGCTCAGTACTGTCAGCCCTGCCACTGGGACTGTCCACCCCAAAACCAGTGCTACCTGCTTTCACCAGGGCTTGTCATAGAATCATAGAATAGTTTGGGTTGGAAGGGACCTGAAAGCTGATCCAATTCCAACCTCCTGCTAAGGGCAGGGACCCCTTCTACTAGACCAGGTTGCCCAAGCCCCCATCCAACCTGGCCACACAGGCTGCGGCAGCCCCTGGCATACAATTCTGAGAGCGTAGTGGAATTTCCTCATCCCGGAAAACGTGTTTTAAAAGGTGGTGGTTTAAAAAAGAAAGAATTCTGTTGAAACAAAACCGTGGGATTGCTAGTTTAAATTTCAGATGTATCAGCCTTTTGATGATCATCCACAGTGTCTCACCTGCTGTCCCTGGACAGTGATGTGATGGAGAGAGCATTCATAGACCTTAGGGCTGTTTTTCTTTCCTTGATTAGTCACATCTTTAATAGCCTCATCTTATAATTATACAAGCACCGGAACTGGATGACCCTGAATCACAAAATTACGTGAGGAACACTCATTCCAGCATGTGAGCGCAGCATCGCTCTTAGCTTCAGTGCATCATTCCACCCCCAAAACCCCTGATAATCTCTATGCTGGTTAGAAAACGGTCCTTCTCCCTGTACTCATAAGGATACTGCTGGCTGCAGCTCCCTGTCCCTTCAGCCACAGAAGCTGGATTGTAAAGTGAGATTGTGTAGCCCTATTGCTGCAAAATCATTCTTGTATTTCAAAACACGGAGCCGAGAACATATGTGAGAGAAAAGAGAAAGAAAGGCAGCTGAAAGTCTACAGCCAACAGCTTGTGTAAGAAAGCTGCTAAAGGAGGAAACAGTTGGGCATTCTTAATCGCGATGCAGTTATCTGCAGAAAGAACACAAGCAAAGTTGGCTTGCGACTGAGATGGGTTGTGATCCAATCAATTCCTGACAAACCGCACGAGACCGGGTGCGGGGCTTCAAGGGGAATTGCAACACCTGCTCCTAAAACGTTGTTCCTGAACATAAACTTTACCATGGCCTCCTCATACTCATGTCTGTGGGTGCTGGAGGCAAAGTGAAGGTAACTCACTCTGCTTGCAGCATGGAGGTGAAGTTGCTTAAGGACACGTGTTGTCAAGGGGGGACATGGTGCTCCACTCTGAGATGGTCACGGCTGTGTGCTGCTGAGTGCGGGACGTGGCAGGGACCTCTACAGTGGCCATCGGTGAATGTTGCTGAAGGGGGACATGGTGGGGTGCTCTGTGGTAGCCATGGCTGTGTGTCACTGAGGGGCACAGACCTCTGAGGCAGCCATGGCTGTGTGTCACTGAGGGGCACAGATCTCTGAGGCAGCCATGGCTGTGTGTCACTGAGGGGCACAGATCTCTGAGGCAGCCATGGCTGTGTGTCACTGAGGGGCACAGATCTCTGAGGCAGCCATGGCTGTGTGTCACTGAGGGGCACAGATCTCTGAGGCAGCCATGGCTGTGTGTCACTGAGGGGCACAGATCTCTGAGGCAGCCATGGCTGTGTGTCACTGAGGGGCACAGATCTCTGAGGCAGCCATGGCTGTGTGTCACTGAGGGGCACAGTGGCAGTGCTGAGGCAGCCATGGCTGTGTGTCACTGAGGGGGCACAGATCTCTGAGGCAGCCATGGCTGTGTGTCACTGAGGGGCACAGATCTCTGAGGCAGCCATGGCTGTGTGTCACTGAGGGGCACAGATCTCTGAGGCAGCCATGGCTGTGTGTCACTGAGGGGCACAGATCTCTGAGGCAGCCATGGCTGTGTGTCACTGAGGGGCACAGATCTCTGAGGCAGCCATGGCTGTGTGTCACTGAGGGGCACAGATCTCTGAGGCAGCCATGGCTGTGTGTCACTGAGGGGGCACAGATCTCTGAGGCAGCCATGGCTGTGTGTCACTGAGGGGCACAGTGGCAGTGCTGAGGCAGCCATGGCTGTGTGTCACTGGGGGCACAGATCTCTGAGGCAGCCATGGCTGTGTGTCACTGAGGGGCACAGATCTCTGAGGCAGCCATGGCTGTGTGTCACTGAGGGGCACAGATCTCTGAGGCAGCCATGGCTGTGTGTCACTGAGGGGCACAGATCTCTGAGGCAGCCATGGCTGTGTGTCACTGAGGGGCACAGATCTCTGAGGCAGCCATGGCTGTGTGTCACTGAGGGGGCACAGTGGCAGTGCTGAGGCAGCCATGGCTGTGTGTCACTGGGGGGCACAGATCTCTGAGGCAGCCATGGCTGTGTGTCACTGAGGGGCACAGTGGCAGTGCTGAGGCAGCCATGGCTGTGTGTCACTGAGGGGCACAGATCTCTGAGGCAGCCATGGCTGTGTGTCACTGAGGGGGCACAGTGGCAGTGCTGAGGCAGCCATGGCTGTGTGTCACTGAGGGGCACAGTGGCAGTGCTGAGGCAGCCATGGCTGTGTGTCACTGAGGGGCACAGTGGCAGTGCTGAGGCAGCCATGGCTGTGTGTCACTGAGGGGCACAGATCTCTGAGGCAGCCATGGCTGTGTGTCACTGAGGGGCACAGATCTCTGAGGCAGCCATGGCTGTGTGTCACTGAGGGGCACAGATCTCTGAGGCAGCCATGGCTGTGTGTCACTGAGGGGCACAGATCTCTGAGGCAGCCATGGCTGTGTGTCACTGAGGGGCACAGATCTCTGAGGCAGCCATGGCTGTGTGTCACTGAGGGGCACAGATCTCTGAGGCAGCCATGGCTGTGTGTCACTGAGGGGCACAGATCTCTGAGGCAGCCATGGCTGTGTGTCACTGAGGGGCACAGATCTCTGAGGCAGCCATGGCTGTGTGTCACTGAGGGGCACAGATCTCTGAGGCAGCCATGGCTGTGTGTCACTGAGGGGCACAGATCTCTGAGGCAGCCATGGCTGTGTGTCACTGAGGGGCACAGATCTCTGAGGCAGCCATGGCTGTGTGTCACTGAGGGGGCACAGATCTCTGAGGCAGCCATGGCTGTGTGTCACTGAGGGGCACAGTGGCAGTGCTGAGGCAGCCATGCCTGTGTGTCACTGAGGGGTACAGATCTCTGAGGCAGCCATGGCTGTGTGTCACTGAGGGGCACAGTGGCAGTGCTGAGGCAGCCATGGCTGTGTGTCACTGAGGGGCACAGATCTCTGAGGCAGCCATGGCTGTGTGTCACTGAGGGGCACAGATCTCTGAGGCAGCCATGGCTGTGTGTCACTGAGGGGCACAGATCTCTGAGGCAGCCATGGCTGTGTGTCACTGAGGGGCACAGATCTCTGAGGCAGCCATGGCTGTGTGTCACTGAGGGGGCACAGATCTCTGAGGCAGCCATGGCTGTGTGTCACTGAGGGGCACAGATCTCTGAGGCAGCCATGGCTGTGTGTCACTGAGGGGCACAGATCTCTGAGGCAGCCATGGCTGTGTGTCACTGAGGGGCACAGTGGCAGTGCTGAGGCAGCCATGGCTGTGTGTCACTGGGGGGCACAGATCTCTGAGGCAGCCATGGCTGTGTGTCACTGAGGGGCACAGATCTCTGAGGCAGCCATGGCTGTGTGTCACTGAGGGGGCACAGATCTCTGAGGCAGCCATGGCTGTGTGTCACTGAGGGGCACAGTGGCAGTGCTGAGGCAGCCATGGCTGTGTGTCACTGAGGGGCACAGTGGCAGTGCTGAGGCAGCCATGGCTGTGTGTCACTGAGGGGCACAGTGGCAGTGCTGAGGCAGCCATGGCTGTGTGTCACTGAGGGGCACAGATCTCTGAGGCAGCCATGGCTGTGTGTCACTGAGGGGCACAGATCTCTGAGGCAGCCATGGCTGTGTGTCACTGAGGGGCACAGATCTCTGAGGCAGCCATGGCTGTGTGTCACTGAGGGGCACAGATCTCTGAGGCAGCCATGGCTGTGTGTCACTGAGGGGGCACAGATCTCTGAGGCAGCCATGGCTGTGTGTCACTGAGGGGGCACAGATCTCTGAGGCAGCCATGGCTGTGTGTCACTGAGGGGCACAGATCTCTGACGCAGCCATGGCTGTGTGTCACTGGGGGGCACAGATCTCTGAGGCAGCCATGGCTGTGTGTCACTGAGGGGCACAGATCTCTGAGGCAGCCATGGCTGTGTGTCACTGAGGGGCACAGATCTCTGAGGCAGCCATGGCTGTGTGTCACTGAGGGGCACAGATCTCTGAGGCAGCCATGGCTGTGTGTCACTGAGGGGCACAGATCTCTGAGGCAGCCATGGCTGTGTGTCACTGAGGGGCACAGATCTCTGAGGCAGCCATGGCTGTGTGTCACTGAGGGGCACAGATCTCTGAGGCAGCCATGGCTGTGTGTCACTGAGGGGCACAGATCTCTGAGGCAGCCATGGCTGTGTGTCACTGAGGGGCACAGATCTCTGAGGCAGCCATGGCTGTGTGTCACTGAGGGGGCACAGACCTTTGAGGCAGCCCCGGCCGTGCATCCGAGCAGGGACACGGAGGGGCTCGGAGGTGCCGGGCCCCCCCCTGTACCCCGCTCCGCACCGCACCGCACCGCACCGCAGCACCGACCCGGCCCGGCCCGGCCCGCCACACCGCACACGTCACCGCCGCCGTGCCCGCCTCGCCCCGCCCCGCCGTGACGCGCGTTGTCAGCTGAGGGCGAAGTCGCCGGTGGCGGTGGCGGGGGGCGGGCGCCGGCACTCGGTGTTGTTCGCCGCTGCCGCGCGGGGTTGGCGCCGGGCCTGGGGCCGAGCAGCCGCCGACATGCCCTCGGAGAAGAGCTTCAAGCAGCGCCGTAGCTTCGGTGAGTGTCCCGGGGAGGGATGCAGTGCGGCCGGGTGGCTGACAGTGCCCTCGGGCCGCCCCGGCGCCCTCCGGGCCTCGTCGCTCGGCGGGCGGCTGGCCTGTCTGCGGGGTGGAGGGATCGGCGAAGCGGGGACGGGGAAGGGTTTCTGCAGAGGCCGCGGGGATCCCCGGGCAGCCCAGGGACGTGGCTGCCTCCCGCTGACAGCGGGGCTCAGCCGCCGGAGCGGGTCCGGCCGCTCTGTCCCGGTCGCTGGCGTCGCCGTGCGGCTCCGCCGAGGGCTGCGCGTTATCCCGGGTGCTTGGGCGGAAGGAGAGTCACCGCCCTGCTCGGCGCTGAGGTGGAGACACCCCCCGGGCTGGGCTCCGCTCCCCGGCAAGGTGGAGAACCCTGGGAGCTTGTGCCATGGCTCTGTTTCGGATGTCCGGAGGCATGAGCAAGGTATGGAGGTGGGCACGGTGCTGGGCCAGGGTGAGCTCCGCGTTGGGAGAGGGGCTTGGGATGAGGAGATGGCTTCTCCGTATCATCCGTTATCGACTGCAGAATTCCCAGGAGCCAGGAGCCATCAGTTTGTGTTGCATGCCAGGAGCTGGGCCTGCCTGTGCCTCCTGACGTGCCTGCTCAGCGTCCGGCCTTGTCTGTGCTATTGACAGGAGAATTAAGCTCCACTTACAATTCGGTACTTGGCGCGGGGTGAGGAATTCTCTACCCGAGTGGACTGGGTTGTATGCCTCCTGTCTCCATTTAGTTACCAAAAACTAGCGTGGCATCGAAAAGAGCTGTGTAATGATGGCTGGGGAAATGAGATTAGTCCGTTTCGAGAAGGAGCAGCCTTGATAGAGCAGTGCCAACACTTCTGTCTGTGCTTAGGATGGGATCAGAGCAATCGAAGATCTCAGTATCTGCTCGTGTGTGTCAGTGAGGTGGGCTGAAATGCTCTGAGGGTAACAAGAATTGGCAGCGTAACCTATATCTGCGTGAAGTATAAAATCCTATATGTAAAATTGAATTGGTGGAAGTAATTGATCCAGATTTTCTCTTCCTTCTGCCTTCGGGTTAAAGGCAAGCTGCTTAAGAGTGCTTTCTGGTGTGCCCACCCTTTGCGGTTCAGTTGAGCGTAAGCCACTCTCTGTATAGAAGCAGCAAAAATTTCAATCTAACAAAGTCTGGTTCTAAGCTGCTCCTTTTCTTGGAGTCCTTCAAAACTGTTGTTGACCCCATCGCCTGTCATTAGCCTCTATTGCAGGTATTAAGTTCAGCTAGGATGGCAGCCAAGCAGTTGCCACTGCAACTAATGTCGTCAGAGAATAGTGTTTATCTGTGGCTGACTGAAGCCTGATTTTGAGCACACCATATACAATAATCTCAGTGATTTGTCCGGTTTATGTTCCTGTTACTCCAGGGAGTTCTGCTGAATAGCATTGCTGTGGACAAACCTGTTTTCGGTTGCAAAGTGAATCAAACCTCCTTGTGCTTGCTAGGTTGACGACTGGTCTCATTCACTCGCTGTATCTCTTCTGTTTTTGGTTAATAATAACAAGTATTTTAACTAGCTAGTAATCTCTGCCCTTGAAGTGTTAATTCCGGTCTGTAAGAGCATGGCTCACGCTGTGGGATGCGAAGCAGGATGGCTTTCAGGTTCTCACTCCTGCAGTCAGGTGAAGGCTTTGGATGCTCCCTGCCTTAGTTCAGCTTGATTCATCTCCAGCTGAAAACCGTGATTCATGTGAGTTGCATTTCCTTAACCAGACCTGTGAAAAGGCACACGGATGTATTTCATGCACCCACATTTAATATAGACTAATGGAGAGCTGAGTGATGTTACTACCGAGTGATGGGACAGGTAATGTGTCCTATGCATTAACATACCAGCAGCTAGTTGGGCTGACGGGTGCTGATCTAAGCTCTTCCTCTTCCACGAGAAGCACGTCTCCCTGGCTGAGTGTCTGTTAAAGCTGTGATGCAACATTAAATCTCCTCGCTGAGAGGTGTTTATAAGATAGAGATGGCCTGGAAAGCCGTGACCTGCTGAAGACCAGAGAGGTTAAAATTGTTTGCTGAATCTGAAAGTAGGCAGGGTACAAGCAGATACAACTGCCTCTGAAAACAACTGTTCCTGTTTACTTTGCCTTGGATGTGTACTTTAGCCTGGTTTATAATATCTGTGCTATTAATATTTATGTCTGAGGAGAGATGAACTTTATTTTGAAAACTGGCACGAGGAGCAGTGCAATGTTTAGGTACAGAAGAACCTACCAACAGCTTCTGCAACACTGGGTGCAGCATAATCAAACCAGAAAACTGTAATTGGTAATACGAGAATGCACAGGGTAAACTGATGCTGCCAGGCTTCGGCTGCTCTCAGCTCTCACATAAGTGTTGACTGCGTCTGGGATCTCACAGAAATCTTACGGAATACTTAGTCATTAACTTGGGTGGTGTAATTTGGTGCCATAAATTTATGAGATTAAATGTCTGCTTTAGTGGGTAGAAAATGAGGGGTCTGGGGAGGAAGCTGTCTCCTTCGATGCTTTCTAGGAGTCTCAGGTAGCATGCATGCAGTACTTATTACCTTGGGTTAAAGAGCCAAGTGTCATCTGTCACAGGAGAGGTTTTACTTGTGACAGTGCTTTTCCCTTTGAAAACTGCTTTGGCTGAATTCGGTTTTGCTAACATGCAGTCACCTTCTTCAGTGGTGGAGAAATAAGGTAATAACACCATGAAGTATGGATGTAAACCAGACTTTTTTTAAATCTCTTGCAGAGCAAAGAGTGGAAGATGTACGACTGATTCGAGAGCAGCATCCAACTAAAATACCAGTAAGTCTGGTTGTTTTCATTTTTCACTTCAATTTCCAGTCTCATATATCTTTTAGCAGTTAGAAAAGAGCTATCCAAACAGCTGAAAGTTTGGCTGCTCTGGGTCACTAAGCCTGGCTTTCAGAAACGGTCTCAAACAAGTAGCCAGCAGTCAGTGTGGCAGAGCAAGGTGCTAGCTGGGACTGGAGGAAGTTGGGTTTCCTGTGTACTGCTGCCCAGTGTTGTAACTTCAAAGAAAACCACACCCCAGCTGAGCTCTGAGATTCTCCTGAGCGTTCAGCTCTCCTCAGTGTTTTTCTTCTCCAAAAGAAGAGTCTGCAGGGGCTAGCCAAGGAGAATACACAGTAATGGAGAGGCATATCTGCCCTTCATCACCAGGCTGTACTGAGAGGGACAGAAATGCTTGTCTTCCGGGAAATGGGCTTGTCTTGAGGGTCCAGAAATGCGTCCTGGCTGTCAGACCCCTCCACCTGACCTTAAAGAGAAGATCAGGCCTCACCTTCTTGCTCTTCTTTCGCTGGTCAGCTCCAAATGTTGCCCGAATTTTTGTTTTCTTTCATTTATGGCACCAGAGGGGTTACAGATGCAAAGTAAAGCATCTAGGAAGCAAAAGGCATGGATCATGTTCTATTGCTGATGAGTTCTTTGCGGCTGGTGGGCTTTGTGTGATGGCTGTCACCACAGTAAGCAAGAAATGCTTGTGGCTGGAACAGGGAAGGTCTTGGGAGATCTTGGTTGGTAGAACAGAGAACTGTATTAGATGCCTCAGCCTTTGGTACTTAGTGGTGAGAGCTGATGGTCCCTGTGAATGGAAATTCTGCTGTGAATAGACTGCTTGCAAACTGCACTTCAGTACAAGTTCATTAATGAAGCAGTTGTTGCCTCCATGTCAAGAAGAAACCAAAAAGTTTTCAGCTTCTGCTCATCTTTAAAGCTGTTTCATCCTGAAGCTGCTGCTGCTGTTTTACTGTGGTGTTGGGCGCAAGAACAAGTTCTGTTTTACAGCAGAGGTTTTTTGACTTTTCTGGAATGCACAGTTTTCCCAAAAGGCCCTTTCCTAATGAATCTTTCCTGACAGAAGATTGCTTTTTCACCCACCTTTCACAGATCACTTCGCTGTAGTCCCCAAGCTCTGTGAGCACAGATGGAAAGACACTGATTTATAGCAAAGCTCTTATTTTAAGTCAGCCAGGGACATACTACTAGCAAAAATCCAGAGGGACCTGATGAACTTGGTGACGATGCAATGATGCAGACTCCCAGTGATGGCAGAGGCCTGCTGGGATCCCTGGAGGCTTGCTGGGGTTGCTTGTCCGTGTCCTAATTTGGATCATTGCCTCATTATTATCGTTAGCAGTTCTGCATGAGATAAGATGTCAGTGTCACGCTAGCTGGTAAATCCTCCCATGCTATAAACGTCCTTTATTTTGCCGTTGGAAGTATTACCTGTTGGTCATGATCTGCCTTTTTAAAAACAGTGGTGTATTTTTTCCCAGAATGAGCCAACATTTGTTTACACTGCTGTAAGGAAGCCTTTGTCTGAAAAAGCTAAATTGGCTTGCTATCTCTTCACCTGAGCAGATCCTGAATATCCACACAGCCAGGCCTCGTGAGCATGGAAATGATCCAAGTGGATGGTATCACGTTGCTACCGTTGCTTTAAAAACAACAAACCCCGAATGGCTGTGGAAACAGGAGTGCACGAATTCTGAGATCATTTCTTACAAGCAGGAACTATATACAGTTGCTGGGCAGGGTGCTGCTTAAATTGGCAAATCTGCAACTTCCTTGTGAATTCAGTAGTTACAACCTAGCAATCTTGACAGAATTAGTGGTTCCTAAGTGTGCTGTCTTGACACTAGGGAGGAGAAAGTTCTCTCTTTTGAGGCTTTATAGGCTTCAAAAGTAGCTTTTTCTCATGTGTCAGTTACCATGTGAGGTGAATGGAATCACATACTAATCTGGAGGTGTATTTCTTAGAAAGAGAAGGTCTTAAACTGGAGAAATTCTAGTGAAAACTGCTTGGATTTGCAGGCTTCTGTAGCAGCCAAAGTCCCTAGTCAGCCACTGTAATGTGTTAAGAGTGAAGTGTGCTTATCTATCTTTTATTGGGTTTCCTTGTTGCTGGGTAATTTAGCACTAGATTAAATGATTCCAGCAAATGAGCTGTTCTAAAGCTGCACTGAAGCTGTGATATGTGCTGTTAAATCCCTGTTTGTTCCCTCTTTGTGCAGTGACTCTTGTGAACAGAACAAGAGGAGCACATGAAGATACTTGTAATTGTTGCTTTTCAGATGTGAGAGGCTGCATTCAGAAATGAGGGGAAATGGAGTTTAGCATAAATGCTCATACTTTGCTGTGTTTAGAATGGAGGGGGGAGATGGAGGCATCAGACAACTCTTCTGCCTTTCACATCTTCTGCCGCTTTCTTTTTGTGTTTCTCCTTAGGTGATCATTGAAAGGTACAAGGGAGAAAAGCAGCTTCCAGTTTTGGATAAGACCAAGTTCCTGGTGCCAGATCATGTTAACATGAGTGAGCTAATCAAAATTATCAGGTAATATGCTTTGGTTTCAGTGTAAGGTGAATCAGCCTAAGATTATGTTTATTTGTTAATTCCCCACCTGGTGTATGCATTTGGGAGCAGCAAATAGAAGATTCATTTCATGAGCCCTCGGTATCATCGCTGGGACAAATTGGTGTTTTTCCTTTGGCTTTGCTGGGGAAAAAAACAAACCTCTGAAAATTGCTGTTAGTCTGCTTTCAAGAGAAATAACTGGCTCCCAGAGATGTAGGAGAGAGTGTGGGGCCATGAGTGCCTGCCTAACAGGGGTGCCTCTGGCCCAGGGCTTCAGTGCTTCCTGCTTGGCTATTTTAGGCTGCCTTTCTTCACTGTGTTCCTTCTGGGAGCCCCTCTCTGGAGTGCTTGCCTCTTCCCACCCACTGGAGGGGAGTGTGGGCTCACAGCCAGAGCTCTGAGCTACTGCTCAGGGTTGATGTTGGCTCCCTTTGATCCTGAAATGAGGTCTCCCTCAATGATAGTGTCGAGGCTTGAAAAAACACCCCTTCAGACCAATGTCTTTTTGTCTGAGCTGTTTGCACAGACTGTGGCTTAAAGAGTGCTCTGCTGGGGGTGCTTCAGCTGTGTTTACAACAGGAGTCAAAGGGGAAATAGGCATGGAGTGGAAGTTGTGTGGTCTGAAACTGTGGTCAGAAGTTCTGCTACAAGTGCATGTCTCCTGGCTTAGAAGGAAAAGTTGGGTTCTCAAGTGGTAAGCTTGGAAGTCAGCAGCAAACCAGAGTTTGCTTCTTCATTGGTCACGGTGTAGCCCAGAGCTGGTTCATGGAGGCCACAAGCTACAAAGACTGGGAGTTGTCCGGGTTGTCCAAACAATCCCCTGCCTCCAGGGCTTGTACAGAAACTGTCTGTAGCAGACAAATGCCAGCTCTTACACGAGTAAGAAAGCGAGATAGGGTTTTGGAAGCATGATCCAGATTGCTTAAGTCTGACAGAATTTCTCATGGAACATTAAAGACCTTGGGCAAAAAGGTCAACAGCAGTCTGATGGAATTTTCCCACCTTTGTGCTTTGGCTTTATTGTTAATAGATAACTTGGTACCAGCTGGACTTGGTCCTCTGCCAGCCCTTCTTGTGCATAGCAATGCCTGCCCTTCCCAGCCCTCAGGTAGCTGCTGCCTTCTCCCAGCCTGCTGTCCCTGAAGGCTTGGAAGGGCTACTTTTCAGGGAGGCTAAATAAAGCCGTGTTCCCAGCTGCTGCTGCCCCTCAGCAGTGAGCAGAAGTGGCAGGAAGCTCTTTTCATGTGTTGTTTCCTTCTTTCTTTGGTTGCACCTCTACACAGAGTCATAGAATAGTCAGGGTTGGAAAGGACCTAAGATCATCCAGTTCCAATCCTCTGCCATGGGCAGGGGCATTTGTCCGACCTCCTCTTGCTTACTGTGAAGTAGGCAGAGAGCTCCTCTGTGCAGACCTGCTTTCCAGTAGGCAGCTTAGCAGAAATACCTGTTCCCCAGCAAGAGGAATGAATGATCCAAGAGAAACGCTGAAGTTAGATGTTTACCGTGCCACACAGTCTGTGCAGTCTGTCACTCTCTGCCCCCCTATGATGCTTCACCTGGACAGGAGGATATGAGGGTGCAAGGTGCTCCGAAGGTTAAACACAGGCTGTTACAGAGCTGGTGACAAAGGGATTTTAACAGGCCCATGGCCTTCACATGGAAGCTCTGCCTGGCCTCCCTGCCTGTCTTGAGACTGATCTCAAGGTCAGCTTGGGTTTACGTTCCCAGTGAGGTGCTGCTGAGCTAAGGTGCGAGCCAAAGGGCCCACAGGCCTTGCGCGTTCCCTGGTTGTACAGGGATCACTTTGCCTTCTCCTTTTCCCTTCAGTTTAACACCCTTGTCGAGCAGAGCTTTTCCAGAGGAATAAGGGCTTCTGCCAGTGGCTGTGTCAGACTGCACTGAGTAGGTGACCTCGTAGAACCTTGAGATGGGAAGCAAACGCCTTCTGCAGTGGCAGAGCTGCTTTGGGTGATGACATCTTAAAGCTGCTGCCAGTGGTGAAGGACTTTGTTTTGCCATCTGCTGTAAAGCCTTTGCGAAGAGATGCCAAGTCACCCCTGTCACACTCCTCCCCCTTTCGCTCCCCCCCACAGGCGACGCCTGCAGCTGAACTCCAACCAGGCGTTCTTCCTCCTGGTGAACGGACACAGCATGGTGAGCGTTTCCACACCCATATCCGAGGTGTACGAGAGCGAGAAGGACGAGGATGGGTTCCTCTACATGGTGTACGCCTCTCAGGAGACTTTCGGAGCGCAATCTTCTGTCTAAGACACGCGAGTGGCTTCTAGCCTAGGATTCTGGTTTACCCTTGGCCATCACCCCCACTCCTCCCCACACGCACCCCAGGGAAGGAAATGGATGTCACCTATGCTCTCAGTACTTTAGCATAGTCTTGCTTTAGCAGGTGTCTCATCTTACCTTGCCTTGTTTGTAACTATTAAACAGTACAGACGAGCACCTCCAGCTTTGAAACCTGCTGTAATATTCCACACAGGCACATTTACATTTCTGGACTTTATGAACGGAACCCGGTTGTGCATGTGACAAATTGCAAACAAAAGGGACACTCGATTGACTTCTAACACACAAACAGGCGCAAGGGAGGAGCTAAAGTGTTTTGTGTGACAGTTTTTTGGAAAAACCTCCCTTTTATTCCTTAAAACTTTCTTTTTTAAAAAAAAAAACAATGGGAAGGCTTCTCAAGAGAGCAAATACATTTTAACGTTCCAAAGCGGGACAGCTCGATCAGACTCGTGTCAGTGCTGCAGCGAGTTAAGGCGAGCGCTTGGGGTGAGCTGGGGGGAGTCCAACTCTTTTTTATCTCTTGTTTTTCGTGGCACTGCAAGCGTAGGAACGGTGCCAGTATCTGAAATACTCATACCAAACACCACAGCTTTATTGTAGTTTTAGGAAGTGTTTAACTGTAAAATACACACCTGGACAGGTAACACTGAAATCAACTCCGGTCTGTAAAGAATTTCCAATCCCTGTGTTCAGTGAAACACCGTTTTCACATGAGCTCGCTTCCATAAGATTTCCCCCCTCCCTAAGCCTGGAGTTCTGCTGTTCCCTTCAGAGGAGGAGGTATTGGAGGGACTCACTGGCAGCACTGGGGATACGTGTGGCCAGCCATGGAGCAGGCCAGTGTCTGCTAAGACACGAGCAGTGCCTGTCCTCGCTCTTCCCATTGGCTTGGCAGGGCCCTCCAACTGCTTTGTTGTACCCCCTCCCGTTGTACCTGCCACTGGCATTACCAGCCCACGCTGCCCAACCAGTCTGGCACTTGTTTGGGTCAGGGAGAATGGCTTTTGGAAGCGCCTCCGGCCCAGGAGCTGCTGTCCAGTCGATGAACAAATCATTTTTGCCATCACTGATGTTTCCTGCCACTTGTATGGGGTTGGGACGATGCTGGCGTTAGGCCTGACCTGAGACAGCCTTTGCAGAGGAAGGGTATTATATGGGACTGGTGTTTCTCCTCTAGAGTCATTGTCAAGTGAAGCATAGCAGGATGAGATTACTCGTGTATATTATGTGTCTGTAAACTAACTGCATCTGTTACTGGAAGCTAACTACTATAACAGGGGAAAACCAAGCAATACTACTGCGCCTCGGCACTCCAGCTCAGCAAGGTGTACACTTTTTACTACCTACACCTCTCTGCATGCATCTCCTTCACAAGGCTGACTGGCTTGGGATTTTTTTATTGGTTTTTGTGTTTGTACTCCGATGTAAACTTCTAAATGCAGCTTGTTCTATGTTTAGTTCTGTTCGTGTAAGGGATTGTTTAACTCATAACTGACAACCGTACTTGTAATTACGACGTGACTGACTGATAATCCTGTACAAATGTTGCTTTTTTTAAACTTAATACAGTGCTGATACGGATGGATTACATCCCAACTTCCCTATGGCTCGTGTGGTTATTTCTAGACAGCTTGCTTAGGGGTACAGGACCCGCTGGTGCTGATCACCAGGCACAGCCTGGGGAGGAACCACAGGTAAAACCATTCTGCTCCATAGCCAGGTATGGCCTGGGGTGTTCCTGCACACCCATGGCTTCCAATATCCCCATTTTGCTGTTCCTGCTTGACCAGCCTCTCCCTCAGCTTCAGATTCCTGGTGCTCTCACAACCAGGACTCTGCTCCTTGGGAATAGGTGCAGGCACCGGACATGGAACGTTTAGGGACACAGCGAGGTGATGATTCCTCCTGCTCACCCCAGCCCCTGCCTTGCTCTGCAGGCAGTGCAGGAGGGCCAAGCCAAGGTGGCCAAGTGGAGCCTGGACAATCGGCTGCTGCCTTGGAATGGGAGGCAGAGCCTCCCTGCTCATCCTCCCCACAACACTGCCTTGGATAGGCACTGGAGCTGGGCCATTCTTGGTAACAAACCCTTTCAGAGCATCCTTCCTTGGCTCAGCCAGGAGCCAAGTGGTTGCAAGCACCATGATGGATTTGTGCTTACAGACAGATGTCTGTAGGTGGAGAGACAGCAGCAGCAATTAAAGGAATTCAAAAGAAAAGCCCCTGGTAAGTGCCAGGCAGGAGAAGCCCCCACACAGCTGAAGCCCCTTTAAATTAAGAAAAACACAAAGGGATTCTGTTTAATTCTTTATTTTCCATACATTAAATTTACTCAGATAAAAACGTTCTAAAAATGTACAATTTTACTTTTAACAAAGTATAATAAAACATAAAAATCCCAATACCAGAATACTTGACATTTACAATTCAAAATCAAATTAGCTGAATATTAAATATTTACAAAACTATTTAAAATATTTATAAAGTTACATGCACAATTTGTAATACTAGAATTGACCAAAGTAAAAGAAATGGCTCAAATGGAGCAGGAGTTTCCTTCATTCCTAGTGGAAAGTTATGTCCAAGAGAAGCTATTAAACTGCACTTGAAAACACACAGGATTTGCTTTCTGCTTCAGTACCAACACGGTTCTTCCTTATGTGAGTTAAAATGGAAGGAAGCAGAGGGGCAGCTCCAAGGATTTGGTACAGAAGGTGTTGTCAGGCTGCAGCCTCTCCCACCCAACGCGCTTCCTGGCCTCTGGAAGCCCTCAGTCACACGGATTTCTCTCCGGCTCTGCTCACATCCCTCTCATTTAACAGCATTCCAGACTATCCCGAATGCACAGCTCCGAGCTCCGTGTCCTCCGACAACCAACCCAGCAGCAAACCCACGTGCTGGGGGTTCAGATGATGTCAGGTTTATTCTGGGGAGGAGCCTGCAGCTCGCCAGGCAGGAATAGCACAGGATGGAATCTGGGCAATGGCAAAGGCCTGGCGGTAGTTAACCTGTTATTTTTGGGAGCGTGGCACCTAATCTGCCAGGATTTACTGACCGTGGTATGAAAAGGTGCCACAAAAAGGGGAGTGCAGCGTGCTCTGAAGGAGGAGCCTCGTGGAGCGCTCTGATCCATATCCTGCTCGATGCAGTGAGGCTTCCCTCTTCGCCCTTCCTGCTGCTGGACATCGAGCCTGGCTTGTTGATTAACACTTCACTTGCAGGCTGCCAGCGCGAGGAGGAGCTTGCTGGAAATTCCATCCCATTTCCAGTATTCCCATCGCCAAGACTCCCAAACGGAAAACACTTCTGAGACGGCACCGCACGTCGCTCGCTCCTCCCAAGGGAAGAAGCCTCGGTGCTAACTTCTCTCCGTGCCCCTGCAGGGAAGGACTTGGGATTCCCTTTCTCCTTTACATTTAGAAGTCACTTCTACTCCACAGTGAAATCCATTTTGAGAACTACTTCTTTTGATCCTTCTAGGACACAGACAGGAATAAATAGCTTTCTTTGAAATCCCCATCTCTCAATGTATAAAAATAGGTTTTAAGAACTGGTTCTTTCAGCCAGTGAAGCCAGAACAATTCTAAAACAAGCTGCCTTGCTTTTTGGGGGGTAAAAGATGGATTTGTGCCTTTTAAAAACAGATGTAAGGATTATTTTACAGAACTAAAGTGCTCTGTTCAGACTTACCAACTTTGGTGGTTTGTGGTACTTTGAACAGCGTTTGCTCACAGATCCGGAGCCACAGCTCGCTGGGTGTAGGGAAAGCTTGGGAATCGCTGTTGCCTCATCAAACACTTGCCCTGCTTTAAGGTACTCGAGACTTCTGAAGTTGAACTTACTCTAAAACCCGGCTTTGCCACTTTAAACCGTGACCTAAAAGTACATGTAAGCCACTTAAAGAAACATCAGCCTTAATCTGACACAAAGGAAACGATCCCAAAGCAAGCTCTGTAGAAAGGAATGCAGAGAACAGAGGTTCAGTTTTACAGTCCTTTTGTTGCGGGTTCGACAAGATGCTGTGCCCAGCCCTGGGCATTAAACTGAAACAGGAGTGGCACAGAAATTAGTATTCCCTACTTTTTTTGCTGTTGATTTTTGCTGTTTTGGGAGGGTTTGTAACACTTGGCGTGTGTGTCGAAATAACAGTTTTCTTCAATACAATTCAGTTTGAAAGTATTGTTAAAAAAAAAAAAAAGTGGAAAAAAACCCCCACTAAAACAAAATAAAAGGTTTGGCTTTCAGCACAAGTTCCAGGCCACCGGAGAGACCCCCCAAAGCTGTAAAGAGTAAACATCACCACTGAAAACTGCGTGTTTCCTCAGCGTAACACAGTACGACGGATTGTTCCTCCCATTGTCTCAAGCTCATTAAGGCAAAGTAAATTGCATTGTCAGTTTTCATCACTTTAGTGTTGTAGGTCTGAAGGTCGGTGGTTAGAACTCAGGGAACCTCCTCCAGCGCGAGCAGAGCGATGGAAGCATCTCCACAGCGCGTGCCGTACCGCGGGACGTGTGAGCTGGGATGAGGATGCACAAATCTGTCTTCTTCATTGCATAGGAATTAAAAATTCATCCATTTTGCTTTAAAACCAAACATTATGCAAGTTTAGATTTGGGTTTCCATGAAGCCACATCCACTACGAGCCACACATCGCTACCTGGACCGAGCCTGGTTCCTGGCCACCTCACGTTGGCGTGCCTCTCTAGCAACGCTCCTTTACCCTTCTCTGACGAGGCTGACAACTGCACCCTAAGCACACAGGGCTGAAGGATGGCCCAGAACATTGCTATGATCGTGGTGCAGAAAGGTCTCAGCTGTCAAGCTTCTGCGTCACCCCTCACATGGACATTTCACCTTCTCCAATACAACTTCCCTCGCTTCCAAGCGAAATTGGCTGCACCACTACATGTACCCTTCATCCCGGTGTGGTTTAAGTTGGCGTAAGAAATACCTCCAAGTGTAAACAAGGCTTCGGACTTTCAAGACGTCTTCCCAATTACAGTAAGGAAATATCTCTACGATATACAAGACCCACCTAATGCTGTCAGATTCCCTGGGGGAGCCATGAGGATCAGTGTCTTCTTTCAAGCAGGCAGGACCAAACTTTCAAATTAGCAGTTCAAGACTTGTTTGGCTTCCTCTCGAGTCCCAGTTTAGATTTGTCACCCACAAATGATGTACGCTAAGTAGTTAATACTAAAGCTATTCATCTACAATCTATTGCAACGAAGGAGGCTGACAAGAAACCCGTCAAAGTCTTGATAATAATGAAGTTTACTACCTTTTACATGTTTGACTTCTGCCACTTCTGAATCTGTGGCAAGAGCCTCTGGGTAGGAGTGAAAGGGGTACTTTTTTATATAAAGTAAAGCAAAAGCTTACAAACTCTGCTGACAGAGTTGTTTTTTTTCCCCAGTTTTCTTTTAGGATGGTTTAAAATTCATTTACAAAAGCAGAATAATAAGGTTTCTGTGAAAGAGACCTATATACAGTAACAGGACGTAAAGGTTTTGTGTATTACAGGAATATATCCTTGAAGCCTTTATGACTCTGGAGTCTCTGGGACTTGGACCCTTGGGAACTAAAGTCTATTCCACCGCTGGGAACCCAGCACTACCTAGCAATAAGTAAGACAGTGAAGCACAAGTTTGTTTCCAGAAGGAACCGAAACCGCCGTGTTTGTGTTCTTTTGGTAGGGAAAAGGAGACACTTACTTCAGACTTTTATTGTGTGGTTAAGTCACGTATCGCCTGCTGGTGCCAACTGTGAACAGTTGGAACTTCTTTGCCTCTTGCACTGGTCTCAGAGTGACACTGTCTGCTGAAAGTGCAGCGAGCTCCAAGAGTTTTACATTCTCCTGTAGTGCAATCCTCAATAATCCCAGAGATTAGTGCCTGATCACTTTTGAACAAAAGTAGACATCTTACCCAGCCCAGGGGTGCCCAAGTCCTTCCGAACGGCTGCTCCCACCTTCAGCCTCCAGCTTCTGCCTCACAATGAAGCTGCCCTGCAGCCCGATGCTTCCCCTTTGGAACTCCACGTATGGCAACGTGGCTCCAGCAAAAAGTACCTTTTTGTACTCGCATCAGGCCAGCTCCACCACCCATCGATCCCCATGACACATAGTCGGAAGTTCCAGCAACAAGATCCAAGCTTGAATTTGGCAATCAAAAATGGGTTTGATGCACCCCTAAGCTAGATTTTCTACCTAGTCTAATAAAGTAAAGCACCTTTGGATTAAAAAATACATTAAGCTTTACAGCAACTGGATGCCTCAGTTTTGTAGTTCAATCTCCTTGTATCTCCATGGCTTACAGTATTTTCTTGCCAGATGATAAAATATCAGTCTGTGGAGTCAAGACTTTCAGAGGGAGGGGCGTATTTCAGCCTAAACGTACCTGGGGGAGAGGAAACAGAAGAATTAAACAACATCAACTCCCTCACGTCCATTACATCCCTGCGCTTTCTAAACCAAACTGCTTCTTACTGGGCACATGACACAGTATTACCTGTGTAATTACAGCACAATGGCAGCTGGCAGCACGGTGCTGAAGCTGCAGGAGAGGCTGACAAACGCGTCTGCAGCTGGTGGGGCTGAACATCAAAGCTTGGTTTTACACAGTCAAAGTCAAGTCACTGGCTGAGATGCACTTTTAGGGCTGGCAAAAATTCATTTGAGTTGATTTGAATGGAAATTTAATTAATGAAATGAAATTCAGCTTAAAAAGACACTGGACTGTGTTTCTGAAGTTCTCTGAATGAGGACTGATGAGGCAGTGTTGCTTCTTCCCCTCTGGCCACAATCAAAACGTTATCCACAGAAACAGCACTATGTATGTTTTAGCAGTGCTGCCAAGTGCTGCCTCGTGCTGCCTCAAAACCACGTCACAGTGTTCCAATGCTTGTCTGCACTGTATAAAACCAAACACAGACACCCACTACAGACAAGACACTGTGTAAAATGAACACCTCAGTGCGGTTCCCTCCACTCAGAAGTTCACGTTTCATTTTTGAAGCCTACACCACATGCAAATTACCCCAACACAGTTTGTCATTCCAGATGTAAGAGAAAAATGGGACTAGAAAGTGCTCTCAGTAAACGTAACGTTCTCTCTTAGTTGTTTCCCACCTGGAATTAAGGATTTCAGCTCTCTCCTGGGGAAGCCAGGTCGGTAACTGTGTAAGCAACATGCCCTACAAAATAATTATAGCAGCAAACACAGGACCTTCATGAGCATCTGAACAGTAACTCTCCATTGGCGTTACTATTTCAGGGAGGAAGGGAAAGGGGAAACACAGCTGTTCAGTTTACAAACATCCAGGGGAGCTTGCCCATTAGAACCAAAGATGGCCTGGATGATAAGGTGTAAAGCAGCACGCTCAGGGCTTTCCTTGGGCCCTATGTCTTTGCATTGGGTCTGCACAAAAGAATTTGAAAATACAGCTAAACCCCACCAGCTTCCAAGAACAAGACTTCTTTACGCAAGTCAGAAGTTAAAGACATGGCACTGCCATCAGCCTCCCTCCAGCCCTCAGGGCACGCAGCCATTCCCCTTGGCCAAGCACAGCGCTCTGTGTGCGAGCCGCATCCTGCCTCAGTCCCTCCTCCTGCTTTTACCTTGTCGATTGAAATCCATCGGAGGCTGTTTGCAGTCCTGAGCTCTGTGACCACTGGCCCCGCAGTTGTAACAGGAGAGATTCCCGTTTTTTTTGTGACTTGAACTGTTGCTGTTCCCCATCATTCCCTGTGCCTGGTACACCCCTGCTGTCCCTGCCATAAAGTTCTGCATTGGCGGTACCGCAAACGTCGACTGCCCAGTCATCACGGAGTCCGGTGCTATGCCGCTGTTGTAAGCGGTGTGGACCACGGGGAAGGTCGTGCTGCTGTTGTACTGCTGCGTGTTGATGTAGCCGTTACCACACAAAGGGTTGAAGGGCAGAAATGGAAAAGTAAACATTGACGGGCCTGAAAATGGGTGCTGGAAATAGTTGGCGTAGCTGACAGTCATACCGCCGGCGCCGCAGTTCCCACTGCACCCGCAGGAGCTGCACACCATGCACCCGGGTGGCTGCGGCTGCTGCTGCTGATGGTGATGGTGGTGGTGGTTCTGGTTTGGTACCGGGATGCTCCCTGCAGATCCGCTGCTGCTGCTGCTGCTGCTGCTACTGCTGCTGCTGCTGTAGAAGTTGTTGTCGGCAACAGAGGAGAGCGTGGGGCTGGAGCTGGGTGCGGGGCAGCTGGGCAGGTTGCCCAGGGTCGCATAGGATGTGGACGGGTGGCTGCTGGAGGAGGCTGCGTTGCTGTTGGCACAAAAGCTGCCTTGCATTGGCGCCACCGGCACGCTGCTCATTGCAGAAAAGGCAACTTTGGTGTTGGCTGTGTACAGAGCAGTCCGGGGATTTATTATTGCAGGGGACACCGTTATTTGCATATTACTGGAGCAGGAAGTCTGTCCGGCAATGGCAGAATCAGTAGGAAGAGATGAAGACACCAGGAGTTTGATGGGTGGACGAGCCACGTGGAAGACTGTGCTGGATGTTACAGTGGCAGCAGTACTCGTTTCTACTATTAATCCTGGCTGCTGAGCTGTTTTTATCACTCTGTCCAGAGTTGAAGCATGTACAACTTTGGTTCGAGGACCAAAGTTAATGGTAGAAGTGGGTGAGCTGTTCTCAGCAGCCCCTGACAGCACTTGCAAGGGCTGGTGGGGAGAAGATGTAGACATTACATCCACCACTGTATTTCCAAAGCTCTTTTCCATTTTAATGCTGCCCCTAGACCCAGGAGAAACTTTATTTCTTTCTTCTAAAGATAAAAGCGAATGCATAGACGATGAAAGGAGCTTCATGTCTGCATTGCCACGCTCTGATTTATGCACTGAGTTTAGCATCCGAATGGGGGTGATGTGAGTAGAGGCCGCTGACATCATTTGCATGGGCAGAGCGTGGTGGCTGGACGGATTGGAGCCTGCATCGTTTTGCACTGGCAAGACTTGAGCCGTGGGTCTGGCAGAGCTCGAAGTGAAATGATTCAGTAACATCACTGGCTTCTCCTTTTCGGAGCCGTCTAAGTGAATCTCCAAACCTAGGGACAGAAACATCTGTAAGTACAACAGCTTTACTAGACAAAACCGAGCAACACAGGGCACCCTCTCTGCTTGGCTCTGCTTACGTCTGTCGTTCTCCTCAGCGCTGTCCGAGCTCTCTTCCCTTGTCTGGATCCCCATGGGGCTGGAAGAAGAGCTGGAATACTCAGAGGAGCTGCCCTCACGGGGCAATGGGTGAGCTGGCTGATCCACATCCACTCGCAGCTCTGCAGATAAAGGGTATACAAGCCATACGGTAGCGTAGATGCGAGTGGCAACACCTGTGTGGCAGGACTTACTCACAACTGTTTCATGGCATCATCTAACATACAGTGGCGCTCAAGCTTTGGAGACACACATCGGCTAAAGAGCAGGAGTCTGTAACAACTGCTGACCAGTGCAGCCAGCCATTCACATGGAAGCCACGAGGAGGAAACCACTTTTTATTGCACTACACATTCACAGGGATCATAGAACCACAGACTGGTTTGGGCTGCAAAGGACCTTAAGAACATCCAGTTCCAACCCCTGCCTGGGCAGGTACACCTTCCACTAGGGCAGCTTGCTCCAAGCCAGAACAAGCCAGGCCTTGAACACTGCCAGGGATGGGGCAGCCACAGCTTCCCTGGGCACCCTGTGCCAGCGCCTCAGCACCCTCACACTAAGGAATCACACTTTTTGATTGCTCCCCATTAAGTCAATGACATTTTGGAAGATAAAGCTTATGACGGGTTGGTGAAAAAGCACTGGAAGAATGAGCTTGCTCTTGTGCAAGGTCACATTCAGCCTCCAGAGCAGAGCAGTGTCCTTTGCTCCTCTTTCTTACCTGCAGCATGGTTGCCACGAATACTCTGGATTGGCCCTACATGTGTAGTAGGGGGAACCCTTGCCACACCGCTGCTGGTAACTGAAGAAGGTGTTGAGGGGTTTAGGCACCGTTTCTCCGACTTTTCTCTATAGGGTGATGGAGAAATGTATGAGGGAACAGAAAATGGCTAAAGCACAACAACAGATAAATCAATTTCTGAATGAAACTGAAGCAGACAGAGCCCACTAAATAATCCACTAGACGCTATGCTAATTTCAACTGGAAACATTTGAAAATCACATTAATTGTGACCATAACATCGTGCCAGCAGTTACATTTGGACTGTGCGCTGTCTCGTTACAAAACTAATGCTCTTATTTGTACAAGGTAAAATACCACCCACCAGTGACTAAATCCTACCATACATGACGTAAGCACATCCTAAGCATAGCCATGCACACCAAAACCAAAGAGAAGACAAATGCAGCTCTAAGTTTTCACTTTGTAAACACAATCTGGAAAAAACTAAGACTGATGAAAAGTGCTGTCAAGGAGCTTTGATAAATGGGCATGGATTTGGAGTTTTAATTACTTTAATGTAACTGCAGAAGCTTCAGAATAAACATTTCCCTCTAAGAGGAGATGCAAAAAATAGGACAGTCTGTTACATCAGTTTCCCCAAAGGGCTATTAATACTGCACAGGGCACTGGAAATATTTTGTCTGGAAATACTAAGATCATGAAGCTGTGACCTTCCTGAGATGAGGTGACAACAGGTATTTATTATATGACTGGGTTGTTGTATCCTTTTAAAACAGAGTTCACAAACTCTTTCCATTCAGTTATCCCTACCACAACCATGAACAGGCAACAGTGAACCAGTAAGTAATAGATATTATCTGGTAAGAGCTTTTCACAGTAACCAACACATCTTCAGAGGAAGGGAGATAAGCATTGCCCATATTGGCAGCTGGGAATCCTGGTAGGTATATACTGTAGAAAGCAAAGGCCATCATAAAACTTGCATTAAATAGTATCTTATGGCCTTAAAAAGACAGTCCATCCCCCCCACTTACTTCTCCAACTCTAGCTGGGTCTTGAGCTTCTTCTTTGCTCCCATGGTGAGGGATTCAAACTTATTCAGATCTTCCTCAGTAAGACTCAGAAACTTGTAAAGAAAAACAATGCGTGCTTAGTTTTACAGCTTGGAATGTTCTTATTTACATTTTTAATAGAGATCAACTCTGAAAGGCAACTTAAAAGCCATTTTTTAACATATGTTAATTCAAAGGAACTCTCTGCTCTAGTTTTTGGTTACAGAATCAGTGTAGACAGAAAGTGTGGGAAACCAGCACAAAAGAAAGAACATCTGCAGATTAAATTTAATTAGGTGTGTGCTTGTATTAACTACTCACAATAAAGATGAAGTAATTTGTGTACATATTAAAATAGAACTTTGTGCTATAAAGGCGTTTAAGGATCTGATTCTCTGAAAAAAAACTCCACTCTAGTTTTCCTAGTTGTGTCATTTAGCATAGAAATCAATATGCAGTTGTCTCACCAGTTTAATCAGAAAATATACTCCAAAATTAAATCTTATAATTAAATATAGACATAGAATATGAAATTGCAATATATACATTTATAATGCAATGAAAATCAAAGCCAGCAAAGTATGCATAATAACACATGCTTATTTAAAACACACTAGAATATACACGGTTTTGCCACTTTATTAGAGAACAAAACACTATCTATTTCCCTCACATAATGAAGAAAATCGAATCAGAAGACTCTGGTAAGAGATTAGAATTAAATCCACCCAACATTCTACAACCAGCACAAAGCCACTCCAATCTAGACCAGGACCTAAGCACTTGCTCCACTGGAGGGCGTTCAAGGCTAAAAACCAGTAAGATGACATGAATTTTACAGAGGGAGCTGGGTAAATGCTGCAAACGTATTCCATTTAGATAAAACCCAGCACACAGAAGTGTCATTTATGACTGTTACTGTGCAAATATATAAGTGACTGCTTTTCCACAGGGATTTCTGCAGAAAACCAAAACCTCACGTTCACTCATAGGTACATGCACACTACTGCTCATTTCAGAAGTCTCTGAATCTGTTCTCTAAAATCAGGATAAGCAACTATTTTTTGAAGAAAAATCCATCAAGAAGCAGAAATAATAACAAAAAAAGCCCCTACAAAATTTAGTTACGTGCTGCACACCAAAAGGATGAACAAGGAGCCAAAGCAGGGCTCCTGAGGCCGCATGCAAGATGGATCTTCAAGCATCCAGTGAAGAATACTGAAGCAGGAGGCAGCTGTGGAGCAGCTCAGGCCCCAGACACAACACAGAGCCAAACAGAAAGGTTCTCATCAAAATATTATTGCTTCAAGAGAGCAAAACATTCACAACATTTGCCAATAACTTCTGCAATTCTCGATGCAGATGTTTGCAGCCTCTCTCTGCACTAGAGAACATGAGCAGGATTTGAAAGCTACCTCCCTTCTCTTAATCCACTGCCCTACCTTCTCCATCGTGAGCTGTTTGAAGACAGGATAGTACTTGTGCAACCGCAGTTTCCTGAGCCAGTCTAAGATCCCATTTTGCTCCTGTGTCTGAGGGGTCTGTGGACTGGAAGACATCAGCATGGGTGAAGAAGAGGTGTCCATCTGGGTGCGATAAGCCAGCGACGAGCCGGTACCTCCTGCATGGGAACAGTGGGGTAGTGCAACGGGAGCAGCCGCCGAGTGTTGAACGTGATTCTGAGAAGACTGAATGCCAGCCACTCCACATATAGGTCTGCAAAGGAGTAATACAGTTCAGTTTAGCACACTGAATATGTCTCACCCATAGCTCAGCTACTATGGCCATACAGATCTACCACTTCCAGGATTTACAGTAAATGCTGAACTGTTGGATCCAACTTAGAGATTTGTATCTCTGCTGATCCATACCACAATAAAAACAGTGCAGCTTAAGGCAAATAGTGTTATCCTTAGGTTAAGAAGAGGTTTCCTTCTATAACCACAGACAATGTACGGTCTACTACCTGTGTGATTTGAAAGAAGTTTAGAGAGAATGACCATATCATCATTCTTTGCATTATTAAAGAGAAGCCCAAATATAATCCTGTGGAAATTTTTACATGTGGAAGCGGCAAAATAACCCACAATATTGGCTCCTTGGAGCGTCCTGTCTGTTGTAAAGAAAATGAAAACTGCCTCTTCAGAGAATGAGTTCTGAGTTTGTTAAATCCTAACAAAAGGCAGGAAAATTTCTTTCCTCCCAAGGCTGATTTCTACCTGCCCTGGAAGAGGTCTCCTGTTCCCTCTGAAATGAAAACCCCTGCTGTACAGGCAAACATTCAAACATGCTGTGGAGAGAAAAAAGACCCTTTCAGAGATGCTCCGGTCTCCTTCTGACCACAAAGACCTGTACTAAGGATGACAAAGGCCTACGATTCAGATTCAAACCAGTTCCTTGTAAGTATGTAATTGAGACCATTACCACTTCTGCAGTAAGCAGTGGATCACATAGAAATCATCCACCACCACAGTTCAGCATTGAAGTGTTGATGCCAACTAGCAGCTACAGCTGTAAACCTTTAGAGAAAGGCTGCTTAGAGCAGGTTTTAGTGCCAGGCAGCAGGAACACTGCAATCCTCTGATCTTATCTCCCATGTAACGCTGGTCAAAAGGTTTCCCCAAATTCTTCCCTGAACGTACAAATTTCTTAGGGCAAGACAGCCACTGCTGATTTCATAACTTCCAAGGACAGATAGTTCCTGATGTGATGGGGTTTTGCAACTAACCAGAACAAACGTAAACACAATAAATGTTTCACCTTCCAGATGTTCCCAGCGTGGTTCCTACTTTATAAAGGGAGGGGTTGCCAGGATCTAGAAACAGGGAACAGAAGTTACAAGTGGCATCTGTTTATGAAATGCATCTGTACAAAAAATTTCGTTTTTAAGCTTTATTTAAACTTACTTGAACTCTGAAGCTGCTGTGAAGGAGATGAAGAGCTGAAGAACTTTCTAACATGGTCATTTTTCACCACATGGGAAGGTAATGGTGCCAAATACCTGCATGTTCATCAAAAGCAAAACCCCCCCCCGTTCTGTTATGTTCGATTTGGAGCTGCCTATATAGTCGAGATTACAGAGCACATGACATTTTGAAATTGAATTGGAAATTTTAAAACTAAAACATAAAAGACCTTTCAAATTAATAACACCATGCAATACTGAATCAAAGTATGGATGTTCTTACACTGAATACTACTTAAACACGTTACCATTGTGTTGCTTTCACTCTCCTGAGTGTTTCGGTAAAGATGCTTAATTTAGAAACGCTGAATGCTTGTAAGGCAGAAAATGTTCAAATATAAACCTGAAAATTTCCTTTCAAATTCACGAATCTGAAGACCATAAAATATAGATGTATCTGTTATTTCATTTTCTCCTCTTGGAGATAAACAGCAGATGCAAAGTCTGGCAATGTAGGGAAAAACGCTGCAAAACTTATGTCACATTTCCTTTGGGATTGCCGTGCCTCTTTTGAGGGAAGATCTCCTAAAACTTTGCAATGTATAAAGTGTGTTCCATCAGCATGTATAAACTTCTCATGGTCATGCAAAAACTTTTGCCAAATCTACAGATTACAAAAACATATAGAAAAGGGTTTGAAAAAGACCATTTTGACCATAACTTTACCATATTTAAGTGTCTTTGAGTAAAAAATAACTCAACTGTACACATGCACACAAATATGCTTTCCACCTTGAAAAATCACAGTTAAATTTCTGAATATTTTACCTATATAACAGAACAGCTGCTTTCTCTCCTCCAGAGGTGCAACCGTTGCTCTGTGCACACAGATTGCTGCTCCATTAACCTAGATTTGTAGAGACTGTTGCAGGCTGAACAGCGGCAGCATGCATTCTCCCTTACCCACCCTAAGTGCTGTCATAGAACCATAGAATAGTTAGGGTTGGAAAGGACCTTAAGATCATCCAGTTCCAAACCCCCTGACAGGGGCAGGGACACCTCCCACTAAACCATGCCACCCAAGGCTCTGTCCAACCTGGCCTTTAACACCGCCAGCGATGGAGCATTCACAACTTCCCTGAGCAACCCATTCCAGTGCCTCAGCACCCTTACAGTAAAGAATTTCTTCCTCATATCCAGTCTAAACTTCCCCTGTTTCAGTTTGAACCCGTTACCCCTTGTCCTATCACTACAGTTCCTCATGAAGAGTCCCTCCTCAGCATCTCTATAGGCCCCCTTCAGATATTGGAAGGCTGTTATGAGGTCTCCATGCAGCCTTCTCTCCTCCAGGCTGAACAGCCCCAACTTTCTCAGCCTGTCAATAGTCTGTGATCCTCAAAGCACAGAAGGGACTATGTGAAACATTAATGCTGTTGGCCATTGAAAATAATCTAGGCATGTACCTGCTGGCTCTGAATATGGAAAACCAATACCCAGGGTGGCTCTGCCAGTCTGGACTTACGGAAAACAGATGTTTAGCAGAAGTTCTAACAAAGTTAATTAGTATTTTAAAATGCCATTTTATACTTTGCATAGATAAAGACACTAGTAGCTGACAATAACTCAAGTCCTTCAAATTTTCCTAGAAAAACTATTGTGGTATTTAGAAAGATAGATCTGATGTGACCTGCCACAGATGATGACTTTTTAAATCATAGAACCATAGAATAGTTAGGGTTGGAAAGGACCTTAAGGTCATCCAGTTCCAAACCCCCTGACAGGGGCAGGGACACCTCCCACTAAACCCATGTCTCCCAAGGCTCAGTCCAACCTGGCCTTGAACACCACCAGGGATGGAGCATTCACAACTTCCCTGAGCAACCCATTCCAGTGCCTCACCACCCTTACAGTAAAGAATTTCTTCCTCATATCCAATCTAAACTTCCCCTGTTTAAGTTTGAACCCGTTACCCCTTGTCCTATCACTATAGTCCCTCATGAAGAGTCCCTCCCCAGCATCCCTATAGGCCCCCTTCACATACTGGAAGGCTGCTATGAGGTCTCCACGCAGCCTTCTCTTCTCCAGGCTGAACAGCCCCAACTTTCTCAGCCTATCTTCATACGGGAGGTGCTCCAGTCCCTGATCATCCTCGTGGCCTCCTCTGGACTTGTTCCAACAGTTCCATGTCCTTTTCATGTTGAGGACACCAGAACTGCACACAATACTCCAAGGGAGGTCTCAGGAGAGCAGAGCAGAGGGGCAGGATCACCTCCCTCGACCTGCTGGTCATGCTCCTTTTGATGCAGCCCAGGATACGGTTGGCTTTCTGGGCTGCGAGCGCACACTGCAGCCGGCTCATGTTCATTTTCTCATCGACCACCACCCCCAAGTTCTTCTCCACAGGGTTGCTCTGAATCTCTTCTCTGCCCAACCTGGAGCTGTACCTGGGATTGCTCCGACTCAGGTGCAGGACCTTGCACTAATATGGTGGTTTAGATTAGATAATGGCCAGGTGATCTGTGATAATGTAAGGAGGTACTATCTAAGGCTTTAAAAACATCTTAGGCGCTAACGGCTTCCACAAATTTAATGGCTATTATATATACATACATATATATATATATATATATATATATATATGTACACATACCTACCTTTTAAAAATTAAAGTAAAATAAATACCATGACAACCTAAAACAACTGAGACAATACAAAAACTCTCTAAAGGGGTAAGGGTATAAAAGAAAATGCCCACAACCCATCCATCAATACGGAAGGATGACTATTCAGGCAGCTGTATTTTTCCTGAGTTTTCCGGCTATTTTTTGAGCCCAAACCAAGCTTCTGCAAAGCCCATGATCCTCTATTTGTTTTGAGTAAGGAATTAGGAAATGTCAATTCTCCAGGAAGCTTAATACTGAATATTATTACCATCTGTATTTCTGAAGAAAGAATTCCTAGAAAATTCTTCCATGCTGGAATTAGCAGAACATCAAGAAATAATGCTCAGGATGAGCCTCAAATTTCTTAAAAGTAATTGAGAAAATGAACATATTACTTCTATTTCCTGGGCTTTTTTTCTTCTAGTTGGTGAAAAAAGCCAAGCATCAAGGAAAAAACCCACATCAACAGAAATCCCAACATACCTAAGGTCCGATTCCAGGTCCATGTGGTTCCGTTCTAGGTAAAATGAATCTGGACCAGACAGGCAAGGAATGAATTTCTCCAAGTTTTCTTCTGGATACAGCTGAGACAGCTAAATGTGGAGGATATTACAAATCATAAGTGAAAAGAAGACTTGTTACTCATACGAGATCCAGTGCACAGCAATTTGTAAGTCAAGACATTTTATGAAATTCAATCAGCATTATCTCAGCATATCTGAAAAATGTCATTTGACAAAACTACAGAGAGGGATAAAACATCTTTCTATGTTCAAAGTATTTTTGATATCGTCTTTACCTTTGAAATAAAATCAGTCACTTCAGAGGAAGATTTGGTTACCAACGTCACTGAAGAATCAGACCACAGGACCTTAGGAAGTAAGAAGTATTCAGTTTAGTAACTAATGGTCAGGGACTTAAGTTTGGTTCCAAAAGATCAAGAATGGTTATTGAATGTCACCCCCAGACTGCAAGAGAGTTTGTAATGTGTGACAGCAGTAAGGAAAATCTCTCTACTCTTAGTCAGTCCTCCCTTGCTGCCTGATTCTTGCTGTTATTATACTTAACAGCTATTCTGAATGCTTAAAAAAACACTTCATAGTTTATACAGCCATTGCACGCTGCAGACGTCCAGTATTAAGCAACAGACTACTAAGTAATGGAAACTTTTTTCTCTCATTACTGTTAAAGAAAACAGCTGGTTTGTAGAATCTGATGTTCAAGATGAACAACTCGCCACAGCACAACAGTGCCCATTTACAATTAATCAACTCCATATGCCACGCAAAGTTGAAGATGGCAGCAAATCACCGAACTGCAAAGAAAGGAAATCTGCAGTTCCTGCTCTAGCTGCACTCTTCAGACACCATCTTGTATATGCCCTAAAAGAAGGAAAGGGTTCAGTATCTCTTCCCATATGCATTAAGCCATTACATTCTTAGATACAGAGGCATTTATTGCACAGTAGATGATTAGTTTAAGTGAGCCAAAGCCAGGATTTCTTTGGCACGAAGGACATCAGCATGAGATCAGCTAATGATAAAAGCCTTCAGGCTTCAGGTATCTGTTCACAGCGTCTGGGAAGCACATGGATCTTCAGCAGCTCTATAGGGGAGGAAGCTGGATTTATGCGTTAAGAGTCAGGAGACCATCTTCTCACATGACATTAGTTTCAATGACAACTGAAAACATACACAAAGCTTTTCCAGCCATCAGAATGCTGCCAAAAAGACTGGTGAGAGGAGAGTATTTCAAAATACATTACATAACGGAGGAATTTCCTCTCTGAAGAGCTATTACACAAAAAAATAAGGAAAAAGAAAAGACAAAGAGAACTTAAGCAGTTTCTGTTTTTACAAAGCCTGTGGGGGTTTTTGTTGGGTTCTTGTTAACGCTCATGATAAACTAATACTTTTTTTAGAATTCATGAGAAATTTCAGAAAAATCTAGAGCTTTTTCTTTCTATTTTTGTAATAACCCAGTATTTGCTATGACTTCCATTTTGCCAACTGGTTATAATTTTTAATACTTATAAAACAAAAAATATGAATCATAAATGCAGAGAACAATAACACTACAAAGCGATGCTGAAAACACTAAACTACTCTATTGACCTTCTATTCCCAAGCTGCTAAACAAAACATTTAATAGTTGAGTTTCTGACTGAGCTAACAGCAATTTATTAGCTCAAGTAAATTACACACTATTCCTTCAGCTACAAGCTGTCAAGTGAAAGACTGGTAAAAGTGATTTCTGGTATTCATAGAAAAATTCATAACAGAAAAAGATGTTTCACAACACACTAATATGTAACTGCGTATCTCGTAATGATTTTTAAAGTCCCTTGAAAAACTCCTTTCCAATACTGATGATGTTTGGAACAATCACAGGATTTGGAAAATGCAGAACAATATCAAGTCATGCAGAGGTTAATGCTGCAACATCACAAGCAGAGGCTGAGCTGATCTTGGGTGGTAGTTTTAAAGAGCAACTTATTCTTTTTGATAAAATGGCAGAGAATTGAAATTCTGCTGCCTGTTTCCTTTCGGGTTCTCCTTTTCTTACCAACTGTTTGGCTCCCCTGCCTCATTAAGCAAACCAAACACATTTCCTGGGCTTTGCATTCTAAATTTTGGAATACATCATTCCAACTACATGGAAGAAAAGCAGTTTGCCATTCTTGCTCGCCAGCACCCAGAATCCAGTCTCTGCTATTAGCATGAGGTTTCACACAATGAAGTCATCCCTCCACAGAAACTGTGAGCAATGACCGGATCTCCAAAAGCTGCGTGAATAGGAGGGGAAGCCACTTCTCCCAGCAGCATGTGGCTAACCACCCTCGTTCCAAAGAAACTATTCTCACTTCCAGTTTGAATTAGTCTGGCTTCAATTTTCAGACCTCGGTTCCTGTTATGCCTTTTTCTGCTAGATTACCACCACCTTTACAGTGTAACATTTTCTTCCTTTTGAAAACGCTTTTATAGGATACTGAAAATCATCTTTCAGTCAAGTTCTTTAAGTCTCTCACTAACATGGCATTTTCCTCGAGCTTTGAATAATTTCCAGGGCTATTTTCTGTCCTTCTCAACACTCCTCTTATATTCAGTAATGCCTGAAGGATACACCACAGTCTCACACTCCCCTCTGTGCTGAATGCAAAGATAAATGACCATCCTACCTCTTTTCCAGTATGTGCAGCAGTGCCCGAAGAGTCTAAATTCTCATTTGTCCAAATAAAGACTTAAATTCTTTCTAGCTTCTGCATTCAGCACAAGGATAACTGTTCTGTAAGCGTGGCATGATATTTCCCCCTAAATATATACTAGGCCATAACTTGCCGCATAAGACTGAATGTACCTATTTTGCCTGTGTCCCACTTACCAGACAATCTCTGCATCACCCACGTATGCTCATAACCAGCCATTTATGACTACTTCCAAATCACTGATTAAAAAATAAGACTACCATTTATCTCAAAGAAGCTCCACTAGACCGATTTCTGGGATCTAGCAATGAGGTTTGAGAATTTCTTTAACTCCTCTTTAAGTATTATTATCCTCCTTTCTTTCACATAGAAACATCATAGAAAACCAACCTTACCTCAAAAGAATATTCAACATTTCTTTCATTCTTCTTGTGTGCCAGTCCCTTTAATTCCACTTTTTCAACACTCACTATGAAAAAACAAAGAGATAAAAAGAATGAGGCAGATATTCATAAATGCATGCAAAAGTGATGACTCTCTGATAGCGCCAGGACTTGCTTTGAGAGCACCTGATACTCGTAGCAGTGCTTTGGGTGCACAGATCAGGTAAGAAGGTTGATACTACTGCTGCGTGATGCTTTCAACTCCAGCATTAGCAAGGCTTTGTCTTAACTAATACCCAAACAATACACCAAATGCAAAGTTCCTCATGGCCTTACCATACCACTCATCTATATAGTAACAATGTGCTACACAAACTGCATGGACTTATCTTAATAACATCAAGTAGCAAACGCCACCCCTCCGAGGGAAATCTGGCGAACAGAGAAATGAAGAGAGGCAAAAGCCACCACGTTTTCAGAGGCTGATTTCGCAGGGAGTTTAGTGTGGGTTTATTGCTGCGTTGACATCATGACAACTCCTCGACCGCAGTTTCATGGAAAATTTCAGCCTCAATTGCTGCAATTCGAGTAAGTTGTAAGTAAAAACAGGATCTGACTGTGGAAAGGGTTGAGTAACAGCACAGGTCCCTGCTTCCATCTCTACATATGGTACACAGCCATCAAAGACACGGTCTTAAGCATCAGATACTTGATATGCTAAATTCCTAGAGACTCTCATTTCCCCGCACACACAGACAGAAACTCCACCATGCTAAACTTTATGAAGTTAGTTTCACTGACTTCCTATTTGTCTTGCAAATTTCTCCTGTCGTTTGACTGCAAGCATGCGGATACCAATACACGGAATGTTTCTTACAAAAAGCTAATTTACATCAGCTTAAAAATTCAAAAGCAATTATATAAAGGACATGGAACTGTTGGAACAAGTCCCAAGGAGGCCACGAGGATGATCAGGGGACCGGAGCACCTCCCATATGAAGATAGGATGAGAAAGTTGGGGCTGTTCAGCCTGGAGAAGAGAAGGCTGCGTGGAGACCTCAGAGCAGCCTTCCAGTATCTGAAGGGGGCCTATAGGGATGCTGGGCAGGGACTCTTCATTAGAGACTGTAGTGAGAGGACAAGGGGTAACGGGTCCAAACTTAAACAGGGGAAGTTTAGATTGGATATGAGGAAGAAGTTCTTTACTGTAAGGGTGGTGAGGCACTGGAATGGGTTGCCCAGGGAAGTTGTGAATGCTCCATCGCTGGCAGTGTTCAAGGCCAGGTTGGACATAGCCTTGGGTGGCATGGTTTAGTGGGAGGTGTCCCTGCCCCTGGCAGGGAGGGTTGGAACTGGATGACCTAAAGGTCCTTTCCAACCCTAACTATCCTATGATTCTACAGTAAAACAAAGTCACTGGAATTTTACCTCCAAGTGAGGTGCCCAAAGGGATGCATGTTGTATATACTGTGTCTCACTTAGCGCTTCTCACAAAACCCAGAGTTCTACCATTTTGTTTCTGCTGAATCACCATTTACAACACGTTTACCTATTCTCAAAGCTATTTATACACTATATTACCTGTAAGACTCAAACCCATGTTTATCACATATATACTTCCTCATAACTTAACTGCATGACAGAAGAGCTGCAATGCAAAAAGCCACAGTGACCGCATTACAACAGGCAACCTGTGTCACCAGCCTCACGTCTCCCTGCTCCCCACAGTGAGCTTGATTTTTCTCTACCTCGAAACAACCCTGACCTGAAGTCTTCATTGTGGCCATTTAAGAACTCTTTGTGCGTCCTGTTCATTTAAAAGTGTTCCAGCCTAGTTCTTGTCTCTTTCAAAGACTTCCCCTTCCAGTCTCATTTATTTGCAGTTGAAATTTTTAGAACTGGCAAGTTTTAAATAGATCTACAGATGTTGATGCCCGTCTTAAAAATACAAATTAACACTCCTTTTATGATCGTCTCAACCGCTCCTTCTCCATGTAATTCCCAATTACAGTAACGTAAACCCTTGAGCTTATGAATAATGTCAATTCATTACTTTCTACTTTCTCCTGCACGTTATGCTTTCTGTAGAGATTTGCTCCTCTTAAAGTTTTCAGTGGATTCCTCGTCTGCTTCTGAAATGATTTTATAGTACTACTGAGCTGGTACATCGTATGCTGAGCACCACAGGAATAAATCTGCATGCGAGGTATTGACGAGCTATCTAGACAGTATGAGTGGCATAAACATTTTAGCATGCACACAGTAGAGAGGTTTTCTTGCTATTTTAGAGAAAAATCTATCTCAGTACACTTACTGAAGAGATTTCAGGCCACCCCCAATTGTGATCAGTTAAAATATACTGAGAATTGGTTGGAATTGTACGTGTTTCAGAATTATAATTAGAAAGAACTCATGAAGTGGATATTGATAAGGGGTATCACCATGCAGCTGGTGAAACAGCTGAGGGATAAGCAAAGAACTTATAGAAAGCCTAGTGTCAACTGCTGCAGCATCTGCTCTTGGAGTAGGATAAAGAAAGCCAGAAAGACGTTGCAAGTCAAAGCCTAACAAAGACATAACAAGTGCTCCTCACCAGTTGTCATTCATAGCAAATCCAGTGTCACTTTACTGAAACTGTTCTTATCATTGGCATCTCTACAGTATTCAAACCCCATCTCTTTACCTATCCATCTACAGTAATTCAGGCAAAACAGGATTACCTATCAGTATAAAATCAAGCTATCACTTTTTTACTATGTGGGTTAATAACAGACCTTAAATCACTTCATGGATTTTGTTGTGCTAACAGTTCCACGACCTTTTCATGCTGAAGTTCTGGTCTAAACTTGTCCAGTTAATATAATCTGCTGGAGTGAATTTATCCTCTGGAAAATAACTGCAATTAGCAAAGTGAACCACTGGGTAGTTATTTCTGCACCTTGTAGCAATTCTAAACCGAATCTTGCAAGATCAGGTCTGTCCTAGAGCATGAAATATAGTTCATTGTGCTGCAGCAATATGCTTCTAGGGACAACTGAATAGATAATTTCTAATTATAGGAAGTGCTCCAGTAATTTTCTCCTAATTATGTAATACCATGAAAAATATAATCTATCTAAAAAATTCTCTGAGTTCTTGTTTAATTTGTCAAGTTGCATATTTTTGTTATGTGGTGTCTCAGATACTCTTTGTATCATTTATGTTGCAGTTGGTTCTATTAAAATAAGCTTCCTAAACCTACTGTGAAGCTCAACTTTATCCAGATCAATTCTACAATATTCAGGAAGAAAAAGCTGCCATCTACCAAGCAGAAGTGAGTGGATATTAAATTTGCTAATTAACAATAAAGTAAAAAAGTATGTATTCTTTAAATGGCATTTACTACCAAAAGCATGGGAAAATGCTCAAAAAGCTGACTCCACCTGGTATCACTATAAATGATGCCATCACCAGAAAACCTTTGTATGGAATGAAGGACACGTGAACGCTGTTTGCTTTTTCAGGATGCTGAATTCAACAAAAATCAAGCTTTCCAACCCAGGGGATAAAAAAAATAAAGTTACTATTTCCGATTCAGGAGATAGCCAGAGATAGCGTATCCGCACTTCTTTACATCTGAGCTTAGAGTCTGGAACTAATCAATTATAATCAATGTAACTCATCCCCAAGTAGTCCAGCTACGCTCTCCACTTTAGGTTTTGTTGTTGTGCATGGGGCAGGAACCACCCAGAGCAGCTTGGCAGGACATCAGACACAACACATCTCAGAGACATACCTTACTGCCTGCTCCGCACTCCCAGCACTTCCCTGTAAAATGATCCAAGAAAAGTGCCTGTGTGTAAGTGTACACGCCTGCCTTGCTGCTAGGCTAAGCTGCATCGGCAGAGGGGCACAGGAGACTTTCATCATAGAGATTTATCTACCTTTATCTAGGGAATTAAGCCAGGGAAGTGGAAGTGTTGGATGAGATCACAAACGACATATGAAGGGGGTAGAGAAATACAAAAGAGGCTGAGGCCTTTGGGTTACAAGTGCCTTCCAGCATCATTCAGAAAAGGGCAGAGTACTGCAAGGTATCCACACATACGCATATTCCACATCCTGTGCACCCATCTGTAGTAACCAGATTTCTCACTAGCTGAGCCTCTGTTTGCTGGAGCCTACTTGAAAGGGCAGCAGACAGTACAAAACCATCTTCATTCACTCACACATTTTCTGTAATCAAATTTCCCAAGTTGGGTTTTCTTCTTTTGAATATGATTTTATTAGCTGTTTTCTTTTACACACAAAAGAGAAGCCTTCTTCGTGTAGTTTTCAATTGTACATAGAACTGTATCAAGTATGGAAGCTTACATTCGAAATACAGCACATAGGCAGAAATCACACCCGTTACAGGTGGTTCCCCCCGGTCCACAAATGTCAAAGTAAGAGATTTAGTAGGTTTGAAGACATTTTATTCAGCTCTGTTTTCTTATTTGAGCCTGCGATTTCTACCCATTTGGCTGGTATTAGTGCATTCGTCATCAATCAGTTGAGTCTTTCCATGAAGGCACAGACAACTCCTCCCCTCTTCCTCATGACCACGTATTCAACCCCCTGGCTTTTGTGACACCAACCCCTGACCAGCCTCTCCCTTTGAAAAAGAGCAGGATCTTGGACTTCCTCCTCCCAAAATGTCAGCAGCTACATAAAGTGAGTCAAGCACTTTAGGACTAGCCACTCCTGGCAGGTCAGGGTGAAACATGTAGAAGACACGGGCAAGAGCAGAGGAGGCATCATCTGTGGAAGCCACCTCAGTACCCCATTGTAGGTTGGGGTTTTTGAAACTCCCATTTTTCAGCTTCTGGATCAAGCCCCCGGTTAACCAGTAAAAGGGCTGGATGGATCAATGTCTCAGCTTACACCGAGATATTTTTTTTATTCCTCCTGATAGAGCAAAACAATTTGAGATGATCACACACGCGCTGACTTGAAACAAGGAGGCACAAAATGTAATCAGTTCTAAGTAATGTTAAGTCTGATGGCTTTGTAATGGGGGTGCTTGAAGGTAGCTGAGACAGTTTTAGGTCCTTAGGACCTTCGTACAAAAAGTGTAAGAAAAATAAAATAGGAAAACAGGACCTGGGATGGGGAGCATCTGGGACTAGTAATGTCCAGGATGGGAGCAGTTAAACTAACTGAAAAGTAGAAGGACAGGATGATTGCTGTGCTAATGAACCCATTAAGTTGCTGTAAACATCTACTGGGGAGTATCCAGGCCTAGCAGATGTCCAGTGTGGGAGCAGTTAAACTACCTCTTAAGTAGGACAGGATGATTGCTATGTCTGTAATGTTAATTAAGCTGGTGCTTCAAAGGCTGCCAGCAGTGATGAAGACTGTTGGAAGAAGAAAACGACCCTCAGAGACCACCACCACCTTTTTGTACTCATGTGGGGAACTTTCTGGAAAATGATGCAATCCATAGGTAGCCTCATGAATATGTATGAATGCCCAAGTGACTGTATAAGGATGGCCTGTGTGGCGACACACGTTAGGAGGAGCTATCCCCCGTGTCTCCTGGCACTGCAATAAAGAATACCTGCTTGTCAACTTGAAACCTTTGTTGGCAAGTTTGTTCCTGGAGTTTTCTCCAAGTCAGATTGAAGGCTACCCTTTTTTCATAACATCCAATATTTCAGCCTTAACACAAGCACTCTAGAATTACATTAAAGATCCGTTCCCTCTTTCACTAGTTTTATTGTGCGTATCAGTACAATTTGTACCAGTATGTGTTATCTTTTGATTTCATTAATAGCTTTACAACAGCACCTTTTTTTAAGCTGTTTTCTTTACTGAAAGAAAACATACATGAGAGTTGAGTCTAGGGCTTCTTCTGTACAGCACCAGATGAAAACCACAGAGCAGGAGCACATCACAAGAGCTGAGCAACTGAACGACATTGAAACTACCAGGAACAATTTACCACACCATCTGAAAGTGTGATTATACTCCATACCTAGCTCATTATTTTCCTTTTTATTAAATCACTGCTTGTAGGTTTAGTTTTTGTGGCATGTAGCATGGAAATACTGTTCTCCAGCATTCATGTAGTAAAATTTGAGTGCAAAGATACCAGATTGGACCTGTACAGCCCGAGACAATGGCACCAGACAAAAAAGTAAAAATAAGTCATAGCATTTATGTAAAGCAGGAAAAAAATGTTAACTACAATCCTTTAGTTTGTGTTACACGGGAGGCCAAGTACATAATCATAACTGATGCTTCTGGGTTTAAAGATTTATTAATTTTCATTCATGAAGTTTTGCCTTCACAGAAACAGGCATTCAAACACAAATACAGGCATTGAATTTTTGCTGAAAAGGTCTACTTAACAAAAGGGAACTAATAAAATACTTTCCATATCCTTATTTACAAGGAAGTGGTAACCAAAAATGCAACGCCAAGGCTTTCATATGCCAACTCCTCTTGTTTTGCTAAAAGAAGTACTTCAAAAGGAGCTTTACTCAATCACTGTTGTCCATTAGACATCAGAAGGTAATCACTAATGACTGCTCAGAACTGGAAACAAAACCCCACAAAGTCTCCCCACTGAACTCTCAAACCCACCAGTATTTACATTCCCATACATACAGACAAAGGAAGGGGAGGAAAAAAAACCACAAAAACCAGTTTATTTGCTAATTTCAAAGCTTATTTTTGGCTACAAGAACATGAAAGTGAAGTTGTTGGCAACTGCTTTTGTTTAACAACTATTGACTGAATTGAATTAAAGCAGAGAAAATGCTTGTATGAGCTAAAGATGTTTGGGTTTTTTTTTATCTGCCTGTTTTCAGAAAGATTCCCGCTTTCACATTTCTTATCTTTTAGAAGCTTTTTATCTAGGCTATGATGGAGAATGGAAAAAAGTTAAGATCCACTCTCCTTACCAGCAAACACATTGAACCTCTTCTGCCACAAACACACAAGACTTAAGTTTTCTCATCAACTAAATACATTTTATTTCCTACCCTGCAACTTCTAATGAATTATTTATTAACTAGAATACTGGAAGCCTACAGAAAACTTGCAGATCAAACACTAGGTTTTCAAAGCACATACGGAAATGGTTGACCAAAGTCTGTAAGATGAGCAGATAAGAGAGGACTGAGATCTACATAACCCGGTATTGATCGCAACTTTCAGAACCTGATGTTAATGACACACCCCAGGATGTCAAATAAGGCCAGTCTCATGTTTATTTACTAAAACCCCTTGTAATACATAAGAGATTTAATACTAATTACAAGAATTAACTTGTAATAGTTTCGTCGTAAAAGCCAAGATAGAGCTGGTGCTGTTGATCTGTCCCCCAGATTCCTTTAGAGGAAGATTTCACTGGAAGCATGTTCCCAGAGCCTCACTTCAAACCTTGACCTAACAGGTTCTGAATTACCAAATGTTAAGAGGATGACACTGAAAACATTCAGCTTGAACTCTGCTCAATTCAACAACCAGCAAAAGCACACCCTGGATTGTTTCATGACTCATTAACTCACAAACTAGTCCTTTTAAGAGATACCAAACCGCATCAAAACACTGATGGGCCAGAGTCCAAACAATGGAATGACAAAAGAGGCTCTCTTCAATGAAATAGCTTGTACTTACAGAAACTGTGCTTCTGGGGAGCGAGAAAGACCATGAAAAGACAGGAAACACAAAACATTCTTAGAATGTAAGTGCATCAAAAAGTTAAAAAACATGACATAAATTTAACTTAAATGACAAGTGCATAGCACACAATTATGAGCTTGTCTGTCCATAGCTATACTAGAGGGAAAAAAAGCTTCCACTTAAGAGCGTCAAGAACCATCTTTAGACTATTTCCTTAAAAGTAAGGGAAAACAGGTAGGGATGTAAATGTTTCTTTTTGAAAATGAACTTATTTTAGTACCTCAAAAAAGTCAAACCTAGGAAAGGATGAAGCAGTTTCTCTACAGTTCACTACATTGAGTTGTCATGTAATAATGACCTTTCATTACTACATTAGTGAAGAGAAATGACATCTCATTCTCAGAACTCTCCAGACACAGCAGGGTAATTTATTAAGATATTAACCTGTTTTTATGTAATACAGTGGTAATGGATTGAGAAAATGTGTGAAGAGGCATAACTGGGACACTGAAGTGATCCCAAAAACCTTGGTATGAAAGCACAGTGAGATCTTTGCTTATTCTTCCCTTATCAGATATCTCCAAAATCCTCCATGAAGCCTGACCCATCCAGGAAATTACGGACTGTGTTCCAGGGATGAGACTACTGCATGTACAATAGCTCTGAAACTTAGTGGTGATCACTGCAATACAAAAATCATTGAAATATTCTTGACAAGAAATCGCACATTCATCTAGACTCCAAACAGAGCAAATTCTTTAAACCAAGTATCCTGCAGGAACTAATTTTGCTAACACAAACTCAGGACACAGGACTAATTACCATCACAGCTTTCATTTAGAAAAACAAAGGAGGGAAAATGTAGCGGAGGACAAAAAGGGGCCTCTGCTTCTTTCCTGAAGCTGGTCAAGCAGTGTGTCATAGCACATGACCCAAGAACTACTGGCCAGCAGTTATTTAGCATGTCATGCCACTTGCTGCTAGCTACATTTCCACTTTCGGGCTTTTATTTCTCTTAATGAGTTTGTGGTTCCTTAAAAGTCAGTGCTAACCTGAACATCTTCTCTTACTAAGAGAGATGGTTTTATGGAGAAAAAGGTAGAAAACAAAACTGAAGTTTAAGGTATGCTAGCTTGTTAAAACCCAGTTCAGCCTTGTAACAGGGTCCACCACCCTGTTTTCTGCTGGTATCTCCTAAGACTGAAAGTAGAAGAGCAGACAGCAGATTTTCTATGGTGTTCTGCTTATAAAGGAAGCCACAGCTAGGAAAAATCTCGTAACCAGTTTTACTAGTTAGCAAGAAAGTCTTCTGGCTGGCTGTTGCCACACAGGAAGGCGCTGGAAATTAATGGAAATTAAAGCTTCATCGACGTCATGAAAAAAATTGTGTTAGCAGCAACATCAGCAGAAGAAACGCTCTTAAAACTGTCATTTTCTTTGTCAGAAATAAGGATTCTTCCAATTTAGAGAACAGGATCGCAAACAACGCATACCTGTAACATGACTTTAAGTGACAAATTAATTTTCCTTTAATTTAAAAGCAAGACTTAAGATTATGAACTCAAATATTCCACAGGAAATAATTACACAGCTTTTATAGAAATCAAAGACATCAGCTTGCTTTTGGCAGCATACAGGAAGCAGTAATACACTGAGATTGTATCACTCACTCCCAATCAAACTGGTAGTTTTCATGTTCCTGCTATTTCCTGTTTGGCTTGTTAGACTTTCCAACTAAGTGACCTTCTTATGTTTCTAAAGAAAAAAAGACAAGACAGATATTACCCAAAAAGTCTGTATATCTTAGCTTTTAAGATTTAATTGAATTCATACATTGTTTTGAGCCTACTGAACGATACTGTCAGCACTTCAGCCAACCACAAAAGCCAATCAACCTAAAGAATGCTTTCGCAACTTCACTGGATTCAAAAAGCTTGAATAAACTAAAGAGCTGTCTGTGCTGAAGGCTGGAGAAGACTCCCATCTGGACAGGAAAATGTAAACCCCAGAAGAGTCAGTCAGCTGCTTTCAAAAATCAAGCTACAGCGTCAAAAAACAGCATGAAGGCTTTTTTTACCAACCAGTTCAAGCCAAGGGCACTAACATTCACATTGCTGCCGAGCTGCCTGCCGCTGCCACTGAAGAGAACTGCCTTACAAGTTGCCTTGTTTTCTTTTCTAAGGCCAGAAAAAGCTTTTGCAGAATAAATTACCCAGAAAGGGCTGCTGTATTGGATATATTTGTGTAACAGCTCCACTGCCTTACTAAATCTGAGCACCAACACATGTTACTAAGCAGGTGCTGTGCCTTGAAACATGTACTTACCAAGGATATGCTGTTGAAATACACATAATAATGCTCCGGGCTAAAGGAGAGCTACGATACAGAGCCAAGAGCATCTGCAAGAGTTTTGACACCAGCTAGGGACAGCCGAGCAACAGGTAAAACATCATTTCTTAATTCAAGTAGCTCTAATCAAACAAAGACGCACTTCTTTGTACTATCACAGAACATATCCGGAAAGAAATGCTCATCTATGTTTCTTAACACCATGGAAACACTTTGGCATTTTCAAGCATGATTTTAGGTGAATACTTGCAACACTGAAAGCTTAAAAGATACCCTACAACAAATTCAGACTAGTTGCAGTGTTTGGGAATGAGCATGTGCTCGAATTTTGCTGCTTGGCGGTTGGGGGACTGCTGCATTTTTAAAGGACTTTGGAATTTAATTGGTAAAATATATTTACTGCCTAGTTCCCCAAGCTGGTTAATTCTAAGTGCACCAGCAGCTAATTAACTATTTTCATACAACTGCGAAAAGCATGTGTAAGTTGTGAATGCAGCTGTGTACTTAATCTGCTTGGCGATTCAGCCCAGTGCCTGGCTCATCTTCCTTCTCCAATGTAACTAGATTTCTCTTTTTAAAAGTTCTCCTGTAAAAGTGACCATAAACCCAAATGCTCAGTTTGAAGGCAGCATCAGAAACCACTGACATACGTTCTTGTATAGGCAATTAAAATAAGCAGGCTGCCCATATCTAATTACACAGCCCATGGTAGTAAAAATATCTCTGCAATCAAGAGAGATGTTCAAGTTAGTATATAAATACTTTTACTTACTGGATAAGTAACATGCTTGTTGTATATTTAGTCTAGTTTTATCTGATCAAGTAACTATTTTAATTGCTGTTCTTAGATCCCTTTTAAAGAAAATATTGGCTTTATTTCTTATTTTCAAGGGAAGGTTAATTCATCCTAGAGAAGCCTTATGGCTCCCCTAGAAAGGATTTTCTCTAATTCACTGGAACCCAAAGCAAGCCAGATGATTAGTTCTAATACAAACGCTGTATTCACTGACAAAACCTAAAACTGCAAAGTCAATTTCCCATGGAAAACACTCTTGGTAGTGTATGCCCTTTTCCTAATCACAGATTTTGTGCTAAAGTGTACCAAACACCAGGCTTCACTAAATCTAAACTTCACCAAAGGAAACAACCCCAATTCAGCCAAAGCCTTTGAAGTTTCTATGTCTGCATGGAACAGACACCCTGAGCTTAGAAAGGGAATATAAACCTGAAAGGGAACCAAAACCGTGGCACATTCAGGTAGTCTCCACAGCAGGGAATCCAATGGCATTTGCTTTGAAGTTTACAGCAGTGGCCGAAATACAGCCGGACAAATTGAGTCGCACACCAACACAGCTGACCCACCACTGAAGTAACGCAAGACACCACCTTTGGGTGGAGGTGGAACTAACAACAAACCATCCTTTTCAGAAGGACGCGGAATATGGGAACAGAGTTAAGGCTGCCTACTACCCATTAGTTTTTCTTCTTCACACAAGATTGTATTCATTTAAGTCCTCTAGGTCCCACTTGGATAATTATAATCCACTGTTACTCTTTATTAACAAGACCCAGTCCCCACTGCATAAAAACAATTACAGCTGTAATCACAGTTGCATCACATGAGGATTTGCCCAGCAACACTTCAAGCTTTTAGGTCACCAAGCCAAGACCTGATTATTACATGTATACATATATTACTGATCAAATCTTGTCTGGCATCCAGACTGTAGGAACAATGACTTATGCAAAAGTAGAAAACGAGTAAGAATACCTGTTAGTTATATATATGATATAAACATATGTTCATATACTTTTTTCTACAGCACAAATACCACTTGTGGGCTGCAGTATGTAACCATATATCGGCATAGCTGGACCCCTGTCAGTGAGAGTACAGCACAGCAGCTGCTCAGCCAGCATGCCCTGGCTTGAAGGGCGATCTGGTGATAAACACCAGAGCTCTGGGATCAGATGCTGCCTGCTCCAACCTTGGCAGAAGAAATCTTTCAGCTACCTATAGGAGTTAAGAGAGTTTCCAACTCCAAAGCAAACATACAGCAGCCATGTGCATTTCAAACTCAAAGGCACATGAGTACACACTGCTAGTCTTATTTGAAAGGCAGCTACTCCAGAACAGCATAGTTTAATGATCATGTAAATAAGCACGTGCTGTTTTCTGCATATTAGAGAACAGTACCAGCATCTTGAAACTCGTGACTTCAGGCCGTAACAGCAGGGACCACGTAATTTTATAGCTCTTTTTTTTTCCCCCCTAAAGAATTAAGGCATGAAAACCTTGTTAACAATGAAAAAATATTCTGTTAGCATACTGTGTAAGAACACCAGGCTCAGGGACTAATAGAATAGGCAAAACCTTCAGTACATACAGCCTTGCCAAGAGCGACAAATGCATTCAAGAACTTAGCTCAGTGAGAAACAAATATCCCCCTGCACAACCACTTCTGTGAGGTTGTTCTTTTGTTGGCAATTATGTCCTTGTACATTCTCAGGTCTCTGGTCTCAGGCTTTAACATTCTTGTTCCCTTTTCTGCTTTTGTATAAATCATTGTTCCTTCATTCTGGAACCCTGACAAGATTTGACTAGTAGTTCAAAGAGACAGAGAAAAGTTCTAATTCAGCATTTAAGCTTATTTTGAGATACTGTCTACTATTAGACAACTGTTTTTAACACATCTATGAAGCAAATTTAAGATTTGTTAGTATTTGCCAAGGCAGTGTGAGTGCCCAGAAACTGAAGGAAGAAAAAAAAGAAACAAAACAAAACCTCATCCACTAAAAATCTTAGTTTTACAGCTTTGACTCTCCATACTTGGCACCAGGTTCTTCAGCAAGCAGTACAGAATGAAGCAAAACACACTTCTAGCAAAACTAGGGTTTAACCCCCTTGTTCCCCACCATCTTTTGCAATAGGAGGAGACCCATCAAATCCCTGAACTATTTAGGAACAGGGACAGGAAGGAACACAAACTTTGAGCTTCCTGAGCCACTAATACCTATCTCATACCTATTGTTTTCGCAGGCAAGGTTCGGTTATTACACACTTCCACACGACCATTTACAAGAAAAAGAAGTCTGAATCCTCTGCAAATAAACAGGTGGGGTCCAACTGTATTCTCTGCTTGAATGATACAAATTAATATGTCCACAGACGTGGAAAACACAATAGAGATAACCTAAGGCACAGTTGTGTTTTATGCCATTTCCTTTCAGCTGTGTGTATTAATGATGTAATTTTAGCAGGGCTACCCCTTCAAATTACTGTTAAAAATAGAATCCACACCATACACTTATGAAATGCATCCACTCCAGACAGCGAAGTACTGCACCACAGCAAGTTCACTGCTTTCTTTTCCAGGGAAATAAAAGAACATGTCGGAAAGCCAACAAAACATTAACCTTTTAGCTTAGCATTTCTGCGCACCTAAAAAGAAATGATAATTTTAATCAAAACCACTGTATTGCATGATTACAGCCTATGACTTTCCAGCATAAAACAGCAAGAGAAAACTAAATTAGAAATACAATCTGACAAAGCACCTCAACAACACCAAAGTTGACTATTTGTCTCCTCCTCTACCTGTGCGGCACACAGTATACACCATATGGACCAGAGCCACAGCTCCTCCATTGCAGGAGCACATCTGATGACACCAGCATCAAATGATTAAGAAAAGTACAGGATACCCCACTCCACACAGGTTTGGGGCAGCATGACCCCTTAAACTTCTCCCAGTTTCCACTGCCTGCAATCCACAAATGAGATTTTAGTCTCTATTTGCTTCTTAGCATCAACCCAAAATACGTAGATGCTTTCATTACCATTCAGCTGCCAAATCTCTTAATCCAGGTCTCAATATCTGGCTCTGCTCTGGCATTTTTCAACAGATGCAGTTTATGAAAACCATGTGAAGCCTGCATGAAATGGCAGAATCCAACTTTCTTTAAACAACCCCAAATAAAACTGAATGAATACACAGAATTTTGCTGCTTTGACTTTTCAGCTTTATTTTGATTCTGTTATAATGAGCCCAATGTTAATAGCACCATTTTCTTGTTTGGTTATTAGCAAAAGAGATACAGGTTAGTGAAGGCACACTGTCTTGGGTTCAGCAGCAGCAGTCATTTTTCTCCTTCTTGGTAGCTGATGCAGCGCTGTGTTTTTGATCTTGGGCCTGGGAACAGCGCTGATAACACCAGTGTTTCGGTTACTGCTTAGTGATGTTTTGGTCTGACCAAGGACATTGAGTCTCATGCTCTGCCAGGGAGGAAGGGAAGCCAGGAGGAAGCAGAGACAGGACACCTGACCCAAACTGACCAAAGAGGTATTCCATGCCATAGCACATCATGCCCAGGATGGCAAAATTGAGAGCAGAGAATTTGGAAGGGTGGGGGTGCACTGCGTGGTCAGGCTGGGTTTTAGGTGGTGAGCGATTGTATTCTTTCCTTGTATTTGCCTTGTTGTTATTATTATTGGTGGTAGCAGTAGTGGTCTTGTGTTATACTTTAGTTACTAAACTGTTCTTATCTCAACCTGTGGGAGTTGCATTCTTTCGAGTCTTCTTCCCATCCATCTGGGAACGGGGGGGAAGAAAGAAGGGGAAGTGAGTGAGAGAGAGACTGCGTGAGTTAGAGAGGCTTAAACCACAACACATATATATTTAAGAAATAATACCTATGTAAGCAAAACAATGGAGAAGAACTTGCCTCTGTCTACAAGTAATGACCAAAGAGCCTTTCTGTCTACCAACTGGAAAAATCCCAAACATTCTGACACAAAACTGAGCTTCTCCTCACAGAGCTGTACAAACATTATGCCCGCCCTGATGTGAGGCAACAACTATCCCAGCTTGACAGACACTAAATAAGACACTACAGTAAATCTCAAGCAAAGCCATATTTAGAACACAAGAATCTGAAGCTCTGCCACAGTGAAAAAGTATAATGAAGTCAACCATTGTCTTCTGACCTGTGAATTCAGGCTGGCAGCAGCTGGTAGTTAAAATGCAGGAGAACACTGATTAAAATGTCCTCCCCTTTAGCTGCATGCCCTGCAGTTAGACTCATGAGTTACTGTCTGCTAAGGTCTCCCACTAGCATAAGTATTATTACGTTCACTGTTTCTTCTTTGCAGTCCATCTGTTCTTTTGTGCCGGATACTGAACATGAGAAATCATGGAAATAAAGCCTTGTCATTTACTAAATAAGGTCACTTCCAGACAAGAAAGAATGGAAGTAGAGTAGAGAAATGCTTGCTGTAGTAGTAGGGAAAGAAAAGAAAATTGCTGGTAAAGTAACCTTTTTTTTTTGGTGACATGTTCTCATTCTTCCTCTCCACCCACCTTCTCATTTCCAAACCAGATCAGTCTGCCATGCCAATGCTCAGTACTAAGGAGAATTAATCTCAATCCTGTGACTTACTACCCTACTTGAAACCACAATTTATTGTTTCCAGGTCCAAATATCACCAATTTCTCTAAAGTTATCTCAAATCCTGGAATGTCTGCTGTCTTTTCTATGCTCTACTCTGATTCTTTTGAATACAGCCTCCCATGCCTGCAGAGAAAAGCCCCAGTGTCAGAATTCTAAGCCTGATTTTGACATCAACAGTCAAGCACACAAACCCCAAGACTTGCTTTAAGTTGTCATGAACTTTCAGATGGACACAAAAGAAATGTGGGAGGAATGTAAACATTTCTAAGTTGTATACACAGCCACCTATAAAAACTCCAGCTACTGACAGAATTGCTGTACTTTAAGCCTATCGCCCTCAGAAAGGCATGTTTTGGAACAAAAAAACCCAACAATCTATATTTAAAGGTATGTAAAAATGAAAAATATGTTCTGGAAAACGGGAGATTTAACAGCAAACTGATATGGGGAGGGAAAGAACACCTACCAGCTAACAACTAACCAGCTATAAAAGCTTATGAAGCATGCCATACACAAGAAAATTGCCTTTTTGTCATTAGTACGCTTGTGACGCCATGTAAAAAAAAAATGGGCACGGCGATTATGGTTTTCTAGGAACACATCTGAATCACTTATTTTCCTCTTGAAAGTGATTTTTTGTCCAATTCAGTTTGTAAGGAAAAGCAAGCCGTTTCTTTTAAATTCCTGTATCCCTCTGTTTAACACAGAAAAGGCAGTGAAAGGGGTTGTTTCAAAACAGACACTTCCAGATGTTAAGGGGTGCTAAGTTCTAAAGGGATGCAATGAACAGCTGAGCATTTCTGAACATTTCACACAACCCTTAATCTTCAAGCAGTAGACACAAGAAATGTCCAGCCTTAGTGAGAAGTATTTGCCATCCAGTTGCAGCAGGAATTGCCAAGAGAGAAGAATCAGCAGTTAATATTCCACATCACTTTTTCTTGAAGTCCTGCCTGACATGTCTTTATCCTTCAAGAAGTTTCTAAATCACAACTTTCCTCTCCCCACCCTCTGCCTTTAGAAAGGATTTTCAGCATTAATGCAGGTTTAAGCATTAGTTCCACCAGGTAAAGTTTTCACACTAATTTTATTCTGACTCTGCCACATTTTTTCCAGAAGATGCACTGCATTAAGCTATTACCTAAAGATTCGAAAAAAGCTGGGTTTGCTCATTTAATGCAATTTTAATTAAAAGCTCAAGTTGCTTATGTTGTTTCCATTACTGGCAGAAGGTCATGCTATTGCTTCCATAGCTGTTGAGGTAATGGCTCTTAATTTCATCTGCATTAGCAACTGATGTGCCACTGCAGGCACTTCCAGGACTTCATAAACATGAATTGCCAATAAAAGAAGGTCCTTCTAGGAATGTACATGCCTCAGTGTTGTCTCATGTGCTTCTGAAAAGCCATTTAGATAGTGTTAAATATGAGTTTATAGTCTCACATTAGATATTGACAACTAAGATCAGGAATCTGCTCAAGGAATGCATTACAGTGAGGCAAGCCCCTTGGCATGGCTGAATTTACCAGCACTACTATTCTTAGAATTTTTGTTTTTATTCAGAGTAGCTTGAATCTAATTCATTAGAAACAGAAATATCATCCAACTCCCAGTAAAGCCAAATTGAACAGGCTTCACAGTACTCAAAATCAAGCGCTTCATCGACAAACCTTACTTTAGCAGATAGCTGGTCATTTTCTAGTGTTTAATAAGAAAAACATATTACCCAGTATATAAATCCAGAACAAATCTTTATATAAGAATAAACAAAAGCAAGATGAATTAGAAAGGAGCAAAATGAAGCCTTATTTCCCATGGACCTATGCTGTATGTCTCCTCCTCTGCACAGACTCTAGTCCAGCATCACCTACAACAGACCTACAACACTTTCCATATTTACCAGATCTACCTTAAATTTTCCACAGTCCCTAAACATACACACATAACTAGCTACTTTCCTTCCCCAGGCACCCACACCATTGCAAGTCACCTGCCTCTCTTGCACACCCACTTACTTCCTCAGGATGCCAGTTCAGTCTTGCATCCCCTACAGTGATTTCCACAGGACTCTCTTGAACTGCCAACTGGGCAACAATCAGCACATGTTGCTTCTAGTCCAGAAAAAACAAACACAATAAGTGTCTGGGCAGACAAAACAGGATAAGGGCTGAACTGTTCCTACCTCTCCTCCTGACGGAAGCATGAATGAGTCTCTTCTATTCAGACACTACTGTAAATAAGTCCAAATGCCTCTGTTAAATTTGGATTAATTTAATCAACAGGCTCAACGGCTAATAAGGTAGGGACTGACAGAGCTGATCGAGTAGAGTGATTTCATCACCTTCACTGAGGCAAAACAAGCAAAAAGCCCAAAAAGAAGTACTCAACAGCTTCAAGATAATGCCCTTAGGTATATTCTTGATATAAACATTATATGAGTATATGAACAAGGCATACAGTATACACACAATAAAACTGCTTACAAGAAGTGTGCATTAGTGAGTCTTAAGAACTTGAAAGAAAACCACTGGGAACCATACATACAATGACCTTTCACTGAAGTCAACTCACTGCAGCTCTTGGCCGAGGGGTAGACCTCATAGTCCTCATGTAGAGTGCTGGTCAACCAGAAAGGGCTGCCATTGTGAAGGAATCTAGGCCATGACTTCCAAACTTCAGTAAGGATCACCTTGGACTATTTGCACAAAAAGGTTATGACAATTACTGCATAAGTAGGCAGATCAGAACCTTCCTTTTCATTCAGTTATTAAGAGTCTGTGCACTCTGGCCTCCTCCCCCTTTGCATCTTGTCATAGCAATCCCTGATCTGACCTTACCAGTCTTGTTACGCAGAAAGGGTGGTACCAAGGAAGACAGACACAAACTGACTCTAACCTCTACAAAGTACAAAAGTCAACTTATTAACAGTTAACAACACAAATTTGCCAGAGTCCAAGTACAGCCCCAGGAGCGCAGAACTCTTCTCCCAGCTCTGACGCAGCCCAAGGGTGAGCGACTTAACCTGGCTTCTGACTTGGAGGCAGAAAATGGGCTTCGATGCCTGCCTACATAAGCACATTGTAAAGACTTCAGGTGAAACACAATGCTTTTGATGTTTTCTGAACTATACTGAACAACTCCCGAGTACTGTCCTTATTGCCAAAGTAGACCTGCAACCTTAACTGAACTCCAACTCCAGGAGACCATCCTGGTCTTTATGCAACATACAGGCTTCAATGTATTTATGCAACACACAGGCTTAAGATATCTCTTTATATACAATAATCTTCTAGCAGAGGGGAAAATATGCAACATGAAAACAACTTTTTTTTTAAAGTACACTAATCCTTGGATTTGATTGCTAGAATTAACTCTAAATACTTGATACTCATACGATCACTATGTTAGAGACAGTAAGTCGGGAATGCAATGCCTTTTATGTGACCTACCAACCTACACCGCCGAAGTTTAGAGTCCAAGCTCTACTTCAGAGATAAGATAATGAAGACATATACAAACAGCTGAAAAAATTACATACAGTTGGTAGAGGGAGAATTTTTCCTGAAGGATTATCATAGCCCAAATATTTCTCTAAGCCCTACCCTAACAGTAGTTGACCCAATATTATTAGAGATGATGTATATACTTAAAAATAGAATAATCCCACTACACAACTGATGCAAAACAAGGCACTGTAAAGTCTGGACCCTGAACAATAAGGATTTCAGAGCTTTTCTTCTCCTATTTTCTCCCTGACTTCAACAGGCTGAACAACTGGTAGGCAGCATTTCAGGAGAAAAAGACTGTTGGTTGCCACAAAGAGAGTTCTGGCAGTCTGGTTTCTTGTGGAGAAAGACTGAGACAAGGAAGTGGGAGACAAAAAAAGGTGTAAGACCATACAAATACATTTTGCCAAGGAAAATAAATCAGGTAGGAAAAACGGTGGTTAGAAGTTCTGGATAGCTTACAACACACATTTCTACTGACTACTGCAATGCAAGTTCAGATACCAAAGCTTGCTGCACATAACGATCAGTTTAACCTACCTGCAACTCATATCCTACCTGAGGTCAAGAGGGTTGCTGAAAACAAGAATATATTTCACAATCTAATATTAACCCAAAATTATATCAATACATTCCTGTATTTTCTCTCAAGTTTATTTTTCCTCATGTCCACAGACTGCAGCAGCCTTTATCCAGTAAGTCATGTGCTATTCTGTGTGTTTATTCCAGCCTGGCACACTGTTGAAGCTTTGCAGGAACCTGTATGTGGGCTAACAGGACCTTCAATTAAGGAAGAAGTTTTACTGCGCTCAGCAGGAGTACCAAAATAGAGTACAGATTGTAGAATAAAATCTACTGCACCCATTTTACATCTTTACTCCTCTCTGTCCACAGAAAGCAGTCTGTGTCTATCATTAGATGCATGTGTTGCAAGGATTGTGATTCAGCTTCACTATATAAGGATCATATTTCAACAGTTGCTTCATTTGAAATCAGACTGGCTGGGAAACAATTTTGAGGTTTTGTGTGGCAACAGCAGATAGGCAAGATAAATATACAGGAAAGACAAGAATAGGGGAATTTTTGTCACTTTGTACAAAATGGGACTTGTTCAGTCAAGTAAACCATCTTCCAGACTGCTTTATGGAGGAAAACAGTGATAAGTGCCACCTGCAAAGCCTCACAGCAGCAATGAACATCTTATAAAGACCAGCACAGAATTTCCACTGCAGAAAATTTAAAACAGAGGCCGTGACAAATCAAAATTTTACTCAGTATTATGAGAAATTACAGTATGAAGACTGTATGGTGACGTTTTGTGACTTACACTGCCTTTATTATAAACATTCTTTTGTTCTGCACTTCAGCATCTGGTCTAATATACTTTATTCCACTGTGCTTTTGGAAAATATGCTGTGGCCACTGAGCATATTTAGTACATTGCTAAATATGTCACATGCACAGAGTAGTATTTACCTACAGTGATTTGCACCTAACAGTCAAATCATTCTGGTTGGAACCATACAGTGGGAGTAATTAATAACATCTCTGGTAGAGAGGAAATTCCTATCACTTTTGTATTTTAAAATACAAAATAAGCTGAATTTTTCATTCGTCTTTTGCACCCAACTACTCCCTTTTGGGAACTGCCACACAAGATCACAACAACTCCACATCCATAGGCTTGTTACAGATTAACTCTGTGAATAGGACTTCCCCTAGGTCTGATAGCTTCTTCTGGACTTTGACATAATAATTCCATTTCCCTTAGCTACCAACACAGGATTGCCCACAAAACAGAAGTTGCTAGTGAATATTATATTTTTAACCAGTAACCTTCTTTAATCACCCAGGTCAGAAACCAGGAAAAACGTTTGAGGCAGCTCTCCATAAAATGCAAGGTAAAATCCTTAGTTTCAGGCAACCAGAATCAGAATACCTGCAATAAGTTTGCTGACTTTGTTGGCATTGTGCTGGGAAACACAAACCTGCCTACAGAACGGACCATCACTGTGCAGCAGCACTGTGGCTGAAGTATGTGCCTATCAGGCAAACATTTGCAAGCATGAAATCTTATCTTCGTGTCAGAAACATAGATTCCAGTTTTGGACACCTGCAGCTATGTTTGCACTGGTTCAACATTCTTAGTATTGTGAGAAAAAGCCTAGGGCAAGACAAGAAAGAGAGCACAACAGTCAGCTCACACAGTATGCAAAAGATGCTCAACCCTCATTTGAATTTGATTGTTTTGTTCAGACCACTGTGAAAGCCACGGTTAAAACCTGGCTAGATTCTAGAAACAGTGGAAAAAACCACAAAGATCTAGCAACATATCATGCCTGGAATTTCAGTTATCACAATCGTCTGTATTTACCTAAGTTTTCCTTGACCTGTGAGATCTGTCAGTATCTCAAAAGCTGTGCTTGTGTGCAGCTTACAAGCACAATAGCCAGTCATGGAGAACAGGGAAAGTCTCTACTTCCTGAAGCTACCTTCAACTGACTTCCACGTCTGTGGAAACAGGTTTGAACAATCTTCAATCACCGAAAGATGTCAGTAAAAAGCACAATTCATAATGCATGTTACAGCTACTGGAGTCCAAAAGAGGTTCACATCCTTCATGTCAATATCCATTCATAATTTTTCTGACTGGATACGACAAATTTTTGAACTTTATTTTACAAATTAAAGCCCAGATAAAGTGCAGATAGCCAAAGTGCTTATGTCAACAGCTACATGATGTGCGTAGCGTCGTAACTTTTACTTTGCAGAAATGTCCATCTGGTTTCCCTTGCTTTAGCACCAATACATGCAGAAGGGAGAGGGGGTTTTAACTAAGTCTGAAGGACCAGTATAAAAATTGATGAATTTTGCTAAATAACCATATGATTGCCCCCAGCTGGTCACCACTCCCAACAACTTGGGCCTTACAGTATGGATCCAGGAGCCCAGTGCCTCACAGTGTTCCCACAGTTAGCTTGGCCTCTGAAATAAAGGCTTCTCAGTGACACCCATTGTATAAATTTGTTTCCCAAGGCAGCAATGTTCTGTGCAGGTAGGAAGGTGAAATCATTCAGAAGCTACGTATTTGACAAGTCTCTACACGAAGCATGCATGAATGCTTCCAGTTAGCCACTTAATGCAAACAGAAGTGCATACAGACTCCCACCACAGTTTGTTAAGGAACATTCAGTAATACACTCCACTTTTCTCATCTGTCTTCAATATACAAACTAGAAATCTTTTATACTAAAAGCTAGATTCAAAGTGTGGTTTAGGAGAGATAAAGCCACTGACAGCTTTCAGGTCCAAACTTACAACAAACCCATTCACTGTTCAACTACGTACAGAGTATGTTACATTACTAACATTTCTGCAAATCAGGAGTAAAATCATTCACTGGATTAATACAAACTGTCTCTAACCCATCTAAGCACAACAGATACTGCACCTTTCATGAGCTTTCTCATTTTTCTTCTGTTTCAGCTACAGCCTTTTTAACTGAGACACTTCCAATTCCAGTACTTTGCCAAGAGTGGAACAACTGACTTAGGCAGCTCACTATTTCTGACCGTAAGTGAGAAGCAATCCTGTTCTCTCAAGCTGTCTGAAACAAGGCTCACACTAGAAAATACCAACACAAGAATTACACAACGGGTCATGCAACCTGTCCATCCTGTACATGGCATGACAATTTCATGTGCTCTAGGTTAAAAAGTTTGGGTCCTGCTAAATTAAAAGATGTGTTTGTTTGCTATGAGAATCAGAAACTTAAGTGAGCAATGGTGGCTCCAGGCTGGCAAATAATCCTGAGTGTTACTCCAACTGAAGAGGCAGAACTCCCTACCAGACACATCATACATCAAGGAGAACTCAACACAATCTTTTCTGCTGGTGAACCAGAAAGCAGAGTATCAGTTAGTAAGAAAATTGTATTTGTTTCATGACTCCTTTTACCACTATCTCTAAGGCAATCCATAAATTAAAAAGCTACATTCTCTGAAAACTAAGGAGGTATTCTATAAAAGAAAAACAGATCAGAGGAAAACCTAATTAATTTTCACAGTGCACCATGACTAATCTTGGCATATATGGTACTGGAATAGCAATCACAGAGTACAAATGAAAACAGTGTTGAACCCTGTCCTATTTTTAATCAGATGAAAGCCACAAACCTTAGCCATGGCTTCTGCTTAGTGGTGCATTTTCTTCTACCCTGATAGTTTTTACAGCTGGAGAAATAGCTACTTACAGCACTATTCTGCTGTAAAAAATTATTGCTGCTTACAGCTTCTGGGATTCTAGTTGAGTGTGTCATAGAAAAGAAGGCCTGGTCCCGGCAAGCTAAGAACATTTTCTTGGGACGTGTAACCCTTTCCGATCCATATCAGCTCCTCTGAGTGAAGATGTGCTTTGAAATTCTTCATCACCATTTATGTGGCATTACACTATATCTGCAAGCTGATGCAGAAAGCCAGTGGCAGAGACCAACTCCAAATAAAAATAAACTCCAAATAAAAAGAAATTTATATGGTCCATGGCAATATTTTTTAATGACATTTAAAGGCAATATACTAGCGCTGCTAATGTGATGGCGCATTTCCCCTACCTTAGCTCTGCCATACAGAGCTATTTTTATTAATACCACAAAAAGCAGCTATTTGCTACTACAAACAGCAGCTCACAGTTCAAAGACTTTCCTCACTTAACAGTGCTTTTCATATGCATTGAAAAAAAAGTTACTATTAGTCACATTTTCACCTCGACATTTTAATATTTGTAATCATAGCCTGGAGTGTGGAAACAGAATGCACACTTGTTAACGCTAATTTGCTAAGCCCAGCTTTTAGCCAGGTCAGCATTGCAAAAATAAAGACTTATTCTGTAACAGCATTCAGGGTGCACACTGAGATGGAAAAAGGTGCAAGTTCTCTCTCCTGTCTTCCACCCCTCTTCCCCCAGCTTCTCACTTACACATTCTGGAACCAAGAGAAAGGTGGAAGTAGAAGCCTAACTGCTGTTTCAAATGCCTTCTCCTCTCCCCAGTAAAGCAACACACCATATGTTTCATCCAAGAAATAACCTGCTACTATAAAAATGAGAGGTGGTGTGTCAAGAGATATTCACTCTGAGAATACAATATTCCATGAGAGCTAAGCTGGTATTTCAGCTCACAAGGAATGCTCTTGCTTATTTCCCCCAACAGAAAAATAAACATACTTGTCTCCTGATGACCGTTTTTCACTGACAGCCTTACTACAAAACCCCTTCTGTGACTTCCTTTGCTCAGATGTAAAGGAGCACAACTCCAGTCTCCAATCACAACTGAAATAACACAAGTTGCCACCAAGATACATGATTTTGTTCCCCCATTGGAAGCGCGCATGCAGAAAAGGACACACCTTTGGAGTGTTTCCCTGAAGGCCTCTTGGGCAATGACTCCTCAATGGAATGTGTTGATGTATGTAGTACATTTTCCAGACTGTTACTGACGCTGTTGATGGGGGTCTCGGACCTTGGCGTGACCTGGAAAGACACAAAAATCCCAATAAAATAAACTGAGGGAATGTGCAAACATCACACCTTCCTCCAGGGTGAGCAGAACCACTTTGATGGCAGTCAGAAGTTTGCTTCTTCTAGAACCTAAGGGGTGTTACTACTGATATTCCACAAGTAACAGTTCAGGGGAGTTGTTTCAGTCAGCAGCTATTCACAAATCTAGATTATCTTGGCTAATCTATAAAGCTACTTAATGTTTAATTCTTTTTTAAACAATAGTCACACAGCAGTCAATTGTAGAGATATTGCAAGATCCTTAACCTTTCCACACTGCAGTTCTTAACTCTTACAGAGGAAAACAAACCCCATTTTTATGCCATGTCATTGCGCTGGTTGTGGCTGGGATAAAGTTAATTTCCTTCATAGTAGCTGGTATGGGGCTGTGTTTTGGATTTGTGCTGGAAACACTGTTGGTAACACAGGGATGTTTTAGTTACTGCTCAGCAGTGCTTACACATAGCCTTTTCCATTTCTCACCCCAGCAGTGAGCAGGCTGGGGGTGCACAAAGGGCTGGAAAGGGACACAGCCAGGACAGCTGAGAGGAAGGGGTATTCCATACCCTGTAGCATCATGCTCAGCATAGAAAGCTGAGGGATAAGGAAGGGGACGATGATCAGAGTGACGGCATTTGTCTTCCCAAGTCACCAGCCAATTGGAAGTGGTGAACGAATTCCTTGTTTTGGGCATTTCAAAGTATTACCATGCAGAATACAGGAATGTATTTCAATTTAGTGGGGGGGGGGAATAGAAAAAAAATTCTCTTTGCCATTTGAAAGCTTGCTATCGTGATTGTATTTCAATGAAAAATAGCACAGTAAAAATGCCCAAGTAAAACAGACCTCATGGCCTTTACCTACCTTCTAAACTGCATTTAGCATAAAACCACTTATTTTCACCATTAAAGCTCCAGGAAAAAACAGAAGTCATTAGAAGAAGCTGAACTGAGCACTGCCCACAAGCTGCTGTCCACAAGAGCATTCACAATTTTGTAGCAACAAAAACACATCTATTACTTGTAGCATAACATTCAATGCCTGCCTCATAAGCAAGGCAATTACTCTGGGTTTCTAGGTAATGAGAAGCAGAAGTGGATGAACAGATACATTAGCAGCACTGAACACAAGGGTTGAAGTCTCTTAAAGAGGAAAGTGCGCTCTAAAGAGGTAGTTAAGACTAACAAAAGCACTCATACTAACTAATGCATCACTTGAATTTCAATTGTCACATTTTGAATCAATGCAAAATACTGGTATGGAGAGCTGTAATGAGAATTTTGCATGGATTTTAGCCTTTCACAAATCACAGGACAAAACCTGTGTCTCCACATCACAAGGGAAGCTATCCTTCACTCATAGTAACCAATACCAGTGACTAAAGGTCCCTGGAAGGAAAAATGCTCTCTCAGACCCTGCTTACGTGAGACTGGTGTGACTTAGGACAATTTAAGCTTAAAACAATACTTTGCTCACCCTACCATTAGCCTTAAACATTGACATCAGCCAGAATACACAATGCAAGTCAAAAACAGCACATCCTTACTCTAAAATTACCTATTGTAAGCTCCATTTTAAGACTGACGTTTATAGATTCATATGCAGTTTAAAGTAGTAGCACAAGTGAAAGGCCTGGTATACTTGACATCCACACAAAAGCTTATACATGCAAAAAAATCAATCTAGAAGGACAGATGAGTGTCAGAAGACAGCAGGATTACAAGTACCTGCTTTCCTTTTCAGCACTGTTAAGTCATTTTTTTTTTGATCACAAAATAAAGTTTACTTGTATGCTTCTTCAGCACAGCTTTCCAGCAGTAACAAAACCTAAATACCAAGCTTTCCCATCAGGAAGACCAGCCATTAAACACGAATCCTGGGGGAGAAGGCGAAGCACAGTTTAAGTCTCCTTGCCAAAGTCAGTCTTTACCCAAGGTTATCCCACACCGTCTCTCTCCTGGAGCTGATTATACCCTCACTCTAGTGGACTGCTGCTGAGAGGAAGCTCCAGCGACTGAGCATTGACACTAACATCCTCCTTGCCATGGGAGGTGCCATAAGAGCAAGCAAGTAACACAGCAAGCTAGAAAACTAGATTCAGACAAGACTATGTTATCCATAACAACCAGGTTCTAAATATTCAGAACAGTCGGTAAATATAAACACTTACATGAAACTGAGTAAGAACATAGCCACATGGCTTCAGAAAAATCTCTAAACAAGCAGTTTGTTACAACATATTGCCTCCTCTCTTGTATTCCCTTCTCTCCATCTTCCTTACGATAAGCATCACATGCAGTTTAAAGTTCGCATTTTGTTTACACATAACCTCCAGCTCTTTCCATAAAGACTTAATTCTTATATATTTGGTAAAGATTAATTTAGCCCATATGTCTTGACTGACTGAGCTCAAATACTGACTGATTCAGCTACACATCAAAGGAAAGCAGTTTCAAACTGGCCTAGAAAAATCACAAAGCTCTGATTAGTTCCAAATGGAGCACTTTGTTAGTGAGCTGAATGGGGTTATAACCAGTGAATCTGACTGCTTGAAGCTTTCATTCCAAATTTTAAATAATTTTTTCCACTGACTTAAACATCCCAATACTGCAAAGGTTTGGATTTGCTTAGGAAAAGTAAAATGATGAAAAATGTTTTGCAAATCGAAGTTTTATTTCCAAAATAGCAACAGCTTTTCTTTTTCTATTTCAACTTTAGGCCAAGCAAACCAGAGGAACAATAACCCATGAGCTATGAACTGCAGAAGATACTCTCCTAGGAGAGGTGGGAGAAACATCAGCAGAAGCTTGACAGTAGAGAGATGCCCAGAAAAGACTTGAGCAAATTCAACTGTAGAAAGTTAGTGTTTTACCAATTCTGGGAGGAATGTTCGCCATATCTGAACATTACTGTAATACCATAGACTGGGCTCAGCACAACTACTAATAAGCAGTCACTAAATTCTGAATAAAGAACAAGATATTCCAGTGAGATAAAGATTCTGAGAAATCGTATGTAAATTGCTTTAAGCCTTTTAGAGTCTGTAACATCTCTCAAGAAAGCCAAGATGCTGTTAAAGAGTAAGCATCTGCTGTTCAGGAACTGTTAAAGGCTTGTTTTCTAAACCAGTAAGAGTCCACCATAAAGGCGGATAAGCTGGCCTCACAAACCAGAAGGGCCGAGGCTATAGATCATAAAACCACAGGAGTGGCATTTTATAAGTGCAGAAAAATTCATGAATCATTCAAGGTCTAAGAGGGTACAGCATCAGACATCTGAACAGAAGACCTGGGATCTTTCAACTGAAATTATTTGAGAACATCAGCAGAAACAGTCCATGAAGACTAATCAAATACAACAGCAACCCCAGAGAGTTAAAGGAACAGAAATATTCTTCACTATATCTAATCTTCCCATGAGCATGGCACTTTGTAAAGGGCCCGGGAGAAGGAAAGCCCTCTGTTCCACCTAGCCATATTGTTTTAACATGAGAGTGGCTTCTCCAACAACTCCAGAAGATGTAGCACTCAAATGGGCGCAGAAGAGATTCTTAAACTATTTTTACTCAATTCTTAATGAAGTCTACTCCCTCCATAGCAAACCATCTGGCTCACAGATGAACTGCTGATTGTCCAGATTAAAACCTAGACTGTCTCTTGAATGTCAAGTTAAAGTAGTAGTCATAACTGAAAATAACAAAATTCATCACTACCTAATGACCAAGGCTCAGCCTGAACTCTTCTGTGCATCATTCTCCATAGTAACAAAATCAGTATCAAAACTGTAAAGCACATCTTTCCCAGCAATGCCTAGACTAAAGGATCACAGAATGCCACCCTGAAGCCCTTCACCCCCAGGAGTCAGCAAGGAAGCGGAACAATTGCTTTGACTCGGGGGTTGATGACAAACACATCAAGGTACCAGAAGACACTGCCAGAATTTTAGCCATTATCACCTTTTCCCCTTTCTACCTGCCAGCAAACAATTGTATTATTTTTTTTGGCAGTGCGGTGATTTTTTTTTCCTTAGCATCAGAGATACACTAACAGGCATAGATCATTTTGGGAGAGGAAAAAAAAAAAAGAAGTTCTAGAAAGCTCTATAAACCCCCTTGATCCATCAAAAAGCACACAGAAAACAAGACATTAACTGCACAACAAAATAACCAGGAGCAGTTACTTCAACAGGTTCTCGTACAGCCACCGCTACCTGAAGACGGTCTGCCACTGTCCAAGACAGTGGAAGTCAATGGGAAACAGTAAACCTGTGAAGCCAGATTCAGTAACTGTTAGCTTGGCTCCCCAGAGACAATCCCTGACATTTAATATAGCAGAGTCTTTCACAAAAATAACAGGACCGATAGAAGTCAAATTTCATGTGGTAAGAATTTCACCAAAACAGCAATTATATGTTCCTTTTAAAAATAACTAAACAGAACACAGAAAATGCACGGTTTAATAGCAAAGTATTCGCTGACTTAGTTTGAAGTGGAGCCAATACTAAAAATCAACATAGCTTACTACCTACAGTATGCATGCAACCTCAGATATAGGATCTGAGGGAATAAAGTATGATTTCTATTCCAAGTTAGGTATGAAATTTAGGTCCTGCATTACGCTGTTCACGCAGGGAAACATTTTCACATAAAACTCAGTTTTCAGAAATGGCCAGTGAAACACTGGGAAAGTCCCAATGACAAATGCTTCTGCCAATATTTGCTTTGGAAGCCTCCATTAAATAAGGCTTTTCATAATCATAAACTGACCTCCACGCTTGAGAGTGATGCAGGTAACATGTAAGAGTGCATTCAAGGTTTGGAGCACTTGAAATCTGGTGGGGGGAAAAAGTCAACTTTGCTCCTGCCATTCTCATATTAGAGTATTTACAGGAGCTTATTTTGAGGTCAACACCAAGGTCTTCAACATGGAGCAATCCTGTTTGCAGAAATGCTCCAGCAGAAGCTTGATGGCAAGAATACAGCCCTGGCATGCTCAGGCAGATAAGCTGCTATTTCCCAATGGAGAAACGTAACTCAGGTTCACAAACAATTTGGGAAAGAAATGCATTGCTGACACTCAGATGTCACTGTATGGGGGCATGATATTGTTCAGGAGGCTAACTCTGAGCCGGAAACAAGCAGTGCAAGGACCGGAAACTCAAAACCTACTGAGACTACAAAACAAAGAGGACCAAAACTGAGCAATCATCTTCCTCTTCAAAGCAACAAGCCATCAGTCTGCCCAGCTGCTTGTGAAACCATAGCCCTGAGCAGCAGTTCTGCACTTACTTCTACAGGCAAACACTCCTCTTGAAGATCTGGGCTCTTCCACAGGGATGTTTAAGGAACACTCACACGAACACAACCAACTTTTCACATACCTACTGAAGAAGTCCTCAACACTACTCAACGATTAAATGTATATGTGTCTAATTTCTTTGTTGGACTGGGAGATAAACGCAACTGAAAGTGTTTGGCTTGAGCTTGAAATTAATGCAGTTCCAACAGCTAGGTCTACCAAAAAAAAAGATGTAAGCATTAGGTCAATCAAGTCAGGTGTGTCTATGTTTCTCACATGGGAAGCTGGTAAAAAGGTATCCATCCATCTCTGAACACAAAGGGTGAAGAGGTAATTCACAGTGGAATGGGGTAATAGATCATATGCTATTGTCCTGTGAGACTATTACTGGGATGAAATGAGGCATGTAGTACTTAAATGCCGCGGGACAATCACACACCTGCTCCAAGGCGCCATTAAAAATTCAGCACAGCAGATGGACCAAAAAAGTGAGCTGTAATTTATAGACTAATTTACACTTAAAATCCTTTGCTTAAATAATTGCAAATACTTTGTCAATACTAGGAACATAAACCTACCACAGAGTAACTGGACTAATTACGTTGTGCTGCTTATTCGTCATTCAAGACAATCAAATGAAACATCTGAAAGTACCTGACAGCACTAGTTTGTGCACTCATCACAAACAAGTGAAGCTGTGCTCTGCAAAAAGCTTCAGAATTCTTTAATATTAAACTAATGCAATGTTTGCTGCCACCACTACACAGTCTCCAACAGTTAACCACAGGAGATGCCAAACAGGCACAATTCATGAGATTTCCTGCTGAAAACATATATTGAGTGAAAAGTTTGAACTCTAAAGGGAAAAATTATAGAAGGCAACAAAACACACCCACAAGCATTAATACAAATAAGCTACAAAACAACAACTGCCTGTTTCAGCTACCTGATCCCCCGCAATTTACTACATAGAGAGCTCCAAGTACAACCAGTTCACTCACACTGCTAATTCAAGGCACTTTCATTCTAGATTTCTGGTGCATCAGGCATATTTAGTAACAAAATTGACAGACGGCAAGAAATAATTTTCCCTTCAAACAAACAAAAAGAAAGAAATCAATTCTATATTTCACAAACCAATCATGAAAAGCACTTCAGAATCGAAACAGGTAACTGCTTAACCAGACCTTGAAAGAGGTACTACTGCTCTTTATCCCAGCACTGATGTACAAACATGTCCCTGTTTCTTCACCTGAATGCTACCAAAAGGTAAAAGCTTGAAAGCATAGCCACCAGCAGGGAAGATCACCTTACATGAGAATTCAAAGTGTAGCATGGTCCTACCTGTTCTACAAGCCTTCATCCCTTAATGGCATTTGCCTTTAAAACATTATGTTGACTTTGGAGCAAGCCTGCTTCTATTGCCAATACATGGGTGGGAAATTGGTCCCACCAGGCCAGCGTTTACATTTGGGAGGTAAAAGGATAGTCAAAGAAGCAATCCTAGAACTTGAAGTATAAACCAAGCAATGACTCCATAAGCTTTTCCCTGGTAGAATGGTTCATTGCCACTCCAGTCTCTTCTGCTAGAATTCACAAATTAACAAGGTTGGCAGATGTTATTCGACAAGAGACAAATCCACTGAATCAGGTGTCTCCTTCCTCCCTCCACCAATAACCACTTCAGTAATGGCTTGAGTGTAATAAAACTACTAAGGTGGAAAAAATGTAACACTGGAAAATAATTCATAATATGCATGAAAAATGTTCCCTTTCACTATTTATCACCATGACTTGGCAGGTCTTTAATTCAAATTGGGATCTTACTCTTAAGTAATTGATCTTATTATTTCCAGATCGCTTCAGCTATTTACAAATATCCTGAAGCCCATTACTGGCCAGAACACCCAACTAAAAAGTAGATCCCTTCTAATGCTTACTGTCGGCTAATCATACCAATGGGACCAAAGGAAAATTTCTATTTTAGCATGAGGCAAAAGCAAGGAATTTTGATGTTTGCTCATTACAAAACCCATGCAAAGAAACACAGATCTGAACCATGTCAGCATCTCTTTGCTAGATTTAATACCCGTTTCAAATCTAAATAGAGAACAAGTTCAATTCAACTTGCTCCAATTCTTTTGCTGAACAGTAAAGTCAAATTCTAGTTTAAGCGTGACAATGGTTCTCATTTCAACAGACAAGTAAGATCTAGTATTTCTGTGGATTCATAGAAATGGAGTCATAGAAATGCTTATCTATATTCTTAGGAATAATATTCCTATATTTGCCTCCTTTTTTTTGTTTTTTTAGGAGAAAAAGCACTCAAGAGCAAGCAGTAAAACGGACAGTGCAGTATTTGAATACAGAAGATGACTATACACATCCCTTTACAGAGCACTCAAGGGGAAAATAACACAGATACTGAAGCACTGAGAAGTCCGTAGAGGAACCAGAGCTCTACCCTAACACTAAAGCAAATGGCTAAATACTGCCAAAAAAGGATGCTGTTCAGTACCTTTGAAGTTGGACACCGGAATGCTTGTTAGGTGTGGTTAATTACTGCTGGCCCCTGCTCTTCCAAGCAGGATCTCCACAGAGCTTTTATAGCTTCAATTAAATCAGCCTGAAGTATGGTACAGTTCAAAACAGCCAACACCTTACAAGAGGCCTTTTAATTCCAGGAGAGATAAGGCCTTCTAAGGAGAGATAAGCAACTTCAATGTTGCTTAGATGACAACTAACAGTTACAAGGTAATTAGTAGGAGGAAATTAAAAAAGAGTCAATTTAAAAAGTGAAGTGACATGCACTCTTGAAACAAAAACTTGATTCAGCCTGCACAAAAATATGGGAAAACAGTTCACGGAAAAAACAACATTATTAGCTCAACACAAACTTTTTGGCTGCACTGGCCCTGATGTTTCGATGCAAAGCCTATTTCCCAAGCAAACTAATTTAGGTTCTTAAACTCAACGATTAGGCAAAGTGAATTTGGTGGCAATTAATACTGTTACTACATGACACCACTGTCTTCCAAGGATTCCTTTGTATGCTAAGCTCATTTCTGAAAACACAGCAGGTTTGAGACTCAATGATTTTATCAGAGTCACAAAAGCTTTCAAACATGAGTATCAGTAAGAAAAGAGCCAGAACTGGAAACCTCGCATTTCTTAACTGGAACATCAAGAGGTGTGTGTAAACTGTGTTGCCTCAAGTATCTAGAATACCAATGGACATGCAAAGACTGGCACATGTCCCCTGCTGGAAGCTGCAAAACCTGCCCCTGCAGCTCCTGAGGTGAGGTTTGTGTGGTTTTGAAAATGAGATAATTCCTGAGATAGGAACTACTGATATCAGTGAGTAAACACCTCTAATCCTAGCTAACTGCTATTAACATGGCAATCTACCAAAGCTATGAAGTCCAAAGCTATGAAATACGTTCAGTGGGTTAGCAGGCTGAAAATTAGGTTTCTCATTTTTATTCTCTCTGCACAAAACTAGCAAAAAAGCCATAATGGCAGCTGGCATAGATCACTGAATAGTTAGATTGCTGACTCTGTGAGGCCTTAAGGACTCAGTTTCAAGCCAAGTAGTAATATTGCTTTTTTCCAACTCATCATTCCACAGACTAAATAAAAATCAGAATATTTCTGAAGATGGAGTACATAACTTCAATCACCTGAGGCAAACAGGGCAGAAAGGTGTAGTTATTTGAAATGGACCTCTCAGAACATCAGCTCTGCACCACTCCCAGTATACAGACTTTAGTTATTTTGGAGGTTTGGATGATCCTACTGTATTAACACTAGTGAAATATAGCATCTTATGCTAGAAACTTGAAATAGATGTTGGTGTAGTGTTTGGGAACTGGCTCGGCAAGAACCCTTTCTCCCATTCACAAGATACCAACCTGAAACAGCCACATAACTATAGTGTCACTGACTCTTATTTCCTTTGAGCTGCAAACAAACTATAGTCAGACTTAGTATTTACGACCCCAGTTCTGCAGCTGAAGCCTCAACCAGATCATGGCACTAATGGCACTGAGGAGCTCCTGCCATAGCTGGCTAGCACAGCAAAGTAAGAAACCAAAGCATTATCTTATTTCCTTGTTTCTACAGAATGATCTCAGTAGATGAAAGCAAGTCCAAGAAATAGACAGTGACAGATTCATTAATAACTTCTTCTTTAGTTCTGGGAATTATGTCCCAAGTGATTTAAGTTTTCAGCTATAGCAAAGTCAGATGTTTGTTGTCACAAGGCACACACAACAGAAGACTGAATGGGTGGTTCAAGATGCTAGGAGGCAGCTTTGAAACATTTCTCCCTTTTCTGCTGGTCACAGAGATTCAGCAGTGGCAGTTTGCCTGCCAAAGCGCCTGCATATGTACATGCACAGCATGAGACATCTGACTACCGGTTTTTGTGTGCCCTGATGCTTCCAGTCCCCAGCCCTCTAGGAAGACAGCAGAATTTGCAGCTCTAAGCACTACCATCAGCATAGAAATGAGCCTTCAGATGGCTGGCCAGAAAACCATTCCATCTCCTTTGTGGCAAAGGTATAAGACACCTGAATAAGCACCTTCAGGTGCAAAATCAGCCTGAAAACTCAGTTGCATCATTTGCAGTTAAAAAAAAAAAAAAAAAAAGCAGCCTATTACCTTTAATCTCAGGAACAAAAGTTTCTAAAGACCTGATTCCTCAGACATATGACTGGGCTGCATTTGAAGACAATTTGCACTGTTTCAATCTTTAAAGACCATACCACCACCTCAGATTTCATGCCTACAACCAAAAGGTTTGAAGAATTTACAATTCAAGTCCTGCAAGCACTGGCACCATTAAAAACCAGAAGAAAATAGAGGACATGGGGCAGAAATTATCATCTTTACAAAGACTAAAGCCATAGTCTGCTGTAGAGAGGGCAGAGTTCTCATTACTTAGGGCAAGGGAAAAATGTTCATTTTGTACTATCAAGTAGAAACCATGAATCTAATAATTACTGACCTACGTAAGGCCAGCCACAGCCACCTTTTCCTGTTAAGGTTCATATATTTCAAGAACAATTTTGAAAAGCACAAATTAAAGCAAAAATGTATGGGCAGCTGTTTGGAGCTTTCTTGTAGTCAGCAACTGCAGCAGACAGTAAAAGAGAACAGCAAAAAGCAGTTGTTTGGGGTAGATGAAGTCGTTTAGCGATGCAAAGTAACTTGAAGGCCCATGAAACGTTTGCAATAATTTTCTATCAACTGTTCAGTTTCTTCACAATTCAGAGAGATTTCACTGCAAGATGTGTAAGAGACAGGAGATGGAAAGAGGACTGCAAGCTCCAATCCTCTGGAAAAAAGTTGTAGCTAAGACCAAGTTTGGTCATATTTTAATAGAACTAAGGAGAAGCAGCACATTTCCATTTGCTTCTGCAACAGGAAGGCTGTTCAACTTTTTTTGTTGCAACTCCCTGAATAAACAAGTTAAATGTAAGTCATCAGCAACTGTAACGAATCTTAGTTATACAGAAGAAACTGCGGTCACGCAAGTGTTAGTCCCTATTCCCACACTTGGCACAAGAGAAACACTGAAGGATAACTAGCCCTGTTCACAAAGAGCTCCCTATTTGCATGCCGCTACACATCCACGCCATTCCAGCTTCCCAAAGTTTCTCAGGACCTCAAATGGTGGCCATTTCTGCAGCTCATTTTTTTAAGGATGAGCTCAAAGAGGTTTACACTTGAGAATACAGGAGCAGCATTCACACAGTCTAACACACAGCACTGACTTCAAGGACCAGCTCTGCACAGCTCCAGCTGTAGTAAAGCAACAGGAGTGATGAGAAAGTGCTGGCACTGGGGAAGAAATTCTCTTCCAGTTCTGAAGAAGATGAAGAGCACGGGACTCTTGGCAGGCAGCAGCCCACTGCCACTCACTTTCTCTTAACATCTGTATTGTTGTTTTTTTAAGTGATGTTACAGCACAAGTATTGTCACAACATAACTTGGTAACATCACAAGATCGAAGTCCACGGTGTTGGAATTTATTTGTGCATATTTAAACTGGGCTGAAGGGAGAAACACATTGTTTTTTCCACTTGCTTCATCCAACTCCTGTTTTAAGCCAACTGCTTACTCTGAAAGTAGCAAAATTACCCAGCTATCAACACTGAAAATATTCAACAATCTTAAAGGAAACCTGTATGTTCAAACAAAACGCATATTCAAGAGACCACGAAAGCAAAATCACCTTTTTTGTTCCCTCCAACTATCTTGTACTTGGCAGCCAGTATTCAACACTTATTTCATAAAAAACAAATAAATTAAAAAAAAAAGTATTTCCAAAGAGACAACCCTTCAATGAGTGCAGAAGAACAAAAAACATCAATTGACTGTCCTATGTGCCTTACTGCTGGCACAAGAAATGCTAGAATGGATTCTCCGTCCATCTTAGATTGACATAAATAGTGGAAGAGTTTTCCAGCTACATAAACCGTGGGCTATTGGGAAGCTTTGAAAGCATACTCTAAAAAAATGTTCCTGCCCACAGAACTTTATCTTTTTTTACTCACCTTATTTTGGGAAAACTTTTATCAGATTTACAGCCTTCCCTTCCAAACCTAGGTCCATGCATCTTTTGAATAAAGGAAGCTGCAAGTAGTTAAGCATCTGAAAGGAAGCTTTTTTCTGGTTTTAATTATACCCTTCTACACTCTGTGTGAAATCTTTCCTTCTATGTTTTATTCACATAGAGGTTTATACTTATGAGAAAGGCAATCCCATACCTCGTTCTTTCCCCTTAAACCAAAATGTCAGAAAAAAGCACTGCTTAAAGACATAGGAAGGGAAGATTAGGAGAAATACAAAGTTTAATAATACTCATCTAAATTTTAGAATTGAAGCAGCATTGTTCAAAGAAACAAAACTGGAAGCAAATTTGTATTCAGGGGAAGACTGAGCATAGATTTCTCTCAGTCTGGAATCGAACACTCAACACAATCTGTACTGAGCCCTCAGAAAAAGCTTTATTTAGGATCCTACTCCAACACAGGGATTTTCATAGCCGTTAGATATACACCATCTTTCCCAATAGAAGGGTAACACAGTTATTTGCTGCCTGAGATCATACATCCTCAAAAGCCACAGCCTGTTAACTGATCACATGCACCCACCTGGCTGGCACTTAGCTTGAACTTTCAAGCAGGTGAAATGCAGTCAAAAAGACAGTTTGACTCCCTAAGTTGCAGCAGGCCAAGAGCACTTAAACAGTCAGTAACACATGTAATAATTAACAGCTCATCTTAAAATGTTACTGTCTAAGTTAATTGCTGGCAGCTGAATGAACAAACAGCATTTAATGACAGCGAACCAGTAACACCAAGATCAATACTCACAATATTCACAGTGACAGGCAACCACCACATTTCTTTCAGTACCAGAAACTCAGAATGTTTGCCATCACAGTTGTCTAAACAAAACCCAGACACCCCAAGATGCCTTTGCCACTGGACAGCTACTTCTGAAGCCGATCCTCCTCTCCCCAACTTATTCCAGGGAAACTTTTAAACATGCTTGTTTCCAAATCTACCTGTTTGCTTTCCATACTAAATCACTGGTCTTCCACACAACTGGCGGGACTGTCCCCTCAGCACAGGTACTGCCAAAAGCAGTCAGTTAAGGTTTACACTGCTGCCTGTTGATCAGCTTCTGAACCTCTTCCCATGTGAATGCCACACCCCATAAGAACTCCATGCATCCCCTCGTTTTGCCCTCAGTTATTCACCTCCATCATCGACCAACCAAGTGATCGCCACCAGTCTCTTAGGCTGCCATTTACCACTAGAATGCCTGTACCGAAAGAAAGGTTTAAAACCAGAGCTTAAGACACAACCCAGTGTCCTGCAGCAGTGCCACTATGGTGTGCAAAAGCAGGATACCCACCTTATGGCAGCCAGGATAGGTTGCCATGGTGTTGAGGGTAGAGGTGCTTGGATTCTTGCTGGTGCTGGCCATGATATTCTGGATCTGGGTGAGCTCTTGCCTCAGGACCTGTTTCTGGTGGAAGCTGAAAGCGGGATGGTTGGATGCCATTGTAAAGAGCAACAGGAACTCATCCCCCGTGCGGCCCTCGTTGAGTTGCAGCCCATAATTGTTGATGACCGAATCGATGTGGGTGAGGGTACGGAAGAGGACCCCGGCCGCCTCTCGGTGCGCAGACCCGAGCAGGGCGAGGGACACCAACAGTTTGCTGCGCACCACCTCGTCCGTCAGGTTGGTGAGGCTCCCCAGGTCGGCGGGGTTATTGGCCTTGATTTCGGAGTCACGCAGCGAGTGGTAGTCCTTGCGGGCTAGGTCCTCCAGGCAGGCGCCCAGGAAGCGCAGCTCCAGCGGGATGCACAGGTCCAGGAGGCCGCACAGGAACTCCACACGCTGCGGAGAGGGCAGCTCGGAGAACCAGCGGTACACGCCGTCCCGCTGCAGCCGCGGGCATCGCTTCTCCACCATGGCGCTCCGCCTTCCCCCGGCCCGGAGGGCGCACACCCTGCTGGGGGTCGCGGCGGAGAGAGCGGGCGGCAGCGCACCGACGGGGGCCCGTAAGCCCGGAGCCCCGACACCCCCCGAGCGTCCCCCTCCGCGCTCCCGCCCCCCCGGCAAGCCCGGCCCCCGGGGGACGAGGGGGCCCGGCGGCGAGGAGCGCGGGGGACAGCCCCCGGCGGCGGGCAGGGCCGGGCCGGGCCCCGCCGAGGGCGGCCGCCGGCGGCGCAGGCCCGAGCGCTGAGGCGCGGCCTGGCCGCGGGGTCCCTGCCCGGTAGGGCCCGGCGGCACCCAGCAGGCCTCTCCGCTCCCGCGTCCTTCCCCCCTTACGGGGCGGCTCCTTCTCCCAGCCGGGCGCCCGCTGCCTCCATCCGCCGCGCTCGGAGCCGCCCCGCCACCACTACGGCGGGAAATAATCCCTCGCTGGGAGGCAGCGAGCAGGCGGAGGGGCACGGAACCGCCGAGCGGTCACCGCCGGCGGGCGGCGGAGGGATCCCGCAGTGAGGAGTCCTCGGCCGGGAGCGGAGCGCGAGGCGGAGAGGAAGGAGCGGGGGAGCGCCTCCGCTCCCGGCCTGACCCCGCGCTGCGCCACGCCCACCGCCGCGGCGATTGGCTGAGCTGGCTACGCGCGCCTGGTGATTGGCTGACAGCGCGATGGCTCCGCCCACTCCCCCTCCGGCGGGGTGAGGCGCCTCAGAGGCTTGTCAATCAACGCGTTAATCCCGCCCCCGGCGCTGATTGGTCGAAAGGACCCTTAAATATGCGAGATTGGCCCCCCCCCCCTTTCTTTTGTGGGGGGCGCTGTGGGGGGTGCGGGTGTTGCGCGGCTCCGCTCCTGCCATGGGGAGGGGGAGAATTGCGCTGCGCGGTGTCCCGGTGCTGCCACCGTCTGTGGGGCCGCGCCTGAGGCAGTGCCCCCCCCCCCTCCCTCAGGGCACGGCTGTGCCTTGCTCTGGACCCCGCGGAGGAGCTCTGGTGGGTGATGCGGCCGCGGGGCTCCTGTCACCCCCCCCAGAAGGGCCTGGCTGACTGACCGCCTGCCTGAGCTCTTTGCTTGCTGTAATGTGTGCCGGCGCGTCCCTTTTCCCTTGCTTTGCAGTCAAAAGCATCCTCATTCAAGCTAGGAGGAGCTTACGGAGTAGCGCAGGGAATGGCCGCGCTGCTCTTTTCTCTTAGCTGTTCTTTCAGGATGGTGAAGAGCCTCAAAGGCATAGCAGAAGGGCGCAATGTGGCGTGAGATGCTGCTAGGTTTGTGATGCCAACAGCTCTTGGCACCAGTGTTTGCCTCACCAAACCAAACCACGCTCTGCGGTCCAAGCCAGTTGGGCGGTTGATTTCAGATTACCTTTAAAAATGTGGGAATAAGCAACACTAAAGGCCTCTTGAAATGTTTTCCCATACACAAGCGCATTCGCACTCCGAACTGGGGTTCTGCTTGACAGCAGTGCAGTTTTTGAAGCAGCTCTATCGTTTTTAGGCTTGACTACGGGTTGCGTGGATGGCATCCAGCAACCAAGAGGCCAACACATCATTTCTTTCCAGACCGTTTTTCCATGGGACTTGGCTGTGTGTTTGCTGCAGCCCGGTAGCCAGGCTGTGCATCAGCTAGATAAATGATACGGGTGGTGATCTTTAAGTGGAGCAGGCCAGGAATAACATTCTTAAATGCAGCCCCAGGCAGGCAAAGAATGATTCCAGACTTGGTTTTTATATGATGGTAATCTTGGAAGACAGGGAGCGAGTGTTTTATTTTAGCAAGTGCAATATTGCCGCAGCACAGATAAACAAAAGGTCTGACAGTGTTGTTTTTAGAAGCACAATTGCATTTCGCCCTGAGTTGATCTGTATGGGGTGCCCACTGTGCCCAAATGCCGGCTGCTTTCTGTCGCATGAGTTGTGTGAACACTTGTGTTGGTACTGTATAAGAGAAGAAGGCTTGTTCCTTTGGGTGATGGTTTATTGGAAACTTCATTATGCACCTTGCAAAGGCAAACTGCCGCACCACAGAAACTCCAAATGCTGGTAGTTTATCCTTTTTTATTTCCCTGTGGAATATCTGAGACCATCGAGTGCGTTTATTGAAGCCATACTGAAATGCAGGAGTAAGCAGTCAAAGGATGCTTATTGGAACTGCATAATGTCATATATTGTAAAGCTGCACAGCTCTGCTTCTGTGCCGCAGACTCCTGCTGTGAGAGGGTCCTTGAAAATCCCACGGCCTCTCTGTGTCCTTTCCTTGTAGCGATCTGTCATTGGGTGCAAACCGTATGTGCTTCCTTTTCCTGCCGTGCCCAGTATTGTCTGTTGGAGGAAGGGATAATGCGGAAAACAGAGGAAGTGCTCTCAGCCCCTTAGGAAAGGTTTGCATTGGTTCTCAGCAGTAGACATAAGGACACCGAGTTCTCTGGGAGCTTTTCTGCTGATATTGGTGTGTTTATCCTAGCATTAATCCATCCTGACAGGGCTACGCTCAAAGTCAGGTATCTGACGATTGCCTGGCCTGTGGCAGAGTGAAAGTTTAAACTTTTCTGCTTGGGAACCAGGTCTAAGCCAAATGAAAGTTGGAATGAGAATTTTGCTGCTTAAAGAGTGAGTACAGCAGTGGTTTCCAGCCAGAGCAGAAGTTGTCCTCAATGCCAGGCAGTAAGACAAACCCTAATCTGAAGTGTAGCATATGAACTGGGAGCCTTTTCTCTCATTACAAGTGGCTTTGGGTGAAGTTAGAGGAAACGGAGTGGAGCATGACATATGAGTCTGTCACAAGCCACCAAGAATTCCTGGCTAGCCAGCAGGCAAGGCAAGGAGCTGCCCTCAGCAAGATAAATCAGCTTTGTGAGAGCTCGTGTTACCACTTGCTCAAGGCAGCGGGTTGTGAGTGAAGGTCGTTCTGGGGTGCCTGTAGAGCCATGATCCCATAAGAGCCCTCAGGACGCCAGAGCTGGCTCCTTGTTTCATCCTGTGTGTGCCATCTCCTCTCACCCTGTAAATTCTCCTTGTTTGTTTGAGACAAACAGCTGGGGAAGATTCCTTGTTGGAGTGATCAGTAAACAATAACCGAAAGCACAGTTATTTTATTCTGATTTTCAGAACATGCAGAGGGCATCACTGAATGTCCCCATGAGGCGAGGGGAGAGGGCCAATTTCTTCAGCACTGTATACGTCTCCTTTCGTTCTCAGCCGCTATCTTAAGGGTCTGAATTCTTGTACTCAGTTTCCTCAATTGTGTTTAGCCAAGAAGCCCAGCTGAAGTGTTCCTTTCCCTTTAAACAGCATGTCAGGGCAAATGTAGCCAAGTCCATCAATACAATTTTTTCTTTATGTGAGTTCGATTCAATGCAACATAGAATGTCCAAAAGTATATAAAAATTGACTAAAATGATACAGTGCGAGTCCAGAGTGAAAGGAGTCAGCAGGAGATGAGAATCTCTGCCGCTGAAATGGGAGGGGGAGCTGTGTTCAGGAGGCTGCTGGTTAAAAGGCCAGTAGTGTTACCCACATATATCTCGTGCTCATTGCTCCCAGCCCACAGGGTTCCTCCATAGGGGCTTTTTCAGCGCTTTTATCCATCACATTTTAAAAGTTCCCTAGTTCCTTTAGGAGACTGCTCGACACTGGTCATTAAGTGGGCAGGTTTCGCATGTTTGGCATTTCTAGACCTCCTAAATGTGGTTAAATATTAGCACTTCTGCCAGAAATTCAGCTTGGAAATTCCAAGTCTTCTACCAAAATGACTTGCAAAGCCCTAGATGAACCCGCTGCTGGCTTGGTCTCACTGGGGATGGGTTAACTGGTGGGCATCCTTCCCCTGTGTGGGTTCTACCCCAAGCCAGCTTTCCTCTCTTTGGGAAAATATGCTGAGAGAAAGCATACTTCTGGACCAGCCGTGTGTGTGTGAATGGCACCTCTGTGGACTTTCACCCTAGAGCTTCTGGCTCCTTTTGTGCTCCTCAGAGCCACCTCCTTGTATTTTCTCTGCCCTATCCCACCTCTAGCAAAGTTTCCGCTGTTGATCATCCCCTGCCTGTCTCCTCATGCCCTTCCTGGCTGAGCTCTGCCAAAACCTTGCTCCTGTTGCCACATAAAACCGCCCATTCTTCCCTGCTCAGTGTCCACCTCTCCCATTCCCGTTCCCCGCTCAGCCTCAGTGAAGCATTTTGGTCCTACAGCTCCACCCTGCACTCTCCTGTCTCGTTTTCTGCTGGGATGCAGTGACAGGAGCAATGGCATTGTGTGCTGTCCTCGCTGGTGTACGGAAGGGAAAGATAAATATTGCTATGGCATGTTCGCTCAACTACTTCTGTGCACACGGGTTATTTCCTGTAAGGTTTCTCGCAGATGCTGGAATTGGAGCTTTTGGTTTTGAAAAAACAAACAAATCCCGGCTTTGAAGAGCATAGAAAAATACCGCGTGGGCTTTGGGAAGAGGGAAACTAAAAAAAGAAGCCAGATGTTGGGCCTGCAGCATCGCCTGTAGTTTGCCTTCCAAGTAATAAACTGAATGCATTTGGTTTGGACAAGGGTGGTGGAAGGTGTCCTTGCTGTGACAGCAGCAAAAGCAGGATGGATTAAAGGCTGGCAGGAATATGTGTGTGTGCGAGTGTCACTGCCCTCTGCCGATAGACTCTGGCAGGCACAGACGCGTCTTTAAATAAGGGCTTTTTACCAACTAAAAGCACAAAGGATAGGCTTGCCTCTCCCTGAGTTAAGGTCGCGCCTCGATCACCTCCCCTCTCATCTGCCACCTGTCAAAACTCAGTGTGTGTGTCAGCCCTGAGATTCCCTTGCCCTGTGTCCGTGTGTCCCTTCTCCCACCACGTACCCCTGGCACATCCCTTCTTGGACCCAGAAGCCAGGCAGACCCTTCTGGCTCTGCTTGATTCCCCTCGGGGCTGGCTTCAGCGTGAAAATGCACAGTCCTTGGCTGCCCAGAACGCTTTCCCCAGCTTGCTTCCCTTACTCCTTGCATCCAACTCAGGAAGCATTCTTTCTCTTCCTATGTCCGCCCATGCTTTGGCCTGTCCCTGCCTCTCCAGCGCTGTGTGCTAGAATGACAGGGATGCCTCAGTCTTTGTAAAGCCTCTCCATCTCTGCTGGCCCAGTCACAGGGCAGCTCTTTCTTTCCGATTCCTGCTCCGAACTCTTCCTTACTTTAATCTCACCGCAGGAAAGTCACATTTTGGGTGACTTTACAAAATGAGGGCGTGTTGCAGTCATTTTCACTTTCCTTTTACTTGAGCTAACTTAGTTGCTTGCTACATAGGGGCCAGAGAAAACGTTTGCCCCATGCACAGGGTCCTGCTCTGGCAGCCTGGGAGGGATGTGCAGCAACACAGAGTGGAGTCGTCCCTCTGATTCCAACTTTTATCCATTACACAATGTCAATTTACTCTTTGCGACAGCCAAATCACTTTACAGCTGGAAAGGAAAGTCTGGAAATATTTACTTGGCTGTTCCAGTGACATTCTTTGGGGTGTTTTCACATCATATCCCTTCTCTCTCTGCCTTCGGTTGATATTCCAACTAGATCTATTTAAAATGCAAGGAGAAAGCACAAGGAAGGAAAGGAACGTGCACAAGTATTTACTGAATATGAATGTAAAGTTCAGCGTTCTTTTGCAACATTTAAAGTTCATGCTGCACGTGGTTACAGAAATACCAGCTTGGGGAAGAGGGATAATGTCCTGCTAACCCAACACTTTCAGCACTTCTGTGCAAGCTTCGGGTATTTACGTGTTGCGTGCTGGAATTGCACACTAGGAATGATTTCCTGAAGAAACCCACAAATAACTTCTGAATGACAACCAAAATGAGAAAATTGGGATTGGTTCACGGGCAATTCATGAATAGAAAAAGAGATGAAATTAGCTGAATGAACTGTTCATTATGCATTATTCAACCAGCTGTACTAATTAATGCCTTTAGGACTGTTCCTGTTCCCGCTGCAGCCAACTCCAAAACTCCTTTTGATTTCAGCGGGAGCAGGACGGAGCCCTCAGAGAACGGGCCTGGTGCCTGCCTCCTCTGCAATGCCTGTTTATTTTTGCCTTTTACTATTGCGTATTGATTCCAACTTTTTGTGTCTTCTATTAAAAGCGCTAACTTCTAAAATGTCCTGCATGGTGATCAGCTAATCACAGGAAAATAAATGTACTCTCAGTCCCAGACAGTGTGTCTTATGCCAAATGTATTCTCTGAAGGAGAAGGGTTTTCATGTGTCTTCGTTTGCTTTGTTTTTCTCCAGACTAAGTGGTACCAAGGAGCAGGGAAGCTTGAAAGCCCTTTGGAAAACATGAATCAACCTAGAAATGTCACTAGGGCAGAAGGTACAGGAATTCAGTGTTTGCACTCTGAGCCCAGAACTTGCAGCCGTGCATTTAATTTTCTGACTCTTTCTGCCTGTGTAAGGGTAATGTTTATGATCCTTCTTTCCCACAAAAAAGTTCCTAAAGCACGGTCTTGTTTGGAATGTGGCATGCAGCTCAGAAAGCCAACCGTATCCTGGGCTGCATCAAAAGGAGCATGACCAGCAGGTTGAGGGAGGTCATCCTGCCCCTCTACTGTGCTCTTGTGAGACCTCACTTGGAGTATTGTGTACAGTTCTGGTGTCCTCAACATAAAAAGGACATGGAACTGTTGGAACAAGTCCAGAGGAGGCCACGAGGATGATCAGGGGACTGGAGCACCTCCCATATGAAGATAGGCTGAGGAAGTTGGGGCTGTTCAGCCTGGAGAAGAGAAGGCTGCGTGGAGACCTCAGAGCAGCCTTCCAGTATGTGAAGGGGGCCTATAGGGATGCTGGGGAGGGACTCTTCATGAGGAACTGTAGTGACAGGGCAAGAGGTAACGGGTTCAAACTTAAACAGGGGAAGTTTAGACTGGATATGAGGAAGAAATTCTTTACTGTAAGGGTGATGAGGCACTGGAATGGGTTGCCCAGGGAAGTTGTGAATGCTCCATCGCTGGCGGTGTTCAAGGCTGGATTGGACATAGCCTTGGGTGGCATGGTTTAGTGGGAGGTGTCCCTGCCCCTGTCAGGGGGGTTGGAACTGGATGATCTTAAGGTCCTTTCCAACCCTAACTATTCTATGATTCTATGATTGTTGGAAAAAGACATCAGCTCAACCTGGTGCATGTGCCTCTGTCAGAGCTGCCTAATAGAAGACTTGCCTCAATAGCAGATTGCTTTGTCCTGCTTTTAGGTTTATAATACGATACTGCCTGCATTGATCTCGCCATCAGACCACTCAGGTTAGTGACCAGAATAACATGCTTTATTCCTGGCTTTTCTTACTATGGGCAAGCCAGCGCCTTCAGGAGAAACAAAACCTGATTCTGCTTATGGGAGACTGCAATGTCTGCAGTCCTATTTTGTTCTGGGTTGCAAAGTCAGTTATCTCAGAGAGGCACAACTGCAGACCATCATCCACATCATCCTTCCAGCTGGTAATGAGGCCACAGAAAACACAGATCCCAGGTTAAACTTGAAGGGATCATATTTAAACGAATCACCCCGATCTTACTGCAGAGCCCTTATGTCCCCCCAGCCCAGGGGGACTGTGTAGGGAGCTGCTGACCAGAGGGCAGCTTTCCATTTACACGCAGAGACATACAAGTTCTGTCTGGATTTTGCCCAAGTCCATCCATGTTGTAACAGATGTCTTTTTTCTCCCAGTTCTTTTGACCCCTTGGCAAGCAGCAGCAATGCAGCTCCATGATGCTGATGGTGGGGTTCTGCCCCAACCTGACCCAACCGAGGTGGAGCTGCTGCTGCGTTTCCTTCCCCTGGTTCAGTAAAATTGCCTGCTGGGAAGAGAGCAGAGGATGTACCACCAGCTCAGGCTGGAGGGATCTCCGCAGCCCCACTCTTTGGGCTTCTCTCCACAGACTGCCTAAAATGGATATAAAGGAGCCTCAAAGTGGAAATTATTTTCTTCCTAAGACCATCCTTAAAATAACAAACACCAGAAAGCTGATGGCATGCAGTACATCTGTTTGAATAACATGGACCTTCTGTCTGTAATAGAGGAAACTCCAAATAGCTCTTTGATTTGTGTTTCCTTTCTTCTCCTTCCTCATCTCCTCCTCCTCACTACTGTATACAAATCTGTTGTGCAAGCTCAAACCAGCCAGTTCTCTCTCCCCTGACAAGCTTGTTTTTATGCCATGTGATAGTTACTTAATTTCCTCTTTGCTTTTAACACTGCTAATATTTATCTTTCCTTACGGGATTGCGTCTTTGTTTGTACCCTGAAGTCCAAGGGTGAAGACAGCACTTCTTTAGATCCAGCAGACAAAATTCCTGCCCTCTGACTGCATCTCATGGAATAGCATCTCTCCCCCCTAGGCAGTCCTGCAGCAGCCAACGGTCCCAGTTCAGAAAAGCAGTTAGGATTGAAATACACGTTTAAAGTTAGCACATATACAAGTCCTTTCCTAAATAGGGACGTGCTCTAGAGCAGAGCCAGTGGAGTCACTGGTGTGGCAGGCGAGGTTCAATATGCGTAAGGATGTTAAAATCTGGCCCAGTGTTAGAGCCTTAATTGCTTCCCCAGAAAGAGCAAGGCTACAGAAACAATGGCTAATGGCCATTTTGCCTTCTTTTTTTAAGGCAACCATTTAAACATGACGTTTAAACGTAGGCAAAATGGATATTGCAAGGCACCATTTCCAGCAATCCCACTGAAATCAGGAGGACCCTTAGAAAAGGCAGGATCTTTCTAGGTGGTGTGTACTGTCCATTTTCCTTTGTTCAAAGCTGCGCTTTAAACTGAGATAGGAACCATCTTTTCCTCATTAAATTTGTTTCCTTTCAGCACTGATCCTTCATTACCACATGCGATTTTTTAAAGCCCTCATAGCTAATATCACAACTATAGATCTAGGGTTTATTTATAGCCCTAAGCTCCACAGAGAGCTGTGTGTCTTGTTGCTGTGGAAACTGGGATTCTCAAAGTAAATGGATTTTAAAGGGATTTTAGAAGAGACCTGCTGAATTTGAGTACTAGCTCCCACTTCCAGAGGTCTGTGATCAACTGTGCCTTAAACTTATGAGTGAAATACATCCGACGGCCTCAGCTAGCCTCAGGGAATACTGGTCCCCTATGCTTTTCATATGGCACTTTGCAGCCTGCTTTTTCCTCTCTGTTGTGAGACAAAAGAGGCACAGGTAGCTCTGGGGTGTTAAACTCTTGGTGTCAGCAATGGCACACTTGTCAGGCTCGGGTCAGTTTTTCTTTCACTTTCATTGGTTTTGGGGGAGCCTTTTGCCAAGCGAAATGCCACCCTACACACTGCTATGTTTGCAAACCTCCTGCACGCTGCAGTAAATCCAGAGTTTTGAGACTGGCATGGGTCAGTGTTTCCTGGAAATTAGATTTCAGTGTAATAAACAGTTATCTAAATGATTTTGTTTATCTCTGGGTGTAGTGTGTAAAGGGTGAGAGCGTGATTGATGGGCTGGGTCATACTTATTCACTGCATCCTCTGTTAGCAGGTCAGCAATGGACAGAAATGGAATGCTTTACCTGGGGCAGGGATCTCACTGAGCCACCCAAAGAAAAGCCAGTCCTTCCCCATCGTCCATCTAGGGATCCTCAGATTGAAGCCAAACTCCTACATGAGACTCCAAAAGCAAGCAGTGTGATGCCCCCTCCGCCTGGGTGCGTGAGGCTGCCGGATCATCACAGGAATGCTGTGCTTGCCACCACCCGGGCTTTTTCCATGCCTCTAAATGTCAGGTATCCCCCACCACCCAGGGACATACCTTTTAGAGAGCTCTGCTAAAGGGCTGTGTGCAGGCCTTCTCTGGCCATGGGTGTCACTTTCTAGCAAGAGCTAAGGTTTAAAAGCCTCTTATAATTCAGAGCAGTAATTCTGTTTACAAACCAGAGCCACATCTAACCTGAGCAGATATTTGAGATGCTTCCAGACTGCCTAACTTGGAAAAATACCCTGGAAAATGCCACCCTATCCATGTGGCTGTGGGAGAGGAGGGGGAAAGGGAGGGACAGGTGATGTAACATGACTAGCCCACAAGCATGTCACTTCAATTCACAAACAAGGCACAAATGTCAGAGCTTATTGGCTATTGCTTTGCATTTCCATAAGTAAAGCAGCAATCCCTGTGTGTGCTGGCTTCCAGGGCTTAGGGGGCAATCACCAGGCAGCCTCTGCTTCCCAAGAGCAGCCTTGACATTTGTTCAGCACATTCCCTGGGTGCACGCTGGCACAAGGTGTATGGTGCATGGCTAGAAGTTATTCCTGTGATATTAGTTTAAAAATAGAAATGCAAAAGCCAAGACTCATAGACCTAAGGGATGGTAACTCAGTGACTTAATTTTTCCATTAGAGGGTGCCAGGAACCTACTGTTGCTGCAGACCCCAGAAATCATGGAAAAAGGCAGGTTTTTCTATACATTTTTGAGACCAGCAAATCTGTGCCTGTGGTTGGACCCAATTCTCATACTGCCCAATTAAAGTAACCTGCCTGCCATGCTGAAATGCATATGGGGAAGAACTGATGTGGCAGCTGTGAATGAAAAGCATATCAGCAGGTGACAGCCTGCAGCAAACTCAATGAGATGAAGCTCTCACATTGCTGTGTGTGAACAGGAGCATCAGCTGGGGATGGGAGAGGTCTTTACTGAGCTTCGTGTGATGGCAATGAGATGTGGGTGAAGCCCAGTGTTCCACACTTTATATTGTCCCTGTATAGGAGGTAGTGACAACAGGACGGATGTGCAAAGAGCCTTTGCTCAGCCTGGAAATGAGAGTTGTTAGGCCCAATACACAGACCTGAGTGGTTACAGCATCCTTTGGGATGCTTTTAAGAAAAAAAGGGTGACTGACGTTTGTCAGGAGTGGCCCTTGTGACATCAGTCCCTCCTCAGAAAAGGGTTCCCAGCCCCTCAGCTGTGAAACGTGAGGAATCTCTCCTGGATCTCATCAGCATGGTGAGTGTTATTAAAAAATACTGATTTTTCTGGAAGGGAAAGCAACCACATCCTCCCTTTTGAAAGAAAATGCGAACTCTGGGAGAGAACACGGCAGAGCAGGATGAAAGGCTCCTTTTTTGTTTTGAACCTTTGGAAAAAACAATGGGAAGACTTGTAGATTTGTGGAAGAAGTGTTAGTGAAACTATTCTGGTTATCTAGTCACTCCCATGTGGAGACCCCAGCTCTTCATTCTGCCTTAAAGACCACCGATGGACAGAGCTCAGATGGCCACTCACAGGACACCAGTTCCTCTTTACAGTGCAGCTGCAGAGGGACACATAGCTTGTAACACATGGAAAAAGCAAAATGAAGTCTTGGACTAAGAGATACCTCTGTGCTTGACCTGCTCTGCAGTGATTCATGGTGCAGTGCTGCGCAGATCCATCACTGTGCATCACTTTCCCAATCTACCTGCCCAGCACAGTGCTATTCTGGAGTATATGGCTTTCTGGTGGGTGAAAAAGGTTCATAACGGATATGAACCTTTTTGGGAATTGGTGCCTGGAAAGTGATAGGTAATAGCAGTGAGTGGAAAGGTAATGTGTTTAGACCCCAAAGCCCAGTACTGCTTGGCTCTGCATCAAAATTCTGACAGCTTCCCTTGTGGACTTCAGCCGGTGTGGCTCAGGGTTTGGAGCCGTCTGCTCCTGCCTCAAGCCACAGTGGGTGATTCAAAGCAGATGGGATGAAGGGCTGACCCGGAGCCCCACCAGCAAGACTGAGCTGTGCTTTTCTGCCCAAGATTTCAGCATAAAGCAGGAGCAGCAGTGTCTTCACCAGGTGGATAAGGGCTATGTCAGCAGCCAGCTGTTTTTTTCTCTGGCTTTGGGAGGAATATGGTTCTTCTGGACCCAAAAGTTAGCATCATGTGCCAGCAATTATTTCTAGCTGACAGATGAAAAGACAATAAGTGACTTGTCTGAGACAGCAGTTTTGCAATAAACCATGCTTGGCCAAGTGCTGAGGCCATCCTTTTGGTCATGGTGGTTTCCCTGGTGTTGCAAGGATGGAAACCATGGTTCACATGCAATCCATGTAGAGTTCAGACAGACCTCCATAGGCAGCCCTTCTCCAGTTACTCCTTTGCTGCTGTGGACATGGGGCAAAAAGAAACCCCATACCCAAGTCTCTGGTCCTTCTCATACCTCTGAAGCACTCTGATTTCACAGGACGGGAATAGCAAATTGCTGGGCTGCAGTCACATCCTCATGGAAAGGGCCACCAAAGGATGGTGTCCTCTTACATTGCTGGAGTGTCTTTCCTCCCAAAATGATCCTGAAGCATTTTGTGGAGTAAATATAAACCAGAGTTATTTGGGGAGGAGCAAGGGGTGGGACTCGCGGCTCAGAGTGGCACGGCTCTGCAGTTTGGGATAGGAAGGGAAAATACAACATCTGACAACACTGGAGGGAGTGCGGGCCGGCAGGGTGTTCTGTACAGCAATGGCAAACCTGGGGCTTGGCCAAGAAAATCAACATAGGAAATATTTGAGACTGATGAAAACCATGGGCAGCCTGTTCTTGTTTAAAGAGGTCTTTTTGGGACACCGAAACAGCCGCCCTTTGCAGACAGCACGAGATCCCAGCCATGTTCAAACTCGTGGCAAAACCTTCACTGACTTCAGCTGGGCCAGGATTCCATTGCAGATGGTTCTGGTTTTTCCCAGGATGTGATTGCTCAGAAGGGGAAGTAGGCTGTTGCTATTCTGGAGGGTTGTACACAGATCCTGTATGGGGCTGCGTGGTGCCAGGTTGTCGATAGGAGCAAAGGGCGCTCTGCAGTGCTCCAGAGGTAGGAATAAGCATGTAGAATCAATACAGTCAGAACTGAAGACCAAAGCTGATGCTCAGCAGCACTGTAATCTTCATTACATATGGCTTGAAATTCAGTTTCTTCCAAATTTTCACTTTCAACAAATGACTTGGAGGCTTTTCGCTCCAGAGTTTGACTTGGGCCACTTGCTTTAACAATTCAGATGCCTTTATGTTCTTCAGGTTCCTAATGAAGGTGGCAGGCCCTGTGTCAGTGCCAGGTGTATTCGTTTGCCACTGAATTTCAGTCTGAGACCATCTCCAGAATTAACCATCCAGGATTCACAGGCTCTTGAAAATCCTGGTGACTTTAATCACAAGTGAAGTTTGGAGGGAAGGGTCAAGGAACACTAGTAAATTCGAGCAGAGGGTAAAGGAAGAGCTTTGGGGTGGTTGTGAGAAGAAGATCGTTTCTAGAAGGTGGAAGCCCAAGGAAGATTATATTCTTGGCTGAAAACTGAAACTGGGTTTTGTACCCAGGGATGGAGGACAGGGAAGGTAGCCTCCAGCTCCACTCCTTTTGAGGAGCAACATTAATCCCATTGTGTCTGGGATGAGCAGTGGAGTTTCAATCCAAATCCAAATCCAGTTCCCAGATAGGGTTTATCAGGACTGTGTGCTCCTGCGATCCTCTGTTTCAGCAGGAGGAAGGCATGTGTTTCATCACAGTGAAAATTGAAATACCCTTTTCTTCTTCATCCCTGCTGCCTCCCATACTTTGTGCCCAGGGTGTCGCTTGACAGTGACAGCTGAGTTATTCTCATGGTTTGGAATTCTCAGGGCTTCATTTCTATATATCTGGCTGTTCTAGGATGACATTCCTTTATCCCTTGCCCTTTCTTTTCCTCCTGTATTATCCCACGTTATTAGGCACCATCTAATACATTCTGTTATTAACTACTCCTGAATCCTGCTTGCTGATTCCTTAAGTAAAACTTGAAACCCCATGAATCTGGCTTTGAGTTTTGTGGAGGTTTGTTTTGTGCTTTGCATTTCTTTCTTAAACACAGCTCATGAAATGTGTGGTACAGCTTTACACTCCAGCTTTTGGTAAGCAAAGGAATTTCACATGTTCAGACAGTCTAGACACTCTATTCCAGACTGCAGAGTGCATCTGCTTAAATCCCCTGCAAAACAGGCTGTAAGAAAGAAACCTTGTTTGAAAAACTACCTCAGGTATGGAATAAATCCATCAATAGCTGTTTATCTGCTCAGGAAAAGGATCCTTGAACACCTTTGCGTGACAGTATTCATAGCAAAAGAATATGAGTAATGTCAACTTTCTTACTTCACTGTGTCTTCTTGCTTCAATGAAAGACATTTCTTCTTTGTTATGAATTATAAATGTGTTGCTACAGTCCAAACAATTCTGGGAACTACTGCCGCTGGCTTGCTGAACACAGGAAAATACACTGCCCTTACCATTTGAAATGCTCCAAGCATTTCCAAACATTCATTATTCACACAGAAATTCCCACATCAGCATCTCTATTACGCTGAAAGCATGATCACTTCTTTCTAACCAGGTGCCAAACTATTTCATTACTTGGTTCATTCCTGAATGTCCACAGTTTCAAGCTTTAATGTTTGGCTTTGCTGAGGCTGGCGAGTGGTAGATGATCCCATGGAGAGGACAACCTTGCCTAAAAATCCTATGGTTGGAGCAGGCAACAGGAGCAATGATGAGCTGCAGAGCACCCTTAATCTTCTGTATTCTGGGAAAGAGGGATGGAACCCTAGTTCTTCCATCAAGAGCAAATGCTGATCCCAGGGTTCAGAAGCAGCACCTTTTCTGAAGGGGCAGACCAGAGGAGTGAGTGTTTCTTTCTCACCATGGTTGTGTGACAGCAGCGGTGTGGCTTTACTGTGTCACCTTTGGCAAGATGTACTGTGGGTCCCGGCCTCAGTTCCCACACTGGTAAAGTGAGATCCTAATATTCAGTCCATTGGGAGCTTGAGGAAAAAGAAGGGAAATAAGGCGAGATTGAACAGGGCTTGGAGCAAGCTGCTCTAGTGGAAGGTGTCCCTGCCCATGGCAGAGTGTTGGAACTGAATCAGCGTTAAGGTCCCTTCCAACCCAAACCATTCTGTGATTCTATGAAAGTCATCTTGGCCAATACTTGCAATCCTGAGCTCCAAAAATCCTGGGGTTCTTATGGGAGTTTTCCAAATAAAAAGAAGTGATTTTTTTTTGTAGCTGTTAAGAAAAGCCAGAAAAAACAATCTCCTTCCAGAAAATACCCCAAAACAAACTCCCCACTCTGAGTTGTTTATTCACTTAAATCTTATGCAGGATGAAGCCTGTCTCAAGACGGGTGGGACAGAGGGAACAGACATGGATTTTGCTGCTAGGTTTGGCAATGCTTTGGACTGGGCTGACTGACCTGCCCCGCATTAGCTTTTCTGTCCCTTTTTCACCATCAGCAGGCAGGAGTAGCCCTGCACACGGCAGCGATGAAGATGGAAACCAGCATGCCAAGTCGTTTTCCAAAGCAGGTTTCTTCTACTCACATTATGTCAGCCGCATTTCCTGACAGAACCAGCAGGAACATGCGGGTGACAGATGTCCTTTAATTATCGGCAGCGTTCCTGCTCCTTGATCTCAGACATAAAATTCAAAGGCTTGAAATGAAGGCTGTGTTTCGCTTGGTTAATACTGGCTGCCTCAGTTTTAGTTACAAGCGTCTTTCAGCTATGGAAGTTTAGCCACCTTAGGTTTTCTGCCATGCCAAGTGGCATGCCAGACGTCCATGAGAGCAGCGGATGAATTAGCAGGGTGGAAAATACAGGGAGATGTGGGATACTGGGGAAGCCAAGTCCCTTTGGATAAATTATATTATCACATCGCCTTTTGCAGAGGTTTGCCTCCTGAGATGAGAAGGGCAAAGCAACGCCACGCTGCATGACATGCTGTGTCTTGCAGAGCAGTTACCATGAAAAGGATGTGGGATTTATCATGAACAAACAGCTCAACACACATTTATTGTAGCGTGAGCCAGTAAAACAAAAAGGAAAATGAGACATCTTGGGAGGAAATCTTGTTGTTTTCCCTTTGCTTTATTTCTCGGCTTCCAAGATCACAGAGGTCAAAAGCTACATCTGTCCTTCAGCAAACATCACAGAGGGATGGAGGGAGGGAAGGAGGGTGAGATGCTACCACCTGCGGTGCCATGTACTGCTCCTTTTCTCCTTGTATCATATTTACTTTATAAGCCTTTATACAGGATAGGTCAATTTTACAGAATACACTTGCTGGGTATGTTTCAGAGCACAAAGGAGCCTGGATATGGTCGTCATCCACCTATCAATTTAGTTAAACCTGCAGCAATGTGTGTTTTCCTCCAGCCTGAATGCCAAGTGACCTGAATTATCTGCTCATATTTCTTTGCCCTTACTGCAAAATACCTCATGCACACCTCTGCCTCCTCTGCATCAGGCTCGACTCGTTTGTCCCTTCCAGCTGATTGTGGCCCTATTCCTTCACTCCTGAAAGCACACGAAGAATCAGTGCTCAGAGAAGGTCTCTGCCCACCTGCCTGAGGTTTCCACGCTCCCCAGATCCTTTCTTCAGGCTGCCTGTAAGTTCTGGGGAGAATATAGGCCTGGGGGGAAAGATCCATCTGTCCACAAGGAAGAGAGCATCATAACATATTCCATGCTCCTGGCATTGCGAGTCTTCCTTCCCATGAGCTCGGTTGATCAGGATCAGCTTCTTTGCTGCTGTTTTTGTGCCTCTTGATTTCCACACGGAAACTGGCTCTATTTTTACCCAGCTAAAGCTGATTAGATTTGCAGTCATTGGCAGGATAAACAGACATACTGTATGCAGCAGGTTAATGCAATACATTCAGTGACCAGCAAATGCACTTAGCCCATGCCCTGCCCAAAGAAGACAATCAAGGTAATTTATTGTACACATGCCTGTAACATGCACATTAGCCACCCCTGTCCTTCCTCTGTCTGCAAGCCCATTTCCCCTCTGAGACAATGAGGGTTATTGCAGAATGCAAAACATGTCATCATTTTCTCCTTAGCTTTTTGCAGATCGATATTAAGCCCAAGGACACGCAGGAGTTCCTCATTCTGGTTAACCCAGATCTTGACTTTTGTTGACCCGTGAGAGATGATTACCATATATTAAAAAAAGAAAAATGCTACTTACAACTCGAAAGCTGACCTCTTTCAAGCAATGTAATTCCCAACCATTTCAATCACTTTCATAAGCTACAATCTACCATAAGATTAACAGTGATCCTGCTTGCTGCAGTATCATTCTGTTCTTTAATTGGGATTGGGGATAATTCAGCTAGAGAGCAAATAGGTAAGAGAAAACTTGGGGTCAACATCAGGTGATTGGATACTCCTGGAATTCAGTTCACTGCGGGAGGAAATGAGTGGGAAGCACTCATCATTCCAGTTTCCAAACCTGCTGTTAGATGTTGGGAATACCCTGGCAGTTGTGTTTGGTGGTGGTGGTGGTGCTGGAGTGCCCAGAAGAGACACACAAGGTGAGCAACCCCCCAGAAACCTTATGATCCAGGGTGGGAGGTGCCCTGTTTATTTGAAAACATCCATATCCAGTGCAACTCCATCCCAGAGGGCTTCCCATCCCTCTGGCTACTGCAGGACCCCCACTGACTCCTATCCTAGTGCCAAGCAGAGAAGTGTTTTCCGGAGAGTCCCTCTGTGCATGGCTCTGAGCTGGATATAGAGAATAAACCCATCCTCTTGCTTGTTGCCATGTTGCTCTGATCCCCAGCATTTAGCTCCTCCTTGTGCCCTGGTGACACGGGCAGGATATTCAGACCACCTCAGACCTTACCTTACCCAGGCATGCTGCAGCTCAGAGCTGCTCCCTACACTATCTCTAGACACATGCTTGCTCAACACATACTCGCTGTTTACAACTGTGCTTTGAGCCCTCTCTGTTATGCAGTTTTAATCAGTTTCATGCAACCCCTGTTGATTATGTATTGTTTCCTGATCAACATTCCACATGGGACCAAGCCAAGGGCTGTGCAGAAAGCTGAGGGAATTGCATGGATGTGATTATGTCTGCCTAATGCCCTGGGCACCTCGTTGGTGAAAGACAGTGAGCTCACCACTGCCTGTTTCCCTCCAGCTTGTTTGCTGTACATTATTTAAGACTCTCAATTCTCCATCTCTCAAGTTCAGTGTTAGTGGTTCTGTTAATTGTACAAGATCCCTCCCAGGCTTGAAGGCTTAAAATCGGCAGCGTCCTATTCCCCCATTAAAGCGTGGGCACAGGTCTGGCTTTTTCCCAGTCCTCTAGTACTTTTGATGACTGTTCCAAGACCTATTGAAAACCACCATTAACTATCCAGACAGCTCCTTGGCCACCTCCTCTACAGCTCATGCAAGTTACTCAGCTCTGCTGGTTTACAAATATAGAGCTCTATCAGCTTGCTGTTCTGTGTATACCTCCTATGTACTCTTGGAAAGTATTTCATTAGCACATCTTTTTTCCACCAGATACCAGGAGGAAACATGCAGCGAGAATTTGTGCCTTTTCTGTGTTATTGATGAACCTTCCATTTCTGTGGAATATCGACCCACTTGCTAATGCAAGGTTCCTTTTATTGAAAATCTTGGAAAATATGCTTCTGTCTTCAATTTCCCTGGCTTCTGCGGTCTATTAATTGCTACCAGTTTCCCTTTTGTTCTCTTTGTGTGTTTATATTTTATGTGTTAGTTTTGGCTGCTCTTTCACTTCCTTTCCAAGCACTGTTGGGTTTTTTTAGGTTTTTTTGAACAAAGATTTCTGTCTCCTTAACTGCTTTTTTGGATAAAATATTCGTAAAATCTTCTCCTTTCCCAGCACATTTTTCAGTTGAAGTCTTTCTCCAGATTGATCTGACCTGTGATTATTTGCTGCTTTGTGGAACAGGAACTTTTAAAGTGGCAAGTGTATAAAAATATTACTGCTTTGAGCTTTACTTGGTTTGCACATAACAAATGTAATCAAGCCATGATTGCTGGTGCCTAGCATGGTGAGAAATGCATCTTCACCTGCCGGGGCGAGGCTGAATGTGGAATTCCCGCATATGGGAGGCAATATTTTTTGCATTAGGAAATTATCTTTCATTTTACTCCTCAGTTTGTAAGGATATTTTAATACGGGCAGCTCAGAACCTCCAGCATCCATTGCTCTGTCTCAAATCCCCAGCGATCACAAGATTTTTATTAGATATTATGGATGTGGCTGATTAAAGATCAGATTGTGTCAAGTCCCTGCTCTGGCATGGTGGTCTGCTGCAGACCCTTCTTGCCTCATAATTTATTTCCAGCAATATTAATCCAGAAACACTCTGGATCTTTTATTTCCATGATGGTAATGACTTGGAACCAGCCTGGGACCGCCGGTGCTTAGGAGATGGAGATAGCAGCTCCCAGACCAATCCCAGTGGGATGTAGGTCTGGGCCAGCAGATCAGGACCTCCAAGGACAAGTGATAACCAAACAAAAAAGGTGGTTGTAGCAGAGGGCTGCAATACTCCATCCGGAGAAATCTCCCCACCAGCCTGCAGCCTTAGGAGTGGTGCTCTGTCATGTATTCAGCAATTCCACCTTGTGCAGGTGGGTTTTGCCGCTGCAGTTTCAATCCTTTGTGTCTTGTGATTTCCCAGATGTATTTTTGTTCGGAGCAAGCATGGTCCAGTGTCCTCATTCCTCCTCCATGTTGTGGTTTAAGCCCAGCTGTAAATCAGCCACACAGTCGTTAGCTCACTCCCCACCTTCCTCCCTCCCACTCCCGGAGGGATGGGGAGAACTGAAAGAGTGTAGCTCCCACGGGTTGAGATAAGAGCAGCCCAGTAACTAAGGTTAATACAAACCACTGCTGCTGCCACCAATAATGATAAGGGAAATAACAAGGGAAGAGAATACAACCGCTCACCACCCGCTGACCGATACCCAGCCCGACCCCTGCAGTGATCAAACCCTTCTGGGTAACTGCCCCCAGTTTCTATACTGGGCATGACGTGCTGTTGTATGGAATACCTCTTTGGTCAGTTTGGGTCAGGTGTCCTGTCTCTGCTTCCTCCCGGCTTCCCATCCTTCCTGGCAGAGCATGAGACTCAGAAAGTCCTTGGTCAGAGTGAATATTTGAGCAGCAACTAAAAACATCAGTGTTATTAGCACTGTTCCCAGGCCAAAGTCAAGAACACAACACTGCACCAGCTACTAAGAAGGAGGAAAAATGACTGCTACTGCTGAACCCAGGACACTCCATTGCATTACCAGGATAACAAGTCCTTGGCTTGGCTGGCTGGAATACCCTCCAGGAGCTTTTCCTGTTGAGATGGAGGTCAGCTGAGCTCTACAGCCTCACCATGGATGGCCTCACCCTTGGAAAACACAAACCTCCCTACACCACTTAGACAACCTGGTATTTAACTCCACATGCAGCTGCCTTTTCCCTTTCTCTCCCTGTGAAACAGGGACGATTTTTCTAAGCTCACATCAATGTTCTTCTCCTTCAGCATCATTTGGGCATCCCCAGGAGCCCACACTTTGTGAGGTCCTGTGAAGCCCTGCTGCTAAAACCAATAAACATCCTCCCCCGTGGATGTCCTCCCACTGAGTTGAGAAGCCTTCAAATCATGCCTCGTGCCTGGGCTTGGGGAGGCCAGCACACTGTCCCTCCTCCTCCTCTCCCCATCCTCTGTTGTTCTTCACAGGATCACATTCCCAGAAGAAGCTGCCCGCCTTTCTGGGATGCTGGAGATGATTTTCTGAGCAGCTGGACCCTTGGAGATACATCCCTCCACTCTCATGCTGAGGATGCAGTAGCAGCGTGCATTCCTCCACTTAATCCTCTCCCTTTGTTCTGTGGCAGGTTCTTTTTCTTTCTTGTACATAGCCAGACTTCCCAGTGGGTTTTCTGCAGAGGCTGGGTCTCCCTGATTCACTCCAATTGTCTTTCTGGACCATGTTGTACATCAAAACCCCTTGCCTGCATCCCAGTCCTTCCTGGAGCTGCTCTGTTGGGCTGTGCCCTGCTCTTTATAGGGCCAGGGGGGTTTCTGCATGCAAAGAATGGGATCAACCAAAGATCTATGCCTTTTCACCAGTGTTTTTGACTGCATGACACACCAGGAATAGGCTGGTGCTGATTTTATTCTGTATAATTTGCATTGCTCCCTCTGCTCAATGCTATTTTGCCTTCCCCCATTCATACTTAGTCACCATAAACTGAATGGTTTTTTGTTGTATTTTTTTCATTATTATTCTTTTATCCCAGATGTCACCTCACTCCCCTCATCCACATGTGCGCCAGGTTATTAAAAAAACAACTTAGAGCCTTATCTAATGCTGTCTGTACCCTTTGGGACAATGTCTCCGGAGTTAGTCAAATATACTGGGGAAATCCTTCTGCAGCTTGAAGACAGTCCAGCTCCAGCTCTGGAATAGCAGCATCTGTGGAGATCCACCTGGCTCTCACTGGTAGCAAAAGCATCTTCCAGAGGGAAAACCCCGCTTATATTCAGGACTGGTGTGAAATCTAACCTGGAATTTCTTCTCCATCAGCCTCCCGTGCATCGGCAGCACTGAGGAAATACGAACTGGCCTGAAAGGACTCCCCAAAGCAGTAAGGACTGCAGATGGATGGGGTGTGAGGTTTTGTTTTAAACTAAATCCTGACCTTTGCGTGATGCCTGGGAAAACCGGATTTATTTAGGGACAGGCTCAGGGACAGCAGTGTGGCTGTGTCATAGTCGGCCACCACACCATGATCACCTGGGTATCTGTAATTGTCCATGCAGCCCTTTTGCCTGGTATTCCCACAGTTTTCTTTATTTGGCTGCAAACATGGCTTTTGGTGATCTTTGGAGCATCCTGAAGCCCATCCTTTATACCCTTTAATAATCAAGGTGGTCCTTTCTGACCAAACCCTCCACTCCAGCCCTGGGGCAGCAAGACAGGCTATGGGCACACAGCAGAACCTAAATGGTTGTGAACCAAAGATGTAACATGTGGCTGGATTTTTGGTGTATAAACTGACCATAAAGGTGCTGTTCCCAAAATCATACTCATTTTAAAACCATTTCATGCGCCACCCTGACAGCCCTGCACTAACACTTGACACGAGCAAATCTCATTCTTCTTCCTCAGCAGATTGTTATTAGTGATTTGTTTTTCACCAGGTACCAGTGAACATCCTGTTCTTTTCAACATTTAATTTAAAACATAGGTCCTTTTAAACCTCTTTTATTAGCAGCAGCATCCCATGCTGGGCAGAGGTGGTTTGCACCTTGGTGTGTGCGCAGGCATTAGCCTATGGTTTCTGTACCCCATCGAAGTCCACAGAAGGAATAGCAGGCCATTAATTAATGTGCCAATTAACACATTAAACTACTATAAATGTGTTAAACTACTGACAAAATACCAGAAAGGGGCTTGGAATGTCTTTTCTTTCTCTGCCAAAATTCTAATTTGCATCTAAGTAACTCCAGTTATAGTGTTTTTCTTGGAAAGTTTGGGGGTTTCCACACAAAGTCTCTTTCCATGAAAAAATGGGAGCTTGCAGTTGCCAAAAATGCAGTACCCGATGCAGTGATTTTTAGGGCAAAAACCCAACAAAACCCTTCAATGTACAAGGAGGGCAGTTCTTGCATTCACAAAGGGCTCAGTGTGGTTTGAAAAGGCACTTCAGTGGGAAATTTCCAGCCACTCTGGTTGCATCTCATCTCTCCAGCTCTGAGGCAGAGGAAGGTTTTCTTCCAGATGAGGCTAGCAATGTGTTTCAGTGGATGGACAAGAAAATGCATCAATACAGAAAGAAAAACCTGAGGGGGAAGCTGCAGCCTGAAACTTCCTATAAGTGGGAAATAGAGGCACATACTGAGTGTAACCATCCCTTCCATGGGGATGTATGTATGTGCCTAAATCCTGCAGGTTTCCGTCACCAGGGTTTATACAGCTCATTTTTACCCTTGGGGTTCTGGCTGAAATGAGTCTCGAATCTCAGTTAATAGTCTTGGCTCAAAACTAGCTCTCCAGTTACTCCAGTTGTGATGGCAGGATGCAAACAGGAGCCAGTGCTCCTGGAAGTCCTAGTGGAGATTTTCCTGAAGAACTGTGTTTCCATACATTGACCAGATTTTACCTTATAAGGCAAAAAAGTGCTCACAAGGCACTTGTGAGCATCGTTTTATTTTTCCTCAGAGCTCCCCCTTTACTCATAGAATCATCGAATAACAGGGTGGAAGGAACATCAACGATCATCTTGAGGTCCCTTCCAACCTCCCCACAACTTACTCTTAGGGAGATTCCCGTTGGGCACAAGAGGAACATTTTTCTCAGTGAGGACCAGCCATTGGAATAATCTCCCGAGGGAAGTGGTGGATTCCCCAGCATTGGACACTTTAAAGGTTCAGCTGGGCAAGATGCTGGGACATCTTGTCTAGTTCATGCTTTTGCCAAGGAAAGATGGACCAGGTGATCCTTGATGTCCCTTCCAAGCTGAGATCCTGTGATCCTATGATTTGACTTGTGGTAGCACCCAGGAGGATTCACTCCATAACTTAGTGAAGTAAGACTTATGGGCTGATAATTTCCTGGATCCTTTTTTGAGCCCTTCTTGTAGATGGGGGTGACATTCATCTTCTTCCAGTCTTCTTGGACATCCCCCATTCTCCATAACTTCTCAAAGACTATGGAAAGCAGCCTCACAAGGACCTCATCCAGCTCTCTGAAAACCCTCAAGGGGATATTGTCAGGGCCCATCCTTTTCATGGAGTACCAGGTTGAAAGGGATCTCAAGAATCATCTGGTCCAAAACTTTATAGGGATCAAGCTCCTGTATTAATCGACAAACCAACTCTTCCTTCATTGATGCTGGGTTTATGTTTACATCATCCTGGATTTTTCCTTAAGTCTTAATACACGCATGTATTAAGACAAATATACATGCAAACAGCCCTGTGCAATCACCCCCGTGCCACATATACTTGTCACACTTAGAATCAAGAGGGTGTATGGCCAGTGGCAAGAGCATCTTCCAGAGGGAAAAACCTGGACCAGCATCCTGTGTGCTCCAGTGGCATGAAGCTATTGCCACTGCCTGGGGAGAATTTCACATCTTCAGCAATTCCAAATAAAAACAAGAAATAAACCTGTGGACAGGACTGGTGGGGGCTTCCTGCTGCTTTGCCCCTTCCCAGTGGATAGGAAGAGCCCCAGTGAGGTGCCCTGTGTTGAAGGGAGAGGACCAAGTTGTGCATCAGCCCAGCCAGGAGGGGATACAGCCGGGACCGCTGCCATAAACCTGAAGTGACAGCACGGCCGTTCCGTGAATAAATAATCCGTGTTGCAGTCGCAGTGTGTTGGACCCGGCACGGAGCGAAGTCTGCCCGGAGACTTGGCTCTGCCTGCGCTGAACGAAGGCGTTTGGCCCTTTCCCGTTGTCCCCGCACCGGGAAACGGGTACCCCGGGTCTGGCAGGGAGCGGCCGCCCCTCGTCGCATCGAAGGAGAAGAGGCGGGAGCGGGGCGGGGGAGAGATGAAGGGATAAATAGGAGCATCCCGGAGCCGCGGCGGGGTGCTGGGGGGATCGGGGGGCTGCGGCCTTGCCTGGGAGGGAGGCGAAGGAGACGCAGTTCCTGTCTCTTTAAATCCACCCTGAGCCCGGAGCTGGGAGCTGAGGCAGAGCAGAAAGCCCAGGATCCTCTCATTAATAAGCAGGATTTATCCCCGTAGGGAGCAGGAGGTGGTGGTGCGGGGAGTAGGGGGGGGGGGGGGGTGTGGGGCGGAGAGCGCGGTGCGAGCGGAGAGAAGCCGCTGCCCAGCCCCTCACCGCGGCATCCAGCCTCATTCCCGAGCATCCTCCGGCCGAGATGCGGGATCCGCTGGGCGAGGCGAGCGGGTCCTCCCGGGAGTGAGGTTTGCTGGGAGCGGACAGACAGACAGGCGGACGGACGGACGGACGGGCGGGCGGGCTGCGGGGCCGGTGGGGGGGGGTGCGCTGTAAAGGCATAGCGGAGGCGATGTCGAGTTTTTAGGGCGCGGTGCGAGGCCCGGAGCGGGGGGGAGCCGAGCGGGAGCGGCCGAGGCGCCGCATTGCTGCTGAGCCGCCGCCGCCCCGCAGCCCCGCAGCCCCTCCACCCGCATCCCCGCATCATCCCCGCCATGCCGCCGCTGCCGCCGCCGCCGCCGGCCCCGCGCCGCAGCCAGGCCGGGCGGGCGGGCAGCCCGGGGCGCGGGGCGCAGCGGGGGCTGTGAGGACCCGCGGCTCTTCCCGGGGTTCTTTCTCCTTCTCTTGGAATTTGGCCTCTTTTTTCCCCCGTTTTCTCCTTCCCCCCCCCCCCCCCCCCCCCTATTTTTTTCCTCCCCCACCCCCGTTCCCTGCCGTGGATGGTTTTTAGGTGGAGTCGTTTGCACCAAAACCCAATAGCTGCTGCTGTTCTTGCTGCTATTTTTTTTTTGTTTAATGATACTGTCTCCACAGCAGGGGAAGAGAGAACTGATCCTGAACGTACTCCCAGAGAATGAATAATCACAAGAAACTGGCTTAAGCAGCTCCCTTGGATGTGGTGCATGGTTGCGATTGATTTGATTTTTAAATTCTCTTTTTTCCCAAGTCATCGTTCGCGTTTTATTTCCCGCTTTTTTTAATTATTTTTTTCCCTTTTTTTTTTTTTTTTTCAACTTTTGGGGGATTTGCAAACCGAATTACATGCATGTCCAGTGGGGGAAGGTTTAATTTTGACGATGGAGGGTCGTACTGTGGAGGCTGGGAGGACGGAAAGGCTCATGGCCACGGAATCTGTACCGGCCCGAAGGGTCAAGGTGAATATTCGGGCTCCTGGAGTCACGGCTTTGAGGTGCTGGGGGTCTACACTTGGCCCAGCGGCAACACTTACCAGGGCACCTGGGCGCAGGGCAAGCGCCATGGCATTGGCATGGAGAGCAAAGGGAAGTGGGTGTACAAAGGAGAGTGGACCCATGGATTTAAGGGACGGTACGGGGTCCGAGAATGCACTGGAAATGGGGCCAAGTACGAAGGCACCTGGAGCAATGGATTACAGGATGGCTACGGGACAGAGACCTACTCGGATGGAGGTAGGTGCTGCATTGATACCTTCCCAGCTAGGGTGGGTGATGCTGTAGGATGCAAACCTTCAAAGAAGGGTCCTGGGTTAAGGCTGGAGTCTGGGAGTTTGCAGCCTGCTGGTCTGGAGGGAGGGATGCCCATACCCCATAGGAGACAGGGAAACAGCCCATTATGGCATCAGCCCAGCTCTTTGCCACAGGTAGCCCCACATGTTCAATGGGTCCCTGGTGCCAGGTCCTGCACCCCTCTCTCCTCAACCATGGTTTTTGGGGATGGGAGCTGGCTGCATTGGTGGGGGGGACAGCCAGCTCTCACCCAGTGGTGGTTGGAGGATGGGGATGGGCTGAGCCATCAGGAGACAACCCAAGTTGCACATGGGATTTGCAGTTCTCGCTGCATCACTGAGACCTGTAGGATTTGTATTGATGGCAACCCAGGGCAGGGGGGAAGTGGGAGTGTGTAGGGGAGTCCAGGACAGATGGGTGCACCTCTAGTACTGCCAATGCTCCCAAGGAGGAGCTGGGGACTCTGTGTGCCCTGCAGCCCCTCCAACCCAGCCCCATGCTTAATAATACCAGGCAAACGACTTTAATTCAGACAAGAGCCTTACATTCCTAGTTTACAGCTTAATGCTCAGCGTAGGGGCTCAGAGGGATCATCAAAGCTATTCTTTGCCGTCAACACTGCTTAACAAGATGTTGAGGGGAAACTGGGATTAAATAGAAAACAAGAAAACCCAATTGGAGCCACCCAAAACAAAATATTGCTGGACTTAAACAGGCTTAAAGGCCGAACTAGGAGAAGCAGCTGGTGCTCTGCTGTAAGTGGCTGTATCATCCTGTCTCGTGGTTTGTGGCTACTTCCATCCCTATTGCCACCATAATCCGAGGCAGGCCTACCTACCAGTGGCTGGGGGCATTCAGCAGCACTGCCCCCCTTCTTTCACTGGCAAATGTGTCCATCTAAAGCAGGCTCTTTTTAATTATTATTTTATGGAAGATATTATAATTTTCCATTATTTTGCTTCATTAAGGAAATTACAGCATTGACGAGCTCCATCGCAGCCTTCCTGAAAGGTGCTGCCAGAGATTTCCCTATAAAACCCAGTTGGTTGCTTTGTGATTATACAGGGAGGCAAGATCAAACATTTCCTGCAGCTGCTCTTTTATGCTCTGGAAGGGAGAAGTGGAACGATATCTTGGGTTTTAATGATAATTTCATGCTGGTGGCTTTCTCCTAAGGGCAAATATAGCTGCAACCTTTTGTTTCAGCTGCCTGGAATAACGCTGGGGTCTGGGCTGGAATCTGCCGGGTGTGTGTTTCCAAGCCATCGATAAATCCCAGCAGTCCTTCAGCTGAGAATAAAGCTGCTTGGCCAGAGAATAATTGCAGTATCCCGCATTCAAAGGGGTCAGGAGGGGATGTGGGGGGGGGTTCTGTGCACCCAATGTGAGGGCCGTCTCCCTGCTCCCCTTATGGCATCCAGCCCCTACCAGGGGAGGGCTGCGGGAAGGCAGACAGAAGTCTTAACAAACTACAGCTCTCTGAGGGCTGGGTGTTGCAGGGCACACACGTGCCCCCATGCCAGAATGGTCCCCATCAACTGCAGCGCAGCAGTGATTTGGGAATCCTGGGGGGCACCCCCAAACTGAAGTGGTTTCACCATTTCTGAGAACCTACCAGAAGCAAAGAGCTTCCTCTTCCATCTTGTCAGGCCAGACCGGCTTCTTGGTGCCTGGGGACTGAGAAGCTGCATTGCACGATTGTCGTTTTAGGAGGAGATAGGAAGATCAGTGGGGGAAAAGGGCAGGGTCTGTAGCAAAATGCTCCCTCAGGGACTCTGAAACCTTCCTAGGAGGAGAAATGCAGAGTGGTGGTACCTGTGGCCAAGCCCATCATGCTGCCAGGAGTAGGAACACCCCATGTGCGCCCTGATCGGGCTCCTCCACACCAGCTTCCCCCCATTTTGGGCAGTCACCACAGAGTGACTGAACCCAGCCAGAATTGCACGTTCACCAACTTGGTTGCAAAAGTATTCAGAGCCCGTGGCCCTTTCCCAGTTGCCTGTATCAATTCTGGGTGGAAAACACCAAAGTTGGGCATCTCCAGCCTTTTGGATACTGAACGCTGATGAACTTCAAGCATTTAGATGCCAGAAGCCGATGTGTGCAGGAGCTCTGCTGGAGGGGTGGCTGAGTAGCTATGGCACAGAGGAGGCAACTGTTGGGAAGGATGTTTCTCATTAATCTATTCAAGTTATTACCTTCATCAAACTGAAGTATCCTAGAATCCTCGCCCCAGCATCTGTCACTTGCCACCCACAGATAAATATTCATCCCTTGCATTATGCTTTTTTAGCACATCAACCATGGCTAGGGGATGGGTCCCTAAATGCACAGCGAGGCTCTGGAAGCTGCGTGCCCCAAAAGCCACGGGTTTAGCTCCAGTTTCACCATTCCCTTGCACAATAATGGGTGAGGACTCCACCAGGCGCTATATTGGGCAGTGATATTGTGCGTGGCTGATGCGCACGTGTTGATGCACAGGGCTTGGACACGGAGCACTGGGATGTGGTGGCCTGAGCCACGCTGCCACCCCTGTGCCCTGTCTCTGCTCGCCGCCCCGGGTGCCGTCCCCCCCACGCCGGGTGCTCGCACACGCACACACACGCTTCCCCCACATGCAGCTTGCAGCTCTCACACCTCCCACACGGGCACACTCATCGCCATGCACACACGCCTCTCCTCCCCACGCCGAGGAGCCGCTTCGCCCCTTCTCATGCACACCCACACGCACGTGGTCTGCCCCTAGCCCAGAGACAGCACTCTCCGACCCATACATGCGCCAGGTGAATGGGAGCTGTGCTCCCCGAGCTGTCCATCGACATAAACCCATCCCACAGAGCCCAGCCATGCAAATGCAGCTGTGTTGTTCCCCTATAAGCCCACACTTTGCCCAATCTCCTTGGCACACGCCTGGCACATGTATGCACTGTCCTGTCTTTCCCCTGCACACACGCATACACTTGGACCCCCCCTAAGCCTCAATACATGTCCTTATCTTTCTGCCAAAAATCCCTCCTGCCCCCATCCAGAAGCTCCCTGGTATTACATAAACGAGGATCCTGAGGGCTGCTTCAGTCGGATGCTGGAGTTGCACCACTTATTTGCTGGGCCTGATTCAGCCCAGGTCCAGAGAGGGAGCAGGATTGCTCCCTTGTTTCACGTGAAATGGGCTGCATCCGCCTGGATCAGTATCGATGTAAACCAGAGCTGCTGCTGTGGTCCCTGCTGTAGCTGGTGGAACCTCTCCAGGGCAGAGAGTTGGAGACCTCCTATGGGAGACCCCCACCTGAGCAGGTCTGGGAACATCTCATCTGGTTTCTGCCTTTCTGTAACTCCTTGGACAGTCTGGACACACTCAGGGATTTTGCCCTGGGGACAGTTTGAGTTGTAGCTGCAGGCTTGCAATGGGAATCCTAGGGCTGTGTGTTGGGTATGGCTTTAGCTGCTGAAACCGTGGTTGTGGGGATGGATGAGGTGGGGTGCATGAAGGAAGGCCCAGATCTGCTTTTGCCATTTCAGTGCTGTTTTTCTCCTCCCTCCACCTCTCCCCAGCTGAGAATTTGGGATCCAAAACCAAACAGGGTCTCAGGGAGAGCACCAGCCCCTTGCTTGGGTTCCCTTTGCCCAGCCAGCCCTTAGGGAATGGCTCGCAGTGATTCCCTGGTCCGTGCTGGGTCCCTCCCTCTGCTACCCACTTCCTGGGTTCCCATGTGCTGCACACAGCCTTGTTTCCCAGGAGGGCTACCCCAAAACAGACAGGCAGTCGCATCGTGGTGCTTATCTTGTGTAATCCTCCATGCCCACTCACCTAAGTGAATCATCCCTTTGATAGGTGAGTGAAATATAATTAGTGTTTTCATTGTTAGCACCATGTGAGTAGGCATGTAGGTTTTCTTGGCCCGGGCTGGGAAATGTTCCTGCTTTGCAAGCAATGGGGAGAGGAAAGCGGTGCAGTGGGAGCTGCCGGTGTGGGCTGTCTCGCAGCCTGCCCTGCCCCAGTTTCCCCACCTCTGCAGTGGCACTGGTGACACTTCCAGCCACCCTCTTAGTGGGTGCACCAGGAGCTACCAACCAAATGGCTTTAATATAGTTGAGAAGGTGAAAAACATGAGATATTTGGCAGAAAACAGGTCCTTTGCCAGTGTAAAGGGCTGCTCTGGCGGGGATGCACAAGGGATGCTGTGATGCTGGTCCAGGAAAGGGTTTTGAATGAACCACCACCAGCCAGTGCCTCTAAGGGCAGCAGCATCTCTGACAGCTGCCTCATGCCTCTCTCCATAGCAGGGTTTTCCACGGGTTCCTCTACAGCAGTAGGGAACCAGCTAGCGAGGGCAAATTTCCATGAGGTCTATTCATAGCACGGATGTCAGAATTACCTTAAAAGTACCAGCTCTCATCTTATTTTGCTGCCGGGAAGGAATTGTTGATGCACTTTAAATAGTGGGTGGAAACAAGCAAATACAAGTGCGCCCTGATTCCCCATCCTCCCGCTTCCTGCAGATCCAGACAACCCCCTAAGAACCTGATAATTAAAGATGAAAGCTATGAACTCTGTTGATGAAGCATCTCACTGCCTAGATTTGGTAGAGAAGTTGCTCGCAGTGCGGCAGCGGTTATAGGAGAGCAAGAGCTGAGACATCAGGACCTACCGAGCATAGAAAAAATGAATCAAAATACTAAACGAAGATTGTGACCAGCATTATTAATAATAGATGACATGAACTCATGGTAATAACTTATCTCACTGGAACATGATGCTTACATTCAGGTACAGCTTAGGACAGAGGAAGAAGGATTTTGACCCCAGGGGAAAGTATGTGAGATGAAAACTGTCAGACAGGCTCAGACCCTCACTCCATCTTCTCGAGATGATCCATCTTCCAGAGGATGATGTAGAACTCCAGCTCTGGGGCAGTCTGGCCTCCTTACACCTCTCTCCTTGACCCATGATAGAGGTGACCTAAGTCGTGGAGCACCGTTTCAATATCCTCTCACCGGCGATGCTGGGGTGGGTTTCTCATGGCTTTTAATGCAAATCTCAGGGTATTTGCATGTGATTTGATATCCCATGGGGCCCCTCGTGGTTGGGTGACATCTGCTCCTGTAGCTGAACGGGGTTTTTTTTCCCCTTGAAGCTCCAGCTTGTGGAATCATGTGATTTTGCAAGCTTTTCAGCTTCATTTTCGAAGCAAGGTTTCCACCCAGGCTATTGCAGAGAAGTCATTCTTACAGGCTTGGAAACCAGCAGACGAGAGCTAAAAATGCCTTCTGTTTAAAAATGCCTCGATTTTAAAATGAACGTGATAAATTTTGAATGCTCTGAATCAGGTAACGCTGATGGAGATGAATGATCCGTGTTAATGTAGGCATGACCTGGAGATACATCAGGGCAGGATGAAGCCGGTGATGGTCTTAGAGGAGGCAACACTGTGGTTCAGTATCTGCCTTATGAGATTTGGCAGGTTTTGCCTGTTTGGGGTCTGGCTTTGACATTGACTGAAATCCTGAGCAATAAAGGGATTTTTTGGCAGGAGTTTGCAGTAGTTACGGGAGAGTCCTGATGCTAGTGTGCAGTAAGCTGTTTAACTTACAATTAAACTATTTGTTAACAAACAAGGGGAGCTTGGAGACAAAAAAAAGCCCCGAACACTTGAATGGCAAGTGGTTATATTTTGGGCTTGAAATCTGCTGTCCAAAGACAGATTCCTCCTTCTGAATCAAAAAACCTTGAGAATTGCGATCGATGCATGAGCATTCCCTTAGAACAGCCACTCCTTTCCCAAAATGATTCCCTGAAGATGTTCCACTTACTCGTAGCACACAGCAGAGCATCATGAATTTTCATGAATGAGTGAACAGCCGGAGCAAGGTCCCTAGATTTGCAGACTTTCGCACCAAGATGATTACTAAAAAGGTATAATTCCCTGCTCAGGGCATCGCTTTGGGTCTGTGAGGTGTTTCCCTGGACTGAACAAGGGATTGATCATTTATCTCACAGGATAGAAATAAATCTTGCTTTCGCCTCACCTCCTCCTGCGCTATCCCCGCTCCTGGTGCAGCCTCATATCCCACATCCATGGTGAGTTTAGCCTCATCCCATGGACCCCTAAAGGCTGGTGCTGGCATACAGCACTGTGTGTGAGCTCTGGAGAATTAGCCCTCACTCCTATGAGCTCTGCTCAGAAATGGGGTGAGATCACAGAGTTTGCGATGAGGATTAGGGCGCTGGGGGATTAACGGACTAAGTATTAGCCTGATTTCACTCTGCTTTGTGAGAGGAGCACATTAGCTGTAATAAAGGAGCTGAGTGATATGTTAATGTGTTTCTCACCCCTTGTGTGAAAACCTCATCCTAGTTTTGGCCACAGTTGGTGGCTGAATCCAAGGGGATTCAGCTGCCCATGGGCCCCATTTCACCAGGGGATGATGCTGCCTTGACTGTCTCCAGTGAGCCTGGCACTTCCTGCTCCCAGGAAAAGTAGGAGTTTCTTTTTTCCTGTCCTTTCCTTTTGAAAAGCTCTATTTCCCCTGACTCCTGGACCTGGCACTTTAAGGAAAATCACGACTGGCCTGAGACGCATTATGAGCCCCATCAGAATTAGCGATGCCAGGATTTGATTGCCATTGTAATGGCTTAAAACATTTCTCCAGATGCTGGCTGGAATAGGCAATTACTAATGCAAACAGGCTGGGGGAAGCAGAAGCAATAAGGGAGAAGAGGGAGGGGGTGCTCAGGATGGACTTGTGTTTTCCTGCACAGAGAGAGCGAATAGAACTTTTTCCCCTCTTAAAGCAAATAACCAAAGTGCCTTGAAGTTGTTATCAGGAGAGTCTGAACCTGGTCATGGGTATGGGGGGATGCTCGTCTCACAGATTGTATCTGAGCTGAATTTCCATATATGGTTTTTATGTAATTAGTACTATAAAGGCACATACTCGTTGCTGGCCATTCCCTGTGGAAAATGGCTTAATTCTTGTAGCTTCACTTATCTTCAGAGGTGGGACATCGGCTCCAAGGCTTTGCCCCATTCCGTATGCTTGCTGTGGGCTGTGCAAAGCCACCTTGCGCCTGCAGCAGAAAGAGGCGCACACCTCGTTTTGTTGGAGGAGCTCATCCTCCACCTCGCTCTGCGCCTCAGTTTCCCACCTGTAAGTGCAAATATCAGCAAATATCTTCTCAATACCGTGATGCACATTAATGTTTGCCAGCGAGGGAAGTAGCTTCCCTCTGCTGATCTGGTTGCAAAGTGTCTTTGAAGCAAGCATCATGGCAATGAGAACGTAAAGGACTCCCATGTTTTGGATGGAGCTCATATCCCCCAGATGATCACTCCTGATGATGCAAACCCACCTTTCAGATGGTTTTCCCAAATGGTTGAGCAAGCCCTGTTCCGTGCTATTTCATCCAGAGTTACTCTACATGGTTATTCGCATCTGCAGAGGAGGAGGCAGGTTCCCTTGCTTCAGGCTTTATAGATCCATCTCTTGTCTCCACCCCCAGGCTTTTGCTGCTGCAGGTGTCCCACAAGGCACTGGCTCTACTGGGGCCATTCCTGCACCATGTCTACCTGCTTGCAAAGTAATCTCCTACGGCATATTACCCAAATCCAGCAACTCCACTGGTTTGTTTCCTTAGATGGAGGGTCCCTGCCATTTGGCTTTTAAAAGTGCAAGCTAACCATGCTGATAGAAGCTGCAGACTTGTAATGCTTCATTATTTATTGAGCCCCAGCAACAGACTTAATGCTACCGACCATGCAGGCAGCAACAAAGCAGCTCATGACAGCTCCACTCTAGTCCTTCCCTCTTCGTTCTTCATTGCTTTTCATCCTTCTCCTTTCCTTCTTCCCCTTCTCCCCTCCAAGGATGCCAAGACCTCACTGTGCCCATCATGTATATACGTATCCAGCCTCTCATTAAGCAATATGACTAACATTCATCACGTGCTTGTGCCTGCAGATTATATTTGCATACTCAAAAATCCATACTTTATTTCTTCCCCTCTGTAAGCACTTACCAGAGCATATTTTTGGCAAATTAACAACCACATAAGAAGCACCTGACTGTGTTTTTAGCATGGCCTGGTGATGGTCAGAGGCACGGAGACCATTGGCAGAGCTGGGGGCAGATAACTCACCACTGATGCTGTATCCGTGCGGCATTGCACATGTGTGCCATCACTGATTCCCAGCTTTCATAGTGGGCAATGCAGGCAAGAAGTCCTAACCTTCCATATCATGCTTGTGTAGGGTTTAAGTGAACGTCTGGGGGACAACTGCTGTGTTGGGCACATAGCAGGGAATGCAAGTCACCCAGCACAATGCCTTGTCCTGCTGACAGAAATGCAGGAAGGACAGCTCTTGGGATGTCTTGGCACCCACATGGATGCTCAGAAGGACCCACACCTGCAGGTAGCACATCTGAGGGGCATGTTTTTACCAACAAGGTTCCCGGACTGCTGGATATCAACCAGGGTGGCCAACAAGGGTGTTGCTATCATTGCACCATCAGGATCTGAGGCTGAATTAGCATCCTCCAATCCTCTCTTTCCTCTCGTACGTCTTCTCTTTGGGATAGATGCTTCTGAGATGCCAAGCACAATTTGTGCATCAGTCCTCTCTGGGTCCTTCTGATACTGGGTAGCTGGAAAGTGATATCTGTAAAACCTGCTCCTTCCATCATAATTCAAGAAACTGGCCTAATTATTGCCAATCGGATGTCTTTAATTAATATACTGCAGAGTTCAGAGATGAGGGGTGGGGAGATGTGAGCGTACCAGGAAGGATCCTTCACAAGGTAAATGAGCAATTTGCAAGGCCTGATTACTTCAGCTTGGTTTGGAAAAGTGGATGGTGGACACTTTGGACAACGCAGACCTCATTCTCAAATTCTCCTGAGTGGCAAAATCAACCTGGGAGGCTTGGATCACTGCCATTGCCAAACACAGTCACTGTAACAGGCAGATCTTGGCTGTGCTTCAAGGATGGGACAGAGGCTAAAGAGGAACCTAACCTTTGAAGCTTGCTGCTCCTGTGTCTATGGAAGCCTGGGTAGCTGTGCTCGTGTTGATTATTTTAGCTGGCCTTGAAAGGCTTCACATTCAGCCATGATAGTGGGTTATTTGTGGGGTTTTTAACATAGTGTTAGTGATGGGCAAGGAATATTTTTCCAAGTGTTTTGACTTTTTCTGAGGCCATATTGTGATAAAAGTTTGTATGTGCCCACCGACCTCAAAATGCTTTACAGCATCCTAAGTAACAGCTTGAATTTCTCCATGTGAGAAGCTGAAGTGAAGCAGGGCAGGTCGGTGCAAATACCCACGTGTGCTCTACCCTATGTGCTTGCCAAGGGCTTTTTTGACGAGAATACGGAACTGGTCGTCTTGGTTTGGGAAGAGCCTGTGAGCAACCTTCAGTCCATAACACTCCTACTTAATGGTGTTCCTGGACTGGAGCCAGAGGGCTCGGAGGACTGCAAAATGCCAAATCCTCAGGTACAGGGAGAGGGAGGAAAGAAAATGTAGACATTCCAACCTCAAAATCCTGCCTTCTGTCTCCATACAGTGCCATGGTAAAGATGAACCAGGTTTATATCCAAGTGTGTGATCCCACCTTGGGCCAAGGGAAGCCCCATCTGCATTGCTGGGCTGTGAGCAGCCCATTACCCTCATTTTTTATGTGCAAAAAGGTATGGATTAAAACAGCATCAATGAAGTGACTCTCCTTGCCCAAGGCTTCAGCCTGTTGTGCTGTGTGGGAAGAGCAAGCCATGAGCTGGTTGCCTCTTCCCAGCCATGGTTAAGACCTTGTCTGCAAGAAGAAGCAGCTCCCTTGCTTGAACATGCACATGAGCCCCACCACAGTGGCTGCACCCCAAAGGGATGAGCTGGAGATGGAGATGGGTCTCCTCCTTCCCGCTCCCCAGGAAAACCCCCAAATCTCTTTGGTAAAGCCAAGGAAATTAATGGAAATCTGTTGTTCTTCCCAGTGTCTGTAATGCCTCAGATCCTCCCGGAGCACTTGCAGATAGGAGCTAATTAGCCTTCCCCATACCCAGCTGAACTGATGGAGTGTGGCTGCGTCATCCGTGTTTGCAGCAGGGAACATGAGGCGCAGGGGCTGAACCCAACCACCTCGCCACCAGCTTTGCATGATTCCCTGCTTCTCCAAGGGGCAACCAAGGCAAACTCTGATTTCAGGGATTTTGGCATTATGAGGACAACAGGAGCAGCCCTGCAGACTCTCTGCTCTCTTCCCAGAATGAATCTTAGCCTCCTGAGCCAAATGCTGAGAAAGCACTGAGGAGCTGCAACAAATTAGATTACTTTTGGTGCTTGTCATTTCTCAAAATGTAGATCTTCTGCTGGAGAATCAGGAATGATGCTTTGGAGGCCAGTGACTTCCCGCTCTCTGCTTTCAGCCTGCCTGGCTCCAGCCAAGGATGGGGCTCTGTATGGTCCTCTAGGTGACAGAAATTCCTGCAGGAGTTTTGGAAACATCCCAGCCTTGGTCCAAGGGGAGTAAGCAGAAAACCTCCAAAACTCAGGCTTGAGAACACAAGTGGAAGTGGACAACAGCTGCATTTCCCATTTCCTTTTCTCCATGTTCCCATCCCATCCCAATTTTCCCCATATTTCCTGCAAGCCTGTTCCCTTTCTCACATTCCATCTGCTGTTTCCAAAAGATGAATATTCTCAGTTATTTTCTCATAGCCTCAGGTTATCCCCTCTCCTTATCCCTGCATGTGGCTATATCCCCACCATTCTTGACATTACCTTTATCTTGCCTAAATCCTGCTGGAGTGATGACACCAGGAATCAATAATTCCTCCCTGTGAATCTATGGCAAGCAAGAGCACAACCTGCTTATTCCCCTGGGCTCTGATTTTGCTGCAAAATTCCCATTCCCAGGGCAGGATCAGGCCCTCTTTTCAGCAGGATCATGGTGGTGGCTGAGATTCATCAGCTTGGTTACCCAGTGCTCTCCTATCCTCCACACTTCTATCTAGTCCTGCCGCTGGCTGTCTGTATGATGCTGCCCTGACCACGTAATGGGTGCTGCATTTTCCCTGATACAATCACTCCATTGATTTCAAGCAAGTAATGCTTCAGAAAGCCTATTGCAAATATTGATAGTACACAAAGAGCTGTTGCATCGGTTGTATTACCATAGGAAGTCACAAATTACCTGCCTCAGGAGGGTTTTCTTTCCATGTCCAAGACTTTCTTGGATGCTCTTTGTCCTTTTTGCTCAGTGTAGAAGAGCCACATAGAAGTGGGATGGATATTTGTGGCATCTTGGAGGCAGCCATAGGAGTGACCTGCATGGCTGGGGGGAAGAAGTTGGCAGATTTTCTTCCCCAGCAATTATCCTTTATCACGGTGTCTTTGCCTCTTTTCCATAGGGCCCTGTCTTGGGCAATGCAATCAGCTTGTGGCCATGATTGTAGTACTGCTGGCTTGCTCCCTGCTTCCCATCCCAGTGGAGACATGTTCCCATCTTGCACACAGTTGAAAGAAGGCATCTGCTTTTCTGCCCAGACCCTGGGAAGTGCTCAGCTCCTCTATTTTTACTGAAGTCCTTGAGGACCTTAATTGAGTACCTCAGCAGATCAACCTGGGGACCTTTTGTATCAGATGTGCGCATCCCGTTACACCCAACTCCATCCTATGGTCCCCACTGCACAGGCTTCCCATTGCCTGCTCCCTTTCCACCTCCTGAGCAGCGAAATGGCTATAGCTGTTCCATCCTGGCACGTAAAGTGGAAAATCATAAACCCCCATCTCCTTTGCAGGGAGAAAGAGTCTCCCAGCTCCTTGTGAGATTAAGCTTTGTGCATATATCTGCAAATGTTAGGGGGCAGAGGTTAAACTGAGCAGTGCAAGGGGAGGAGGTGGCAGTGCTTAGCAATGCAGATCAGATGGCCCTGAGAACTTCCAGTATTCATGTCCAAATCCTGGGATATTTAGGGGTTTAAAATATAATTAAGTCAGATGAAGGAAGGAGTGCTGTTTGGGTGAGGAAGTATGGATGAAATCAGCTACCTGGAAGGAAGCTTTTTGATCTGCCGGTGGCTATGAAGGTGTCCAGATGTCTTGGTGGCCATTGGGACCCTCCTAGGCAATCCCCAGAGGTAATCCATGCTGCTGCCTCCACCAGGGAAGCAATCAGGAGAGCAATGCCACCCATGAAAGCAGACTGGGGTTTTGGGTTTTGCTCTCTAATGGGGGTTGCTCCATGATGCCAAGAGGGGAGAAGCAGGATGGACTGGATGGATGGGGTGGCTCCTCAAGCCCTTGCATCCTTTGCTTCCTAAAATTGGCCTTACCAAGGAGATGCAGAGCATCTCCTGGCACCTGTGCAATTCTAGGAGCTGGTTTTAAGGCCATGCAAGGATGACAGCTTCCCGGGCACCTCTGTCTTGCTGGAGATAGGCTGCAGCTGTAACCTGCTGTGACCAATTTGCTGCCTCTCTCTAGCTGAGATGCGCTGTCACACTTGCTCCTACAGCGCTTTGTTCTGCTCTTTGTGGCTGCCTCTGGTTTCCAGCAAAAGGCTGTGTCTGCTTTATGGTGCTTTGGTTTAACCCGGTGAGGTTTTCATCAGCAGTAGATTTGGTGGGGACAGGGAGGTCAAGGGACCATTGAAGAGAAAGGGAATCCAGGGCAAGGGCAGGGGAGGCTCTGACAGATCTCTTGCAGGAGCTTTCCTCCCTGTCCTCTTGCCCACACTGGAATCCCTCCCTGAAACCCATCGAATCCATCTCTAAGGGAAACAGGATGCTGAGCATAGTGTGAGGAGATCACAACCATCTTTTGGGCTCCCTTTGCGGGGGTGCTCGGAGCACTGGGGGAAATGTCTCTCACCCACCTGCTGCCCATTGCTCCCCAAATGCTCTGGGAAGGAACCAGGAAGGGGAGTGACACAGTGCCAGGTCTGCAGGGCATGGATGGAGAGCTCAATGGTCTCTTCCCTGCAACAGAGACCATTCCAGGGTGCCGCTGGGCATGGGGAGAGCTATGGGAAAACGGCATAGGTTGTTGCATGTCCTTGGGGACCCCACAGTGAACTGCGGCAGGGCAAGCAAGGCTCACTGCTCAAACCCAACCACAGAACATGTCTGGTGTCTCCTCTGAGCTGTTTGCCAGCCGTATTGTTCCCTATCCTTCTCCCTGCCGGAACTGCCACCACGTCCTCACCCTGCCCTGCCTGTGCCTTCCATAATCCTGGTGCTCTGCCTCCCTCCCTGGTTCTAATCCTATAAACCCTCAGCAAATCCTGCCCACCTGGCCCTGCTTCTCCAGGGAAGTATTTTCCTCAGCTTGGGGCTGGCATTGTTTGGGGTGCACAAGGCTGTCACCCAGATAACATAGCAACTCAGGGGCATTGCTTGCACAGGAGCACTGGGAAGGATGCCCGAGGTCCAGGGGATCTGTGTGAATGTGCCTGGGAGCTGGTTTCACTTTCTGTGCTCAGGGTGAACTGCTTCAGCCTGTATCCATCTCCAGAGCTACCACTGAGCCCCAGGGACTGGGCAATAGAAACCCTAAGGGAGTCCCGGAGGCGGGATCAGGAGGAGGAATGAACTGCAGAAAAAGGATGCATAGCTGTAGGGTTGGGATCACTCCTTGCAGTGAGAATGGGGTTCATCTGGACTGGGGGTGGGCATGGGCAGCACAGCCTGTTTTATTCATTCTTTCTGCTGGGCTGTTGGAAAATGTTGAGGAGGAAGCACTGCAGCAAAGTGGCTGGATCTTAGGGAACAATATTTTTGCAGCCAAAAGAGCCGTCTGAGTGGAACCAATGGGTTGCTCATGTCTGATTGCTTACCCTGATTGCTAAGGGCAAAGAGCACCTTGTGCAGAGAGGGGATGGAAAGGCTCTATCAGTCTGAGCTGGTGACAGTCATTGAGTTGGTTTCATCTGGGCTGTTTTGGTTGGATTCACAAAGGGTTCACTATATCAACTTATCTATTTTTAGATTCCTTTGGTGTACAGGGCTGGCACGAACGAATGCTGTGAGGTGCTGCCTGTGCCTGTCCCAGCATTGCCGGCCGGGATTGGGAATCAGGAGGGCATCCCAGGGCTAGGACCAGCATCAGCATCCCAGCAGCACCAGTGCCAGGCGAGGAGCTGTCCCCGGGCTCATCCATCTGCAAGGGCTTAAGCGGGCAGTGAATCATAGTATCACAGACTGATTTGGGTTGGAAAGGACCTTAAGATCATCCAGTTCCAAACCCCCTGCTGTGGGCAGGGACACCTCCCAGCGCCGTGTCTTGAGCTAGTCCAGAACTGATTAAGCCATCCTAAGAATGAAAACAAGCCACACAGTTCGACCAGCTGGGATGGAATGTGAAAGGGTGCCAGTCGCTGAGCTCCAGGAGGGGAAGGGATTGTAAACCCCAGGGAAGATTGCCACCAGGCATTGTGGTGTATGGGGCAGGCATTACACTCTGGTTGTGCTTCCTGGGCTGGGTGAGTTTCTTGTGCCTCCATTCACAGTGTTGTAGTGAGGTCTCGTGTGTGTTTCAACCCATTAACGACCAGTTAAGCAACTCCAGTAAGTGCCCACACAAATGTAGGGGTTCAAACAGGGGCACATTTCCAAAGAGAATAACCAAATGGATCTCTCCCCATGAGGCCTTTATTTCTATAGAGCAGCTCCCTTCCGCTATGCGCGGGATGAAAGGCACTATGTATATAAGTAAATGCGCTGTAATGTACCATCCGCTTTGATCACTGCCAGCAGCACTGACAGGGATGGAGTCTGCTTCCGGATAACGATTCCCTTACCCCATCTCCCCACCCTCTTCCCTTTCAAATTAGGGTCAATTCCTTGAAGCATCACTCCCTGCTTGGTGATGCCTCGCTTGGTTTCTAATATTTCCATGCTGCAGCTGGCGTGCAAGCCTGCAATCCAACCAAGATGTTATTTTTCCCTCCCACAATGTGACATTACAATCTTGTCACGGAGATGGGACTGGGATCTGGAGTTGCACTTTGCTGCTCCCGCTAACCAAGGGCTTGTAGACCGGTTTGATGCGATTAGCGCTCCACAGGATGCCGTCCCATGAATCCCCTGTTTGCTTTTGTCTCCTCTTCCTAGGGACATACCAGGGCCAGTGGGTCGGAGGGATGCGCCAGGGTTACGGCGTCCGGCAGAGCGTTCCCTACGGCATGGCTGCGGTTATCAGGTCACCCCTGAGGACATCGATCAATTCCCTGCGCAGCGAGCACACCAACGGCACGGCGCTGCACCCTGACTCCTCGCCAGCGGTGGCCGGCAGCCCTGCTGTCTCCCGGGGTGGCTTCGTCCTCATGGCCCACAGCGATGCCGAGATCCTCAAGAGCAAGAAGAAGGGCATCTTCCGGCGGTCGCTGCTGAGCGGGCTCAAGCTCCGTAAGTCCGAGTCCAAGAGCTCCTTGGCCAGCCAGCGGAGCAAGCAGAGCTCTTTCCGGAGCGAAGCCGGAATGAGCACGGTGAGCTCCACCGCCAGCGACATCAACTCCACCATCAGCCTGGGTGAGGGCGAAGCCGAGCTCTCTGTCATCGAAGACGACATCGATGCCACCACCACTGAGATCTACGTCGGCGAGTGGAAGAACGACAAGCGGTCGGGCTTCGGGGTGAGCCAGCGCTCGGATGGGCTGAAGTACGAGGGAGAGTGGGCCAACAACAAGCGCCATGGCTACGGCTGCATGACCTTCCCTGACGGCACCAAGGAGGAGGGCAAGTACAAGCAGAACATCCTGGTCAGCGGCAAGAGGAAGAACCTCATCCCGCTGCGGGCCAGCAAGATCCGTGAGAAGGTGGATCGGGCCGTAGAGGCGGCTGAGCGGGCAGCCACCATCGCCAAGCAGAAAGCGGAGATTGCGGCATCCAGGTAAGGTGGTCCCTGTCCCAGTATGGTGTCTGAGCAAGAGTCAAGCCCCAGTGGCTGCGGTTTGATGGGAAAAGTGGGAATAGACTGTTTGCAGTAGCAGGTGCTTGGTGGGATGTTTTAGGGAAGCTGCTGGATGCAGGCAAGTGCTGTGGTGCTGGCTGGACCACAAAGTGGGAGTGTTCAGCATCCTGGGAAGCCATGCTTCTGGATTTGACCAGGTCTCATGGATGGTGTTCAAATTGAGGTGGATAGAAGCTGATTTGTCCTTCTGCTAATTCCAAGTGGGATGTGGATGCAGAGTGTTCCCAACCCAGCCAGCGAGACCATGCAGGGTCACCCAGAATGGTGCAGCCTGTGCAAGGGGTGGTTGCACCATGGTGGGACTGCACCTGTGGGTGACAATGTGGGCCTCACAAGCTGATAGCTGTCACTTAAGACCTGCTGGGTTATTTACCCCATTTCTCCCTAGCCTCTTTAATAAGCAGGATGATACCCTTGGCAGAAGTGATCCTGAGATGTCGTTTGCTTGTATCCTCTGTCTCAGTTATAGCCAAGAGGAGCCATCCTAAGGCTGGCCTGCGTGGGGAGGATTCCCAGCTATTTCTGTTCCCAAAAGAGCTTTTGAGTGCAAAAGCAGTCAAATCACTGGCTGCAGCTGACGCTAAGGAAGGGTTTGCCCTGCCTGATGCTCTGCTAGAAAGAAGAAGCTCTGGGTACCCAAATAATCCCCACGGGCCTCAAGAAGCCCCTTCCTCCCCGGGCTGGCTGTAGCCATCAAAGCACTGCTCCGTGATTCAGGGCAAGGACCTGATGTGTCTGAAAGAAGGAGGGAGCAGGATGATAGGAGTAATACCTGATATAGGTTGAAATAGGGTCGAACTCCCAGCTCAAAGCAGGGACAACTCAAGTACCTTCTAGCTGGCACCTGGCACTTCATGGCTTGCAGTGAGCTCCTAACAAGAGGTGAGCTGAGGAGGAAAGGCTCCTCTGTCAAATTCAAGGCTCTTTGGAGGTGCTTTACTAGGACGTGGTCATTCCTTTCTGTTTTATGAGCAAATGCTACATAGAGCAGCCAGGCTGGGGAAAACGGGCTGGGGTTCAGGGAAAACCCAGGCACCTCTTCAGTCTCCTGTGCTGGATTAGTTGTTGGGTCTGAATCATTTGTATGCAGAGTCACACTTGAAATCTTTATCAGCATGCCTACTGATGACTTATCTGCAATATAAATGAGACTCCCAGGCCTGCTTTGGGAGCGTATTTGGGCTTCATGATGTTTTTCAGCTGATGTTGTACCAAATTGTTGTCAAAGCTTTGGAAAAGAAAAGAAATCCCACTAGATTGCCAGGTAGGAAACAGACTGCAGAGCAGCAGAAAGCCCATATCTTTCCTGTCACCTGGGGATGTGAATGCCTCAGTACAAAGGCATTACTGCAGACCTGGAAATGTGGAGCTCCAGTCTGCTGTGGGATCTAAGTACCCGAGCATCCTCTGTCCCCCCGTGGTAATGGTCCTGGAAAGCCACAAGAGCAGGAGTTGGAAGAGGTATGACCCCTCCCAAAGTTGGAAATCCTTAATGAGCTCTGGGCATATGATGTTCTACCTTCTAATTATGAGAGAGAATGGAAAACATCGAATTAGACAGGGATACAGGGCACGAGTACCTTCCTCCACCATACCAGCTAGGATAACGTGGTCCTGAGCTCTTCTGCACAGCAGCAGCAGTGCTGGGAGGGAGGATGCATCCTGTAATTACACATATGCATGGAGAAGGAGAAAACCTGTGGGATTTGGGAGTCACAGAGGACCCCTTCAGTCACCAGTGAAGATGCAAAGAAATAAATGAATGGGAGTGCATTGCTTTGAGGATACTGCCAGAGACTAACCTGGTCCCACCAGCAACCCGACATCTCCATCCTGCAGCCCAGCTCCCTCCACTGTTTAATCTTGACTAGTTGTCCTTTACTAGATACACATGGAAGAAAGCAAGCTCTGGGAACCCAGGGCTTGGCTCTTTTTATGGCACAGCCATCGCCTCCAGTGCATGAAGGCTGCTGGTGTGTTGAAAAGCCCTTTATTGATCTGCTGCACAGACAGACTCCAACGTGACGTGTGCTGTGCATTAGTGCTGGGTTAGCAATCATGGATGACAGCCATCCCAGGAACTTTGGCTGCTGTGTTTTATGGTGGGGCCCCAAATCCTATCAACAGAGAGCCAAAGCATCCAACTACAAACCAGACAGGACTGAAGGATTTAGGCTTTGCTGCAGACACAGGGCAGGTGGGATTAGGTGGGTGAACAGGCTCAGCCCCAAGGTGTTCGGTGGTGTCTCAGGTGTGCAATTTGGCTATGTGCAGGAGGGGCCCAAGCACCTCAACATGCCAGTCTGAAACCTGTGGTCCTTCAGCTCAAGCTCTTCCCTTTTGTGAGGGCTTTTGCAGCTCTCAGTGTGCAGAGCCATGAGAGAGCAAGCTTTTACAAACCTAGAACCAGCTAGAAAGGCTTCCATATCATCAGTCCAGTTAACTTTAAAGCTTCTAAATGAATAAACACTCCCCTGCAGTGCCCACACCACGCTGCATCATCCAAAGGGAAAGAAATGCACAACATAATCAGTGGGTGCATTGGTGGAGAAGTCCTGATACTTGATTTGGTGGCTTTGGGGCTTAGAGGTGCAATATTCCTTGTCTAATAGCAACATGAGCACTGGCTTACCAACACCTGGGGATTTCATAACAGCACTGGTGTGTGGCTGTGTATGTGCTTGCATGTGTGTGTATTCTTTTCTGTCTAATAATAAGGCTGAGTTCACTGTGCAGCCTTTCCCTTGGTGGGGGAAAATATGTGCCCACCCACGTATTTCATTAAATTTGTAAGATTTCAGTGTTTCTGAAAACTCTACTGCTCTGTCAGATTTGGTTGGAATTGGCCAACACGTTCAAGAGTTATTAGTGTGGGAGTGGTGGCATATACATATATAAACAGCATAATCACATAAGTAAGCCCCATTTCCTGAGGAAAGTAGGCTAAAAACACAGTGTACTGGAGAAGTCTCCAGTACACCGTGTAAAGTAAATTGGATTCTTTAAGTTGTTTTAGTCTGAACAGTGTACAACGTGACACAGGAAAATCAGCTCATTTAGGGATGGCTTTTAGGTTCAGCAGATGATTCTTCTAGATTTTCTTTGATGCAATTGAAATTAAAGAACACTTTCTTTCCTCTTATATCTCCCATTTGCTATGAAACAGTTTGTGTAGAGGCAATGGGCAGGAAGGGCTGTGAATCAGGTCTGAAAAACTACCATTGAGATCAACTGTGGGTTTTCCAAGGGAGCCAAGTGGGAAGAACTTTTTATGCCTGCCTAAAATGAAGGTTCAAAGTGACCTTTTTGGCTGTGGGGTTCTTAATTCCCCCTTGCGTTAGCCAGCAGCCATCACTCTTTCTGCTGCCACCCTGGAAGGAAGAAGGATGCACTGGAGACACCAGCTCTCATCTCCTTAGTGCTAACATTGATACGTAAGACAAGTTGTCCATAGGCACTCGTATCTCACGATCAACTAAAATGTAATATCCAGGCAATAGTGGTGGGTCAGAAAGCTCATCCTCACGTCTTGGCTTTCAGCACGGCCACCAGCCATGCATGATAGATGCATGTGCAGCACAGGGGAGACCTCAGGACTGACTCCAGCTCTCAGCAGCAGATGGTGGTAGTTTCAATGCAAGGCAGACAGACTCTAATTCTCTCCAGGTTTTCCTTCTGCTACCATAGTTCAAGGTTTTGTAATTAGTGGCTGCACTACATATGAGAGGTAGTGCCATCACCGGAGCTAGGGCTGTGAGTCCCAGACTTGGGTGGCATTTAGCAAGCACTTAGCACAAGCTTCATGGGTCCCTGTTGTTCAACATCTTAAATAACAGCACATCAGAACGGCCGATGACCTAGCACCCCGGAGGGGATGCTGCTTTCAGGTTAGTCCTAAGTAACACACTTCCAGGCGTAATTATAGCTGAGCCATTCACCAATTATGAGAAAATGTAATTAAGCTCAATAGTCTCAGGAGGAGTCGGGCTACAGATTAGTGCAGTGTCATTCAAATTCAGAGAGGAAAACTGGAGAAAAAGAGGAAAAGGAAGTGAAAAAAGGCAGACTGGCAGTGAGGACAGGTAAAGGAAGATGTTTGGACTCAGCATGGATGCTCCTTCAGGATGCTGCAGTGATGATGCATCTGTTTTAGTTTGAAATATGATGGGGAGCAGGGAGGCAAGAAAAGCCCCCAAGAGCTGAACAGCAAAGTGTGGAAGGTTGTCTGAGCCAAACAGATATTTTCTTCAGAAAAATGGAAAAGCAGCCCAGGCAAAACCCACAGAAAAGAAGAGATTCTGCAGTTCAGGTCCCAAACATTTTAAGTTGCGGTAATGTCACTACTGGCAGTACACCGAGCCATGATAATGCTGCTTAATGCTTCCTCAGGCCTGTGCCTGCAGCTTTGCAATTGTACTTAGCTGCATTTGATTTAAGGTTTCTGCTGGCTTTTCTGATGCCTGGGGGACGTGACTGCGGGGCTCCCACTTTAGTATCACCCTAATCCCCGCCGCATGCTGTCAGCAGGGCTTGCGATGCAGATGGAGGCAGGAAGGAGGAGGAGGGTGTGGGTTAAGGGGAACACTGTGGCCCCAAAGGGTTTTGTGTGCTGGGATGGCAGGGACGAGCTGGCAGCGGACTGAAGCCAAAGTGGGTCACAGCGGAACTGGCTGTGGGGATGGGGCTGAGCGAATGCTTTAGGGATGAGACCACGTGTGTCAGGGCCTCCCACTGCCTCATCCAGCCCTTCTTTGGGCACCTCTGGAGCCAGTTCATCTACTTATGTTCCCTTGGAGAAGTGCTGCCCCTCTGCAGGAGTCATTAGTTGGGGACCAGTGGGGTCACTAATGGCATCACCTGGTCCCTGCTCGGTCTCAGGCAGGGAGAGCTTGAACCCTCCATCTTTTCCCAATCTCTGTATCTTTTCCTTGAGGGGTACAATGGGACAGGGAGGGGAATACAGATGGTATGGACAGAGGTGATTGAAGGGCTGAGGTTAGTGGGGACAGGATGTAATTCTCTCTATGGCAGCATTTTCTTTTCCCTTTGTTCCGTCTCTCCCCAAAACCATCCCCTGTGCTATGCAGAGAGGAGGAGAGTGCAGGGCTGACAGCCTCCAACAGGCTTTACCACCGACACAGAGCTGAGCTGTGGCACAGCACACTGGCTTTCCTTCCCTCTGCCACCTCCCTGCCCTCCTCCTGTGCCTGTGCACAAGCTCCCGTGTGTGACAGGGGTCAGGCGATACAGCAGCAGTGGAGATTAGGATCAGCTGTTATTCCTCCCATTCCAGTGCCGCTGTCAGCTGGGATGACACAGGCACATCTGACTCATTGCGAGCACCTTCAGTTCAGGACACTTGAGGATAACACCCGGGAGCATTGCATCCTTACCCATGACCAGCTCTTGCGGGACGTGCTGCCTGCACCGTGACTGTTTTAAGTCCTCCTGCAATGCCAGTGTAATAACTTCCTGCTCAGACAGGATTTACAGCATTAAGCTTTTTTGTGGCCACGTCAAAAGTCAGGACTAGGTGGCACGCTCACGCAAGGCCAGCCCTCTGTGTCCCCGACTGCCACCCAGCTGCCTGCGTTGCGATGCAGGGCTGCAGGGACACATCCATGGAAAGTTAAAGTGCCTTTCATAGGAATGACGCTTTACAAAATCATCCAACTGGAAAAACCTCAGCAGGGTGTTTTTTAGCTTCTAGGAGAGAAGCTTAGTGTGGTTTCGCTAGCCCTTCTCCTTTCATTGCTCTCCCATCCTTTGACCACGACTCTCAGCTTGGCAGCTACCACTGCCTTGCCTCTCTGCTGAGCCAAATATGAGCTAAACCACCATGACCCAGGTGTGTGACTTGCATTCATATCATTATTTCCAACATTGCTAGGTCCTAATGAAATAACATGGCAGAGATTCACAGGCTCTTGGATTCACCGTGGTCCCAGACGGATCTGCTCCCTGTGCTCATAGGGGAAGACCTCCAAAATCCACACAGTCTTGGCAGATGAAGCCTGTGTTGGAGCAGGCCCGCAGCAAAGTGCAAGTGGAGGGGATGGTTTTGCCATAGAATGAAGCAGGAGAAGGGTCCTGGGATGTGGGAGGAAGCGACAGTGGCAAAGCCGCAATAGGAGAGCTGTGCTGGTGCTGGAGCATGGTCGCTTTGTCAGTGGGACCAGATGGAAACAGGCAGGGATGGCACTGTCCAGCAGCGCAGAAGGAAGGACAGGAGGGTGATTCACTCCTGGCAGGCACTGCTTCCATGGGAAGGGGTTGCCTTGGAGAGATGGGCAGGAGATGAGGGGCAGCATGGGGACCGAAGTGGAGGCTGCCTCCTCTTCCTCCTCCTCCTCTTCCTCCTCTCCAGCATCGCACAGCAGCCTGTCGCAGCCCAGATCATCTGCTTGGTTTCTGATCCAAGCCTTTTACCAGCTTAGCGCACGGGTTGAGTGGCCGGCACTGCTGTCCTGCTGCAGAATCAGCCCTTCTCAGGAGGTGGTGCAGGATGATTTCAGCCCCCTGAGCAGTGTTAGATACCGCCACTAACACAACCACCTCCTGCCCACCCTGACTGCCTGCGCAGCACTGGGAAGAGGGAATGAGCTGAAGAAGAGGATGGTGAAGCCTCTTCTTCACATTGATGCCTGCTTTTGGGCGAAGCAGCTCTTCATCAGATGGAGGGGAAGGAAAAGCCAACAGCAGCAACAAAAATTCCAGCCCCTGATTTTCCTTTCTGCTGCTTTTCCTATTCAATGATCAGAAGCTGCAGTGTTGCTTTTCTCAGCGATCTTAGGGAGGGAAGGGAGAGATCCTCCCACAGCCTGCGCAGCTGCCTGGCTCGCAGCCCCATCGCTCTCCTCCATCCTCATCCTCACCCTCCGCAGGGTGCAAGGAAACTGGTGGGGGTACACCTAAACCCAGCAGGCCCAAGGACTAGATGCAGAGGATGATGAACTGTAGCATCCCAGCCCCTTGCTGCGGTGTCCCATCACTCTGAACCCCCTGGCTGTGTCACTGGGAGCTGCTGTGCCATGTTCCTGCCTGCTGCACGTACTCCTACTCCCAGGTACATTACTGCACCCCGGTGATGCTACACCTCAAAGCTTTGATAGCAGAGGAGAGCTGAGGGGAAGGTTTGGGGTCCCTACACTATATCTGTGCTGCCTTACCATCTCCTAAAGGAGGCCTGTGTGCTTTCTCCTCTCGCAGATCTCCCTTTTTGGGTTTCCTGGCATGCATTCCCACTGGCTGTGCTGTGTCCATCCTCCTGCTTCATTGCACCAACAGCCCCAACACCCCCATGCTCCTGTCCTCCCACCAAAGCCCCTTCTGGAGAGAGGCAAAAGCAAAATCAGGAGCACAACTGAGATGAAAATGCAGAATGGAGAAAAAATACTGAGTGTTTTCCTGGGTAATGTTCATGAGCATTGCTTCCTGCTGCAGCCAGATTGGGATGCTGGGGGGGAACACCATCACTGCTGTGGTGCGGATCAGTCTTGTGGTCCTCTTCAGTTTGAAAAGCCTCAGGCCATGAGGTTTCTGTTGCCTCGTCCATGCAGGACAAATAACAAGCTGTCCTGGCTTCCTAATCCAGGAAATTAAAGGATTTGACCATAGACCCTGCTAAACATATTTCCCCCTGAAAATCCTAGGGGGATTTAATCCATGGATCCCCATGGATCTGACTGATTTTCCCTTTAAAGTTGTGACTAAGAAAGTTCCAAATTCTTCAGGATGCCAAGCACCCTGAAAACCCATAGCAGCAATGTAGCCATGTCTGGTGCTCAGCCCACCATCCAGTGAAACCTTCTATTCAATATTAGCTCACCTCTGCCACCTCTTTTTAACGGTGGGCAGCAGCCCTTTCCTGCCTGCTTGGTGCAACCATGGCCCAAATCCACCCCACCCCATTCTTGTGTGTCATCCTCCAAGCATGTGGCATGTTATCTGGGGACTGTTGTTCTCCTGGCTCAGCATCAGGAGCAGCCCACATGGGAGACGGGCTGGGTGCACCCCAATGGGAGATGGGTAGACTCCTTAACAGCAGCACCAGCTCCTGTTCATGGGCCTTCATAGCAGAATGGAACAATGAGTTTTAGCTTTGCCAAACTCATTCTGTTCAATTAAAGCATGTCTGGTATCCATCCCAAAAGCAAAACCTGCTGGGTCAGTGAACCCAAGCAAGGCTCGGTCAGGGGACACCTTGCTATGAAGCATCCTTGTAAGCCTCGATGGCTCAATGATGCCACCATGAACCCTGGGCAGCAGTTCCTTGGGGTTGGACTGCCTTATGGAGGAGAAGCAGGTGTGTGGGCTCAAAGCTGGACACCACATTCATGAGGGCTGTCTGTCCCACAGCCACTCCACTGTCAGGCAGCCACAGCCCGTCCACATCCAAAGCAGCAAGATCCCTTGGGAACTTCAAACAGCCATGGAGGGTGACAGCTCTTCCCACCCTTGTGGTCCTGGGAATAAACTCTCCAGAAAAGCAGTGGCAGAGACAAGAGCCAGGGATGAGGCACTTTTCCAAGGGGAGAGGTAAGGGGCAGAATCAGTGCAGGGGCTGGTAGCTCTCCAGAAAACCTGAGTCAGATAAATGGCCTCTCTGGGGAAACAGGATGCAGTCTTCTCCCCGTTATGTGGATGTGTCTCACTGTCTGCTCTGTCTCTCATCATCACAGCACGGAGGTGAAGCATAAATAATTCAAAGCCCAGATTCTCTCCTGGTAGAGCTGGGCTCCAGATCCCTTTCCCTGTTGTGCTGCTGGCTGCTTCAGTGGAATGGGCTTTGCCTTGGAAGCAGCACCGACCTGCAAACCCAGCACTGCCTGCTTGCCTCAGGGCACATCAGTGTTTGGAGACCAGCAAGTGCACCCACTGCTCCAGCAGGCCCCAGCATCAGCATCCCATACAGGGGACCCTGCAGCGTGCTTGAGGGGCAGCACCCATAGGTGAGGATCAAACTGGGTGCAGGCAGGGAGTGGGGCTAAGCAGGCAAACCCCGCTGCAGACCCTGCAGCTCATGCATGGCTTCCCATCTTGAGGAGCGGGATACTGGGGGGTGCTGGCTGGCTTTTGGGCTCCTGGTACTCAAAACCCCACAGGTGACAGGGAGCAGAAGCCCATGCAGGCAGTGGAGATCAGGGATAAGGGAAGCGGCTCCTTTGGGTGGGTTCTGAAGTTTGAGGCAGGCAGGAGCTGCTCGTTGCTGTGGCAACGGGATGATATGTATTTATTTTCCCCCCCACATCCATCAGGGCTGCGTCCTGCTCTCGCACTGCCGAGGGGTCTGCCCCCCTCTGCCTGGCTGCCCAGGGCACCCCCAGCTCATCTCCTTCCTGCCTGCACCCACTGGGTGCACAGGACTAGGTGATGTGCACCACAGGACCAGGTCAGCCCCAGGTAGCGCTCAACATGACAATAAATACCACCAAACACTCTTGTCCCTTCCATCCTTCCCCATGGGGACCAGAGCTCCAGAGAGTGGTGACAGCAGCCTGGCACGGAACATATTTCTGCAGCATTTTAGCATTTGATGTTGCTTTTATTCGGGCTGATTTAGTTGGTACGTTCACAGCTGAGATTGTTGTGTAGGTCTACATCCAACACAACTCTACTCAGTCGGCTGCACCAAGGGGTGGTGGTATCAAGGGTTTGGGGCACAGCCAAGCAGGGTCCTTGTCCCCATTCAGCATCTTCCAGGGTGGTGTTAAGCAATGGGATTAAGGGGGTGCTGTCTGCAGCATGCTTTCTGTGGGGAGCATTCTTGCTCTGAGCTGGCGTTTCCTCATCGTTCCTGAGGGATCTTGGTGGGTAGCTGGATGCCATAGCCTTGGATGGAGATGATGCAGCTCTATCTAGCACATGGCTGTCTCCAACCAGCCACTTTGGTGTCCAGTTGCACGTTACAGCAGAGGAGAGCTTCCCCATTATCACTGGGCCCATCCTGGCGAGATTGAATGTGGCAAGAGGTGCACGAAGTGACGCCCGCCACCAGCATCTCACTCAGGGAGGGAATCAGCCTCATCCTGGTTGTCTGGAGCAAGACATGGATGTGTTTGCTTTCCAAGCATCTCTTAGGGCCCTGCTGGTTGCTTTTCCATCACTCAGAGGAATAGACCATTTTAACACATCCCTTAGACTGCTGTCACATCACCCCACAGGGCTGGATAGAGCAAGGTCCCAGAGGGCATGGCTGGAGACCAATCACCTGATGGAGAGCACCCATCAGTGCTCCTGAGGCCATTTCAGCTCCATGTATTTGCCTGAGTCCAGACTGTGCTGGAACTACAATACCAACTTCAGTTAAACGAGTTTGTCGTTGAGTCTGGATGTGGGCTGGGTTTTTGCAGTTTGCTCCCAACTGGGGTGGGTTTTGCTGCAGGTGCTGTTTAAAACAGTGTCTGGCCAGAGGTATATCATGGACCATCCATCTCCATCAGCCCATCACCAGGGGAAAGGCGGACTATGAGCTCAACGCTACTCTGCCTCTTTTTGGAAGTTCTTTTGCCAAATATCTGTTTTGCTTGAGGTGACCAAAACTTGGAAACTCCCAGGGTGTTTCAGCCAAAACCGGAACACGGCAAAGAGTCAGGAAAGGAGAAAAAGACTTTTCCTTGCGGTTCTGTTGTGTTTTGCTTCAGAATTTGTTTTGACTCCTTCTTTCTTAGGCACCTAAATGAAACTGAAATTAAATCAACAGATCTGTTTTGCTTGCCTGTCATTGCCTCCCTCATCTGGAGTTTTTCATTTGAACTCCCCAGTTTCTCTTATTCTGAGCACTTTTCCTTTGGCTGTAGAGAATAGCCCCTAATGCTTCCCAAAGACCTGGGCAATGCCCGTGGCAGTTCAAGGGGATGTGAGGGCTTCCCAGAGGGCAGACCAGTGCCTTCCTTTGCTCCCTTTGCTCATGACCTAGTTGAGTTTCTCTGTGCTTCATTTTGCCCCTTTGGCATTGGGATTTCCACCCCAATCTTTATCCTGTGTGTGGCATCAGCCAAGCAAGGGGGTCAGTATGAAAAATGAGGAGGAATGGGCTGGTTTTGGGACCCTTCCAGTGATGGAGGCTAGGGTTGGGATGCTGATGGTCCACCAAATCCTCCATCTTTTGATCTGCAGCCTGCGGAGGGCCATGGCAGGAGGAGGTACCCGTTGTCCACACCGGGCCAGGCTTTTCCTAGCTTTCTTCACCCATCCCACAAAAGATGCTCCAGGTTTGTGGCTGGACTGGGGATGATCATGTTCTGATCAAGTCTATACCCTCCTCTCCTCAATAAACCCAAGAGGATGGGCAATGTTAAGCAAACCAACAATCCAGACTCACCACCATCAAGCTTCCCACCAAACCCCTGGTGTTTCCCCAACCTAACAAGCTGAGATGGACTCACAAGGGTTTTGGCAGTGCCACCTTTGGAGCCAGCCTTGCCTGGAGACAGGGTGGTGCAACCAGAATGCAGGATCCAGCCTGAAGTCATTACAGTCAGCAGCGTGTACAGCCAAACTCAGTGATACACATGTCCAAGCAGGCTGAGTTATGGCTGCTTGGGGAGCTTTAACTTGGTCTGTTGTGCATCTAAAAATCTCCACCCGAATGCAGCATTGATGTAGGGCTTTTCTGCTGCTCTGTGTTTGCATTGGATACAGAGAGTACAGATCTGCAGTGTGAGGATGATACAGCCCTGCCCAGGTTCCTCAGAGATTTTGTGCCTCCGCTTGTTTTCTCTTGGTCTTTTTCTCCTTTCCTTTTTCCGTTTTCCAAGGGCTGTCAGTGGTTTCTTCCAACCTGTGTTGCCTCCTGCCTGGAAGTGGCAGGCTCATTTGTAATGCACTATTTTTTGCACAGGGTTAGAGGAGCATTTGTGGCGTGGTTGTGCCTTTGGGATGCGTGTGGGGAGGGCTGTCTGCTGGCACTCTGCAAGAGCAGGAGATGAGAAGAGGGACGTTAACATTTCCCATTCCCTTTATGTACATTTTCCATTATGTACATAACAATTATCCAGTAAAATCATGGAAACCTGCCCCAACCAAAACATGACAGCTGGAGAGCAGGCACCATCCCCAGTGCTCATTCCTTTCCCTTCCTTGAAGCTAGCTCTTCCCAAACCCTGCTCTAAGCAGGTTCCTGCAGTTTTTGCATCACCATCCATCGCTTTCCAGAAGATAACAATGCTCCCAATCTATAAGAAAAGCATAAACTCCATCCATGGAGCTGGAGTTTGCTCTTGATGCCTCTGAGTCTGACTTGGGAGGGGGGACTGTGTCCCAGGGGCAGCTTCCTGCCCAACTGTTGCCATCACTGCCATGTTTGAGCCATCACAGTGTCTGGTCCTAAGTGAGGACAAACCCATCTCCTTTGGTCGATCAGGCTGGGACAGTGGCATCAAAGCTGTTCTTTTCCAAAGCAAAGCCCATCTCCCACATGATTGTCTGTGCTAGCAGGCACTGAAGCAGCAGGATGGGCAGGTACTGCCTGGCCACATCACTCACCTGCATCTTCCCTTGCTCCATTACAAGTGACAGATGGCAGGAGATGAGACTCCCTCTCCAGATGTTAATTTTCTTGCGAGCTGTAAATAACAGGGCAGCTTGTGCATTGTCTCCGGTGCGAAAGACCCATCAGCTTTGCCCTTGCTGGTGGGCAAAGAATTAAAGGGAAGGAAACCCAGCAGGAAGGAAATGTATGGGTCTGCCTGGCTCTGCTTATTCTGCGCATCCTGTGGCCAGAGAGAGATGCTGGCAGCATCCTGAAACAGTGGCAGATGTGCCTTTGGGTACCAGCTCCACCTGGCTCAGCCCTTTGAAGTCGATGGAGTTTGATTTTCTTGCGCCAGGGCTGGCATTTTTTGTTTAGCAACAACAGGGATAAAATAAACAAATTTGAGCAGCCCCATGACCAATGTGGTATGACAGCAACAAGGCAAGCTGAAGACGATCACAGCATTACGGTCCTTAGGCTGCTCTCATCTTTCTCCACTGGGAAGGACCCAGCTCAGGGTCCCAGGGGATGCACAAGGATGGGAGCAGCCAAGACAGTTACGATGCACTGTGCTTTGGGCCATGTTTCTCCCAGGGTTTTGGGGATGTGACACTTGTTTGTGGCCCATCCTTGTCTCCCATGTCACCATGACTTTGCACCATTATGTGCAAAGTCGTGATTCAGTTCTTCAACAATACTCATTTTTGCCTGTTTAAAGGCCAGGCACAGGACAGAAGTACACAGCCTGGGATTTCTTTTTCTCCCTTATTCGGATTAAACCCATGATATTTCAATGCAAAACAGGAAATGATGCCTTGGTGCATTTGCTCTACATTTGTAAGCTCCAAGAGAAGAATCCGGCACAGGTGCCTGCAGCAACAAGCTAAACGGGAACTGGCTCCACCCCTGTTTCCATGAATTTTGGAAACCTCATGACCGCCTCACCCCAGCTTGGCCATGGGCACCTGCTCTTCTCAAGGTTTCCCAACGGGCTTGGGAATGGTTTCCTATTAATTTCCCGGTGTAAAACCACAGGAAAACCCAGATTTGGGCTTTTGACCGTAACATTTTCCATGCTTCTCTGTATTTTGCTTTCTTGGGCAATAGCAGACAAATGGATTGAAGTATTTTATTTTTTTTCCCTCAGGATTTAAAGGTTTGACTTTATTTTTTTTCTTTTTTAATTCAGAACTTTTCTGAATGTGACTTCCAGAAATGTGACTTTCAGAGCAGTATTTCAGAGCCTACAATAACCGTTCCCTCTGCCCTGTGCCATCCCGGCCATCCCCAAACCCTTCCCTCTCACTGTCTCTTTAATGAGAGGTTTCCCACTCTTCTTCCCAGTCCTGTTCTCCCTGCTGGTACACAGAGCGGTGCAGTCCATCCTCCCATCCTAGAATCTCCATCCAGAGGTGGGAATCCTGGCTGTGGGTGCGGGGAAGCCAGGCTTTCTCTTTGCTATGCACAGCACCCGCTTTCTGTCTGGCTGCAAAGAGCCATAGCAGACTTTTTTGGCTGTATTACGTCATGTCAGAGGTCACATTAGCTGCTTTTTTCTCTTGATTAAGAATTCTAGCAGTAGGGGGGGTGGAGGGAAAGCAGACAGAGGAAGCGGGCAAGGCAGATATGCTTGCAATAAGCAGGTAAGTGGGAATTTATGCACAGATAGCTAATTGGTGTGTCTAATATTCCACCCCCTGAGTACTGGCACTGTATTACTGCCTTCACAAATCACTCAAGGCAAGCCTAGCGCAATAACAACCAAGCCAGGAGAGCTGTGGAAAGAGTCAAGATGGAATTAAAAGTGGGTTTTATCAGGGCAATAAATGCCAGATAGGGAAAATAACAAACAGGTTGCTAACTGCTGCCATCTCCCCACTCCCTGAGGGAAATGTCTAGACAGAAACTGGCCCTGGGTCGCGCCAGCCCCAGCCCTTGCACTCAGCTTATTGCACTGGTCTTCTGGGGCCAGAAAGGTGCTGGGATGCTGGATGCTGTGCCCTATGAAGACTGCAGAGCCAAAGGCCATGCCAGCCGCAAAGGGAAGCAGGACAGGTGCTGCAGCTCTACCCTAACTCAGAGATGCTCCCACAGAGGTAGAAGCCAGACAGTCTGCAGCAGCTATTATTAATAATTCAGTCCCAATTTGTCCCATCTAGGAGAGCATGAAGACTAGCCAAGCCGCTCCTGCTTGCAGGCAGGGTTTGAGATACTGCCCTAAGTAGGCAGAACCTCCGGTCCCTCCCTGGAGCTGGTTGCAGCTATTGATCCTATGCCAGCAGGGTTTGGAGCTGGAAGTGCCTCTCCTTCACTGCAGGGCGTGGAGTGATCGGATAGACTTGGGAGAGGGATGCATCAGGATAGCTCCCACCCTCCCTTCAGCTCTGGCGTTTGATTATCAGCATTGATCACTTGGGGAATTTTGCTTCTTGTTTCATGGTGCATCACAGCTTGATGCAATTAGAGCTGGATCCTGCTCTCCACTGTGTCAGTGGGAGAATGAAATAACCCCTGGTGAGTCAACACAGCTGAGGGATTCACGCTCATGCAAGCCTGGGTTTTGCACGTGGGGTGGCTGGACTGAAAAGCTCATTTTCCTCACCTCATCTGGCCATCCCAAAGTGCATCCCAGCACTTTCCTGTGCACCACTGAGCAGCCACTGCTGTAAAATGGAGCTGGACTTGGAGGGAAGTTGTCGTGGTTTAAGCTCAGTCAGCCACGCAGCCCTTGCTCTTTCCTCTGCTTTCCTCCCCCCACTCCCGGAGGGATGGGGAGGAGAGTCGAAAGAATGTAACTCCCATGGGCTGAGATAAGAGCAGTCCAGTAACTAAGGTATAACACAAAGCACTACTGCTGCCATCAATAGTAATAATGAGAAGGTAAACAACAAGGGAAGAAAATACAGCCGCTCACCACCTGCCAACCGATACCCAGCCTGATCCGAGCAGTGATCTAACCCTTCTGGGTAACTGCCCCCAGTTTCTATACTGGGCAAGACGTGCTGTGGTTTGGAATACCTCTTTGGCTAGTTTGGGTCAGGTGCCCTGTCTCTGCTTCCTCCCGGCTGCCTCTCCTCCCTGGCAGAGCATGAGGCTCAGAAAGTCCTTGGTCAGAGTAAATATTGCTGAGCAGCAACTAAAAACATCGGTGTTATCAGCACTGTTCCCAGGCCAAAAGTCGACAACACAGCGCTGCAGCTACTGAGAAGGAGAAAAATTACTGCTACTGCTGAGCCCAGGACAGTATCCACCCTTTATTCCATATCATTCATGTCATGCTCAGATCCCACATTTTCTATATACCATCACTCTTATCTCATATATATGCATATACATATACATCCACAGAGAGAGAGAGAGAGAGAGAGAGGCAGTTCATTCCTTAGTGCATGGACCAATCCCTATAAAGCTGCTGAGTCCATCTAGTCCATGGTGTCGGGCTTCATCTCTTGTAACAGTCTTGCAGAGCAGCAGAGGCTATGTGCAGTGTTGAATCATTGCCTGCTGATGCTGATCGTTCCATGATTAGAGAATCGTCTGGTTTCATCAAAGTTCAGTCTTTGCTGGGATGATGGTTGGAGGGAAGTCAGGGCCAGTCGCTGGTGACCTGAAGACATCTAGTTGGTGGGCTATAAAAGTGTTACATAGCAGGCAATAGCATTTAATTGAGTTCATTGGCTATTTTCCCCAAAAATCAAATCCCCTTGAGGTACACATCGGACTTCCCCATCTTCCTGCATTACCCACCAAGCATATCCAGGTCCCTGAGCAAAAGCAACCCCATGAGTGGGTTTGCCTTTACCTGAAGCAGGAATAACCCAGACTGTCTTCCCCAGCAAATTCTTCATGTGTACCACAAGAACTTTGTCCCCCTCCACAGTATGTAGAAGCTCTGACTGGGCTGGACCAGCCCTGTTGGCAGATCCTCTGGTGTTGACCAGCCAAGTGGCCTTTGGTAAATGAGTATCCCAATGTTTGAAAGTCCCATCACTCACTGCTCTCAGTGTAGTTTTTAACAGCCCATTGTACTGTTCGATTTTCCCAGAGGCTGGTGCATGGTAGGGGATGTGATATACCCATTCAATGCCATGCTCTTTGGCCCAAGCATCTATCAGGCTGTTCCAGAAATGAGCCCCATTGTCTGACTCAATTCTTTCTGGGGTGCTGTGTTGCCACAAAATCTGTTTATCGAGGCCCAGGACAGTGTTCTGGGCAGTGGTGTGGGGCACAGTATATGTTTCCAGCCGTCCAGTGGTTACTTCCACCATGGTAAGCACATGGCGCTTGGCTTGGTGGGTTGGTGGGAGCGTGATATAATCAACCTGCCAGGCCTCCCCATATTTGTGCTTCAGCCATCGTCCTCCATACCAAAGAGGCTTTAACAGTTTAGCTTGCTCAATTGCAGCACATGTGCCAATCACTTCCGAAGCAGCTTGAACCCCTTCATAGGCTGCAGGTATCTCTTTTTCAGGTGGGGTATAGCTGGCCTCAGATCCTCTGTATCCCCAACTCCAAAAGCCGAGGGGTCGGCCCCAAGTCTCCCCTGGAGCTTTCTTCCAGAGGCTCCAGGTAGGACCATTCTCCCCGGCTGTGGTGTACAGTACATTTTTAACATCTAGCCCTGTCTTTACTCGTCCAAGGGCTACTGCATGAACTATCTCTCGCTTAATTTGCACAAAGGCTTGTTGTTGCTCAGGGCCCCATTTAAAATCCTTCTTCTTCCAGGTCACATGATGGAGAGGGCTTACAATCAAACTGTAATTTGGGATGTGCATCCTCCAGAACCCCACAGCACCCAAGAAAGCTTGTGTTTCTTTCTTATTAGTTGGTGGAGACATTGCTGTTATCTTGTTGATCACATCTGTGGGGATGTGGCGACGTCCGTCTTGCCATTTTATTCCCAAAAATTGAATCTCCTGTGCAGGTCCCTTGACCTTACTCCATTTTATGGCAAAACCAGCTTCCAGCAGGACTTGGATTATTTTCCTCCCTTTCTCAAAGACTTCTTCCATTGTATCACCCCACACAATAATGTCATCAATGTATTGCAGGTGTTCTGGAGCTTGCCCCTGTTCCAGTGCAGTCTGCATCAGTCCATGGCAGATGGTCGGGCTGTGTTTCCACCCCTGGGGCAGCCGGTTCCAAGCGTACTGGATGCCCCTCCAAGTAAAAGCAAACTGTGGCCTGCACTCTGCTGCCAAAGGAATTGAGAAAAATGCATTGGCAATATCAATCGTGGCATACCACTTGGCTGCCTTTGACTCCAGTTCATACTGAAGTTCTAGCATGTCCGGTACGGCAGCACTCGAGGGTGGTGTAACTCCGTTCAGGCCACGATAGTCTACTGTTAGTCTCCACTCTCCGTTAGACTTTCGCACTGGCCATATGGGGCTGTTAAAGGGTGAGCGGGTCCTACTGATTACTCCTTGACTCTCCAATCTACAGATCAGCTTATGGATGGGAATCAGGGAGTCTCGGTTGGTGCGATATTGCCGCCGGTGCACTGTTGTGGTCGCAATTGGCACTTGCTGTTCTTCGACCTTCAGCAACCCCACAACAGAAGGATCCTCTGAGAGACCAGGCAAGGTGGACAGCTGCTCAATTTCCTCTATCTCCAAAGCAGCAATACGAAAAGCCCATCAGTACCCTTTTGGGTCTTTGAAGTACCCTCTCCTGAGGTAGTCTCTGCCAAGGATGCATGGAGCCTTTGGACCAGTCACAATGGGGTGCTTTTGCCATTCCCTCCCAGTCAGGCTGATTTCAGCCTCCAGTACAATCAACTCTTGGGATCCTCCTGTCACTCTAGAAATAAAAATGGGTTCCACCCCTCGACAGCTTGATGGCATCAGGGTACACTGTGCACCGGTATCTACTAGAGCCTTACACTTCTGTGGGACTGATGTGCCAGGCCATCTGATCCACACAGTCCAGTAAATCCGATTGTCCCCTCCCTCCACCTGGCTGGATGCAGGGCCCCTCTAATAGTCATCACGGCATTGGACACTTAAGTCTTGTAGAAAGGGATTATTCTTCTTTATCACAGGAGCTGGAGTAAAATCAGCTCTTCCACTCCATCTGGGAACCTGCTCACCAGAGACTGAAGTCACAGCTTTCATGGGATGATCATCCTTGACCTTTGTTGTCCTCTTCAATTCATGCACCCGTTCCTCCAGAGCTGAGGTAGGTTTTCCATCCCACTTTGTCATGTCTTCTCCGTGATCCCGCAGGTAAAACCATAGGGTGGCCCATGGTGTATACCTTCTATACCTTCTCTCTCGAGCAGTAGGACACCTTTGTTAATAGCTGAGACGTGTGTTGGTACACGTGAGGAGCTGGATAAATCAGACAGATCATCTCTTAATTGTTTGAGGTCCTGGGACAGTTTTTCCACAGCTGAGATGATGGAAGGGGTGAGATTGTCATCGAAGTCTCAGAGTTTAGGAATCATTTCATCCACTGTTAATGGTACTATGTCATTCTAGGTTACCGTTGACAATGAATGGGCCTGTGATAGTGCATTCTGTGTAAATTTCCACCACATGGGTTGTGTACATTCAACTTCATCTGGATCTATGGGTGCACCCCTGGAATTTGGCGTGATGTGATAGATCATCTCTACAATGGCTGATTCCCTCAGAGACTGGATGCCTTTCTCTAGAGTAGTCCATTTGGCCAAATGACTCATAACATCGTCGTTGTATAGAAACCTTTCTTTCACAGCTGCCAAGAGACGCTTCCAAAGGCTGAGGGACTGTTTCTCTCTTGCAATTGCTTCGTCAATTCCCCCTTCCCTAGCAAGTGATCCCAGCTGCTTGGCTTCCCTACCTTCTAGTTCGTGACTGTCAGCCTCATTGTCCCAGCATCGGAGCAACCAGGTGATGATGTGCTCCTCTGGTTGACGGGTAAAATCTTTTCGCATATTCCATAGCTCAGTTGAGGTCCAAGGTTGAGAAGTCACCTCTTTTTCTTCTTCTTCATCATGTGATGATGACTCCTGATCAGATGCCATCCTAGGTAATAAGTGCATTGGCATTGCTTCTTCATCTTATTCCTTCATCTTTCTTGTCTTTGTTTTGCTTTTCCCCTTGTGTACAGGGGCAACCGATATTGGCACAAATTGTTCCTCTGGTTTAGCTGCAGTGATTATCACTGTGGTCGGAGTAGCTGCAGTATCTGTTGTCAGGATTTGGGTAGCTACTGTACTTGTCGCTGGGGCTGGTGTAGCTGCTGTGCTTGGAGCTGCAGTAGCTGCTCTCTCTGTTGCTTTGCCCTCAGATCCAGGGACATTTTTGGCTTTTGAAGGTGCTGGATAGTGTTGAACAGGGCCCTGTAAGCATAGGCCAAGCCCCAGCACGTTGCCATGTTTTGTCCCTCTCTGGTATGAACAGAATGACAACACACCTCATCTAAGTGTTTTACTAATTTTTCTGGATTTTGCACTTGTTCAAGTTCCAAAGCAGTGGAGGGGCCCACTGGCCTAGATACATGCCCATGCTGCCCCACACACCCTGACACTCATGGCTGTCCAGCTTCGGGGAAAATCTCTTGGTCCTCCTATATTGCTGTCTAACCCTAGACAAGGCCCAAACCCAACTCTGCTTAACTCTTGAGACCAGACGAAATGGTCATGGGTAAAACACGCTCTGTATGTGTGCCAATCAGGTGATCCCCATCACAATCAGCAAGCAGGTCTCAAGGGTACCTAAAGGCCATTCAAAACCTTCAGAACTCTCAAATGATGCTGTAAACGGTCTGGTGGGGGGGTTGGAAGCGTAAAAGAATGTCTCTTTCACATGTTGACCACCCAAGGAAGGCAAAAAAGATGTGTAATTGCTAAGCACTTCTATTATATACCCCCAAAGTGTAGAGTTGGTGACCAGACTGGGGACACAAGCCAGATTAGTTAATGATCAATGATTCTGTTGTATTACACGTCATTACCATAAAGTACAATGAAACAAGAACCTTAGCCCAAGGCCCCCAGTGATAAACATTAACACAGAAAATACCAGCTGTAAGTAAGGTACGACATGCTGAAACTGTGAGATCAAGAGCAACAACTCTGAGAGCCAATAAATCAGCATTGTGATGAGTGACTATTAATCCGAAACAATGGATGCTTATCACAAATACAATTAGACACACTCTGGTCAGATCTGTCATTATCTCAACCCTTCGTGGCCCACGTTGAGCGCCAAAAAGAACTCTTGTGGTTTAAATCCAGTCAGCCACGCAGCCTCTCTCTCACACCCCCCCTTTCTTCCCCCCACTCCCGGAGGGATGGGGAGGAGAATCGAAAGAATGCAACTCCCACAGGTTGAGATAAGAGCAGTCCAGTAACTAAGGTATAACACAAACCACTGCTGCTACCACCAGCAATAATAATGATAAGTGAAATAACAAGGGAAGAGAATACAGCCGCTCACCACCCACCAACCGATACCCAGCCCGATCCGAGCAGTGATCTCACCCTTCTGGGTAACTGCCCCCAGTTTCTATACTGGGCATGACGTGCTGTGGTATGGAATACCTCTTTGGCTAGTTTGGGTCAGGTGTCCTGTCTCTGCTTCCTCCCGGCTTCCCTTCCTCCCTGGGAGAGCATGAGACTCAGAAAGTCCTTGGTCAGAGTGAACATTTGAGCAGCATATCAGAGCTGTTCCTAGGCTGAAAGTCAGAAACACAGCCCTGCACCACCTACTAAGAAGAAGAAAAACGACTGCTACTGTTGAACCCAGGACAGAAGTGGGAAGCACCGGGCCTTAAATGCCCTGCAAATTCTCTCTCTGAATTTTTTCCTCAAGTATTTTCTTGCAGCTAGTGTGTGTTTTAATTGAATTTTGCCATTTGAAAAATGCATGAACCTCTGTAATGGAGGCAAAAAACCTTCCTCCTATAGGAAGATAAAGATGCATTTAAAAAATACAAAACAAAAAGCTGCCTGATTACATATTGACCTGAGAGACGAAGTGAATCAGATGGAGCCAGCCTGGCCCCTTAGGAAAACTTGAGGCTGTTCATTATGTCTCAGGATGAGCTCACTGGCTGGTTAACTCCGTCCTCACCACTCATGAATGCCTATGAGCCAGCAGCGCTCATCTGCTGAAGTGAAACCTTCCATGGAGACACCACATAAGTGGTTTGCAGGTTTACCATAAAAATATGGACTGCAGGGTTTTCTCCTCTTGTATAGTAGGAAGAGTTTAAAAAGCTACACAGAAGAAAGCTTTAATAATAGTTTTAGTAATTTTCTTTTAATCTCAGCTTTCTTATTTCTTTTCTAAGCTCTGAACCATTAGATCAGTTTGTCCATCACTTCTGCCCCTCCATCTGAGCTAAGAAATGGAAAACAAAGAGGGAGAAGACAGTGGATCCCTTTGCAGATACCAGGAGCTTGGAGGTTTTTTGAGCTCCCTGGCATTGGGGTTGATCTGTAGGTGTAGTGGCAATATAGAACAGATTAAGACCTAACAGTCCTGCTGAAATCAGGTCAGTACTGAGCAAAGGGTTTAGTGTTTGTTGTGATGTGCTCCTGTTGAGGAGTTGGGACTATCTGGAGAGCTCAGGAGAGATTTCCATCAGCTCTTGGCATGGGATGGAGGAGGGCTGGAGATCTCCATCCCCACAGCAGGATCCTGACAGTAAAGCAGCACTTCCATACTGCCTTATCTGAAGGAAAGTATGAAAGCCTAAATCCCATCAAGGAGGGGATCCCTCAGCCAAGCTTTGAGTTCTCAGGGGCACCAGAGAAGCAAGGAATGTGCTTGCAAAAGAACATAAATCCCCCAGCAAAAGCTGAATTTTGGAAAACAGACCTTTTCCAGAAATCTTGCCTGAATGATGCTTTTTCACATCTAAACCACACATAATGCAGATTTCCCCCTGCATCCAGGACACAGCTTCCTTTGGCCCAAAATTCCTTTAGCTCAGAGACTGCTACCTACTTCTTATTGAGGAGGAAGAGTGTACTTTCCTCACAGAAAGAGAGGAATAAGGATGTCAAATCCTTCATCTGCTTCCAGCTTGCCTGTCACTGCACAAGGCAGGAGATGGACTCAAAAATGAAACAGGTTTCTTGTGACAGCAGCTACCATCCCTACAGTTACAGGTATCACATATACAACTCTCAGACAGACCCATCTCTGTTCAGGAGCATTTCTGGTGTTCTGTAAACTTATTCTAATTTTCAGCCTAATTTTTAAGCAGTTTGTCCCACTTGTTCCTCTGCCAAAGCAGTCCCTTAACCAAAACACCACTCAAACCTTGCCTGGTTTTGATTTTGCTTCATATTTTGATGAAATCATCAGCTGCCACAGATTTTGTTGATAGCTCACCCTTTTTTGGCTAAACTGTCCCTGAGCATTTTATTTGCAGTAGAAGCCCTTGCGCAAGCACAGCCAGGCCAGAGTTGCTGTTGGCATTCCTAAAAAGCCAAGTTCTTCCTTGTAAATCAGGTTATTCCAGCTTCTTGTAGATTAGATTAGCTGGAGCTGATGAAGTTGGCATTATGAGCCATTCGCAGGTATTATCTCTTCCCTTGTCAGTTCTGTCCAAATCACAAGAGATCTGCAAAGAAATCTGGTTGCACTTTCTGCCTGCCTTCTGCCAGATCTTCTTGCCAGTTGGACCACTTGCCCGGTCATCCTCCCAGGAGTCAGCTTGGCAAAAAACCCATAAGTAACATATTCCAAGCCAGATCCAATGTGGACTCTGCCACAGCCAAACCAGGCCCTTGCGTCTCAAGATCTATGAACCACCCCTTGCCATCATCACTGTGTCTCTTCCCAGCCCCATCCCAAAACGCTGACCCCCAGATCAGCTTGCATATGCACTAAAACCTGATGGTGTGCACTAAAACATGATGTAGAGGTTGTAACTATCCTCAAAAGTCCCTCTGTGCTTGGGGGTGCCGATGCTCAGAGAGCTCTTGTTGTCTCCACAGCCCAGGATGTGTCTCTCCTTCTCCCTTGCTCATCCAGCAGTGCCAGAAGGAATCTTCCAGCAGATGTGCAGCCTTTTATCAGCTGAGATAAGATGAGAGGAGTACTGTGCTCTTGTAAATAACACCATTTGTCCAATGGGCTCATCACAGGATAGAAGACACCACAGGAGGTAACTAAGGAGCAATGCAAGAGGATCTGTTTAATTCCTCCCACCTCCAAGCATCCCCAGCCTCCTACTCCAGCTGTGATGAATCCGTAGGGAAGGATCCAGCCTTATTTTGTGGTTTCCAGGGTAGCGTTTTAGTCCAGCAAAGATTTAGAGCAAGGTAAGAGTGATTAGCTTGAGCCCCATCTATGTGTTGAGGGGGTTTCCACTTTGCAAGGAAATAAAGTCAAGCAGTTAACTGCGGAATTAAGATTTAGCTCAGGCTATGAGCATCAGGCATGCACAGAGGAGACAGCTGTTAAATTTAGGATGTGACAAAGTCATGCGAGCACTAACTGGATTACTTGCATTTATTTGGGAATACTTATGTCTTTTATTATGCAACATATAGATCACCATAATTCTGCTTTTCACTCCGACGGCGCGTCTCCTTCAAGCATCTTAGCGAGCATTACAAACAATTAAGCCTGCTGTGACTCTGTGCAGCGCTCAGTGCTACATCCGCTTTGTGGGTATCGAGTATGTTTTAGATTGGAGATGGCTTAATTAATGTGATTGATTTTTAACTCTTTCTGTACCGAAGCCCCAAGCTGCTGTTCTTCCTGGGCTGGTCTTGGAGTCCACAGAGATGAATTGGTCCAGAAGTCTCTGGAGTGAGTTTTCCAGGGATGCAAATCTATTCATCCCCCAGGGATGGTGATTTTGACCCATTTTGGTGAAAGAAAGGGGTGATGAGTGCTGGAGAGGGGAGCATGACCTGGGTAATGGCTACATGTATGCTTTTCCAGCATAACCTCCCACTCTGCAGACACCTTTGTATGCCCCGAGGACCCTTAGCAGTGGCACAAGCTGCTTTTCAGTAATTCCAGCCTCCTTCCCTGTCAAGAAATGGCAGATAACTACCTCCAGATGCATCTCCAAGGAGGAGTTTAGGGAGGCACTATTTAATCTTGCCTGCTGAGTTTGGTTCAGACGCTCTCAGATGTTATTAATCCTTTGTATCAGGCCAACAGGGACCAGCAGCCTAATCTATAAATGTGCTGCAGTATGGGAGGAACAGTCCCTTCCCTGAGCAGTTTTCAGTCCAAGGAGATGGTGGAGGGATAAATGGATGCAGGATCTCCAGGAGCCAACATCCAGACCTCTGAGAAGCTCCTGTGGAATAAGCCAGCCAAGGTTTTGACAACCTTGGAGTGTCAGCATCTTAAATTTAAGCCTCAGGTGTCACCTCCTTGGCACTGGGGTGGTTCCCACTGAGCACATTTGTGCCAAAACCAGGAGCAGTTCATGCCCCCTCTCCCAGCAGTTTCCTGCACTGAGCATCCCTGGTGCTCCTGGATGAGCTGAACTGAGATACCTGCCAGGGTATGGGGCTGTACCAAGCTTGCCCACTCCTCCAGCCCTGCATGAGTGTTGAGCAGAGTGAGTGCTGGACCTAGGGCGGGTGTAAAAAGCATTTAAACCCAATTTTTGCTTGCATCTGTCTTAGAGGACCTACAGGACCTGTAACAGCATCACCACCGCCTCACTGCCACCTTCAATAGGTCTGTGAGAACAGGTCGTCTCTGCTCCCTCAGCTACTCCAAAGCAGGCAATTTATACACATAAAGCACTTATTAGAGTGAAGACAACTTGTCAGCGCTTGAAAAGAGTTGACAGGTCGGCTCCAGGAACAGGGACCAGGCGTTTTGCCCAGGCTCAAAGAGGTGACAGCACACAGGCGTGCGCACACCCGGCTCCGTATCCCGGGCTTGTGCCGCACGATGCAGCGGCAGGCACATTACTAGCCCTATTTTCCATTTATAGGAGCTTGTCAGAAATGGCACTCCTCTCCGAGCAGATGTCGAAAAATTAGAGGGGATTCAGAGAGTGGCAGTGAAAAAAAAATGATTAAAGGAGATGGAGGGCCTGATTTTGGAGGGAAAAGAAATCAGCGGAGCTATTTATAATGCTGCCTGCACAAGGGTGGGTAGGAACAGGCATTTATAAAGTGCCTCCATAGCTCAGCTAAGCGGAAGGGGCAAACCAGCCTCCAAAAGATGCTTGCAGGAACACTGCAGAGGGGCTGGATAAGAGGGTGTAGATCCTGAGAGATGGAGCACTGTCCAACATGAGCATCTGGGGAATTGCTGGTAATGGGTGAGTGCAGGGGACAATCACACATCCGGATGAAAAACAGTGTCCTGGTAACAGAACCACGGAGCCACTGAATCACAGAATGAATAGGGTTGGAGGGATCTCTGGAGATCATCTTGTCCAGCCTCCCTGCCAAGCTGCGTTAAGGGGTGGTAGAGGTGGTACTGATGGCAAGACCCCACTCCCACCTCTGCTCTTGGTGACACTTGCATTTACTTCCAGCATCTTATGCAAAACATGGTGGGGGTGGAAACATTCACTTTTTCATCCCAAACAAATTCTTCTGTTTTTTGTTAAAAAGCAGCCAACAACAGCTTTAAATTCAGGTCTTCAGGCCCAGGGGCATGCGGGAAATGCACACAGAGGTTGTTTGTCAGGCAGGGATGTGTGGATGGTACCAGCCTGATTTGGGTTGATGCATACCCAGGTGAGCATCCTGCCCCTATTTCCAAACAACTTGGGTGATTTGCAGGCTGAGAAGCAGCTCATGAACATGCTGTTTTTGTAGCATCACCAGTTCCCCAATGAGCCCCAACTACAAATGGTGGCTCCTCCACCACAGTGAGTCGGAGCAAAGGGGTTTCATGGGGGGAGTTTGCGCTTCTCTGTGCCTTGGTCTGCAGAGGGAAGCTGCCTAATGCGGTCCTTGTCTCTCTGGTTGCCTTGCAGGACCTCTCACTCCAGGGCCAAGGCAGAGGCGGCTGTGACAGCGGCGCAGAAAGCTCAGGAGGAAGCGCGGATCGCCAGGATCACTGCCAAAGAGTTTTCGCCTTCCTTCCAGCACAGGGAGAACGGTCAGTGCACGTCCCTGCGCCGGCCGGCACCGCGGATGGGGCTTTTGCACTGTGCCACTCTCTGCCCCACTCGGCCCCACAGTGGCCAAAACCCTCCCAGAAATGACCCAAGAGACCCTCAGTCTGTGCCTGCAGTTCCCAGTCCTAACTGGGACTCTGTGTATGAAACCACCCCAAAACACCAGTTTTCAGGGGTTTCAGCACAAGGCTTTCGGTATCCAACGCTTCCACACTGCGCAGTCCTGTTGTTACAGGGATCTCCTCTTTCCACAGCAAAACGCACCCGTTTTTTAATTCATAGTCTTCGATGGTTGCACAGAAAAATCCCAAATGCAAAGACAAATGTTCCAAAGGCGGTCACTGATTTTACCCCCATGGCTTTTATGGCTCCTGATTTCCCATGCACTGGTAGCTAATCCTTCACTTTAGTGAACAAATCAGTAGCGAAGGTGGTGGGGAAGTGTGTGCCTGGTGGCTCTTCCTTACCTCCATCATCTGTCACATTTCTCGCTGGTTTGGCCTAATTTTCACTCATTGGCAAAAGGCTCAGGCTCAGCAAAGGCACAGGGAGAAGGAAGCCAAAGCAAAGCCGTGGTCAGAATGGGCTCTGCAGCCGGTGGGTACAGAGGGTGGATTCACCCCGTGGAGGCTGTGCCTATCCAGGAGTAAGAGGGGCTGCTGCAAGTGGGAGCGGAAAGCTCCAAGTCCCTACAGCAATGATTAACATAGTAATTCATCCATGTGAATGGTTTTATTCAGAAGTTTTCCTGCACCGAACCCTCATTAGGAGGCGTCTATCATTATTTTCTCCCCCTTACAGCTCTCTAACTGAAGATTACTCATTGGGTTTAATTGCTCAAAGGCCTGGTGCCGGTGACTCATGCTGGTGCCGTTCCCTGAGGCTGGGGAAAAGGGCTCATTGCACCCTTTGGACCAGCCAGCCCATGCACAAGTCCTCACCTCACCGCAGTGGCTGGAGGGGGTGGCTGAGAGCATCCCATGGCTGAGCAACAATGAGCCAGACAGGGATTGAGGTCTGGCTCCAGCCATGAACCTGCCTGAGCTGGGTGTTAGGGGTGGAAAACCCTCCTCCAGGACACGTCCAGATGCAGATGGGCATCTGGGGGGCTCAAGCATCCCCCTGGCAGAGGATGCAGAGCCCCAGGCAGCTCTCTGCTCGCTGGTGGAAGGCTCAGTTCTGTTCAAACACCCCTTGGCATTTCTCCTCCTGCAGAGGTCCAATTTGTGTATCAAGATCTGAGATTTTTCACAGGGCTGCATGGTCCCAGGGGCTTCTTCAGCCCTGGAATATTCCTCATCTCCATTTCCTCTTGCCAAGAGACTTTCTGAAGGTTTTAAATCACCTCTTGAAAAGATATTTTTATGTAATACATTTTTTGCTAGCTTCTAGACAGGGACATGGTGCTTGACTTGTGCTGGAGCTTGTGTTTCTGATGCTCACGTCTGGGTGGGTTGTGTGTGAGTGAAGAGGGGGGGGAAGGAGTTTCCACTTAGAGCACATTAAAAAACAAACACACCATCCAAGATGAGTTGGGAAACATGGGAGCATCCGAGACCAACTCAGGCAGATAATAGCTGCGAGCAGCCACATCACCCCACAGACCCCGTAACCTCAGGCTGAGGGAGCTGCAGCAGGGGTGGAATGAGCTCCACCACATTGCATGGCCTTACAGGAGCTGTATATGTCCACCTTGCACGGTACTGCAGGCACTGCCTGCCATCCTCCTTGCTCAGCACCATGAGTGCTGGATGTGCCCACCTCGCACAGTGTCATGGGTGCTGGATGAGCTCCCCTTGCTCAGCATCATGGGTGCTGGATGTACCCACGTTGCACAGCATCATGGGTGCTTGATGTACCCACATTGCACAGTATCATCTGTGCTGGATGTACCCACGTTGCATAGCATCATGGGTGCTGGATGATCCCCCCTTGCTCAGTATCATGAGTGCTGAACGTACCCACATTTCACAGCTCCATGGGTGCTGGACATGCCCATCTTACAATGTTCTGTGGGTACTGTGTGCCGCTCACCCTCACAGCATCGCAAGAGATTTGATGCCCACCTCACTGCCTGCCCCACAGGCATCCTGGTCCAGATCATCCCTGCAGCACAGCCCCTGTTTGAACAGACACAGACTCCAAACCTGCAGGCAGTGGCCCCAGCAACCCCAGATGTGCCACAACAGTGCTGCAAGGCTTTTACCTGTACAAAACAAAAATAACCTTGCTCAGTTCCCTGCATTCGCTGTGGTTTTCCATCTCTGTCTGTGATGGGGATCATTCACATCCCCACCACGCTCCCCGTGGTTGTGCCTCCCCGGTCCTGGCTCTGCCGGGTGCCAGTGGGGTCGACACATGGGCTGGATGATGCTGGTGAAGTGACTCCCCATGGAGCTCAGCACTTCTCCCCAGTCCCATACATGGGTCCTCAGGGGCGTGTGTCTTGCTTTGGAGATGCTGTGGCCAGGAGCGGCTGCCTCAGTCCTGCTGGAATTCCAGATTTGGTGCTCCGCATCCTCCTTCGCGCTCTCACAACCGTTCTTCCAGGAACATCACGTGCTCTGTGACTAATTTTAGCTCAGAATAATTGTTGCACATCCTCGGGTGTCAAAAGCTGGCAAGACGGCACTATGCATCTGTCGAATTCCTCCGCAAGGAAATGCCTGCATCCCTGTAGAGCTCCAGGGCTGGAGGGGCAGCCGTGCCATAGCATTGCCACCCAGGGCTGCAGAAGTCAGGGAATTAACCCATGGAGAAGCAGCTTTAGTTCAGCACGTTGCATTTGTGGGTGGGGAAAATTTAAGATGTGAAGGTGTTTCATAATGTGGTCCCTCGTGCAGCTCTCCAGGGTGAGGATGCTGGAGCATCATTGGGCTCTCCTGCCTCCGTCATCGGACTCAGGGGACCAGGGGTCAGTGCAAAGGTGCAGTAGCAGTGGGTGTTTTGTGGCTGGTTGCGCTGTTGGAGATCAGTTTTGGGGTCATTTGAGTTGGTGGGAATCTTTCAAATCCCTGGAATTCCAGCAAGAGTCCTGGAGACCTGAACTGGGGAAGATCGGTCAAAGTCTGGGACACCCCAAGTCTTGGGTGAGTCTGTTTTGGTAACTGGCTTTATATCATTCTCATATGAAGCCATTTATCCCCTCCCTGCCTCAGTTTCTCATCTGTGGTGTTAGCGGGTGGCTGGAACAGGAACATCTGAACAACACCCACAAAAACAAGTCTGTATTCTCACCCCGAGACAGTTATTCTGCATGAAGGCGGAGGGGGTGATCTGCACTTTGCTCCTCCATGACAATTTCCCACTAGTACAAGGACAGCCTGGGGGCTCCAGGTAAATCTCTGGAAGTTCAGTCTCCCACAGATAAGCAGGAACGCAGGGAACAAACTAAGAGTGAAGTATGAGTATTATCCCCAAAAAGATTTTTCTGCGGCAAACAGGACCAAAAAACTTAACAGCCATTAGGAAACAATTTCCCATTGAGAAATTGCCCCGGGAGGAAATTTCCAAGCAGCCTTGTTACTGTTTACCTCCTCTGCAAGTGTTTCCATGGGGACTTCTGTCCCTACGCTCCCAACATTCCCTGTGTGTATCCGGACTGTGGTGTGGTGGGACATGGGGACAGCTAAGGGCAAAGGCTCATGCCAGCAGTAGTGGCAGCAGCCCAAGAAGATGCGATAGAGAAAATTGCTTAGCAGAATTATGGAGAGCATCTGAGCATTTACTTTTAAACCATGGTAATAAACTGAGTTCTTCCTTTTTGAGATTCATTTCTTGCCTAGCCATAGCAATTGCAATTACATGCATTTCAGGGGCATCAGGCAGTTAATGTATTTATCAAATTGTTCACGTAATTTAGCATGGCTTTAGCTGGAACAACTGTGCCTTGAGAGGGTAAAAGAAGAATTAATGCTATTAGTTTGTACCCCCTTGAAATACTTCAGTATAAGCAACGTGTTTAATGCCAGCTGCTCCCCTCCTGCAGGAAACACACTCCAAGTCCCTGTCTCCAGGGAGACGCTGTCTTAGGGGTTCTCTGGGCTCAAAACGGATGAAGTGCATTCTGTACCAGTTATGGTATATATTCAACTCACATAGCCCTGAAGGTGCTACCTTGTTCCTGCCTGAACATGAGAGGCACAGCCAGCCATGTGCTTTCCATCACATCCAGCAGGGAAGGCTGCATGGGGAAATGTCCGTGTCCTCCTCATGTGTCCGGCGCAGGAAAGCTGTTTCACATATGGTTTGTGGAGGATTTATTTTGATGGGAGGCTCGCACATCTGCACAGATGAGACCAACTCCCGGTGTAAAACATGGAGGTGAGATTCTCTTTACCTCCCAGCCACAAAGCTGATGTGTTTCCCATCCAGAGAGAGGTGTGAAGGATGTGGGCAGTGAGCTGGGCATGGGGTGATCCCAGCAGCACCCAGCACACACATGCACGCAGGGCGCAGGGTGAGCCATGGGTTCATCTCACACTTCCCCTCTTATGCTTGCATGGGAACTGATGGAAAAAGGTGGTCTCCAAAAACCACCTTAACACCCTTAGTGGGCTTAGAGTGACTGCATGATGTGGAGGAATACAGGCTGCTTTCAAGCAGGGCTGCACGCTGCCCATCCCTGCAACTTGCCAGGGAAAGCAGGGCTATAGGCAGAGCAGAGACAGTGCACAAGGCTCCCAGCAGCTCTGCATCACAAGCAGCTTCCCCACCTTGCTGGGGCTGTGGTCCTCCATGCACATCCCCAAGCAAGCAGGGTGCCCATCAGCAGCAGGGGTGGTGAGAACTGTGGAGGCTACAGGAGCTAAAGGTGTTTTCTAAGAGGCTTGGTAGCCCTTAGGCTAACAGCAGTGGAGAATCACATCATTAGTGGAGAATGATTCTGTTTTGCCAATGCAGGCAGCTGATGCCAAACTGTTTCCCATGCTGCAGAGCACCCTGCTTCTCTGTGGATGCTGGGGTGATAGCAGGTTTGGTGTAAAACCCACAGTGCCTTTTCTCTCAGGCTAGTAGCAGAAGCTGTTTGTGGAGCTATGCTGCTGCTGTCCTGATCTTGCCTTGCTGTTCTCCTGCTGTCCAACACTCTCAGCCCTATTCTTTGCCATGAAAAACCTGGTGGGTGCCTGCAATAGAAATAATCCTGTTGCATTTCTCTTTCCCTCTTTTCCCTCTTAACAACTGCACAAAAAGGGCTCGAATGCCAGAGACCGAAGCGCCAGAACTCGAGCGATGACATTGAGGTCCTCTCCACCGGGACTCCTCTCCAGCAAGAGAGCCCCGAGTTGTACCGCAAAGGGACCACCCCGTCCGACCTGACTCCGGATGACAGCCCGCTGCAGAGCTTCCCTGCCAGTCCCTCCTCCACGCCGCCCCTGGGTCCTTCCTGCAGGAACAAGAGTGCTCACTTCTCCAGGCAGGTCTCGGTGGATGAAGAGAGGGGTGGGGAGATCCAGATGTTGCTGGAGGGACGTGGCGGGGATTACTTGCGACCCAACAGCTGGAGCGAAGAGAAGGTCGGTGGGACTCGCAGCATGAGAAGCGGGACACTGCGCAGCGGGCAGATGGGGTCAGCCTCGGTCCCTGAAGACTACAGAGGTCGGAGTGGAGGGCACAAACATTCGGCCTCCAACCACAAGCAAAGAGAGAGGTGGACAGATTCCCCAGCCACAGTTTCATGGACTTCCCACCACAGGTCCCACAACCACAGCTCAGGGAGCTCCAAACTGCTTGAGCTAGAAGAGGAGAAGATGAGCAATTACGAGATGGAGATGAAGCCCCTCATGAGGATGGATTCTTATATGCAAGAGATTCACACCCAAAAAAGACACTATAGCAAAGGAGGACCCTGCAGGAGCATGGCTGATGACCACCGTGGGGAAGACCGGGGCTACGGGGTTCAGAGACTGAGGTCTAAGTCCCAGAACAAAGAGAATTTCAGGCCAGCTTCCTCTGCCGAGCCCACGGTGCAGAAACTGGAAAACCTGAGATTCGGGGACAAAGCTGAACCTCGGCTACTAAGGTGGGACTTAACCTTCTCTCCTCCACAGAAATCTTTACCTGTTGCACTAGAATCTGAAGAAGACAATGGGGATGCTCTCAAATCCAGTACGGTAAGTAGCTGAAACGGTGTGCTGACATCAACCTGATGCAGAGCTGTTGTGGTGCTGCAGTTGTGCCTAAAGGGGTGCTCTGCCAGCAGAGCTGATCACAAAGTTATAGTGGGATTGTGCCTTGAATCCCTGCTCATTCCTTCTCCCATCCTGCATAATAGTGTGTGCTGGAAGGGTTTTCTCTGCAGAACATCTTGGTGGGAGCTGCAGGAAAGGTGTTGGTGATGCTTCCTGGTGGTTTGGTTATGGCAACAGAGCTTTGTGCAGGCCCAAGAGAGTGGAGTGACCTGATGCAACATCAGTGCTTAAATGCTGGTGTCTGGGCACTGTGTGAACCTCCCATGGCTCTCAGTCATTCTGCTGCTACATGACGGCACTGCCTGCTGAAGCAGTGGCTGTGTCACTGTGTTGTACTGGAGGCCTGATCCAGGTGAAGAAGAGAACCATGGCCACAGAGCAGGGGACATTGCAAAGTGGTTGTGTTCCTGAGCTGATCGCTGCTTGGGTTTCCTGTACTGATATGCATGATGCAGTACAGCTCAGGGGTTTTTGGTGTGTGCATGTGAGCCAGGAGGGACATGCAGTGCAAAAGGGTCTTGGCAAACTGCAGACAAGGGGATGCAATTTGGGATGAACACCAAGGCAGGGAAAGCAATGCGCAAGTAAGGCAAAGGTAGTGGGCTGTTAGAGTGTTAGAGCTCTGCAGATCAGGGTGATAGAGGAGATTACAGACAAACATCAGTACATACTATCTATATATATATATCTATACTATTTACATCTATATCTACACCTCTACAATCTATATACTATACTATCACTGCAGTGTGAAAAGCACGAGCATGCTTTCTAAGTAGGGGCATAGCCTGTGGGACTCGGAGGATAACCTTTGTGAGAAATCCAGTCCTGAGCTCCTTGTTTTGGGATAGACAAGGAAATGTTGGGCATTACCAAGTGGCTGCTGGAGGTGTTCAGTGTAGGGAAGAGGAGACAGAGCAATCTTCAAACACATAAATATGATAAAGCAGCTGCTGAAAAGTGGAAGGGAATAAACCATTGTCAGTGAACAGTATTGATGGGCTTACATTCAAGCATTAGAGGCAGTGGTTATCTGTTAGCCATTACTAGCGAGCTGAGACCTCGCTTGGAGTATTGTGTGCAGTTCTGGTGTCCTCAGCATCAGAAGGACATGGAACTGTTGGAACAAGTCCAGAGGAGGGCCACGACGATGATCAGGGGACTGGAGCACCTCCCATATGAAGATAGGATGAGAAAGTTGGGGCTGTTCAGCCTGGAGAAGAGAAGGCTGTGTGGAGACCTCATAGCAGCCTTCCATATCTGAAGGGGGCCTATAGGGATGCTGGGGAGGGACTCTTCATTAGGGAATGTAGTGATAGGACATGGGGTAATGGGTTCAAACTTAAACAGGGGAAGTTTAGATTGGATATGAGGAAGAAATTCTTTCCTGTAAGGGTGGTGAGGCACTGGAATGGGTTGCCCAGGGAAGTTGTGAATGCTCCATCGCTGGCGGTGTTCAAGGCCGGGTTGGACAGAGCCTTGGGTGGCATGGGTTAGTGGGAGGTGTCCCTGCCCCTGTCAGGGGGGTTGGAACTGGATGAGCTTAAGGTCCTTCCCAACCCTAACTATTCTATAATTCTATGATCCTATGACAATAAATTGCCAGGGGAGGCAGTGGTGGTGGGGAGGGAGGAGGTGGTCTAAGACCTGGTTGGACATCTGCAGCTCAAATATAACTTGGTCAGAGCTGAACCTGCCTTGGGAGAAGGCTGAGCTCCGTGATTTTCAGACCCTTTCCAGGCCTGGTTTTCGATGATTGCTAGACTTACATTCAGAGCACTTGTTCTCCCCATTGGTTTGGCATTGCTAAAGGAGGTGATGGGGATCTGATGGCAGCAATGGGGAAGCCACCATTGTGCCAAACTGCCCCTTGTCAAGTTAAGTGCCCAACACAGGAGGGATCCGGTGGTGCTGGATTTCCCACAGCCCAGGCCATACCTACACAGGCAAAAGAGAGAGTCTGTAACTCTCAGATGGTGACATGTTAGTCTCTGGCAGAAGATAGGAGCTAAATCTCCTTGTCAGAGCAGCAGAAGATGATGCTTGGCTGTTTGGGAGACAAGGATCATGAAACTGAAATGACACTTATGAGTTACACTGAAATTTTGGGGTAGAAAGCATCATGTTCTGTAAAGTATCATCACCGCTGACATCCCTAAAGCATCCCTGCTCCTCTGGATGCTGGCAGAGCAAAGGTATCAGAACCTGCAGATGAGGGATGAGAGCAGATGGGTGGGAAAAAGGAGGGAGCAGAGACATCTGCAGCCGCAAGCAACTGGGATGCGGGAAGGACTTAACTACAGATCTGCCGCGGTTTCCCTGCTGTGGCTATGGATATATCACCCCCACACAGAGCCCTGTAGCTTTCCGGCTTCCTATTCATCCTGCAGGCCTCGGCGCAGGCTCGAAAGCACCCACACAGCATTAGAGAAGAGCTGAACACAGTGTGTTTGTTGGTGGACTGCACTGTAGGACACATCTTGCCAGCCCGTTAAAAAACAGAGCTCCAAGTGAAGCCAGCCCTGAGCACACACCACTGAGCAAACCAGTGGGTGCTGAGGCCAGACCAGGCTGTCCTTCCCTGCTAGAGCAGATGCCTGTGCAACACTAGAGAAATGACAGGCAGCATTAGGAGCCTGACAGGCTTCCAGAGGGGAAAAGCAGCAGCAGTAATTGCACAGACATCAACCCTGTTGAAGCCTGTGGGACTCACAGATGGTCCAGCGCCTCTCGTGATGTGACCTTGCGCTGCAGCAGGGAGCTGGGAGAGACGCCGGTCCCAAAGGAGGGACGAAACCACCATTTCTCCTTGCTGAGAGCTCCGCATTCCTTCGGGAAATCACTGGCGTGAGTGGCACTGATGTCTCTCCCCACCCAGCCCAAGGCAAACAGACCCCAGCCTGCACATACACAAACCTGCCACCCGATGAGGTGGGTTTGAGCTGGAGATAAATAGCCCCTAATGCAACATAACATTAATGCTCTTCCGAGTGAATCCCAGGCCCTAACGAAGGGGCACAGCCTGCATGGAAAGGCACACAGAAAAGCCATTAGGATGCACATCATACTTTTAAAGTGCTGTAGCTGTGAAGCAGCATGTTCAGTTTTCTCACATTCATAACCGAGGGTGGAACAGATGGCGAAGGTTTGGGAGGAAGCTAATGTAATACAGAGGAAGAGATAATATGTGGATTTAAATAACCTACAATGCCAGCAACAATTTGTTCTAGCAAGAATTGCACTGTGCTCGCAGGGTTTTGTTCCAGTGGCCTGGCAGAGAGGGGTGGCTGGACAGGAGCAGGAGAAAGAGGTGTAGGAGAGCAATGGGAGGTGCAGTGATTTGTGTTCCAACCTGCTGCCTAGCACTGTGAACCTGCCTGCACCCACCAGCAAGGACCTCAAAGCATTTCAAACTTCAATGAGTGTAAGTCCCTGAGGAAGAGGAGGGGAAGGCTAAAGGCAAGGATTTACCCCCCAGTCCCCACGTCCACCTCCCTTGGTGCACACTCAGTGACACTGCATACTCAGATGCTCAGTCCTGCGACAAAACCACTGCATCCTCATTCTCTGGGTCTTTTCACACAGAATTAAGTCTCTCTAACTTCCCCAGATCCCTATTTCTTACGCTATCCTGAGACAGCCCTCCTCTTTGGACTGCCAGCAGCTCCTGGGAAGGGCTGGCTGTGTGCACGCGTGTGTGTGCACATGTGTGTGCCCACGCCGCTTCAGCTTGCATGACAGCCTGCTTCCCTGTGATCCACAGCACTGCAATCTGCGATGCTGCTCCCAGAAAAGGGCATTTCTCATCTCCCAGACAGCTGGGCTGCTTCAGAAAGGTGCTGCCAAGGAACAGGAAGGATGCTCTTGGCTGAGGAGGGCTATTTTTGCCCTAGCTGGAGTATCCCTCTGCAGAGCTGAGGTCACCCTCACAGCTTAAGCTTGATTTAAAAGTAATCTGCCAAAAAACAGCTCTACACACGCCACCAGTGAGGCCAGCGGGCTGGCTCTGCGTTGGAGTGCAGCTCCAGCTCTGAGAGCAAGCACACCTCTGGCAGGGCTCGTGGGAGCAGGCTGGGGATGCTGGCCCTGCAGAAGTAGTCTTGAAACTGTCACTGGTCTTGATTTGTGTCTTAGAAACAAGGCTGGATGGGCTGCGGGGTGCCTTGGAGCCCAGCCTCTTGTAACACATGCCCCAGTGAGGATGCAGATCTCTGTAGAGGATTCAGATGTTGCTCTAGGTTGCTATATGAGCTATGATTCAACCTCTTGGTTGCTATACAAGCTATAGGAACTTTGTTCTTCTGAGCCATTTTTCACCAGTCCCTTAAAGAGATGCTCCCAGAGCCCCTCTTCATTGGGGCTGCACATCAGTAATAGGAAATTGCTCTTATAAAGGTCACTTCGTGAGCTCAGCACTCAATAACATTGATGAAATTCCGCACTGCTTGGTGTTCACTGTCAGGGGACTTTGGGGTTTCAGGGTCATCAAGCTCACACTACAGTCATACAAGCCCTTTAAAATTACATTTAAAGCCACCTGATCTTTCTGCGCCTACATGTGCACTGACCCCTGCATCCACAGGACAAACTCACATCAGTTGTCACCATTCAGGCAGATGAAAATGGAAGCCAACGCACAAGGATTGGTGTCAGTGTTGTTGGATTAAGGGATTTACAGGAACACCATTACCCTTTCTGGCCTTAGATGCCCACGAGGTGCAAAGCTCAAGCCTGTGCCTGCATGCTTCACAGGTCCCTAGAGCCTTTTAGAAGACCTTTTTAGATTGGGAAAGGAAAAGAGGAATTGTTGAGGCACTGGAAAAGGGAAGAGGCTTTCTAAAATGCCAGAAACCATTTAATCCATTGGCACAGAACACATCACATTTTTAGGGTTGGGGGGAAAAGAAAAGATATATCCTTTCCTGCAGGTGCTGAACATCTGCAGCTTCTAAAAGGGAAAAGAAGTGTTTTAGGCACAGAGGTCCTCAGCGTGCCTGCAAGAAGGGCTAGTGTTCAGGCATTCAGGCACGAATGGAGCCTGATTCATCTGCTGTCCTCATTTAACAGGAGTGATCATGGACATTTAGGTGAAGACTTATAGGGACACATTGTGGCCTCACTAAAGGCGCCCTGGGTTTTGAGTAGGCTCGAGACTTGGCCCTTTAAAATCCCCATGTCTCATCTCATTGAGAAAGCCTGATGGAAGGACAGTAGCCAAAAAAACCCCACCGCAGCCACCCCTGGCATTTGCTTCCATTGTCACAGGCTGTTGGATAAGATCTCCATGCTCTCGGCTGTTTGCTAGCGGTCCTGCCTCTTACTGCAAACAAACCAGGGCAAACAGTTGTGGCAAATGGAGCTTGCAAGCATCTGCTGGGTTAGGGATGTCAGAGAGACCCCCTGTCAGTGCCAGGTACCTGCCGGGGAGGCAGGGAGGGATTCCAGCAGCTGCAGCATCTTCCCTCCTCACTCGCTGCATGAGGGGCGTATTCTCCATCAAGATATTCCGAGCAGGTTTCACTGTCGCTGGGGAAAGTGAGGAGGAAGCAGCCAATCTGCATCCAGCACAGGCTCTGCTGGAGCGCGCTGTGCAGCCGGAGCCGGGCCAAGGGAGGGTACCCAGGCAGGGGACTCAGTCCAGGCTTTGATGGAGTAAGGCTGGAGGGATGGAGCGTGGCACTTACCTCATCCCCGCTGATGCGGGTGTGGATGCTGCCTTTTCTAGCAGCTGTAGGGTTATTCTTGAAGAGATTTACCTTAATGTGAGTGCTCTCTTCAGAAAAGTTAGGGACCTTTATCCCTGAAGAGTGCAAAATGAGATTAAGAACACAGCTAGCTGTTCCCTCTGTCCTGGACAGGCACCCACTGAATTGTGAAGCTTCATCTGCGTCTCAGACTCAGCTCAATGCTGTGAACAGAGATGCTCCATCTATCTGCCTTTGGACCAGCCTGCAGGGAAAGCAGCCTGGGGACTTTTTTGGTGTCAGCCTGCTTGGGACTAAACCCTGTGTCTTATCTCTGTGTTCCTCTCAGTCTTTCTGCTTCAGGTTTTTCCACTTATATTTTTTCCCCATGAGCAGGGAGTCTTCCCCAGGTCTCCTAACACAGGCATGACTGGCTTTTCCTTATTTCTCTTATCTCAGACAGGTTCAAACCCCAATCCCAAATGGCCATGGCACATACATGCGTCCATGCATGTATAAACTGTAATTACCTGGGAATAAGGAAGAAGATGGTTCTGCAGACACCCATTTGCCATCATGCATCTCTAGGGATGAGCCCGGTCCAAGCATCGCCACAGGGGCCGTGGCATGCACAGGAGGAGCTGTGCACAAGGCAAACGGTTTGGGGATTGCCTCTTTCTAAAACATAATAATCAGAAACTGTTCTTCCTCTAATCCCTTTCATGTACAGGCAGTACCAGCAACAACACAAGGTAAACAATGTTCAGAGAGAAGTGCAGTGTTTAGCTTGACAGGGTCCTTTTACAATCCTTTTAATCTCAGGACCCCTTTGATGTACCTGAGGAGAGCACCTCAATGACTTTGCTCCTGTCATCCTGGATTCATATCAGGTCTTGAGCCCAACTCCACATCTTCCAGCTTTGAAGAAGTTGGGGTCAAAAACCAGCTTTTGACCACAGGAAAACCAAAAGTCTTAAAAACATATGTACAGATCCAAACAGAGAGTTCACTCGGGCACCTGTAATGTGAGGGCTGAACCAGGAGTGATACTAGGAGACACCAGCTCGGAATAAACCCTCACATTCACTTCATCCACTTCTTTTCTGCAGAAGCAGGCTTTCCCATGCCTCAGTTGCACACTGGTATCAAGTGTCCATTCCTCTTACATCGGCACATTCAGCATCTCCTGGGCTCCTTTCCTCAAGTCACGGGAGATGCTGTAATACACTGCAGAAAGCAAGTGAATCCCTTATGTTTCTTTTGCTAAATGCTCTTTAACCATTTCACAGCAGCCTGTTCCTGGAAACTGTGTGAAAAATCAGCACAAACGTCACAGAGCTGCTAAGTTTTCAATACTTTCTGCAGTGCTGAGGCTGGAAAACAATGCATATATATTTTTTGCTGATCCAAGTCCTTAGCAATTACACTTAAAGGATCCCAAAGGGATTCCTAGGTAACCTGCACTATGGTTTCCATGGCAAGAGAGGCAGAGCTTGTACCCTGCGATAACAGATAATCATGGATTGTTAATGCTTAAATTAATTATGCTGCAATTGTAATTGTGAACCAGCTGTCCCTCGTATTCCCAGTAAGACTCTTGAGTTGCTACACAACTCAAAAGGATAAAAACAAACAAGAAGGAAGGGCAGGAACGGTGGTGCTCAGCTGCAGCCACCATCAGAGCTGCAGAATGCCAGAAACCACAGAGTGGAGGAAACCTTCACTCATTACTTCTGTAGCTCCAATTGCTGCTGTTACCTCTGTGCCATAACAAAGCTTTATTCACAGTTTAGTGTTTAAATGGTTCTATGTTCCAACTCTCCAATCTTTGGAGGAAAACTTGAAAGTCCTTGGAGGCTTATCCCTGCTGATACAGAAGGATCCTTTCACCTCGCTGATACTGGCATATCATCACTGGGCCCATCCTGGGCAGATGTTTTTCTCCTCCCAGGAAGGATTTCATTATAAAAAGCCAAAATAACAAATCCCAGCCCCAGAGCCACCTCGTTTTGCTGATGAAATTTGCCATCACCCACTATGCTGGATGATGCTTCGGCACACCAGAGCTTGATTTAATTTTTCCTTCCCTGGAGCCTGGCTGTTAGCTGTTCTGGGTGGAATTCATCTCACGTCACTTGATCTACAGACAGCCTAGATGGTTAGCACAGACTAGATGTCTAACATTTAGACAGCTAAAATTGGGTGAGAGGACGCTGCCAACTGGCGTCTGCTTCCCAGTGAAGCGGGTTCTGGACTTGCGGGCACGGTGCTGGGAGGCAGAGCAGCGTTCCACAGCGGAGCCCCGTCTCCCGGATGACAGGCAGGGTGGTTTAAACAAACCTCTGCAGTTCCTGACGGCCTGCTTTAGCGCTACTATTTTAGGGCTAAAAAAGATATAAAAAAGCAAAGCTTTGCAGGCTGCTCGCTGTCTTTGACACACAAACCCCAGGCTCCGAAAATCAGCTCCACCTCTGTCTTTCTAGCACCGCAGAGCCTGCAATACCACTGGCCTCAGGGTTTTCTTTGGCTTTCTCTCAGTCTCAAGGATGCCACAGATGAGATAGCGCACCACTGAACTACTAAAGCGACATGCAAAGTCACAAATGAAGGGCTATGGCTCTCTCTGCATGTGGGTGGCTCGCGTTAGAGGGCTAGCATGTGGAGTGACGAGTTGTAAAAGCTGCTAGCTCTATAATGCTGGCTGTAGCTGCAGTAAAAGGGAGTTCACTGACCTATTGCCAGGCTGGGCTCAGCAAAACACCTCTGCCGAAGCACAGTCCCAGAAGTGATTCATCTTCCGCCTGGGCACTGAGCAGGAATCGCTTCTTACAATAGAATAGTTAGGGCTGGAAAGGACCTTAAGATCATCCAATTCCAACCCCCCTGCCATGGGCAGGGACACCTCACACTTCTTAGAAACAGATGACGCATATCCCAGGACATCCTTGCTGCCAAAGGGGAAAAGGACAAGCATTTCCTCTGGGCAGAGGCTATGGCACAAAGACCTTACAAGTTAGAAATGAGCCAGCCATAAGCATTTATAAGTGCATCAGGATTCATAATTGGAGCTAAACGAGAAGCTTCAGAGTCACAAAGCTGCTTATCCACCAGCTGCCACAGGCAGGACTCCAGCCCATGCCAATATATGCTGCAGGGAGCAGCCGTACCTGCAATTGCTGAGTGAAGAGTTAAGAGTTAGTGCAGGGAAGAGCGGGATAAAAAGAGTTAACTGTGAAAAGGAAGCAGAATGTGTACATTGTCAGACAGCTGGATTTGAGCTGTTCAGTTTGCAGAGACCAATCCCCTCCCTGGTCATCCTATTTCTGGGATGCGTTTACTGGCAAATATGGAAAACCCCGCATGTGCAGTGGCAAAGCAAGCATTTTCTCCTGCCTCTGCATTGAACTGGGGGTGTGAGATACAAATAAGTGCAGGCTGAGCCAGGGAGCTGAGCAAAACATTTCTGCATGGGAATCCAATTGCTGCTGATGCAGGCAGGTTCATGGGTGTTGACTCCCCCATTTTGTTAGATGAGGGCACTACTTTGATGTACTGGTGTATATATGAAGGGCACACTCTCTCCCTGGACACCATCACATCAGCATCCTCTGAACAGAAGTACCAAAGGGTTGTGACCTCAGATCCATCCCAAAGTGTCTATGTCTGTGAGGGCAAAGCGTAAGAGGGGAATTAAGAGGCGGACAGTCCTGCTCTATTCTTTCTGTCATCCCCCAGATTATCTATCTGTGGTCCTCATATACAACTTTACTTCCTCCATGGTATTGAAGTGATCCAGTAACCTGAGCAGAGCAGAGGCAGAAATGGTCAGCACTGCTTTGGCAGGGGACATAAGATGGCGAATTGACCAAGGCTAACGCCAGTGTGAGGGAGAGCAGTTAAGTCCTCCCCTGGCTGCGAGGTGGAGAGAACCAAATGTGTTTTGTGCTTCTGCAGTGCCCTGCCAACAGAAACAATGACAGTGATGATAATCACTTACAATCTGTTATTATATTAACACGAGCTCAAAAATGGTAAAACCCAACAATCTTCTGAAATGAAGCTAATCCCCCCCAGTGTAAATAACACACCGCATCGCAGTGCTTGGCGGCAGCAAGGCTGGGAGTGGGGGGGAAGGTTCTGCTTTTGAAAGGCTTGGCGTGGAGCAGGAGGAGGGATTTGCTGGAAGCAGCCAGGCATGGATACCTGCTTGCCAGGAGAGGCTCTCTGCAATCCTTCCATTTGGTTGGCTTCCTTTGACCCTGTTGCTAAGCTACAAATATGCCTTTCCAGCAAGCTCCAGCATCCTCGCTCCCACCCACTCCCAAACGCAAACTGAATCAGCCTGCTCAGAAGAGAAACCATCTCTGGCCAGCAATGAGCCTTTTTTAACTCATTTTCCGCCTCTCCCCCCCCCCTCCAGTATCTCTGCAGAGTGGTACATGGTTATAAAGAACACTCACTCTGCCCCATGCCAACCCAACAGCCTCAGGAGCTTTGTTAGGAGGAGTGTAGAGAAATGCATATTATAACATACCAGGTGATGAAACCTGGCACTGCTCTGTTGCAGCAAGAATAGATGAGGATACCAGTGACTCGGAGAAATAGCTACCACCTACCTGCACATACGCTTGCTCACCCTGGTGCGAGCCACGTTAACACTTCAGGACAGCAAATGTTTTATGGAGGGGTGGATGCTTTCTGACCATGTCCTGGTTTTGTGCAGAGCGGTGTGTTGGAGGACTGTCTGCAGTCCTCATGCTCAGTGGTCTCTTCTGCCATTCCTGGGATGCTAATAGGGTCCAAGTCTCATCCTCATCAGGACCATCACAAGTTGTCAGGGCTGCCATTTGGCTCAGTGGAAGGTAATGGATGCTTGAGTTCACTTCAAGCCAGCCTAGGGCAGGTGCCTGACATGAGCCAGCTGCAGTGCAGGTTGCTGCAAAGGGTTCTCTGTAGTCCTCGGGAGCTTAATTTGGTCCATATAAACCTCAGGAAAGGTTATTAAAGCTTTCCCAAACCGCTGGCTTAATATAGACAATATACCGGCCTGACTTTTGCCATTATCGGGATACCTGTATAAGCAATCATGTTTACAGGGAAATGTCCTCTGAAGACTCCTCCAAACCATCCCCAAACAACTATATGACCCAGTATAATCGTTTACTTGCTTTTCATTGACTATCAACCAATTCTAGTTACTAAGGCCAGATTTCTGATCTGCACAACATGGGGGAGTCCATAAGCAACTGCTGTCTTAATTGATGGATCTGGTGGTTCTGCATCCAAGTGCTTCCTTGGCAGATGCTAAGTCTGGAGCTCACATTAACACTTACATGTCATATGTGTTAATGTATGACAGTAAACAAAGTGGGCCCCCGGACTTGCAGGTATGCATGTCCATGGAGGCAAATGGATGGAAATAAGCGTTGAAGTGGCTCAGAAAAGCAGGAGTCCAGCAGCTCTGCTGCCACACAGGGATAAGAGGGACAGAGCTGCCAATGATGCTGCAGGCCCCAAGAACACCTTGGGCTATGGGTCAGTGTGAGGAGGGAGCAAAGTGCTCCTGGCAGAGCCTGGTTCCTTTCTAGTGAACCAGGATAGGGATTTGCCTGCCTTTGCAAAAGCAGAGGCTGCCTTAGGAGCTTTAGGATGCTGTCCTTGGATGAAGGAGTTAGAGGCAACCTGTTTACTGTTGCAGGACAGAGGGAGCAATGGATCTGGGTTTAGTCCCTGCTTTTGCTCTTTGCTCACCTCCAGAGGGGAGATCTTTATTTACACCTTCCTCAAAATAATTCAGTGGGAGTTGCAATTTGAGGGTATAAATGGACTGTTTGGGGTCTGCCTGCCCTGCAGTATCCCAGACCCAGCACATCTCCCATCCCTGCTCCAAGGCAGACTCAGACAGACCTTGAACGTACCTTCTAACTCCTCTCCTTCTCTTTCTCTTCCAGGGTTCAGCTCCCATCCTGGTAGTCATGGTGATCTTACTAAATATTGGAGTCGCCATTTTGTTTATTAACTTTTTCATCTAATTCAAGACTGTCTTGTTTGCAAAAATAACAGTTACATGTATGAATGGGGGGAAAAAAAAATCCCGAACAACAACAACAACAAAAAGGGAAAAAAAAAAAAATCATAAGTCGAACTGTCCTACGACAATTTCCAAGTCTTTTCACAGAAGAACAACAAACGATCGAGTCTCACTCACAGTTTGCCTTTTTTCCTGGGTAATGTTTTTTGGATTTTAGCCAAAATTCTTTGCTTGTATAACACTATGCTGTGTGGCATGGCAAAATGCTATCAACACTCTGCCCCCCAACACTGGAAAGGATGAGAAGGAATCCCAACAAAATAAAAACCTCATTTCCCTTCCCCTCACCCCACAAAAATATATTCGGAACAACAGCAGTGAACCCCAAAACGGAGACTAGATAATGGAGAGGGGACCATGGGGAGATTTTGTTTGATGTACGGGTCCTGGGATGCTCCAGGCTGAGCTTCCCAGGGAAATCCACAACAGCTTTAATGATAAATGGGAGATAAAAGCAAAATCAGGCTTTTCTTCTTTCTCCCTTCGCAAATGGAGAAGCATTGCTGTAAGAAGGAGAAGGAGCAGCACAGGGGAGGCATGAACCCTGTCTGGATGTGAAAGATGAAAGAAGGGCAACGGGCCCCATTTTGTTACTTGTTTTTAAAACAAAGCAGCAATTGGTGTTTTGTGAAATTTCTTGGGGCGGGGGGGGGGGGAACAGGGAGCACAAGGTGTGAGCAGCAGCCCCACCACCCTCCTGCCTTCACTCCTCCTCCTCCCCAGGCTGCTCCCCACCATGGCAGGGCTGGAAAACCACCCACTGCTACTTTTAATTCACAGCAGATTTCTCCTGGGTAAAAAGATGTACCCAGATTCCCCAAAAAACCATGGAGGCACCTTCAGCAACACAAATTGAGCAGCTGCTGGTCATTGTGCTGCGCTCGCCACCACGTGAGGAGCAGCGTTAACTCAAGCATCCCATCCCAAACACAAGCGTCAACAAGAGATGCTGGGGAGCAGACTGGTGGGGAGGGACTGGGGAGAGAGGGCTTGATTCTGATCCACTTCGGATAACAACAAATCATAATAAAGCAAAATGAGGTAAAACTGTCCTTCAAAGGCATCTGGGGAGGAGCACTGGAGCATGTCCCAGAGAGGAGGGAGAGAGTGGTGGGTCTGTCTCTTTACATCTTGCTGTGGACTGTTTCAGACATCATGCTTGGGCTCTAAGCATGTGGTATTTTGCACTTTGTAATGCAGGATGTATATTCCAGCTTCCAACATGTCCCTGTTAAAAAAAAAAAAAAAAAAAAAAAAAAAAGGAAAAAAAGAGGAAAAAAAAGAAAAACAAAAAACCAAACGTCATTGGCAATGGCAGCCTCTAAGGATGTATTATTTTCTTTTTTTTTTTCTATGTCACTTAATTTGTTCGTTTATACCATCTTTGTAATATGCCTGCCTTGATTTTCTCCTCTCCCCTGTCCCCACTGATAATATGCATACTCATTAAAGATGCCGTATCCCTGTTCTGAGCTGTTATGGTCCCCATCACACGAGTGCAGCCTTAGCTCAATTGCTTGGAAGTGGCCAACGGCCCCTTGCTTCTCAAAACTGACTGTACTGGTTCCTTGTCCCCACCATGGAGATCAGCCCTGCCGGTGATCCACCACCACCAGGTATGGTTCAAATGGCTTCAATTTGGGATTTGGTACGTCCAGGGACCAAATTCCACCCTCAGTTCTACCCACTGCAGCACCAGTCAGCAGAATGGGTGAGAGCATGGCAGCAACCCAAGGGTGGGATGAATCCCTTTCCACAGCTATTCTTGGGGGGAGGAAGGAGGGAACAAATCCTCCTCGACATTTCACATACAGAGTTGTTGGGTACAGCCCTGACTTGCGGACTCAGCTTTGCTTTGCTTCTGTTTTAGCTGTTTCTCTGCTACCTTTTCAGCAGATTTCTTATTACATTGCACTGGATTGCTATATTTTTAACCAGAAATAAACTAAGGATTAGAGCATGTGCCAGTTAAATTCAGTTCTTTCCCTTACATGGTCTTACTCCCTCCTGTCGCAGTTTCTCTTCCTCTTTTTCTTCCTTTCCCTTTTCAGGCAGAAGGGCTATGGGTGGACAGGGTAAATGAGAACTGAAGGCAGCGAGACCCCCTGTAACTTTAATTTCATTTTCCACAGTAACTGTCTGTCTTCTTCACACTTTTCTTGTTTTGGTTTGGTTTTAGGTCTTTAGTAATCTTTTTTACTCTTGAATGGTTGCTGCATACTTGAACCAAATAGCAACATGTTGTGGTTGCAGCCCTAGGAACTCATCCGTGTGTTTTGTAACTCTTTGTAAAGACTGTCAAGGACTTTTTTTGTACATTCAGGTGCATGACACAAAGGTCCCACCAGGAGCAGGTTAAACAGTCACATACAAACACGATACTATATTTAGATATATATAAAACAGCAAAAAAAATGCCTCTTGTTATTAATCAAATAAAAGTACTAGTGATTTCATGAGTAGCTTTTTCATGCTGGTGACTGACTGATTACTGCTCTTGCCCGCGTACCAGCAGTTACGTACAAACATAAATGCAAATCAGGTTTTTCATTGCTTTGTTCACAAAATAAAGCTCCAAGGAGCTGAGGTTTGTCCAATATGAGAGATAGCCAAAGACTAATATTAATTGGGCCCCGAAACATGTGCTCAAAAATAATGATTTATTAACCGTGGGGAGCTGAGCAATTTGTCTTAGTTCTGAGCTTTTCACATTTGCCCAAGGCCAGAAATATTCTTAAGAAATAGTCCAGAGAGAGAGTTAATTCAGTATATTTCCCTGTCTTATGAGCCCCAGATTCATGCATCTCTACCTAAGGCACATAAAAATGTCTATCATCGTGGCATATAAATCTATGTAAATTGTCCATACCTGCTGTTTTATGTCCACACTGACAGATGCATGCGAGCAGTTGAAGGTTTACATCATTCTTTTTGGCTGCAGTGGTATTTTTATGTTCCTACAGTGGAACACGCAGCACCTCAAACACAAGGTGGGGCTGAAGGAAGCAGCCCGCCTCCTACCGTGGCAGTAAAGACATCGGGAAGAGGGTGCCTAGCCCTCCCCAGGGACCCTTGGCTGGACCCCACCTGTGTGAGCACTGAGCTGGTTTGATGCAGCATCTTCAGGGAAGGCACGAAGGAAGGAATACAAAAATCCTCTGCCTGCTTGTGCCACATCAGCTTCTCACCAGCCCATCTGGTGTCTGGGTTGCTTGTGCCCAAGATCTACATTCTCTGAGCACGCTGGGATTCTCCAGGGCCTGATCCTTCAGAGATCTTGAGTTGTTGCAGCATCTATTTACCTTGCGTGGAGTTATGAAGCACTGCTGGGGAAAAATAATAATCCAGACTGCAACAAAAGGGGAGGGGCAAGAGGAGAAATACTGTCTTATGACAATGAAGGTCTTAATTGAAACCCAAGGACAAACTATTTGTCCTGACAGGCTTTGGCAAGATAAGGAAGGGCAGAAAAGCAGCAATTTTTTATACCTGTCACAGGGTGAGGATGGCTGCAGACACCTGCACTAAAGCAAAACAGAGCTGAGGCCAGACTGGATCCTGTCTGACAGCACAGCTTCACTGCATGGGGGTAAACTGTTTGCCCAGAAGATGGGCCTTGCAGGCTCTTGACACAGTGACAAGTTTCCCAGGGTAGGGCAACTGGTCAACTCCTTGCACAGCCCCTAAATAAACTGCATCAGTTCTGTTGTTGCCTGCTCCCAACCTTCACAGCAAGGCTCCCTGAGCAGCTCTGCAGCCCAAGGCTTGAATCGTTGCTGAAGGCAACCCTGAGCACAGCAAGGACTAGAGATACCATGCCTTTAAGCAGCAGATCCACCAGGACTATGCTTCCCTCAGAGGCATTTCAAGCTCTTGAGTTCCCTTTATAGGTCTGTTTTAACTAATATTAACCCACAGGCACCTAGATACAGAACTACCACCAACCTGCTTTTCCAGGGTATGTGTATCACTTCATTATCATGCCCAGTGAAGGAGTTTCAACCCCGATAGCTACTAATCAGTGCCTAAAGGTCTGAATACCATACTCAGATACATCATGACCTGTGTCCCTTCACCCAAGGCATCTCGGAAGTCATGCTCCATAACGTTAAAGGAAACCTCACTATGTAGATGCTGGGGGATACTGAGTGTTGCCCAACAGTTTCTGTTGAATGGATGGCCTAGAACTGCCATGGTGTGTTGCACATTCCCATCTGGAAATGTCAGTGGAAGATAAACTTCAGAGAGACTCCCATTCACACATAGGTGTTATTTGCTTAACCACAGTGCTACCTAGTAGACTCACAATCCTTATGATTTGCCTGTTTCCTTTTTATCCCCAGTTTGGGGATAACAGCACTGAGCCTACCAAGGCTCAGGCTTTGTTACAGACACATTTTAACATGGTAAGAACACCAACATCCAGCCCCTTACCTTCCCTACAAGAGCAGCCATCCCCATCCCAGCAGCAGCTGCATTTTGGCATTGGGTGTTTGGTCCTGTTAGAAGAAAGAGCTGAAGAATTACTCCTGCAAGCAGGAGAAGCACTGCTCCCTGACCCCTTCAGCATGGAGCATGTTTCAAAGCCCTTTTCATGTTCATCTGCAGCTCTGGGTTAGTGGCTTATCCTGGCTCGTCCAACACCCCAGCGCCGGGAAGAACTGAACAAAGCTGCATGCCCAGGTCAGCCCAACCTCATGGCAGAGCAATGACAGCCCTGGGAAGCCAACACCCCCCAAACCTTCCTCTCCCTCAGCAGTGGTGTGCTCCCTACATGGAGCTGCTGTGATGCATCCCGTCCTGACTCAGGCTCCTTGGAAGCATGTCTCTTCTAGTCAATGCCTTCTCCAGTCACACTTAGCTTGGCATAGAACACAACTAGGACTATGTTCCAGAGCCCTTGAGGAAAAGATGAAAGGAAAAACTTCAGATTATCGTTGCACACACTCCAGCTCATCTGATGCATCTAGTTCCCTCATCCAACAGTCTCCTCCAGAGAAGGGTGAGGGAGAATTTTTTCCTGCAGCTGTAAAAAGCTGTTCTTCATCCCTGGCACTGCTGTAACCTGGCTTCAGATAAGACCAAAAAGTCATTCAAGGTGTACATCTGTATTTGAAAAGGCAAAAAATGATGAAGTGCATCTAAGTGTGTTTTCCAGTGCCTTGAATGGGCCTTTGCAATGGAGTCCTTTGCAGAGATGCTGTGATTTTAAAACCACTAGTTTTCAAACAAAAACAATCATCATCAGAATCTTGAAAATGCAGATCAGTGACAGATAACCCAATTTTTGCACAGAAAGTCATGGATATCACATGCAGAGGATCAGAATTCAACGAGATCAAGGTATCATAAACTAACCCAAGTGACAGGAGGACACCTGATGCCCTTAGCCAAGAGAACACTATGGATTCTTTCCTAGGTTATTGATAAATGGTATGTTTTCACCTCTCGTCTGTTATTCCACATGGAAGGTACCTCTCTGTCAAACATGTTTTTATCTTGACAATTGGCAGCCTGCTGTATTTGATCTTCGTTACCTTCCAATTAGCCCTGAACCTAGCACTGCTCTCCTGAGAGCTGGCTCCCCTGTGATGCCTCTGCCGAAACAATACCCACAGCACCCTGGATTTCCCTGCACAAGGACAGCCTTCTGGTGTCAACTCAAGCCATCACTTGTTTGCTGCAACAGACACACTTTGATCCATCTGTTGTCCCTATGGACCACAGTGCTGCTCTGCTGGAAAGTGATGCCTTGAGGAGAAGGGTTGAGTCAGGAAGCAGGGGTGAAAAAAAAAAATCCTTTAAGAGTGTCAGCTCACTCCCTCCCATCCTCAACATGCCAGCAGCTACCAAGGTAGGACATTTCACTGGTCATAAATACAAATAAATAGTTCATTTGTAAGGCAACTGCTTTCTTGCCAAACAAGTGAGAAACCGAACTGCGAGCTGTCACACGGAAAGGCAAAATCTGCTACAGCTAATTAAAAAGGAAGAGATTTCTACCGTTATGTGTATCAGGGGTTACAGTGGCTCTCATACAGGTAAGGTATGAAAGGATTCCCAGGATCCTCCAGGCAGTGCAGCCATATCTCAGGGCTGCTGGTGCATCTTACAACCACTACCTATGTAATGCACATTGGGAACAGTGATTCCTCTTCCACAGCAGGAGAAAAAGTAGAAAAGCTATGAAAGGATGGAGAGATACAAAATGACGTAACCAAACAAGTTTATTGTAGAAACCCTTGGAGACACATTCTGGCTCCAGCCAGGGTAGGGAATTTGGGACCAGCAAACCACTGTGATGTGCAGTTTGTCTTGACAGACTCAAACCAATTTTTAACAAAAATATGACAGTATTGTATAGGCTAGCCTGAGCAGAACAAGTGCTCAAACAGCAATCCTGTTCCTCAAGACCCTCCCACAACCTCCAGGAGAATAACAGCACATCCAGAGGATTAATCAAAGAGGCATATTGAGACTGGTCAGCCCAAAAGCACCCAGAGTAGGCAAAACCTAGAGTATGCCTTCTGACATTCTGACGGCCTGGTACATCAGGATGGGTTCTATGGGGCTAACCACTGCTCCCAGCATGTGTTTTCACCCACAGAACAGCCTCAAGATCATCTAGACTGAATCTTCATAGAAAGTCTTTGCCATGGCAAGTGCCACTTTTACCACCTTCTTCTCCTTGGCCTCCGGGCCCACGTTGCTGCGGGCTAGTTTAATCCAATACTGCTCTGTCCGGGCCAGGTAGTCTGCATGGCTCTCATCAAGCTGAACAGAGGGGTGTAGCTCCTCTTCTAGTACACAGTGGGAAGAAGACAAAAAGAGAGGTGACAAACAGTGAATGAAGGCACTGCTCTTCAGCTCAGCCAACACTACTCTTCAGCTAATCTTGTTTAAAAGTAATAGCCTAAAATCCTATCAGTAACCAGTAGAATTTCTCTTCTAACCTGAGAGCAGTGCACTATGAAAACTCGTTTTGCTACAAAACTCACCTGGATGCCAATGAAACCCTCCAGGCTGGCAGTAGAACCAGCAGGTATTGTACTTTATATTAGTATGAAGGAAACATTCATCTTAATTATTACCTCCCTCATCTTCACTCTCCTCTTCAGAGCTCTCCTGTTCCTCTTCTCCTCCCTCTGCACCTTCCTTATCATCCTCCTCTTCATCTGACTCAGACTCCTCCAGCCATTCTTGCGCTTCTTTGATGACAAAGAAAATAAAATAAATAAATAACACGCTGTTTCCCGCTCCTACACCCAGAACTATCATGGAAGATGCCAGGCGAGGTCAGAAAAATGTGCTGCTTAAGAGCCCTGCTCTATTCACTGCCTCACAGATCCATCCACTGTACAGTGCCTGTATCTGATGGGAGCAATGGGAAGAGATGAAATAGCCAGGAAGAAGTGAACAGCACAGAACAGTTGTGGAAGAGAAGCTGGTTAGTGCCAATGCTGACAAGAGTCAGCTCTCCTCCCTAGCACTTCACAGTTCAATGATCATGAGCAAGACTCCTTCCTTTACGACTTTTGCCCATTACCACAAGCAGACTGTGAGCTTTCAGGGCAAGGTCACCTTCTTTTGTGATCACAGAGCTCTGGACCAGACTGGTTTCCATAGTGACAGTGACCGTAAGACACTGCATATCACATAATTCCAAACTTTTTCCTGTCCAGGAAAAAACACTACTCAAAGGCTCAGCACCACCCCTTGAGGAAGCTCCACAGTTGTTTTGTTGGTTACATTTTTTCTTCCCTAGTGTAGCGTTGCAGCACTAAAAGCAGAGAGAGAAATCCCACCATCAGAACTTACTTGGATCCATCTCCACTAGCACCTTCCATTCTTCCATCTTGTGTAGGTCGATGCTGTAGAGGTCACTGAGGGTGAACTGGCGATCACCCACCTCAAACATTCCCCCATACACGTAGAGAACTCCATGTTTCACTGCCAACATGGCATTTGAACGTGGGCATGGCTCCACTTGCTGGCACAAGGCTCCATCTTCCTCCTCCTCCGATTCAGACCTCTCCTTTTCTTCTGCGGGTCCAGAGATCACCTGCTTAATTGTCATGACAGTTCCATCTTCCGCCACCACCTCTTTGACTATTTCCACTGGGCCTTGTGGAGGCTGCTTCTCTATCTCCTCATCGCTAGCACCCTCTGCCTCAGCTTGTCTGCCACGTCTTCGCTTCCTCTTCTCTGATTTTGGTCCCTGTTAACAGGAACAAGGAACAGAAAGAGACTGCATGTGAACTGCGTGCACCTAACAGCATGCACAGCGGTTAATACAAACACTACGGATGCTGCTGGGAGGGAGGAGAGGGAGAATTCAATTGCTTTTCACTACAACTATAAGTCTCAAGTAATAGGTGCAGCCTCCCACTCTGCACAAACTTCTACCAGCCACAAAACAAGGAACAATGAAACTCCTGGAGAACCCACAGCATGAAGTTGCTTCCTCTATTAATGGCAGCGTGTGCTGAAGAAGCAGAAAACAGCTCTTTTGCTCTCTGTCTTGCATGTACACACAAACATGCATACAGTCCAATAGTCTGATGGAAGCAAGAGAAAGTAACCCACATTTTGTGAAACCACAACAATTTCTGGGTGCTAAATTACAGTGCATGACCAGAAAGCACTCCAGGTCTTCAAAGAACTGTGTGAAAGAGCTGGAAAACAGCACGGAAGGCAGAAGCAAACATCTGAGTGCCTGTTTGCCTGTTATTACGTGATTGACTTCTCCTGCTTGAGAACAAAGCCAGAAACAGTGGGGAAGAAGGAACTTCTTCACTTGCACCTCATTGCCCTTGAGAGCAGTTCAAACAAAATCAATGATCAGAGGGCCACATTTCTGAAGTTTTTATGAGCTAAGGTTAATATTTCATCTCTTTAGTAACTCATCAACACTGGGGAAAAGACAGGAGTTTTTTGATCCCAACGCCACATAAGATCTTTTCACAGTAGCTTTTACTGAACTATCTGATGTCAGATTGATACATCTGACCAAGAGCTGGCCTCCAGTAAAACACTGTAAGGATGTTTTCATGCTGTTTTGTTTCATTTTGCATTACACAAAGACCGAGCACATTCAGCCCGACTCCTGAGGAAGGACACTGCTCCTGAATCACTCTCGCTTTGTGCCCAACCATCAGAGCTCACAGGCTTCCTCTCTCCACAAAAGGGTGCCAGTCTATATTCCACTGTGGAAGCAGAGCATGGAGAGCATAAAGAGCTATGTGGCAGAGAAGGAGAGGGGCAGCACGAAGTTAGAGAATTCAATTCATCTCGTACCAAAAATCCACTAGAATTGCACATCACCAGCTTGATTTCTACAGCCTCACCCCATCTTCCAAATCAGTGGGTCACAGATCAATGCAGCATCCACACCCAGTGGCTCAGCTTCTGGAGCACCCTGAGTTACTAGAAATAGAGGCTTGTTCTGCACTACAAGAAAACTCTTTCAGGCCAAAAAAGGCCCAAAGGACGTGTATCATGATCAAGAAGAATGAACCGAATATATCTATGTTAATTTTTAAAATCAAACCTTCAGCTGTCCAGGAAACCAGCGGTTTTTCCTGAGGTCATAGAAATAAATATCATTGAAGAAGTCCCCTTCAATGCTCTCTTCCTCTTCTTCATCATGCACACCTCCAAAGAGAAGTGAGCGGTTATTGGGACCAATTGCCACGGAGAAGCCAGACCTGGGAGTGGGTTTCACTCCAGAAGGGTTGAGCCGACTCCATGCCCACTTGTCTGGTAGTGGATAAAAGCAAATACAAGCATCAGCAAAGGAGAAATCCTGGTTGCTTTTGTATCTCATATGTCCCTCGCTACTCCAGCAAGTAAGTCAATGACCCATTTTGGATTTCTCAGAACTGCACAGTACAATGCCAATCAGAACCACTTATATTTCCATTTCACTCACATAGCTAATTGCACATCCACTCTACCCCTAGAAAACCATTGTGTCTTCAGTAAAAGCACCTGCAGAGGGCTGTGTTCAGGGTGTACTTTCTGGGGCAAGGAGCCTCTTGAAAGATGTATACACCCTTATAAGAGGGTGGAGTTCAAGCAAGGATTACATAAATATATAGCCTTCAAGTACCAAGGAAATGTGCCTCAGTTAACCCAGGAATCCCACTCCATATTCATTCTTTCTACAGCACTCTTCTACTACAGTACTTTACCTGCTGATCTGCATCACTGCCTTAACTCTCAGAATAATTACAGTTCTTTGTAAGGAGACCCAACCACACTTTAAAAAAGGGCTCAGGAGCAGGTGAAGGCTTGTGCTCTAAAATCTTTGCTTTTGCTCCAATCCTTTCTACTCTGGGTTTAGAGCAAATCCCTAAAATACAGGCTGGGAGAAGCACATGCACTGGCTAGGCACTGTGTTTCTGAAGGAACCACAATTTCAATGAGATAAACTATAAATAGTGCATCATGCAAACCGGGTCTGGAATCCAGACAATATATGCGACCCAAACCTCCTTCCCAAATCCTGCTTTAAGACAATCAGGTTTAAAGAAATCAATCACAATTTTAATATGTTAGAAATTCAGCTCAAAGAAGCTTGTCCCATTCCCTCAACCAAGGACAAAATACACTCTTTCCTAAGGAAAGCAATGGCATTCCTATTTCAGAGACATTCACAGATAGAACCAACTAATCAACAATACCTTGGTTAGGTTTTTTTTGTTTTATAATATCCATGCTCTAGGTAATCTAATGAGATCACAACCCAATCTTCTCTCTTAAGAGTCAGTAAGTAAGACACCACTACCAAAGAATTTGTTAAAACAGGAATTTCCAGTGTAGAGATGTACTGGGTTTGCATGGCGAGGTTTTGGTAGCGGGAAGGCTATGGGGATGGCTTTGCAGAGAAGATTCTAGAAGCGGTGCCTGAAAGAGCCAGTGCAGCTGGATCCAAGACAGGCTTGCCACTGGCCAAGGCTGAGCCCATCACTGACAGTGGTAGCACCTCTGAGATAACATAGTTAGGAGATGGGAAAAAGCAAACCAAACTGCACAACTGCAGCCAGAGAGAGGAGTGAGACTGTGTGGGAGAAACAGCTCTGCAGACACCAAGGTCAGTGACGAAGGAGGGAGGATGTGCTCCAGACACCAGAGCAGAGATTCCCCTGCAGCCCATGATGCAGACCATGGTGGTCCATAGCGGAGCAAATATGCACCTGCATCCTGCACAGTACCCCACGCTGGAGCAAGTCTGATGGCAGGACTTGTGACCCCCTGAGGAACCCACGCTGGAGCAGCCGGTTCCTGAAGGACTGCAGCCTGAGGAAAGAACCTACGCTGGAGCAGTTCTTAAAGAACTGCAGCCTGTGGGAGTGACTCACATTGGAGCAGGGGAACAGTGTGAGGAGTCCTCCGCCTGCAGAGAAGAGGCGGCAGAGATATGTGATGAACGGACCACAACCTCCACAAGCCACTCAGGGGGAGGAGGTAGAGAAATAGGGAGAAGAGTTGAGGGTAGGAAGAAGGGAGAGGTGGGGGAAAGTGTTTGTAAGACTGAGTTGTTATTTCTCATTATTCTTTGATTTGATTGGTAATGAATTAGGCTAGTTTTCCCAAGTCTGTTTTGCCCATAATGGTAACTGATCTCTCCCTGTCCTTATCCTGACCCACAAGCCTTTGGTTATATTTTCTCTGCCCTGTCCAACTGAGGTGAGAAGTGATAGAGCAGCTTTGGTGGGCACCTGGCATCCAGCCAGGGTCAACCCACCACCTGAGAACTCCAAAACTGCAAAGATTTTCTGTTGTGAAACAGAAGAGCAGTGATCAAAATGTCCCACACAGACCAGGAACTTTCAAAATGTAGCTTTAATTCCCTCCCACATACAAACCAAAAAAAATTCCTAAAATATCTTTCCTTGTAGTTTTTCCTGAAGCTGCCTGTGCAGGCCAGAGCTTGTCACATAGTTATGCAAGGAGCCTGGAGACCCTCCACTCCATCTCAGACTATTCCAGGACCAACTGGGAGGTGTCAATATAAATGATGCTGTGAGCTAGAAGTGATTCTCTGACAAAAAGTATACCCCAACCTTCCTCCAGAGCTCTGCCAGTTTCTCAACCAGCTCCAGTTCCCCCTGGGGTTTTGCTGTGTCAGAGCTTCCATTTACATCAGCTCTGAAATCAAGTCACCTGGAGCTGAGAACCATGACTACTTACTTACAGCCTTCAGCTGAGGGCTTTGTTCAAAGCCTACTTCCCATTTCCCTTTGCAGAGCACAGCAGTGAGGAATTCTGCCCCTCTTCATTCTCCAGCACACAGAAACAAAAAAGGAGAACACAATTCCTCCAATATCCCCCTGTTTCCTTCACCCTAGCCCCCTTTTCTTTTAAGCTAGAGTCACAGTACACAAATGCACTTTGCTACTCCTGGGAGTAAGAAGAAATACTTAAGCCAACTCATCTGTGTTTAGCCCTAAAGCAAACACTGGGGCATAGTGCATTCAAAAGCGAAATTTTGTTCTAGGCTTGGGTTTTTTTTGCCTGTTATTCAAAGGAAAATGGGCTGCAGCACAGCCCTCCTAGCTGCAGCAGTAGCTTACCTTCCTCCTTGCCTGCACCTTCAACCTTCAGCAGGAACATATCAGTATGCAGAGTGCCTTTGTCAACATCTTTCTTAATTCTCTGCAGAAAAGGGAAAGACAGGGATGCTCAGCAAAACAATTTCAGTGGCCCAACTTTTCAAAGCCTAGGAAGTGATCCATGCCAGAATGGCAGCATGTGACAATCTGATCTCCTCCCACCCCCCAAAAAAACCCTAATCACAGCCTAAACCTGTACTTTCCCATGCTGAAAATCCAAACACTGCGATTGGGCACGGAGAAGCCATGCTATAGTCTCTGTAGTCACACTGTAGCTCTGGAACGTCAGGCAGATCACAACCACAGCATTCAAACCAGGGCTATGTCCTGCGATGAGCCACAACCAGCTTCTGTCTGTGACAACTGGGAAGGGAACAGGAGACTCAAGGTCCTGCCTTTTACTCTGCCACAGACAGTATCAGGTGCTCTCAATGGTCTAATTTAATATCTGTGACTCTGCTTCTCTAGCTGTAAAAGTGAACAGACACCCACTACACCCAAGTGGTACACAACTTTCCATGGGATTTGCAAGACCCTATGGGATTTCCGTCCTTGAATGTTGAGCAGAAGCTCAGAGCATCTGTGGTCTACCATTTGGAAGGCCCAAGTTTAAGTACAGATCTGTGACTAGCACACAGACTCTCAGTCCCTGCCACCCTCTCATCTCCATCCCACTACAGGAGCAGCAGAGGTGACAGCTCTCTCTCTGCACCACAGCCCAACTGCAGCTGTCAGTTTTAGGATTTGGGGCCCCACAGAGCCTTGAGCAACAGTCTTTTCTCTTAAACAGAAGCCCCACAACCTCTCCTGCTAAAGGCAACAGCAGGAGCAGAATCAAGCCTCAGCTGAGGCAGTTAAATGCACCATTTTAAATGTGACTTTCGCTTGCTCCTTTCACTGTAAGCCCCTGTACTCCAGTGCTCACAGCAACATGCAGTATTGGAAAGCAGCACTATGCAACACCACTGTAGGAGGTCTTCTAATAATGTCATTATCCACCCATCCTTCATGCAGAGCTCCTACTTCCTTGTAATTCTGCTCCTCCTGGGGGTGATGGCATTACTGCTTCCAGGTAGTGGATCCCAGCAAAGCTGAGAGGGTTGGATCCAGTTCTCAGGAAGATGAGCAGGGCTTGTATGCACCTGAGAGCACAACAGCATGGTGCTATCATGTTCTTGCTGCATATCTGTACCCACCCTTGTGCCTTGCACTTGACAGGTTTTGTTACTGCAGAGTATGCTACGTTCTTACTGCAGGGCCCATTATCCAATTTGTAGGAATGGCCTTCAATTCTTAGAAAGGTGGAACAGAGGAAAATGTGTTAAAAGCATTGCAGAACAACACTGAAACTTGCATGATGCTGAGAAGCCCCAGGGAAGGCTGATAATGAAGTGCTGGAGAAAACAGAACTGTGCTTGCAGTGCAGCAAAAGGTAAGCTTCAGTTAAGGGCCAGGGTCTGCCTGGAGAGCTGCCCTGGGAAGTTAGTTTGGGGCTGTGGCTCATGCGTCTTCTTGCTCTCTGCATGCATCTAAGCATGCCCATTACTGAACTAGAAAGACACACTCTTTTGAAGACAGGATGTCTATCTACTCCAGAGAGATATTCTGTGCAATCACTTCTACGAAGCCAACAACTGCACTATTCCACCTCCTGCCCTTGAGCAACACAAGTCAGGCACACAGGGATAGGAAACCTGTACGAACAGGCAGTCCTATTTTCTGGGTAAGAAGTTATACAGTGATGACTTCTTCAGCTACTGCCAGTTCTCCAGCACACGGAAAGCAAGTAAGACAAGTTTTTGCATAGGTGTGAGGTTTTGAGGCATAGCTAGAGGACCTGTGGTGTGACGACATGGTTGGAGAGACTAAAAGTTACCTACTTTGAACAGACCCTTGACTGAGAGCTGCCAGGGTAGAAAGGAAAAGAAATACCTTGTAGGAAAGGTGCTGTAAGTATTGACTACCTGAGTATTGGGTACATAGCCTGAAAGCGCCATGTATCGTGGCATTTACAGCAGAGGCTCTCAAGTTCAGTGGGCTGTGAGACGCCACGCTGGGCAAGTGCCATGCTCTGACAATGTCACACTTTGCTGTCTCTGTCACACAGGTCTAGAGGAGCAGAAGCCACCAATAAGCCACAGGCTGCGAACAGCTGGGGTACAGCAGCCTTTTTAGCCTGTCCCACACCTTAAACACCCTTTCAAGCCTCACCTGAGCTCTCAGGGAGGGATGGGCAGAGGAGAGGGAGGGAGGGAGACACAGGCAAGGGGTCCACACCTTACAGCACTGAAGTGTACTCCAGTGACTGCAAAGTGCCTGACTGCTAATGACGACAGAAACAGCGGTTATTTCCATGCCAGTCCCAGGTAGGCTGCAGTTTGATCTTCAATACTAGACAGAGCACACATTCACGTTTGTGAACGCACACACAGGCTGAAGCGTGCGGAAGCACAGCAAGATGCACACTAAAGAAGGGGACATCACAAATACTGAGAGCAGCTGGCTTCACTATCATACAAGCTGTGTAGAATAACTGCGTTATTTTTCTCTTGAAAACCACAGAGCTCCCTGTAGTAAACATGCTACATATGCAACATGACAAAGCTTCTCAGGCTGAGAAAACCCCAATGAGGTGGAGTGGGAGTTAGTTATTTGTTGTCAAAGAGATGCCTGTTTTCCCCAACTCACACTGGCTCAAAAGCAGACACTTCACCAGCAAACAGTACACTGCTACAGGAGACATCAATCCCTTCGCACTCAGGACACCCTCTTGCCCTGAGGAAACTGCTCTGTCAGTCACAAGAGGCTCCTGTTCTCCCCCAATGTCCTCCTTGCCTTGAAGTTGCAGGCGTTTGCTTTCAAGCACAAAACTGGCTTGGATATCCACAGCTTACTGTTTGCATATACAGGTACATAAGCAAGTTGCAAGAGGTTTACAGGCATTAGCTAAAAAATCCCTAGCTCCACTAATAGACAGCAAGATGCCTGTTTATCCCCCTTCAAAGAGCAAGGAAACTGAGGCACAGAAAACTGTTCTTGAGACAAAGGGGAATCAGGATTCCCCATGTATAACGTACTAAACATGTCTGGTAAGAGAGATCAACAGTGGCAAAATATACCTCATTAGCAGAAGCCCTTAGCAGGCAGAACTACAGAGGGAACCAGGCCCTCCAGACATTGCAACTCAGCCCTGCCACAAGCAATCTCCTAGCAGAATCCAATTCAGCTTTGAAAAGCTTGCCACAAGCTTTGTTTAAAAAAAAAAAAACACCACAAAACCAAAAGAAACACCCACATGCTAGTCGTCTTTGGCATCCAAAAGCCTTGCACACATGTAACGCCAGCCGCCCCACGGCTTGTAGGCTGCTCGCACCTGCAAGGTAGAGCAGCGTTAGCCTCCAACACTTCCTGGCTGCGTCCACTGTGCCAGCCAGGCACAGTGTGCTCATGTTGCCTAGCAATAGAGAGCTATAAGCATTGCTTTATACAGCCAAAAATGCAGCTTGATGCTGCAAGCCCCATCCCCAGCACGAGAACTGGGTAAGGACATCTTTAAGATCAGCAGGAGAGCAAGTCTGAGCTCCTTGTGGGGTTCTGAGGTACCTTTTAGGCAGAGCTTACAACACCCACAACATTCCCTTCCTGGTCTAGTGGAATGTGTTCCTGTCCATGGCAGGGGCTGGAACTGAATGAGCTTTACAGGGCCCTTCTACCTCAATCCATTCTATGATTCTGTAAGGGATCACAGAAGTTACCTTTATCTAGGCTGAAGATGAAACAGATGAACACAGGGACACTATTGTGCAAAGAATCACGCATTTCATAGTATCAGGCACACTCTTGTCAATTTGTGCACCACATCTCAAATTAGTCACACTCAGGGTTGTAAAGCTCTTTTTCTACCATTGGCATCCTGGTTGTTAACCAGGTGGTCAGCAAAATCTATTGGCTGGCATAGTCAAAGGCATGTCTGGGTACTAAGGTTCTTGTCCCGGCTCTGTACACAAGTGCCTTAGACAAATCACTTGACTTGTTTTGCCTGTGTTTCTGCTGCCATGAAAGAGACTTTCTTATTCAGGCCACATGAAGGGAATACACCCACATGGTCTGGACTGACAGACATCACTGAAAACTGACCCTGCATGCACAGCTCTGCATTCAAGCCCAGAAAATCAAAGCAGGGACCAAATCTCTGTTTCTGCCTTGCCAGCTCATGAAGCCTGCTGACCAGACTGAAGATGAGATTGATCACCCGCTCAGAAGAACACCCCTGGCAGCAAGCGGATGGTGCTGCTCAGGCATTACAGAGCCCCAGCAGCCAGATGGGTATAAAGATGCCTACATTTCCACCCGTAACCTTACATCACTCTTTTTGCCCTAGGCAAAATATGTGCATTATACCATAGGTACTTTGGTACAGTACTTGAAAGCAGACTTGCAAGGACTAAGGGAACAACAGTACATAATGCATCAGAACTGCCCATTGCATGAAAGTAGCCTTGCCACATCACAGCTCCTCTCCAGCAATGCGACAGCCATATCATGCCCATACTAAAACAGAGGAGCTATTATGATTTCCACTCCCCTCCAAACCAACTCACACCATATACATGCTTGGTAGGAGCTCTGGCCTCAGGAGGCCTCCACACAATTCTGCACCATTTTTCACAGCCCATGTGCAGCTTAGTCTTACCTCTTACAAAGACAGAAGTCTTTATATGACTTGGTAAGTGGCACTTTGCTTGGACACTTGCCTGGTTTCATATGCAAAAAGACCCAGGCTTCATATGACAAAAATGTCTTCACAGCACTCCTGAAAATAGCATCTGCCTCTCTAATTGGAGACACGAATAGCCCTACTCCTGTTCCTGCCCAGCTCCAATTAAGTATTGTCTCCTCCACTGTCTCTCTCTTACTTTTTCAAGAGTATCCCAGTCAATGACTCTGGGGGAATACACAAGCCAAACACGCCTTCTTCACTTCAGAGTAAACCCAGAGGGACTTAGCTCCACAATAGGCTATAAGCAAAGATACAGTGAGAATTAAATAGCCACACATTAATGAAGTTGCGCTCTCCAAAAGAGCTAAATCTTGCTGAATTAAGTTTTGAGAAGCATGCTAGATGTTTGCTGCCTTTGCATGTCAGGAAAGCTGCAGAGAAAATTCTGTCCAGTGCTTTGGTCAGTTTATAGCTCGGCTGCATCATTCCTGCCTGACAGTTCACTTGTGCTACAGAATACACAAGCAAAGTCCCTGTTCAGAATGGCATAAAGGGAAGCAGAGTTAGCTCTTTATACTACAAAGGAAGTAAATTTGTAACAGGAGTGGCTGTTTCCATCTCAAAGCTGTTCTCCAAACTGGAGAGAATCTGCACACAGCTCTTACCAGTTAAGGGCCCTGCATGAAAGCTGAGGGCAGCTGTGCCTTCCCCCATACCTTCCACTTCTTCTTTATTAGCTTGAAACAACCCAGAGCAGAGGAACAGAGCTTACCCTTATTAAGTGGAACAGAACCAACTGCAAACATGCATCAACTTTTATATTTCCATGGGGCTCAATGTGCACTTGAAACCCAGCTGCTTTCAGTAGCCATGAGAAATCCACATCTAGTAACACAAACAGGCTCATGCTTCCTTCCCACACTCAAGAGTGAGAAAACAGGACAGGAAAGGAAGAGGACAAAGCCCTTTTGGGTAGAAAACGCCTCTGTGTTGTTACTGCTATTTAATCAAATGCACATCTGACGAGATGGAGCCCCAAACGCAGGCCATGAGGAGGCACAAGTGCTTCTAAATATATAGACAGACTACCTTCTCTTCCCTTTCCCTGCCTTTCCTTGTTCATTTATTCACATCAGAAGAACAACATGTCTTCCTCCCACAGCAACACACTGCTGGAAGCAATGCCTTTCCACTGAGACAGTAGCAGCAGGATCTGGGTCTTCTGTCTGCATTTGCAACATTAAAGCTTTTGCAGAAGCCTTTTGCTCAATGAAATATTTACTTCCTCCCACCCAGCATGCAGACAGAGGTACTTGGTCATTGAGGACATAGAGTCTAAAGCGCTACCTAGTATAAATTACCATGATTAATAAAGCAAGAAGCAGAGCAGACGAAGCCTGGTGCTCATCAGAAGTCTTCTTCGGCTTACTGAGTTTGCTAACTAGTGCTGCTCCCTTAACCCTTTGACTGATGTAAGAAAATACAAGTCCTCCAGCAACCGCTGCTTAAAACTTGCAAGTGCTGGAATACAGATGAGCTCTACCTGGGAATGCTTTAAGTTGGCAGTAACCACCACTATTGACAAAAAATGTAATTTCTCCCAGTTTCTACCTCTATGATATCACCTCCTTATATTGGATTAGAATAGCAGGGAAAATGCTGAATCCATTTTAATGAAGACAAGGTCCTCACTTAGCACACAACTGCCTGAAAGAAGGCACAATCAGAAGAGAAGATGCCTCTTTTTGTGGCAGTACAGGTTCACGGCAAACTGTACCATTGTGTACAAACAATCCAAGGGCATAACTGCATATTTGCTTAGTTTTAGCATCAACTCTTCAGTTTAGAATCCAGGAAATACTGCACCATCTTACCACAAAATCTCTCTACCTGTTTGGAGTAGCCTCCATAGATGATTATGCTGCCCTCAGGATTGGCAACCATTTGACACCCAGATCTTGGAGTAGGGCCGATCCCCAATGGAGCCAGCTTGCTCCAGGTGAAGGAGTCCAGGTTGAAGGCATACACATCATTGTAATAGATGTAATCTCTAGGGAGAGCAAATTAGCATATCACAGGTTTTTGTAATGGTCACTCATTTAGGACAGGATAAAATACCACGGAAATAGCACGAGGAACCTCTGAAGAGGTGCAACACCTTATTCAACTTCTTGCATTTATGGCTTTTCTCCTTCCGTAGCAACCTACACACTACTATTTCAGTGCAACAATTTGCATTTGACAAAGCTCCTTTAAGCAAGACCTCCCTGGGTTCTTTTTCACTTACGATCATTCTTTACTACAGAAACAGAGGATTCATCAACTCTTTCCAGTTAACACGGTCCAAGGTAACTTAAACCAGAATACAAAAGATCAAAAGATTAGGGCCAGTCTGTCATGGGGGGTGGGAAAAATACACATATGCCCTGTTCCCCTTCCGCTACCCAGCTCACATACTGCTAGTGGAAAATGCTCTCCATAGGTTAAACCCCCAAGGACACAGTCAAGTCTAGAGTGGGCTTTTCAACTTGCACTGCCCACCTAGGGACTGCACTTATGCTGCTTACTGTCTCTGAGACACTACATAGCCCAGTTCTCTTCACAGTCCCCATGACAGTGTAGCTGTGACCTCACACAGAATATGAGAGCTACTGAAGATGTTTTGGGAAGACAAGGCTCTTTGACAAGATACAGAGGCCAAAAGGGATCTATTGAGCTTTAGATACAAGGATAAGCAGCTACTTGAGTGATTAGCTAAGTGGTACAATGATTTCTCAAACACTTGAAGACTTTAAATCAAGATCACTTGAATTTCTAAAATAAAAGTCTAGTTCAGTAAGAGTATTGCTGAGGATAATCCCTCCATTAAAGCCCAGCTTTCTGTTACTGGGGAAATTCCGTTGTCTTTTTTAAAGAGGATTCTATACCATCAGCCATCCTGCGGTAACCCACCTTGCGCTCTCATGGAAACCTCCAAAGATGATCAGCTGTCTTTTGCAAGCAACCATTCGATGTCCACTCCGTCCAGAAGGACCTCCTGATGCCCTGAAATACAAAGAAATTCCACATATCAGCAAAATTTCCTTTCCTGTTAGTGTGCCAGTTCATTTTTATTAAAGTCTTCAGCAGCTGGGCTGTTTGAGTTCAGCTTCTGTTCTCCAGGAATAGGAAACCATGGGGAACCTCATTGCCTTAATACATATGTATGATTTTCTCCAGAACAGTATGTGTGCTCTTCCTGTAATTCCTGGTATTTGCAACACAGGCATTTTGCAGTAACAATTTTATTCCTAGTGATAAGCCAACATGTCTCAAACAGCACCCAAAGTCTTGAAGTCTTTTCTGCTATGACTCAGAAGCTAATTTGTCAGGAGAGTTTAATGAAAAGCAGTTAACTCCCAAAATGCAAGAAAGGAACTCCAGACAGAGATGTTTTCTCCAAGTGCCAAGAAAGAGCAGGAGACTGGCTCAGACATCCACTCCCCTTCCATGTCTTAGGAAATCATGTACCCATAACATCTTCACTCATTCACCAGCAGATATGAGATGGTATCAAACTAGTAAGAAGACTTTGTAAATTACTTTGATTACTGTGTGCAGTTCTGGTGGCCTCAACATCAGAAGGAAATGGAGCTGTTTAAGCAAGTCCAGTGGAGGCCATGAGGATGATCAAGGGCTGGAGCCCCTCCCATATAAAGACAGGCTGAGAAAGTTGGGGCTGTTCAGCCTGGAGAAGAGAAGCTGTGTGGAGACCTCAGAGCACCTTCCAGTACCTGATGGGGGCTATAAGGATGCTGGAGAGGGCCTCTTCATTAGGGACTGGAGTGATAGGGCAAGGGGCGATGGGTTCAGACTTAAACAGGGGAAGTTTAGATTTGGATACAAGGAAGAAGTTCTTTACTGTAAGGGTGGTGAGGCACTGGAACAGGTTGCTCAAAGAAGTGGTAAACGTTCCATCCCTGGCAGTGTTCAAGGTCAGGCTGAACAGAGCTGTGGATGACATGGTCTAGTGTGAGGTGTCCCTGCCCATGACAGGGCGCTTGGAACTGTATGATTTTAAGGTCCTTTCCAACCCAAACCATTTTATGGTTATACGATTTCCTCAACAACAAAAGCATTGCCACAAAACAAATCATTGTTATTATCTTGTACACTAAAAGGCAGCTACTCTGTTCTTTCAAGCCTTCCTGACCTTTCAGTTAAATGTGCTACTTCCATTTCCAGGAACAAGAAACAATACTCCATTTGTCACATCCAAAGACTTCACACGAAGCTAGGCAGCTGGCAATGACATACCTGAGAGGCAATGAAGATGCACCTTCCTTCATGTTCACCTACAAACTGCACATTAGATGAAAGAGAACAAAAACACCTTCAAGAACTCTCAAAACAAAGGCAACTTTAAACCAAACTGCAGCAAAAACAGGGTTTGCTTTGTGTGCTCTCTGCCCCCGTCGATCAACATTTTCACTCTAGCTGAGAAACCTCACAAAAGCGCACACAGCAAGACTGCTCAAATAGGCAGTGCTAACATGTGTTAAGTGGTTGAAGAATCAGGGCCTAAATAAATGAGAAACCGGCTCACCACTGAAAACAACAGCAAACCCTAAACCCACAAACATACTGATACATTTTAACTGGCAGCAGGTAGCTGTAAAGTGCAGAGACAGACTTTTGTGGAGAGGGAAAATGGGGGCCCTTATTCACCATCAAAAATGACAATCTTACACGAGTTGTAATGAAAAACTCCAAGCAGAACAGCAGCATTTGGGTAAGACTGAATTAATACTGACTGCTTGGACTTTTTATCCTAACAGAGAGTAAAGTTTTCTAGGTATTTACTGGATTTTTAAGTATCACCCAGCACAACAGCACCTCAGCATTAATTTCATCAAGATGTGAAATCCTTATTTTCTTTTCTGTAAAAAGCACCCAAATTATTATTCCAAACAATGATTCCTTTCAAAATACTTTTTTTTAAAGGAAAGAAGGAATTAAAAATCAACATTAGCAATAAAATGCTTTTCTCAGAGAATGCCTTCTGCCTTTCTTCACAAAAAAGTTCCCTCCAAGTCAAAAATCAATTCTGAATAATAAAAAGTTTATTCATTAATGCGTGTGTTCTAATAAATGAGTTCCTACAAGTGTACAATTACCTCAAAGTCACAAAGAAAAACACCCAGTCTAGGGCCTGATCTGAATTCAGAGAAGTCTCACTGACACCTGCACCACTTGCTCTCAGTCACAAGACTCTTCCCTCTTTTCTTGAGACTAGCAATATAACCTACAAGAACAGATGCTGAAAAACAGCTCAAGGAAGCCTCACCCTGCACACTGTATCCTCCCAGCTTCCTTGGCCTTCCCCTTACACATTGCAGAAATGACCTATAGAAGAATGTCTACAGCCTTTGATGTACGTACCGGCCCTCCTAAACTTGCAACAATTGCTCTGAGAAAGCATTTTTTACATAGAGCTATTCACAAACCCAAGGTCCTTTGACTCCAGTCTCCACACAAGACACTTGAAAAACCAAATGGCATAGTGAAGGAAGACAGGCAGGAACACGTAACCATGCTGCCACTCCAAAAAGCACTTCATCCAAGCTTGAAGACTCATTTCCCAAATGCAAACTGCGTCTTTTCACCTGTATCATTGCTCACGGTCCAAAGCAAGCATTCTGGAAATGATTTCACAGACTTTATGATTAATACTCCACTTCCTGGGGTTGACACCAGAAAGCAGACGTGGGAGGGAGCTGTAAATTCTCCAGACTTTTTTTAAAAATAGAATAAAAGACAAGTCTGGGTAAGGACTGGCTCTACACATGTACAGCATGAGTCTGATCAGAACTGCTCCATGAACAATTTGCTTTTGCTTGTGGAGTTACCCTGGGACTTACAGTAACATAACAGACCTAAATTCAGCCCCCAGATTGAAGAGTTACAAGTCACAGTGGCTACAGACTACCTAAGCGAGTTACCTTTTCATTGATTCCTTCATCCAGAGGATGCTCAGATGAATCTTGGAGTCTTTCCATAATAATAAAAGTGATGATGCATAGAACACCCCATCAAAGAGGCATTTCAGGATAAAGCACGTTTATCCTTCCATACTCAAGGCAGCTGAAGGGCAGGACTTCAGTTCTATATCCTACACTTGTGAATGTTCAATGGCACACACAGAGAGCGTACTCCCATGTCTACACACTCAGGAAGTACGAGTGAATACGCAATTGCCACAAGGCACAAAATCCTCAAATCAAATCCCTTGCAAAGTCAACCAAAAGTTGCACATTTGGATCCTGATCTACTAAAGCTCATAAGGCTCCCTTCTGGGCTGATTGAGGAGGTCTACTTAATGGGACACAAAAATACTCTTCTTTAAGTACTACTGCACTTTTCTACTTTGCATCACAGGACCCAGTCTTTCTGGTGACATAGCATATAAGCAAGAAAAGCCATCAATCAGAAAACAAACCTATGCTGACAGGCATCCTGCAGCACAGTGACTGTTCCAGTACTCTCTTGTAAACAGCATTAAACATGCACTTGCGAAATGCTACCCTGAAGTATTTATAGCACCACATCTCACAAAACTGTTATGGGAAGTATCATTAACATTCCAGTATTAAAGGGAAGGGAGCTATACAGACTCAAAAGCAGATAAAGATCCATAGAGAGGAGGGATCTGCCAGCTCCCAAGCACAGCTCCAAAGCATGATGCTCCCTGTATCTCTTTGAGCAAATGCACAGGGCCACAGAGCTGAGTAAGAACCTACTCTTTAAGAAGGAATAAAGCAATTAGGTTAAAACACTGCTTAGCTCTAAGGCAGAATTCATGCACTGAGGCAACCTTACGTATCACACACATGACAAGGTGCTTTCTGTAAGTCAAAGTCAGTTGCTGGCAAGTCCTCTAAAGGGCTGGGATTTGTTGTATTTGCATGTGTGTGCATGTAAAATGCAAGTAAATACAGTTAAATGTTGCTAAATATAGCAAAGTTTAACTCTGTCAAGCAGGCTGGCACCACTGTGAGATAATGTGGCACCATTATCTCAGTGCTGAGATACTGGAGATCCACTTCCCCAGCAGCCTTTGCAAGCACAACACAGGGATGCTACGTACAGGGATGAGTTATTCAAGGTTTTCTCTCTAAAAGTGTTTTACAGCTAAGCCTCTTACAGAACCAGAATGATCTGTGGCATGAACTGTCGGCCAGGAAGGTCAACATAATTGTCTGAAATCTAAGCTGTGGGGCTGAAATAACTAGATTTCCTAAAACTCCAAGTTCGGATTGCAGCAGGGCCATCTTAGCTGTTCAATTCACACAAAGCAGTACATTCAAACCCACCTGAAAAAGGGTACATGTGAGTCTTCCCATGTGAAACAGAAAGACAAACTGTCTCTCTTGTCCAGACAATTCTTAATGAACAATTACGATATTCTATTATTTGCACTAAAATGATGTCTTCCAAACCCAACTGAATTTACTCAATACCAGTCTGTACCCCAGATGTCTATTACCAGGCATTTATTCAGGTAACACTGCTACCACATTGGAAACATGGAATTATTGCCTGGTCTACTACATGAGGGCTTATTGTACCAGGGCTGGAGCCCCACCATGACCCAATAAGCCTACGCATTTAGTTCTCCTTTTACCAAAAATTTACCAAACAAATCTTGCCATTTAGCTTTCCCAAATACATTCACTCTCCCAACACCACTAGCCCCCAAGCTGATACCCAACTGTCACCAGTCATCCCAGCTGGGTTAGTGGCTATCCAGAAAGCGCTAGACTTCAGAGAGACATGAGAAATCTATGTGGAAAAATGACAGCAGCAATGGGATTCCCTGGCAAGAAAAGCAAAATGCTGAAGGAAGTGAAATGCAGCAGGTGTTATGATCAGTTCTAAAAGAAGCAGGAAAAAAGAATCCCTCATACAACTCGGGGATCATCTCTGCCCTACCCTATTCATCTTTCCAAGCAGACTGTAATCAAGATGCCACATGGAAAAGCAAAGAGGCAGCAGAAACCAGATTTTCACGCTCAGTCAGGTTAGCATTAAAACAAAGACATCCCCTCGCAGCCTTCTCTGCCAGATGCTTCATTAATGCAGCTCCTGGAGCTCTGCCCAAGGATGGGGAGGAGATGCACTTTGTTTTATTCAAACACTGGGACCAGGCCACAGTCGCTTTCAGAATTCTTTCAAGGCTGAAAGACAGACATCCACCCAAACACATCAAGAACCTCAAATAGAGTAGATCTTGCATTGGGCAGGGCGAAAGAAAAGATATCTCTTCAGGGCATCAAACTTGTGATGCTCACTTAGAAAATGTCTGTACTTTTTCCTACCAAGAAACAATGAGGCATCAATGTCTCCAAATGCATCCTTCCTCTGTGACATGGCAGCCAAAAGGGCATTCGACAACCAATACCTAGCGATGGCGCTGAAGAGCATGGTACCTAGAACTTGCTCCATACGTGGGACTAGGAGCTCACCTTGACAATCTGCCTCCTTCCTCACTAGCTGCAACAAGCCGCCACAACAAAATCTCTTGCCATGGTTTTAGTCCACTTGGGTCCTGGGATTGCTGGGGGGCTCCTGCAAATCGCAGCACATGCAGGTTTCATGCTTAGCTGCAGGGAGGGAACAGCTGCTTTTGCAGTTTAAGTTACACTCACCATCCCTGAAGCTGCTCTCCCTTGTGGGATAAGATGCAGGACGAGCTCACAACCACCTCAGTTCCTCTTCCCAGGCAGGCCAGGTACTATAGTATTTGTTTTGGGAGTGGAAAACCCTAAATTAGCTTGACAGCAACACATCTGCAAACCCACGAGAGAACAATTTGTGCCATGGGTGGTGGAGCTAATGAAGCCGCAGCTGGATTCTCCGATGGCTCACAAAAACCAATCTCCTACCCTTACTCTCCCTGCAGCTCGGTATTAACACTGCTTTCCCACGAGAATTTTTTCAACCAGGAGTTTGGTTGAAATGTCAACCCTTTCTCTTAGCAGGGACTCTGTAGCGAGCATCATTTCCTCCCCCCTGCCTAATATGAAACTCGTAGGGATATAATGCATTTGAAATTCATCCCCTTCACTTAGGTGAGATGAAGCAAGGGATTCAGCAGTTATTTTGGGGGAGCTGGGAGGGGCACACTCACTTTCGCAGTTATTACGTCAGCTTCTGCCTAAAAACAATACGCAGATCAGCCTGCAGTGACACGTCTTTTTAATCCTTGCACCTCTTAAAGAGCCTTCCCTTGTTTGGGAGGGTTTCTCTTACCCCCACTTCTCGAAGACAGGCAGGGCTCACTAGAGGAAACCTGGCTTCCTGTAACATGGCAAATTACAGCTGTTACCAGATTAACACTGCCAGCTCTGGAACCAAGAACCACAGTGCTGGAGAGGAACCAGCCGCTTACGAATCAAACAGCTTTCCCTCAGCCTCCCAGAGCATGCAAAAGGACTACCCTGGATTCTTGCAGAGCAGTCAGCTGCCAAGATCCTGTGCTCCAAAGCATCCTCTAACACAGCCTGTCTTGGACTCCCTGAGATTTTAGCACTTTGGCTCTATATGCCCTCCTGCACTTTCCACACCAGATTCCCTTCAGTGTTACATTAACATTAGTAAAATTAAACCTCTAATTTTTCCCATTATGAGGCAATATCAATCCTGCCATTTTGCAGGGAGAGGGGGAAAAGGAAGACAGGCAAGATGATTCACTATGTGGCCTCAGGCATGGGCCAAGGCAGAGCCAGGGTATCCGTCTCTGCACAGCTCAGTCTTAAACAACCCTCTCAATTACTGTGTACGAAGAGACACAGACAACAGGCTGCTTTCCCCCAGTGCCACCTCAAGGTTCAGCTGCACCAGACTCAAAGCTGGGCTCTGACTAATCCCACAGTCAAGATAATCCCAACATCCAAGAGAACCAAAGCCACATCTCCAGCCTCTCAGTCCACTGGATGATCCATGAGACCTTCTCTCAAATAAAAGCAGCATAACCAAGGAAGCCAAAAGTTAAGGAAAAAGTAGCAGAGGACTTCAGGCCACGTTCACAGAAGATACTAGACACCTTAACTCCTGTCAAAAACTACCAGGGCTTTTGGCACCTATTTACTTGGACAAGTCTGAATGATTGGCTTGTTTATCCCAAGGAATATTGAGGCAGCAAATGCCAGTTATCAGGAGTGAAGTTGGCCCTGTGGATAGATCCAAGCTGTCTTCTCAAGCAATGGTAAAACTGGGAGATCCTTGTATTGGTCTTGTACAGCCCAGCCAGGAGGAGCCCAGGAGATGGAACAACAAGTACTGCTTTGAAACGGGCAGAGTGCTATTCATGATACTGTTTTCTTCAGTTTAGTAACACCCAAGCACACCCATGCTCCAAAAAATCATGTATTAAACAAAATCATTTTGGCCTCAATAAACTTGGAACACAACTCTCGTTTCCATTTCTTAGCAGAGGCTGTCCTTTCCACCATTTCTAGGATGGGCAGCCCTGTACTGAATGGAGAGATGAGCAGACAGCTGGGAAACCACAGCACTATACGAGGAATCAAACTCAGATCATGCTGCCACAGTTCCTCATGAGGTCAACACCACTGACTTCAGAGCACATCACAGAATCATAGAATCACAGGTTGGAAGGGACCTCAAGGATCATCTGGTCCAACCTTTCTTGGCAAAAGCATGGTCTTGACAAGATGGCCCATTACTTACTTGATCTGCTCCCAGGTCTTGGTAGCCAAATGCAGTACCCAGAGATCCTTGTAATGATAGAACTGCTCCCCACTGGGAGATGCAAACTCCCCACCAAATACCCACAGCTGCCCGCCGGCCGTGGGCACCACTGCTGCCTGTCAGGAGAAGAACGAAGAGCTGGATCAGACCAGGGTTCAGAAACTAGAGACAGAAGAACTTTATCAGTCAAATGTGCAGCTGCCTCCAAATAACAGGGAGCAGACAAGTGGCGGCGGCTGCTGCTGCCTAGTTTGACAGAAGCAGCTCTCTGGGGCTGAAGGAAGGGGAATATTAAATGCAAGTTATTCATTGTTACTGTCCCTACAGCAAAAGAAAGCTGGCCAAGCAGCTGGGCTCTTCACACCTTCTAGCATTTTGAATTTCAGTTACACAAATTAAAAGTTCCCTGGGAAGCCTCTTGGGATTTAGTTTAAACTAAACAATTTAGTTTAACAATTGTTTAAATCTCTCTGCTCACCAGAAGGAAACCTCCCCGCAGCTAAGGCTCAGCAACCTTTCACCCATCCTTTAGTCAAAGGAACAGGCATACTAGGGGTGATGAGACCTGAGACATGAGAGGAACAGGGGCACTTCCTTCCTCCAAGACACATCTAACATCCCAGCACCAGGCAGGCACAATAATGCAGAGGAAAGTCTTTTGGAAAAGGCCATTAACAGTGCGCAACTGCCCTTCACAGATTCGTAGATTATAGAACAACAAACAGTAAAGAAGCCAAGCTGCAGCACAAGTCCAAACCTGAAACCTTCCAACACCTGAAAAGCATTCCTGTTCCCTCTGAAGAAACAAAAACAAAACAACCACCCCTCCCCGCCCCCAAAAAAACCAACAACCACCCCCAAAAGCCCCCAAAAAAACAAACACAGAAGGAAATGTGCATCATTTGGACAAGAGGAGACTGTTAGTGCTTTGATTAGGGCAAGTAGCAGAGAGAAGAGTATCTAAGTGGTTTTTAACATTTTTTTTTTTGTGCATCGAACAGCACCAAAACACTGCTGCAATGAAAGCTGACAGTTAAAAGCAGGGAGGGAAGAGCAAGACACTAATTCATTATAATTATCTGCATAAGCACTAAGGAAGAAGGAAGGAATCCCAAAAAGGAAACTATGTGACTGTGCAAATTTCTTCCTTGATGAGGATCTCTTGAGTTGTTTACACTATAAACAAATTCTTCCACGTGTTTTTTCCAGGGTACCCATCAGAGATCAACACTGGGATAATGATCTCTTTCTTCAGAAGGGCTCTACAAGCCACCTACCTTTCCCAGCAAACAGCAAAGATTCTGAGCACCAGACACTTGACCATACCCTGACAAACCAGCCTATACATGCAGAGACTAAACACAAGAGAAAATATGCATGTACCTGCGGACAGGATCTGCAGAAAGTTACTTAAACAAAGGGGATACAAGCCTGATTTTTACAGGCATCTAGAACTTAAAAGCTGAACAGAAAGGCAGATGCAACAGCCCACTCATACTTGTGTGTGACCTTCTGAAGAGCTGTCTCAAAATTAATTACATAGCCAAACCTCTCCTCAAAAAACTGACAACTCCCATCTACCGGTATTCTCACCTCGGCTCTGTTAATCTGGACTTCATTACATCAGTTCAACTCATAACTGTGTGTCTGAGATCAGAGATGACAAATAAGACTGAAAACATGCTCACACAAACCCACAGACATACTTCTGTTTGCTTAATGCACAATATACATTAAAAATTAAGTCACAAGAAAGATACCAAACCAGTCAACTAACGAGGCTGAACTGTCTCCTGTGTGACTATAATTATGAGACAGAAAACTCACTGTTGAAGCAGGACTCTCATTTGACTTTTGCAGTAATCCAGCTGCAGCTCCCCGATGCACAGCCTGCCTGTTTAGCTCATATTCAGCTGCTAGACAGCCACCTGCTGGCTACCACCACCACCCAAGCATCTCTCAACTCCACACCCACAAAGCAACCTCCTTATCTCCTAGGGAGTGTCTGAATTTACAGTTTCCTTTTGGAATCGGGCCTCTGAAATCAAGTTTTACTTTAAGCACCACAAGACACCCCCAAAAATCAAGTCAGAACCTTTCAGGACACACAGCTCAGAGCAAGACTGGCATTTAAGTGTAGCACAATGAGGCTGCTGGATCTTACCAGGAAGCTCTAAAGACCTTTGGCCATGGGTAGGAAAATAACATTCACATCCTGTATGGCAGCTTTTGAAGTGTACCAGTCACCCAGCCACTTGCTGTGATAGGTAAGATAATCTACCAGACAGCTGGAGAGGGCCAAAGACCTGCAAAAAATACAAGTCTTTGGTCCAGTTTCTAACGTGGTGCTCACATAAAGTAAACAAACACAAATCCTTCATCATCACAACCAGCCAGTGACCTTAATGACACAGGTACAAGAGGTGAATTCTAGGGGAGTATCATGATATCCCAGAGAAAATTTAGGCAACTTTGTGACTTGCCTTTGCAGACTAAAGAGAAATAGCCCATCTGACAAGGAACTAAAAAATTCACAACCCAAAGGCAGGACACACAGAGTCAGTGCTAGTGGTCTGCTGTGTTATACAGCTGAGATACTTTGCAAAGGCCAACTGCTGCATTCTTGCAGGGACACCCTACAATAATGGGTCTTGCACACTGCTGGAGCAGCAGTATCTGTAATGCCCACAGATATAGGCCTGTAGGCATTAAGGAAACAATAATGCATAGTAACTCTGCCATTCATAGCACTTTGGTTGAATTTGAAGTTATAACCTGACCACCATTTTTGGAAATACACAATTCTGGTTGAGCTGGTCCCTACATTATGCAGCAAAGAGAGTTCATCTTCAACAGAAGTCTCTCCCTGAGTCTGCCAACCCAAGAGATACAACCCCAATCTTCACACTTAACATTTCCAGAGGCTACCCAATGATGCTTCCAGAGAGCACAAGCCCTGTGGATGGGCTCGTACAGGCCCCATCAGCAGAATTGGTGAAGCGACACCATTAGAAAGGGAACAAAGAGAAGCCAGAAACCCTGGGTGGGAGGAAATCAACTCCCATCCATCTTTAGTGCCACGTTAGAACAATTTCAGCACCCAGTACCTTACCTGGTGAGCACATCGCCTTGGTGGTGGGTTGGGGATCTCTAATTTAGACCAGCTGTTCTTCCGGATGTTGTAAACATACAGGTCGTTATACAGATACGTCTGTTAGGAAGAGAAAACAGACATTACCACAGCTCTCCATCTGACAGGACCAGTCTGCCCAAGCACAGGCACACCTGAGGGATACCTGTGAATCTGGGGAAGAAGGAGCCCAATACCAGCTTTGCAAAGCAACAGCTCTCGTGCCTTATCAGGCAGGGAAGGACAACAACCTCCTCCACTAGGCTGGGAGTCAAAGTGATTCACTGGACTGGACTGTTCTTTCCCAAACCCTTGGTTAAACCTTGAGATACAAAGACTTAAGAAGCTGGAAGTTTAACACAGATGTGCAGGTTACAGTTGCCCAAACTGCTACTCAATCCCAGAGACAGGAACAAGTTAAGGTAGTGAAGCAAGCAGAATTAGTTTAAAACACATCACCCTGGGTGACCCTAAGGCAGCCAAATATCGCTGGCAGGCTTGAGTTTTCAAGCTACAGTATGTTCAATTTCGTAGTGTCATAAGGACCAGTTTGTCTCCAGGAACAAAATAAACAATTGCAATGTGCAGAAATCATAGAATCATAGAATAATTAGGGTTGGAAAGGACCTTAAGATCATCCAGTTCCAACCCCCCTGACAGGGGCAGGGACATCTCCCACTAAACTATGCCACCCAAGGCTCTGTCCAACCTGGCCCTGAACACCGCATTCACCACATTCACAACCTCCCTGGGCAACCCATTCCAGTGCCTCACCACCCTTACAGGAAAGAACTTCTTCCTCATATCCAATCTAAACTTCCCCTGTTTAAGTTTGAACCCGTTACCCCTTGTCCTCTCACTACAGTCCCTAACGAAGAGTCCCTCTCCAGCATCCCTATAGGCCCCCTTGTGATACTGGAAGGCTGCTATGAGGTCTCCATGCAGCCTTCTCTTCTCCAGGCTGAACAGCCCCAACTTTCTCAGCCTATTTTCAGGCAGTAACAAAAGTGTTCTCTTGCAAATATTTGCTACTGTACATATCACCAAGGCAGGCAATGCCTTGCCAGCAGCAAAACTACAGAAGTATCTTGTTTTGGAAGCTGGAAGTTAGAGATTCTTCAGTAGTTTTCAAAAAATGATGGGCAGATATGGCTACAATTAAGTCTGGAGAAATTATGAAGCCCTGAAATATTGATGCCGAGACAATCCCTCTGACTTCTTAATGGATTCTAGCATGTCTCCTTCCTGCCAACTGCTCAGCCATGAGACAGTATCACAGCAGAATTAAAAGGCTATTTTGCTCTCATTCAGGGACAAATACATATTTTATGAGTGCTGCCTTGTATTTCACTTCAAATGAGACTCATGCAAATTACAGTAAAATGCAAGGAGAGGGTGGAATAAAGAAGAAAAAATTGAAGTATACATTACTTTTTGGCCATTGAAATATTCACCTCCAAAAAGGATCAATTCGTCTTTCTCAGGGTGAGCAGAGAGGGAGCCGTTCAGCCTGCAAAAGAAAGAGGGACGGTCAAACCAGTAATGTGTAGGAGTCTTGTAAAAGAAGCTTGCAGTCTTAAACTCAGCTAGCACTAGCACTTCTGCCCTCCAGCCACAAAGGTCTCTCCATCATCTGCCAAATTACAAGGCTGTGATATTCACCCTAGGGCTAAAAACTTCTCAAAGAAATTAACTTCTCAAAAACTTCAAGCAAGATTAATTTGACACTGTCTGAGATCTTCTCCTATTCTAGGAGCACACGTTATAATGTCATTTAACACTCCTTTTGACGTGAGCTCTTGAATTTTAATGCTGGTGTGTCAAGACCAAAAATTAGCTTTGTGAGGGCACATAACTATGCGCTGTCTCAGATCAACTTATCTGCACCACTGTTCTGCAGCCTGCACTGGTCATTGCTTTATACACCACCAAAGTGTTTTGTAACATGTGGAGACAGATCTCTACCACTACCAAGAAGGAATTAATTGACCACTGTTACACCCATGTGAGACCAACAGTAGGATACTGACATATCCCACTACACAGCCAGGAAAAGTTATCTTGGAGAAAGGCAATTATTTAACAAGCCACAAAAAGCAGAAATACAGAATCTAGAAGTATGTGGACCCCAAGCTACACTTGATGAAGCATCTTGTATCTCATGATCATCCTTTGGTCTCTTAAGTCATTTCAGCTTTCAAGTCCAAATATAAAACTTCTTCTTAATCTTTATTTTTCCTCAAAGCCCTGCAATCTAACATTGCTTTGCCTCTTTTGTGTTGATGAGATGACTAAAAGTAGATTTTAAGGCCAAAAACAAACAAGCTTTTGGTCCTTTTTTGAAACAGGTATTCAACAAACCAGATATTTTGTAACTCCAGATATCAGCTATGCCAGACATTATGTTTTCCACTCTCAGGAAATAACTTTACATAAATAAATTTCATTAAAAGTACCAAAAGAAGCGATAGCCAATGCCTCATACAGTCCCTTACCTGGGTGAGGGTGGTGGGCAGGATGACTCAATTACTTGCGTCTTTTTAGCATCTAAACTCTGGAATTCTGCTATCAGGGCTTCAAGATCCTCCTGAAAATAAAAGCCAGATGTGAGCTCCTTGACATGCACAGGGCCACTGCACACTACGTGAAACCAGCAAGTAACGGATGCTGAACACTTCCACATACAGTTTAAAGATTGGTCTCCCCAAAAACACTAACAAGTTGCTCAAAAGAGCCCTGAAAAGGGTGACCCTCTAGGTGCACTTAATGCACACCTGCTATTCCTGCAGCAGAAACAGTGCACAAATCTCCAAGTAAATGCAAATCATTTAGGACGTGACAAAGTGATGAGCAACTACAATGCTACAACCCAGCTAATCCTCTTCTTTGTCTCCAGTGGAGAAATGCTCAAATGCAACTGAAAACTCTTTTCTGTTCCCAGCTCATACTTTAGCTGGAGAGAAACCTGCACGTATTTTTATCTGTCAACTAAAAATAAAACCCGCATCCAGAACTGCAGATACAAGGAGCTGCGAGGGCAGAAGCAGGACTGCAGCTAGGGGGAGCTTCTGATCCACTGGTCTCTCCTGCAAGCCCCGTTGCTCACTACCTCCCTTAGGTCCACCTTTCTGAAGGTGCAGTTAAAGCCCAGATTTCCAAAATCGGGGGATTTCACCTCTGCAGCATGGCATAAGCTCTGCCCGCAGCCAGGAAACACGTACACTGGCTCCTTCCACGTCTTCAGCTGTGCATTATGCCGGTAACCACGTTCTGACCAGGGAAAAATAGCTGTTTTGAGACCTAAATACAAGCACCTATTCTAAGAGTGACAGACACAAACGTTTTTATTTGCTTTTAAAACCAGAAGGGATGAGGGCGCTGGAAAGCAAAAAGGACCTTAAACTGGGGTTTCTTCTGTCACCTGCTGTCACACTCTGCTCCAGCTTGTCAGACACGTGGAATTCCTCCTGGAAGCAGTTCCTATTTCCTTACGCTCTTTCCCCCTTTTCCGCCTGCTCTCACACAGGGGCACTGACGGCTGACCCACAAGTGTGAGGGCAAGCACTGCCTTCTCAGCACTAACACTAACCCTAAATCCCACACGCGATGCGAGCTTTTGCGATCTCAAAACCCCTTCACCTGCGCATCACGTACCCGGTGACGATCCGCAGGCCCCTCAGGGGCTTCCCCAACTCACAGCCGCTTGCACTTGGACACACTCGTGTGCTTTCAACGTGAAGTACCCGTTCCCAACCTCCTCCACCTCCACCGCCTGTTTTCCCTTCGAGCCCCACTTCACAAAACACCCCGAGACCCCAGAGGAACGCCGCAATGCCACAGGGGAGGCGCGGCTGGCCGGGGCTACCGGCTCCCCGCGTTATAGCCACTCACCTCCTCCTTCTTGGCTCTGCGGGACGCCTTCTTCTCCATCTTCGCCGCCGTCTTCTCGGCCCCCTTCCCCTTCTTCTCCCGCTTCCCCTTCTTCCCCATGGCCGAAAGGCCGCTCAGGGAACACCGCCCTCGCCGCGCCGCTCCGTCCGCCCCGGGCGCACCAAGGAGCGGGCAGCGACGCCCGCCAAGGCCCGGCGCTCCCAGGCCGCTGCCCGCCTCCTGCCCGAGCGGCGTGGCCGCGGGGGCCCTCTGCAGGCCCGGCGGACTCGGCCCTGCGAGCCCCGGTGGGGCGCGGGGGGGCATTAACGCGGCTCCGTACCCCCCCAGTCACCCGCCGCCAGAGCCCGGCGCCCCTTTAATGCATGTTCCTTTTTATTCCAGCCCTCGGGAGTATGTTAAACCCTTAAAATGGCCCCGCTTCCCTCGCACAAAATGGCCCCTCTTGGTGAAGGGAAGGGCTTAGCGGCCACCTGAAGGGGTAAGTCCGCAGAAATAACCATTAACCGTGGGCTGAACGCCTCAGGGATTGGGGGGGGCTGTGCAGCCTTTTCGTTCTCAGCTGCAAAGTGTGGAAATCGGGTTTATCCGGGTCAGCCTCAGAGACCCGTGTTGCAAAGCTGAAGGAAGCACCACGCGCTGCGAGGCGATGCCCGGCGGCTGCTGTTTGTCTGATGGGGAGAAGGAATAAGGATGATTTGGGGTTTATGTGGTATTTCACTTGAGCCCAGGTAAGATTTCTGAGCGAATACCTACTTTGAACACCTTAACCAGCATGTATAGTGTAAACAGGAGCCGAAATACATCTTTAACTGTGAGTTCCCTTTGATCATCCTCCCGTGGTTCAAAATCCACTTTGTGATTGTTTTTCATTCCCGGCGAAGGAGTACAATCATGGCATTTTTCACTGAATTCCCTTAAAAACCTGGATTGTCTGAAAGCAGGGTGATTTTCAGCACTGTCCAAGCCAATGCCTATCCAAAACCAAGGGAGGATGTCCACTGAAGGTCCACTTCAATTCCCACCAAACATCCAGTACATGCCCTGGAAATGCTTTGAATGTCCACCTACACTTGAACCTCAGATCTTGGGAACAGAGCCCCAAAGCACAAAGGGAAGAGCTGGGAATATACTTTGAGGCTGCAGACAATGTACATCCCCACCAGCATTCTGTTTGTCTGGATGTTCTGGAAACATTGCGGTTACAACTAAAGCCACAGCGTGTCAATGTTTATGCACAGGAAGGGAACAGAAAGCTCTGGAGAGACCAGGTCAAGTGAATGGGGCAATTTCTCAGCCAACAAGATGCAGGAGCTCTGCTGAGTTCCCTGGCGCTACACATAGGGTAGGAAGTCTCCCTGCTGCTTCTTGGTCTTTAACTTCACAAAGACACCAGTGTGTGAAAACCCTGATATCTACAGGAATTTGGTCACCGATTCCTCCGGGGCCGTGTTTTCTTCTAACTCTTTTTAGGGGGACTTTGACATGAAAAATGCTGCATCCCTGTGAAACTCACTCCGGAAGTCATCACCAGGCATCAGTTTACTGGGGGAGCAAGGAGTCCTTCGCCTTCTGCACACCCTCCTCCACCTGACCCCCTGTTTGCATTGGCCTTTTCAGTGCTGCATCATTCATGGTAATTTCCATAACTGAGTTTGCAAAGATTTTCAGCTCCATGAGCTCAAATTGCATTCTCAGAACTTAATTTTCCATAGTTCTGAGCGTAGTTGCAGATGTCCTGGGTCGTTTGGAGCTAGCTACTGCATGGGGGACTGTGTGGGGCAGAACATTCTTTGTGTGAGTTCTCCGATCTTTTGAACTATATAGTCTAGTTTTGCATGGTTTATGTGGAAAAAAGGAGAATGAAAGCACAAAGAAAACTTTGCGCTGCACTTTGAAAATAACAAAGCACAATATAAGCATGAAACAGGGCATGAACTTCTCAGGGATAAATATACCCCTGCTCCACCATGGTGGGAAATCCTGTTACAGTAATGATGGTTACTGTTAAGAGATGCATCTTCCTTGAAGGGATCCAATGGACACCTTGACTTTGTAGATGAGACTAAAGATTGTGACATGAAAGCACCAATGCACGAAGAACTTAAAACTCCAAAACTGACTTAGGTGAGCTCTCTTCACATATTTCCCGTCACCCTGAATGGGAACTCCACATTTCCACACAACATGCATGGATGTATTCCTACATGTTCACACAAACATCTTCACCCAGCTGGCAGACAGATGCATGCTCCCAAACACATGGCCGAGTTCAGGCGCACACACACATGCTCCCACGCACAGATGTCCTCACACTCTCATTTCTGTTATGTCTTTGGTTTTGTTTCCACTTTGTTTTGGGGAACATAGCATAAGCTCCACTTTGCCTGTGTTTGCACATTTCCTTCTACTGCTGTGAAGTTGTCCTATGCTGTTATATCTGGCAGCCAGTCTCCTGTTCTGACCTATACAAAGAGCACGTGGTTTTACTTTGTTGGTTTTTTATAGTCTGGGATATGCTCATTCAACAGGATGGTAAATCCAGCTGTATCAGCAAAGTAAAGAATAACAGGCATGAAAGCTTCAGAAAGGACTCAAAAGCTTTTTCCCACAAGTCTTCTTTGTGCTCTAACACTTGATTTATTTTTCCCATGTTAATGCTTTCTGAAGCCAGTAGCAATGAAGGAATTAATATCCACAGATTAAGCGGGAGGACATGCTGACAGCACAGTAACTAAATCGACCAAAAATGCATTGCAATTGTAGGAAGAGCCGGTGTATAGATGGGTGAGACTGAAGATAAGCACTTGCAAACAGAGAGAAACATGGGGCTGCTAAGTGGGGACTGCTTCCACCATACTGGTAGAATCCACTGCAGCTGGATTTTGGTGAAGGCCTGTGGAGTGAAGAGGAGACTGCTGCAAGGGAACACAAAATCATTCCAGTGTGACACCACGAAACACCAGTGTGTTGAAGATGAGCAGACACAGGGCTCTAAATGCTGCCTTTGCCCTGGGACATGTCAGGATGCCCAGGAAAGATTATTGTCTTTAGCTGCTGCATGGTATATAACTCATGCAGGACAGCAGCACAACATAAGTCAAAATACAGGTCCTTCAGTCTCCTCCAGGCTCCTCAGGCTGCAATTTTCCTCCTCCACACATGTAAAGTAGGGAGGAGAAAACCACAAAAATATGACCCCGTGCTCTGGTGACAGGTTTTCAAAGTCATCCATCCCCAAAAGCAAATACAGCTGAGGGTCAAGGGCATATCCATAATCAAGGCTCACTTTGTAAAAAGTCCCTCAAGTGGGAAAGTCTGGGTTTTTATCTTGGCTGTGCTCACAGCCTGGCAGAGGCCCCTCAGCCCCTGCTTAGGCACACAGCACCTGAAACAGGATTCAGACCAGGCAGGCAGCTGCTGCAAGTCAGCGATGGTATTTTGCTCCATTCAAGACTTATTTATAACCAGAAGCTGATAGCATCTCATGGCCATTCAATTGGCTTCCTGAATTTTCTGTTTTGAAATACGTGCTTTAATATCTTGAAAACAGAGGAAGCAGAGGAAGGCAGAGGCTTCCCTGGAGGGGAGTACAAAGTGTGGCTTTATTCAGATACACATCCCAAGGGACATCAATCTAAATCTATCAGCAAACTGTCACACTTGAAGCCACAAGTTTTCATCAAATCTGTGAAAGCCCTTACTTTTGCTATTCCAGTGGGACTTCACTGGCTTTTCTGTGCTTCTGAGAAGAAAACTGAAGAAATAGTAATAAAAAACAAGAAAGAGGAGAAGAGTGGCTTAGAAATTCACATTTCAGGTCATTAATAATAGTGCATCAATCTCAGTATCCTGGATGCTGTAGCAGTCTGGTGTTACAGGACTAATTACTAGCATCAGAACCGGTAATAAGGAAGGTGGCATCTCCAGTTAATATACTGAAGACAGCAGGAAAAAAGCCTGCAGACATGGCAAGATAAATTTTCACCTGAATCCACCCCCAATCTACAGCAAATAACTAAAAATGTCTCCACATTCAGCCAGAGCAAATGAGCATGCCTCTCCCCGCTTTGAGTTCTGCTTTTCTATGTACATGCTTCCATTCCAGCAGCAAAATGAATAGCTGATGCCTAAAATAGTAAGTTTGGGTTTAATATCAAAGTGAGCCCTTCTACACCATATTTCTTCACATGCAAAGCTTGCCCAGCCTGGCTGTGCTTGCTTTGTTTTTCATTAATTTTCTTGCAGTCAAAGTGCCAGGATGAGAAGTGTAGCAGGAAACATTAGTATGTATTTCCTGTACGCCAGGCTCATTTGTGGGAGATAGCTCTAGGTCTGAAAACAAGCTCATTTTGCACAAGCGCCAGTTCTGGCCTTGAAGATGAAATAGAGGAACCTTCTCAGGGTGGTAGAACACTCAGCTCAGCAATAAGGTTGATCAGCATTTTAAGGGTGGCCATGTGCTGGGATACATACTTCCTGATTTGTGTAAAACAGCTGAAACTGCCTACAAGGGTGATGAGTGAATGCTGGTTGCCTTCTGCTGCCAAAGGATCCTGTCCGTGGGGCAGGCACCTTCTTTCCCAGCAAGCAGAACAGGACTGCTGAATTATTTCAGCTGTTCACCATGAACAGCTGCCATATGAAAAAGGTCTGCTCCCACTGTTTACTGAATATGTCCTTCCAATTCACCACCATGCTCATAAGCACCAGGATCCAGAAGTTCTTTCCAAAGAAAGGTTTTGCGAACTTAGTACAAGCACACATGCATGCACACGTATATGAGTAAGCACAGGAGGACAGGACTCTTGGAGGGATTAATGGTTTCATGCTTCAAGTGAGCCTCTGCAAACTTCCTTGTAGAACAGTAGAATTCTGCATATGTCACTGCCTTCTTGTGCTTGTCCTTTTTCAGACATCACAGGTTGCTGCAGGGACTGGTCTTTGCGTCCGCTGTTTCATCAGAGCAGCTTTGATGGTAGTATTTCAAGTGTACAGGGTGTCTGCAGTGTCACTGTGCCATGGCAGTATTTACCAGCCCAGCCTTGAAGCTGCTCCTGATTAAAATGCTCCAGCAGCTGCACAGAAGATCTCTGTCCAGCTATTGTCACATCTTTCTGTGACATTGGCCCCATCAATCTGCTTGAGTCAGTGTGCCAGTTCCCAGAATGGTGATGAGAAAGCAGAAGTCTTAGACTGTCTTTGTGCCTGTCCTGGATCTTCATTAATTAGGGTAGTGAACCATTAATTAGGCGACCTAAGCTTCTTTAGAGCTGCTTAATATTTACTGTGAGTTTACAGTATCAGGGATGGAGTCTGGCTGATACCAGCTGAAACTCTTTTTCCTTACCTTTCAATCAGGCTTGTTTTGCTTTATTCCCATTTTATTTATGAACATGTTTTGATATTTTTGCCACTCATTGAAGTACCAAGGGGCTGCAGAGGCACTCTTAAATTCCAGTTTCGTTGCACATGTTGCTGCCTCACCTCATCCTGGGGTCAGGGTTCTGTAAAGAGGCAGAATATGGGGCTCAGCCCCATTCACAGCACCCCAGGTATCTTTGAATCCACTTTGTTGTTTCTGAAGAGAAGTATAAGTAGTTGGGTGAACGCAGTAGAAAGGAAGTCAGTGAAAAGAAAGCTCAGGAAGCTTGGGATGAGAAGTGACAGTTTCCTTTCTGAACAGGAAAGGTCATATTGCTCATAAGGGAAATACAGCCAAAAATACCTTAAAATCACCAGCCCTTATGTACACAGCACTTTCACCCCCAACATTATTCATATTCTAAGTCTGATGCAACCCAGCCTGGAATGTAGTAAGACTTGTAATGACTTTCGTGTCCCACCAGATGTCAGCTGCTCTGCACAGAAGGGCCCTGAGCCAGCTCCTACCGCGCCATGGTGTAAGAATTGCGGAGACGTTGCATCATCTGCGGAGGTGCAGAGCTCTTGCTAGTGGGAAAGGGATAACCAAGCCCAGGGCCAGGCTTCAGGATGCGAGGAGGAAAACAATACAATGTACTCAAGTGAGCGGAGGTTGGTTAGGTGAAGAAATCCTCTGTATTTTAATTTATCCAGCTTTCACTGACTCCGGTAACGCCTCCCTCTTCTTAAATCCTCAGGAATGAGGTGACAGAGAAAGCGGTCCCAGTGGAGACTCAGTATTAATCCAGACAACAAGTCCAAGCACATTCATTTTACTCAGGGAGACTTACTTTGCCATGAGGTGCCAGAACGGCCCACGCTTGGTTATTGAGACACACCATCTCCAGAGCCAAGGCGTACAGTGGGTTTGCAGGTGCTGCTTTCACTTGGATGCAAAGAATAGGCCACTACATATGGTTATCAGTCCTATTTTCCTTTGGTAAGTAGCTACAAGTTCAATTTAAAACAATCATTTATCTATTAACAGCTCAACAACACTCAATTCCCATTACAAAGCCCTTCATCACATGATCTCAATATTTTAGAGGAGCATTTCACTTTAATGGATAAGGAAATACTTGGGCACAGTAATACGAAGACTGGGGTTTGTATCTCATGGCTTTTGTTGTAATCACCAGGCTAGATACAATGCTCCCCCTCAAGTGCTTTCAAGCTCCCTTTTTCCTCCCTCAAGTCTAAGGGAACACATCAACCTGGTCTTGGTGGTTCGGCTGTCTTCCTCTCAAGGAAGAAGACTTTGTGGTAACCTCATGGTAGGTAGAGTGAGGAGGTTGGCAGAAAAAGGTTTGATTTACACATTAGAGAAAACTTACAGAGTGCCAGGTGAGAGAGATGTGAGAAGAGACTGTCTGGGGTGGCTGCGAAACTTCCAAAGGCTTGTCTAAGGCTCTCTGAGGCAAATATCAGCCAGAGATGGTTGGAATGAGTCAGCCTGACTTGTGGCAGGAGTGGACATGGGTCATGGCTCACTGTTCTCCCATGTCCAATTTTTATGTATTTTCACAGATGAAGAAGTAAAGGACAGGGTTTGATTTCTACCTACCTTAAAATAGTGACATTGCCTTTGTAATAGTGACATTGATTAAATTAATTCCTTTTTATCTTCCCAAAAAGCCACCGACCCCAGCCTGATGTATGAGTAGGTTTTTCCACAACTGGTTGGCATTTGTTTTTCCTGGTCATGCTGTGTCAGCTGTTGGGATCAGATTATCTACTTACTGCTATACCTGCTGCTGTCACCTTGATTTGACAGGGCTTTACCAGTCTGAGCAATGCATTGTGGAGGGATTTGGGGTGTTCTTCTGCTCCAGTTCAGTCTGGTTTTGTTAGCCCCTCAGTAAAGATAACTCCATACATCTCTTATCATGCTAAACATTTACCCTCAAGAAACGATGACCTGGCAAGATTCCTTGTGGTTTTGCAAAAGAAAAGAAAATATTTGCTCATTCTCAGTGGCTTAGAAAGGTACACTTGGGTATATTACCCACTCTCATGAGCAGAAATACTCTAAAACATTAGCCTTTAGGAGAAGGAGCTGCTGTTGTGGAGTGTGTGCTTTGGTGTGATCATGCTGTTTGTGATGTGTTTGACAAGCCGTGCATGGAGTAAGAGACATGGGAGACACATGCTGTATGCTTGTAATTATATTGAGTTGCTTCTTTCTTATTCTTCCCTGTGAAGCCCCCCAAACACAGCAGACCCTCTAGGGATGGTCAGCAATTTAGGGATGATGAGGGGTAAATAAAAGTCTCCTTTGTCCTTCCAGCAGAGCACTGTGTGTCATCTACAAAACCCACCATCTTACCATGGTACTGTTCTCCTGCACTGACTGTTGGGATAAATTCATACTCCAGCAATTAATATGATTTAGTTATGAAAAGATGACATCACATCCACTTCTGAACATGTTTCAGGGTGTTTTTACAGACATAATGTAATAGATGATTGTCCCAAGTCTGTCCATCACTGACTTGTTTTTTAAAGAAAAGGTTTAATTACAATCTCAAGCTGCAATCCCAGTGAAAATAGTAATTTGTTAACTGATTTTCTATCACACTAACCTGTACTGTTTTCTCTAGGAAATAACCATCTTGGTTTCCTGACCTGTGATGTCATTTCTCTTACTAAGAAAAGAGTCACACAGGAAGGCAAAACCCAGATCTGGGTGATAAATCACATCGGGCTATTTTCTGTCTGGTTTGAATGGAAAATACAGCTTTATTATAAAGATAACTACATGAAAACCAATCTGACACACCACACATGATCCATTCTGCTGATGAAGCAGATGGGAATTAGGTCCCATTTGAAAACCCAATATTTACTCTGATATCTGCTGCTTGCTCTGCAGCCCTGTCTGGCAAGCATCAGGAGTGTCAGATGGGTTTCTATGGTGGCTGTTGACACTCAGGCCAGCTTCACGGTTTCCTGCAAGATAAACTGTCACATTATGGGACCGCGGTGAGAAGCAGCTCAGCCACATAAGGGTGGTAGCGGGGTCATGGCTGTGTGCCTGTTTGCCCATTCTCATGCTATTCCTCTTGCCCAGGCTGCCCACACAACAGCCACCGCTGGGTTATAGTCCTGTGCGAAGGGCCAGCTCTGATTTAATACAAACACTCTTCTCTGCTCTCCAGGTACGAAGTGGGAGACCAGGACAGGCACCAGGAAAAGGAGGACACAGGGGTTATGGTGCAATGCCAGCTGCAGAAGCTGCCCATTCCCCTTTGCTGCCTCCATGGATAGGCTCCTCCTGCTCACTCGTGGCACTGGAGGACGCTGGTCCATGAAAAAGAGTACAAATATTTCAAGACACCATGAAATAAATATGCTGTGCAGCTCACACAGGGTCATGAGTCCTTCTGAACGACACTGCTGTCATGGGACATCCAGCAGAGCGGTCTGCCAGGAAGGTCTTCTGCACTATCAGCTCACTGCTAGCTGCATTACAGGTTTGTGTCAGTGGGAATCAGTATACATCAAACACGTAGCAAAGCAATGCGATGATGCTCTGAACTGCAGAGCAGCTACTAGGAGAGGCTGACAGCTCTTCCCAGGCACAGACTTGCCTGCTGAAGGGTTCACTTGGAGGCAGGCATGGGCTGGTGCTGGGATTCCTCATTCCTACCAAATCCCTCACCTTTATCCACTGCACCTGGAGGCCAGTGGGGTCTGAACAAGCCGGGGGATGTTTGTTGGGGGCAGGCAGTGAGCCAAGCAGTGCCTGCATCCAAGGCTGTGGGGTGAAGTTACCAAACCCAGCTGGGGTAAATCCTTTAGCTGTAAGTCATAACTGCATTTGTCTAAAACCATGGGGAAATTCACCTCATGTTGGTTCCTCAGGGGCTGGCCGTTAAGTAGCAATACCCAGAGCCCTTCACTTTCCAAGGCGCTGCAGTCCAAACTGAAAGGCTGTGTTCCAATTCCTTCTGCTATCCCTTTGGGGTTATTTGTACAGGGGAGGGTTGTCAGCTCCTCCACCTGCACCCCCCACCCCCCCCCCACCCCCCTTGTACGCAGCAGGGAAACTTTTCCTAACATGCGTTTTGCTCTTTGATCTAATGCAGGATCAAGATCCCTTTTTCATTCCAGGTCAATTTTCCTCTTTGCCTCCAGTTCCACATCTTTTCCCAAGCCTTGATTCTTTCACACCTGGCTGGAGTTAACCAGCCTTGAGATTAATATTGTCCTTTCATCTTCATGCTATTTTCCCAGAGATGGGTGGGAGAGGAGTTTCCCCCATGTCTGTGGTTTCTTTTCAACACAGGCCCCAGGAGGGTATGAACATCCAGCTGCTGTGGTTGCCAGCTGCAGCTCCCCATCCCGGCAGGGTTTTGGGGGTGAGGATGCTGCAAGTCAAACCTCACTGCACTTGCATCAATGCTCGGAGCAAACCATCCCAAAACACCAACACAGCACTGGCCCCACTATGGTTTGCATCAGGGCTGGGACTGGTGCCTGGGAGACCATGGCACACAAAGCAGGATGTGCAGCTCTACAGAAAGGCTGGAATTCATTTAAGAAGGGCAAGGAAAATCAAATGAAAGCTGAAGGCATCCTTTCCCGCCTAAATCCTGAATCAACAGGGCTGGCTTCAGCATCCAAAAGCTCTCAGGCTGAGGCTTTTTTCCCAGCACATGGGTGGAGAACAGGCCACAGCAAGAAGGTGGTTAAATCATGGGTGCCATAAATTGTGTTTCTGGCGGAGATCTTGTTCTGTAGCAGAACAGTCCATTTCTGAGACACCATTACAGCTCTGTGTGGAGCAGCCTCGTGGCTGCTGGGTTTAGTATAGGGCTCCTTTCCTACAAAAGAGAGAGCAGAGCCCACAGTTTCAGGGGAAGACAGAACAGGGTTGTGCCTCTGCAGGCAGTTTCCAACCCTGTAAGGTGTGAAATGGCTCCTGCTGTTTTCTTCTGATGTTGGCCCTTGGTGGAGTCTTGCATCAGACACTGGAGATGCTGCTAGCCCATAGCCAGAATTAGGCGGGTGTAAAAGTGGTTTTGCAGGCTTATTTGTCTGTGCTGAGGGCAGGGGGGAAATCCAGATGGTATTTGGCCCACACAGCAAGAAGAAAATCCCATAGGGAATATTTTGCAAGACTTTGGGGTTTATCTCATTTGACTTGGGTGCAGGAGGTTCTCTCCAAACCAAACCTAAATTTGATTTAAGGGATCAGACAGACAAAACCTGTTTGACCTTTGCTCAGCAGAGATAGCAGCTGCGTAAAGCTCCACAGGGTACTACAAAAAAGAGAGACTAATTTTGCATAAGCTTTCTGTGTTTTAATTCAAAGTATTAATTGTAATTAAACACGGAAACTGCAGAAAAGCTGGAGAGGTTTGGGGCTTGCAGCCTGTCTAATCAGATCATGCCAGGCTTCTGGCTTTTTCTAGAAAATACTCGCGATATATAAAGAAAACAAACACAAGCAAGTGACAAAAGGATTTTTCCGTCCCCAAATGTTCCTTCCAAAGACAAAAAAAGTGACCAGCAACAGTAATTTTTGGTTGCTCAGAGGGTCTGATTTATGCTGGGATTATTGTGGCTTTAGCTGGTTTTCTTCTAGGAGCTGGCATTTTTAATTTGAAGCAATTAGTTTCTCTACCTGAGGAAGATCTGTCCAATTAGCAGCTCATCAGGCCAGACCTTTCCATTTGGCTGCTTTCTCAGGTTCCTGCTCTCCCCCTGTGACCACACTGTCTACAGCCAGTGCTGATTTCTGCAGTAATTGCACAAGACAATGTGTCATGTGAGAGCTTGAACTCTTTACATTGTGGAAAGCCAGCGCCTCTCGGAAAAGGCTATTTCAAACAACTCTGTCAATCTGGATGATTTATTTTGTTCCCTTATGCAAACACAATATTGGCAAATGGCTTGATACCATTTAGCAGGAGCAAAGCTGAAGATGGATGGACAAGAGCAGCGTCAGGAGGCTGCAGTTCACAGCAGGGAGCTCATCACCATTTCCAGCCCTGCAATTTCTGCAGTTCATCGGGATATCTGGGACATCTTTTAAAGGCTTGGGGCTTCAAACATGCAAGAAATAGCGAAACAGTGAAAGTGTGGTAATGCCCAGCATGTTGGGCAGCTTAAGTGTGTTCCATTTGGGTCCCTGTGGTGTATGGTGGCTTTTCCCTTGACCCAGCTGGCTCTTCTCCTGCAGTGCCCATACCCCAGTAACTTGCAGGCAGCTTTCACTGGCAGAGGGGCCAAGGACTGCCAAGTCTGCCAAGTCTGGGCATCTTTTTCAGTCCCTGCAGTAATGTCTGCAATCTGAGCTCCTCCTTGCATGCCTTTGCCTGACCAGATCTCCCTGTGGCCGCACAACCACTTCTCCAAGTGGTGTTGATGCAACCCCAAAGTGTTCAGCTTGGTTTTCTCAGGACTCAATGTAGAAAGACTACAGCTACTGTTGTTTTTGCTATCCATGTGCAACTGTTCTGCTGACTTTTGTTTACTGAAAGCCGGGGCCAGCAGCAGCTTCATTTCAAGTCCTTGCAGGCCCAAATGTGTCTTGCGTATTCTTCATCACACAGAGACTTGCAGAGCTTTAGTCCCTATCAGCTGAGCAGGAGATTCATCACCCATCCTTGTCATGGCAGAGCAAACACATCTCATCCAGACACTTGGGTTTTTTCCTTTTAACTGATCCGGTGTCTTTGCAGAACACTGCTCTCAGAACATGCACCAGCACCTCCCCACAGCTTGTTACACCACAAAACCTCCTGAATACCTGAGATGCCCAGACCTGATTTATGAGCTCTGCAAAGCCAAAGGGTAAGAAGGATGAGCTCTCAGCACACAGTGGTTACACAAAGCAAGGAGCTGCATGGGGAGAGGTGGGAGCCTGTGCTTTTCCCAGGCAAGTTAGAGCAGAAATGACCTCACAGAAATCTGGAGCCAGGCTCCTGGAGACCAAACCAGCCAGAAAACTGGTCCAAAGTGGAGAACACACTTGTGTTCCCATCCTGTAGTTATGTTCTAGGGTTTATACAGGCGTATTGCCACATCCTTCTAATTTGCTTATGGCATGTCGTGTGCACGTTGCTCTATGCCTTTTATTTTTGTTACTCATGTCTGTGATAATGCTGTTGACTGCTCTGGAGGCCACAAGATTCATAACTTGATCCCGTTACAGGGAGTATCTCATTTTCAGAAGTCTGGAGAAGCCTTTGATGATACCCTGCTCAGAGCTTGCTTTTAACTGTGCGAAGAACCTGGTACAATGCATGGACAGAGCACATATAAAGACCTACTGGTATGCTCTAAGGCAGCAACGGACAAACACATCCTGACCCCCCAAGGCTGCTTTGTAAGCCGTGCATGTTCCTGCCACTGTCTAGCTCTGAAGGACACAGTGACAAGCGATGACAACCCATGGAGAAGCTGGGAGAGCAGGACAGGATCCTCGAGCTGGATCATTTCAGTGCTTATTGCCCTGGCTGCAAAGAGCAGGCAGGGAATCGGTTCCAAAAAGAGGTGTTGAAAAGAGCTCTTAATAAAAAAAGGGAGTTATTTTTCTCACATAATGTGTCATCCTGCCTGTTTCCGCTGTCTGAGGCACTGTCCCTCACCCCGCATCCTTCCCCTGCTCAGCTCCATCCGAAATGTGCTGCTGCTCAGCTCTTTGCTGGCCAACACCACTGCCATTGGTCCTGGTACCCACGGTGGGTAATTGGATGGTGCTGAAAGTGCTTCCAGCTAACCCAGATCCAGGACAAGCTCTACAAGGCATATATTTAACTTGACTAAGGCAACAGGTACATTTTCTGCTCTAGCAAGCCTTGGCTGAGCTGACTTTCAGGGACAAGGTGCTGGCACAACTCTTCATGTGAACATGAGGTACCTTGCACTGTGACCTTGAAAGGACAGTGTATGAAGGACAAGTTAGTTATATTAGGAAAGATAGGCTCAGGCAAGAGGAATTGTCATTTCTCACTTCCCCTAATTCGATGTAAGGATTCAAATGTGGATTTATCTTTGCATTGTGCAGTTTAGGTGAAGAGCAGGGGATTTGTCAGTGTTTCTTACCCCACCTGATTCAGACAGAGCTTTTAATCACTACCATCTCCTGTGCTATCCATCCCCAGCACAAGGAATGGAAGTCCGAGATAAATAGGCACAAAACTTGCATATTCAGTAAATATGCAGGGGAAAAAACCTTATAGATACCCATACAAGAATCCCTCTGTTATATTTCAAGGTCTGGTAATCAGGGCAGCATGCTTTTGTTGAACATCTACAACACTCACTCTTTGTAAATCCTGTGCTGCTGAGCTCTGACGCCTTGAATAGGTCTCCAGCAAAATGAGGATGGACTAGCACATTCTGAAGAGACACCTCTATTTCACAGCTTTTGTACAGCAGGTGAAACACTAGCAACTCCTTTTCTTATTTTTTAAATAAAGACTTCCAATATTAAGGGGACAGATTTGTTGTTGGGTGTATTTTGCTTCAAGGCAGTTTGTCAACATCAATACTCTGTGTATTGAATTTTCTCGTACCTCATTTTGGGTGTATTAATTTACTTGCCTCAGAGGATCCCTTTATTAGTTCTATCCACAGTTCCTCGGCAGCTCCTTTGCACCCTTGAAGCAATTCCCAGCCCGTGTCACGCTCCACCCTTAGTGGTTTCTTCCCAACCCAAACATATTTATTGCCTTTCATCTTTCTCACAAATCTTCAGATAAACAGCAGGTTTATTGCCTTTCGCTGGGCTTGCCCTCAGTTTGGAGAGGCTTTTCTACCTGCAGCTTCAAGGGCTCACCCTTCTGTGGTGGCAGGCCCTCATGCCTGTCTCCGTGCCACTCAAACACATAGGCACTCATGGGTTTCGGAAGAAAAATGCCATGGTTTTGGCTTGAGGGTTGAAAAACATCGATCTTGCTGCCTGTGTGTCTTCTAGAAGGGCTGAGTTCCCACGCCTGCCCCTTCCCATCACCTCCAGCCATCAAAGACCAAAGCATGAGGAGATGCATCGTGACAGCTCAGTGCTGCCTGGGGACCATGCTGGGTCCATGTGTGGCTCCCATGGTGCGAGTCCTTTCCAAGCAAAGCCCAGCATGAGCTTCCTCTACCACTGTGGGGCTTCCCTTGCCACTGCTGTGAATCACCATTCATCTTCTGGAGATGAAGGCATGGACAAAGGAAAGGACAACTGAAGGGGAGCCAAGAGTCAACCCATGGCCAAAGGATCATGTCTCCAGCAGCCATCAGTAGTGATCTTTTAGGGAAGACTCATGAAACATGAGGTGTGATCCCGTCCCACTTTGGTCATTCCAGCCCCACGCTTCCTGAGGCAGAGGCTGCACCAGGGCTCCTGCAGCTAATAACAAACCCTTTTATCTGAGCTCTTTTTGAACTTCAGTGCACACATAAAAGTCGTCTCGACAACATCCCCTGACACCAAGTGCATGATGAACGCTGGCGTGTGTGAAAGAAGACTTCCTGCCTTTGTTTCAGGCTGTCTGCTTGAGTGCTCGCTCAGTGCTCACTAGGCAGTGAGTCCAAGTCCTCTTCCAGTCCCTGTCCTGCAGCCCTGGGCCCCGGCAAAGTGACCAGACCAGCTCAGTGCTCGAGATAGGCACACGGAGCAATGTTACATCATGTCACTGGAGTTCCTCTTTTTTGCTCCCACTTCCTAACTCTCTATTTCATAAGCCTGAAAATGCTTGTTCTAAAAGGTTGGGTTCAAGATTGGTTCCAGGACAGGTTGGACGGGACTTTGAGCAACCTGGGCTAGTGGAAGGTGTTCCTGCCTGTGGCAGGGGGTTGGAACTGGATGAGCTTTAAAGTCCTTTCAACCCAAACCATTCCAGGATTCTGTGATTCCAAGAGACTTTGCCATCTGTGTCCATCTCCTTCTCCAGATTGTGGCTGCTGACCCGAACCAAGAGAAGATTCATAGGCAAGCTCTGCAGACCACCTCCCCCCATTATCAACTACTTTACCAGTGTTCTCTTGCTCCTAAACAATTATGACCACCCTATGGGCAGCTCAGTGAGACCTGACCCTGCTGAAAACCCAAGGATACAAGGTAATGGAAGCTCAGGAGTCTGCTGAGGACTGACTTTGCACAAAAGCTGTGTGTTTCACCCCAGGATGCTCTTCTCCATCTCTCTGCTCACTGTATCCTCTACAACAGCTTCTGCAACCCACCTGGACCAGCATCACATTTGCCATCTTGCATACCTCAAGCATCACTGCCATGTTGGGCAGTGGGTTGCACACCCCTGCTGATAGCACTTGATCTCATCAAGGACCCTTTGCAGCTCCTGAAGGCCTCTGAATCCCAGAGCTGGAGCTTTGCTCCGAGACACGATGCATTATCTGGCAGCAATTCCTTGCGCTTGCTCGCTGTGAAGAAAGGCTCCAGCATGGGAACTTCTCCAAGCGAGCCTGCAGCAAACACAGATGCAAGTAACTCATTTCTTTTCTGTGCTACTGCCTTATCTGTCTGTAAAGGCACTTTGCAGTACAGCACAGGGCCTGCGTGTCCCTGGCAGGCTTCCTGCAGGCATCACAGCCTTCTCCTTCTTCTGCCATCGGAATCCCACTTGTGAATGTTCTGTTGACTTGACTTATTGAGGTTTTGTGTTTAATTTGCCAGAGTTTATTCTCTCCTGCTTCCTTCTTTGGCCACAACTGTCACTTTTTGAATGATCTCTTTTGAATCACTAAATGGCACAGGCTATTCTGCTGCTCAGCCATGCTGGCTGAGAGATGGTTTTTTTAGATTACTCTAATTCCTCCACTAAGAGTCTCTAATGCTGTATTGGCGAGACCCTGTGCTCCTCTTCACACACGTTATCCATGTGACTGCATTCTGCACCTCTGTTTTCTTCCTTTATGTCTATCTATCTAAATGTTACAGTGGTGGCGGGGTTTGGCTTTATGAGGACGTTGGGCTTGAGCATGTAACACTGCAGATTCTCTCTTGCAGTGTTAATACAGCCACAATTCTTGAGAGTAAATCAAGGCTTGCCTCTTTCTTGTGCATTTCTCATTGTCCTGCAATTTTCCTGAGTCAAAACATCATTGACTGCTGCACCTAAAATTCAGTCTGGAATTTTAGATATAACATCCGTTCAGAATCACTTAAGTCTCACTTTCCTACCAGGTTTTCCTTGCAGCATTTCCAAGCTCTGCTAGCATTTCATGCCAATTTCTTTCTCTTTGGGGGTGTGTGTATCAACAGAATAGCCCGAGCATAATCCTCACCTTTAGGAAGGAAAGCTTCTGAGCTCTGCCATGTGCACACCCAGAAGCACAGATGTTGAAGCAACCCTCGCACCTCCACCTCTTTGCATGCCTGAGCATCCCTCCCCTGGCTCTGGTCAGGGCTCCTGCACACAGAGCACCTCTGCTCTAACACTTGGTCAGGCAGTTGGACTAGATGATCACTGTAGTCCCCTTCCAACTGAAATACCCTCTTCTCTAGCATAGAAGAAGGACTGCAGCAGAGCACCACTTTCCCCTTACAATGTGTGACACCTTCCTGCTGCTAGACATTTCTTTTGGCTGCTAGCTTCTATCAATCATCAGCATGAGCAGAGCCTCCATCATATAACCATGTGGATACTCCTTGGGAACCGGGACATCTGTCTTCTGCTGCCACCTCTCACCTAAAGCTCACCCACTTTCCCATTCCCATAGTTTTTAACACATGCAAAACCAGAAATGGACACTAGGATTCAAAAAATGGAGGATGGTGATAGAGGAATGGATGCTGTCATTGCTCAGGTATACTCCTAAACCCGTCTGCAAGAGGAATGCTTGGATCCCAGGGCTCAGGTTGTGGTGGATGTCGGATAAACAAGGCAACCGTTCATAAAATAAAAGTTTAGAGACAAAGACCAGCAACAAGAGAATTGTAATTCAGCTTTCTTTGTTAAAAAAAACCAAAACCAGAACAAAACAAGAACCCAAAACATAGAACAACCCAAACATTTAACAGATTTTGTTAACCACAGACATAAAAGAATCAAGAAATACTCAAAAAAAAAATACATTGCAGGAGACATCCTGTTTTACAAGGCAATTTGATTAAGTTACTACTGGCTGAGCGCACTCGGTCAGTTGTGGAATAGCTGTGTTGACAGGAACACAAACAGTGTAAATAGACAGCGCTTACTGTAGAAGTATTAAGACTAAAAGATATTTACCCCTTAAAATAAATAGAATGTTATCTATAGCAACATTTAAATTAGTACAATATTTTTAAAGCAACCAAATATAACAAAATTGTAAATCAGATCTAGATTTTCTTCTATATGTTAAGATCTCTTTTTTTTTTAATGTGTTAAAAAAAAACCAAAACAAAAACCAACAAAAATACAAACTTTAGAAGAAAGGTATCTCTGAAAAGTCAAATTATTCACTGGCAGTGAATCTCACCCTCCTTTTGTTCTGCGGGCCAGCACAAGGTCTGGGTACCACTTCATATTCTCCCTCTGCAAGGACTTAGGTGGGACACAGACCTCACCCTGTCCTCTGAACTAAGGAGTTTTTCCCTACAAGTGGTGTTCATCCCAGTGCTGGGGATGCAGCCAGACCCCGCAGCACCACTGCCTAGGATGCAGGAGAGCATCTGAGTGCTTGCAGAGCCCCTGCGCCGAGATGAACATCACCCAATGGGAATAATTTAGGTGTAGATATAAAGTCTCTTTTAGGCCATTTAAAAATTAATTCAATAGTTAAAAAAATATTTGTTTTTTCTCATTAACACTTCAACAGCTGGAGGAAGCAACACCCCTTGTCACGCAAGGAACAGGGGGGTAAAAGCAAAGAAATAATCCTCTGGACACTGGTTCCTTAGGGGCCACCCAACCGGAGTCACATTTGCTACCACTGCATCTTGCGGGTGAGAGCATCTGCACCAAGCTGAGAGCTCTAGATTCCACCAACCCCGGCAACATCACATGCACATCCTCCCACCCCAGCTGCTCGTTCCAGTTCAAACTGTGTAAACTGGGAAGAAACTTCTTACGTATGGGCAAACCCAACGATACTCCTCAAGGAGTGACCAGAAATGGAGGTCCATGAGCATCCCTCAGTGCCAAGGTCCTGCTGGATGCCCTGGCAAGGGCAAGGTCCCTGGCCGAGGCATGGGAGCAGATTCCCATCACCACAGGGAGCCAATGGAATGCATCAAAGGCTGCTGCACTCCCTGGTCAGGAGCCAAGTGGCGCCAGCTCCAGCCACACTGGCCCCTCCTGCAGCCAGCAGACCTCGGCAAGAGCCCCAGGGGGAACTGGAGCCGTCTCATCCCTGGCTGCCCTTTCCCAGGCTCCAGTAGGAAGCTTTGTTCCAGCCCTTTCTCAATGGCCAAGGCCACCCTCCCCTTTGATATCATTATAAACGGAGTTGCGCAACCAGTTGATGGAAAAGCTGGCATCCCGCAAGAACAGCCCCAAACAGCCAGTGTTGTGCAACAAACAACATCATCTGGCCGTTTCCTTATTACTTTATTTCTGTTTTTTGTTAAATCCCAAGAACACTGAAGGGATGGGCACCTTCCCAGACTGAGTGGAAGCCTTCCCTGTGATTCTCCACAGTGAGACCACTGTGGCACGACTCCGCCTCTGCAAACAACTTCCCATGGCTGGGAACTCACATCCGTAGGGAAGAGCTCTGATGTGACGCTGCTCCCCCTCAAGGGCTCTGCCCTCTGTCAGACTCACAGTGGAGGAGCCCAATTTATTCCCCTGCCTGAGATGCCAGGAGAGGGCTTGAAGAACAGAAAAACCCACTTCGTAAGAGTTTCCATCAGTTGAAGGGGCTTTAAAAGCTTGTTCAACAGTGACGGAGCCCCTTTGAACTTAGTATCCATGGAGGATGCTATAAAAAACAAAAGAGACGGAAAACACTGCAAATACTACAGGAAGTTTAAAACATTAACAAAAATATCCACCGAGAATGACATATATCCCCTCATTTTTGACCAGAAGCATTCTGCAGGGCTGGTTCCCCTCACTGTAGGGAAGAAGATTTCTCATTGATAAAGAGGAACCCAATGGATAAGCAAGCGCCTGGCCGCCGCCTCCTGCCTATAGGATGCAGTCCCTGTGGGATGCTATTCTGTGAACACCCCTAACTGCCTGAGACTCTAAATACTTCAAATCAAGGTAAGAGCAGTAACTGAAAAGGGGGGTTAGTACAAGGACCAAGGGACTACTTGCAGCACAGCCATCACTTGCAGTAATACACAGCCATGGCTCCACAGTTGGACTCAATGATCTTGAAGGTCTTTTCCAACCTCCACGATTCCACTGACGCAGATGCTCTGGCTGCGTTTGCACAATACTGTCACATGAAATAGACTCACACGGTACCTCGATTAACTGCAGCTACTGTTTAGGAAAGCCAATTCATGGGCACTGTGGCTGTGTATGTACTTTATAGGAAGGGTGTATCTCCAGTGGTGGGTCACAACATGCGTGACTGACCATGGCCTCAAAAGAGCACAAGCAAACAGAGAAACAACAGAAAAATCCCACATCCGGCACTGGGAATGGTGAGAAATTTCCTGTGAAGTCTCTGTTCCTCCTTGCACCTCATTCCACATTTGAGGAAACCAAGCAGCAAGGAGCTCTTTGATGGGATGTACCCTCTCAACATATATTAGAGCATGGCAAGCCTGAGGAAAGCAGACACTCCTGGGTGCTGATTTAAGTTACAAGCTGTCATGCATGTAGATCCTGTTAGTTTCACCATGGGAGAAATTACTTTCTTGTGTTTTCTTAATAAAGTGGAATTAAGTTTTACCCCTTTCCTCATTATCTCCTTAATCCCCAGGAAAAAAATAAGCCAGCCTTATAAGACAGCCATGTCACCATGGTGGGAGGAAAACTACTGGGGTCAATGAATCCGGGATAAAAGAAATCAGGTTTTTGCAAGGTAAACTTTGCAGTGTGAACTGTGACTGCCCAAATTCAACGTTCTTGTCATTCTGTGCTGGTACCTGGTTCAGTTTCTTCCTAAACCTCTATGGCCAGGGAGATGCTGGTGAGATCACCGTGAAACATACAGTATCAATGCCAGAGCCAGCAGGTTAGTACAAGAGAAAGATCTTTAGCAGCAAGTGAAAAATCATGAAAATTCATAAAGAGCTAGCAAGCAAGTGAAAGATTTAATTAAGATCAGTTAATTAATAAAAAAATATTTCTCAGTGTGACATCTCCTCTTTAAAACCAGGGTAAAAGGTTCACCAAGAGGGAATCCTGTAGTGATGGTCTTCACTGAAACCTCATTTAAAGATGTGTCCAAACCAAGCAATCCCCATGTTTTAAGAGAGATTTGGACACATTTCTGAGCTCTCTATGGACTGGACTTGAGTGCTAATTAACATTGGATTGAGGTGGCTGAGAGTTATAATCTCTTTCCTTTGCATTGCAAGTGATTCTGCTGGCGCGTGTTAACACTAAGAGCCCCTGTGCTGAATCCAGGCCCTGCAGGGCACTGGCCCCCAGACCAGTACAGCCAAAGCAACCTGCAGACCAAGTGGAAGATGACAGACTGATGTCCTCTCTCCATGAAACATGTCCAGCATAAGCAGTGATTTCCCATCACTACCCTGCCAAAACCTCTCAGCCTTCAGCTGCAAGCGGATTCCAAAAACTGAGTTCAGGTTTTATGGTTCATGACCTTCTCTATGCAATCTTCTCTCCATAGGCACTGGATCTGAGATGCTCCAATTCATTGCACATAGGTCCCCTGGACAGCCAGGCACTGGTCATGAACTTTGGGTTCTTCTGTGCTGTAGATATACCCAAACCAGCTGCAACTCCCCAGAGGTTAACTGTGCCCCAGCAGAGCTTGATGCTAACACATGCAGAGAGGCACAGGGCTGGCTTGGGTATCTCTACATTGTGCTGCCATGGCATAAGCAACCTGACAGCAAAGGTTCTCATTGTCGTGATTGTCTCACCTATTCCTCCTGCACTGCCTCAAAGCAAAGACAAATGGTTGGTGAAGCAATAGCAAAGAGCAGCATGCAGACACTTGCTGACATAGCCACAGTTGCTGTCACACACATTTGAACAGAAGCTGCAACCTGCTATAACACACAACCCCTTTTTTTTTGCTAAAGAACTTAAAAGAACAAAGCATGAGCTAGTACCATTGGTGTTCTTAATGCCTTGTCTTCCAAAACAACTGTATACTACAAGGAGAATCCATAGACTGCATTAGCTCTTGGAGGATCCTGGCTTCCAAACAGCTTAGTTTACAGAAATATTGAAGAAAAAAGGTAGTTTAACAACCCATTTGCACAAAGCACAAGCACAAAGATCTGTAATAGTGACTGAAGCAGCTCACTTGCGGGGAAAAGATGCTTTTGATTGCCAAGTGACTTATCACCTCAAGTGCGGAGGTGTCATGAGCAAACTGTTCACAACCGCAGCTTTGAGGTGATGCTTTTGACCGAATAAAGCAACATGCTCCTTAGAAGACAGTTTTGACTACTCAGAAGTAGAGGAATTTTGGGTGGGCTCAGGGGATGGGACTGCACCACCACAACAGCAAAACAAGACTTCACATGCAGAACATGGTTTGTGCTCAGAGGCTGCTCCCTGAGCACAAGGGTGTTGGTGGGGGCATCTCACCAAGCCAAACCTGATGATGCTGTTTTGCACAAAGGAGGACCAGGGCCCCAGTCCCTGCTTCTTAGAGCAAAACAGACCATCTACAGCAGACCGAGATTAAACCCAGGCTCAGCATCTGGGGACATCTGCCCTTTTCTACACCCCCAGTCCCAGCTGGTCCCATCTCCACTGCATGTTGTAGAAGATACAGAGACACAGGGCACAGCAACAGGCAATGCACAGGCCAACCCCAAGGAAACAAGCTAAGGGAATCGCACACTTAAATTTTCTCTTTGCAAATGGTTTATGGGCAGATATGAATCACTGTGGGCAATGAACAGGGCCATTTGGATAGTATGCTGCTGCTCATCCCATGCTGGAAAATAGCCTACCTACAGAGAAACATGGAGTGAGCAAACCAAGGACTGGGCCTTCTGCTAAGTGCTGTTCCCTGGGTTTATCAGGAGGAAGTCCGTCCTCAGACCTGTACCTGCCCCAGTGCTAATTCAGAGCCACAGGATGGGCATTGTGGTGAAGAGCATCCCAGAGGACTGACTCAAAAGCAGGGAGATGGTTTGGATCTGAGAGTTCAAAGCCAGACAGTGGCAGGGGACCCCCAAGTGCTCTAGTCAGGAATGCAATGAAAATCAGACAAGACCTCCCCACATTGTTTCTCTGACACTAATTCTGCTCTGCCTTGTCTCAGTTAAGTCACTGCCAGTGGACACGGTCCAAAGCATCCAGCAGCATGTGTTTTGGTACGAGTTTGTGTGTGTGTGAGCCAACATCAGCCAACCTTTGCTTCCCAACCACCCCCTGTTGTGAAGGAAAGGCTGGTGGGCTGGGCTCAGGACCACCCTGCGGCTCTGTGACAGTCCCAGACCCACATACAGGCACATTTGTAGGGCTGGCAACGCTCAAATCGGGCTCAGGAACAGACCTGTTGTCGTCTGGGGGATCCCAGACCCAAACCCAAGCGAAGTAAGCCTACACAGAACCGGAATACACACACACATGGATGCTATCAGACTTCCTGCTGCTGGATAGGCAGGACCCCTTTGGAAGCCCCCGGCTGGAATTCCTCCTCCTGGCTCACATTCGTACCAAGAACTTCTCATCCCAGGGTTGCCCATCTGCCAGGCTAAAGAGTGGTGACAGAGGGGCTGGTGGAGACAAGGCAGAGCTGGTGGCACAGTGTCAGACACGAAGCAGCTCTGATGGGGTGCTCCAGTGCCTAGGATTCATTTACGAGGGATCAGAAGCGTTTTCTCCTTGTGTCGTCTTACAATAATATTGTGCGTTTCCTCAAGCTGAATGTCTCTGCTATTCTTGCTTACGATTCTTGTGGAACCACTTCCATCAGTTTCTGGCACAGGACTGTTGCGGAGACTACGGAGAAGAAAGAAAAGGACAGGTCAGAGATCACACACAGGGGCCCAACATGTATCTTGATCTTAGTTCATGATACTCTGCCTCGAAAGGGCTGATCCTTTTGCCTCCCCACCATGATTCTGAGCAAGTTTAGTCCAAATACACATTAAGACTTGAAAGCAAATGAGCAGTGGGCTATTATTGACTCATGCCCAGAACTTGAACAGGATATATGAAATACATGCATTCATATAAAATGGAACACAGAGAACTTTGCTTCTGTAGCATTGATGCTGTACTGCCCTGAGAGGCTCCAGTGCCTCTTGACATCAGATCCTGCTTGCACGGTGATATGGTAACTACATTTGGATGCCGTAATTGCAAGCAGCCACAACTGAGTCAGGCACAACAATAGGAATTAGCATAGGAAATAGGAACTGATGCTTTTACTTCCAATTTTGAAAACCTTGGCTGTACATGAATGCAGCTTCTTTAATGGCTCGAGTACTGACGACAAAACCAACTCAGCCTATAAACCCAAGGCAGAGCTCACCACCTTGCACAGAGCAGGTGAAGAGCAAAGGAAGCATTTCAGGTGCCAGTTTGCACAGGGAAGGTGCTAACCTGAAGTAACTTTATTTTTCCACCCATTAGTTTATGTGGCTTGTGTCCAAACACACCTGTGCTTTCTGCTGCTTCACCGTGTGTTTGGAGATCACAAGATAGTCTAGCCGGGTAGAGCTAACACTAATTCTAAATGCACACAAAGTCCAGCCAGATCAGTTGGAAGTGATCAAATTCTTTGCAATATATGGATATACGCATGATAAGAGTTCCTGTGTTCCTAACTGGGCATCTGCAGGATTATCATTCGGTGTTCCCAGAATATTTTCTATATTCTCCTAACAAACCTTTGAGTGGGTAGAAAACAATTAATATGGTAATTCACCACTCAGGCACTGCAGAAATGGCTTTTCCAGGAACTGTGCCTAATACTCTGAATAAAACAGTGAGTGTGTGAGAGGGGGAGAGAGGCCGGAGGGGGAGAATAATAACAAGTATTAAGCACTGTTGAAAGGCTTTCTCTTCTTCATAAAATGCATCCAGCTAAGGCTGGGCATTTCTCGTCTGCTTTTCTAGGTCAGGCTGTTGTATGACAGCTGGGAGGCAGATGGTGCAGTTTAGTTACTCGAACACATGGATTGACTTTCTTGATTCAGGTACTCAGACAGAGGTTCCATGTGCCAAGCACAGCCCCTCCATCCCTTCAAAACACCCCATGGCGTAGTGTCAGCTGCTGGAAAACCCTATATGAAGATACTTTAAAAATTAACCTTGTAAGAGAAAACATCCAGGGAATTCTCTCCTCCCTCTGCTCTGCTGCCTCATTTTGATGCCAAAGAGAGTTTTGACTGGACCAGAAATGCTAGCACCGGCTAAGAGATGGAGTGGGACTAATTATGAAGTTTCAGCAATCAAATTGAGGCCAACTGTGCTCAGGCTGTTACACTGTTAGTTCTTTTCCCTTCCTACGCCGATGGAAAAGGATTCTCTGCTGACAAAAGGTTTGACCCTATGCTTTCACAGGAAGTAGAAGAAAGGCAGCAACGTGCTCAGCAAATTATGCTCCACTGCGTAACAGCCACCAGTTTGCCAAGATAAAGAATACCCATGGTATTTGGCCCAAACTTTGCAATTATCACAAGGCAGGATGCGTTTTGGGTGCATGGTAGATAAGGTAATCATCAGGTTAAAACTTGTTTCCATTAAAAAAGAATTAATCTGAACTAAGACACTGGAAGTCTCCACTGTGCAAAGGAGAGCCAGTGCTACTAGCTGTAGCATGCTCACCAGGAAGCTGCTATTTCTGGTGCAAAAGCCAAGGCTGCACCCTTCCTTTTCACTGGTAATACTTACAGATGAGTTGGACAACCCATTCGGGCTTGTTTTGCCACCAGACCCCAAAGAAGTAAACAGGGATCCCACTGAAGATGATCGCAAAGCCAATGGCACATTCCTTCGGTGTCATCCAAAAGGAAACAGCAATGAGAAACAAGCAGGCCAGGATGAAGAAAATGGGCAGGCAGATATTCACCTGAACGGGGACCAAAAGAACAGGTTAGAAGCTGTACCAGGGGAACAGCATGCACTTTCCAGTCAAGTTTATCTAGCTGTGCAGCCCAGGGAGGGAAGGAGTTCATGCTCCCCTATGGATGCCTACATGGACAGTGCTTCTGTCTGCCTCAGTGATCTGAATAAGGGGATGTCGTGGTTTAAGCCTCTCTAACTCACGCAGCTCGTTCTGTCACTCAGTTCCCCCTCTTTCTTCCCCCCCACTCCCGCAGGGATGGGAAGGAGAATCGAAAAAATGCAACTCCCACAGGTTGAGATAAGAACAGTTTAGTAACTAAAGTATAACACAAATCACTGCTGCTACCACCAATAGTAATAATGACAAGGCAAATACAAGGAAAGAATACAATTCCCACCACCTAACACCAAGCCCGACCACGCACTGCACCCCCACCCTTCCGGGTCTCTGCTCTCTGCTTTCCATCCTGGGCATGACGTGCTGTGGTACGGAATAACCTCTTTGGTCAGTTTGGGTCAGGTGTCCTGTCTCTGCTTCCTCCCGGCTCCCCTCCTCCCTGGCAGAGCATGAAACTCAGAAAGTCCTCGGCCAGACCAAAACATCACTAAGCAGTAACCGAAACACTGGTGTTATCAGCGCTGTTCCCAGGCCCAAAATCAAAAACACAGCGCTGCACCAGCTACCAAGAAGGAGAAAAATGACTGCTGCTGCTGAACCCATGACAGAGGACCATGGTCGTGAACTGCCATGGGGAAGGTATTGATTTAGCAGTGCTCTTCCTCAATCCTGAAGAAAACAGACGTAGGCTAACACCTATCACGTACATTTAAACCCAGCAAAACAAAGCATGGACATGGGGCTTGCCAAGAGCTTTTCGCAGCACCCTTTTTTTGACCCCAATTCCGTACTTGAATGATTCCTTATAAAAAACACTTGCACCAACAGCATCAAATTCAGCAGCAACCACAGCACAAGCAGTGTTGCTTCTTCACAGCAGTCCTTAGGTTCTGAGCAGGGCACCCGCTGAAAGCAGCGTGGCTTTTAGAACCAAAGCCCAAACCCAAAGGAAACACCCGGCAAGAGTTACTTTGGGAAGGCACTGGTACAGCTCTGTGAGTTTTGTTTCTCTCTGGCTGCCTGTGGCCTGGCAGAGACGTGCTGGGGGATGAGTGAGAAACAAGCCTTTAAGGAAAGCAGACATGCTTGTGGCTGGCACAATCTTGGGCTCCTCCCAGATGGGACACGGTACTGCCAAGCTGGCCAAGGACAAAGAGAACAAAGTTCTCCTCTCTGCAGGCGTGGGTTTGTCTGCTTTATTAAATAACTATTTTAATTGAATTCCAGGATATCACAGAGCGTTTCACTGCGAGCCACAGCCCAGGATTTGCCCTGGGGAATATGTCAGTCACTGAGAGCTTCCCATTGGGCTATGCCAGCAGAGCACCCTGCATCTCTGACACCCAGAACCTCCTGCTCTCTGATGTCCCCCTGGTATCTCCTTGTCCTCCTACACGGATTCACATCCAGCAGATTTCCATGCGGCAGGGACACCTGGCTGCTTACGACACAACACTTTCTCCTCGCACTTGCAATCCCAGTTCTTCTTCCATAGGGCACAACCAGCTTGTACTTGCTAACCTTCCCTGGTGCCAAGAAGGGACTCCGGGAGGTACCACCAGGCAGCTATCACACTGTTCTCACCTTGATGGGCCTTTCTAGCTCTGGCTTCTTGTAACGCAGCCACATCATGCCGATGATGGCCAGAGCCACGCACAGCCAGTTGAAGAAGCTGAAGAAGTTGATGACTGAGAAAATGTCGTTGGAAAAGGCATACAGCAGGGTCATGATGCACTGCATCCAGAAAAAAAAGAGCCATTAGCAAAGGGAGTAGGCAAACCCAAGTGTGTTACAACACTAAATGCAGGTGTTTCAGAACTATCTGCCCAGGAAAGAATCATGTTGATTATTTTTCACTTCTTTAAGTTATTTGCAATTGGTGCCTGCAGTGATTTCAAAACAGAAGTGGAGTAAGAGGATATGATGAGAAGGAGAAGGTCTATCCTCCCCTGTCAGTGCATGCAGGAATGGCTCTGTCTGGAGGTGGTGCCCAAGTAGCCCCATCCAACCACTCTGATGGGATCCTACCCTAACCCGTTTCTCAATACCACATTGATCCTCATTACCAGAGAGCCAGGTGCTTACCGTAAAGACAAGGGATGGCACAGGAGTGAGGAGCCTGGGGTGAATCATAGACAGGATTGAAGGCAAATGTCCTTCTCGGGATCCCACAAAGAACAGCCTGAGATGGGGGAGACAGAGCAGTTATCACCTCTGCAACCTTCAGTCCTGGGCTGGGGTTTGTCTTCAGCACAAGACAAGTGGGGACAGCTCAAGCTCAGCCTAGATGCATGCTGAGGCAGCAAGACTGAAACACCCAGGCTACATGCAGGTTTTCTACCTTAGCAGCGCTTTGCATAGTGTAAAGAGGAGCACTCTTTTGCTAGTAAGGCAAAAGGAGCAAGGCCCTCCAGGATCAGAGGTGTTCTACACACACACAATGGAAACCGTGTCCAGCACGGGTGTTCTACACACACACAATGGAAAGTCCCTGTGTTAGGGAAGGAAGGCTGGAGACAGCCAAGGAATGCAAGAAAAGATGTGTTTATATCATAGAATCATAGAACCATAGAATAGTTAGGGTTGGAAAGGACCTTAAGCTCATCCAGTTCCAGCCCCCCTGCCAGGGGCAGCGACACCTCCCACTAAACCATGCCACCCAAGGCTCTGTCCAACCCGGCCTTGAACACTGCCAGCGATGGAGCATTCACAACTTCCCTGGGCAACCCATTCCAGTGCCTCACCACCCTTACAGTAAAGAATTTCTTCCTCATATCCAATCTAAACTTCCCCTGTTTCAGTTTGAACCTGTTACCCCTTGTCCTATCACTACAGTCCCTAATGAAGAGTCCCTCCCGAGCATCCCTATAGGCCCCCTTCAGATACTGGAAGGCTGCTATGAGGTCTCCACGCAGCCTTCTCTTCTCCAGGCTGAACAGCCCCAACTTTCTCAGCCTGTCTTCATACGGGAGGTGCTCCAGTCCCCTGATCATCCTCGTGGCCCTCCTTTGGACTTGTTCCAACAGAGAGAGCAATTAAGTGACTTTCCTAAGACAACCTGGGAGATGTGTATCAGAGCTGGAACCGTCTCAGTCCCCATCCTGCCCCATTCTTTCTTGAGGGATTCTCAGCCCTGAAGTTTCGTAAGTTTCTGCTTTTCATTAAAGCCACTTTCTCAGGCAACAGCACTGAGCCCCAGGCATGTGTTTGCTTATGTTCTAATAACTTCAACAGGATTTTGCCTGAGAAACAGAAGACCAAGACCACTCAAAAGTCCTCCTTTAAACTGGATATGGTTTTGAAGTCTTACTTTGTTTTCCCTTCATTCCCCACATGGCCTCCAGACCCTTCAGACTTTGCGCCTAAGCACAGCCACCCTTTGGAGGACAATGCCAAGCAAAGAGGGACTAAGCACAACTTGTAAACAAGCCCACAAAATAAAGCAAGAAACCTACCGGGAAGAAGTGAAGAGAGATCCATTAACAGATCCAAAGCAGGATAAGCCAACAAAGACGGGTATGATCCAGGACATGAAACCAAGGTGGTAGTTCCCAAAATCCTAAATGGGGGGCAACAAGACAGACATTTCAAACACAGAATGCCCAGAAGAACTCACAGCTGCCTACAAGGACTTAATATTTATAGAAATCTGAGCAAGTGACATGGCTTAGTGCCGAAGCAGTTATAGAATTTTCCGTATTGCCATTTGCTGCCCCTCCTTCCCAAAAAAAGCATATTGTGGAATTGCAAAAAAAACACCAGCAATAAGCCCTTCCTTCAGGTCAGGACACAATATTTATCATAATGGTTATCCAAAAGTTCAAGACCAAAACGAAGCTGCAAGGAGATTCAGACATGCAGCTATTGCCAGTTGCTGAGTAAGGACCTGGGATGCATCCCCTTGGAAAGGTAGTGACCTGGAGTTGTATTTTCATATCACAAAACGACCCCATGCTGCTTCCCTGCAGTTTTACACCAATGCTATTAATACATTGATTTCCAGACTTGCAAAGGCAAGTAAGACAACCAGACAGACAGCTAGAGGAATAACTCAATGCTGCATAGGTGCAGGCTGGAGCAGGGTCTTGCTACTAACTCGGAGGATGGAGCACATCATCAGAATGGCCCAGACCACCTCATCCCTCATCCTGGGACTGGGAAATTCCCTTTGAAGCACTGAACAATCCTGGTCACACTCAGTTTGCAAGATCACACTTGTGCTGCTTACTTCCAAAGTAGTCAGGATTTCTGACTGCCATGGCATTTTAATTAATAGAAGTATTATTTTCTTCTCTTAATTGAAACAAAGAAGATACAGAAAGAGAACAACCTACTCCACTATTGAATGCATGACCTTTTCACATAAATATCATGTGCTGGTAACTGATGAGAAGTCATGGGGCCAGCAGCAACCTTGCATATTGACCAAATCAAGAGCAGTGGTAACTGACTGCCCACCCTTACTATTGTCTGTGACTAATTCCACTTGGTATCACACTGTTCTTCCCTGCTCCTGTCACAGTTGCTCTTTATCTCCTATCAAACATCAGCTCTTTTGTACGCAGCCATGATCAGCCTGGAAGGACCTATGAGATGCATGGAGAGATTGTAAGTCTGATTTAACCAGCCCTAGAAGACAGATGAGTCACATCAGAAATGCACCTAGCTTACCACAGCCACAGCTTCGGATGTCAGCATCTGGTCTGTTGACAGGGTTGTGAAGTAAGCCAAGTTTGTCAGCACATAAACCAAAGTGACTACAGGTAGTGAGATGATGATAGCCAGAGGCAGGTTTCTAGGAAGAAAACATAAATCGCAATGGAGTGCTGCAGTTCATAGAAGAGGGCTGTTGATGTCTTCATGCCACAGCCCTCCAGTGCTCGCTTGAAGTCTGCTTGAGCCATTCTGCTCTTTGGCTCTTCAGCATGTCCCATTTCTGAGCCACACACTGCTCCCCTAGGAAAGGAGACGATGCCCACATGGGAACAGACTGGAGCCTGGCAGATGTAGAGTGAAGGATTATGGCAGAAGAAACTTTATGCATGGAGAGACTCTGACTGTCTGGGCAAGCGGTAGTCCAAGATCACTGCAAAGGCAATTGGTTAAAAATAACCTCCCATGCCAGTGGCATTAGCACATTGATTCTCTTCTGGGCAAAGAAGAACCATTCCTGCAAGTGGGTTTCTTGGGGGAGATGGAAAGATCAGAGATTTAGTGGGCAGATTTTAGGCTCAAACTGTGGGGCTCACTGGACTGATGAAACTCAATGAAAACGAGTTCAGACACAGCCTGGGTCGGTCTGTAATGATGAGGCTGTGCTGGTACAAATTTGCCTTTCCAAATAATCTAACTTCATTTGCAAACGGAAACTGAAACAGGAAACTCTGCTTGATACCATGTATAATTGGTCAAGTGGAGCTCAAAGCCACAGGAGGAAAGAGTCAAATACTGTGACTGCATTCAGGAAGAGATTAAAATAATTGCAAAATGGCAAAAAAAAACCACTTTCTGTAACTGTGTTTGTGAAGGAAAGCTCGTATCAAATCTTATGCTTCCCAGCAGGCACTAATCACTGCCAGGGTCAGCCAGGAATGGGTTCTCACACAAGTGACCCTGAAGCTTGTATCGACAGTGCCTCATCATTGCCTTGTCTGTGAGCAAAAGTGATTTATCAGCGATGTCCTGGCTTTGGTGTGGCCCACCCTTATCTCACCAGGTCCCCTGCACAGCCCCGAAAGGCACGAGCAGTGCAGAAAGTGGCTATGGCCCAAGAGAAGAGGAAGAGCACGTGACAAGTGAATGTCCACACAAGTACTCTTGTGGGAGTTTATACAAGACAGCAATAGAGCCATGAGTGTTTCTTCCTCGCCTGTAATTCAGAGAGGTGCCGTGCCAAGGAAGCAGGACTTTCTAATGGCACTGGTAACATAAGCAGTACAGGAAAGCAGTGTAAGCAACAGCTCTTCTCAAAAGGAGATTGTTATTCCCCCTTCCCCTACTCCAGGGAGGAACAATGCCATTAATTTAACTTGTTTTCTACTTCCCCACAAAAAGACCTTGGCTTCTGGGCTGATCAGCAGCCCTTGTTACACAGATGAAGAGGAGGCTCTGTGAGAACAACAAGCTTTTCCTCCAGGGGAAGCCATCACAGGACACACACCTACCTGTAGGGGTTTATCATCTCTTCTGTAACAAAATTCAAGTAATTCCTGTAATTTAAAAAGAAGAGTGGTTACTTATGGTTAGCCCATGGAATAAGTGAAGCCCTTCATCCTACTCATCTGCAAGGGAATTTCAAGAGGGGTAGAGAGACTGGCACCTGCAGTAAAACTTATGATGGCTGATGCCTAGTCCAAGAGCTGCAGCACAAAACCTACAAAGGACAGGCCCTGGATGGTGATGGTGGACCCAGCAGACCAGTTTTTGTGCAAGAGGAGGGGTGATTGCTGGTGAAGATCTGGACCCAGGACTGACAGGGCCACCCCTCCAGGCAATAAGGATTGCTGCAACTGGCCTGTTTCTACAGCAAATTGAGCAGGCTCCTTGCGCTTGCAAGTGCTCAAAGGGACTGAGGAAGAAGCCCTGCAGGAGCTTCAATTTGGTGCTCAAAGTAATCTGCTGGCATTTAGCGTATCTCTCTTCCAGCTAACCCCATCCTGCTGCTTTCCCTTAACACACCTAGAAGCTGTACCCCGCATCATGGTGCATCATCACCCATCATCTGCTGCCTCTTCTAAATGCCATGATCACCTCTTCTTCTTTGTGCTCTGATGTCCTGGCTGGAAACAGGGTGTGAAGTGTGACTACCAACATCAATAGGCAAACCCAAAGCACCTGGTTACGAGAAAGATGGAAAGCCCTCCACCACACTCTTCCTTCAAACATAGCCTGAGGGTAAAAGGAATGGACTACAGCATTTAGCATTGAAAAAAAGATAGAGGGCTGAATCTTACCATCCTCCATAGGCAAAGAGACCACTGTACAAAGCTAGCACGATGTTCCCCACATCTACTTTCGTGCCTTCAAAGGAGTGCTCAGGAGTCAGGTTTGTCACATCACCTGCAGAAAACAAAGCCAAGAAAAGATCAATGCAGATGAATTGTGACCCTTTGTGGGGTTTGAAACAGAGAAACCTGGAGGCAAAAGCTGCTCTTAGTATTCTTAATTATCATGATGATCCATTTCGGGTCACGCTGCAGAGCATGTGCATGTATTGGGCTGATTCCTCCAGTTTTACAGTACTTAACTCATCTGTAATCAGGCACCAAGTAATCAGCACCAAATACATTTGTCTCAAGCAAATGGCCTTTACTGAGTTGTCCTGGGATCAGCGGTAGCAGTCATTTTTCTCCTTAGTAGCTGGTGCAGCACTGTGTTTTTGACTTTCGGCCTGGGCACAGTGCTGATAACACTGATGTTTTTAGTTGCTGCTCAGTAATGTTCACTCTGACCAAGGACTTTCTGAGTTTCATGCTCTGCCAGGGAGGAGGGGAGCCGGGAGGAAGCAGAGACAGGACACCTGACCCCAACTGACCAAAGAGGTATTCCATACCACAGCACGTCATGCCCGGGACCCAGAAGGGTTGGATCACTGGTCAGGTAGGGGTGGGTATCGGTTGGTGGGTGGTGAGTGGTTGTATTCTATCCCCTTGTTATTTCCCTTATCGTTATTACTATTGGTGGTAGCAGCAGTGGTTTGTGTTATGCCTTAGTTACTGGACTGCTCTTATCTCAACCTGTGGGAATTACATTCTTTCCATTCTCCTCCCCATCCCTCCGGGAGTGGGTGAAGGAAGGCAGGGGGAGCTAAAGAACTGTGTGGCTGATTTACAGCTGGGCTTAAACGACGACATGAGTCCTCAAGACTTTCTCACACTACAATGTGCCATTACTAAGGTAACCTCTCAGATACCTTCTCTCTGCAAAGAAAACACTCTGGGGACCTTCCTACTGGAAGATGCTATGCAAATAGATATTGTCACATTGTCCTCTCAACTGAAAGCTGCTTTCGTTTGATATAAACACAGGATTTCCTCCAGTTCCACCAGCTACCCAATTAAGCAGAAACCCAGGATTTCCTCTAGTCCCACCAGCCACCTGATAAAGCAGAGGGTTAAGGCAATGCCTTTGATTGTGGGAAGTCAGGTTCTTTAGGGCTTGAATATCTAAAGTTTCTGTTATGTTATTTACTTTTAAAATAAAAAAAGCCATAAATAGACTTGGTTGTACCTTTGGTAAGAACTCACCCAGACCAAAGGGTTTATTTATTTTGCTTTAAAATGTTCTGCAGCCGTTTTGTTCCCTGCCTTTTGATGTGGAGCCTGGCTGCGGGATGGCGAAGCCACGCTTCCCTCCCTGTATCCAGGTCTCCTCCTGGGAGAGGACAGAAGCAAGGAGCAAGGCAGGACTCAGCAGGCAGGTTTGCATCCAGGGAGCCCTGTCGAAGCCCATGTGACTCCTCTTAGGGCACAGATCTTTACTAATCACCCCAGCAAATACATCACATGGCAGTCAGCAGGGCCTGGAGCTTAACCCTTCATCTCTTAGCACAGGGTACCTAGGATGTGCTTCTGGGGAGGGGAGGGGGATGCTAACAAGCCAGGCATTTCTGGATGTCCTCTCTTCTCATCTCACTCTGGAAACTTGCACTCCCTTATGTCACCAAAGACCTCTTTTGCAGGGGCTGGGTAACGAATGCATTAACTTTGTAACACCTCACACTCATCGTTACAGTGGTGGGAAAAGGGGACCTTTCCTGACTGCACTGTTGTTCTGCTGCTGCATCTTTCACTCATGGGGCTTCATAAGGAACAGCTCCAAATCTGTGCCAGTGACACGGAACTGCCCTGTGTGGACGGAAGAGTCTTTCTTGTCTTTCCCCTTCTCTACCTGACCCTCCAGCTTTATCCCCACCCTGTCCATTGCTCCTTTTACCTCCTTTCTCCCTCCTGCTCCGTCTGAATCTTAACCATGGCAAAAAGATACCCCTTAACACAGCATGCAAAATGCTCTCTGCTCACAAAGTACCCAGGAAACCAGCATCCCTCTGCCTTCTTTCCTGGCTAGTTGCTATCCCATTTGCGAGGGGATGCTGCAGATGTGAGCTGCAAAGAGCCAGGACCATAGCAGCAGCTCATGCACTGGGCAGTCAGGTCCAGGGAGCCCCATGCAGTAATGTCTAACAGGTTTGCCAGGCTCTACTTGTCCACATTCCACTGCAGATTACAGTTCTCTACTGGTGTTGCCTCGTTTCTATCCCTCAGCACCTCCTTGCACTAGGAAGGTCTCTTCTGAATGTATCCTGGGATATGCTGGTTGTATTTAATGCCCCTTCAGCCAGTGTATCTCCTCTGCAAGATGCACCAGTCATTTTTAAAGTGAGGGCAGAAAACATACATCGAAGCGTTACACGAAAGCCGGGAAATCCAAAGACACCAATAAAATGCTGCGAGTTTAACCTTAATTCCTTGGCTTATCGGTTCAGTCATATAATCTTAATTTAGCATTAATGCCCTGGCCTGGCTGTGAATAAAAAGGCTGATCCGGAGATGGGTGTGCACAGTATCACATTCTGCTGCATCCCTCGGGCTCAGCTTTCCTGAGTTAATTTTCTGCCCCTCCTAGATAATTACCAGTCTAGTGCTTTCCAGGCCTTTTGTTATGGGAATAAGGTACCCTTTTTGTTAGCAGTGACTGTAATTAGCTACTAGAACTGCACACAGATGGACAAGGAAAGGTCTCTGCACATTTCAAACACCCCTTGGGAAGTCTCTTAAAGGTCTGCTCATGCTCTGCCAATAGCTCCCACTTGGACCACATCTTTACCATGTCAAGAGGATGCACCCCCATTTCTTGTCCACTGCTAGACACCATCTTCCACCAGCAGCCTCTTTCTGTCCATCACAGGCAAAAGCTCTCAGTCCCAATGTTCCTTTTTCTGAGGCATCTGCAGGTTTCACTCTGTGCTTTCTAAAACCAAACCTCACACAGAAACCATGCGCTGGTGCTGCTGAGGAAGGGCTGAGCTGCCACCCTCACCCCGCTGGCCAGGATGAGACCATCAGTAGTCCCAAACCACATGCCTGGATTCAGGATGTGCTTGGGAACCATGAGCATCTTTAGCCTCTGGGCAAGGATGGGTCCAAGCCCAACAGGGAGTCCTGCTGGGCTGTACAGACACTTTGGCTGTGTGTCAGGACTGCCTGCCCTCCAGGATACACGGACAAAGAGGGAAAGGCAGCAAAGGGAGCAGCACTGATGCAAAGAACAAAGCCTTGGCATCTCATTACGATGCGGGTGGGGGCGATGGATGGGTGGGACATAACTAATTACTCACACACCTTTTCCTTGCACCCGCTGCAGCACGCACCTAACTCATCCCTTTGAAGCATCAGCACCAAAATGCAGCTACTGGCAAAGGAGTGGCAGGTTAGTTCAGTGTGGCAGCAGCCAGGAGAGACTAGGTAGGAAGGTCAGGGCTTTTTGTTCCTCCTCAGCACTTGAGGAGCTAACACCTCATCTATTGAGCTGTACCTCTCAAACGCTTGCAGTGAGTTGCTAAACTTCACAACTCTTTGCAACCTGTCAGAACACGACTAAATAACCAGAGGAGCCAAGATGTATCTCTTCCCACTGCAAGGGGACAAGCTCATATTGTCAGGTGTCCGCATGATGATCTTTTGCTTCTTTCATAGAGGGGCTGTTCACTGGGGACTGCAGTGGTAGGATGAAGGGTAATGGTTCAGACTTAAACAGGGAAGATTTAGGTTACATATAAGGCAGAATCTCTTCCCTGTGAGGGTGCTGAGGCGCTGGCACAGGGTGCCCAGAGAAGCTGTGGCTGCCCCATCCTCGGCAGTGTTGAATGTGGGTTGGAGCAAGCTGCTCTAGTGGAAGGTGTCCCTGCCTGTGGCAGGGGGTTAGGACTGGATGAGCTTTGAGATCCCGTCCCACGCAACCCACTCTATGATTCTATGAGTTATAGCTACCCAGTCGCACGAGAGGAACCTGGGCTCCTTAACAAGCATGCCCCAAGTATCAAATCCCAGCAAAGCAGCCGTCCCCTCCCACCACGGCCACCATGCTCTGTCCCACACTGCCAGCCAGCAGATCATCAGAAAGGTAACAATCTGTGCCCACCAGTGATGCCTTCACAGACATAACTGGCACCAGAGTGATGCCAGAGAAGTATCCCAGATGCAGTGGGTGAGCTCTGACTGTACCCATCATGCCCGGATCTCATCAGCAGCCCCACACACAAAGGTTCAAGCGGTCCTTAGATCCTTGGAACAGAAATCCATCACACAAAGATGCATGGAGGTGCTGCAGAAGTCACAGAGGTGCACTGGTGGATGTGAAAGTGTCCAGGAAGCACCACATGTCACTCTTGTTCTTACACTTATGCACAGATGCTTTACTGGTCCCAGCTGGAGACTGGGGATAGAAGCATAGAATAGTTTGGGTTGGAAGGGAACTCCAAAGCTCATCTAGTCCAACCCACCTGAAATGAGCAGGGAGATCTTCAACCTGATTGGCACAGGTTGCCCAGAACCACATCCAGCCTGGCCTTGAATGTTTCCAGGGATTCTGCACCTGGGCAACCCATGCCAGTGTTTTACCACCCTCGTTGTAACGCATTTTTAACTCATGTCCAGTCTGAATCTCTTTTAGTTTGAAACCATCACCCCTCGCCCTACTGTAATAGCCCCTTCTACAAAGTCTCTCCCCATCTTTCTTATACTGGGTAGATGGTCCAGCATGGGCATTCTCACCTCCCTCCTCTAACATAAATTCTCACTAGGACCTGCCGTTCAAATTGGAGGTATGAACCTCAGTTCTGCACACTGCATGTTTTGAGCCTCAGTGTGCAATTCAAGCCTCCAGCCTTAAATTGCTGACTTTGGATCAAATCAAGGGTTATAAATGTGCAGGTGAGGCTGCCAAGCATGGCCCAACCGCTCCCATGGAGCGAGGGGTCCGTATGTGAGAGCATCCCAAAACCATGCTATGCCCACCCTCCGGATCCTTCATCCTCCCCAGCCCATGCAGACACGGCCACTCTCAAGGCAATGCCCTGCCCATGCCCGGCACCCCGGAGATCTGGAACCTGGTTTGAACTGGCTGTTCAGCCGCACTCTGCTCTACAATTAACCAAATTAAGGTAACAAGCTCTGACATAAACCCCATTTGCTGATCTTGCCAGCTGCCAAGACTCGGGTAATTGTGCCGGCAAGCGATGGGTCACCTGGGGCCTTTCGGCAGGAGGGACCTATTTCAGGTCCATGCGCTGCATGTTCAGACCCCTTCTTTGAAAAACATCCATTTGCTCCCCGGTCACGTCCGTTCCGGTTCTAACAGCACAGCAATCTTCTCTTGCAGAAGGCGTTTAATGATAATTAAGTATTTCTAACTTGCCTAAACAGCGAGCAGAGGGAACACAGCCATGTAGACAGCTCAGCAAGAGAAGGGGGGCCCTCAGCATGTCTCACTCATGGAGGAGATGGAGGCAGGGAGAAATGTGCTGTATATACAAAATCCCCCAGAGGAGAAGATGCACTCAGCTGTTGAGCCATCTCCTGAGAAGAGCAGCAAGAGTTCCATCAACTGAGTCAGAAAGACAAGAGGGCAAGAAGCAAACAGGGGTCAGGGCTTGGAGAGCATCTCTTGGGCAGCTTGGAGCAACCCAGGAAACACACGCTCAGCAGCCACATAAGCGGTTTCCTCCTCTCTGCTGCCACTGTGCAGACAGCTTTGCATTAAGCAGTTTTGAACAGCAGCTGTTAAACTTGGGCCCCGTAGCAGATGGGTTTATGGGTTTGAGAGACCCCATGGGAACCTTGGAGGAGCAGAGAGGGCAACCAAGGAGGAGGCAGAGCTGTTGGGTTACATCCTGATTCTCATCAGCTGTGGATAGGCGATGACACTTCCCCTTATTTCAACTACTTCCTTCTGTTTTATACAGAAGTTCCTTTCCTCCCAATACTGGGAAGCTCTGCCGATGCTGTTTACAACAAGCTAATATTTCTCCTTTAGGGTGAAACCAAGGATCTGGGTTCCTGAACTCACTCCACCCCACACACAACTCAAGCGTTACAGCTCCTCCTTTTGCAATGATCCACAAAGACATAACTTGGGCCAGACAGCATTTTGCTACCCTATTCACCTCCTCTGCATCCTGCTGATAGCACCAAAACACCTTTTCTCTTCCTCGTCCTAAGCAATCACCTCTTGATTTTCACAACCTCTGTGTCTGATGGCACAGTATTTGCTGATGAGAAATAAAGAAGCAGACCTGGAAACATCACGTCTGGGAGCCAGAAAGCAGAGACCCTGGATGAACAGGGTCCCTTTGATCCTTAGCACAGCACAGGAAGATATTCTACCCAACAGGTTTCCAGCCACTTCCATAGCTTCTTTCTTCTTCACATAGCTGCACAACAGGCTCAATTCACATCCATAGAAGCTTGTGATCGAGAATGACAAACAAGCCAACTGACAAGGCTCTGGAGGGGCTAACAGAGCCAACCAGATTGACATGCAGAAGAGCACCTGGGGAGGGCAGATCCTCCTACCTGTCACCCACACTCCCAAGGACCTGAATTTCATCCCTGCATTTGAAGGCTGTGGGAAAGGATAAGTTTATAAAGCAAGTAAAAGCACGTGTGTACAGACACACACACAGAGCCATGGACTGCACCGACACACCTCAGGCATGAAATGACTGCAACCAAATACTTTAAAGACAGTGGACTTGGCCGTGCTGGGTTAACAGTTAGATTTGATGATCTTAAAGGTGTTTTCCAGCCTGAATAATTCTACGTCGGAGAGATAGGATCCAAACAGAGATGCAAAGCAGTAAATACCAAAGCCTTAGCTGCTCTCTAGCTAGGTATGTCTGCATTGCTGGGATGGCCGCACTTGGAAAAATAAGAAGCCAACAGAGCCTCTCATGTCAGCTGCCTTAAAACCACAGAGCCCACAACAGTGGTGAGCAGCATTCCCTATGGCACGCTCGAGGGGCATTCCACAACCTCCGGTGCAATGCACCTACCTTGATCCAGCTTTGCATTTGGCAGTTCACTCACAATACTGAAAATGAGCAACATGCTACAGTCTACAGCCCCTTGGATAAAGCAGCTTCTCAGATGTCAAGGCACATTTCCACCCCAGCCATAACCCTCCATCCTCAGTGTTAAACAAACAGTTCTCATCACCCTTAAAGGTCTGCATACAGAGCCACTGCAACTCACAGTGACCATAACAAGAAGCACAGAGTCACCGACCGACTGCTTCTGTATATTGTTGTTGTTATTAAATACATTTTATTTACTTTTGGACAGGCAACTTTGCAAAACGCAAGAGGCTCAGCAAGCTGAACTCTGTCCTGGAACCTGTAATTGCCAAAAGCTTTCTGGGCAGAGAGGGCAAGAAAAAAGTTGTCTCAGCAGAAATGAACCACTGCTGACTCCAAACCAGAGCAGGCAAGCTGCATAGCACACTAATCTGCCATGCTCACCTGGCCTCAGCATCTGCATCCACCTTTGTCTGGAACAGAAATCAAAGATTAGAGAGTGAGAGGCCCATAAAACATAATTGTGTGGTATCAACCCTCCAGCATTAAGATGCCTGATTAATCTCCAGCATGTGGTTGATGTGATTTAGAGGTGCAGGATGCTGGCAGCTTTCCCAGCTTCTTTGTTCATGCTGTCCTTTGGTACAGTCTTCCACTCACCATGTGCTCCCTAAAGAAGAGGGTAAGTGAAGCACAATAACTTTCCTTTGCAGCTTACTGCTGGAAAAACACTTTATAGTGGCATTTCTGAATGCCAGCGTAACAAGAAACAGCATGGGCAGCCGGAGGGCATGCTTTTCTTGCAATTCTTTGTGCACAGGCTTCAGCCCCAACTTGCAGGGATGCACTCGAAAGCTTGAGGGGCATTTACTACCCATAGGCTTCATCTCCTGTCTGCCAAAGAGGATTTACAGTGCGAGTTAGTCATGGGCTATGGCTGGGTGAACACCCTTCTGGTTTGGCTTTGGGCTCCAAACTCTTCTCAGCCACCTACAATTCCACCTCCAGCTGATTCTTGTGCCCCATGTCGCATTCTAGAGCCAGTCCCCTGGGTGAGCTGGTTCCTCCAAGCACAGACACCACTGCAACAGCTACTCTGCTGCATACAACACCACAGGGTGTGCAATGGCATTGCTGTATCTACCGTAGCAAAACAGCAGGTCACTGACATGCCAGGAAATAAAACAAACCCAAATCAACTGAAAGCAAACTGCTAAACACTGATGAGGTTCACTCTCGGGTGAGACAAGACCAGGTCAAATGAAAACTTGTGGCAGATTTCTTCAGCTATGCCAAGTGCTCATTCATCTCAGGACAGCGAAGCACAATTAAATGTAGGTAGGAGAGAATTCAGACAACGACCACTCTTGTTTTCTCTCAGTATCTATGTGCCATTGTGCTTTCAGACCTGAGGGAGCCTGAGATTTTAATCCCTGGCCACAAAATCAAGCTTTCCCGCTGTGTCAGCAGGACCTCTCCAGGGCAGCCCTGCCCTCCCCACACTACCAGCTCTCTCCTGCCTTTGCTGCTTGCAGACCTCATCCGCACAGCCCCTGGGTCTTGCTCCAGATCTGGCCCAAGGGTGTTTTTTGTGACATCCAACTGGCAGCAGAGATGAAAATCTGGGAGGAAAGGAAGAGCGAGTGAACTTCCCCTCCCTCAGGTCTTTCTTAACCACAGGATTTTTCACCAAAAAAAGGCAGAAAAATTGTACAGGAAACCAGCAAAACAACCCAAAGCCTCACAGAGAAAGACAGGGTCCAAATGGGTGTTTTCTAGCAGGAAGCACAGATGCAATAAACTGAAGCAGCACCCAGATGTGCACAGAGCCCCATAGCAAGAGATGCTGCCTCCCACCTGGAGAACTTAAATGCTGTTTTTAGTAGGCTTCACAGACATGCCAAGCAGATGTCAATGACTAAAGGTTTGAATCCTCATGTTGGTACTTTCAGAAACCCTCCCATGCAGAGATCATAATTCCCCAGCCACAACTACACCTCTAAATACCCTTTTACAAAGAGCAAATGATGCTGGGATAGGTGTGACAGTGCTGGCTGATACTGTACACATCTTCTGAAGACAAATGAAACAAAACCATGATTAATTCAAAACCTCCTTGCCTCATCTAAGCTCTCCATGGTAAACGTCTGGAGTTAAAACTGCCCAGTGTGTCCTTAGTTCACCCCATGCTCATTCAGCAGATGCTGGTCCCTGACAGCCCAATGAAGGGAGTTAAGAGAGAATAATGCTGCTGCCACCAAACAGGCACGTGAGGTGCCACAGATGAGAAATTTAAGATCAGGAACTGGATGTTAAGAGGGAAAAGGGACAATAAGTTTCATAAAAATAATTCAATAAAACAAGTGTTAAATTCTATTTCCCCAAGTCCCAAATGCCCAATTCTTATTCATTTTTAAGCAGAACTGCTGGTGAGGAATCACAGCGCTGCAGCACTCCTCAAACACAGAGCAGCCAGGAACAGCACCTTGCTGCTTACGCTGCCCAAGGGCACATAAACATGTAAGAAACCCTAGGACAGCAACCACAGAATAGAATATAGCTGAAACACATCTGTGATATGGATTTTCTGAGATTTTTTTGACATCAAAACCTTTCCTGAACTCCCTCACGTGTAAAATGCATGAGCGTGTCCTTAAAGATTGGCACCTTTTTCAGCCACTTCATAGCTAGGCTAGTTTTTAAGACATCGTGAGTTGCAGGGTGACGGGGAATGAAAAGCACAGCTGCAGATCTAACCACAGACCTCGTGTCACACGCAGCAGAGAAGACATCCCTTAAGCCTGCACAGTCACTATCCAAGCCACTCTGATCCCAGTTATCCCACTCACTAGGTCAAGAATATCGCCAAAAAAAACCCAGAGGTGATAGCAATTTGAGAGAGCTGTTAAATCAGCAGAACCAAAAAAAAAAAAGCTTAGCTTTTACAACACTGGAGCAAAATAATCCTGATCCTGTGTATGCTGTAAGTTATTTATCCTATTTAAGTACTACAGCCTGTGAGCTGTACAGTTGGGGGTCCATCTATATGGTTTTACACACCAATAAACCAAGTCCTGACACTGAACTTTTAAAGCAACGCAACTCCAGCCCCACAACAGCTTTTAAAAGTGTTAACTTTATATTGGTAAAATAATTGCATCAGCTATACTGAGTCAACTTTCAAACAGCTGAAACGCTAAGTAAGAAACCAACTTCTTCCCTTCTTTTGAAGTAGCACAAAAGGAGTGATATAAAACAGATGTCCACAGAAAGATCACAAGGAAACCCTATTTTCTGTGTGGTCATATTGCCACATATTTCTTTGTCTTGAGATGTTATTGTTTTTCTGAAATAATGAAAATATTCAGTGAAAGCACAAAAAAGGGGAAAAAAAAAAGCCAGAAGCTGAAGGCAGGCGGTCAGTACAGAGCAAGACATACTTCTGTCAAGTCTCAAAAGCTTCCACATTTGAGCAAGAAACTTGGCATTGCTCCTCTGTTTATGGAGACTGTAAGCATAAACCAGCAATGGTGCAGTGACCAGTACAACAAGTTAATGAGCACTGCTCAGGCACTATCTGGAGCGTCATGGGAACACACAACCCCATCACCACTGAAACTGCAGTCCCAGACAATCAGCTTGGATGGTATTTCACACCAGTAATAGCTTCTGGCTTGGCATGAATGGTGTTAAGAGCCTTCTGTGGTATAAAAGAAAACAAGGGCACACAGAGGAGTGGCAAAGGCATGGCGCTTTGTGGGGACTGGGGCTCACCCACCTCCTCAGAGGTTAAACAGGCTTTTAAAAGCAAGTTACCCATCTAAAAACATCAGTACTTTAATAGCCTTCCTCTATAGTATTTCACCTGGAGAAGATGCAGCAACTCTGTACTGTGCTACTAATAAACAACACAGCCTCAGAGAGCATGGATACAGTGGCATCCAGATGCTCCAGATTTATTCCCTGCTTCAGGGCAGGTTTGACTCACTTGAACACTTCCCGAGAGACAGTTATTAACCTATTCTTGTGAATCTCCAGTGAGACAGCCTCTCTGCACCATCCACCTGAGCTCTGCACCACAGGTAGAAGTGTTTTTTCCAATTACTAATCTAAATTCCCCTTGTCTCACAGCTTGCACCCACCATTTCTTGTCTCAAAACAGATGGAGAACAGTGCAGCGCTTTCCCATTTTCAGTATGTTTTAATGAATGCTAGTGTGCTTTTCCTTGCAAAAAAAAAGACAGTCCCTGAATGTATTCCTGCTACATAAGCTTTGAATTACCTGCCATGATTTAAACAAAAATTGAGAAAGTTGCAAAATGTACGTGGAAACTAAAGAAGGGTGTATGGAAGGAGCTTGCATGTTCTTAAGGATTTACCACAGAGCTTGCAACTTCCATAAGGAGATTAATGCAATCCATGCTTGACCACCAGCAGGCAGTATGTTGTAAAACAGGAACTCAGACAAGCCGTAGCGTACCACCTAGGACAAGGTGTAAACACGGGCTTTGTGAGGAGCATCCTCTGTAGATCCCAAGGTTCCAACTCTGATTCAGTTTGCTTTGTACTGTGCGTTGTATGCATAGACAGGGAGAAGAGGTCTTTACCTTCAGGCGTTACCATTTAACTACTGCTTTTGATCTTATTACCTTTCACTCTGTTTGAAGTGGTCGGGTGGTTTAACAGGAAACTAAATGTCACATGAAATTACCTGCACTTCAAGATGGGCACAGTTGTACCTCTCCACACCTACAAAAACTTGATGCTGTAACAGGCTTCATAGGATGTAAAAAGCTTCTGAGATAGAAGAGTGTAGGATGGGTATTTTTGAACACAAGACAGAAATCTCTGACTGGTTACAGATATAAGTCAGTGGAAATACCATGTACTTTACACCTGGGCAGAAAGTGATTCGTCCTCCACAAAAGGGCAAAGGAATAGTACAGAGGGAGGGAAGGTGATTCTGAAGATGCAAATTAAGATTATCATCTGCAAACAAAAAGTAATTGTAAAAACACTTACAGGAAGATGTTAAAGAACTAACAGAGATTCATGTTTATTCTTTTCCTTCTAAGAGAGAAAGAAAAGGTTCAACAAGGCAGCCTGGGCAGCTACAAAGAGAAAGGAGGTATATCTGGTGATAAGGCTCGAACAATGTTCCTGTTGATCATGGGCACTGAGCTGGAAGAAAATAAAACCTCTGATAAAGCAAGAAATTCTGCAAAGACAGCACTGGCTCCCATAGGTGAGACAGGAATGAAAAAGACCCACATGCACAAACAAACATACCCACACACACACACACACTTGCCAGTAGGGAGAGACAGGACTATCTGTAGGCTTTTATCCATGTTTAACAACTAGTGCTTGTAGTGCTCCCCCAGAAGAGTTTATTTTCACGAAACTTGTACAAAAAAAAGCACACAGTTAAATGCTTATTTGTGAGGATTAGTTAATCAGATGGGTTTGGAACAAAATATTTCCCTGGGTTTGAGAGAATTTTAAGTGCGCATGAAGGAAAGCACCAGAAAATTTGCTTTGTCTCCCCACTTTTATCTTCTTTTTTAGATGCCAGCTGATAGACGTCTGCTGGTGGCAGCTGAGGGCCCTAATATCACTGTTCATCATGCAGTTTCTGCAGCCTTGCCTGACCCAGGCATCCTTATGTGACCCTATGGACTCAACCAAGTTATTCCACACATGAATAAGGGAAACGTGCAGGGATATTTTGTGAAAAGAATTAAAATTACTGGGGGTTGATTTGCACATGCAGACAATTTTCTACTTGGAAATGGCCCTGACCAGGCACTGGTTACAGATAAGATTTCCAACAGCAATTAACACCAACATTTACATTCCCTGTAGACTTGGCAGCTCTGAGATCCAAAGGGAGACAGTGACTGCAGTAAGTGGAAAGGACCTTGGGTCATATGTGCTGGGTGCGTGTAGCGTGAAATCAAGCATAACTTCAGCAAGGTAAATACGAAATTTCACAAATAAAGTGCAAGAAAGCACTCAGCCCTTTGTAAAGCACGAGCTGGAAATACCACCCAAGCATGAAAGGACAAGAGACATTTGTAAAGCACTTCTGCTAGCTCTGAAATGCTTGGGTTAGGACTCTGGGGCTTTATCCCTAATTCCCAGATTCTGCTTTAACTGCATACCACCTTCAAAAGAAAAAGGGAACCACATACTTACCCTTTGCAAGCTGCACGAAGCCAAGAATGATGATGAGAGCCAGCGCCAGCAGCTTTGCCGCAGCAAAGGCATCCTGAACACGAGTGGCAGCTTTCACGCTGTAACAGTTCACTGCTGTGAGGAGCACTGAGAGAAGCAGACAAGAAAAGACACGTCAGTTTTCAGTGAAACACTTAAAACACCAAACAAATTGTCACAGAATCATAGAAAACCAGGTTGGAAAGGACTTCAAGGATCATCCGGTTGAACCTTTCTACACAAAACTAGATCTAGCAGAGACTAGATCCAGCACCATGTCCAGCTGAATCTTTGAAGTGCCCGAAGTTGATGAGTCCACCACTTCCCTGGGCATTTACTTTTTGCTAAAGTTTAAGCAAGCACAAAAAGTCTCTTCCTAAAACAGAAACTTTTAAAGGCAAGGCTCTGCAGCCACACACTTCCCTATTCTGTCTTCTGTTTTGACAGCAGCTGGTTTGAGTAGTATCCTTGGGACAAGGAACTGCCCTCCTGCATTGGGAAGTACACTTCTGAGGGCCTGTAAATACAAGTGCTTGCTGCAGCCATTATCATTGGCCTCAGTCCCTGTTAAGGCAATCCAATTTAATGCTGCTATTGTGTGGGAACAGAATAGAAGTGTCAGGACAAGCTTCCAGAACTGGTATAAGGTAATTTGTGTAACAATAGCACCTAAAAGGCTATTGAAGGTGTAAACATAAAGGAGACGTCCCTGTCCTGACCCATTCTGCAAGCTGTGGGACATATGTCAGTGGCACAGGCTGAAAGAGAAGCCGGATCTAAGGCAACCCTCCTCCTTTGACTGACTTGCTGGACCAGTGGGGCCCAGGATGGTTGCGCAGGATTCCAGGGATGCTCACCAGGGCTGCACACCAGAGGGATGGAAGAGAGGACTGCACAGAGCAGAACACTGCCATGGTTCACATCTGCTCTGACTGCTCTTCTATGCGATCATGCTGCCTTCCCACACATTGTCAAGCAGCTTCTGCTACCCACACATTGCTCTGGGGTTAATGCATCCAATGAAGTCTAATTTCCTACCTTTTTGGCCTTGTTCCCCCATCACCTTCCTCTGTATCACCCATTCCTGCCACTATTCAGTGTGATAGTCCTACCAGGACAGTATGAACTAGGGCTTTATCTAAAGCCATGAAGCTGTTGACTGGCCAAGTTTCACCTGCTTCAGAGAAAATAGTGGCTAAAACCCTTAATGCTCTTCCAAATCACTTACTATTTTCATGCCATGCTCTCTCCCTGCTTCCCAGAGACTGTTGCTTGTTATAGAGACAAGCAAATGTCACACCGAGAATGACAGCGCCCCACATGCTGGATGCCATCCCCTCCTCTCCGTCCACCTTGCACCACTAGCTGCCTCCACGTCAGCTTGCACGGCCCCTGGAGCTGCTCAGGGAAGAGCTGATCTCAACCCTTCTTCTGGAGCTGGAGGCTTTTTCCTGTGGGATCCTTTCCAAGCTGGCCTCTGCCCTTGTGCAAAGGCTGCTTCCCACATCCTGCAGCGTATTTTCACAGGACCCCACTGCCTCGACCAGAGCCAAACGGCTGCTCCCCCGAGTACTCAGTCTGGATGTAGATCACCCTCTCCTGAGGTTACGGGCTATACCTCTACTCCCGGTTTAAAGCCCAGAGAATGTGATGTAGATATTTCAGCCCTAATAGAACTCCCAGACATACGACTGGGTTCAGCAGCATCTTCCTCAGGTAACCACTCTCTTCTTCCTGGGGATTGCTGGTGGACACTCTGGCCTGCTCCTGTGGAGCTGAGGTGCACGGGGTGCTCAGAACAGAGTGGGAAGGTGATGGATAAAGGTGGGAGGTGGAAATACCAGCAGTTATATGGCCTGATTACTGCCCAGCAAGACACCCAGTGCTTTAAAACCCTCAACACATGCGGAGCATCACAGGGAAAACCACAACACATCCCTACTAGGAAGCAAGGTTACCTCCAGCTACAGACCCGAATCCAGCTGGGTTATCACACACATGCACATGAAGGATGCAGGCACCAGCACATCACGTATTCACCACCTTCCCTCCGACATGAGTGGTTGCATGGGATCAGCAGTGCCTTTGCTCTCCGGCTTGCATCAGGACCATGCACCAGAGCTGCTTGCATCCCATCAGCCTGGAGCAAAGCTGCATTCCCACAGTCTCACACCCTGCCTCCCAGCAAGGACACAATAAATTGCAGACTGGGAAATAAAATCATGGGAGGAGGAAGGAGTATTGGGCTTTTAAGAGGGTCTTACTGGCTCACTGCCACACCGCATCCTGCCCTGCCTATGGAAGCAATTGCATTGGTAAGAGTTCAGGGAAACACAGCACACATCCCACGCCAGAGCTGGGAATAGCATTCCTGAGGCATATGAGCACAGGCAGGCTTCAGAGAGCTCGGTCTTCAGGGACCACAGTATCTGGGTCCGATCATGATGATCAGACTTCCCGTTTTTGCTGAGTGACAGAGCTTCCCGGTGACGCAAAGCAGGAGTCACCAGGAAGTAGTGACACACAGGCAAGAAGAGATTCGAGTTGCATCATTCATTCAGAGGGATGTGAAAGCCTGCTACAGCCACAGCACAACAGCAACATGCATCAGGCTGAGAGGATTTAAATGTCCATCTAATGATCAGCTAAAGGCTGCCTGTGGAGGATCTTTAGGCAGGGAAGAGCAAAGCCAGTCCCGGTGCAGCAGACTGCACACCTCAGAATACAATGCCTGCTTTCAGGATCATTGGCTACATGCCCCCCCCCCCCCTTTACTCCTGGGATCTGGTGTCATCTCAATACAGGAGCATTTAAAGTTTTGAGAAATGAAAGAGAAGTCTTTGCAAACAAAAGCATGTGATCCAATACATCCCACAGGAATGAAAGCCAGAAGAGAATAAGAAACTTCAGATTCACCTTTTTTTAAATATCATGCCTTTCAAGCCACTTTGGGGGTGTCTGGGTACTTGAAGCAGGTGAAACTGAAATGACCAAGAGCTGTTTCTAATGGGAAGCATACCCCTGTACCACACGTGCTCCTGCATAGGTCACCATGGGCTTCGGGTGACCTGCTTCAGCAGCCAGCCAAAAGCAAGCAGTGAAGAACTGTGCCAACAAACTTGCCACACCACCACCCCCAGACGTAAACCTATGTCCCTGGGTCCCCCCACACCGTGCTGCTTGGGGGAGATATGGTGCGTCTCCTTAGAAAAAGATGTAACATGCCCACGCTTGGAGGCTCTTCAGCATCAAGCAGAAGGCCAGCATTATCTGTGGTTTGCAGGGTCATAGCTCTGACACCTTGCAGCAAGATTGTGATATATCTGCCTCCAACCAGTATGCTAAAAGGAACACTGTCCAGACACACAGGAGAGGAGAAAACAAAAATTAGCAAGGTCAACTCACAGCATGTCTGCGCTAAAGGGGAGAGAAGAAAACACAGTGAAATACCACTAAAGCACAGATCACAATTCATCTACTAAAAGCACCTCTATAGTGAATGCTAATGGGGAGGACGGGGAAGGAACTGAGGACCCAGGATTCACTTCAACCAGTGATTATGCTAAAAATAAAACTCTCCTTGTTTACAGAGGGATATTTAAAGGATGAGCTAACATATCCAAAAGCACACTTCTCCCATTAGTGAAGACAGCCCTTAGAGGTGTGACAGTGACATTCCCTTCCCCATTAAGGCATTCTGTTTCTTTGACAATAGCTGCTTCAGCCTCCACATTAAAGACTGACATTCTTGGGGCTATTTTTCATGTTCTGGTTCTGTACAGAGTCTGCTGGACGGGCCACAGGAAGGCAGTGCTGCACATAAAAAGGCAAAAAGCTTTCTACACAGTCCCAGACTAAAAAGCAAGGGGAGCATTGTATTCAGCCCTTAAAAATACATTGGTGCCACATAAATGGGCTCTGTAAGTATGTAAAAAAACTTAGGGACAAAGACTGAACAGGGCTGAGAGCTTCTTCCACATCAGTCATAATTCAGATCGCTCCAAGTGACAATCTCTGCTTTGCTTTTCCTACCCTGTAATATTTGTCTTTTCTAAAGGAGTGTGGTGGAGTTACTACACTTAAATGCTTTTTCCTACTGACACCAAGATGAAAAAACAGACCGAGTACTTCTTCAATAAAATTCCAAGACAAATTCCAGTGGCTGCTTCCCAGGAGACCAGAGGGCTTGGGTTTCGTAAAGCAGAAAGTTTTATGCCTTTGATCCAAGATGCTATCCCATGAAGCAGGGGCTGTGGGAGTCCTCTTGGCACGGCTCCCTTTACCTCAGATGAACTGCTCCACATGAACAACAGGGGAAAGCTGGACAGCCACAGCTTCGCTATGAATCAGGGCAATGATACAATGCAGGGAAATATCAGACAGCACTGCCCTAATTTCTGCAGCACCTTTTGTAAAGCTACAGCCAGTAGCCATAGTCAGAAGCCAGCTATGCAGCGAGTCAGATCTCTAGCATGACCCATCGGGGCCACTCTTGGGCATCATTCTAGGAATAAGGATTTTAGCATGACCTGATATGACACTGCCTGTCTCATCCAGCAGCCCCTCTCCAAAGCCTTTGTATAATTGGGATAACAGGAGCTACAAAGCACCAGTGACTGCAGATGTATGAAGGGGTACTTTTATTTATTTACTTCTGCCAGAACTAGGGAAGATGCTGGGGTTTGACTGCTGAAGGGAGAATATGCTCACAGGGTGCTATTAACCCGTTCATCTTCTCTAGTGACTGCTCTAGTCAACTGAGGGTGAGCATCACTTCAAGACACTCAAGCTACAGGGGAAGCCAGAGGCTTCAAAGAGAATTTTTGGCTTTCTAAAGACAACAACAGGTCCAGCTTCAATTATTTACTCTGTCCTAGTAGTTCCAGCTGGCTTCAGACATGTCACTTAACCTGTTCCCCTGGCATTCACCTGCACAGTCTGATAATTTCCACACTACTGATAGGAACCAAGGATAAACTGACTAATGCAACACAGAACCCTGCCCTGCCACAATTCACATTTTATGGACACATTCCTTTGGACTCAAGTTCCGAGACTGCTCCCAAGCATGATTTCTAAATGACACGAGGAGTAAATCCCTACAAAGCACAGAAAGGGATCATAACAATCCCTACATAGAACAAATCCATGGCAAACACATTCTGTCTACAAAAGAAAGGCAGGATATAGTAAAGTTGCCCTGGAAGCATATGGTTCTGCCTAAAGCAAACAGTATGTGAATGGAGCCCTAATACAGGTAAACTGGGGTTTGGCATTTATGATGCAAGAGTCTTGGCAATGATCCTACAGAAAAAGGCAGTGCTGCAGCCTTGCTGGAGTAATGGAATGTGGCCATGGATCAGAGATGGAGTGAAGACAGTGCTCAGGGAGGCTTTGTTTGGAAAAGAAAAAAGCACACTAGCAAGCAGGCAATCCACAGCCCTGCAGAGTCATCCTCATTCCGAGGGGAAGATAGGATCCAAGCCCAACACCACATGTAATTTGCTGATGGAGTGATGGGAGTTTGCTCAATCCAAGATCTTTAGCAGTTTTTCAGGTGAAACATTTCTGAAATGAGTGTGGGAATTCTTCAAGTACTGGCACAGCTGCATTCATGCTGTGTGTGAGGTTACAGACCTTGGGAGCCTTGCACAATGTCACTTTTGTCCTCTAGTTTACCTCTTGTAGGTTTCCCTGGTCTTGAGCAGTAGTGCTTCCTATATAGTTCAGTATACGCCTCTACAACAAGGATAAACGTGTGTAAGTAGCTTACTTTAAAGAAGTAAGCTTAAATTGGTGCAAGTTAGCCATGGATTCCTATTTGCTGTATTACAGACCAGAATTAAAATGTATTGTAGCATAGGGAACTTTCGGAAAAAAAAGGGGAAGAATGAAAGGAAATCCTCCACCTCAGCTTCCTGACAAGAAAACAGGGACTGTGACACTGTCCAGAAACAGAGGATAGATCATGAAATGATTCCTCTTTGAAACTCACGCATTCCCAAAGCACTTAGCCCTCCCAGTTGTAAGACGATGCTTTCATTTACCATCTGCTACTGGGTGATGTTGGTTTCCTCTTCACAATTACTCACAGCACAGCTCTCAGTTCAATTTCCCAATCCTACAGCAAAGGCTGCTCCTTTCACTCTTTATAAAGTACGGATGATGCATAATGAGTTTTCTCTTCCTGGTGCAAGCAGGTTTAACAGAGAGACAAGCTGAACCCATGGCCACCAAGAAACAAATCACAGGGATGACAGCAGCACATGGCACAAGCACAAAGTGGTCCACATGCTTTACAGGGAACTGCTGCCTAAGCTCAAAAGAGGTTAGACTAAAATAAAGAGGTTACACTGAAAACAGTTACTCCACATAGCACAAACAAGGAATTACAGTATACTGACTACAGCGATTTAAACCAATGGGAAAAAATCCATGCCTTTACTACCCATTAAGGCAAAAAACCCCACTTTACATTCAGGTGGTTACAGTTTCTTCCAATAGTCTCAGATGTCTGTTTCTAATTGCACAGACTAGCATGAGACACACAGAGAAGGACATAGAAAGAAAACTGATAGGGAAATTTCAGCTTGACAGGAACTGAGTGAAGACTCATGCCCTGAAAGGTCATACAGACAGAAAAACAGAGGGGAACACTCTGCAGCTATTTTTCCAAGGACAAGTCCCTGGAGAAACTTAACAGGCAAGGCAATCAGTCTGTAGAAGGGAAACACTCAGTGGCACGTGAAGCTGCTGGGAAGGAGCACTTGGCCCAGAGCAAATGCATCTATATTAAAAATCAACTTATAATAACAAATATACCTGGCAATGGATTAGTTTCCTTTTTATTCTTCTTCTGCAGACAACAGCGCTGAGGAATTGGTGGATGAGAGCATCAACAAACAACAGGTAAAAGCAGAAGGCAAAGGGTGCCCCACCACTAGAGCTTAAGAAAAGCTTAAGACCCACACCCTAACTGAGACCAGGGGCTCTGGATACCTCCAACATATGGCTGCAGACACTCTGAGTGGATCACCGCTTCACCTCTCTGTTAGCTTGCCATTCCAGGAAGCCCCTGGTGCTGAAACCAGCTCAGAGCTGGGAGCCAGAGGAGACAGTGCGAAGGGGAACCATGGTGATATTTCCTTAAGTAGCACTGATCCCAGAAGCATCCACACCCTCGAGCTTACCGAATTCTGCAAGAACAAATTAACAAGCACGTACTTGCCACCTCTCCCTCAAGAGCTGTGCCAACCACTGCAGCACAAGTTGGGGCCAAAAGGCGAAACAAGGACTGCCCAGAAGAACAGCTCATTAGAGAATTCCATTGCCTGTAGCTATTGCAGAGCCTGGATCTCAAGCCTACATAAATGCACCCATCACTTTGGTACCAAGGTTCTGTAATAACAGTGACCCAGTTTACACTAGTCAAACTGTGTGATACGTGAACTTATTACTAAAAAGAACTTATTTTACTACTATGAAGAATTATCAATGTTAGAGGAGCTAATTCCCAGCTAATGGGTAAGAGTTACTATTCTGTCGCCTTAGAAAGAAGCTTGTGTTTTCACTGTCAACGTTTCCAGATTACATGATGCAGCAATTCTGCAAGAAAGTCATTCTGCCATAGGAAGACAGAGTAAATATAGACTGCAATAGAAGAAAGATATCTTTCTTCTATTCCCAGCAAATTTAAAGGACCCCATGACTATCACAAGCTAAACATCTTTCCCACCATGCCCCCCTTATATGAAATTCCAGACAGTTTTAGTCTGAATCACGCCACTTCTGCCATGCAGAGGGTCAGAATTCAGCTCTGCTTGCTGGTTGGCACGAAGCTGCTTTCTCGTCCATTACATTTGATCTCCTGGCCACATCCGACACTGGGACTATGTGACTATTTGAATACTTGAAATACCTAGTGATGTTGGGTTGAATTGAACTGACCATGGAGAGTTTCTTTGAAAAAGCCTTCCCAATTTGCTCACGTCAGAAGAGAAGGACTCTGAAAGATCTCAGTGGTAATTTAAGTCATTCAAATACAATAAAATTTAATGAGACATTTGTTGTGAGAGCCAAGAGAAGGGTGCCAAGAAATGCAGTACTTGCTTGCTGCAGCTCAAATGTCCTCCAAACCTTTATCCGTTTCAGAGGAGTCCTGCTAGTGTCAGAGCTGTTTTCATTAATGCTGCTCTAATTAAATGCGGATTTAAAACAACAACCTCAGTCTTTCAACATTAGCCATACAGCAGGGATTCTACAAAGACCCTTCTTTCCACTCTGATTCAGCTTAATCATTTAATCCACCTTTCTGGAGGAGAAAAAACAAAAAACCCAAACATCACCAAAGCTTCACACCTTGCTTGCCCTGGAAGATTAATTCCAAGTAGCAATGCTGCAGAATAAACCTATCTTAAACAGATAAAGATAAGATGTGTTTTGTGTTGGCCTTGCTTACCATCTAATGTCTGATGAGTTGAAAATCTACCCCTAGCTTCAGTTGAGACAGCTGGTCAAACAGCCAAACTTGTCAGATCTAAAGCAAAACCTTAATACCGAATAAAGACGCTCCTACTTCCAACATAGGCAATTTATAGTTGAAATGCTGACACTGAATATTCACTTATGGACTACGGCTGTGATCTGACAAGCATTCCAGGCATCTGCTTATACACTTTTGCCAATCCCTGGATTCAGTACCATGGTCCTCCTTGAACTCACAATTTCCTCAGGGTGGTATCAGGCACTTATGCACCTCTATGACATGGACAGCTATTAAATATGACTCAGCTCTGCACTGACTGCTATTAATTCTTCCACTATTAGTCTGTTCATAACAAAAGAGATGAATGAGAAATATGTGCTTGTTTTACTGCAACTCCATGCTTACAGCAGGAGTGCCCAAAACATTTCAGCAGCAGCAAAGGAAGTCTAAAGAAATATTAAAGAAGATTAAAATACTGCTGCTTTGGAAGTAGCAGATATTGCTGCAGCAATATTGGGGTTATTAGTGCCAGATTAGCATATATAATCAAAAACTGAGAAAAGGCTTCAGAAGCTAACAGTCAAATCACTGATTTGACACTAAAGATCAAAAGTGGCAAGTGGCAGGGTTTCTCAAGCTTCTGGAGCAGATTATATTGTCAAGAAATAAGTAAATTATAATCTGTTATGTAGCACACATGGGGTGTGTTGCAGGCTGTGTGTAAGAATGTGTGTAGAAAGAACAGTTCAAGCACTTGTAAAACACTGAGCAAGAACCTCCTCAGGTCTGGAAGCAGCATTACCCCCCCCGTCTCTTTTATCTACAGAAAATTTATTATATCACAATTCACAGGTGGTTATAAGGAATATGTATGTTACCTTTTAATGGGCAATTTGAAATTTTCCTTCTCTATAACATACACTCTGTATTAGGTTGCGCTCTGTAATTTTTTATGATTTTTTTTTTTTTTTAAGATTTATCAGCCTGAATTAAAGAAACGTTAACGCACAAGTGGCACCCAGATGTGAAAGAGAATCTGACCCAGTTGCACTGTAAGTCACCAGGGATGCACTCTCAACTGGCTGCTGTTCCTCATCACTGCTCAGGCCATTACCTGAACACCACCTCTTCAATGGGGAAAAAAAGACTATAGGATTAAACAGTTCTACGTGATGCTTCTGCTATCTGAAGATGGTCCTGCATATCAACAAGTTCTTCCAAAAATACACTTGCTTCCTAAATATCCTGATAATGTATGTATTTTTTAATTCAAAGTCAAAATAAATTGTGGAAAACTGCAGAAAAAAGATACAAGTAAGTTGGAAGTGCAGTGCAAGTGTACTCTCCACTGTAATGCTTTCTCAAGAGGAAAAAAGAGGAGACAAGCATAATGGATTCTTATTTATCTAGGTAGCTTCGAATGTACACCTGAGACACTGAGAACAGAATGCTAAGTAGTTTAATTCTTTGCCATGTGCAAAGAACTACTGATATAGTAACGCATATGTCACCAAATCTGCTAAGTAAGGACCAAGAAACTGCCCCTCCATCATCTACTGAACAGGCAAAACTGGTTTAGATGAAATCATATTTCAGGGAATTCAAATTATTATTGTTATTATTGTTCTGTTTTCATGCATAGACACAAATACTCAGTTTCACAAACTAACTTGTTCTGTTCAAAAATGCTAGGATACAAGGTGCACTTCGTGTTTGGTTTTGCGTTTATGATTTTTCAGTTTTGAAAGTATCAGCCCTCCAATCTCACAGCTAAAATAACATACTCCAGTTTATGAGTTACCCAAGTAACCCAGAGCCTGAACAGTATTAAGCCAAATTACCTGTGAATTCTTACAGCTAGGGAGCACTGGCTGTTCTGTGGTGAACATAAAATAAGCCACACTAACGACAAGCAACTTGACCATTCTTGGTACAGTAAGACGTCCCTGTAGAGAATTCCCATGCTTTTATTTGGCAACCATAATATGCATTCATGTCTTATGAAAGTAGTAGTCTTGCATACCAACTGTCTGTAGATTACAATCTTGACTGCAGAAAATACCGATTTGTAGTTAAATTCTACTTACCACCCACCTTATTTTCCTCAGCACCTTAAAGGGAACAAAATTCCTTACGCCAACTATTTCTTCTTTCTTTCAAGACTGTGATTTATTTAGATTATCTTAATGTCTAGGAATTCCATTTCTGTACTTCACTGTGGCAAATACTGAACAACACATTATTTATTGACCTGTTTAACATCAGTAACACTGAAGTGGAAACAAGTAACTTTTGTTATTTCTCTTACTAGAAACCACACAGCCAATTGCATTTTTATGTGGAGATACAAACTGTGGAGAATGTAGCTGGTACTGCTCTAGATGACTGGGTTTTGGCTGTAGGTCAACTATATTCCAGCCCAGAGCCCCAGATTCCCCTGTTGCTTTCTGAGCTGTTCTTCTCTTTGAGAGAAAACTCATTAATGGATGACCTAGAGCATATGCACAAATAGGTCATTTTCCCTACCCTAGGGCACTAGAAAAACAGTAAGTATCTCACTGGAGAGGAGTGGTTTTGCAACAACAGTGTAACAAAGCTGCTGGTTAGCCCATTGAAGTTTTGTGTGACTGGCTAAGTCCTTGGACCAGCTTTACTTCATTTATTGTTTCTAGCTCATGATGTGGTTTTGGCACCAGACAGTTAAAAAGCTAAGTCCAGCAATTAAAGTTACAGAAAACTAACTTGCTGAAGGCAAGGCCTGATGATCCAACCTTTTGTAGCAAAGTAGACAAACAAGAATTTAACCCAAAGCATAAACAAAATAGCCGCCAGCAGTGCAGGGGAGAATAAAGAAGAAACACATGCAAATGACGCATATTTCTAAAACTGGCAATTCTTTCTCTGGCTTTTCAAGATTCAAGAACAAATTCCTCTTCAGGAAACCTACTAATTGCAAGCAAAAGAAAGTTGGAGACGTATTACTTATTGGAGAAGCCCAAGTGGGAATGAGACATAGCATCAAGAAATTTCATGCTGCAATCCACCCTGTCAATGACCACATCTCGCCATGGGCAAGTCTGTTTTACCCCTGTATTTGTTTTCTGATCAGTAAAATGAGAACAGGGATACCTCATCCTACCTATTTTGGGAAAGATCCAGCAGATGAAAGGTTACTTAATATTATAAATGTGTTCTCAAAGGCTTTGTCAACTACAGTATGTTCTTTCACAGCAAAAACTTGATCTAAAGCAGTAAGAAAGTCCATCTAATCAATGCTCTAATTCCATTAGCTTATCAGCAAAAAATGTGAATGCCATGCGCATGGATGCCCCTTTTCTCCATGCCACTGAGGGAACCATACTGCAGACTGGCAGGAAAGCTCTAAAACCAGATTTTTCATAATTCCTTGCCTGAGGCAAGAAACCAGTCAGCAGAACTATAGTTGGATGACTGTATTTCCTTAACAAACTTTGATTAAAACGTGCCTGGAAAATCCACATGCCTGTCTACTTGCTCTAATCTTCTTGAAAATTGATTTAGGGGAATAGCGAAGTTTTCATCTTGCCCAAAGAAAGTACAATTTGCTGCCTTACCTTTTATTATCTTACTCTCTCTACTAGCTGGCCATATAATGTATCTACCAAAGACGCAGGGGGCTTGTGTATGAAGACATTTACAGACGATCTATCTTCACCTAACGACCATGTGCTGCAGCTTTTGAATGCCTGTGATCCTCAGAGGATGAAGGAATCTAACACAATCTCCCCTTGGACAGTATGAGCAAACTTCCCACGCTACCTCAGAAAACCAGAAAGATTATTTGACTGTAACTTCGTACACCAAATATATGTTGTATAAAGCCCTAGCAAAAAATTACATCCTTTCCCAATATACGACTTTACAATAGCACAAGAACTACCAGTGGAGTATAACACAGAATGGATAGGAAATGAGGAGAGAAAGGCAGAAAATGGTCCTGCATTTAAAGGATGAAGAATTTAGATAGTGTGACACTGCAATAACAAAAGGAACAGAAAATGAAGCTTCAGTGACAAAACTGCAGACCTCAAAATATCAGAAATATGATAAAAACTGCAGCAGGAGACATTATCTGTGTGTCACAGCAAACACCAGCGGTCCTAAATGCATCACAGCATGACTGAACTTCTCCGTGAGGCAATTTCTCATAAAACACTTGCTAGCAAAAAAACCCCAACAACAAACCAGGTTTTAAGTATGGTTTCAGCGCACATACAGCCGAGAATCATCTAATCTCACAACTGGTGCTGAAAACAGCCAGGCACTGCAGCACAGGCCATGTTCAGCACCAGTTGCTCATAACAGATAATTTTCCAGCCGCATGTTATCCTCACCTACCTCTGCATACAAATGCCCATCCTGGTCACCGCAGCACCTCAGCACTGTGGTGCTGAAAGGGGATTTATTTTACTCTGCTTCAACACATTCCCAAGGGACAGCATGAGAAATCCTGTGCCAGCACACAGCTAAAATGCATGTTGCATTTATCACACTCTTCTCACTGCATTACAAGGAATCAGAGACGTTTGCCAGCCTATAACTGGTATTTTGGCCATTTTTTACTCAATTTATTTGGGATGGGGACGTATTTCCTACTCATGTTGCTCCAAAACAGCCCCCCCCCCCAAAAAAAAACCCAGCAGAAAGCCAGTGTAGTGCAGAACAGATTGTGCGTCTCCTACAAAGTGCTGTGCATAAGGCAGCTGGCTGTTCTGTCAGACTTCTGGAGGAAGGCAATGGTGAGCACAGAGCCACGTGGGGCAGGCAGCACAGCAGAGGGTCTGCGGATACTTACAGACACAGAGACAGGCCACCAACTTGGCAGCCTCGTCGGGCACCGGGCAGGTGGGGAAGACAGGCTTGAGCAGGTAGGTGGCGAAGACCAGAGCCACGATGTACTGTGAGGAGGGCCGGATGATGAGCAGCTCTATCCAGAGCTTGAGGAAAGCAGGCAGGGAGCCGTACACCTCCAGCATGTAGGCATAGTCCCCGCCGGACTTGGTGATTGTGGTGCCCAGCTCAGCATAGCAGAGGGCACCCACTATGGAGAAGGCCCCGCAGACGGCCCACACCACGAGCGACAGCCCCGGCGAGCCAGCCTCCCGCAGCACGCCGGTGGGGGTGACGAAGATGCCGGAGCCGATAATGGTGCCTACGATGATGGCCACGCCGTTGAGCAGCGTGATGGAGCGCTGCAGGGTCACCCCCTCGCCCTCAGCCGAAGCACATGGCGAGGGCGAGCGGGCGCAGCCGTTCTCCTGCGCCCCGCCGTCTGCCGCCTCTAGCATCTTCTCCATCACTTGCTTCTCCTCCTGCTGCGCCAGCGAGGAGGCCGAGCCCGCCGGGCTCCTCTTCTTCACCGCGCTGTTGCTGCTGTTGCCGCCGCTGCCCGACATGGCGGCACGGTGCGGAGCGCGGAGCAGAGAGGGGCGGCAGAGCGAGACGCGGAACGGGACGCGGAGCGGCGCGTTGCTCCGCCGGCACCATGCAGCCGCCCCTTTTGTTCCGGGGGCGGTGGGCGGCGTGCGCTGTGAACCTCCCGCCTAGGCGGGGAGCGGGGACCGGCCGCCTTTCCGGGAGGAGAAGGAGGAGGAGAGGGAGGAGAAAAGGAGGTGTTGCAACTTGCGCGGGCAGCCGCGGTCTCGTTCGCCCCAAGTGACCAAAGAGGGGCGGCGGGGCCAAGCCCCTTTTCCCCCTTTCCTCGTCCCCCAGCGCCGCGGTTCGTCGCTGTCAGGAAGAGCTTTGTTACCATTCCTTCTCCTGCCCAGACAGGGCTGTGTGTTCCTATGAAGGAGAATGGTCTGTGCATGTGTAAACCTAAAATACAGCAAAATCCATGTTTCTCGATTACCACCCTGCCAGACCCACCTGAATTCAGTGCACTTGCTGTATTCCTTTCCTTCTCCTGTACACAATCACAGGCCAAGGCACAGTTGCATTACCTGCATTTCTGCAGACGCTGCAGATATCTGCCTGTCATTTCAGACACCAAGGTCACAAAAGAGATAAATAAAAATAAATAAAATCCCCAATTTGCCAAGCAGGCAAAACAACTCACATTGCACTACCTCAAGTGAAGGCAGAGGGTTTGCACCCAAGGAGACTTAATTGGATGCTTCACAATAGTGCCTAAGGAGCCAGTTCCTTCGCAAATTCAGACTCCCTCTTGTCCTTGTGGGATACGAGATACATTCAGAGGCTAAAGGCTGGAAGCCCTGATTCTCAACAATGATTGTTCCTGGTGAGAGGTGGAAGTGGTACCTTTGAGGAGATGTTTCTCAGCAAGTGTTTAGTTGGTGTCACAGAAGTTGTGCCACAGCTCTGGAGCCCAAGGCTGGTGTGTCCGTCCTCCCTGGACCATCCTCCTCTCTGCAAACCTCAGACATGCTTCAGTACTGACAGCACAGTGGGTTTCCTGCAAGATACCTCAGAGAAATGCAAGATCTGCATTCTGGGGAAAGATGGAACATTTCAGCAACATTTTCAGGTACCCGGCCCTGGTAATTGGCATCCAGACCCCTTCCAATAGTGACAAGAACCTCTGAAGCGCTGATCAGAACCTGACACCTGGTGGCTGGTAGCCCCAACAGCCCAGAGGCCTGAAGCTGCTCACTGCTTCTCTGGTTATATCAGCATCTGTACTGTGGAAGAAAGCTTAAGACAAAAATTACCTTTGCATAGAGCACGTTTTTCTAGTTTTTAGGGAGATAAATGGGATTCTGAAGAGATTACAAAGACTATGGCAATAAATTAAAAAATAACCAGCAAAAACTCTTAACCTCACCATTTTCCCAAAGCCTTTCTTTAGCTTACAAGCTTAACATTAGCCTTAACACAGAGGCAGTACAGCTGTAATCTAACACGATTATTTCTCAATGTATGATTTACCAACGTTTACTTGTTACTGTATTTCAAACTTTATCCTAGGGAAAAGGTTCATAGGACCATAAAAACTGGGGAGAAAAAAAAAAAACCAAACAAACAAACAAAAAAACCCCACCCCAAAATCAAAAAAACCCACCCCAAAAACCCAAACCCCAGGTACCTACCCATATCCAGGATGCAGACAGGATTGGAATGAAAATATGATGATTTTGGCATGAATGCTCAAACTCAGTTTTATAGTTGGGTGAACAAAATTGTTCATCAATGGTTTTACCTCACAAGCGCTCTAGACTAAGTTCTTACCTTAAGGCAAATAAATTAACTGCTTGACAATCAGCATTTTAATACCTGATAGTAACCTAAATTACAGAGCTTTCCATTAACTTTCACAAGAATGCGACCAAGTTACCTTTTTCTCCCGGCATCCAATTCTTCTGAAAGGGAGTTTCTTAACAGACTGACAACTAAGAATTTGCAGGCTTCAGTCTCAGTTTTGCCACCATTTCCACCTGGAAATTCTGAGATCAAGTAGCAGTGGAGTAGCAGCCACTGAACTTCCATATTTAAAGTCAACCACATACTTGACTGTCTTGCAAATTAATCCATCGGCGTTAATCCTGCAACTGTTTCTCCATTTGTACTACTGAGGAAATACAGCCACGGTGTTAGGGTGTGTTCACATACTGCTTTGTATCTTCAAAGCACTTCACAAATGCTAAGTATTATTATTCGTTCCGACCACGAACATTAACTCTCTTCAGGCCCCCAAGTTATTCTGCAGCATCTTTGAAGACTATTGGATTATACAATCAGTTCTCCATATGCTAATACTCAGGCACTTCAAGTTTGTCACATCAAAAAGAAAGCAGGAAAGAATTATTTGCCAGAAAGACAAATAATTGCCAGTATCAGAAGTAAATTGGCCATTTGTTAGAAGTAATGTGAATGTTCTTAACCATTTATCGGAAAGCTGCCTTGATCAAAATAAGACAGCCTGCTGGAACCAAATAACCCATTTCTTTAGCAAACGTCTAGCTATACTAAGACAAGCACTTATAAGGTTTTTTGTTGAGTGCATGGAAGAGGAGGGAGCTTCCAGAATTCTTAAATAGCAGTAATAGTGGAGCTGGCCTCACTATTAATCTGTGCCGCTCCTTTTTTGATTCTGAAATGGCTTTGCCTATCACAAAGGGTTCCAAACAGCATGGTTTGTGAGGCCTTATATAAAAGTATTGTCTACAATTATTTCAGGAGGGAATTTCCTAACCAGGAATATGATCTACTTTTCTCATCAAAATAAGTGAAAACATATTTGAATGAATTCAGCTAAACATATCTGTAGGATATCTAGACTTCAAGCGTGGCTAAGCAGTGAGACAGACAACACTCATTTCACCCAATTAGCCAATCTTTATCAATAAAAGTAACTTACTTTACTCAAAGATTTTTGGGGGGTTATTTGCTAAAATGCTTGTAAGCCACAATCACTAATATGAAACTCCATGCATCAAATCAATGCTTAGTTTTATCAAGACTGATTAGACAATGGAAAAAGGAGCTTAGTTGACAGGTTGAGTTTAATGATCAGTGGCAAATGAATGAGTTCAGCAAAGATCCTCAAAATTCGGAATGCCATTTTAGATGGCATGCTGCATCCAGCTGAATGTAAGAAATAATTAAATATGCTCCCATCAGTACAGCGGCAACAGAGGGGTCATTGTTCTTTCATTCCAATTATAATACAGTTCAGCAGAGTCTTTCAGAGCCTTTAAGTATCACAGTGTCTGACATCTGATTAGACTCCACTCCTAATGAACCAGTTCATTCTCAGGGGGAATTGTATTATTTTCTTGACAGAAAAATCTACTTTTTAATTTGGAGATCTTAATTACACAATGAGATGCAGGCACAGGTTTCTCTTGTGTTTTTTTTTATTGCACAGCTGCACGCTAATGTAACAGTTCAAAATTCAGAAGCTACAAGTTTCTTTACATCAGGTAAAAACTGAGGGAAAAGACCTGTATCTTAAGAGAACAAAAGGCATTCCCTGTTACATATGTCATCTGCGAAGGCAATTATTTTAGTAAATTATGATTAGTAAGGTAACATACATTACAATACATGATTAATAATAACTGGCACGAAAACAAGGTGCATAAAGAAAAAGCAAAGATGTGGCAAGAAATACAAGTTGAGACATTCAAAATTAAGGCATGCACATTTCAAAGCAAATACTATTAACTATGAAGTTGAGCAGAAAAAGGGACCCTTCCTCAAAAGTAAGCCATGTGGAATTCCAGTACTGTAAACCCCAGTACATTTTCATGAGATGAAAGCAATCTCTGTTTCCACAGCTTTCAGAGCCAAAAGACACACTCCTGTCAGACTTGCAGTAAAAATACCAAAGCAAGCCATTCATAACAGGAGACAAAAAAAGCCTGGTCAGGTATACCTGGTGGTATACCTATGTTTCACTGTGTGAAAATTCTGGAATATTAAATGGATTAAACATGCAGTGTGAAAATTCTGGAATGCAGGAACATGGATTAAACATTCAAATGTTTAATCAGAAGCCACTAAGAAAAGACTTCTGATAAGAATGACATTGAACAGAAAGGCAGTTGGAAATCAGGCCAATAGAGAGGCATATCTACATTCAAAAACCTTCTATTCCCTTTTCAGTAAGCTGTCCTCAAAATTCTCTGTTATATTCTTTAATTCCTAGCACTTCTTGCCACAGGAATGCCTCTCAGACAGTATTAAGTAACTATGAAGTGACTACTATGCAAGGACAAATACACACATGTGCTTTGACCCTTTTGTATTGTACCATCTAAAAGAAGAGCAGAGAGATGCCCACGCAGACACCTTTCAAACAGAGATTAACTGAACTGTGCAAAATCAGTACAAATCTTAGCTCCAGTCCAACAACCAAATCAGTTTCCCTTCCAGGCAACTGAGAGAGTAAGTCAAAAGAATTCTATACTATCTCATGTGCAGGCACATGTAATTATTCGTCTTGAAGTTAATTTGCCAGACAAATAGTCATTGTATAAATGAACATAAAAGCTAAAAAACGAAACAAAACAAAACCCAAAAAAAAAAAAAAAAAAAAACAAACCCAAACAAAAACAAACAAACAAACCAAAAAAACCCCACCTTTCTGTTTAATTCCAGACAGGTAAATTCATCAAGAATCCATCCTACAACTGAGATACTGCCTACCTTAGCCAGAGATGCTAAAACACTAACATGTAAATACAAGACTCCAAACCCAGCATAATAATTGTAACAGAAAATCACTGTAAAGCTTATTTTTGTAGCACAGTACATCTTTTTTCTAGGTTGCCCCTGTATGCAGATATTTGTGCTGAAATTCAAATTGATTTCTTTTATATCAGGAGACTCAGATGTGATTTTATCTAACGATGTATGTAGAACAGCTTATTAACTGTATGATTGGATAATACACCTATTCTCTAAAAAAAAATCCACAATAGTTTAAAAGCAAATCTCTGTTAATTTTAAACAGATCACTGAAAATAAACTGTTCAACACCATCTGAGATGGATGCATAGTGGTGAGGATGTTAAAAAGATTTACATACCTAGGAAGAGAATTTGATTCAGTGGGACAAACCTAACTATTGAGAACTCAGCTGGGCATGAGCAAACTGTAGCATTAAGAAGCGCTAAACATTCACACTGTAGCAGCTTCCTAAGAACAAAATACATATTTTGTATCTGCAAATGCTAAGAAAGTGATATTAACCACTGAAACAAGCTCAGTGGATAAAAAGTACAGAAAAACTTTGGAAATTACCAAGGCAACTAAAAATTTTTGAGCAATTGCATGAAGCTTTTTAAGACCCATTCATGTATGACAGGGATATTGATGCAGGCTACCTACAGCTAGCTTAGGGCTGCTGAGTCACCTGTATTTTTAAATGTGAAAGCAACACTAAGATGTCTTTACATTACAGTTTTTCTAACTGCTAATAGTGAGTAGCAGAAAAATTCCACAGACAGACAAGATATATGCGAGCTCTGAATCACTGCCATCTTTTTACAGGATCCTCCTCAGAAAAACATTTGCGAGAACAGTGCTGAAAAAAACCCTCAAGCTTAACAATGTCTAGATCACATACGTTCAGGTAGAACGTAAAAGAATTCTTTCCCTATTGCCAGAGCTGTAAATATCCCTTCCCAAATTATTTTGGAACCTATCATTCTCTGACAAAACCACCACTGATGTGATTCTGCAGACAAGGAGCATACTATAAAAAGTCTGATGATGCCAAAGACTATATAGTTCAACCATTTGGTACAGATGGTGTAGTTTGACAAGAGTTAAGCCAAGATGGTAAGGTTCAACTAAGAGTAAGGGCTTGCAAGGGGTAATGAAACTGAAGATACATTACATAGTAAATATAAATTGGAATAGAAGAGAGATTATCTTACATTTACCATGTAGAGTCACTCTAAAGGTAAGTGGCCATATTTCAAATTGCCAGGAAGAAAGGCACAACTGCTGCAACATTCACAACAGCCTGAGGTAGAGCTATTAAAGCAGCAAAGGCAGGAACTGGGCACTTAACTGGTTAAACAAGAATATTCAAAAGCCTTAAAATCATCAGGGTCACACTAAAAAGTGTTAAAGTGCTTTTAAACTGAACACTTGGACTTAGAAAATTATTGATTCTGAATTTCTGAATTTAGCACTGACAAGCTGGTGCCCTGGCTTTACTTGTGCTGAATCACACCAGCAAGCAGTGACTTTGCTTACTGGCAGAAGCAGACCAAGTAAGAGCTGTTCTCCAAGAAGATTCCTCAAATACAATCAATCAGGATCACATCATAAGGTTACAGACAGATCTGTTCCTCATCAGAAAATGCGACCATACATTTAGTACACAAACTTCATGCACAGGCACACTGTTAAATACAGTAAAGCATTAAAAGCTGCTCTAGAGAAAATTATGGCTAGTAGTAGTAGTAAGCTTCAGAGGTAGGTAATACTTGTGGCAATTGAACTGTAACTCAAGCATAAGGCTGCACAGCTGGCAGCTTATACAACAATTTTGTCTGATCCCCAAATAAATTTCAGCCACCACTTAGCTTCATTACTGTAAGGTGCTATAAATACAATCTGATCCCCAGTTGTCCTGAAGCTAAGGAGCTCTTTTTATAAAAGTACATCAAGACAAAACACTGAAGAGTGCACTGGTGCTCTATGAGTTACTGAAAATAAATCTTTCAAGTATCTAAATGCCGCAATTTGCCCGTGCTCTCCTAGCCCTGGGTTAGGTTTCAGAAATTGTTGTGGGTTTTTGTTTTGTTTTTTCCCCAAATCCCACTGGAAGGGTCAGCTGGGCCATATTTAATTTTGCTTTCCTTTGATGTTACCAGTTTCCAGGGATCAATTGGACATTTTTGCCATTCTTGAGATACTGGTGAATTCTCTTCTGCTCCAGTACATTAGTAATACAGAAAAGTAAAAGCTGCCAAAGCTAAAAGCTTTTACATTTGTTACAGGGTTTTAGAAAAAAGTCTTCTGTCTTATGATGTAGACAGAATGGACATTCCGTGGCAACCATATGAAACATGGATCATAGAGTCAATAGAATAGAAAGAGGTTAGATTCTGTAAGGCATTTTTCCCCTTCTCCTCTTGGCATCCTAAGCACAGTGGAAAAAGGAAGAAAAAAAAATGTCTCTTTATATATGACTAGAGAAGCTAGTTCTCTTCCCAAACCTCAAACAATTACACAAAAGGACCTGATCAGTATTAATCACAGAATCACAGCGTGGTTAAGGTTGGAAGGGACCACTGGAAGTCATCCAGTCTGACCTCCCTTTTCAAGCAGGGTCATAGAGAGCACATTGCTCACATTGTGTCCACACGGCTCTTGACTTATCTCCAGGGAAGGAGACTCCACAATCTCTCCAGGCAACCTGTTCCAGTACTCAGCCACCCTCACAGTAAAGAAGTTCTTCCTCATGTTCAGGTGGAACTTCTTGTTGTTTAGTTTGTCAGCTGCCTCTCATCCTATCACCTGACACCACCAAGTCCTGACACCGTGCCCTCGAGATACTTATATACATTTATTAAATCCCCCTGAGCATTCTCTTCTGCAGGCTGAACAGACCCAGCGCCTTCAGCTTTTCCTCACAGGAGAGATGCCCCAGACCCTTCGTCATCCTAGTGGCCCTTCACTGGACTTGCTTCAGGATCCCAAACTGGACACAGTGTTCCATGTGAGGCCTCACCAAGGCTGAGAAGAGAGAGAGGATTATTTCCCTCAACTTCTTCTTCCTCATGCAGCCCAGGACACCATTTGCATTCTTGGTAACAAGGGCACATTGCTGCTGGCTCATGGATAACTCATTGTCCACCAGGACTCCCAGATCCCTCTCCTCAGAGTGGCTTTCCAGTGGGGCAGCTCCCAGCCTGTACTGGTTCACGGCGTTATTTCTCGCCAGATGTAGGGGCTCTACACTTGCTGTAGCTGAATTTCAAAAGGTTCCTCTCTCCATCTCTCCAGCCTGACTAGATCCTTCTGAAGGACAGCACAGCACTCAGGGGTATCAGCCACTCCTCCCCATGGTAGGCACTCTATCCCTCCATTCAAATCACTGATGAGCAAGTTGAACAATATTGGGCCCAGTATTGACCCTTGAGGGACACCACCAGTAATAGGTCCCCACTTAGACTTCGTGCCACTGATCACAAACCTAATACTTCTCACTTCTTCACACTTCCTGCTTGATGACATGTTTTTGGTTGGGATTAGAGATTTGTGCAAGTCACTTGAAAGAGCATTTAAAGAAAGACAGAACAATTCAGAAAAGAGGCAGAACAATTCAGAAAAGATCTCCTGCCCTTATTCTTCCTTTAGCTGTCAATACTTCCTTACGGATTCCTGTTTTAAAGCAAGTCAATTTGTTACAGGTTAATATTATTTACTTCTTTAAAAAAAAAAAAAAGGCAAAACTAAAAAACTCCACAGCTTCTCTACTGAAAGTCAAATGGCACTTACGAGAACTGAAGCTGGCTGGCCGTGGAACTGCTGTGACATATACTGAAGAAAAAGGAAAAATAATTGAAAAAATAAGTCTGTTATAGCCAGGTACTGCAGTCTGGACTGACACTTCATGGGCCATCTATGGCCTCATCTGCTCAGCATGGTCCTTGGGCTGCTCTTCAGCATTCAAGAGATGCCTGCTTTGGAAGGATGAACGGACGGTTCGGTTCATTAATGGCTGAAGAGGGCGAAAGTTGTCTACCATTCTCTTTTCTTCTTCACCGTCTGAAGTAAAGAGCAGCATCCGAAATGCCTCCAGCTGAGAATGAGAAATGTCCGGTTTTGTGACTTACTAACTGGAGAATTATTGAAGTTCATGACACAATCATTCATGCTTGGGTAACAAAATCAAAGGTATTATTACATTTGTGTTCTGAGAAGTTTTAGCACAGACCTGTAGCACTTCTTTGTCACCTGCTGGTAAAGATATACCATCAGCCATATCAGTGCAGAAGACAAACTGTCAGTCATCTGCCATCTTCAGGCAAATTAAATCTGAAATGTGGCACATCTGAGATGAAACTGACTTCCAGAGATAGAACATATGCTGTCTTTAAATAAACCTCTCCAACCTTCTTAATTTACACCTTTTCTGTAGTTCTTTTAGCTTATACTGACGTGCATATGCTGGCACCCAGAAAAGATGGGAGCTCAACAAGCAACAATCTACATAGCTGTTATATTCAGTGGTTTCTAACTGGGGATTAAAATGAAGTACGCAGCAGATCAGGCTTTAACGCTCACAAGGGCATTACAATGTCAAGTAAACTATAAGCCTTTCCATGCCATAAAAGAATGAGAGTAAAAAAGAACCATGGAGGAAAAAAAAAAAAAAAAAAAAAAAAGGAAAAAGTTTAAATTGTAAGTAAGAATGCTCCATTATGCATTCAGTTCTCTCTGCTTTGTTAATAGTCCTCAGTTCATCCCATCTTGTTCCTTTATGTAAACTAAAACATCAAGATCACATACATGCCTATTCTTCAGAGTTTTGCTTGGAGTATGACTTTCCAGATCATTAACTCCATACAAAATTGTATAAAAAAAAAACCCTCCATAAGTTCACATTTTGCCTCATGTCATTGGACTCACAATTACTAAGCAAAGCCCAAAAAATAGAGACAATCATAGAATCATAGAATAGTCAGGGTTGGAAAGGAACTTAAGATCATCCAGTTCCAAACTGCCCCCCCGCCATGAGCAGGGACACCTAGCACTAAACCATGTCACCCAAGGCTCTGTCCCACCCAGCCTTGAACACCACCAGCGATGGAGCATCCACAACTTCCCTGGGCAACCCATTCCAGTGCCTCATCACCCTCACAGTAAAGAATTTGCTCCCTATATCCAATCTAAACTTCCCCTGTTTAACTTTGAACCCATTATCCCTTGTCCTACCACTATAGTCCCTAATGGAAGAGTCCCTCCCCAGAATCCCTGTAGCCCCCCTTCAGATGCTGGAAGGCTGCTCTGAGGTCTCCACGCAGCCTTCTCTTCTCCAGGCTGAACAGCCCCAACTTTCTCATACAGGAGGTGCTCCAGTCCCCTGATCATCCTTGTGGCCCTCCTCTGGACTTGTTCCAACACTTCCATGTCCTTCTTATGTTGAGGACACCAGAACTATGCACATTACTCCAAGTGGGGTCTCCCAGGAGCAGAGTAGGGGGGCAGAATCACCTCGTTCGACCTGCTGGTCACCTTCCTTTTGATGTAGCCCAGGATACGGTTGGCTTTCTTGGCTGTGATCACACACTGCTGGCTCATGTTCAGTTTCTCATCGATCAACACCCCCAAGTCCTTCCCCACAGGGCTGCTCTGAATCTCTTTCTCTGCTCACCCTGGAGCTGCACCTGGGATTGCTCCAACACAGGTGTAGGACCTTGCACTTGGCATGGTTAAATTTCATAAGGTTGGCTGATCATGTCAAGGTCCCTCTGGATGGCGTCCCTTCTATCCAGCCTATCAACCAAACTACACAGCTTGGTGCCATCAGCAAATTTGCTGAGGGTGCACTCAATCCCATGAGATTGCACAGATAATTCTCAGTGCCTCTTAAGCCATTAAATAACAGTAGATTTTTGGGGGTTGTTAATTTTTACTTGCTTTGCAACAACCTCCAAGACTTGTTCTATGCTGTAATGCCCTTCCAATTACTTCACAACTCTGAACAGACAAAAAAATCCTGAAAACTTCCAACAAAAACCACAAGAGTAGTACAATTCCAATGAGTCTTTCTGATCATTTTCTATGTGTCTCTACATCTACTTTATACCAATACCATCACATTGAAACATGAAGCAGTAAAATTAAAAGCAGTAGAGGGCCTATGGTGACAAGTTAGGGTTAGCCTCAGGACAGGCGATTGACCACAAACTTTAACACTTGAAATAACTTCCATAATACAAACATTTGCTGAAAAATTTGTGTGTCCCTTTTAAAGAGGAATTAAAAAAAAAAAAAATGGAATTCAAGGACAGTATAGCCAAATACATTGAAAACATGCCCACAAAGGCAAAGGAGAAAACCCAATGGAAATTCACTATGGCCATCAGAATGGCATGTGAACCACCCACCATCACCTCTGTATTTTCAGACATCACACAAGAGAAGGACAGCAGATTAGCTCTTGCAGTCTCCACAAGATTCCTGTGCAAATGCATAACATGACTATCAAGAACATGCACACAAGGTCCAATTTTGGAATTTCGCAAAACATGTCCTTTCTTCTCCCTCCCTACCACAAAAAGAGCTGCAACCTGGTAAGACAAGGGAGGCACAAAATCACAAAATAAAATATATAAACCTTTAGAATCAGTTTTAAGTAATGTTAAGTTTGATGGCTTTGTAACAGTAGTAATGGAAAATTACTGAGGTGCATGATTCACAGAAAAAAAATAGAGTACAGCTAGAAAACATACTGAGAATTCTTGTATAAGACAAACCATTGTAGTTTTAGGCTTTTATGACCTTAGTACAAAATGAGTGTAAGAGAAACAGGCTAGAAGATAAGAAGGTAAGGATAAGGAGTATCTGGAAAGGCAGGGGTCCAGAATAGGCTGCAGTTAAACTAACTGATAAGTAGGACAGGTTGATTGTTATGTCTATGGTGTTAATGAACCAATTAAGCTGGTATAAGCATCTACTGCTTATATTTAGAGCTTCGAAGGCTGCCAGAAGTGACGAAGACCGTTGGAAGAAGTAAACAACCCTCAGAGACCACCACATTTTCGTACCCATGCGGGGAACTTCCTGGAAAATGATGCAATCCATACGTAGCCTCATGAATATGTATGTATGCCCAGTGGCTATATAAGGACGGCTTGTGTTGCAATACGAATACAAACATACGTTAGGAGGAGCTATCCCCCGTGCCTCCTGGCACCGCAATAAAGAAAACCTGCTTGTCAACTTGAAAACTTTGTTCGTGAGTTTGTTCCTGGAGTTTTCTCTGAATCACTGGTAAGGAGAGCAAATAGTGTTCTAACAAATAACCTTCAAAGTTTTTAAGGGGCAGCTTCCAACATAAGGCATTGTTTATGACTGATCAAGATACAATTCTATTGCAAAGCTAGAGAAGCATCTTCAACTGCTTACTAGAGAGGTCTTAAGTCTTTCAATATCAGCTGTTGTTAATGTCAGGATTCCTACCCAAATACCGGGTGTGAAGCAGCCACCAATCTCTGTATTCACAGAGAATTACTGGTACTGATAAGCAACTACTTCTGTGCATCTCGCCCTCCATGGCAGGGAGGCAAAAAGGTATACGGTATGATTTGAAATGTAAGCATGAGATTTACCTGATTCTCATCAACCGCTATGGGCTGCTTCTTAATAATCCATGTGACTGATTCAGTAAGTGGCGGAGTAGTCAAAGAGCCTGCATAGGTCCAATAATCAGGGCATGAAGGTATCAAACAGGAGGGATCAAAGACATCAAACTCAATAACAGTGTCCTAATCCAAGAAAAAAAAGAAAGTTTTAAAAATTGTATTCTGAGGGAAAAAAAAGAAGTTTTTAAAATATTAAAAGATTTAAAACTATTAAATACTGTACATGTTATGCATGCATATGCAAGATTAGGTATTGTGAATATTAATAATGATCTAATAACATAATAATTTAAACCCCCATGAACTTGTACAGAATTGGTAAAGCTGGGTTTGAGGCAGTAGAGGCAGCTACTGAGCAGACAAAATTTCAGTATTTCTGGTGTCCCCACAAGCCATTAGGAATTCAGGGCAGAAGAACAAGCAGTGCAAAGGAGGAACTGACTGCGTCTTTGTCAGAGCTAGAAACAAACAAGAAAAAGAATAAAAGAATAAATAATGGAATAAGTTCAGGTTGCTCTGCCAGATACACTTAATAGACTGCAAACAATGGTGCTTTTACTTTCCACAACGATTTTAGGCAGCTGGATAAAAGAATATGACTAAAGTTTTATTTAAATCATATCAAGTATTCATAAATGTTTCCACATTTATCGCCACAAGTGAGATACCAGACAGTAGGAGCTTCAAAGCCTGTGATTTCCTACTTAAACGTTTTACTCCTGAGGTACTTTCAGGATATACAGGCAATGCAGGAAAGAAAGACTGAGACAGATTTTATCAGTTCCCCATTGAGAATGAAAAAATACTACAGTATAGGATTTTTCAACAATAGGGCGTTGGACAAGAGATTTTAGATGGGACCTTTCACCCTGCATGTGAGAGGAAGATGCAAATACATCAGAATGGGTATTATCTGACCTTCCTCCTCTTAAACTGGGTAATGCTCCTCATTGTTTGGTGCTTAAGTCAGTGATAACGAGGGAACAAAGGTTTTTATACATTTCAAACCAAGTGCTGATGAGTTGCTGGGGGACTCTTTGGAAACAGGATCCCTTTTGGAGCAGCCCACATGCAGCTTGAAGAGCCTAAAATCTGATACTGTATTTTTCTTTTAAAGATCTTGGCTTTAGTTTCTTTCAAACTCATATGCTGTAAAATATTGTATTCTCATCATAAACGTGGGTCTTTAAGCACAGAACCGACTTGTTTGGCATTTATCTGGCAGAATTTTACTTCACTGCCATAAATATTTGGTTTATTTGAATTTTAGAAAATCCTTCCTGCAATAAATAATGGCACAGCGACTTCAACTGGAAGCACTTATAAGCCAGCAAAATTCTTGATGTGTATTTTCAACGTGTGCTTTCAAAAACGAAACAGCCCCAGGAGGAGCATGAGCTGCTACTGGGCACTAACAGAGACGCAGCTCTCCCTCTCGTGGCAGAATCAGAAATCAGCTGTGAAGAATGAGCGCCATTCCCCTTGCAGAAAACTTAAGAGCATTTAAAATAAGCTAACAATAGTCTCCTCAAAAGCCAGAAAAAATCGGAAAGCCTTAATTCCACAAGAAATAAACTCTCACTTTACACAGCACAGAAAACTCTTTCCAGTTAAATGACATATAAAAACTAATCCAATGGCACCTGTTTTCATGGAAGTGGAAGGGCAGGCATCAGTGAAGTGCCAGTGAGAGCCAGCATTAAACATGTGCCTGCCATTCTAAAGAGATACAATCTGAAGAGCATAATTTCTTAAAATAAGAATTTGGAAAGCTTAAGTGTACAACTCCTCCTTAAAAATTAGCTTTCCTCCCACCTCCAGTACAGTCAACAATTTATCCAAGGCCTCAGTCAGGCCCCCTACTGACATTTAAGGAAGAAAGCTTTTACTACTGTTTTGCTCTTCTCAAAGTATTCTTTAGGCTTAATGACTGCATTAGCTATGCCAGTGGTAACTGGTGGGACACTTAAAAATACTTACTTTGTGTTTAACTGCTGGCAAGGCATCAACCAGTGTCTGCAGCCCTTCATGATGTGCTCCTAGCTGCAGAAGACAGGCAGGAGTTAGAGAATCATTAAGTTTACATTCCACATATCTACCTTAATCAGTATTTCTTGAAAACAACAACAATCTAGAGATATTTTTTCCTAAATTAAATCCTTAACAAAATAAAAATGCATCATTATAGCTTACTAAACAAAGTGAAATTACCTTTAAAAACACTCCAATAACAGCCAAGCCGTTACCTTCCATTACAGCTTCTTCAAACGTTGGGTACACAACAGCATTCCAGTGTACTAAATGCAACTGAAATATAAATTAATAAGAAATCAACACGTGCACAGATCACAGCAATGATATCAAGAAACTCAAATCTTGATCTTTGCTATGTTTGGTCCTTGGCAATTTGAGACACTGCAGTGAGCTACCTCAGAACTCACACAGCACAAAATTGAGGACCAAAGCGGTGTTGGGAAAGAATGGCTTTTTTTTTTGTTTGTTTGTTTGGTTGGTTAGTTGTTGTTGGTTTTTTTTTCTTTTTTAAGTAATAGCTAAAGACCCATAAACCACACTTGACAAATATGAAAGGGATTTTGTCTGTGGGAGACTAATTACACGAATGCTAGTTAAAAGCACAAAAAAGGCTTAGTATACCTGGAACTGAAGGACACTCATTTCTTAACAGGAAGAGTATACAGCACCCTACTCTGCTAAAGAACATTCTGCTGCACATAATAAGCTTCCTGTGCATTGCTTACAGTCCAATACAAGCACTCCATTAAGGGGTTTTGTGTATTGAACAGATAGCCAGGATCAGCCCCAGAACCTGGGGGCTGTAACTTGCTGTTAACAAATACCTTGTAAAGCTAGCAGACATAATTCTAAACACATTCACAGAAAAGACTTCTCAAAAATCACCATTTTTCAAAATTCTCCATCTTTGGCATGTTACTGTGTTTATAGCTGTCATATTTTCCTCTCTGAGCAACTTAATCTATATTCTTCCCCACTGGCTTCCACCTTTTTATTGACTCTTTCTGCATTAGCAGTTACTTAAAAAAGTTTTGCTGCTCTAATGATTGCTTAGGAATTGAAAACAGAAAATAAAGTGATCGTGATAACTGCTATATTACCATAGAACTCTGCTGTTAGTTATTCTAACACCTTAAGAAACACATAAAAACCTGTTGATAACTGGAAATAACCCTTAACATTAGCTGGGGCTCTGTCTACACAAGACAACTGTATAAACAGCAGGGCCAGGCTTTCTGATTTACAGGTATGGGTGTGAGAAATAAATAATCTTTCATTTTCTCTTTAAATATATATTTTTAAAAGAGTAGTCAGTATGTGCTTTGTATCTCTGGAAGCATTTAGTAATAGTTGTGATATTAAAGCAGTAAGGATTGAAGATCTGAGGCCCACTACAGACAGCAGCTGAGATGCAGTGCATGCACGGTACTCCCAAGAAAATGTGAACTCTCAGCTTACTGCAGCTCAGAGGTAAAGCACCTACAATTTTTTAATTGAGATCTGAGCTTGCACACCTACCTCAGTAATTGCTGTCCACCTGATCCGCATCACATTAGCTGGGACCTGGGATTTCTTGAAGACCCAATTGCACCCTCAGTCTGCTTTTTATTTCACCCTCTTCCCCTTTAAAAAGGGGAAGGACAAACAGAGTTGTGCCACTCCATCCCTACAGTGCTGGAATATCAATGATAATTCACTGCCTGCCATTGGCTTGTCCAGCAGCTACCCCCAGGACCATTCAGGGAGAAGAAAACATTCACTGAAACTTTCAGTAATGGGGCCAATGTTCAATTTTAAGACTGTGTTCTCCAGAAAAGAGAGTGAATGTGAACTTACTAATAAAATGGCGGATGAGCTCTGGCACCTATCAGGTCTGACCTTTAACAGTAAGCTTTAATTCTTTAAACTTGGAATTTTGTAGCATGCAGTATAGTCACAGGCAGCCTGAGACCCAGCCTCCAGTCCCCACAGGCATTTCCATAGTTCAGCATTTTGTCTCATACCTCTGCTGGGTAAAATTTACAGTCAACTGTGTGCTCCGAACCCCAGTCGTTTATAGCACCCCAATGGAAGTGGAACTGCTTTAGCCTGTATTGGTTTTCCAAGGGACCTCCATCAATTACTAAAAACCAAAACAAGACACACATATTAACAAACATGATTTAGAATTGTTCAGACAAGTAACACAGCAAGATCTTCCTTGAAATAAACTTGCCCAGTAAAAAGATCAGGAGGAGCAACTTACTTAACTGGTCATCCCCTAATGCTTGGCTACTTGTACACTTTACTTTGATACAACAAAATTGTTCAAGCAAACACACCACTGTTTCCCCCTGCAGGCTGAATCAACTACATCAAACTGAAGATAAGCTAAATAATCTCCTCATCCATCTTCCCTCAAGGGAGTTTTCTCCCCAGTTCATATCCAGTTTGGCAGAGTGGTGATTACATGATATGATGTATCCTCTTCTCTTTGAGCAGGCATATGAGAACTGCCTTACCCCAAAGAAACATGTGTAATGACAAAGCAGTTAATGCATCTACTAAATGACATCCCAGCAAAGCCTCAGCATCTACGAAAAGCACTGAAATTTCCAATGACAAGACTTCAAAAATCCAATTTTGCCAGAAATATCAGTACAGTGGGTCAAACATTCAGTTCTGCTGTTCTTTAAGGTACAAAAATCCAAACATACTATTTTGCTTCAATACAACTTTCAGACTTCATAACCAACGTTAAAGGTTTTCTACACAGCCAGAAATGTATTAATATTGTGCCTACTGTGAACTGTTCAAGCTACACTCTCATAAAGTATCTATGTGCAAGATTCTGAGTTTCTGGAAGCTTTAATGCAATTTTTAGACATAAGTACAGGTAAGCATTGAGTCTGCTCTCCTGATTTCAGAAGGCCTCTCATCATTTTGCAAATACACAAACGAAAAACTCTAAGCACAGTTTTCTGTGTACTGCTGGGTTTTACTTATTTCTTCCTAATCAGGCCGGGAACATGCTGCAAAGCCCTCTTTCTAGTTACTACAGGACAGCACCTGGTAAATGAGAGACCATAATTGCTTCCAAAGAGCTAACAAACATGCAGCTGTGAAGTCCCACCTGCTGATTTTTACTTAACTGTATGTCATGGTTAAATTTTATAGCAAACCGCTGTAAAAGTACATAAACCCACACTATTTGAAAAGAAGTTAATCATTTTAATGCTAAGAAGAAAACAATGAAAGGTATTAAGAACCTTTCTTGTTTTGTTTTGGTTTTTCTTTTTTTTTTTTCCTTATTTTTTCTTTTCTTTGAGGGTGCGTTTTGTTTGTTTTTGTTTTGGGGTTTTTTTTTTTTGTTTGGTTTTTTTAATGAAAGCCAGCCAGTAGTTTCAATATTCTAACTAGGTAGGCCAGCTTCTGATAAAAGAGAAAGCTAATGGCAATTGATTGACATTTTATCTGCTGCTGCTGAGCCTTTAGCAGAAGTGCAATACTGACCATCACTAAAAAAATCACACTGCAGAAAGGGATGGGATGAAGATGTGGCCCACCGCAAAGTCCTGCAGAATGATAAGTTTCTGTGCTCTAAGATTACCCATTCCTGATTTTATGATGATGCATGCCCACAAACAACTACATTCATGTTAATAATCACATTTACTTGAATGTTTGCCTCATGAGTAAAGTTAGGCATGGGGGACACATGTAGAAAATCAGATTCCTGTAGTTGACACCAGAAAGTGACAGGAAACAAACAGGAATTTACAGTCCCTTTACAAGCATTTTTCCCATTTCATTTCCTCTTAATTCACCAGTCTTGACAATTTCAAAACAGAAATCTAAAGGAACTGTAACAACAATCAGGAGAAATAATCACATCAGCTTTTCACTGTAACCCTCGTTCCGTTTCAGTCTTATTTCCTTGCAGCAGATGGCATTCATGCACACAGACAGGATCACACTCAGTATATACCTTCCCCAAACCCTCTTTTCTTCTTCACCTTCCTGATCTGCTCATAAGCAAACACCCCATGGCAGCACTACCTTCATTTTTTGCCCAAGTCTTGTTTTGCCTCATCTCAGGATTTGGGCATCTTTGTCTATCCTGGGCCCATACTTTATTTTGTCTTTTGCATCTTCTGTTTCAATTTTGTTGCTTTTCTTATTCCTAAGCTTCCTTCTCTGGATTTCTATTATTGTTAGACAGAAGCTGGCAGAAAGAAAAATCAGAAATAGCAAGTAAAGACAGAAAAGATAGAGGACAGAGGTAGGCACTTGAAAACCTGCTCATTTATACAGAAACATCTGCTCTTTCTCTGTCATTTTGGAGTCCTGTCAACTGTACCTGATCATTTCACGTCATCCTCCACTAACCATCATCACCCTTCACGGACTTCAATTCATTTGAGGGAGATGATGATGATAAGCCAGCCATCCAGAAAGAGGCAGCAAGAATGCTTACACTTAAACCTTTACCTCAAGTGTTCAGTCTTACAGATGAAGTGGGTAAGATTTTTCAGAGCTGTGATGTGCTCTGATTAGATAGGCTCTGAAAGGCCAGCACCCCTCTGACTGAAAGTCCTGATGCTTGCCTCTGTCACAAAACATTATCCCTGTGCATTTAAACGCTGTGTATTTGTTAACCTCCTTCAGCCAGTTCCCCTCCATTATATCAATCCTGGCAGGGAAAACAAAGAAATAAACAAAACAAAAAAACTTTGTTATCCATCAAACTGCAAACCATTACACTTTGGGAATGCATCCTCAACAGATACTGGGATATAGCTATATTGAGTAAAAGACTGTTAAACTTAAAAAGACTGTTAAGTTAAAGCAAAACCGATCTAAAGTTAGTTAAAATCACTGATGAGCTAACAAGTGATGTCTCCATCTTAGTCTCTCTTCTGACCTACCTCACTTAATGCAGTAGCAGTTTGTACTGTAAAAACACAAGAGCAATGCTTGGTTTCTTCATACATACAACAGCTACAAATGAACAAGGGCAAGAATATTCTCTGGTTGGAAACAAATATTCTGGGTAAACAGCTATAAACAATAAAAACAAAAAAAACCCCAAATGTCACACAAGCCTCAAAGCTCCATGCATTCCACCACTACCATTTTTGCTGTATTGTTTCATCAGCCTCTTTCAAAACATCAGCCAAAAATACTGGTATTGTGCAGACAAAGCATGCTGAAAGCTTCCCTCCAAGAGCATTTCTAAACCCCTTATGAAGTTCCAGCAACTCTCATGGTAAGCAGCCACCTTATAAATAGTTCTAACCAAACAGGTTCAAACTTCCCCCAAGTCCCCCAGTTTTTCCCTCCAGGACAAGCGATCAACATGAATCGTGTGCTTCACAACATCCCTGACTGACTGCAAACAGTTCACCCACCTTTACTTTTTTTATACACACCAGCAATATCTTTTGGCAAAGTCAACTTTTAAAAGGAACAACTGACAAAATTATCTAGAATTTGATAGCAATATCTTCATTTTAAATCACTTCACTCTGGTGAGCATTTAAAAAAGATATAGCTGCTCAGGTCAGAATGCTTATTCACAGTAAATTACTGGAACATATAATTTGATTTTGCATGCATGGACTCCTGCTTATGCTAAAATTAACAGGAACACATGCACCTTCTGTTCTCCATGGTAGCAACTCAGTATTATTCAATTTTCCAAGAGCTTATTGAGATAAGTATGTATGCTTTCCAAACTTAAGTCGTTTTGTTGCCAGTTATTTCAAATGCATTAAATATATCTGTTAACACTGCAAAAGAGATAAGTGGCAGATTATTATTTAATATCTTACACAATTCACGATTTAATACAGTGTAATATGGAATCTCATTTAGAATTAAGTATATACATACAACTGAAGCTTGACTCATGTAGCAAAGCTGTGATATTATGAGACCTAATAAAAAGGCAGGGGATTAAGGCTTGTGCAATAAGAATAAGTCTTAACCAGCAACAGAGTGTTTGTGCAGCATCTGTGGTAGTAAATACTTGGGAAGAGTAAGGCCTGCATGGAACTTTTGCATTACTGTTCCCACCACTGTAAATGCTGAAGCGTTCTTTTACTACACATTCATTTCCAACACTTCTGAGATTTGACAACTTGCAAGTATTTCTCCTCTCTAAGCATTTATGAAAACATTAAATAGATTTTTCTGAGTTTTTCTTACTTGATTTATCAGTAGAGTCATCAAACTCAACCAGGAACGAATAGCCGTTGTTCCAGATGTGAAGACACGTCGCTGGGTCGTAGCTGATTTTCAGAGGCTTCAGGAAGGGATCATAAACACTGTCTCTCCACTGGATATTGATAGGAGACTGTCGGGTGCCTCCAGGAATTGTAAGCGGACTCTGCCAGAGTGGATGCACTGGAAGATGATGAAGAGAGTCAGGCTCTAATGCACGATACAGAACTTCCAACTGAATACCTCCAAAGTTTTTGGCAAGAGAAGGTGCTTTGGCATATTGGCTCCAAAAGCTAATTCAAGTCAGCTGATGCAGAGAAAAGTAAAAAAAATAATAACACATTCCACTTGCATGACTCAAAGCCACACAGGGAAGTGCAATAATCTGACATACAACTGTGTTGATACCTTACTGCATTCGCAAAGTGCTCTTCAAAGAAATTCTATCCCCTTACGTCCCAGAAAACTCTTCTTGTACAGTCAATTGATTTTAAAGTGGCTTCTGCTTTATAACTTTGCCTGACTCTCAGCACACCACCTCAGCTTTCCTCATACACCAGTCCCATCAACTGACATCAGCCTGAGCCAAACACAGGAGAAAGCAAACATATCCTCTTGAAGGTGCTAGTCTTTCACCTACATGTGTTTACAGGTTACACCACTGCTGAGGGTGTAGTGCCCTGCAGCAGCCACGGCAATATTGACCAAGACTGCTTTATACAATCAGGACCTACAGCTGATCCCACACCTGTAAAACCCCAAACTACCCATTCTGGGGGCTGCTTGGATACAGCTGCATGAATACAGCTTCAGCAGGATTTTATTCTACTTCAAAGCAGAATCAAGACCTGTGTGGATGGGGAGCACTTGTTCACCTGCTGTCCCACAACACCGAGGAAACACCAACAAAGGTTTTTTGTGCCCTGCCCATTCACTGAACCCAAACCGGAGAGGCTCTCAGGCACTGCGTTACTGCCTACTTCATTACATACAACTCCTTGAGGTCTTTTTGCAAGGGGAAAATAAAAGCAAACTAAATTCTTTACCAAACCTCTCACATAAGGGGCGGCTAAACAACCTTCCCCTTCAGTTTCCCCAGCGAGGAGCAAACTTTATCGGCCCGTGCAAGGTCACCATACACAGGAAAGGCAAAAGAAATACTCCCCAGAAGTGCCGCAAATCCCCGTTACCGTTACTGCCATTTCCAGACGTCTAGCGGAGCACCGGCCACTGACCAAGCCAGGCTGAAGTTGGTGTCTCCGCCTTACACAAACTTTCGAAGCACCGGCAGCCCCCTCAGGGCCAGGAAGCGACAGAGGAACATGGGCGCTGCCCCATGCCCGAGCCCTGGGCGACCCGAGGAGGCACAGCGCTGTGGGCAGGAGGCGATGAACCGGGCGGGGAGAGCAAGGGAAGCAGGGGACAGCGGGCTCCCCTCAGGAGGCGGGAGCTGCTCCGCTCGAGGGGCGAGGACAGCGCGGGCCTGAGGGAGCCTCAGGCGGCCCCCCTGAGGGAAGGGGCTCGGGAGGGCGGCAGCACTCACGGGCGTCTCGCAGGCGGTAGGAGCAGCAGGCGCCCAGGCTGCATCGTCGCGTCCCCCGCCGTGAGGCGGCGGCCACCCAAGCGCGGCGAAGCAGCGGCAGCATCGCTGAGGAGACCGCGGAGCCGCCGGGTGCCACCGCCCAGCGCGGCGCAGCCCCTTCCGGGCCGGCCCCCGGCCGCTGCGGTCCCCTCAGGGGAGCGGGCGGTGTCGCCGCCAGAAGCGGGAGGATGAGGCGAACGGTCCCCAGCGGGCGGTTTTCGCTCCGGGGCGGGACTGGCGTTCAGCGGCATTTTATCCAGTGATAACGCTATGGAGGGGACAGCAGATCTCTGTGTGAGAGACCGCCATTTCCCGTGGCCAGGCTGATCCCTGTGGCTGACTCGCATCAAAAATGTGTTTGCCCTGAGGGTGACAGCGTCACAGCTTGCTTGCGCGCCTCAGGAGATTAGCTTTTATTCTTGTCTAGTTAAGTTTTACTCAAGCAGGAGGTTTCGGTTTCACCCTGCCGGAGGTGGGCTGGAGCGCGATCCTGCTCCCACAGGGATAGGGGTGTCCCTGTCCCAAACTGCGCACGGGAAAGTTGGGAAAAGTCAACGTTATGGCCATTTTACCCAACTGCATCTGTCCCAAAGGCTGGAGGCCAAAACAGGCCCACCCCAGGTTGAAAGGTGCCGATTCAACTAGGATTTGCCTGAAACCAGTTGAGGTTGGAGGGTTGATGAATCCATCAGGTGGATGAAACAGGTTAAAAACCTGGTTACTCCTTGCTCCTTTTCTGTATTGCAGTGCCCAGTGGGGAACACAATGCAAAAAAGGAAAGCCTGTAGAAAGCAGATTGGAAGTGCAGAGATGAAGTGTCCTCGGTTTTGCTGGGTCCATTGAGCAGCCAGGAGCAAACACCCCACTTCAGCTCCTGGCCTTCACCTGGCCACCCGCTGTGCATCGTGTTTCTTGGTTACTCTCTTAAAATCACTTTGCACGTTTGCATTGACCCTTGGGGGGTGTTTTATCTCGATAGAGTGAGTCTGAATTTTCAAGAGGACCCTGATGTAGCATTGAGAATGTTCTGTTGAAGTGGAGACAAGACTAAATAACTAGAGTCAACAAAGAAGTGTTTGCTCTAGTTTACAACGTTGTGTAAGAAGTTTCCATTGCATTCACAGTATAACATATTTGAAGTACTCCTGAATTGAGTAAGAGGTTGAAATCTGGCAACTGATTTGCTATTCGTGGCTACATGATGAGAAGACAGATCATTCGATGTACAAACAGCTTGTGATCTTAGAATCTTTTACTGGGTTTAAATTTCAGTTACTTCCTCCCTGCCACGACAGACCTTCTTTAAAGCACAGTCCTTTTTTTGTATAGCAGGATTCAATTGCAAACATCATGAACTGTGGTTTGACTCTTAAATGTTTTTCAGGATGGTTAATGTACTATCCTCAACATTCAGTTTCCTGTAACTTAAGAGAAAGGTACTTGATGAAACTGAAAACAGTTGTTGCCCATAAAAGCAAGTTTGCATTCAGGCTTAATTACAGTTTAATAGCCTATTGATCATGGTTGGGCAACTGTATTTAGTACAGGTCAGACCTGTCTGTTGCTGAAGCTGCTTATCCTGGTCATGAGGACAGCTCATAATGAGCTTCATGCTTAATTGCAGCAGGGAGCTCAGATGTACCTTTGGGTATTGTAATATTCAGTATAAACAAAAAATACTGGGTTTTATTCTTATCTACTAACAAGGCAAGAATGACATTCCTTCACATTTCATTCTCCCATGATGTGTCCTCTAAATACAACTAATAATCTTGGGCAGTTTAGAAATCACATCTACTAAATTAACTAATGTATGTATGCCCTTTATCATAGTTTAGGTGCTTACTGTTGCAGAGCATAACCTGGCTTTTGCACAACTGTCACTTTTCTGTGCATTAAACGCAGTTGGACAAAAAAAAGCCCCAAACTCCACTGCTTTACACTGTGGCATTAAAATAGCCAAACTTTATAAAGCTTTTAGGAGTTAGATCCTGCGAGCTTTTGAAAATGCGAAGTTTCTTATCAAGCTACTAAACTGAGCAGAATGAGTCATTTCTTGTGTGTTGAACAGCACAGCCGCAGGAAAGTCCTTATGGCGTAAGCTTTCGGAAACAATGGTCTGTTTGAGTGCAGAACTAAAAGAAAAATAACTTTGACTTGAACATTTTTGTTTCCCTTCTGAATCATTCACAGAATCTCCATCCAGTTTTTACATGTACATGCTATTTCAGTAAAACTTCAGCATTCGATGAAAAAAAACCCTTTTCTTCTTTAGGGGGTTAAGGAAACCGCTTCAAAATACAAGCTCAGTGGCATTAGGATTGTTTGTTTTGGAAACTGCAGACAAAAAGGCAAAATCTACCTCTGCAAAAGGAAACTTTAGCTCTAAACCTTCTGCACAGCACTCAGCTAGCATGGCCAAAATCTTTTCTGGACCATTGCAGATACACAGTGTCTCCTTGGCCATGTCCCAGCCAGAGGTGGTTTATGCAAGAGGGAGACATGGCTCTCAAGCAGCAAGCTGGGGAGAACAATGGCAGCCAGAATTACAATATCTCTGTTGTTCTAATGTTTTTCCAAAATTGCTGCATTTCTGGACCATTTGGGAGGTTTTAGCTACATTCTCTCTTGTTCCTGAATGAGAGAGTTTTCTGTGTATAGGGAACACCACAACCAGAAATCTGGCAGTTGGCCTGCTGGATGAGTGATACAGAATCTGAGTGGAAAGAGAAATAGAAACTTCATCTATTAGGTCTGTTTTCAAATGTGCAAAGTTTAAACAAAAACAAAGAAAAGGTGAGAATTAATTAGTCTGCAGTTTGCACCCTTTGCTTTATGCACACCTCATTTACAATCAGCTCACTGAGGAAGGGTTTAGTTATCATTTACCTTTTTACATGCCATATCCATGGCATTGTCTGAACAGTTCAGTAAATACTGTAATATAGCAAGCATGAGCAAAATGTGAGTCACTCATTAAGAGAGATCTGCCACAAACAGATCTAATCTGTGCTTGATTTATTTATTTAAAATCTTTCAGACAGACACAGTGATGCTCCATTTAATTTTATAGTGTTTGGAGGCTTCTTACACTTGCACTGTGTGTTTTTCTCCTTACTACTCCCCACTGAAGTAGATGTATAGAGCCATCCACATAGTCCAAATCCTTATAATTATTTTCTATAATTAATTGCAGCTGTGGAGGCTTTAACAGGTCTGTTTGGAGTAATTGTTAAAAAGTTCATTTAGCACTGATACAAATGTCAAAAGCTTTGGAGTGGGAATCAAGATCCAGATGAAAATGTGGGTTGTGTATAGTATTACTGGATTATCATAATTTATAACATGATCTGCAAGAAAATATTTTGAAGGCCACAGTTTGATGGTAAAAATCCAAAATAAATTGAGCTAAATGAAAGGTTTTACTGCCAGTTCGCACTGTTGTAAACTTGATTTAAAGAGACAAAACATTTTTCAATGTTTCATTTTTAATTTACCTTTAGGTATCATGGGGAGGAGAGAGTTCTCATGTATGGATTACAGAATTAGAAGAAAGAGTATGAAAATTGGTGGTTGTCAGGTAAGAATGAGGGGTAAAATGACTCAGCTTCAGGGGATTCCAGTCTTTATGGGTTTAATCTTTAAAAAGAAAAGCAAAAAAATCCCAACCTGTTCAATTAAGCACTTTGGTTTGTTTATACAGGGACTTTCAAACAAGCTTCACCTTATTCTGAAGTAAAAGAGGTAGGACAGCATGGTGGATAGCATTCCTACTTGAAGGAAGTGCATTTTTGTCCTAAATTGACCAGGGGCATTTTCCATAGCAACACATTCTGAATTTGAAAAACAAACCAAAACATATAACTGAAACTCAATAGAGAACCATTTTAAACTTTAAACCATTTTTAAACTTGGATCGAATATTACAGAGGAAATCCAAAATAGGTTGATGTCTTTGAAGCTTTTTAGTATGAATCAAGATTTTGGAGGATAACTGTGATGGCTGGCTGAGGTCCATTGTGACAAGGTGTTGAAAGTTCTGCTGAATTGATGTCAGATTTGGACTGTGATTTAGGCCTGCTTATTGATAAACAGTCCAGTGCTTTCTATCAAATGGATGTAACTGACAGAGTACTCTTAAGATCTACAGGAAAGCAGCAGCAGATTGCGAAATGCTGAGCTTTTCTCTGCTTCCAGAATGTTTGTCAGAGATAGGAGGCTGGATGAGAAGGCAGTGGCTGAAGCTAAGTCCAGATAAGGATGAGGTGATTCCAGTTCGCAAGGTAAAGCAAACAGAGGCTTTATCTTTTCTGTATAAAAACATTTGCTGAAATTATGCATGCAGACTTAGTAGCTCAGCATGGAAAGGGCTTACAAGATGTCCCATGGACAATTTGTGTAGTTACTGCAATTGTATGTGCAGTCCTGGAGATGGCACACCTGGATTGTGTCATTTCTGTACTTGTACAATTCTTTTTAAAAAAAAAACCTGAAGGATTCTGCTTTTCTTGTAACTTGTAAAAGGGTAAGAAAAGGAGAAAAATACATGGAGCTCTGTTTCGGCAACATAGAATAGAATCATAGAATAGATAGGGTTGGAAAGGACCTTAAGATCATTTAGTTCCAACTCCCCTACCATGGGCAGGGACACCTCACACTAAACCATGTCACTCAAAGCTCTGTCCAGCCTGGACTTGAACACCACCAGCGATGGAGCAACTTCCCTGGGCAACCCATTCCAGTGCCTCACCACCCTTACAGTAAAGAACTTCTTCCTTATATCCAATCTAAACTTCCCCTGTTTAAGTTTGAACCCATTACCCCTTGTCCTCTCACTACAGTCCTTAATGAAGAGTCCCTCCCCAGCATCCTTATAAGCCCCCTTCAGACACTGGAAGCTGCTCTGAGGTCTCCACGCAGCCTTCTCTTCTCCAGGCTGAACAGCCCCAATTTTCTCAGTCTATCTTCATACGGGAGGTGCTCCAGCCCCTGATCATCCTCGTGGCCCTCCTCTGGACTTGTTCTGACAGTTCCATGTCTTTTTTATGTTGGGTGCTTGTCCTTTTTATTACTTGGGTGCTCTGTAATCTTAAAATCCCTATGAAGAGCATTTCCAGCAACTCTCTCTCTATTGTATTAAAAGGTGCCTGAAACCCCTGCCTCCATGGTACATACTACAGAGCTCAGTACAGACATCCACTGCGGTAGTCCATGTCACTAGAAATTCGTACATATATGCTATGGTTCTCAGCAATGTTTCCACAGTTCTTCCTTAATGACGTGCAGAAAAATACTTTTGTTTTTGTAAGGAGACAAGAGGAATCCAGAAAAGGCACTAGAAAGTGTCAGTCTTTGAATTGTTTAACATATATCCTCAAAGCAAACATCTGAGTTAACTGCTGAGTGAAAGCATCACCACACAGCTCAGCTAGAGACTGCTTCTGTGTGTGGGAAGGGTGAGGGGAGAAAGATAGGAGATGAAGTTTGGGAAAATGGTGAACTTCATATTGAAGACATTACCCAAGAAATTTACAGTCCAATTTTACCATTTCTTTGATCAAGTTTTTGTCACCAAAAGGGCTTTCTGTGGTAGCTGAATTTAATTGAATGTGCTTTTTGCTCTGAATGGATGTCGTGCACATGGTCTAGCCAGCAGATGGAGGAACCCACAGGCTGGCTTATTCAGAGCTGGTGTCTATTCACTGGCAGACGAAACCAGCCATTCCAAAGATAGCATTTTCCTGAATCAGTTTGTTTTGGCATTTCCTGCATGAATGTCATGGAATAGAGAAAGAGTTAAGTAATAAATAGCATCTGTCTTAAATTGAAAAGAGGAATGTGAGTAAAAAAAGATAGAGAGCAATTGCAGTTAATTTAAACAGCAATAGTCTTACAATGGAACTGCCTTGTGTGATCTCTTCCTGCAAATCTTGTTACCATGAAATGAGTTTTAGCTTCTCAGTACAGTTATCCAGGAAAAAGTGTCCATAGCAAAAAATACAACCTCATTAACCCTTTACTGGAAACCAATGGGCCATGGGTAACCATAAAATAATTACTTTCTCCATCCTGTATGGAGTTCTGTGGATCTTGGCATTTCTCCAGTTTACCTTCTTACTCTGCTGAACATTTCAAATAATTTTCCTAGATCAGTACTTTTTCTGATGAAACAGGAATGTAACACTTAATTGTGATACGTTCCATTCCTGAAGTTTTTAATTCTATAGGCTGTAAAGCTCAGTAGTGTATTAAAACTGAGCAAGCAGCAGAATTAGGAACTGTCTAGAGGGATCCTGTGCTGCTGATTCATGTTTTCAATACCTTTTTATGAAATATGTTTATTTATATTGTCTTGTGTGGCTTCTGAAATTGGAAATTGTTAGACTCACAATGAATACTCACTTGCAATCTTCATGTCTTCAAGTATAAAAATACTGAATAAATAATGAATAAAAATACAGAGTCATGACAGAACTTTTTAACCACAATTACAGTGGGTTATCTGGATTCCCCCTCTGAAGCAATAATTCATATCCCTGCACATGATGAGCAGTATTGTATGAGCCCCAACACTACTCTTACTAGCACAGCTTTTGCTTTTAGCTGTTGAATTTCCAGAGCTGAAAAAGGCTGCTGATAAATTGCAGCTAAAGGAGTGATAAAAAGATTGCTTCTGACTGTTAGAATATGTTCTCTCATATGCACATGTTCTTATGTGGAGGGGATGCACAGTTGTACCGACTAATTAACACAATTAATATGAATTTGTTAGGAAAGCTGCTACAAGGCTGAATCATAGTTTTTCTAAACATTACAGCTTTTCTTTGAATAGATGAACAATGTATTTTTCCTTGCCTTAATGGGAAAAAATGAAGTTTCTGAGCATGCTTATAAAGAAAAAATTAGTAGGAAAGGAAGTACAAGTTTAAGAGACTTTAAGCTGAACTATGAAAGCACAGAAAAGGGAAAAATATTGACAGGGATGCATGTGTGATCATTTAAATATTGCATTAAGAATTAAGCTCTTTCTTGTGGTTGTTTCTCTAGTAAAACAACTCAGCGCTAATTTTGCTTCTAGAATTAGGCATCTTCTAGAGATTTAGAAGGCATCTTTTAAAAATGAAGGTATAAATAAAAAAAATAAGGAAACTGCTATATTAACAAATGCTACTAGATGGAAGTACTTGTTCTGGTTTAAGGTTTCAGGATACAATTCACATTTTCTACTGTAATTAACAAGAAAAGAAAAAGAATATTTAGTCTAAGAACTCTGAAAAACTTTGCAAACACTCTATCTTTATAAGACCTGTTCTGACTTATTTCTGATGTCCTGAGTGGCAGGGAAGCTTGCATGCTGTGTATTACATAAAGCTTCCATGGCTAGGAGTATCTGAAACATGGTGTGCACTGAACTCGACAGCCAATCTAGCAGGTTTTTTGAAATGCTGGTCATTCAGCAGCAGAAAGAATTTGGCATCATCTTCAAAATGGATTTCCAAGTGTAAAGCTATTAAACACCGAAAGCTTCTGAATATTTCTTCTAGCTTTCAGTATAAACAAAGCCTTGTGCTTGTCTCCATTCAGCTTTGCTTTATATCTGCTACAAAACCATCTGTTTTCTCCTCAGTTAAGTAAATACAAAATTTGTTGTTTGATAGTTTAAATAGAATGAAGTCACATCTCGGTATTCAAGGAGAGATCTGGCTGTTCTTTAGGAAAAGTAATACATTTACAGGGGGAAAAATCGGGAACAAAACGATTCCTAGATCAGTGTTGTAAATAACTAAATCTTTGACATCTTCTAGTAGTATCATGCATCTCAGGAAGCAATTCATTGCAATTATCCTATACACCACAATTGGAGGGTTTTGTGACTTGCACCTTTCAAAATTAAAGGTTGCAGTGTCTATTAAATTCAGAATCCCTCAGAATCGATTTGCTTTAGATAGCCAGCGCTATTTCAATAAAATGAAGCACACTTACATGCACCATTCCTGTTTTTATGAGTGGAAGTGGCCAGGCTGCAGGGTCGTGCTGGCACTGCTGGTGGACTCCAGATAGTTTTCAGCTGCTTGTAGAAACGCACCAGGGTATTTGCCTTCAAACTATTCATGGCTATCCCCATGGCACTTCAAATCTTCAGTTCATCAAACAGCCAGAGGAGCTTTCCAGAGTCCAGCAACCTATCAACACAAAGCAGAGGAAAAAAATCCTGCAGATGCACAGCTTTGAGATAACTGGAGGGTCTCCAGACTGATTTATAACAAATTCTATGAGCACTCTTTCCTGGTTGGAGATGTGGAGCTGACCAAGTAGTTAATTTTCAACTTGTCCCTAGACTGCCTTCTTCATTGGCTCTATTATTTTGTTGGAGGACTGGCTAGTTGATGATTATTCTACATGTGCTCTCCAGCTTTTTTCTTATCTGGCTCGATGAGCAACTAAAGTGTTACAGAAACCACTCTTTTGTATGCAAGGAGAGGTTTCTTATCATGTCTTCATGCATACATACTTTGAGTTTGAAGACCGATAGCTAAGAACTGCTGTTATTAACAGCTGTAATTCGGAGGACTGGTGACTGCTCAGACTGAGGAATTCACAGGATTCTAGTAGATCTACGAGGCTTGCCCACAGAATAGGAAGGAGAGCAGCCTCCTGCAGAGGAGTATTTTAGCTCTAAGCATGTGACAAAGCATCACTGCAGCCTCAAGGTGAGGAATTTGTTCCTCTGAACTATCCCATGTCCTATAAGAGGGATATTTTTATATAGAGTAGAAATAGGAACAGGCATGAGGAACCCTAATTACTCTTCCTACTCACACACCCCTCTGACCCAGCTGAAGTGTTCTTTTTCCCAGTGGGGAGAACAGATTGAGACGTTTTCATGACCTATGTTTCTTAGGGATGAAAGCATGAAGAATGTTACTCTCTTACTATTTCCACATGCAATTCCAATAACATTGTTATCTTATGTGAAAGATCTGTATTAAAATCACATTCTTCAGTATTCTTTGGGGTGTGTGTTCTGCCTCCCATAGCTGCAATCCACATCAATGGCACGGACACAAATAGCTTCTGAGTTAGTGCTGTAGTTTCTCAGGGTAACCAGACAAGCAACTAAAGGGTCCAAAGTCCTTCCTTGAGACAGGTCCAAAGCCAAACCTGAGGACAAGTGCCTTAACAGAGTTCAGGGGGCCAGGCTTGGGCTTAAATGGCTCCTGGCCTGCAGGAAGGGCTGTGGGTAGTCTGCCCTTGAGCCTTGTCAGGACCAGTAAGGCTTGTTAGCGGCCTCAGGGTCATGTGGGGCCTTTAGTAACTCTCATGTCAGTATTTACAAAATCTATGTGATTGATTATTTTCCTCCATTAAGTACATAGGAGGGCATATTTTGAAAGTAACAGAGCCTATCAATGACAGAGCAGGCAAAAGTGAGAAGACTATTAACATTCTGCTACTAAAAATTTGCCATTAAACCCCACTCCTTTCTTAACCCATAAAATTACCTGTGAAATATTTGTCACTTTGTTTTGTTGGTTGTTTTTTGGTTTTGTTTTTGGCTTTTTTTTACTTAACAGATCGTGGTGTTTTGAATGAGAAACTCATTTGCTTGGCAATGTTTTCATTAAACATAGGTGTGTTTCTCATCTCTTATCACACAGGGTGTAAGTGCAAGGCTCAAGCTCACAGAATCTTCTTTAGTAGCCTGAAGTGGTAAGCTTATCTGTGCTATTTGCTATTCCAGAACCTCCTATTTAGGAGAGTCTTTCTTAATGCTTGTCATTTGTTATCTCAGCTGCCTGCTTCAGAGCAAGCCACTATCAGTTGAAAGTTCTGCCTGAAGAACTGCAGCATCAAACTTCTATGGTTGCTCATGATTGTGGGTAATTACACCCATGGAGTATGCCTGTATACAATGGAAAGGTGCTTATTTTGTCTTCACAGAAACTAGAGAAATGAAATCTCTTGCTGTAACAACCCACCTGACTTGCTCCAGACTGGACAGGGAGGACCAATATTTCTTTTTTTTCCTGATGCTTACTGGAGGGTTGCCAGTACTTACATTCTGATTAATTTCAAATGAATGCTGTTACTTGGAAAGAGAAAATGACCTCCCGGTTTTAGTGGCTCAGGAAATCTGATTCTTCTGGCATTGTGCTTGTAAGGGTCCTAAAATTGTCTCAGTTGCAACATTGACAAGTCAAAACCAGTAATTCAGGAAAAAAATAGTTTAACTATAATTAGAAAGGTACAATGAAAGTGATTTCATAATCACCATTTTCCTCACCTAGTTACTGTTGTGTAACAGCTGACAGGACAATCAGTCGGGTATGAGGAAGCTGTCTGGGGTTGCATTGCTCCTGAGGAATCCACGTGAAACCTCTATGGAGTAGCTGAAAATACCACCTAGGGCAGCCTTCACAGAGATTGGTTGTTATGGGGTGGGCTTTAACTCTCATTTCTCTGTGGTTTGGCTCATGCTTCCCAAGCTAGATATTGCTGCAGCCTAAGGGAACCTTTTCTTTGATGTCCAGATTTTGCTAGGACCCTTAGTAATGTGCTGAGCCTCAGCAGCCTTCTAACCACCTTTCTCCCTCCAGTTTTTCATTATCTCTTACACTGGGGGTCCCCAGACAGGACAGATGTCCTGGGTTCAGCAGTAGCAGTCATTTTTCTCCTTCGTAGTAGCTGGTGCAGTGCTATGTTTTTGACTTTCAGCCTGGGAACAGCACTGATAACACCGATGTTTTTAATTGCTGCTCAGTAACGTTTATTCCAACCAAGGACTTTCTGAGTCTCATATTCTGCCAGGGAGGAGGGGAAGCCGAGAGGAAGCAGAGACAGGACACCTGACCCAAACTGACCAAAGAGGTATTCCATACTACAGCACATCATGCCCTGTATAGAAACTGGAGAGAGTTACCCAGAAGGCCCAGATTACTCCTCCAGTTGGGCTGGGTATTGGTTGGCGGGTGGTGAGTGGTTGTATTCTCTTCCCTTGTTATTTCCCTTATCATTATTATTATTGGTGGTACCAGCAGTGGTTTGTGTTATACCTTAGTTACTGGGCTGCTCTTATCTCAATCCATGGGAGTTACATTCTTTGAATTCTCCTCCGCATCCCTCTGGGAGCAGGGGGAGGAAGAAAGGGGAGTGAGTGAGCGGCTGCGTGGTTCTGAGTTGATCAATAAAATCATAGAACCATAGAATAGGTTTAGGGTTGAAAAGGACCTTGAGATAATTTAGTTCCAACCCCCCTGACAGGGGCAGGGACATCTCCCACTAAACCATGCCACCCAAGGCTATGTCCAACCCGGCCTTGAACACCGCCAGCGATGGAGCATTCACAACTTCCCTGGGCAACCCATTCCAGTGCCTCACCATCCTTACAGTAAAGAATTTCTTCCTCATATCCAATCTAAACTTCCCCTGTTTAAGTTTGAACCCGTTACCCCTTGTCCTCTCACTGCAGTCCCTAATGAAGAGTCCCTCCCCAGCATCCCTGTAGGCCCCCTTCAGATCCTGGAAGGCTGCTATGAGGTCTCCATGCATCCTTCTCTTCCCCAGGCTGAACAGCCTCAACTTTCTCATCCTATCTTCGTACTGGAGGTGCTCCAGTCCCCTGATCATCCTCGTGGCCCTCCTCTGGACTTGTTCCAACAGTTCCATGTCCTTTTTATGTTGAGGACACCAGATGCTATGTTACATTTTACATCTGGATTTCTGAAAGAAATAAAATAAATACAAAGGTGGGTACTACACATTGCATAAAAAAAAACAGTTCTCAGGCAACCCTCAGTATGAAGTAAAGGATAAAATCCACTAAAATCAGTAAGCTCTTTCAGGATTTTGATAATCTCAGTGGATTAAAAAAGACTGATGCTGATGATAATGATACCTGACCAAGCAAACATAGTCTAGGACAAACCTGAACAAAGCTGGGCAAAACTAGCAAATACTGGGCAAAGATATCAGCTGTGTAACAGAGGTAAAAGGGCAGCAGACACAGCTGTGAGCATGATCCTGAGAAGATCACTGTCGGGCAAAGTACACATATAGAGCTTGTTAGAATGGAAGATTTCTGAGAAGGGGAATAGCCTCCTATCTTTATCTCTCTTTTTTCCATGAGATATACAGGGAAATGAAATAGTATGTAAACAGATAAGAGAACATTGAGATCAAGGCTGACTCTCCTCACCTTATTTCTTGCACTGACAGAAATGACCTTACAAGACCATAAACTTTGACCAGCTAGATGACCAAATATGTTATGATGTTTTTCTCTCTGCTGTGGGAATTCAAGGCCTTTTCTTCCATCCTCATCCATGAAAACTGGAAGTATCTAAAATTGAACGTGATTGAGTTTACTCAGTGTAAACCAGAAGTGAGATCAGAGTCAGAAAATGCCTTTCTGTGATTTTCTGAAGTCATATAGCTACCAGAAGTAGGTTCAGGAGCAAAACCCACTTGATCCTGAGCTGTTTTCTGTAATAAAATCAAATACCGTTTCTGAGGGAACTGAAAATGGACATGGTGTCTGAAAAGTAAACAATGAAGAAGGTGTACTTGGAGCAGTTTCAACAGAAGTGAAGTTTCCTATTGATAAGAGGAGAAATGGTACAGCAAGTTTACAAATAGCATTAGAATTACCTTTGTTTTCAAAATGTATGTAACTTTTCATCAAGCATCCTTAGGTCATAAAATGGCTCATGCTATGTTCGCAAGGATGTGGTTGTGTCCCTGTCTGGTTCTGAGAGTCTGTATATGCAAAGTAAAATAAAGTAACTCAAACAGAAACTGACTAAACAGGGGAACTTCAGGTACTCTTTGTGTTTTTAATAACACTGGATGTGATCAAGGGTCTTCTCCATATGAAAGGAAATTATTCCTACCGAGTTCTTATGGCAAACACTCTGCAGGTACACGTATGCCCTGATTATATCTTCTATATTCATGCCTTTGTTTCTATATTCTCATGCTCAGCAGTGAGTGTAATTATGAATGCCTGTCACTTGTGTAAACAAATGCTTTGTTTGGCAACCTTTGTTTTCCTGCTGCTGATGCCGCTGCAGAATTGTGTGCACAGTGTGTTAATTTTTTACCTTTGATGCTACAGTAAGGGGTTTCTTTCCTAAAAAAAAAAAAAAAAAAAAGAAAGAGGAACCCAATGAATGAGATACCAATCTCTTCTGATCCACACAGAACGTGAAGGCAGCACTTCCTTAGGAAACAATAGTAAATGAATGCTGATACAATGGTAAAATAAGCTAGATATTTCCTGGAACCAAATGATTCTTCATAACATGACAGAGAAAAGTTAGCATATACATAAAGTATGAGAGAGAAAGAGACTAAAAAAAAATGAGGATGACAAAGGAGAGGCAGTAAAACAACAAAGAATTATTTTATTTGGGACAATAGGATAACAGCGTGACAGGATGTATCTTCTTCTATAAAATTAAAAAATTAAATTGATATATTAGCACCCTGAAGTTCTTGTTCATTCTTATAAGGGGGAAGGAAAGCGAGAATGGATTTGACATAGGCACTTGAGCAAGTTACCATGGTTTAAATCAGGATATAACTTAGAGTGTATCTACTTCTTCCCAGTGCTTGCCTACGGACAGTCGCTTACCCCATGGTAAAGTGAAGCCTTCATTCACGGGAGGGAGACTTACACTGAATTTCATTACATTATTGCAGAAATATTCAGGTGAGCACACTTTTGAAAGTGCATAAAGCTTAGGAGATTGTGAAGCACAGGAAACAATTATCCTTGGTTAGTCATTCATGTGTTGGTACTGTAAATTAATGATAAAACCCAAATTTGGGCTTTCTGATTGAAGCACTGTGGAATAATTAGGAAATGTGGGATAATTGGGGATTAAATCTATATTCAAAATGCAGCATTGTCCACACATAAGAGAGAAACTGACTTTCAGGGCCTCTCGGGGCGAGATGCAGCCATACCTGGTATGTCAGGAATGTGCACTTCACAGTGATTCCCGTAACAGACAGAGGGTGGAGCGAGGTGGAGATCTCGCAGTTACGCTTTGTCCTAACTTCAGCAAAAAGATGGGGACTAGCTGGTGCAACAAACTGATGAGCTGCATACTTGCTACCCTGAGCCAGCGGCCTGTCATCTTTTGACAAAATACCGTCCTCAGTGTGAACTTTGCTTCATTATAATGTCATTATAATGCATTTACATGCTAAAATACACACCCATCTCCAATGCGACCCCTCTCGAAATAAGACCACCCCTCTCTGAGCATGCGCTCTGGATTTTTGGTCTCATATACCTTTAAATCGAGGCGAGAGAAATTTGCACCAATAATAATAAGGGTATGTATGACTGGAGTCACTCAAGCTCCACCTTGAAGGTGAAAATAATATAAAATGACTCAAGAGAGAGGGAGATATTGGGGAAGAACCATCGTGGACGAGTCAAGGAAGATAACATCAAGAGACTCCTGGGACCGATCGACGGGCTGGACCTCTCTTCCCCCCCATGGGGACGCCTGTGGGTAAGACTTGCAGTGTATCCCTGGGAAAACTTAGAATCTCTATAGAGTTACTCTTATTGTCACCTGTATATTCTAGAACTATGCTGTGTTAACTTTATCAAGCGCTTGTATCCACGTAACTATTATTTGCACGTGCTTTTGCAGACAGTATTTATCACCGGCAATCCATAAGAACCTGTACCTGTTGCATTAATAAATTACACTATTTCGATAGCAGTCATAATTTTCTTACTAAAGCGACCTCATCTCTCTCTCAGTGTAACTCTGAGAGTTTGTGAACATAGTGTGGTGCATTATCGGTGAATCCGATACCAGACGCGCTCAGACTGATAGTTGTAACTGTTTGTGTACTATCACTGAATCCGATATCAGACGCGCTCGGACTGATAGTTGCATATAGGAGCTGTCCCTGTGGTGAATTATCAGTGAATCCAATACCAGACGCGCTCGGACTGACAGTTATTGTCAGTGAATCCGATACCAGACGCGCTCGGACTGATAGTTGTGTATTAGGGCTGTTCCTGGCTCCCTTTTATAAAGTAAGGGGTTTATCTTCCCCCCCTTTAACGCAGCAGAAAATTGGCGTAGTCGGCAGGATTGCCATGGATAAACTGCTGCAAAAATATGATTGTGCCTCTTCCTCAGCTGGGAAGGAGTGGGCCCAAAAGTTTTGGAAGGATGAAGAGAAAGTGGTAAAACGTATTGAACAGTGTCAGGCTTTACACAAGCTGAAAGTGGGAAAAGGTAAAAATGTTATGTGTGCAGTGTTAGGTGCTTGTTTATCTTGTGCACAAGAGGAAGCTAAAAATGCCCCTGCTCCTAATCTGACTTCTGATGCAGAATATGCCGCTCTGAAATCAGAAAATGAAGTGCTAAAATCATCATTAGCCTTTCACAAGGCGACAGGAGAAAAATTGGAAGCTCAAAATGATCAACTCAAGAGCGAAAATAAAAACCTGGATAGTCCTTTTGACCCGGTGCCTGTTGATCTGGAAAAGGAGCCTGATTTATATCCCCCAGATGCTCATGATAAATGGGCAGCTGTAAAGGGAGAAGCGAGATGGTGGGGGATGCAGATGTATTGCGTGCTTTCCTGGTGGTATATGTGCTGGATCGAGACCCGCGGTGGGAAGGTCTCTAGTATGCTCTTACCAAAAGATATTAAGCAAATGCTAACAGACCATAGATTTGGAACCCCATACATAACTCATTTTATATAGTCTCTCTGCAATATTTATGTACTAGAGGTTTGTAAATGTAAGTATGTCCGTGTTTCTACTGACCCTTGCAGACCTTTATAGATACTACTGGCCACTTCTTCCGATGTAGACTGGCCACCTGCATCGGAATGAGTGTGCATTTTGGTCAGTATAAAAAAGCCCAAGCCTCGTGCAGTGTGGGGGAGGCAGAGCCTCCGCAGGGACGCCTGCTGAGACTGAGCCTGCCACCTTGCACTGCGATGATGCTGCTCGGAGCTGGTTTCATGATTGTCTTCACAGGGTCGTTGCACCACGTTCTGTACGTGGGACCGTGTTGTGGGAGTAATGATTGCCTGGATTTTGTGTTTTAAATATTGTAGTTGTGTGGAGTGTGTTTATGGGATCCCATGCGTGTGTGTGTGTGTTGAGGGCAGACAGTGTTCTGTGTATTTATTTGTTGTCGGATTCATGTAAAAGTTTTTAATGGGTAGCCGATTAACATTTCGGGCAAGAAAGGGTTAATACAAAAGTGCTGTTGCCGGCAGGTATTTATGGCTGCTGCTGGGCAGGCTGGCAGCTGTAGCTGCTGTTGAGCAGGCAGGCATTTATAGCTGCTGCTGAGCAGACCGGCGTCTGTAGCTGCGACTTTGAAAACAAAAGCATTAAAAACCTCTCGATCTACTGAAGTATTGGAGCAGTTTTGTAGAGACACCACAAACAAAGCCTAAAGAAGCCTGCAACGCATCGGGCACCGGGGAGGAGTCCTGCATAGTGTGTTTAAGGTAACCTGGGGGTGAATCTAAGACTTGAAACACGAACTGCTAACTGAAAAAGCAAGAGGGGCAGTGCAACCACAAGCTTTACCAGCCGCCACCCAAGCAGCATCAGGGTGGCAGAGAAAGAAAAAAAATGGTTTATGACATAGCAAACTCCTTGACTCTTAACACCGCGCAGTTTGCTTCTGCAGCTGCTTCACATTCCTGTTTCATCAGAATACCTTTGCTTTAAGGAAACTCTTTAACCTTACTTCTCAAGAACTGATAACCTGGGGGAGGGGGTGTATTTGTATACTCCTACCTACAGGTCCATGGCGGCTGCCTGCAAAGTTTGTCAAGCCTCACCATGAGCTGGACAGACGAGTGGAAGAACCTGGTGCCTCAGCTGTAAGAGCTGACTGTGAATACCCCAAGCAGAATAAGATAGAGGAAGAGAAAAAATGAATGATTGCAAAACATCACTTGGGGCCAACTGAAAAGTAACAGCTTGAGTATGTCTGCTTGCAAAGAAGCTATTAATAGCGCTGTGATTTTGTGTATAAAACCACCTGTACTTACTAGCCATTTGCTAATAAGAAACTACATCTTGTATTGTATAGATTTGTCACTTATAAAACAGATGTTAGAGCATACAGATTTGCAGCTTTAAAGCTGCTGCAAAGATTCTAATACAATTATAATGTTATAAAAAGCACGCAAAGAGGGTAAGAGTACTCCACTGATAAGAAATTTCTTTGGCTGGCCTCTCACTGCCACTGGCATTTCCAACATGCTGCTGCACCCGGTGGTATACATACTGCTAATATAAATCTGTATGTGCTTTGCTATAGTAGTGATTTCTTACTGGATAAAGCAGGTGAAACTCTGCATTGACAATGAGTATGAGTCTGTTACAAACATCCATACCCTTACCTCCGTTTACAATTGCCAATGTTTGGCAATTCCCGTTGCCTGCAGCAGCACTTACAGGAGTTGACGGGGTGGTAATGGAATTGGAAAAGAGGGGTATCATTAAACGAATTCACTCACCTCATAATTCCCTGGTGGGGCCTGGAAAGAAACCCACCGGACACTGGCGTTTCACAGTAGATTATCAACAGTTAAACGTTAGTACTGCACCTCTAACTGCAGCAGTCCCATATATTGCCGAAATTGTGACAATGATACAAGGAGCTGCCCACACTTGGATGGCTACCTTAGATGTTAAGGATATGTTTTTCACGATTCCCCTCCTTGTGAGGACAGCCGGTGTTGGTAAAAATGCCTCAGATTGGAGCAGTACCCATGGTACTAATCATTCCTAAAATCCTCATGCATGGGAAACTGAAGACTGCTCAGGAAAGGTACACTGGATTAACACCTGATGGATTTTTACCTTCCTTTTAACCCCGTCAGTCAAAAGGCCGAGCATGTTTTCTCTTTTGTGTTCACAGAAATTCTAGGTGAACTGCACAGGGACAGACAGACTGGCCTACACTGGACTTGAGTGCATCCAAGGAATCTTGTCACTCATCCTAGCCGTAATAGTAATAGTATTCTTTGCATTCATGATTAATTGCCAACCTAAGTTTTAAAAAATGGTAATCCGCAGAACTGAATCAACATTATGTTTCTACAGACCTGCAGCAACCCTGGTCTGAGACTTATACAAAATATACCGGGAGCATGGGATTAAACAGGGGGAATGCAGAAATAGATTCTAACAAAGACTTAAATCTGTCAACAGTGATGATACATGGGACAAGAAATAAAAGTAGGATGTAGAGTTATCAATGGATCCACCCACAAACGAATAAGTCAGATCTCCGTAACCAAAATAGAAACAAAAGAAAAGCAAATAAAAATCTGTACTGGGGAGAGATGGGATTGTTGGTACAACTTTACTTTGATCCAACCAGTCTTTGTGACCTGTCTCTGGGCACAAGACAGCATAGGGCTGTCCTTTAAATTCAAAATCAATATCATGACAGCCACTTCTGTGCCAGATACCGAACCTCCATCCCAAACAATTCTTGAGAACACATCCACTCAGAGCACGCCCACTCAACCTCCTGTTAGTCTAACTCCTCTTATTTACAACATTGGACCTTATGTCGTCAAAAATACTGGTCAACAACAAATACTGTTTAACCCATCATACTCCCTCAAACGTGTGGAACTATCTATGCAAATTAACATCTCTGCAATTAAACCCACATGTTCACCATTCCTGGATACATCATATGCAGGATGGTCAACATGGTTACATGGACGAACCCTCACCCCCTTAAGACGATCAAAGAGAGATGTAACTGGTATCTTAGAAAGGGGACTGGGAGTTTTGAATAGCATAGATGCTGAAATTCTTGCCAACAAACTACCCACAATGACTAGAGACTTAACTAAACTGAAATACCCTTTACAATCTTCTCTTCCGGCTTTGGGAAATCACCAATGGTTTTTATCTAATATATTATCTCAGTGGGAAGAAATGAGTGAACAAGACCACCAGCTAATCATAAATACACTTGACGTCACCCAAAACAATGTTTCTCTGGCTCTCAGCTGTATCCAAGCTCAGTTATGGATACAATCAATGACAGCCGCAATTATAAGGGAAGGTGAAGCAGGTACCTTACCCACTGAAATTCGGAAAGTGGTCTGGGATAATGCAATTGAATTTGAAAAGGAATTCCAATCTTGGTGGCACCTGGTTAATTTCACTTATGACCCCGTTGAGAGTAAAGTCACTGCTTTTATCCTAACGATACGCAATGCTTCGGTACATACCATATACCCAATCATTGCACTGGGACTGAATCACCGTGGGACCGTGCTCTATCCAATCGAACATAGAGTATGGGCACAATATAACAATAAATGGCAGACTGTTGACGTCAACGCATGTATCACGCGCAACCAACAAGGATTCAGTTGTGAAAGTAACACCACAAAGGCACAAGACATTTGTCTTGACACTGAACAAAATGTTTGTCCTTTTGAAATACATCCCAATGAAAATCCAGAAACCATGCTTGTATACACTGGAAAAGGATGCGCTTGTATGAGAACTCTTTGTAACTCCATATTAATAGATGATATTGCTATGGATATTGCTAATCACTCAAACCTCTGTATTTGCAATTTTACTAACATCATTGGATGTGATTTTAATTACTCAGCTCCTGTCACTTCTCAGCAATTATTACAATCAAAATATACACTACTCAATGACTTGTTATTCACTCCTATTGGAATGAATCTCACTTTGTTGAGGAAGCTGCTACACCATGAAGACTTGAAACAGTTGCTGACCCAGGCCAAAGAGAAAGGACAAAGAACTCTGATCACTGTCCACCACGATACAGAAGAAGTCCATCTGGTGTTAGAAAGAGTCTAGAAAGATGCAGAACGTGAGTGGTGGGACACTCTCTTTGGATGGTCACCAACCGCCACCAGTATTTTAAATAGGATGCTTCACCCTGTTGTGATTTTTCTAATACTCACTGTATTAGGTTTTGCTTTGACAATTCTTTGTATGTTAGACTTTGGATTATGTTAAAACACTTAACTAATTTGGTATCCCCACAGGATATATATGTCCTTAGCAATCCTCACTCAAAAAGTGTATGGGACATTCCAAGTTCCTTCTAAGTATTGTGAAGCTTGAGTGACTATAGTTACAGGGTGGATTACGTGGAATAATGAGGAAATGTGGGATAACTGGGGATTAAATCTATATTCAAAATGCAGCATTGTCCACACATAAGAGAGAAACGGATTTTCAGGGCCTCTCGGGGCGAGATGCAGCCATACCTGGTATGTCAGGAATGTGCACTTCACAGTGATTCCTGTAACAGACAGAGGGTGGAGCGAGGTGGAGATCTCGTGGTTACGCTTTGTCCTAACTTCAGCAAAAAGACGGGGACTAGCTGGTGCAACAAACTGATAAGCTGCATACTTGCTACCCTGAGCCAGCGGCCTGTCATCTTTTGACAAAATACCGTCCTCAGTGTGAACTTTGCTTCATTATAATGTCATTATAATGCATTTACATGCTAAAATACACACCCATCTCCAATGCGACCCCTCCCGAAATAAGACCACCCCTCTCTGAGCATGCGCTCTGGATTTTTGGTCTCATATACCTTTAAATTGAGGCGAGAGAAATTTGCACCAATAATAATAAAGGTATGTATGACTGGAGTCACTCAAGCTCCACCTTGAAGGTGAAAATAATATAAAATGACCCAAGAGAGAGGGGGATATTGGGGAAGAACCATCGTGGACGAGTCAAGGAAGATAACATCAAGAGACTCCTGGGACCGATCGACGGGCTGGACCTCTCTTCCCCCCCATAGGGACGCCTGTGGGTAAGACTTGCACTGTATCCGGTGCTTCCCTGGGAAAACTTAGAATCTCTATAGAGTTACTCTTATTGTCACCTGTATATTCTAGAACTATGCTGTGTTAACTTTATCAAGCGCTTGTATCCACGTAACTATTATTTGCACGTGCTTTTGCAGACAGTATTTATCACCGGCAATCCATAAGAACCTGTACCTGTTGCATTAATAAATTACACTATTTCGATAGCAGTCATAATTTTCTTACTAAAGCGACCTCATCTCTCTCTCAGCATAACTCTGAGAGTTTGTGAGCACAGTGTGGTGCATTATCGGTGAATCCGATACCAGACGCGCTTGGACTGATAGTTGTAACTGTTTGTGTACTATCAGTGAATCCGATATCAGACGCGCTCGGACTGATAGTTGCATATAGGAGCTGTCTCTGTGGTGAATTATCAGTGAATCCGATACCAGACGCGCTCGGACTGATAGTTGTGCATTAGGGCTGTTCCTGGCTCCCTTTTATAAAGTAAGGGGTTTATCTTCCCCCCCTTTAACGCAACAAGCACGAAGGAGGTCTCCTCTGTTAGGTTGTAAACAGGAAGATTTGTTTCTTCTGCTGTGTACAAATGTTTTCTGTCATAGTTCATGCTGCATGAAGAGTAGGTTATATCTGACTGTGTCAGTCTCAAGGGGAAGAAGGGACAGGCTGCGATAACGGTCTCTTCATGATTTACTGGTGTACTTCAAATTCTAAAAGACAATGTCTTCTGCTTTGGGAAAAATGATAGGGAAAAAATCTTATCTCTGGTAAAGACAGAAAAAATCCCTTACAAACAGCGAGTTAATTACATATTCTGGATTGCTGTAATGATGAGAGCAGACAGACTTACTAGCAGAAGGCAGTGATGCAGCCCTTCTCATTAATAAATTGCTGTATTATTTTCTTATTATGTTGCTATCTCTGATCAAAGATGCAGACATAGGTAGATCCTGCTAGCATTTCCTGCAGTTAATTTGACGACTATAAGTGAATAGCATAATTGGTTTATGACAGGGAAAGTCTTTCTGGTTTGTATTGTTTCAGGCGAGAAATGATTTACTGGCAGTACAGAGAGAAGCAGGATCTCACATCTTCCTCAGAATGTGGGTTAATAATCTCAGGGAGGGAATGTACTGATGAGAAAACAGGACAGCTTTGACATCAGAGTTGGTTTATGACGGCAAAGGCTTTTACTAGCAACTTTCCACAGCAGGTAGTACGTTGGTATTTATATTGCTGGTTTTCTAGCTGGGACGTGGCAACTGCTTGAGTGCAGCAGAAACTGTTTGGCACATCTGTTGCAGAGCAAATCTGTGCAGCAGAAACTGTTTGGCACATCTGTTGCAGAGCAAATCTGTGCAGCAAAGCATGAAATAATCCTGTGTGAAAAGTCAGTTTATAAGTAGTTTAACCTTTGAACTTCCTAATCTGTTTGTGAAGGAAGAGAACACAGCAAATAAATCAACAGGCTTGGCTGAACAGTTACAAATCTGGAAGCAGAAGCAAGGTTTTTTTCCTAACACACTGGTTGTTTATTCGCAGGATCATGAGGACTCCTTAACAGCTTGAGAAGCCCCTACAAGCACTTTTGAAGGCTGAAACACAACCCCCCTCAAGTCCTGTTCTCTGACTCTGTAACTTCCAGACAGATGAGCAGGAGGAATTGCTGGTCCCCTGGGATCAGCACTGTGGAGTTTTTGTGACATGCACCATTTCATTTCTTACAGGTACAAAAGTCCTGCAATGGACTATTTTAGTTTGAACATGACAAAGGTACAGTGAGAACAGCATAACAAACCACTGGCCTGACAGCCAGGGCAACAGCTCCAGTTAGCCATAGGTTCATAGGTGTCAGGATGGCGAATTACAGCGGAACCAAATGGATTCAGTTGCACATTATGATGTTGCAGAACGGGACCGAGCATCTCATTTAAAGAACATTTTTATGCACAAGTATGAAAGTCATCTTTGGCTCTGCTGAAGCTGAAAAATGGAAGTATGGTGACAGTCTTGTTTGGGCAACACTGGGATATATAAGGATACAGTAAAATAATCTTATCTTTGTCATCTTTCAGAGCTAATTGCATACTTCCTCCCTGCTTCCATTTCGTGCTTTTGCATATATTTATCATTCCCAGTAGGTTAACAGAAGGTTTTCCACCTTCGCCCAGTCATTCTGTTCTCACACCAAATGCAGGAACAAAGCAACAGAGAAATCAATCTGATAAGCTAATTTAGCAAATTCCCACTTGCTGCCTGTGCTTCAGCTGTGTTCGCATGCATGGTGACATTTTTCTCCTTAATGTGACAGCTCACATTCAGATCATCCCATCTCAGCTATGTGAGCGCTCAGGAGCCATTTGAGCGCGGAGAGATGTAATGGAAGGAGTAGAGAACATGTGTGGAAGGGGAACGTGCCAGTGAGTGGCTCAGCACAGGCAGTTCTCAAGGTACAGATACACGTTTGATCTGCTTGTTTGGACAAGCTTCGGTGTCCAAAGCCTGTGTCTACATTGCCTGGCAGGTCTGGAAACAATAAAGAGGAGATGGAGCACTGGAGTTTGCAATAGCCCTGAGACACCATCAGAGCAGCATGGCTATGCTGTGGCCAGCACTGCACCAAATGTTTTGCTGCCTTGGCCAAATCCTGACAGGTTCATCTTCAGGGCAAGAGAAGGCTCAGGGGGGACTTTATCGCTTTCTACAGCTACCCAAAACAAGGTTGTAGTGAGGTGGGGATCAGCCTGACAAGAAGGAACGGCCTCAGGCTGCGCCAGGGGACGTTTAGGTGGAGATGAGGCACAATTCCTCCCCCAGAGGGTGCTCAGGCATTGGAACACGGTCGGAGTCACCGTCCCTGCCAGCGTTCACACCCCGTGTACACGAGGCCCTCAGCGGCGGCCTTGGCAGCGCTGGGGTAACGGCCGGGTCTCAAAGGCGGTTTCCAACCTGACCGATCCTCTGATCGCCGCGCTCAGGACCCCGCTGCGGACCCAGGAGGGTTTCGCCGGGGGTGCGCGGCGCCTCACGGCTCTGTGCGGGCGCTGAGGGACGGGACTACAACTCCCAGCATGCCCTGCTCCCACCGCGCGTACTACAGGTCCCGTCCTGCCCGGCGGGGGCGGTCCCGCCGCCGCCGCGCTGCCTCCTGGGAGCTGTAGTCTTCCCGCCGCGTCTCCCCTCTGCAGCGCGGCCGCGCGCCCGGCGCCTCTCCCCCTCCGCGCGTGCGCGGGCGGGCGGGGCGGTGCGGGGCGCGGGCGGCGGCGGCGCGGCGGCGCGTGCGCGCTGAGGGGAGGGGGCTCTCTCGCGAGGAAGGACGCCATTATCGCAGCCGCTCGACAAAACACCACGAGAATTCGGCAGCGCACACGGTAACCGCGGCGCCCCGCGCCCGGACGGCGGGGGATGAGCTCCCGGGGGGGCGCCGGGCGCTCCCGCTCCTCACGGCGCTGCCCCGGCACCCGGCGGCTGCTGCGGGGAGGGGCCGAGCTGAGGCCGAGGGGAAGGGTGGGGGGGTGGGGGGGTTGCCCGCGGGCTGCCGCCCCCTCACCCGAGATGGGGCCGGTGGGGGTTGGGGGGGGCGAGCGCGGACTCGCCTCTTCCCGCCGCGGGACGCCGGAGATGGGCACTCCGCCGGGGGGGTGCGCCTCGCTCCCCGCCCGCTTTCTTCTCGCCCTGGGCTGGTTGGGGGTTCACCCCCTTGCTGCCGGGGCGCTCGGCACCCCTGCGGGGCGGCGTTCGAGGCGCAGGGGCTGGTCCGCCTCCGAGCAGCCCGGCCTCCTTCCCCTTGGGGGTTGTGTTTCCCCGTTCTCAAGGACGGCGCAGGTCGGAGCTCTGCCGCCCGCCCTCCCTCGTGCCGCGCCGCAGGCATGGTCTGGGGAAGGGGGCATCGCCGGCAGCACTCGCTCCCCCATCCCTGCAGCGGCGGTGGCACTGGTGCTGCCGCCTCCCTCTGCTGCTGGTAATGGAGAGGGGCTGCTGCTGTTCACATGCCCGCGAGTGCGTGCGTGCGTGTGTGTGTGTGTGTGTGTGTGAGGAAAACACTCCTGAGGATCTGCTTTGCGTGCGTGGACACTGAGTCGCAGTGAGGGTTTTTCACATCCACAGAGGGGTTGGCATTTTCTAGTCCTTTCCTACCAGCGGCCTGTTTGACAACACTCTCGGTCTTCCCCTTTTCCCGATTTGCAATTCAAGTGTTGCGCTTTTTTTCATTAGTTTTATTTTTAAATCGTTTTACAGTGGGAAGTTGGGTGCTTAACCAAATATAGTCATTTTATCCTGCTATATAGTTTATTTTTAGAGATCTCGAGGGAAGATTTTTTTTTTTTTTAAGTAAACATTTGAAGGGGTATTAGCAACTGAGTGATTGCTTCAGTGGAAGCGGTTTTAAACTTGTAAAATGAAGAGTTTAGAACGATTTTTGCCACCTTTTTTTTGCCTTCTACGTGAGGTTTTCTAAAATACAGTACCCTGTTGATGTCAGGCTTTCAAGAAACATACACGTTATAGGATCTTCGTGCCCAAGCAAGAGCTTAAAGCAACAAACAAAACCCAAACAAAAAATAGCGTTGTCTTTAATAATTTTGTAGCAGTGCCGCTTGAAAGAAGGATTTTCTCTGTTAGGAAGTGTTAACATTTATTTAAATGGGTGTCCATAGAAATCAATCAGAATAACAAGAATTTGATTCTGGAACTCTGTGAGCCTTATTTCATACCTTAATTGACATCTTGGCAGTAGATCGGCTTTCAATAATACATGAAAAGATGTTCCAAAGAAAGAGCAGTTAGTTTACTGAGGAGAGTAAAAAAGGCAGAGTTCGAATTTGGGAGATGTTTAATCTCTTTCAGAGAATGAAAGTATTTTGTGTCTTTTTTCCTTTGTTTTGTAATTTATAATCTGTTTTAAAATGACAGTAACTGGCTTTAATGCCTTAAATTATCCAGCCATGTTTAACTTGTGTGGTTACAGGACAGGCCTTTAGTTTGAAAGGAGAAATAGATAAATAGTTTCCTGAGTAATTGAATAACAACGTTAAGAATATAGTAGTGATATAGTGAGCACTGATGATCAGTGTTCACAGTTGGAAAGGTTCCATCAGCACATGTTCCTGCTGAGCATATTTGCAAAAGGCTTGTTTCCTGCCTGTGCTGTTTTTAACGCAGTACAACATACTTGTTCTGTACTGGTTTGGGGTGATGAGGTGACGAAAGATGAGCTTATAGTCATGGCCTCCCATAAACACACGTGCTGCTTGCAGGTTTACATTGATTTTTGTGAGCAGTAGTGTTGTGTGACTCAGACCCACATCGTTAAACAGTAATATACTCGCATTTTCAGGTACTTGAGGCTGTCCCTGGTCTTTATCTTGAGCTTTTCCCAAAACTTGTAAAGCATTGTTTGTGCAGGAAGAATATGTGCCTTTATTGTGTCAGAGCTTGAATGTCTTCCACCTTTCATTGAAGAGTGCCTTGAACTGAAATGGCTGTGATGTTCCTTAGTATGATCATTTTGAAAGGAGGAGATGGGTGTTTCTCTGTGCACAGAAGCTGGTCCCAGAGATGTACAGAAACATGAACACAAGCTTTATGTGAAGTAAGAATGAGCTTCTTGTAGGAGGAGACAATGCAAAGCTAATGATTAAGAGTTAGAACAACATGTCTGTATATACCAAACTTTGCCAATAAAATTTTTTTCACAGATTTGATTTCCTTTAGTTTGATATTTGATATTTAGTTGTGAACCTCTGAAGTAATCGTGTTTTCTGTTTTTTTACATATCATTAAAAGGCTAAATCTTTTTTACAGTAAAAATAAAAAGAATAAAAAGTCTCTAACATCATGTCAAACACTTGTTTCCTTCCAGTTTTAGGTTTGTAAAACTCCTGTTAAGCACTTGGTTTTGCCTACAATTGTTAGACTCATGTTAACACATTAAGCGATAGTGCGCAGAAAGATTAACCTCGTAAAGTCTTGCATTTGGGACTTTAAATAAAATAATTTCTGATGTTGTCTGTTGAACAAAATTATTTTATCTTTGCTTCCTGTTTGTAAAAGCGTTAGACCACTTAAGGGTTAAATACATTCATTTCAAATTTTCCTGTACTTTGTGATGAAAAAATGCATCTCTCATCCATGGAGTGACTTCACATCAAGTATAAGGTTGAATGCCCCTTTTCTTCATTGTGCCTTAGACACAAACATGTCTGTTACTACCAAGATACTTCTAACATCCCATGAATATGAGGTCTTGCAAGTTTAAAGCTGGAATTACTTTGTTGTTTTCCTTGAGGTGGGAGGGGGAATGTCCAAAGAGGATCAGAATACTAATGACAGTGTTTCAGGATGTGAAGAACTACTTGCTCTGTGTTTTTCTACTGCAGTGATGCTCCTCAGTTTATGTTCACAAGTATTTTTAGTAAGAATTTTGAAATACTAGCGTTATCCCTGTGTTTTAAAACAGCACTAGGGTCTGTTTCATCAGCTTGAATGTTTCCTTTTTCTAGATAGCTACAGGAGGTAAATCTGTTACAAGACTTTTGAGTAAGCAGATTTACTGTTCATTTTATTTGCCATCATGCTTTTTGGTAGCAGAAGCCTGGGCAAACTCTGGGGTCTGTCCTTGTTCTTCCTGGAATTGCTAGATCGCGAAGTTTTCCCAGTGTATAGAAGATAGTAGTAAAAATATAAAATATTTTTGTATCATAGTAGTAGTAAAAATATAAAATGGTAAAAAAAATATAAATTATGTGCTGCTGTTGTCAAAGGCTGTGTTTTAGGTAAGGCAAACAGTAGAATAAAGCATTTTACAGGTATTTCCCTTGAACTGAGGCAAGTGCTTGTCATAGTGCACACTAGTCCTGGGGTGGCTGCTGACTTTAGCTGAAATAACTTTCCAAGGCAAAGCCTCTAAGTGATACAGCAAAGCCTCTTTCGTGCAGTGAGGCAATCTAACTAGAAGATTACAGTATTAGGAAGTCTTTATTCTTTCTGCCAGTGGAGGATGTGCAGTAAGCAAGGGTTCCTGCAGAGTGTGCTGAAGGAGGTCAGGTTGAAGTGCATGTCTTATTCCCACACCCTCACTCCACATTAATTTCTTGTTTTTGCGGAAGACCTAGTTTTAACATGATGAAGGAGTATGATGGTCAGAGGAAAGGAGACTCTCAGCATGTTGTCTGTGCTCCACTTCAGAAAAATGACAAGTGATGCTTTGGGTTAGAGCACCCGTGACATGCACACAGTGTCTTGGAGCCGAGGAGGGGAGCAGATCTGAATGTAGAACACTTGAGCCTAATGGAAACGGCTGTTCACCAGCGCTGTTTTGCAGTCCAGTGGGGGCAAGATGTTTCCATTGGCAGTGATTGGAATTTCACTGTTGGGTACTTTTGCCTAGACCAAGCATAGTGGTTATTGTTAATATGATATAACATTGGAGCTGTGCTTCCATTTCTGGGGATGCCCATGGCTTCAGTACAGCCGCAGGATTCAGGGCACAGGTGGTGGTCACATTTTTATCTAGGCAGTGATGGTCATTTCTACGGTGTGTCAGCAGAAACACGTGAACAGTTTTCCACACTAAAAGTTTGTAAATGATCCTTTACTTGGCTTTGAGTAGGTAACTGATTCTTTATAATGGAAAGATATGGGTGGTGTTAAATTTGGAGAGCTCTGTGTCAGAGCTGGTTTTTAGTTTAATCAAAGATGTACATGCTTGTATCTGCCTACTTCTGTGAATTCAGTATGAAATGGACTCCGAATTTACTGGTGCCTCTAACTCTTCAGAGCAAGTAATAGATTCCAGCATAAACCTGTTGTTTATGAAACTGCATAATTAGATTTGTTTGTATAAATTAAAAAGTTTCATTCTATCTATCATAACTTAATCACTTTTTTTCCTGTTCTTAATGCTTTTCCTAAGAAAGGATGAGATTGTAGGGAAAAAAATGCAATAGAACACACATTGTGGATAATTCCTAATAAGAAAGTCATTTAACATCCTCCTCCGCCTAGCTATCATACACTTTTTAGCAACATATTTCAAAGTAATAATTTCCTGTTTGCAGTAAATTGCAGTGTTTGATCGGTGAAGCGGTATTTGGTTTGGTGGAGGTAGTACTACAAGATGTGGTTCAGTAGTTCAGTCCTTTAGATGGAAGTCGTGTCCAGCTCAGGTTTCTTTTCTATACTGTATGGTTGCCAGCTTATTCTTCATTCAGTCTTCTAACTCTGTTTATAAACCTGGAATAAATGTTGGGAGGTTTTGAGGAACCACAGGCTCCTATGGTAACGTAGCTGTTGAGATGGGGTCATTGAAGCCAAAACTGGTGATGAGCCTCCCTTCCCTTGGAGTCAGCATGTCCTGTGGTGCGTTGATGCACTTCTCCCACGTAGGCAGAGCCCAGCCCTGCTGAAGCTTGGTGACACTTGAGGGCTTCTGGAAGAGGAGATTTTCCTGGAAAACTTCTTCAACTCAAATCTGTCTTTTGGTAAACAATTTCTTATTAATTGCATTGAGATAATGTCTTTGCCATTTCCGTGGTCTTTTATAGTGTAAAGTACCATCTGTGATACTTACTATTCATTAAGCTGTTTTCTTGTATACAGATATTTGAGGGGGGGGAAAGTTACTTTGTGACACTGAAATGATTGGACAACATAAAAAAAGCCCCTGGGCTTTCCGTGGCACAAGTTGAAAACTGCGTATTTCCTTAAAATCTCTTTTTTTCCCATCTTTTGATCTTTACTTTCAGTCTTGCAAAAGGGAAGTGGACTTAAATAATTGCCTAGATTCTCCCAAATATAAAATGTAAAATAGAATTAAAGTATTAAGCAGGAAGGGAATTTATGGGATAGCTACTTAATATTGAAATCATTAATAGAGCTACATGAGATGTGTGCAGGTGCTTTTAACAGGTATAATTATTATGTAGGTGGTCAGCATTCAGAAGCTTCATTTATTCAGCAAGTTTGAGCAAGTGTTTTAATATTAATAAATGTTTTCACCACCTCCTCTCTCCTGCTAGCATCTGACAGCTTTTTAGAATTGTTATTTTTAGTTGCATCCGTCTTGCTAGGCTCTTTATTTCCCACTTTCCAAAGGGGACTCAACTATGGAATAAGGTCCTGGTATCCAAATCTATTGTTCTTACGTTCCTTAAAATCCTTCTGAGTTGAGTCAGAGCATCTCAAAGACTTTCTGACCATTGCACAGTATTGTTAGCTAGAAAGCAGCTACAAATGTTTCATGTAGAGTCTTAAAGAGCATTGCAGCTTTTGAGCATCTGCTTCATGTGGGAAATTAGAATGGAAATCTCTGATTTCAGTCTATGCCATTAAGATTTAAAAACATTTTAATATCATTACACTTTTCCCCCCACTAACAATAAAGTAATGAAACTCAGATTTGACAGAAGTTGTATTTGCCAAAGTCTTTCTCGTGCAAGTTCAGGGTCAAATATCCGGTGATCAACTTGTTCCAGTCTACACATCCTTCCTGGGGGAAAACATGCACCCTTGTTCTTTTTTGAAGCAGCTTGTTTCATGAGCACAATGCAGATCCCTCTGCTGCAAAGGGGCCTCAGCTGAAGACAACCACATTCTGATCTTTGTACAGATTTTTATACTGCTTATTCCCTTCCTCTGAGTTTGATTCCTTCCCGGCTCTTTTCGGTCAGCTTCTTGTCTGTCCCTATGGCTCTTTTTTGAGTAGAAGTGATGAAGCTCATTTCCAGCGTAGCTTTCTCCTGCTGCTCATGAAAATTACGGTGTGGTGCAGGAATTTGGGATGATACCTGCTCAGAGTTAGTGCCACAGTGATTTTGTAGCTGGTGGTATTTTGGCTACCAGTGTTTTCTGGAGTATTGGCTTTCCAAAAAAAGCTCCTTTTTGTCCCTCCGCCTCAGCTCTTACAGAGAAGTGACTTGAGATGTTTAAAAATCCCTGTTTTCTGTCCATTTCCCCTGCAAGAGGAGTCACATCAACTCGTATTAAAATAACCCCCTTTATTTTAGGCAGATATTGCAACTTGGGGGTTTTTTTTCTCTCTTTTTTTTTTTTTTTTTTTTTCCCCTTTCCACATGAGAAAATTGAATCCTGAATGGAGTGTGCAGTGATCCCTTTGTGGACCAATAGCGCACATCGTACTACACCTGTTACTGCTGAATCTGTGGGCCTCTGTGGATTCTTCCATGTTAAAAGTGTAACTTCTTAATGTTCTTTGAGTTCTTTGAGTTGTGTGATGGAGAATAGCAAACAAAGCACTCAGAATTCAAACACTGTACAATGTTTTGGCAGCCATGTAATCCACTAACCTTGCTCACCTGCAAGCAAAGCTTTGCTATTTCTCATATGCTCAATGTTCTGGTAAGAGCTTTTTGCCTGTAGAGAATATGAAAAAGAATTGGGGTGCTGCTGTATGTTTATTCCTTATTCCAGACATTTTTCTTGTTAATTTGGATTTTTTTCAACTAGTAATTGTGTTAGGATAGTTTTTGGCTTTGATTTTACCTGTTTAGAAGCAACGTCACTTTGCTAGAAACATCTGAAAGAAGTCCTGAATTGGAAATTTGCAGGACCAAATTTACTCTCGGAGGGTTGTTTCTGGTGTGGAAGGGCGCAAGAGTACAGCCATCGCTGTGTGAAAACAGGCACATTGAGTTAAGTGTGATGTTTTAAGGTATGTCTGGAACCTATAATGTGGTGAGGCTGCCTTAACTTATTAGAGTGCACTTTGCAAGCAATTCAAGTCAGAATCTCACCAAAAATACCTCTCTTCCCCAAACCTGTGGGGTGTTTTGGAGTTTATTAAGGCACAGAAGAAAAATACTTTTAAGTGTGTCTGTAAAGCTCTAAGATCTGTCGTAGATAGTTCAGATTGTGATAGGCAGTGGTTTGGAATTCCTGGAGTCAATTCAAAGTATCACAGAAAATAGATCAAGAGGTTATATATATGTACATCTATATATATATATATATAAAGTAATTTTTAACTTCAAATGAAGTTATGGTTACCCAAAGTTCAGACAGCATCTGAACTACCTATCTCAAAAATAATTCAGATCATGGGTAGGAATTCTTTGAGACTGAGAGACACTTACATTTGGGTTATACAAAATTAATTCTGGAAGCTTTTTCTTTGAGTTTAAGTACTTGCAGGGTTTTTTTGGAGCTGTTATTGATAAAGATTCTTCATCTAGTGGATGTAAACAATAAAATAACATGTCTATATCTGGTTCTGCATGCTGCTTTTGCTCTCTGGGCAGTCCTTGTTTTCTATTTGCTATACAAATTGTGCCTGGTGTTAATGACCTATGTCCTGAGTTATTAAACCATGATGCAGAAAACTGACCTCATAGATTGACCTCAGGAAACTGACCTAAGGCACAGAATCTGAAGACACTTGGGTATACTCTGTCTGTGTGGGTAGTCTCATTAGGTTCAATGGGATTACATGTCTGTAAAATCAAATTCAGACTGTTTTGCACCTGGAAGTGTAGTTGTGATAGGTATTAAGTATCCTTCCTAGCTCACTTGGGAATAAGGATATCAGAGACGTGGCGGTGCGGATGTTGGCACCCGACAGCAGCAAGCATGTTTATACAAGGCCTACAGAGAATTTGTACTTGAGGTGCTGGTGCATGTCGCCACACACCTGACAATGGTCATTCCTGTGTTAGGATTGTGGCCATTGGCAGTGGATTAGAAGAGTTAGAAAAAGACATTCAAGCAAAACAATGGCTTGTAGGAGGTGGGTGGAAATAAGGGGGAATACTCATAGGAGTAAAACAATAATAATAATGGTAATAATTTGAACTTTCATAGCAATATTGAAGAATTTCTGCTCCCTTGCAAGATTTTGTACTTTCAAGTCCCAAGTTCCAAAAATGTCAAGTTCCTTAGAGCAGCTGTTTGTTTTTTTTTTTTCTGTTGCTATCTGTTTTACAAGTGCTGGAGTTGTTCAGCAAAGCATCTCTGGGTGATATTTATTTTATATATCTGTTTCCAGAATGCTATGGCTGGTGTCCGTGCTTTCACAGATAAGGAATGTTTCTGATATGTTTTGGGAGATAAATTATTTTTCTGATCTTTGGCTGAACCAAAGATCTCTGTATATTATTCCATTGTTTTCTTTTAAATTGTTAAACTAAAATGCTTGTGTAGTTTTACTATGAAATTTACTTTAAATACAGTGTCTTTACTTGCATTTTAAGGTGGATTGAGAATAAGGATGAAAGCTAAACAGATGCTAAGAAAGTTTAGAATATTTTCCTTTGTAGTTTTTAGTAATAATAAAGTTTAAGTTCTGATTTCTTCTGCCCCCATTATCCTCCTGAATGTGATTTTCAATTTCATATCCCGATAAGACTGCAGCTTCAGAGAGCTGGAGCATAAGGGAGGCTGGTAGTGCCTGTATTTACAGTGCATTTAACCCTGCATGCTATTAAATTGCTGCTTTTTATTATGTTATTCATCATCTGTTACAGTCCATTAACATTTGCACTGATGTGGCTTGTTAGGGAATTACTAATTAGCGTAGGAAGGCTCCGTTCCAGATGCCAACTAAAGTGACTTCGTCTTGAAAAAAGAAGCCAGACTTCGAGGTTACAGAAATGCTGCAAGTCACAGCACAAGACTAAAGGAGCTTTGTCAGGTTCTGAACCTTGTAATGCCCATGAATAAAACAACTTCACATATTGCATTCTGTGAACATTTCCAGGTCTTTCCATGGGACTACTCATAGAGATTGTCTTCTGTGAAGACACAAGCTGGTTGATGCAGATCTGTTGCTGGGTTAGCCAGGCTTAAACCTGTGCATGCTGGTTCATCTTTTGTTAACACTACCATGTGAAAAATGTTGGTTTGCACTAGAAGTGCCTCTTTGCTAGTTTTTCATCCTTTGCTTCCAGAGTGGATTTAACAGAGCTGCACAAAGGCATTCTTGGCGTGGATTATTCTTTGCACAGAGAGCTAAAGCTCAGTGGTCCTGCTGGGCTGTTTCCCTGGAGGGAGAAGAACTCGGGGCAGTTGTACTGACTTAATAAAGCAGCAGAGTTAACGAGTATTATGTATTATGTTTTGTATGGATCTTCACTTTCAGGGGATGGATGATCTTTATACTATAATCCTTTCACAGCATAAGGTCATTTTACTTCTGCACAAAGTTGTCCTCACAGAGGATTAATCCTCTTGTGTGGATGTTATCAAACATATTCTTATCATTGGGCTTCTCTTTGTGTTTGAGCTGGTTTGCTGTTTCGGAAGACTTTTATAAGTGACATCAAATCATAGGTCTTTGCAAGATAAGGACCTTTGTCCCACTGTCACATCCATGGTAGACATTAGGCTCAGAAAAATTGACCAATTGGCTAATAGTAGTTGTGTAAAGAAGAATATATGTTTGTAATAGAAATGACGTATTTGAAAATTTGCCTTAATCCATTTAAAGGAAAAGTGGAACGAAAAGGAGAAAAAACATTTGGCACTTCTGGGTTGGGCAAAGTAAAAAGGCATCCTCCGGCTGTTCTCACTCAGGCAGCAGTAAATGTTTGTCGTGCTGCATTCAGAAGTATGAACGAAGTGCTTTCATTTGTCAATAGCACTGAGAAATATTAGCCAGGGGGTGATGATCTGCTCAAACAAGAGAAGTTCAGTTACACACTCAGCAGACTAAAGCTTTGGAAAGCATCCTTTTAAAATTTAGTGTTTACCCTCACTAATTAGTACAAAAGGGAAGATTTGTTTTGTGTGTTTTTTTATATGTTAACAAGGCATTGGATGTTTTTGTTTGTGCACTTTGGAATGGTTCCCTGTGACTTTCTGAAGCTATCAGATGTTTCAGTAAATAAGTTTGCTTACAAGGGACTGCTCAGAAGAATTATTCTGAATTAATGTTTTAAAATAGATTAATTAAATTGCATTAAACTTGTGTGTGGAAAAGCTGATCTGCAATTCAGGTGAATTTATTTGCTTACAAATATTAATTTACTTAATTAAACAAAGCCTAATTTGTGTTAAGTGTATCAATTCCGAGTAAGACTATTGGCAGAGATCGTTAGTGCACTTTATCTAATCCGCTTTAAATTTATACCTTTAGTTGTCCCTGTTTTTTCTGGGTGTCGCAGTACTAGAGCCACCTCCTGGCAAGTGCTTGCAAGAAGGCTCTGGGCTTTTCACTCATCTCTTTGGCTTTGTTTCTGAATACGAAAATTCAGGAACAGGGAGGAGTGTGTGTCTTCACTTTCAACTCATAATACATAAATAGGGAAATTAACATTTTTAAGATCTGGTGGGTGATGAAATAGGTTGTGTTTATTATTAGAAGGTTTAGTTTTGTTACTCCATATTGCTGTATTGATGCTTGTTCCATCTTGGAATCTTTAGGACTGTTTTCTCAGATTTTGGAAAAAAAAAAATCCTTTGGGAGGTGAGAAGGAACTAATTAGTATGTGTGCTGCATATGATTATTTCCATTATTCACTCTGATTAAAGCCTGAGACAATTTTTAGTTTGTGCTGCTTTATACAACAGGAATGGGTTTATGGGGACTTTATTAGGCAAGGTTTACAAAAGTTGCATCTGGCCTGCAGAAGGGAAAGGGTGGACAGTACCGAAGCTGATACGGGAACTGGTTGCATGATGCAAGAGGTCTGAAGGGTCAGAAACATTTGAGGTAACGGATTTGAAGGCACCCAGGGCTGAGGTGGGAATGGAGGTGGGAGGAAATCCCTCAGGTACACACCATAACCTATTCCTCAGTTTTTGCATTGGGGCAGAGTTGAAGAAGTCACTTCCAACCCCCAAAAAATGCCCTGGGAGAAGTGATGGATGCAGTGCAGATCTAAATAGCCACCTAAATAGCTCAGCTGGAGTCAGTGTGAGTCTGGCTGGCCAAGGCCTCCTGTAGTGTACGTATTTATGAGACATTTTCCATTGTCTGGTATGAGCTGTCTTCCCATGCCCCTCCCCTAGATAATGGCAAATTGGCTATAAAATATTGCTCTGTTGATCCAACTTCCACATGCTGGCTGAGGGAGGAAAAGTGGCACGTTTTGTGTCCCTCTTGCAGTTTATCCTTGGCTTCCTGACTTTATGTTAATATTTCTTCCTTATAGTTTAATATTTGTTCCAGGTGATTTTCAGCATTGGTGGCTTATTGCCAAATGTGCACATGCTTAATTTGGAATTAATGGGGACTAGCATTTCAGCCAGAAGAAAGAAAGGAGGGGAAAAAAAGAAAAGGCTGGGAGCACTTAGCAAATTTCAGAAGTATTTTGCATGAGGAAATGCTGGTAAATGCTTCACAAAGTAAAATGTGTGGAAACTGTATTGGCAGAGTCGTTCTGAATTTTATCAGCTTTTCAACACTGATAAGCTAACTGTTAAATTTTATTGGGCCTTTACGCGTGGTTCTGCAAACAAGGTTAAACCACTGCTAAACTTTTGTGTTGTAAATTGAAATTCTGAATTTGGGAGAGGGACATTTTACACAGGTTGTGATAGCTGCTGTGGTTACAGTATCCAGTGTAGTGTGCTTGGGCATTGCCTTCTTAATCCACACTTCTAGTGTTAATAACAGAATTATTTGTTTCCACTTATGTTCCAATAGATGAGCTCTCTGCCTCTGGTGACAGCAGAAGTATATTTTGTTCTTCTGTTGAGAAGGCAAAAATGTGTTCCATGAGGATGTTGGCTAATTGCCTGTAAGCAGTGTCTGGCTTATTGAAGTTGTAATAAAATTTGTTTAAATGGAAATAAATACTAATGACATGAAGACATATTGCTGTGTGTGTATAGTAGCTGTTCTGCCATAGTTAGGTTGTTATGCCTGTGTTTTAAAGGCTCTGTGACAGAATATTTTGATGGTACTTCTGACATGAAGCTGAATATTTTCAGGCTGTATGTCTGACGAGAAGTGGGGAACTGATGTCAGAAGTGTGAAATTCTTTGTGGGTTTTTTTGTTGAAGAAAAGTTAATTTCAATGATTTTTTTTAATTTTTTTTTTTTAATTAAGGAATTTTGGAAGGCTGAATACGTGCATCTCGTAAAATATGAAAGTGTGTTTAAACAGAAGCATGGCAAATCTTTTGTTATATCTTATAAAAAAATACTGATGTATTTCTAGCTGTAACTAGTTTCAACACAACACGTGATCTATGAGTGAAATCTTGAATTGTGTAAACAGACAAAGTTTTCAAAGTTGAGTTTTGTTCTAGTTTGTCCCTTTTTAGTGTTTGGGGTGGCGGCTGTCTTCCTTCAAGGTGAGGGCAGTGTTTTTAATATTACTAGCAGCATGTGACATTATGAAACAATAACTGCAGCACAGCTGTTTTATTCCGTTAAGCCTGGCTGGTTACCAGGATTTCTCAGAAATGGCAAATACAATTTACCAAAATGGCATCCATATGCACTAATGTATTGCCAGGTTTTTTGGGCGTGAAGCCACAGGCTGTGCTGTCTCAACAGTTTTTCACCACTATCAGAATTCCAAATGACTCTCTATTGGCAGTACTGGTATTCTGAGTAAACAATTGGGATACATGGGGAGTCCCCCTTTTGAGATGGGTTTTCACAGCGTGCAGTGGTTGCTCAGTCTCAAAGTTCTCCTGTAGGTTGTGTTGCTCTCTTCGAAAATTAGTATTCCACTTGTCTGGCTTAATGGCTTTCTTGTGCTCAAGTGGAATAGGGAAAGAGGAAAATCTTTATGCATAGTTGGATTTGATTCAGCGGCGGTTTTGAGGGATGAATTACCATTTCCACTGGTAGATCTCAAAGTATCCCTCCAGTGTTTTTTGCTTCAGGTTAAAAAGGGAAAAGAAACGTCTGATCTCTTCTTGGTATTCATCGTCTATACTTCTGTAAACTGTGAGAATGCACAGATATGAATGGCTCCAGTGCTTCAAATTCAATTGTACAGACTGAAGTTTTCTCTTAAAACACTAATGAATAACCTTGACAGAGAATTCCATGGGAGGCAGGGCTGAGAAACATTTTGCCTTTAAAATCAGGACCATGTTCTGAAAATGGTTTCATCAACATTGAGCTGTAGAAAACCCAGGCAAGTTCAATAACCAAGAGAAAGAGTTAGGTTTTGCTTCAAGTCTAGTTGTAATTAGCTAGGAGGAAGCTCCTTGTTCTCACTGACTGTTTCTGAAGTTTTGGGAGGCCTTTTAAGATTCATACAAGTAAAGATCTTGTGTACATACAGGTCTGTACAGAATGTGGTAACTGCATATCTAGCCTGGCTTGGGAACTTCACGTGCTTCATAAGACTAAATACTAAAGCCTGATCGCTTCCAAGAGCTAAGAAATAATTTGTAAATTAAACCCCTGCTGTTTAGAAACGGTCTTGTATGCTCTTGAAACATCTAAAACAAAAATCAATTTACAAAACAGAATGTTTTATTTCATCCTGATGAGCTGCCAAATATCTGAAGTAAATGTTCAGTATATCTGTTGGGAAAATGTGGAAAGGTGGATCAACAAGGAAAGCTCTTGTCTCAGGCCCAGTATAGAAAGATTGAGTCAGGGGTGATGCGCGTAGTTCAGTCCTTTGCTCTTTGATGGGGATAGCGAGTAGAAAAGTAGAAGTTAATACCACTGGATGATGGCTTGTAGGTTGGTGACTTGTGTGGGAATTGCATCTCCTTATATAGAGCAAGAATGAAAAAAATAAAGGGAGTATTAAAATATCAGGTAATCTGTATTAACACACACTTGCTGCTGTTTTTCAGGGTTGCATGACTTGCAAAATTACCTGTGTGTGGACCTGCAGTGGTATTTGGCTGGATATTGCTGCCTGGTTCTGAATGATGTCAGAGCAGGATTTGGCAGATGTTGTTCAGATTGCTGTTGAAGACCTAACTCCAGATAACCCAGGTACAGTACAGATGCTAGTGATGGCATAAAGATACTTATAGTATTGCCCATTGACAAGGTGGAAATAGCTGTTGAGCTTAATAATATAAAGCAGTGCTGCAGATTTTTTTTGAGAGGTGATTCTGAAGGCTACACACCAGGTTTTCAATAGCTTAGCTCGTATATCTTCAATGCCCTTTAATCAGATTTTGTAAAAAATGATTTTACTTTTCTTTTACCAGCTTTATTTCCTGGGGCTTTTTTTGTGCAGGGGTAGGCTAGCGCTGAAAACTTTGAATGAAATATGGTGTCCTGCAGTCTTTTGTTTTTCTCCAAACCAAATACATGTTTTAGGCTTTCCCTCAAATGAGAACTCACCCATCTATTATGAATTGTTTTATTGTAAAATAGTTTCTCTCATACATTATTCAAATTGAAAAACACTCCTGGAAGCAAATACTGTGATAGTCCTTGCTTAGAACTTAACTTACTAAGCCAAAATACTGAAATCAGCCACAGACACTGATCCTGTGCTGCCATTACATGTGAGGAGATGACTGAAAGAACAGTAACTACAGTTACAGAAAACGAACATATAAAAAAACTTCTATTCTCATGCAATTCAGAAATGATCCCAGAATGTTGGAGGAGAAGCTGGGAGCTGCCTTTTGTAGTCTACCAGGTAACTTGGTGTTAAGGAGTGTCTGCTGTGGTATGGTCAACCTTAAACAATGCTTCCTTTGCTCAGTTTGGTAAAGGAGCTCAAACCTGGTCTGATCTTGAGTGATGCTCTCTCTGACTGTGAGGCTTTTCCAGGGCTTTACCTCTTGATTTTGCCAGCCAGGAATTCAAGTTCTAAATTCAGTTTTCCTTTATTACTTTTTTGTTCAAAATGCTTTGTCTGTGGACAAAAGGCTATTAGAACCTATGGGTCTGCACATGCAAGTGGCTATTTTGGAAAGCTGGCAAGATTTTGTTCATTTGTACTGGGGAAAAATAACCCACTACTATGCTGAGTAGTGGGTATAATTCTTTCTTTGTACAGAACTTTAGTAGTACTTATGTTTTTGTTTAAAATGGGGGTTGGAAGCCTGTAAAATCTGTCAAAGCAGAACAGCAAATGTGGCAACTCTGCTACTTTCTGGGAAGTTCCTAATAAAAATATCCAAGGTAATGCTTGAGTGTTACATCCTCAGTGTGCTTGAAATAAAGTATTGGATTTGGATAAATGTTTTCAGAGAAACGGTAAAACGTCATATATTTAAGAGAGAACCCAAGTGTAAAAGAGTACATGCAATATGTTAAACACCCTTTATGTTAATTAAAAGCCTTTTAATTTTTTTGTTTTATTAATGTATTTTTAAATTGAGCTTTGTCCCCTTGTATTATAAGCTATGGCAGTGCTTATTTTTCTTTGCAGTTGTGTTGGAGAATCATGAAGTGACAGATGATGATGTAGAGCCTGCTCTGAAACGCCAGCGTATAGAAATTAACTGCCAGGATCCCTCTATTAAGGTTATGATAATGCCTTTTCCTGTTTTTGTTTGTAATAGGATAAAATTAGCTTACTTAAGGAAATACATAAAGAGAAATGAATGTAAAATAAAGTATTACGTTATTGCATAGTGCTGGAATTATTCATAGCCTTCTTGTATATATTTGTTAATTTTTGTGCTTAAATTTAAAAATCTGGATGATTGCCTAGTTCTCCAGTGTAAAATCTGTAGCAAGAATTTTACATGCAGTATAAAATGTCATCGGAATTAATTCCAGTGACTCAGATGTCACTATTGGTACATTTTTTGATGAAGTGAATGAAGTTGACCTAAAAGATCAGCTTGAGCATATATTTGTATTGCAATTTGTAGATACTTTGAGCATGTTTAAAATCATTATTTTAAGCTAACAACATTCTCCTAATCGCTAAACCAGATTTGGTTCAGGCTCAGTAGCTCAGGCTTTTTTGTACTTACAGAACTTCCCCTGCTTTTCTTTCTAGTGTGTTTTAGTTTTGTGGGGTTTTTGTTGTTCCTTGGAGCATATGAGTAGTGTTTTACTGCCACACACGTTAAATGGTATGTAGTTCTGTAGTTTTGAAATGGTTATAGAAACTGAAGCTCTGTATTGAAAGAGCACCAGAGAGCAGCGCTGTAAACCGGAGTGATGAGGTGTGCAAGTTGTAACAGTGGGCCACGAGATGGCGTAGTTGCTGTTTGGGAAGTCGAATGTGTGTAACATTACTTAACATTACCCTTTAATGGTCTATTTTTCCCAAGACGATCCAAGTGGAACAGGCTTTCTTTTCAATAGAATTGCTTAGGAAAACAGGTTTTATTTATTTGCTTTTCTTGGTTTGCTCGTCAGGAGAGAGCTTAAGTGAGTGGCATTAGTTGTCTCTGAGGTTATTCGTGTTGATATAATTTCCACTGTAATCATCTGAATTTATGTGTTTGGGCAGGAAAGAAAATCTTACTTAACTTTATCCAGGAGGATGCATTCATAGATTTACAATCCTTTTGTTTTTACTTGTATGGAAAGGCTTTGACATGTGTATGAAATCATACCAACAAAGTGCTTAGGTGAAAGTATGTTTGGCTTGGATGCTTTTGGCTTATAAGTAAAGATCTGGAAGAACTCAAGAATGCAAAAATGCTCCTGGATGTCATCAGTTTTGTATGTGAATGAATGTTGTCACTAGGCACTCTCCTAGTTCCTTTAGAATTGTTTTCCGGTCACATTTATCTGTAGCTTCCTTATGTGTATGTTGCTGGAGATAAATGTGTAAGTCTTTAAAATCAGTTTCTTTTTCGTTCTCCCTTTCTAGTCATTCCTGTATTCCATTAATCAGACAATATGCCTGCGGTTGGATAGCATTGAGACAAAGTTGCTGGCACTAGAGGCTACCTGTAAATCATTGGAAGAGAAGTTGGATCTTGTCATGAACAAACAGCACAGCCCCATCCAAGTCCCCATGGTGGCAGGTTCTCCTCTTGGCGCTACACAGACATGCAATAAAGTACGATGGTAAGAAAAGAACAGATTACTCATCAACATGCTTTTTAGAATAACGTAAATCCATTTCTTTGGCATCAAACTCTGCAGCTTTCTGTACGACTGTCAAGAGCTTGGAGTGCTTTTTATGAGTGTAGAGTTAATTTATCTTGAAGGTAATTTTTGTACCAGTTTCATGATGTTACTTAGAATGTACTTATGGTCCACGGACAGTTTGCAACTATTTCCACATTTCCCATTTAATTTTGACTGAACACTGGTTCATCCATCCTCTGGAAAAGTCTCATCAGCTATTTTAGACAGGTTTTTTTAGACTTGCTGTGCTTTTATTTATGTGACTGTTTTGAGTTAATGAGTTCATCATTCTAATTACTTTTCATTTTACTTTATTTCATCAGAAAAGCAACAGAGTTTATTTTAAGTGCTTATTTCTAAAGACTCTAGAATAATATCTGGTCTTGGGAGGGTTAGAAGTTGGAAATGGAAAGGCTGTTAAATAATCTAATCCACTTTGATGAAACAGCAGGTTTGACCTCCAGTACCTTTATGTATGAGTTGCTTAATATGGTTTTAAATATCTGAATCTAAATGTGCCTGTCATTTTACTGTGGAGATGATTCCAGCCAGAGAAATACTCTTATCAAAAGTCTCTTTTGTCTAATAACTTTTTCCTCCTCATTCATACTTTTATAGCTAGAAAAAACTCAATACTTCTCTAAATAATTACTTTTTATTCTCCATTACAAAGGTGTATAGGCAACTTGCACATGTCATAGAATTCTAGTCAAGATATACTAAACTCATCTTTTGTCAGTCTTCTTTTCCATCTTCTGATCTTTATCGTTATGTTTGAGCTGTCTCAATATCTGAAAATTATTTTGTATGTATTTTTGATATGTTATACTTGGCACAGTGTTTTAGTGCACTACTCTAGAGCTCTATAGAAAATTCAGTTCATTGCATTATATTGTGGGGCTCACCCATGTGATCTAAGGGGAAAAAGGCCAAACCACCACAAACATGATCCTTTTTTGGACCCCTGTCCTCCTAGGCTCCTAGCTGTATTACTACTTTTTCTTTCAGTATTGCTATTTTTATAGTTGAAGTTAAAAAATTTATCTCAAGGTTGTAATTGCATTTTATTATTGCATCTTTCAGTTCATGCGTTTATGAAGCTGGGTGAAGTGTAACTGTGCTACTGTAAGGGTTCAAAGTTGGAGGCTTTTACCTGAGAGAGATACATTCTGCTTGGGTACCTGTACCTGGTGCATAATGCAGACTCTTACTTCATGGTTGCTTACTGAGTGTGACTACTGATGAGTGGAGTCTAATCTCTTTAAAAAATACCTTATTTGTATTTAAAAATGTAAAATAATTCCCAACCCAATGTGTTTCTTGATTTCTGTATTAAAAATTCAAATGTCCTTTTTATTTTCAGTGTAAATTGGAGTAATCTCTGCTCCTTCTGTTGAAGCAGTCACGTACCCAGTCAGGAACAGCTGATATCCTCAGTCTTTTCCGAAACAACTTTCTTTTTCAGGTGTCCAAATGCAGTGCTTGGGCCGCAGTTTGGAATTTCTTCGCTCGTCTTTGTTCTTGTACTGGTGATGAACACTGACTGTTGGACATCTTCCTTTTCCCTTTTCCATTAATTTTGCTTTGAAGTAGGTGCTGTGTCTACATCTACCTGTGCTTTTGAAGGCTTCCCAGTTAGAGCGTAGAAAAGATTAATTCTAGTTAAGTTCTGCATTAAAAGAGATAAAGTACATGTGGTAACTCTGTTTGGATCATAGTTCAGGTAACTAGAATATTACACAACTTTTTGCTAACTATTCTTTATCAATAATTTTTTCTCAAGAAACGTTCTTAAAATCTGTTGCTAAATTTTGATTTGTCTTTATATTAGAGATCTTCGAGCTCTTATGCGTAAGCTGAACTTCTTTCTGCGGTTTGTGCACAAAAGACTTAAAAACACTTTCAGAAATGCACGGTCCCTTTGGGAGTCTGTTAATTCATGTTCAGTGAATGCTTTCCTCTGTAAATTGTGCTGTTTTGTGTTTCTTATGGGATTTGCCAGACCTGAGGTGGTTTGTTTTTAATCTTTGTAACCATCAGAAATGTGTCCTGTGTGTTGATGGTGAGCTTGGTGTTTAATCTTTTTGTTTTGGGTGTACAGATTTATGACGATGGCTTCTCAGACAGTCTGAACATGATTTAGATAGAAGTCTTGAAGACTGTAAGATTCTCTGCCCCAAATATTTGTTAGTGTTGGTATGAAGCTCCACATTATCAAATGCATCTTGCCAACAAAGCACTGAGGGCTTTTTGTTCTTTAGCAGTCTGTGGCATATATGACTCAAGAGAAAATAGCTAGGGGCGTATGTGTTTAACTTGGCATTAGTGGCCCTTCAGTTTCACAGTGATGGTGTGTTTCACTGATTTCCCTCTCTCTCATTCATAAAAATCTTTATCACTTGTTGATTATTTCAGTTAATGCCTGCATGGTCTGTTCTGTTGTATCAACTCTTTGCGTTGTTCCCTCTTCCCCTTACATCACAGATGGCAGTGGAGAGCTGCCAACAAGAGTCAGTATTTTGGATACTGATTTGCAGATGCTGCATCTGAATGAGATTCTTCAATCTTATTTTCCTTGTTCTGCCACTACAGTAATACTGGGTTTGGTGCTCCAACAAAAATGTTTTAGTTAGCAAAAGCATTCAACCAGGTGGTGCTGAACTGCCAGTGAAGCAGACTCATTCTCTTCTTCAATAAATACCTTAGGATTTGTGATCTTTTCCACTCTGGAGTGAATTTTGGTTATAATACTCTTGGTAATTATTTGCGCTAATTTGGTGCAATTTTAACGTGATCAAAATTTGTTTTATGGTAGTGCACACACCAAAGTGTATGAACTGTGCATTTTAAATTCAGATAGTTTGATTGCTTTGTGCTATTTGTGCTTTTAAAATCAAATTGCTTTTCCTGAGACTTGTCAGTTTGAGAGATGCTTAGCTCATCCTGTGATGAAAACGAGGACAACTTGGACAGAGACGCTCTCTCCTGCGTCATCTTGTGGTGAAATTGTGTAGTTACAGCGTACCGGGTGAATTCACAGCTACGTACTATGGTCTGCCTTGGCTCGATCTGGAATTTTATGCTGTTTGCAGCACTGTGCACTGGCTACTTATAAGATGGAGTGTTAATCTGTGAATATAGCTGCACTACGGAGGCAGGAGCCTCGTTTTGCAGCCCTTATCAGGCTTATGTTGAATGATAAATTGTCTCTTTTAGTAAACTTAACACATTGATCTGTCGGGATAACTCCTACCTGCTTTCTGCCAAAGTGCTGTTTCCAGCATTTAAAAGTTCTTATTAGGGAAATGAAATAGAAGATTTTAATCAAGATTTGCAGTACGTCAGGAACCACCTCATGTTACGCGCTCCCAGGACAGAAATGTAATGCTTGTTAGGGTCTCATTCTGCTTTCTGTCTCCTTATTAAACACATGAGAAGTGATATGTGTGGAAATTTTCCAGCATCCTTTTCTGGATATATGATTTTTTTCAAGGCTTGATGGTGTTTCTTGGAAAACTACAAAATGTTGAATTCAGAAATTAGTGCTGTCTACTGCTTTTGATATTTTGCATAAGTGCATCTTCATGAAGGCTGAATTGTCCTCAGTTCTTCTGTTCACGTTGTTTACCCTGATCTGCTGTTATGACAGTTTGTTATATACTAGGTAATTGCAGTGGAGATAAGGAAGAAAGTACAGGTTGTGTAGAGCTGTGTAATTAATGATTTGTACGAATGGTTGAGGTACAGGGGAACAAAAGGTTACTTCTGGATCTCCAAGTATGCTGCAAGTGAGAAGTTTAATCTACCGCAAAAACTAACAGGAGAACGTCTTTTGAAAGAAAGTAATTCTGAATTTGTGAGAATTAAACTGGTTTGGGGGAATCAGCAATAGGCCATAAACAATATGGAGGAACATGTAGCTGTTGAATCTCAATAAATCATCACAGGAAAAGCAGGACTAAACAAGTACAGTTTTTTATAGGTTTTTTTGTCCTGTATCCTCTGCCTTTTGACTGCACAAGCCTTGTGTTTCCTGTGTGGTCCATGATGCTCTCTGCTATGAGGTTTTGGAATCTTCCATGCTATTCCCATGATAGTAGCATCTCTGACTGCTGGAGATAGCTACTGCGGGCTTGTCCTTAGCCTGGCTGCAGACTTTAATAGGTGTTTAGTATCTCCTCTACACTTTCTTTCTGTCAGATTTGGTCATAATAGTGTAAAGTGTTGTTTAGGATTGGAGAAGCAGCATTATGTTAAATCTTATTCTCCTGGGGAGGAATGGAAATGGGTGGGAATGAGTTTTAGGAAGAATTTTCTCAGTGTTCAGTGGCTGGTTCTTGAAAACACAGATTTGTCAGGAACACCTGCAGAGACACAGTGATAATAGAGTTTTTAAAAATTTCTTTCTTGCAAGAAAGGCTGTCAAAAGGCTTCAGAACTAGTAAAATAGGTAGCAAAAATCTTCAGATTGCACAGTTATGCTGAACTATATGGAGCTTGAAAAGAGCCAAGAACCAGCAGCAAAATAATGTAATAAATCAGTAATGGGAGTATGTATATTGTCTCAGTGTTCTGAGCTTTGTCCGGCTTTGTGCAGCATTAGCACAGCCCTGATTTTCCATCCAGGAAGTGATTGACTCTCTTCCTCTGTCTGCAACATTTCCTGGCAGTATGGCTATTAAACCCCTCTAATTTCTTTTCTTTATGAGGTACCATGCTGGTCAAAAATTCCAGTAGCTGCTGAAAGCTTCTTGGATAGGAGAGCTGGTGCAATGCCTGATGGCTTGTCTGTATGGCAGCTTCAGATGATGTTTGAAATCTAGCATGTGCCCAGGTCTTGAGACTTAGAAATTGATGAATGCACAGTGTGAAAGTGTGACTCAAATCTTTTATCCATGTTTTGAAGAAAATACTTCATCTGAAAGATTTCAGCCTAGAAACAGTGTTATTTTTATCAGTGTCTTTCCATTATTCATTCTTTTGAGTGGGTAAGCTCAAGTATAAATTGTTAAGGTTGATTGCTTCTGATAACATTGGAATTTGGTTTGGTTTCACAGAACCCTTCATCATTTGTATTTATGGGCATCTTCTGGAAATACTGCATTGTACAGTTCTGCTCTGTTATTTGCACGTTTTTCTTCGGTAAATAGATGTAATTGAGAGCAATTTTTAAAATATAGTAATTTTGAAAAGGAATTAAATTTAAAATTGGTGTTCTCTTCATATTTAATAATAAAAATGTTTCTGTAAAATATGGAAATTCATAGGTAAATGGAGCTTTTCTTTTGTTCAGCTATTTCCTTTGAGCCCTTGTTATGGTAAAGTTGAAATACAGACCACATGCATCTAGTTCTTTACCATATGCATTTGTGGCTAACCGATTAGGGATACTGGTCACTAAGTGTAGAGATAGAATTGCACATATTTTTGTCTTTAATGGGAATTGGAGAGTTAAATGGAATTGCAGAGTTTAATGCACTCGCTTACTGCATAAAGACCTAATATGGTATCCTTGAACAAGTCTGGTTAGTGGGTTGGACCAGAGCTGCGTATGCTGGAATGGTGGGGAGAGGCTCTGGACAGGGAACTGTAGGGACAGGACAAGGGGAATGGCTTTAACCTGCCAGAGGGGAGACTGAGATGAGCTCTTAGGCAGAAGCTTTTCCCTGTGAGGGTGCTGAGGCGCTGGCACAGGGTGCCCAGAGAAGCTGTGGCTGCCCCATCCCTGGCAGTGTTCAAGGCCAGGTTGTACAGGGTTTGGAGCAGCATGTTCTAGCGGAAGGTGTCCCTGCCCGTGGCAGGGGTTGGAGCTGGATGAGCTTTAAGGACCCTTCCAACTCAAACCATTACGTGATTCTTGAAGTGGAGGTGTTTTAGATAGGCTCATCCGCAGTTAATTGTGGTGTTGGTAGGTTCAATCAGCTAGTTTTAAAAAACAGCACGTCTTTTTTGCCTTAAGATAGGAAACATTTTTTTTTTTACGTGCAGAGGAGAATGCTTGATGCAGCTGTGAAACAGGTGGGATGTATGAACACGCTTTATTCTTTAAGGTGTATTCCATTAATAAAACTGTGAAGTTTAATTGAAACAATGTAAAAGGGTTTGAAGAACGGGATTTGTCCATCTACTTTGTTTGCAGCGCGCTACTTGGCAAGCGTTTTGGCTCCTGATTTCCCAGGTTCCAGACCTGTGTTTCTGGTGTGTCATTGTTTGTTTGTTTACAAGTGGCTTTGTAGTCAAAAAATTGAAAACTGGGATGGTTTTAAATAAAATAGTAAAATGGAAGAAGTTGGGGTGGAAAAAAATGGAAGTAGGATAGCTTTCCGTCTAAATTTAGGAAAACTTGTTGCTCCTGCATAAAGTCTTTAGGGGAAAAAACCAAACAAACCTAAAGAAATGTACTCAAGGTATTAGTATAAAAACCAAAATAGCTAGAATTCTGTTCCCCCCCCGGCCCCTGCCCTGTGAGTTACAAACCCTTTGACCAACCTAATTACATGTTATCAGGTATTGAATAGCTTTTTCATTTTTGTAGCTTTTTTTATCAGAAGGTGATTTATAGATTATAATAAACTATCCTACTATGTTAATTCAGGCTTTTAGAGTAGTAATTCTTCAGTTCTTATCACTAAATAGTGGCTGTGGAGCTGCTGGTGTATATAGTTAACCTCTTTCCTATATTTGCTGCAGTTGATACTATAACTCATTAATTTGATATAAACAACTATCCAAGTTTTATCTGTAGGTATTTTTCTTTCCTTTTGATTAATTCATTAATAGATAAATTAGCATTATAAATGTTGGCAATTCTTTCTGTCTTTAACTGTAACCGAGATGTTTGAAGAACCTCAATTTGCAGGAAGATGTATTTTTTGAGTAGCCAGTTTAAAACAATGCATGTATTGAGGAATATAGTATCCTGAAAGATGTATGGTACATGGTTTATTTTCAAGTTGCAGGTACATTACTCTGCCTGCTGTGAGCCTGAGCTCATGCATTGAACTTTAGGCCTGAAAAAATATTTCCCTGGAAGCAGATCCAGTCCCCAGGAAAACTCAGCAGGCAGCTTAGCAAGATGTCAGTGATTTGGGGTGTTAATCAGAATGTATTATAAAGGTTTTGTTTGGAGCAGCTTTGGAGTTCATCAGGTTTTGAGAAATTCTTTCTGCTTTCTATAAGCAAGCCAGGTTTATTTATCCTTCAGTACATCTTGTGGTTGAGCATCTTTCTGGGGCCTCATGCAGCAGCGTCTTTAGTACAGACCTTCAAGCCTGGGAGTGGCTGACAAAACCACAGATGAATTTTCGTCATTGTTTGGGACTGGACCCTGAGGCATCAATAAACTAATAACCTTTCGCAGTCACTTTCTGTCATCAGTCAGTGGTGCTGTGTGCGAACATTTATTTTAAATTACCAGTTCAAGTGTCATGTCTGTAGTTTCTGTTTAACAGATCTGTTCTGTTTAATGGGTTTGTTTTCATGAAGAATTGAGTATGATTGTGCTGCCCTGGTGTGAATAGCTCTTTCATGCAAGTCTAGTCTGTTTATGTCTGGGTTTGGAGCGGGTTGAAGGAAAATGGCACAATTGTCTGTGATCTGCTTTCACTGTGTTCATTTTGAGCACACTCACAATGAGGGAACAAAGTCAATATTAACAAAAGATAAAGACTATAATTAAAACTTTGTGACTTTAGAGGATTTTGCCTCTTTTTATAAATTTAAAAATTTTGCTTAGAATCCAAAGTTTTTTAAAAAGCACAAATATAAGCGAAAATTTGGTATGTGGATAAAAGATTACTGGTAAAGTGGAAGTTTGGCTAAGGGAGTCAGAATTTGAACTGCCATTCATAACTGCATTGATTGGCCTGGGAAGAATACGGGGATGCTGTCTGGGAAGCTAGGGACCAGGTTGGGAAAGCTAAGGCCCGCTTAGAATTAAACTTGACTACGGATGTTAAGAATAACAGGAAGGGATTCTGTAGGTACATTGCAAATAAAAGACAGGCTAGGGACAACGTGGGCCCTCCCCAGAAGCTATCGGGAGAACTGGCTACCCTGGATTTGGAGAAGGCTGAGGTTCTTAACGACTTCTTTGCCTCAGCCTTCACTGGCAAATGCTCTGACCATACCACCCAAGTCTTGGAAGGCAGATGCAGGGACTGTGAGAATGAAGACCCTGGGCCCACTGTAGGAGAGGATCTGGTTTGAGAACATCTTAGGAACCTGAATGTATACAAGTCCATGGGACCTGATGAAATCCATCCGCGGGTCCTGAAGGAGCTGGCAAATGAAGTTGCTAAGCCACTGTCCATCATATTTGAAAAATCATGGCAGTCAGGTGAAGTTCCCGATGACTGGAAAAAGGGAAATATAACCCCCATTTTCAAGAAGGGGAAAATGGATGAGCCGTGCAGTATGCTTTATATGGCTTTCTTAAAGGAAGTTGACTACTATCCCCTTATGCTACCAGGTAATGATGAGCAGTGTTGTAGTCTGGAAAAATTGTGTGGCTTGAATTAAGTAACTAGATAGGTGAAAAAACCAAATGCCTTCTTGATGTGTAGTAGACATGTTTATCTGAAAATTATGTTTCTGTCTTGCATTCAAAAATCCAGTTTATGCGACTGCACTGATCAAATAAAGGAATTGTTTGTCAGCCGCTCTTTCTTTATCCTGCATAGTGATAGTTTCTTTGGCTGTGGTGCAAAAAAAACCCAAAACCCAATCTTGACATCTTCGATTCCCTGGAAACATGAAAATACTTTCCAAAGTCTCCTAATTTGTCAGAAGAACTTGTCAGCCTCAGCATCTTGAGTCTGATTCTGGTCCTGCATAGCAGTAAGAATACCAATTTACATCTTTTTATTTTACCTACATTGTCACACATATTTTGTGGAGAAGTACCTGCTGTGGATTAAATGGACGCCTGTGATTCATTATAAATTAGGATCACTGCAACTTGTTACTGAAAATAGTTCAAGAACTCTCATGACTGATTTTATTGGGGTTCTTTTTGCTCAATATCTTGCAAGATCCACAGCAGCAGTGCTGCAAATGGTGATAATTCTTGCTTTGGACTTTTATGATAGAGACTTAAATATTCTGAAATGAAGCTTGCCCTGTTTTTTTTCATTATGGAGTTTTTGTTGCAGATCATCAGCAAGTGATTTTTTTTTTTGTTACAAACCATCAGTTTGTGAAGATTTTATGCTTACTACCTTCACTACTGGGAGTTAAAATTCACACAGGACTAAGGAAAAATGGCATCTTGGATTTAAGTAGCTTGTACAGCAGTGTTCTCATTGGGATTTCACATTCCATTATTGTTGCACTAAGATATTGAGGAGCCAAGTGTTCAGTAATTTGTTGTTTGGATTTGATAAATTCAGAAACAATGTATAATGTCCAGATAGCATTTAGGTTGAGAGTGCAAGGTCAGTTATGGAATTAAAAAGGCAATGTAATACTAATATTTCATCTGTGTTTTGGAGAGTTCAGTAATTCATGCATGTATGAGACAGAGCTCTGCAGACCTTTTCAGACTGACCAAGGTTTGAACCGTGTTGATTCATTCTTCCAAGTCCAGTTTTCTTAGGTTAATGGTTTCTGATGAAATATTGTTTATGATAGTCCAGTGATTCAAATGAGAGCCTCGCAAGTAGCAGCTGATAACTTATGTCTGAGAAATAACTGCAAAATATGTGGCTTGGATCTTTTAAATTGTGGTGGTGTTTAAAATGTGCCTGTGAGGCTTAACACTCAAAGTCTTTTGGAATGGCACAGCTTTGAATTCTTAAATATAATGCTAGCTAAGATTTTCAGCAGTATGTGCTGAAAATTAAGTCTTAGGTAATAAACTCTCTTCTTCAGAGGATTTGGTTTTGTAATGTGTTACAAGGCCATTTGTTTTTTTCCATTTGCCAGGTAATTGGACAGTAAATTTTCCTGGCTGTTACTCTTAACCCATGGCAAGTGTGAAATCCTTTAACTTATGAGGCTTAAAGTGTCGGAAGTAACTTGTGCTTGCTCTGATCCACACGTGGGTAAACAGTTTATTCCCACTTAGCTAATACACAGGAACTTTGTTCTGTGTCTGAGACTTCAGTGAATCCTTTTATTCTCATTTTGTAAAGAAAAAACCAATGTGAAAGCCACGGCGCAAAAGCAGAAGGGCAGTTGTGTGAAGTCCCTTGTGGGGCAGTGTATTGCTGTTCACAATAGTGAGCTAAGAAACAAGAGAACTGAATGTGCACAGAATTTGCCCCTTGTGCCAAGACATTTTAGAAATCCACATCCTTTATTTGTAAGGGTATCTGAGAACGAAAAAGAGAGGCATAAATGGGGATCAAAAAGGCTTTCAGCTTTATAGATTAGGGGTGGCATTTACTAGTGTAATTAGTGCCTAAGAACATTTAAAACCAATTATAGTAGTATTAAAATGTGGGTTAACCTGCCCCCTTGCCAAACCCCAAAAGGGCCATGTTAGATGAATTCTGGGGAAAACAGAACGTTGGCTCTTATTCTGTGGTTCTGAGCGTAGCCAGCTATTGCATTCAAAAAATAAATGTAAAGGGTACATGACTTGAGATTTGGTTCAGGATAAATGCCTTCATATGGCTTCTGTTTTTCCTTTTGCCTAAATAACAATGGAAAAGAATTATTGTGTTTAATAGAAGTGGACAGTTTTTACCTCATGAATGTTGTAAAACGTCTGAAAATTGTTAGTAGGATTATATTTTAGTGAAAGCCTAAAGATCTTACTATATTTGTATTAGTGCACTGGATTGTGGAAGCATGTTACATACTCTGTATTTGAAGAAGTAATTTATTGAACATATAATAAACAGAAGGGGGCAGAAAAGCCTTATATATTCATTTGGATTCCAGTTTTGAGAATTTAAATCTTTTAATGTTGCAGTCTCTGGAGATTATTTGGAGTTTCAAAATGCAGCAGTAAGAGCACTCCCTGGAAACTTTTCCTGTCAGTTGGGGTATTTGATTATGAGTAGAACAAAACGAATGAATGAAGAGGAGAGCAGCTAATGAGTTTGTGATTAAAGAGGGGAAGTTTTCATTTTTCTCTGGAAAGGACAGAACTTTAAGTTGTGTTTCAAAGTAATGTGCATACCAGCTTACACCAAACTCAAGTACCAGTATTTTTAATAGTTGTGAAATCAACTGGTCTTGCTGCTCATGGAAAATAATACATAGTAATGTAGTTTTAAAAGAAATACTCTACAGTGGTTTTAGAGAGTCCTAGCTTTACTTTAAGCAAGGTGGGAAGGAGCTATAGATGAACTTACAGCTTTCAAAAGAATGAAACAGCCCAACATCTAGCAAGGTCTCGGCAAGGTTGGTGAGATGGCAGAGAGCCAGTCTTCCATCTGCTTTATTTGGCAAGAGATGCTATTTAACTGATACATTTCCAAACATAAAAAACACACTGTTTGGAATTTGAATGTCTTTCCAAACAGAATTTTTCCTTTTCGTGGAACTGTACTTTTTTGCATATCTTTAGCTTTGTTCCATATTGAAAGGGTGGAGTATGAGACAGGAAATCTGCTCCTAATAACTTTTAAAATTGTATTCTTTGTGAAAAGTCAAGAGCGGTATTTCTTCAATATCCCTTCAGGATATATGGAAATTAAAGATTCAGTACCAGCTCTCAGAGTAGCAGCATCCTTGGCTTGTCTATAAAAATGTGTATGTGGTGGCAAGTGCAGTTGGGTAATTGTGAAAAGCAAGAGAACAGAAGTACATGATGGAAGTTATTCACAAATCTGCTCTATAAGAGTTGTGTGTTTGAGTTCTGTTTGCAGAACCCTAATGTTGTATTTATTTACAGTTTGCTGTTATCTGGTGACCACCAAGGCTTCATTTAAGTAGTGTCTTGAAAGCCAGTCTATAACACTGCTTTCTTCACGCCCAAACATCTAGTGCCACATAAGTAAGACTTATGCTGACTTATTTTGTAAGAAATTTTGGAAAATAAATCTAGAAGTAGCTAATTGTATAATAAAAGCCTCAAAGTATTTACTTTTCATCATACAGTGTTTTTTAAACATAGCAATTCCTATTTCAGTACTAAGGCTGCAGTAGATCACTCATAGTAACTGCATTCGAGATCAGTCAAGCCTGCATATCCCTTACAGATCAGCCTTTTGCATTTTGTGTTTAATTCAATCTTCAGTATGCTGCATTGCTACTGCTTCTCTAGTTCAAGAAGTTGAGGCTCAAAAAGGGTAACAACTGTTAATTTCTTCCTGTATTGCCTGAAAAATTATCTTTGCTGTTGTATTACCTGTATCTTTTTAATCTTACATTTATCTTTAAAAATGCTTGTATTTAGAATCATAGAGTCATAGAATAGTTAGGGTTGGAAAGGACCTTAAGATTGTCCAGTTCCAACCCCCCTGCCAGGGGCAGGGACACCTCACACTAAACCATGCCACCCAAGGCTCTGTCCCACCCGGCCTTGAATGCTGCCAGGGATGGAGCATTCACAACTTCCCTGGGCAGCCCATTCCAGTGCCTCACCACCCTCACAGTAGAGAACTTCTTCCTTATATCTAACCTGAACTTCCTCTGTTTAAGTTTGAACCCATTACCCCTTGTCCTATCACTACAGTCCCTAATGAAGAGTCCCTCCCCAGCATCCCTATAGGCCCCCTTGAGATACTGGAAGGCTGCTCTGAGGTCTCCATGCAGCCTTCTCTTCTCCAGGCTGAACAGCCCCAACTTTCTCAGCCTGTCTTCCTTTTGGTGCAGCCCAGCACATGGTGGGGGTTCTGGGCTGTGAGGGCATACTTCAGCTCCAAGCATTTATTATAGGTGCTGGCCAGTGATTGGGTGTGTTGGGATGGAATGATGCCCCCCTCCCCCAACACATCTGGTTTAAAGCATCCTTGACCAATCTGGCAAGCCTCCTACCACAACTGCTCTTCTCCCTCATTGTCAGACCAGCTCCACCACCCCTCAGTAGATCTGGCCTCCCAGATTGAGTCCCATGTTCTAGATACCCAACCCCCTTACTATGGCACCACTGTTCTAACCATTTATTAACCTGGCCAATCCTCCTAGCCTTTTTAAGGTCCTCCCCTGTATCCTGGAGAATTGATGAAAAGACAATCTGAGCTCCAGAGCCCCTAACCACCTCTCCCAGAGCTCTGTATTCTGTCTTTATGTTCTCCGGGCTACTGCTGTCTCTATCAGTAGCACCCACATGGATCACTAGAAGTGGGTAATAGTCAGTGGGACCGACTAGAGCAGGCAGCTTCTCTGCACCATCCTTGATCCGAGCCCCTGGTAGGCAACACACCTGCCTTGAGCCTGGGTCAGGCTGACAGATGGGTGCCTCTGTGCCTTTCAAAGTAGAGTCCCTGTTTATCAGTCATAGCCTGTTCATTTCTTGTCCATAATCAGAGACTAATAATCAATGACATTTGTTAGCAGTATTTTTCAATTCTAGTTGTTTTTTGCATGTTGCGTGGATGTACTGATTGTGATACTTTTATGTACCTGCTGAGGCCGAAAGGTTCATTGTGCATTGATCTTTTATGTAGCTTCAGTTGAGCTTGAAGTAAAAGAAATTATTGTGGGTTCTCTTTCCCTGCCCCCTCCTTTTATTTTCCCTTAAAAATAAACCCAAACAGAACAAACCCCCCAGAAACTCCACCAGAAGTTGTATCCAGTTGCTTGCATACCTATACCGTAAAATCCCTAAAGTAACCTCCTTGTTTTAAGTGGTAGGTTCTTCAGGTCACTTGTAGCCTGGCTGTTGGTTAGTTGTTGAACTAGTTGGAAATGGGTGTTGTCATTTGTGGATGACTACACTTGATTGTACAGGTGTGTTTAGCTATTCTCAGAGCAGAATAATCCACAACAGAAGTTAACAGGTTTTAAAACTGGTTGATAAAGTAGGTTTTAAAGCTAGTGATTCATGTCTTTGATTGTCAGCCAATTCAGAGGCACTGTCTAGGTAAGCCTGTATACAATAAACTCCATATAAATGTATGCTGTAACTTGGAAAATCTCTGGCTCTTACTTACTTGAGCTGAAAATTTGATGTTAAATGTTTTAAAGCTGTTAACAGTATGTTTTAATAAATGCTGCCTTTGCTTTATCTTTGTTATAAATTGATTACAGCTTTCTCAGTTTTCACATCCATGAATCTCTCTAGTGATGGCTGGTGTACTTTGGCTTGTCTTTTCACAGGATCTAAACATTAGTGCTGTCTTTATAATGTCTGCTCTTATGTGACGTTCCAGATGCAGAGAATCCAAAGATAATTTTTGATGGCTGAATTCTTACTAAAAATGATGGATAATGCTGCTGCTTTTCTGGCAATTGACTTGACTGGGTGAATGCAGTTTAGGGATGTTAAAATTTTAACTGTTCAAATGCCCTTACAGCTCCCTGCCCTACAGCAGGTGTTCCACTGGTCTTCATCTCGATGAATCATCTGATTGGTGGCGAGTTTGCTCTCTCCTGAGTGGTGAGGAGCTGCATTCATTGTTTTTTGACATAAATCCAATGTAACTTTCTGCATGTTTTGCCAGTTTGTGGTTTTGTTCATGCGCACCATGGTGTAAATTCATAATTCAGTTTTCTCATTCGTGTTTGGATACGGAATCTTAACTATGTGTGCGGAAGGCAAAGGAAGCAGGTGGTCATCAAGAGGAAGAAGCATTTAGCATTATCTCCCTAAATGGGATGGAAAGAGCCAGAGTGGCTGGTGTTACAGAGGAACACAAGTGTTAGTGAAAGATAAAAAAGAAAAGAAAGTTAGGAAAATGCCACACTTCTAAAATGGTATTGTTCTGTATAATTTGAAAAACATGTAGATTTTCCTCATGGCAGGGCTAATTGTAATATTCCTTCAGACCCCCACCCCCCACCCCCCTAAGAGCCTTCATGTTCCACCCTGCTGAAGTAAACTGGAAGATGTCAGATTTCAAGGTCTCTTTCCCAGACTTGCTGTCCTTAAGGCTGTGTTTGGGTGAAGAGTGTCAGAATGAGCAGTCTGCCAGCACTAACTCCAGCTCCAGCCTTCCTGAACCCCTCTTACTCTGTATCTTCTTCTGAGATGTACACTAGACGATGAGAGCATGATATCCTCAGGAGCCCTGGCTCCACATAAGCAGCACCCGCTGTGTGAGCATTGGAGTGACCACAAGATATTACATGGCCAGGAAACAGCAGTTTGTGTGGTTGTGGCTAGTTCAGAGTCTTGAAGCTGAGCTCTTAGTTACCTACTTGCAAGATCACATGTTCAAAGGAGGCTCAGAAATGGTCTAAAGAGAGCACTCATGTTTGAAACCTTTGGTCTGATTTTTATCACAAGTTATTTTCGTCGGTTTAGAGAAACGTTTTTGATCTTGTACCTTATGGAAGATGGAAATGTTAGCTCCTTATTCTTTATTTTCCTCTTTCTAAATGGAAACCTCATATGGGAAGAGGAGGAGATGATGGTCCTGTTATTGCCAAAAGTTCTTTTATGTCATTGGCTGCATTCTGTGTGATTGACAGGTTGTTGGCAATGAAAAACCAACAGTTAAGACTAATGATTGTATCTATGACTCACACGTTTCCATACTGAAAACTGGCTTTGGCAGCAATTATTTTATGAAAAATGTAGACTGTCCTTTTATATTAAAAAAAAAAAAAAAAAAAAAAGGCAGAGGCTAAATACATACACTTGAAAATCATTATCTGGTATGTTTATTTTTTTAATAAATACTTTCACCTCTAAGTTAATGGAGTATTTGGTAAACTGCATTCAAAAAAATTCCCAGAATATAATATTATCTGTAGGTTGCACGCATTTTAAATTTTTCACTGAGTTGTGTCCAAGAATAGGAAAATTGCAGAATGAGTCTCTCCAAGTTCTGATGCTTATGGGGAAAGGAGCACGTGAACACAAATGGAAAGTCCTGAAGCCTGTGCAGCAACATGGGGTTTCTGAAGCACTCCCCCTGACCCTTCTTAATATTTTCTTTCCATCTTCTCCATGAGTATAATACTGGCAGCACTCATAGGAAGAATTGCTTCATTTGGGATCAGAGTGAATATCAGAAGCTTTTCTCGTTTGTAATTTGTTTTCTGTATTTTAGTACATAAGTAATGATTAAAGTAAATTCATCACCAGTATGAGATGTACAGACTGAAAAAAAAATTAGAATGATCTAGTATGAGGATGAACAAGGCTGTAATAAGTTTTAATGATTTCCTCTGGATTTTTGTCATGTTAGCCCAATATTTTGGATTTCCATAGAATTCTTTATTTAATTTCACGTATATTAACATCAAAAGGACATGGAACTGTTGGAACAAGTCCAGAGGAGGCCACGAGGATGATCAGGGGACTGGAGCACCTCCCGTATGAAGATAGGCCGAGGAAGTTGGGGCTGTTCAGCCTGGAGAAGAGAAGGCAGCGTGGAGACCTCATAGCAGCCTTCCAGTATCTGAAGGGGGCCTATAGGGATGCTGGGGAGACACTCTTCATTAAGGACTGTAGTGATAGGACAAGGGGTAACGGGTTCAAACTTAAAGAGGGGAAGTTTAGACTGGGTATGAGGAAGAAATTCTTTACTGTAAGGGTGGTGAGGCACTGGAATGGGTTGCCCAGGGAAGTTGTGAATGCTCTATCACTGGCAGTGTTCAGGGCCAGGTTGGACAGAGCCTTGAGTGACATGGTTTAGTGTGAGGTGTCCCTGCCCATGGTAGGGGGGTTGGAACTGGATAATCTTAAGGTCCTTTCCAGCCCTAACTATTCTATGGTTCTATGATTCTGTATTCATTGGATTTCTTGTTGTCTCTGAAATAAATAATCTGAAAACAGAGAATAGAACAGCTCACAGGAAATTTAACAGGAAGTATATTCTCGTATCTGCAGGGAATCTTGCAGATATCCATTTCTCCTGTGTACAAGTTGGAGCCGAAGACAATCCTGTGAAATTCTCCTTTTTCAAGCATAGTGGAACCTTTTTGTATTAGTCCCAGTTGTTATTTTCTTCCAGATAAGTGAATGCTCAAGTTTCACAGCATCAGCTCTGAAAAATTTCTTCCTCATGATGCCTCATTGTCAGAATTTTTCAGCAAATTCTGTTGCCATTCTTGTTCCATGTGTATCATGGACCAGAACTGTAGTTCCTCGGTTGATATTTATGATTATTTGAATTGAGAGGTTGATCACGCAGATTGCTTTTGAAAGCATCATTCTAGAGGAGTTAAGCATAAAGCATAAAAAGTTCCTTCTTTAAGAGTGAAAAAGAATTGAATTTTACTGGAGTGTTTGTGTTAGTCGATACAAAAACTCTTATCCAACACTAATGATTCCTGATAATAAACAAGAAACTCCAGTTATTTTCAAACTAGGTCTCCTACTCAGGAGAGAGAAATCACAGAGAAAGATTAATTGGTGGTTGTAGATTTGTTGTGTAGTGATGAACATTTCCAAACAATTATTTTAGCTGTCCTCTGTTGCTGTGCTTTCGTGTGACTTTTGTTTTTCCTCCAAACTGCTTTATGGGTCCTTTGATTCCTTGCAACTTGAGAACAGTTCATTTCCACATGTAAAGCAATTGGTGGACAATTTGATGGTAGTTGTGGGTTGTTGCAGAAGTTTTCCTTGTGTATGTGGTGTCTGGTTTTGCCTTTGTGCTGTATAACCAGGAAAATACGTGTCAGTAAAATGAAATGTTTAGTTAGTGGCTCCTCCCATAACAACTGCAGGTGGATTTTTCCTGTGAATAATCTGCTGTACTAACTGGAAAAGTTAATTCTTGGAGAGGAGCCAGTGTTTTCATAGGTGTTTGTTTAGGGATAAATTGTAAAAAACGTTTATGCATTAGAGTAAGCAAGCTTGAACATACACTGATGCTTTGAAGAGGGGATAAATCTGTGCTGGTGGGCTATATAAAAGCATTTCCTTGTTCTAAATTTGCTTAAATTAGCTAGCCATCCATCTCACTCTCTAGATTGCCTTCCTTACAAATGAATATTCCTAAAGAGAACCCCAAAGGGCAACTCCCCCAACTTCTTATTTTATGCCAATTTTTAGTGCTAAGTCTCTCTTTTCCAAATATAAACTTAATATGAGTAAAATCCTAAGGACTTTTATAAATGTAATTTTATTGCATTTATCTCTACAGCTGAAATTAATTATTCAGAGTGTTCATTAAAAATAAGCTTTGGTAAGTGACATTTTAAACAGGCATTCAGAAGTGATTGCAGGAAAGATGGTGATAAAGAACAGTGTCTAAAAGGAAGTGTAAAATTCTTGAACATTTTAAACCAGCCTGTGAAAACTTAAATGTGGCTGTATGGACAGTTTGGTACATGTAGCAGGAACACATAATATTGATGCTAGACTGGGGGCAGTGCTCGCATTGCCACTGGCAAGTATTGCGTTTATCAAGTATTCAGTGTGGGATGCTTTTATTTTTAAATGGTTGGTGCTGGCATTGAGAAAACAGACAGAAGTTGCCTTTTTTTCTTCTTTTTTTTTTCTCCAATAAAAATGTGCAGGTTTTTTTCCCCTTAATAATGGAGAAACTTCTGAAAAGGTGACTGTGAAAGCATCATAAACCCCTAGACTCCAGATAGCACCTGAAAAAACCTAACAGAACCTCCCCATTTATTGCTTAATATAAACTGAAATTCATATACAGATGAAAAGCTATGGCACAGTCAGCACTCTTCTGAGATGAGACAAACATCTTCTAGAGCTTCTCAAGGTTTGCAGTCCACCTGATCCTTGGCAGCCCATGAGGAATCCCATTTGTTGCTTGCACCAGATGCAGTTATTGTTAGAGGAAGGTAGCCCTGGGGCTTTTTGTATCCAAAAAACCTGTTGTCAACCATTTTATCTGTGCCAAAGTTGAGATTCATTTATCCTTAGCTCTTAGGGCAGTTTCCTGTCTTTTATTTAGGTCTTACCAATGGCTGTTGTAGCACCTAAAGTCTTAAATAGACACGTGAATATTTAAGCAGTCAGGCACTCTATTACAGCTGAAATAAACAGCTGCTGTCATCAGATTTGTGTGTCTCAACAGTTAGTTAAGAGATACAGTTAGGAAAAATAAATGTCCATCGGTCATATTTGAGATGTTGGATGGTAGAAACAATAGTTGGCTATTTATTGTGGGAAGCAGAGAGAAAGAAGAAAATGTGTGATTCAGAGACAGAGAAGACTTCTAAGTTCTCTCGTTAAGTTTCCATGAGTACAGCAGAAACAGTCTGAAGTATCAAAACCATGCCTTAGAATATTGAGTAATGGTGTGGGAATAAGGTTTACAATCTGTGAAACCAAAACAAATGATAAACTGCATGCCAGGGCTGATTAGCTCTCATATTTACTTTTGTAACATAATGTAGAGCTAATATGTTTTTTTCTATACAGCATTTGTCTGGTAATTTTCTTCTACATTGTAAGTGCTAGTGAAGACTTTCTGGTTTCTCACAAGCTAAATGCTTTTCTGTTTTAAATATTCTTTTTTTTTTGTATGTCAAATACACACAAGAGTTAGTTCAGTCTTGTCATTATTTGAAGCTGCAGTCTGTCCCTGTTCTGCTGTGATGCCCCTAGTACTCCTCTTGTCTTCCTGCCCTCCATAAGCCCCGAGCCCTGCAAGACAATGCATGCTTTTTAACTAAGCTCATCGTCCCATTTTGCAATAAACACTTTTACATTATTTTTCCTAAGAATTTTCCTACTCAAATGGTGCATTATCTTGTAAGTCAGACATAGATCTCTGCAAATGCTCAAGCTCAGACTTTTTGAAGCAAGAATCTGGTGGCTCTTTGGAGCAGTGATTTACAGACTTTTTTCTGTGTATCTTGAGTTGATGAATTCCTTATTGCTTTGCCAGGAGTGGTAGACTTCTACATAATGCTGTTGAAGCTATATGTCCTCTGAAGAATTTGCATACTTGAAATGGTGCAGATGTCAAATGCGATGGATTACCAGTGTTAGCATTTGATACAGAACTGCGATGCTGGGAGAGAGAGCATGGCATACGGGCAGTTTCTGCTTCTAAGTAGACTGTTTAAATTATAGGACTCTGTTAATGTATTATTTATATTATTTATAAGATCTGCTCCTTTACATTCCGTTTTCTTCCTCTCTGATTTTTGTCTTGTAGCGTTGTCCCTCAGACAACAGTAATACTGAACAATGACCGTCAGAATTCAATTGTGGCCAAGATGGTTGGGCAGGAAGAGCCCCTGAGCAGAGCAGCGGATTCTCTGGAAAATATCCTTAGCAAGTTAGTAGCGGTTACGGGAATTCTCCCCCTTCATTCCCTCTTTTGACAGATCAAGTCTCTGCAGCATTTTGAAGACAAAAAATGAGGAATGTTCTAGGTGATAGTGTAGGGGGTGACATGGAACTGATACCCTGAGTATTTTACCAGGCGGACAGTTCTGCCTATAGAGGCCTTGTATCAACAGGCAAGGTATAAAGCAATGCTTCACTCTTGATGGGGTGAGAGTATCTTGGAGGATGTAGAATTAGTTCAATGTTAGTTGAAAGAAAGAGTGTCCACAGCTCCATGTGTTTTACATGGACGCACAATCACTGAGGAACATGCCAAGATCCTGTATTTAACCAGCTGAAGAAGGAATATGCAGCCCCCCGGGAAGGCTTGTTAGAATTTATACTGGCTAAACCAAATTTTAAATAAAATGGAACTGGAGATTTTGGGTAGAAAATGTTCTTAAATAATATTTGTATAATTTTTTTGTTTTGTTTTGTTTGCACATTGGGCCTAGACTTTTCCATTGATGCAAATTTAGAAAGTGTATCTAAAACTTTTTTTCTTCAGCAGTTTTCTTTTGATTTTATTTTGCTGGATAGCAAAAAAACCCCGAAGTGATTAGTCTGTGTTTTGAATGCGTATGTCAGTGTGTGCCTGTGCTGCTCTAACTTTTTTGCATCCCAAGTGGATCTTACAGAGAAATTAGAGACATGCAGTTGGCATGGATGTGTAAACAGTAGAGTAAGGTTATAACTGGAGTTATGAACACGAGTAGGCTTGTTTAAAGGAGTATACTTTTATAATACATGTAATTTTGTCAGTGTTTTCAGTTCCCTTACAATGATGCTATTCCTAAACAAGGATTGTGTTTTTCCCAAAGTTACCTACTTTTCTTTTCCATAGTGCTGTTCCTGGACGTAGGCAGAACACCATAGTGGTGAAAGTTCCTGGGCATGACGACAGTCACAATGAAGATGGAGAGAGTGGCTCTGAGGCCAGTGACTCAGTCTCCAACAGCGGACAAATAGGAAGCCAAAGTATTGGAAACAATGTCACCCTTATTACGCTGAACTCTGAAGGTATGCTCATCTGACTGTAAGGCTACTTGAGCAGAGTCAATGTGGTGGTGGAATGATCTGGAAGCTTCAGAGGTCATATCACAGGTTCAGCTTAGAGTTGTTAGGCAGCACAGCAAGCACCAGATAGGAGTGAACCAGTCTGAGTGAGTCATTTGTTTGTTTCATTTTTGCAGGCAGAACAGCTAATTTAAATTACGTGTAAAAGGTAGTCCCTGCTGTAGCAGTGTAGCTTTATATTTTAAACACTCTAAATTAAGAGATGCAACCTGCAGGGTTTCCTATCACCAAGCTGAAATATTGTGTCAGGAAAATAAATGCCTTCTCTGGGAAATAAAATTTACTGGTACCATTTCTTCCTGTTATTTACTATGGCAGTCCACTTACATAATTTTTATGAATGTAAAATAGTTGTTTTAGCCATAGTAAACAATTTTTATGAGGAAATCCATCTTAAAAACAGTGTTAACAGGATAGTGTGTAGTGTCAGTTTTCTGAAAATTCTTTAGGTCTCAGAGACGAAAATCAAATATAGTGAAATCTAAATTTTAGATTAGCCTTATATTCTATTTTATATGGTTTGGATACTTTGAAATGAATGTTAATTTGCTAAATTTTGAACATGAGCATGATGCAAAGGACCCTGACTTTCAGGAGAAAACAAGATGTGATCAATTGTTTTATGATTAGTTTGAAAGTGCTGGTTATTTTTTTTTCTTATACAGATGTAAATTTGAACCCTAGACTTTAAAAGTAATTAGGAGAATTACTAAATTGAAAGCATATTTATTGAATATTTACTTACGTGCTATTCTGGATGCTGTAGTTCATATTTACATTCATGTACCAGGGAAGAGTAAGTTACTTCAAGAAGTTATTGCAGGGAAATGTACTTAAGTGGTTACCTTTGTACTTAAGAGGTAAATACAGTGTCTCTTTTTGATCCCTAACATTGAAATGGAAGGACTCTAATTTAGGAGTGATTCAGTTTCTTTTTTATCTACATGATCTCTAGCCACTGGTAAAAGCATGCTGGGTGTGAGCAGTTTAGGATAAAATTAGTGACAAGGATTAATTCAAGATAGCCTACAACTGAGCATTTAAAAGTGCATGTAAAGATTTTAGAACTGACTAAAAAATCAATGGGATGCTTTAGAACTTTAATGCTTAAAACCAGTGGAAATCAGTCTACTGAAAATCTCATGCACTGAAGAATGTTTCTGAAAATGTTGCCCTAGGGCATCCGAACCTAGGATTCTTCTACTTTTATGGCTACATATACAGCATAGACATATAATAGAGAGCTTTTAGGTTCTGCCCTGTTTGTATGTGGTGAGATAAAGTTGCTTCCGAAGGGTAGTTAATTTTGGGTCAATGAAGAATTAAAGGAGACTGAGGCTGAAGAGCTCCTCTCAAAAAAAAGAAAGATTGGATTGCAGATAGCACTGATGTTTTCATGTGAAAATACCTAAAAAACATACTGTTTGTGAAATCCGTTAATATTTCATGCAGCTTTGTCAGCTCTGCCAGGAACAAAGTTTCTAGCACTAGGAGGGTATTTGTTGCATAATGCCCTTTTCGTCTTGGTTGTTTGGCACAGATTTGCACAGACAAATGTGATGTTGGCCTTCTGTGCTGTTGTTGTATATGTAAGTTTTGAAGAAACAGGTAATCCATTAATGTCATGAGATCTGATTTTCTTCAGAGCTTTAGAACGCTCATCCATTAAAAATCTCTTGAGATTGATGAATGCTTTGAGAATCAGATTAGTAATCCCCCACACCTACCTCTTCTTGCCCTCATGAAGATGAGAGGACTGCTTGCACAGAAGGAATGCTAAGCAAACTAGCCTGCAGTATGTTGCAGAAATTAAATTATTAATAAAGGAAATGATGAAGAATTATAGGTCTGTTGTGCAGACTCGTTTTCTTCAGCAGTAAAAGGCAAAAGTTACAGCACCCATCAGCTTCCTTTCATAGTCTGTGAAAGAATTCTGAGTGACTGAGTTTCTCAAAGGAATCTTGATTGATTGTAAAATATGAGGGGCTGATAATGCCAGACTTCAGCTGTTACTCACTGAAATTAAACAAGGGTTTTTCAGCATGACTCCTATCAGTCATCGTGTATCTAGAAAGCAAAATTGAACTGTGTTTATAGTTGGGCTTCAGCTGACTTTGGATATGGCATTTACCCGGGGTCATATTCAGAATTTAGTAAATCGATTTATATAAAGGCATTGCTTGCTCTCTGCTGGCTGATTTCAAAGAGCATTTAATCACATATGGTATTTAAAAAAAATAAAATAGTGTTACTGCCTTTCTATTGATTAAAAATAATTATACAGAAGCATGGAGCCCAGTTCCCACTTCCAGTAATAATCTAGAATTATTTTGGGGTCTTCTGCTGGCTGGCTGCTCTCAGCATTTTATTCAGTCTTCATTTGTATATTATGCTTTTTTTTTCATGCACAGTAAGTGCATGTTCTGTCTTTTCTTTGAGGAACAGTTGATCTTTCTTCTGCTTTTCAGAAAACTGAAAATGCCCATCCGCTTCACAAATGCAGTTAATGGTCTGCAAAGTGTTCGTTTTTAAGACATAGTATTTATGAACTAAAAGCACCTAGCGATGCTTAATCTCTAATTTTTGTGGAATTTTGTGCCTTCTTCCTCCCCTCTCCCCCTCCCATTTCACTTCAGAATAATCACTCTCCTTTCACATGGGGATGATAGCAGAAATGCCAACACCTAATGTATTCATTGGGCTGCAGTTCTAAAAGTGTGTTCATAAAGTAATTGCACAATTAAAGATAGAACCCAGCAAGAATAGAATTAATCAGTATTGAATTACCAGTGTGAAATCAAATTAGGCTAGAAGGCTTACTAGTGAGTGACTTACAATTTTTATTAATGTCATATTTTTGGCATAGAAAATACCAAGTGTATCCATATTTGGCCAACTAAGAAATATTAGGGTTTTTTTTATTTAATCTGTAATTTTACCGTATGGATATTAATAGCTGTTAAAAGTGATTTGTCTGCTTTTGTTTTGAAAGCATATGTTAGTGTGTGCCTGTTCTGCTCTAGCTTTTTTGCATCCCAAGTGGATCTTACAGGGAAATGAGAGACAAGCAGTTGGTATGGATGTATAAATAGTAGTGTAAGATTGTAACAATGTACTTTAGGTGTAAAATTACTTCTCTGCATATGGGAGGATGATTTAATACTAAGATCAAAGCTCAAACCTCTGTTTTACCAAACTTCTCTTTTCAAGAAGTAAAATTTCTTCCTCCGGAAACACTGAAATAATTGAGTGCCACTGATCCTCTAGGGATTTAAATGGGGAAGGGGCATCAACTTAAAACTGATTCACTTTGAATCTTTGGTTTGTGGAGTTCTGGATTGGAGCCTTAATTTAAATCCTAAGTAAAAAATACGAACTTCTTCTATTGTACTGAAACAAGGTACTGAATGAAGAAGGCCAGGTGTGACCCGCTGCTGAATTCATGTTTGCATGAAGTGAAAAAGCAGAAAGGTCTTTCTCCAGCAAACACAGAATCTACCAAACAAATCTATGTCTGGGTTCTTTTGGGTTTTGCCTTCCACTGCAAAAAATTTTATGTGAAGAATCATAGAATCCTAGAATAGTTAGTGTTGGAAAGGACCTTAAGATCATCCAGTTCCAACCCCCCTGCCATGGGCAGGGACACCTCCCACTAAACCATGCCACCCAAGGCTATGTCCAACCTGGCCTTGAACACCGCCAGGGATGGAGCATTCACAACCTCCCTGGGCAGCCCATTCCAGTGCCTCACCACCCTTACAGTAAAGAATTTCTTCCTCATATCCAATCTAAACTTCCCCTGTTTAAGTTTGAACCCATTACCCCTTGTCCTATCACTACAGTTCCTGATGAAGAGTCCCTCCCCAGCATCCCTATAGGCCCCCTTCAGATATGGAAGCTGCTCTGAGGTCTCCGTGCAGCCTTCTCTTCTCCAGGCTGAACAGCCCCAGCTTTCTCATCCTATCTTCATACAGGAGGTACTCCAGTCCCCTGATCATCCTCGTGGCCCTCCTCTGGACTTGTTCCAACAGTTCCATGTCCTTTTGATGTTGAGGACACCAGAACTGCACACAATACTCCAAGTGAGGTCTCACGAGAGCAGAGTAGAGGGGCAGGATCACCTCCCTTGACCTGCTGGTCACGCTCCTTTTGATGCAGCCCAGCATACGGTTGGCTTTCTGGGCTGCGAGCACACACTGCCGGCTCATGTTATTTTCTCATTGATCAACACCCCCAAGTCCTTCTCCGCAGGGCTGCTCTGAATCTCTTCTCTGCCCAACCTGGAGCTGTGCCTGGGATTGCTCCGACCCAGGTGCAGGACCTTGCACTTGGCATGGTTAAACTTCATCAGGTTGGCATCAGCCCACCTCACAAGCGTGTCAAGGTCCCTCTGGATGACATTCCTTCCCTCCAACGTATCAACTGAACCACACAGTTTGGTGTCATCAGCAAACTTGCTGAGGGCGCACTCAATCCCACTGTCCATGTCACCGACAAAGATGTTGAACAAGACCGGTCCCAGCACTGATCCGTGAGGAACACTACTCATTACTGGTCTCCAGCTGGACATTGAGCCATTGAGCACAACTCTTTGCGTGCAAAGATCGTTAGATCCACACTAGTTTTAAATGACAGAAGTTTTAAACTTATGATATTAAGTACCTATATTTTTTTCTGACTTTAATGAATTCTCCCATAGTGGTATGTGGCTGTAATCCTGTCAAGAGTTGTTTTTCAATTGACTTAGCTATATCTTGGCAGCTGTACGCACTTCCTTGCTGACCACAAATCTGTTAGAAAATATTCTGACCTTCTCAAATGTATTTGTCTAAACTTTTTAACTGAAGAGTTTTAGCGTTAGATGAAGGAAAGCAAGTTGCAGTAATTATGAAGAAGTAAGTTTCAGTAAGAAGGGTGTTCATATTTTCAAATGATAGATGCTTAAAAGGAACCTTTTACGTTCCTAACGGATAACATCTGAGAAGAAAATAACACTCTTCTGTCCAGACTCCAGCTACCTCCTCTCTTATTTACTGTTTTTTTGGCCTTATGTTGTGAAAGCTGTTAGAAGTATGGTTTTCCAAACTCATCATTTTAACCCCATCACTTCCCCCTTGCATTGCTATCCCTACTCTGTGGTGCCCTCATTATGAAGGAATACCTGTCCTGTGCCGTCTGGGGTTGCTCTGACTTCCTCAGCTGTAGATGATGGGTTGCCTTGCTTGTAATATTTTCACCAGGATCTTTATGCTGTTTTCTGCTTGCTTGGGAGGATAACTGTATGTAATACTTGCTCCTAAAATTGTATTTTCTCATGGTGTTTATATAAAACTTAGCCGTAGTTAGGGTACCTTTCTTTTAAGACACTTTCTTTAGGATACTCTTCTTAGTGATGCATTCCATCTCAGTGTGTGTTGACAGCTGCCTCTAATCTACCTATTGTTTCTTGCCTTGTCCTTGGGTTGTAAAATTGCTGCATAAGGATCTTTTTCTGTACTTAGTACCTTCTGCAGCCTTTGATTCTGATGTAAGAGTATTACACTCTTGGATTTATAGGAAACAGTCAAAAAGCGTGGCTGTTGCGTTCTTGTGTTTTCTCATTTGTTGGGTAAACTGCTTGGAATTCATGTAGAAAAGATCATGCTTCATTCATAAGGAACTCTTGCTAAGTCTGGAGCTTGCAGTAAATAATAGTTCCAGAATTTTACATTGTTAAGTACTGTTTTACCCAGAAATGTGTGCAAACAGCAGAAAGCAAAGAACAGATAATATCCAAATATAATCAGTAATCTTTTTGATAAATTAGTTTGCTATGATCAGGCTGTTTTATGCATCTTCTGAGGTGTTGACTTTCATTTTGAAAAACTTTGCAAGAACTTGCTCTTCAAAATTCACATTAGAATATGGGTAAAAATAGAGTTTGTTTTTTTATGCATCTTATATATGGGAAAAATACTAACTTAAGCAGCTGCTTCAGTTTAGCTAAACGAAGCTCAAATGGTGAATACTTTGAATATAGTTGAACTAATGAATAAGTGATCAAAGGCGCTGTGATCATTCTGTTCTTGCACACTTCTGTAGGAGATCTGATGAGAGCATTATTTTGCTTAGTGTTAGATACTGCTTTCAAGAGACAAGGGGCTGCAAGGAATATTATAATAATACCATTCTTACTCATATTCAGTACATGATAGCATTTAAAGTATTTAATCTGTGATTTATTGTACAAACAAGAGGAGCATCTGTTCCTAAGATATTAATGCACATTGTGTTATCCTTTTAAAGTTTCACAATAGAGTTACTGTCCTATTTTCAATATGGTAGAAAAAAAAAAGCCAGACTTCTCATCTTTGTGGTCTAAGAACGTCCCATTCAGCATTGCTATGTTGCTTTAAAAGCAGATATTTTTAAAAATGTCTATGCCAAAGCCAAGACTTTGAAATTATGAAGAAAGAAACACACTGTCCTTAGTACAAGTACATCCCAAGTATGTGAAAGGCTCTTGAACACAGCTCCATGAAAGCTGTTTTTAAGTGATACAAATAAAATGGCAAGATCCCCTGACTTGGAATTGGTTAAGTGAACTTTGCACTTGATACACTGACATATGATGTTGGAACCAATTAGGATGGTTTTATAGCATATCTGCTTTCTCTGCATTCATTTTACTTCATTTTAAGACTAAAAATGTAGAACTAGAAATGTAAATATATACTTTTTTTTTTGAGAAGATAAGGAAAAAACAATCTACACAGTGTGTTAATTAAAGGAGGAATAATATTTTTCCAAAGAAAACTGTTTAGTCACATGTTGTCTCTTCAACTTTGCATCTGAAACAGCCATTTTACAATAGTAGTATTAAATAGTACTCAGGATTTGCTTTCCAAATGTGAATCCAAGTACCTATTTGTATGTGGCCCAGACTTATCCATCCACAAGATTTTCCAGTTCACTGTAAGATCAAATCTCACATGTTACATGATGATTTGCAGCACTTTGCTTTTCCTGCCAAGCTCTTTATGACCAGATACAGACAGTGAGAATGAACTTTTAAATAGAAGGGGTTTTGTACCTGAAAAAAATACTGTAGGTATCTGATGTGAAGACAGTGATGAGGCTTCAAGAGCTTCAGTGACTTGTTAAAGCCAGAGGGTACTACGGGTATTTATATATTTTATTTGTTTAAGTACGTGGAGTAAACAAATGAAAGGCAGTTTCTTCCAGGTATCTGTCACAGTGATGTTTGGCATTAACAGTCTGGTCCACTGTGTAAAGATAACTATAACAAAGAGGCAATAAACAAGAAAGTGGTTAAAACCCAAAATAGAAATCTGGTGTTTTCTGACATGAAGTACCTTTCCTAAGGGTTTTTAAAGTCCACATACTTTAATTTCCTCAACTTTATCTGAATTTTTTTTAGCGGATCATTTTAAATTTCATATGAACACATAGACCTCATTTTCTGCTTCTGTTGAATAAATTCCTTGGCCTTTCATGAGTCGTAAAGTAAGTGAATCTCCTCTTTCTGTCCCATGGATTTAACCACTTACCAAAGCTCACGCCTTATTTTTAACAAGCAAGTAATCTCACTTACGTTTTGCTGAGACTTCTGTGCACACCATAGTATTTGCAAAGAAAAGTTTGCTTTGGTACTGCGTGCCCATGTATGGCTTTTTGCCCTGTGTGTTGTCTGTCAGACAGCTCAAGAAACCATGAGTACAGGATATGTATTCAAAGTATCTTCAATGATGTGACGGTCCCCTAACCATAGGGGCTTGGAAGTTAACTGGAACTGTGTCTCCATTAATCAAATCCTTTGTGCCATGTGGAAGATTACACCTGGAGAATGAGGTTCTTCTGGCTGTCTCTTTTTATTTAATATATTGCAAATTAAACTTTTTTCTTCCCTCAGAATAGTCAGGCAAAAAACTCCAGTTCTGTCTCGGTGTCTAATGTTCATGGATATGTGCCTATAGGGATGCTGGGGAGGGACTCTTCGTTCGGGACTACAGTGATAGGACAAGGGGTAACGGGTTCGAACTTAAACAGGGGAAGTTTAGATTGGATATGAGGAAGAAATTCTTTCCTATAAAGGTGGTGAGGCACTGGAATGGGTTGCCTAGGGAAGTTGTGAATGCTCCATCGCTGGTTGTGCTCAAGGCCAGGTTGGGCAGAGCCTTGGGTGGCATGGTTTAGTGGGAGGTGTCCCTGCCCATGGCAGGAGGGCTGGAACTGGATGATCTTAAGGTCCTTTCCAGCCCTGACTATTCTAGGATTCTAGGATTCTATGTGTGTGGATGTCATAGGCTTCCTTTGGCCAGGACTCCTCAACTGCTTTTTATGGTGGGAGAAGGTTTTGATGAACAGAGCTTTAAACTAGTTCTTGAACCAGTTTTAGCCACCTTGCTAGATTTGTAGGGTAACATACAGCCTAATTATCACTCTGTTCCTTACGTTTGATGATGGTCAGTTATTGAAGTCAGTGGTCTGTTGTCTCGGTCACTACCACTGTTAACCTCTACAGGGGCAAAGGACTCTGGCTAATTGACAGATGTTTTTATAAAAAGGTGATGGTAAATCTACACATCAGCCAAAATATTGTTTAAATTCTCTAGAAATGTATGTTTGTTTTTGTAGGCTAGGATTTGGGGGGTTTGGGTTGGGTTTTTTTCTCTTCTTTTTAAGGGTAAGTCGTCTTTCTGCCATTGTCCTCTAGCTATGTTGTTTTTCTCTGCTGCTAATGCCAGATTTGCGCTCAGCCTTGTTGGTAAAATAAACTACGCAGAATAATGCGAATTGTTAATTCAAGTGTTCATACGGGCAGGTGTTTCTTTCTGTTGTCCCTTGTTAAAGGAGTGACTAATAGCACCTATTGAGAGAGCAGAGCCTGGCTTTCCTTCTGTTTTACCGTTAATGCTCACGTGTCAGACTAGGGAGTGTATCCCAATGGAAAAATGTGAGTAACCGTCACATGTCTGTCATCCCCCTGGGCAGGAAAACATGCATGCATCCAGAGTGAGCCTGAAAGCTGTGGCAGCTCTTGTCTAGTTCTTGTTCTCTTGAAATGTTTTTTCTTGATACTACCCTTCAAGCTTCCATAGAAAGGCTTGTTTGCATAGCAGCCCAGCCGCCTCTCCTCTCATGTGTCCCTGCTGAAGCAGAGGAATGGTCAGCTGTGTGGTGAGATAAAAGAAATGGACTTAATACAGTAAAAAAGATTTGAAATCAGCACTGAAAGGTGGACTACTTCTGGATTCGGGAGAATGGAGATAAAGGCAAATTTTCTGACCTTAAAAAAAACATTAATCTGTCATTGAAGTGAGCTTCTGCATACAGAGAAGAAATTAGATAAAAATGTCAGGACTTGTAACAGGGAAGTAGAAATGATCAAGAGCCACTTCTCTGATGATATAATATTAGGTGTAAAGAAGGGCAAAGAAGTACCATTCCACATAGCACTCCAAATGCATTCAAAATGCAGCAAGGCCATTAGGAAAATTAATTAAAGAAAAATACTTCAGGGCAAAACAAGAAGGGTGTGTGATTTACTGAGTTACAGATGAACATGTGCTTTATGCTTCATTGTTTGTGTGTTCTTCAGCTGCATTCTTGCTCCCCAGTGCTTCACATGGTGGTTGTGTTTTGGTAGCCTTTAACAATAAAAGAAGCTGTGTGTGGTTGTGCAGTGCGTAGCAGAGTCCTGACTCTGTATCTGGCTATTACAGTGTATGTCCTAAATAACCTGACTCATCTAGATTCTATCTAGATATAATGTATAATGTCTGATAATATATGTAAAGAACCATTTCATTGAGCATAAGAGGCTGTTTGAGTGGACGGAACTTCAAGTGATGAAGCTTTAATTAATAGTATTAATGTACTTAATTTTTCAGAGAGAACTTCTATCAAATTCTCAGTCTTTCTGTCCTTTCTCGGTCTTTCTCCTGCACCACTTGTTCAGAGCAGTCCTGCCTTAGTCATAGCCAGGCTGTATTTCCTCTTTTTACCAGGTTTCTGGTGTGCCATTCTCATCGTATTTGCTCTATGCAAAGTGCCAGGTATGTTGGCAGGCTGGTAGGAATTATTCTTTTATGTGGTAAGAAATAGTTTAGCTTTTGTGCCCTCAGGTAGCTGCAGCAAGACAGTAGAGTCGCGGTTAACTTTAGTCATGCAAGTTCCGCTTCATGCAAAATGATTATGAAGCAGATTCCCTTTCGGTTGAAGCTTTTAGAACAGGAGGAAAATGCAAGAGATAATTTAATGTGGGGTTGTCTTCCTAGGTCAGAATAACAAGATAGTGTCTTTTTTTCCAGGCTGTTAGCAATAAAAGAACAGTTTCATGTGGCAGAAACAGTATGTTCTGGACTGCATGCCAGGGAAGAGGAGGGGAAAAAAGTTATTATTTAGCAAACTGAAAAGAATCTTCATAGTTTGTATAGGTTGATAGCATTTGTTAAACAAGCCTGCAGGTCAAGGGTGGTCCCTAAGTAGTAACAGCTCTTACATCTGATAGTAGCTGTGACCTGGGAGGAAATAAGGTTTTGATAGGATATAGAATCATTTACTCAGACTTCCTAGAATTTCTTTGCCAATCTTCCACATTTATGTCGAGATGTTTTTGCTTTGACAGCTCTTCCCAGATTTTTATAAAAGGGTCAATTTGTCTTCAGGAACAGACTGTTGTTTTCCCTGATAATGTTAACCAGACTTGTGGTGAGGCCAGACACAGTGGCATTCCAAACAAGTCATAATTAATCCAAACCACCTTATTTTTCAGATGGCACCTGGTACTGTGAGCAGAAAACTGCCAGTGTGCCCTGTTACATAGTTCAGGATAAAAAGGTTCAAATAAAATATGTGTTTAAAAATTGCAAGTGTATAAAAATATATTCTGAACAGAGCATAAGTTCTGATTTCAATAGAAGAGTTTGAGGGACTAGCTGCCGCATGCATCAGCAATAAATATATTTCCTTACAAACTACTGTAGTTGATAATCTGATATTTATAATGATATCAGGATTGCATAATCTAACATTTGCTTCATACTGTTTTTAATCTTTGCAGTAAACTTACATCTGACATGTGGTATGACTCAATCCAAAGGTCATGTTGAAGAGTGCTTTTTAGTGTTTTAGTTGCTTTTATGTTATCTTTTATTGCATACTTTTGGCTTGTACTCTGGTGAAATGCAGGCTGCTTAACCTGTGCCAGTACTTGGAAATAAAGATGCTGCTTGCGGGAGGTCATGGTAAATGTGCAAAGGATGTGCTCATCTGTCTGAACTCTGTCACCCCATTTCGTGACTAGAAGGGTTATGGAAAACAAGGATTTGTGACTCTGTATATACCATGAAACTCTACTTTAAAGGCATTTATTGGAAGATAAATCATGTAATTGAATTACTTTTTTGCATTTTTACCATTCTGAAGGTGTGTGAAACAACAATGAAGCATGATAAAGCTCTAGTATGAGAGGACCAAGTAACTCTTGTCAGGAAGCTTTGTTTTATTCTGTGAAGTTGAGCAAACATAGAAATTAAGTCCAAATGGTCTGCGTCAGTGAGCATTGAAATAGGACTGGAATGTTGTTCTATCCAGTTCCTGTAGCATTGTCAAGATTTGTACTGGGAATTCTGTTTTTTATCTGGAATGAGAGTCTCATCCCAGGTCCTGTGTTGCATCCATCACTTCCACAGCGATTGTTCATCCTTATGAGCTCCAGGTCTAGTTTCTGGTTAGTCTGGAAGGCACCAACTTTTGGCATTATATGCAAGAATTAATTTCAACTGAGGGCTTAGTATTTTTCTTAAAAAGAATAGTTCCTTTTCCTGCCAAACTGAGAGGCTGGGGGGGGCAGAAATCCAAAAGTTATTTATATATAAATGTGTGTGTGTGTATGCACCAGAGAAGTTGGGGATAATTCTGCTGCTAATAACATGTGCTTCAATAGAAGATGCACCTGGCAGATGATTAGTGATTGATTCGTTATCTTTATGCTGGGCCTGTTCCTTGGTAAACTGGTTCTTCAGGAAATAATACGAATTACTGGGCAGTAAATTTGAAGACAGACCATAGTTTTGATTGGGATCTCTGGCTATGTTTGTATGATTGCTTGAAATACTATTTTAAACTCATTAAATGAGGTACTGCTCATTATTGATTATCATTTAAATTCTTAAATTTATCATCTGTCTTAGACTTAGTTTGAGCTGATGCTTTTGGGGGAAAATGTACTTCAAAGGTTCTAGATTGCTGAAGTTAACTGTACTTTAAGAATATTATGGAGTTGCAGTAATCTTCATTTTTAGAGGATGACTAACTTGATGAATGAGAATGATGTGACTATAGTGTGTTCTTTCAGCTGCTGGCCTTTAGTAAGACACACTTTAAAACAAATCTCAGAGTGAGTTATACATCTGACTAATTGCACCATGTAGGCCAGAACAACTGGCAACAGCTCTGGTCACCATTGGTGGGAATTTGAGGGTATCTGTAGCCAATCTTATGATCCTATTAGTCATGCTGAATTTTAAAAAGGCTCATGGAGACTATGAAGAAAACTGGAATTGCTCATGATAACTTAAGAAATGCTGAGTGTAACTTGAACCTGCCTGTTTCATTCTGTGCCACATTAGAATTTGCACAATCTCTGTTTTTAGAGGATTACCCCAATGGGACATGGCTTGGAGACGAAAATAACCCTGAGATGCGGGTGCGTTGCCCCATCACTCCTGCTGACATGCTGCACATCAGCACGAACTGCCGTACAGCTGAGAAGATGGCTTTGACTTTGCTTGATTATCTCTTCCATCGGGAAATTCAGGCCATTTCCAACCTCTCAGGCCAGGGGAAGCATGGGAAGAAGCAACTTGATCCTCTCATGATTTATGGAATTCGTTGTGAGTATGATACTGACTTTTGAATTTATCCTCTGTTAATGAGGCAGAAACTGTCTGCTTACAATTAAACTAAGTTTGGGAAGAACAGGGTATGTATTATTGTTGTCAAACAGATGTTTTGTTAGCTTTTGTTTATGAAGGAATCCTAGTGGGCTGGTTTAATTTGTTTTGTTGTGGGTATCCACCAGAGATTCCTCAATCTTGTGATCTGAATTGGGATTTCTGTGCAACTACCAGCTGTGAGCATATGAAGTGTAGTAAAAATTGGATAATAATGCTTTCTCAGGTAATGGAACAAATAATTAAATTACACAAATTTAAATATTGTTCAAGTGTCTAAAACAGTATGGTCTTGACTCTTAAGTTTTTACTTCCCATTTTTGTGTATTATTTCAGCAGATTTGCTTACCTTGAGAAGAAATTTACAATCTATTGTAAAGGAGGGATTAACTATCATAAAGTCTCTGGATTCCTAACAGCAGTGCATATGATGCTAATGTTCTTTGGTCTGCTCCAGTGTACATGGGGTTTTTTGTTATTAAAGCTATTAGGTATTAATGAGGAGGTACTTCTTATATTAAAGATGCATTTTTTGTCAATTTGAAAGTAATCATGTGTTTTGAGTATGGAATATAGCAGGCATAGCCACTAGTTTTAAGTTAAAGGAAGAATCTGAACATATGCATCTTGTACATACAGAATATAGTAGCCAGTAGTTTTGAGTGAAGACTCATCTGGACATAGGGGTCTTGCCTTGATATGGTGACTTCTGGTAGAGGATTACTCTGTGAGTACACTGAAGGCAGCCAAGTGTTCCATGTGCTGTGGTGTAAATATTTTCTGGTAAAGGAGGTAGGTGAAGGGGTCTGGCACAAGTGTGAGAGCTCTCATGGGATACCTTTGCTATGCATGTAAAGTGGAAATGTATTCAAATGTTAGTGTGGAATCAAGAGTCTAAAAATAACCAACTTCACTAACTGAACTAGTTTTTAATATACCAGTAGATCTCACTGTTAAAAGATTCTTTATAGTCACATCTTATGTAGGTCACCAATGAATTAGTAGAGTGGGAATGATTTGTTATACTGGAGTGTTTTGTGTGCAATTGCCAATTTGAAATGCTAGTTAAGGCTTAAGAACACAGCCAGAGAGAGCTTACTTTGGTGTTTGAAGAATTTGATGTTTTTATCCTTCTGTTAGGGCAATGTGTCTGTTAGTTACATGGAAAAAATCGAGAAGAATAGCTAACTGCTCTGCTTTCTTTATACTGAACGGAACTGAGGAAATACAGTTCTATTGACCTGATTTTGTTCCTAATGATAGAAAAGAAATAGGCAAGTCTAACCCCTTCAGTTCACTGCATCAGGCCAATTTTTGTCTCATTACATACCTGAAACAGAGGACTTTAGGCATCTACTCAAACATGTTATATGTGTATGGTTAAGGGAGATTGTGATTCGAAGTAATTGTGATCTCCAAAACCTGTTTATCTTTCATCTCAATATAAATAACCTTGTTCCATTGTGGTTTTTAAAACTTAGATTTTGCTTGACAATAGTTTTTAGAAACGTGAAGAAATTAATCTTGCTCCGATGTTAAAGCAGGTTGCTATCGGCCCTTTTCGCCATCGCTTAAATCTGTGAGCACAAATCAAATAAGGGAATTTATAACTAATTGAGTGGGAAGAACAAGCTTTTGAAAATGTGAGTGTGGGGAAGGAATGTGCACATGTGACTGAATGCTGAAGCTAGGGATTATGTCGTTTATATGAGACATTCTGACCATGAAGAAATGGGATTAGAGAAGTGATCCCTGCAGTTGGAAAAGGTCTGTAGTGGCAGAAATGTAACAGCAGTGGATCAGAAGCAGCAGAACTCGGAATGATGGACTGGGCACAGAAACCAGTGTCTGTATCTTTGGTGTCATAAGCACAGTTCTGAAGGTTTGGGATCCAGGTATCTGAAAAATATCTTTATTTCTTCATGTTGGCTAGTGAGTTGCTTTCTTTTGGGAGCTAGTCCTTTAAAAACTGGGGGTGTGTATGTATCTGGAAAAAAATACACTCTGTGTGAATCTGACCAGAATTTATTTTTCTGGGTACCTAGATGTTAATGATTATTGGCAATGACAAAGAAACTTGTGGCAACAAATTAAGAACATGCATGCAAACTTGGTGACGCAGCAAATTTAATAGTAATGATACTGGTCCAGAAATGATGATTTCATGTAATAACTTAATATGTCATTACTGCCAATAATTAAGTTGAAATGAAATTTGATTTCACTAACCTTTTCATGAATTCACTGCGATGTGAGTGAGCATATGGATGCCTTATAACTTTTGAGGATGAGATTCTGGCCATGTTCATTTCAATGGCAGAACTCCTCTTGAGGTCAGCTGTGCTACAATTTGATCCCTAATATTTGTCAGTGAGGTACTGGGAAGAGCTCTGCCATGCCATAGCTATTTTACTTTCAGCTGTTTATCAGTGAAGAGTTGTTCCATAAAATCTAACGAAACCTGGGTGCGCTGCCAGCATGGGAACAAAGTTAGGTGGTTGTCCTACCAATGTGGTTTGCTTCTGCTGGGAGCAGTAATACGTTGATGCATTATTTTAAACTTAAATGAAAAATTCAATGTCATCAGCCTTGCATTTGCCAATCATAGCTAGAAAAGCTCAAGCCAATATAAAGGATTTTATTTTTCCTTTTGTTTCAAGTTTCTTAAAGTTTGACAGTGGAAAGATACTCCTTCCTTTCTTGAAAATACCAACCAAATCTGCATTTAATAGAGAGAATATTTTGTATAATATGCAGAAAGTATTGAAAATGAAGAGATGTATGTTTATTAAAAAATCTCGATGTACTGAATTAGGTTTACCGCAAGAGAGATGAAAGTTTATCTTTGGAAATATAAATATTCACTTGTGGTATAAATTTGCTTGTGGGGTGGCAGTGGTATTGAAGAGAGTTTTTTGGGCAAGAAACCAAAATGATTTAAACATGCTATATGTCATTAAGTAGCTCATTACTTCAGCCCTTCTGAAAATGTAGACATTTTCTGGTGAAATACGATATAAGAGTATCCACAGTTGTAATTTTCTTTGTGTAACAGAAAATACAGGTTTAGGTCTCTTGAGATTTTATAGCAATCTCCACCACTGAGTTTGAAAAAACAGATTTCCAAATTCAGAATTTCACATTTATAAGAAACTTGATAGCACAAAGGATGATGTTGCATGTTGTCTTGGAAAAAATTGAGAGGGGATTTCTGAAGTTTGTAAAAATATCTATCAATAGTTCTTTTTAAAAATAATCCAAGAAATTAAATTAAAACAAGATAACATCAGTTAAATCAGTTAACGTTTGTTTCATCCAGAATACAACCCTATTGTTTAAATGACATAGGTAAAAAAAGTATTACCTGAAAATACCTTACGCTGAAGTCTGATTTTTAGCTACACGGTAAATGATGAATATTCTGTTTCAAATGACACAATGCTTTTTAAGATGCAATTAATAATGTAGAATAGAAAGAAATGGGTGATGAATAATTGGTGTTTCTGTTGTGTCATAATATTGCTCCCAGTAAAGATGGGGCCACTTTTCTACTGTACTAGTTGTAGGTGATGTTAATACACTTTGCTACAAGAGTCAAACACAGCTACGTTATCTTTAGAGGGCTGCTCAAATGAAATTAAGCACTATACTGCTTTAGAAAATTCATTGACACAGTAGTGCTTGAGAAGGAGATCACCCACATTTATTTAATGGGAAACACATTTGACTCCTGCTTAATTGTGTAGCATATGTCAGTTAGATCAGCGTATGTATATATGTGTATGTGTATGCTCATGCACATAGCCAAATGTAATGTAGGCTGGGCTGGTTTAAGCAACTTGTAGCTTGTGACATGTAAAACTTGCGGATCATGGTAAGTCACTACTGTTTCAGCTTCTCATTTGCTTGTAATGAAGATTTTGATCTTAATAGCAATGCGGGATGAGCAACAAATACACCACACTTCTGTTCCATCTTCCTAAATCATTGTCCTTTTTTAAATACAAGAGGAAGGAGTAAGTTGCTTCTCAGAGACAAGCAGCTAGCTCTACCGTTTCTAAACGGTGAATCTTTTTTTATGACATACTGCAGACTGCTACCATTATGTAGAATGTTTTATTTAAATAAATACTACAGTTGGTGAAGGTGTACACTATAAATACAGAATGTATTTAGTATTTTCTTTTGTGGTTTTTTTTCTGTTTTCATTTTCACTTAAAATCTTTTTATTGTTGTGTTTTTAGAAATGATACCAATTTTTCCTTTTATGTCCTTCTTTTCTTTCCTCATCTTTGTGTGCTTTTTTGTACTCTCTATCTGTCATCCTTTTCATTTCCTGTTTATAATTATGGGCTTCATGTGTCTCATTTCTGAATATTGTGCTAGTCACTAGCTCTCACACTGTGTAGTGTATACACAATGGCTTAATACAGTGTTACACCCAGATGCAACAGAGATTGCTACAGGTCTTGATTAACAGTAATTGTAGACATCTATCTAGGCCTTGGATTCCATCAGGATACTGTTGAAGAACTTCAAGAAAAATTAAATTTTTTTCAATTTGGCTTTTTGTCATATCTCTTGAGTATCTCATCAGCACTAGAAATTGATGTATTTCTGTTATTTGGACTGTTGTAACTACATTTCTAATTGTCATTTCAGTCCATCCCCCCTTGAGAGATCAGACTCAAGCATCAGTCATGCTCTGGGTACTCTGGAGGTTTGGGGGAAGAAGAACCGGCTTAGTTGCAGTGCTCAAGGTAGTAATTTGTTGAGGACCTCTGATATTTTCTGCTTAACCCATGTTCCTGTTTCTTCATTCTATATAACGTTAATCTTCCAAGCTGTAGTAGTTTAAAAAGTCGTGTGGTTTGTATCCGCATGGATGAGCTAATCTTGTGGTCCCTGGAAATACTTTTTGCCAACATTTTCTTCTCCTAGTAATAAATAACACAGACTGGAGGTCTTTGGAAATAAAAACTCGCTTTAGCCTGTTCCTTTGAGGACTGTGGTGTTATCAGAGGCTGCAGTGCGTTTCCCCTCAACTGCCAGATCATAGCTTGGAGGTAGGACTGGCTTCAGTTCACAGTTTGAAGGGTTGAGTATAGGCAAACAAGAACTGGCCTGGTTCTGCAGCATCGTGCCTGTGGCAGGTGGGGCAGTTGCAGCAGGTTCTCCTGAGCTGTGTGCTATTCAGAACCTCTGCTCTGAGTCGTAGCCAATGACCCTCCTTTACCTGACAGGTTCAGATGAGTTGCATTGTGGTTCATGCTGAAGTTCATGAGTGATAGCTGTTGTTATGAACAGAACTTGGGAAGAGAGGAGGAAGAGTTTGAAGCAGTGTTGAGCTAGCTAATGCTCAAGAAGAGAGCTCAGCACGTCTTCAAATGGAAAGAAGTGAAAGAAAGCATTTCTGTTGTGGTTTTCTTGTATTCAGAAAGCATAAGTGGTTTATTTTTTTCTGTGGCACCCTTGGGAAAAGCCTTGTGATGCAGCAGTACTGCTTTTTTCAAACATGTTGTCTTCCTCAGAGTGGCGAAAGTCTGGCTTCAGTTCCAGATAGCTGCTTCTTTGTGTATCAATTAAATGCTGCCACATGGAGGGAAGTGATAACCTCTTTTGAGGCTAGGCAAGAAGATAATATGAGAACCCATTGAGTTTATCTCGTCACTGCAGTTCTCATAAATGGCATCAATGCTGGCACTTGCTTACTGACTTTATGTAAGTGCTGTAATTTAATGCTGGCTGTTGTTTTCTTCTTCCTGAGCACTTCTGTTTATTTCAGTTACTGTCCTGGCTAGTTACTGTTTAATAAGCTAGAGAAAAAAAAAATAGCAATTTTGGGAAATAAAATTAATTATTGGCAATGTGTTTTCTCTCTCTTTCTCACACTTCTCTTTTTGTCCTTGCGTTATACAAGTGATGAATTTAATTTTCCACTCTTGAATATAAGCAGCTGCTTAGGCTGTCAGTTGCAACTGTGATTGCATGTAACTTGATTGTGAATGATGTGCTTTCAAGTGTTTGTGAGTTCATAGGCTCTACAGAAAGAAGAAAACTGATGCATTACGTCACTTGGACCATCTCTTTCCAGCCATTGCACAGGTGTTCCATCCTGTCAATACTTTTCTGCTTTGGCTGGACTTATTTAAAGTCTGTGCTGAAGTGAGCTGGTCCCCACTTCTTGAGAGGCAGCTAAAACCAGTCAGAGAAGTCTGTAAGCATAAAAGGAGTTTTCTCAGGGACTTTAAATGTTGCTTGGGGGATGTATGATGAAAAGAGAGGTGAGTTCTCTAACTTGTAAGAGCAATGTGCTCAATGGGGAAGTTAACTGCTAAAAAAAGATACCCGAGTTGGACAAGTGCTGTTTTTTTTTTAATTAAAATCAAGGGAGTCTCGTGTGGATTTCAGAAGTCATAACATATTATGTATTAGCAAGCCCCAAACCCTGATGTCAGCAAGAAGTATTGGACCATTTATAATCAATCTTTTGAGTGTGATGTCGAAGGATCATCTTTATCAATACTGAAGATTCATCCAAGCTATAAAGCTGTAAGTGAAATAGAGGACTTTTTGTATCACTGTTGTACTAACTACTGTTTTCTTTGGGCTCTATACATGGAACTTCTCCAGTGTTATGACTGTCTGCAGGGCAGTTACTTCAGTGTGCAGTGCTGGTGTCCCTTTAGGGCTGAATTCGGAAGATGCAGAGTGTGCTTTACTCTCACTGTCTGTAGAGGAGGCTGGTGGTAACCCAGAATCACTTGGGCTCAGTTCCTGCATAAATAAAATATCCTAATGAACTTTCAGTAGACTCCAGACAAGAAATATTTTCTTTACTATTGAAGGCTTATGAATGAGAAAATTGAACTTTAGCTGTGTGGTTTTTAGAAGGCATGAAGAGCCTTAGAAAGTATTTGATCCCTTTTGAGAAGGATCCCTTTTTGAGAGAAAGCGCAGTTCAACCACCAAACAGAGATTGATCAATGCAGCAATAATGTACATTCATCTGGAAAAGGCATTGTTGCACGCAAGGGGAGCTGTGATTTCACAAAATGTCAAACGGAATTCCAGAAAGTTGCATAGCTTTTCCTTTCCTGGCTTTGAGCTTTCTTTTCTCTATTTCACAAGGGTTAAAGAGTGAAGCGAGGAGAAGCCTCGAGCTGACTGCAAGTAAAATGTAAATAAATTCCCGCAGCGTTCAGGTTTCTGTCGTGCCAGTCCTTTCCAAACCCACAAGCTCCTTCGGAAGGGGAGAAATCTTCGTTGTTGATTCATAAGTGAGTTTTTCTTGGCGGCACGTGTGGTGGCGTTTGCCATCCAGATGGGCTCCCGAGGCTCTGCGGCGAGGGCTTATGTAACGGGATGTCTCAGGAAGGGGGTGGTTAAAGCAGCAACCCTCCTTTTTCCATCGGCCCTGCCGCTGGTTCTGTCAGATCGCATTGTGCTGCTGTGTAAAAGACAAACAGCTGTTTAATCAACTTCACTGCAAGGCTGTGGCTATCAAAAATGACCTGATGTGTAGTTATTGGCAGCGGCTCCTTAAGATCAGAAATGCTTATTTTGATCAAGTGTTACTGCTTCCATTTAGGTGATTCCATTTGTTTTGAGTATCAGACTTTGATTTCAAACAGTAAGTTGATCTTTTGGCAATAAACACATCATATACTTAGGTATGTTCCATTCCAAAACAGATAAAACTTAACGGAATTGTTTCTCCCAGTGAGTAAAAGGAATAGCAAGACCTTTGCTTGCTGTCTGTGATCATAAATGAGCGCTCTGACATTTTGAATGTGTAAATCTAAAAGGTAAATTTAACTAGAACCTTAAGCATGATATACTCCAAGTGCATTTTTATTATGCAAAAATAAAGTAATAGTTACTATGTGCCTTTATTAGGTATTTCATTTGAAAGGAGATTGTTAGTGTCTGGGTAAGCCAAAAAAATGCTGGAGTCTTTAGGTCCTAATCTTCATGAAAAGCCATTTTAGCTGAAAATGCTTGTACAGTCTCTATGGAATGCTGCCACTGGAATTCTTAGCGGTACAGCTATAGCTATATGAAGTATGCAATTTTGCTTTCATATGGAGACCCAAATGTTGCAGGAATAAATATATTTGGGGAGGAAATGAAACATAGATCTTCTTTTCTTTCAAGGTACCTTGTTTTTATAAATCTTTGGATTTATGCAAGATTTTTTTTTTAGAGTAAGCAATGTGTTTTCTTTTAAAAATGGGGGAAAAATAGAAGCAAATGTATGTTATTTGTCCAGCATCATTGTGGTGGAGTACTTCTCATGTAACCTGTGAACTGTAGCAAGCCTGTAGTTAGATGACATGAAAACTTTTCTGTTCTGGATTATAAAACCTCTGGTTTGGTCTAGACTTACTTTCGCATGGAGTTGATTTGATTAATTTAATAAGTTAGACAATGCTTTTGATAATTAGATTCTAGTTATTAAACAGTTACATTTATACAGGTGTTGATAGTCTGTCACCATCAGAGAAGTATGATCAAAAGACCCCTACGGGAACTGGTATAACACACCATGTGGAGCTTGCTTCAGTTGCAGTATATGACTAGGAACATGAAAAATACTCTATTTTTGTAGTGATTAATTCAGTTGCTTCCATTTTACAGCACATCTCTGGTTCTGCAGTACTGCTAACCTTTTGTAGCACTTGGCGTGTGCTGTAAGGGAGCTGGAGATTGAGCAAACAAGCGTACACATGACCGGATCAAAATGCTGTTGGTTCTTGCCAGAATGGTAAACTTGAGGTTCCACTAGATGGCATTATTTGCATGGTTTTGGCTGTCTCTTGTCAAAATAAACTAGGTTTGCTCTTGGTAAAATAGATAAAAATAGACTGGGTATATTTTGCAGCAAGGTGGTAAGGTGTGTCTGAGTGTAGGAGCTTTTCTGGTTTAGAAGAGGTTACATTGGTGGAATCCGGAGATTCTAGATACTGATTAATTTTATTTTGGTTCTGAAACTTCTGGTAGGGTCCTATGGACCTGCATGGGTCCTTTTAATTTGTAGAGCAAGAACATTTAAACTAATTTTTAATTTTATGTTACCTCTGGTTCTGTGATTTGTTAAAAATGAAATATTCAGGCAAATATTCTAAATAAATATTAATAAAAATGAAATATTTGGACAAAAAGCATTTAATAAAATTAGATTTTAAATATTCTGATAATTGGAACGTGATTGATATTTCTTTTGAGGAACAGTACATTGCCAGAATGAATTCTCAGCCAGATCTACATATAACCATCCAGAAAGTGCTTAGTTATATAGCATTTGGTTTCCAAATGCTGTAAGTCTTTTAAAATGTGAGGCATTCTATCTGTGTTTTACAGAGAGCAAGAATAGAGAAAGAGAAACCTCATGTCTTTGGGGTTGTACTGTTTTCTTATAGCTCTTTTTAAAGAACCCCAACAAACAAAAAACTCTCTGGATCTTGGAGCCCATGTATTTTACCCGAAGCAGAACGACTTTTCTAGCAATCCCTTGTGAAAGGTGAATGCTCTCTCGGAGCAGGCCTTTGATCTGGTATGCTTGAGACAAATGTGAAAAATAAACGTGGTTCCAGCCATCTGTCTGCATCCGTCAGAGCCTCGGATGTTCAGCTTCAGCCCAACGGAGGAAGTTGTAACAGCTGAAGCACTGAATAATTCACTTTCACTTTAATCTGTTGAGACACGAGCCTGTATGTACAAAGACTTTTTATGCTGCCTGGTAGATGTTTAAAACAAGATCATTTCTGAACTGTTTCCTCAACGCAGTAATTTGACATTATTGAGGAAAACTTTCTCGTCTGGTTTAGTATTCTGTTTGTATAGTATTGTCAGCAGATTGTCTAAACAGTGTAAGATATATTAGAAAGGAGATTTTTATTTTATAGGGTGAATGATAAGATGTTACCTTAATCCACCCCAATGTTGGGCAATTCACAGTAGTCATAGTTTGGGACAGTTGGTGTCGTGGTAATTCTAAGACTGGTGTTACTGCAATTGTGGGGTTTGGGAATGGGATGCTATAGGCTGCTATCACTTCAGTCTGCAGAAATTTGTCTGCAGTCTCACTTCTATTCCAGTTATCTTGTAAAAGGTATAAAAATACAGTGTTTAGAGTTTAATTCCTTAAAGTGCTGACAAGTATTAATAAAACACCCACATCATGATGTCATCTGGGGCCAGGGAAATTATGCAATATGAACAATCCACTCCTGGATGAAACACTTTTTAGCGTCCCTAAAGTTATTCCTTATTCCCTAAATCATCTAATCGCAGGCTCACACTTCGGACTGCAGGCTTTGTGGATGTTTTTCACATCTGGAGGGTTTCCTCAAACACGTTTAGCTTTTTCAGTTGTGTTCTTAATGGTATTTCTGAATTTCCTTTCTCTCTTCTAATGTTGTAAAGCAGTTCTAAAATTAGCAATTGTATTTTGTCACTAAGTAACATAAGTAAGACTCCTTGTGAGTTCTAATATACAGTCAAATTCTTACTATCCAAGTAGAAAGGGATTTGATTAACATGGAATTTTGAGGTTTATGTATTATAAATTAATTGGAGAGTATAATAAAATGATCTATTTTCTATGGAATCCTATTTGCAGAAATCCTCTTTAACCATCAGTCCTTTGCCTATGAAAACAGGGCATTTCTTTTCTTTAAAAGCTGACAATTGAAAATTTCCTGAAAAAACTCAGATTTGTGAACATTTTATAGTGTTTGATTTTTTCTGTTTGGCTGTTGAAAATATTCTGGTTTCTGACAAAGGTTTAGTAAACCCTTCTTTAGGTATGTATAGAAGAACAGGATTTCAGTTGTATTTGAGGCTGTTCATCAGTACTCCCTATGTTTGTACTGCAGCATGTACACACTCGAGTCCCCAGTAGTCTATAAATTTATAGCTGTTTGAAAGGTATGAATGTAATAGTTAAACAAAGGAACTGTAGAAATAAAATGGAAAACAGAGTAATTGCTTGGTAGCTACATTTTGCTTCCCTCCTACCTCCCTCTTTTAACAGCTCCCCCCCCCCCGTCTCTGGATGCTGTTTAGCCTGTGGATGAGAACAGTGTTATGGAAAGTGGTTATCTGGTGACATGATTGATGTTTACAGGCATGTGATGTTCAAGAAGCTGCCAAGGTTCTGCCAAACCACCAGCTGTAAGGGGCAAGTTTTCCTTGTCTGGGGACGATGTTGCCCTTCCCTTCCTGCATCCTTTTGTCCAACCCTGAAACACGTTGGAGTTGTGGAGGGGGAAACTGCCTCCCAGCTGTGGAGCTCATCCCCCTCCCCAGCTGTCAAATGAGTAAACATTTACTGTTAAAAATTGTTTCAATATGCTCAATGCATGAGCGTAATTATGTTTGAAGAATTGAAGCCTGAAGGCGCAAGATGTAACTTCAGAGGTGCTTAATTTTTTCCTCCGCTGTTCCAATGTTTAGTACAGCAGATTTTGTTGTCATATGCTATTCGTTTAATAAAAAGAACTCCAAATGTATGACCCTTATGTGAAAAAATGTGTTTTGTTAGCCAAACCCCCAAATAATCGCCCCTCTTCATGATTCTGTGCAGGCACAATCTGAAGCCCTTCTTTTTCGTAATATCCATCATATTGTTGTCAATTAAAAAAAAAAGAGTCTGTTCATCAGCTTAATCATTTTAATTTGGAGCAGGAAATCCTTTTCCTTTTTATGCAGATTTAAAAAGTCAAATTTGAAAATGGAAGGAACAGTTAACCAAATCTCTTTGGATTACATGTTTAATGTAAATATGTCTTTATTTTATGCATGTGGTAGTTAGATTTTTCTGGCGGTAACACTTTCCCTAACATTCCAAAATGTAACAACAACAGAAGGAAAGTCAGTGCCATATCAGCATAAAGGGCAGCAAAGGAACTTTGCCAAGTGTGCGAACATAATGATTTACCTTTAAATTTTCTAAGGAAATCTGGTATTCCTGAAGAATGTTGGGAAGCAGCACAACCTAGCAGTACCCGAGTGCAAGCTATTGACATAGTTTGTTTTTTAGGAGACTGATTTTGAATGCAGTATCAAGCTGGAATATTTCATGTCTGGTTTTGATCTTACAAATGTCTTCTCTTCCTCTTAAATTTGTTCTTAATTAAATTTCTTTACAATTTAATGTTTTATGTGGATTGCTTCGTCTGCTGACTGACTTCTGACCTTTAAGAAAGTGTGGATTACTTTCTCAGGAACATTGTTTTTACAGGGTATTCTTTTTTCCTAATTAGCCCTGTTTGTTAAACAAACCCAACCCTTTCTCCCCCTATTTTGTACAGTAGATGCTCCAAAAGCTTGGAAGTATGGAATTCAGGCATTGTTGCTGTGATGGTCTTTGTGTTTGTACCAGATTGTCCTCGCTTTTCCAAACTTTATTTTTCATTGAACCATAGAAAGGTTTATTTTGTGGTACACAAGAAGCGTTCTAGACCTTGGTGTGTCAGTCCTGTTATAGTTTTGTAGGAACTTTGTCAAGAATCATAAAAATCATTGCTGTGCTGTGATTATGTGCTGTGTTTCTAATATAGGATGCGGAAGGGAAAACTTAGTGTGATGCACCTGTCAGCTTTTAAAGCTGACTTCTTTAGTTTTCCTGATGCACATATGCCTTCCTCCTAAGCTTTTGCTTGATCGGATTTGAATGTCGGTTCTGGCTTGCGAACCGAAGTGATTTCTCCTCCCTGTGTTTCAGAATAGACTGTGTCTTTGGGAATTCTTTGTGCAGACCCTTTTGTCTCCCAAGCTGGTGCTAGTATGTATCTGGTCTATAGAAAGTACTCAAGCGCTTGCAATTTTTTAACTAACTGAACTATTTTTAAGTTTCTGGTATGTTTTCATAAAGCTTTGTTTAGGAAGTGAAGTTTCCAAAGCAAGCAAACTTTGGACCCTCGGTGTTTAAAAACAAGCACATCCTTTGTTTTGGATGTTACTGCAACCATCCATTGTCCTAAATAAAAAGACTGCTAAAAACACGGTCAGGCATCCTTAAATGATCTAAATCCTTTACTTCACTTTTCTTTTCTAAGTGCCTCTGTCTTCCAAAATACTATTGTCTTTTTGCCAAAGTGCTGAATTATATTGCCAAATGTATTTTTTAATGTGTTTTATCAGGGTTATATGCTTTATAGATACGGTGCTGCTCACAGATTACAGTGCTTCATGCTGCTTTTGACTAGCAAATGTTCCGAAAAATGTCAAATCCCTTCTCACAGAAGAATTTCTGTCTTTTCTAATATGGGCTTTCCCGAGTTAAAATGTTTCATTTGCAGAATCTTGCTTTGTTGCAGCCTTTCTGACTTTGCTTGGTGTTTGACATACTCGGAATGAGACAGCTGACTGTTCTGCGTGTGATCATTTATGGATAGAGAGCAGAAAGTCAGCACGCTCCAGTTTTCAGATATTGTTTGCACATGTTTTGGGAATGTATCTCTACTACAGGTAAATCCTATTTCTGATGTTATGGTGAACTTTTTATCTGCTTAAAAAAATACTGCGCTGTCGTCAGCATTAGGTTTTTCTTCAGTCATCGGTGGACTGTTATGAAATGTGGCTTCTAAAGACCTGTTTGAAGAATAATGTTTTAGATTGTAATACCAACTGGATAGATTTGTACATCTGAAATTCATTTAACCTTTATATCAAATACCTTTGTACTTAAAGACTAATTTTTCATGCCTAATTTGCGCAGCAGTTACTGTGACTGAGTGGGCAGTTATGGTAAAAGTCTGTGCAAACAACAGGCCTTTCGTCTAGACTAGCTTTACACCTTTGACCACGAAAACAGTGAAATGAGAATTTCATGAATAAGGGAAAAGAAATAAACACACCTGTCTTTGAAGATCTGTGCCTGATGTGTTTGGTCTCTAGCCTGAAGTCTAGTTGTCTGACTATACCCTGTTTGAGCTCGTTATTGATTTTTCCATGCTTTCCTCTGTAGTCATGTTCTCTCCATGAAGGTAGTGGTTTCTCTATCCAGTATTTCATGGCCATTCCTTATCACATTGATTAAATGATAGCTTTTGTGATCAGTAAGTAGAAGGCCTTTTCCTGTCTTCCCTCAAGAGGGCAGTTTATGGGATGTTTAATGTCACAATTCTGGCATTCATGTGTCTCAAGCACTTGTCCTACATGGCTTGAGTCTCCTTGTGTGCGCAGCTCACTGCACCTGAGGTGCCTTTTCGCAGCTAATTTATGTTTCTTTTTTCTCTTTGAATTGAGTAATAGTTCTAATTCCTAGCTAGACAGCTTTTCTGAGGGTTTTCTCCGACCTACAGTTGATTCCGTCACGTCTCCAAACAGAGCAACATACAATGTGAAAGTCATTAAAACGTATTTATGAATGAAATATTGACACTTTTTCAAAGTCACCACAGAGCATGTGACTGTTTTATGTAGGACTACAGAAGAACTTTTGTACGCACTGACAGCTGAAATCGTCTAAAGAGTTAAAGCGCAACTATTTTTATTGGACACTTCTACAGACGTTTATAAATGTATTTCTCTGTGTAGTGCATATTAGTAATAGATTGCACTGAGAAATGTGGTCTCGGTATTCACAATACAGAATGTGCTTTCCTTTTGCTGACACCTATGGAAAGGGAACTTGCACAGCAGCAGATAATTTCAGCAGATTTTCCTCCGTTGCTACTCCCACTGCCTTTTTGGATGCATAATGTAGGGGTTGTAAAGCAGTCTCTGAAGTAGCATGCTTGCTGTTGCTTGCCAGTGAGAAATGTTGGGGCCTTTAAAGTGCTTTTGAATTAGGTTTTGGATACCAGTGTTTTCCTCCTGTATGTTCTCTACTTCATTTCAAACTGCTTTTTGAACAGATTATAGAGAAAATTATCTGGAGCGTCAGAAAATAAATGTGTTTAAAAAATTATGATGACATAAGAGATAAAGTACTGTGATTGACTCTGTTAGATCAGTAACCTGAAAATTGCAGTTTCTGAGGACTCTGGGCTTATTTGTAATACAAAGGAAGTACAAAGCTCTTTGTTTGTGTGAACATGGAATTTTGTGGCTGTAGGCTTCAAATCATTTGTCTGATACCAAAAGGAATATACGAATCTTAAAGAGCTCATTCAAGCATAGTCATATTGAGTAAAAGCATTTATTACAGCTTTGGGATGTTCAACTGCAGTATTGCACATCTAAATTGGGAAAGTTTATAAGTACTGAAGTTTCAGGGAATGTTATAGATGTTCACATGGTTCTGTTTTAATTCCTGGGGTTTGAACCTTTGGGTTTACTTTTTCAAGTGTGGGGTTTTTTTTCTTCTTCTGCAGCTATGTGGATTATAGATTTCTCTTAACATACAGGCAAATGCTCTCAACTGTTGATGCTGTATACAAAATCTAAACCCCTTGGAAGCTTACAATGAAATAGTAAAAGTATGTAGCAGCATGAGGAGGACCTTGAAACAGCTGACAATGCACAGCGCTTCTTTCCCAGTTTTAAAGCCTTTTGTCTGGATGTTGAAACAAGAATTTCTTGTCATACCTGAAATAGTCCTTTTCCTCGCTCTTTTTCTTGGGCTTCCTCTTTGGGTGCACATGATAATGAACCTGGTTTGAATTGGCAGCAGAACTCAGTCTGCATGAGCTTGGTTTCAAAATACTTAGCTCAACTCATGAGCGAACGTTGTATTTGTTTAACAGTTTGGCAACTTAGCACCAAAGACTGGAAAGTGTGTAATGTGGCTCTTTAAATGACTTAATAGTAGCAGTAACATTTTCAGAGGATTCTAATTTTGTATTGCATTTTTATTGGATTCCGATGAGTTTTGAACTGAGCTTTAAAAGAGGGTTTGCCCTTTTTTTTTATAGGGAGCTTTATATGGCTTCCTACTTACCAGATGTGTACATACTGTGGGGCACTACCGGTGAGAAAGAAATCTTTTTCTAGGTTTGGCTTTGAAGTGGTGAATCCTTCTGTTGGTTAGTGTTGCGCAGCTTTAATATAATAGCGCAGTTTCCATGGATGAAAATGTAGATTAGGAAATTTCTAGTATTCTGATATTTAAAAATACTTAACTATAATTATTTAATTTTGTGAGTAGTTGTTCAAATCACATCACTATGGCTTTGGCTTTTTTCATAATGTCATTGTATTCCTTTAGGCCAGTGTCAAGCATGAGGTGTTCAGTGTGTGCCGTCTATGCATTTTCTGGGAAAAAAACCCAGATTTATACTGATTTTCAGCCGTTTATGTTTTTCTCTAATTACAGGTCACCTATTTTACAAATTCGGGATCACAGAATCTGACTGGTACAGAATTAAGCAAAGCATAGACTCCAAATGCCGAACTGCTTGGAGGCGGAAACAGAGGGGGCAGAGTCTTGCTGTGAAAAGCTTTTCACGGCGAACACCTTCATCATCATCTTACAGTGGTTCAGGTAAAAAAAAAACAGATAACCCTCTCCTTAATCCACAGTAACCAAACCAACCCCAACAGGAATTGAAACTTATGGCAATAATGCCATTTGCTTTTCAATATACCTGAAAATTACCTTGATCTTAATTGTATTTACAACAGGTGTGTGTAGTACCTACAAATGTGGATATTTTTGCATAACAAAAGCAAAAATAGAGAAACCCATGTTTCTCACAATTGAAATTTCGGAGTTGATTTTATATTCTTGCATTTTTGTTTTGGAAGTGCTGCTTATCATTGGTGAAGAGGCCTCTCTGTTACAGCGTATGTATATCTACAGTGTTTCTCAAGGAGTATATCTATGTACTAAGTGAAGCTATCCATTCATAGTTAAATCACAGTGGGCCTCCAGCGGAAGCCAAGCACCTCCTGGGGTGGCTGGCTTCCACCAGCCTTGTGGTGCTTGTACCAAAGTAGGTCCCTGGTGGGATGAGCTTCTAACCCTGTTTCATCTGTAAATTGCAGTCACACTCCTAATTGCAGTGCATTAATGATCCTAGAAAGGAGGTGAGATGTGTGTATGTGTGTGTGTTCACAAGGAGAAGGAAAAGGGAGTCTATCTCTAGAACAGTAGTAAACTGTGGATTTGCCAGAAATTAGTGTAGGACATTACAGAGTGGAGAGAGATTGGCTGTGTGGGTTTGTACATTATCTGAATGCCTGCCTTCACTGAGATGCTTGAGAACATCCATCTCCATATGTTAACTGAAGCATATGCAGCTTCATGCTACGGTATGGGTTTTTTTTTTACCATGGTAATTTTTTTCAGTAGAGGGTCAAAATGTTTCTGCAACTGGTATTCAAGAGGAGTTAAGTGAATAAATCTTTCTTGATGTGTTCGCCCCATTTAGTAGGATGTGCTAAATTTTGTTCCTGAAGTGTTTTCCTCTGAAGAATTTAAATATGTTGTAGGTGATTCTATATTTCCATATAGGTATGTAGATATGAATAATAATAACAAATGAAAAATACTGGCCTAAGAAGTGTTCTCATAGGACGTTTCTGGCTCATGCTTTTAATATAAAGCAGTGTTATGGGACACTTGTACATCATATATTAAAAACAGTGTTTTGGAAGTGAGCCCAAAGAAAAGGAAGTAGGTTTATTTGCCTGCATAAAATTTTTGGTTGCATGTTAACACTAACCACTGTATCTCATGCAAAGAATGCCAAAATCTGCTTTCAATGGAAAATTTTATGTGCTGGAACTGGGAATCATATCCAAAATTCTCAAATTAAAACAACTAATCAACATAATGATAACCATAAGCCATATACGTTAATGGGATTTTTATTTTCAGTCTCTAAGCAATCAGTATTTTAGAATAAAAATGAAGTAGTAAGTGGATATTACGGGCCTGTGCTCATTAGTCTGTACTCCTTGACTGTTGTTAAGATCTATTATTAAAAAAATATTAATCTTTAATCTCCTGGTTTGGAGATTTGGGGAGACCTGTGTGGAGATATAAAACATACTCAGGCTCAGTGGATTCTTGTTTTCAGAAGGCCGTAAGTTTTGGTGGGGGTTTTTTTTGTTGTTAAGCTGAAAACTCAGAGTTTCCTCTCCCCAAAGTTCTGCTAACCTGATTTGTGAACAAATTGTTCCATGGGTACAGAGACACTGAAGTGAACTCTGAGATTTCAGTAGTGTGGTGTCTGCGTAGGTGGGAGTAGCAGGTATGGACACTCATGGGTTGGTTCTGCAAGAGCCACTTTGGTGTTTTGGGTTGTGCGCCCAGGCTCAGTCAGCTGGAGTGGAGCTGGCTGCCTGTGGTACATCAACATCCAGGATTTTCCCAGGAGTTTTTAGGCCGCCTGTGTGTCCCCTAATAGCAAAGAAGTGGCTGCATGTCCTTATAAAGATGTCTTTGGTCCAGAAGATGATGAAGTTCAGCTGAGACATCTTGGCATGTCATTGGCAGGACTGTATGGACTGTGCAGCCAAGAGTAGAGAGTACCGGCAATAACATTAACAGCTGCCTCTGGTAACGGTATGTGAAAATGTTCCCATGGATCCAGAGCCTTTTGTTAATTTTCTTTAAAATACTGCTCTTACTCAGAATGCCATTGGCATCATTTTCTGGGAGGCCATAAAGATGTTAGATGAATTCACCACTGCATTCGTACCCAGGGTGAAAAAACTCCTAGAAAAACAGACCACTTTTTTAGAAACAGGTGTCCCTTTACAAAACTAATTCGCATTCCCAAATCAGGTGGGAATGGTATTTCACCTGAAGAAAGAAGGAGGAGTATGAGGAAAAACAGGAAAGTGGGTTGAGAGGCTAAATAAGCAAATAGGGAAAAGAAAGAGAAGAAAAGATGTAAGGAAAAAAGAAGTAGATTCCCACATGTTTAAAAGGTAACTTCTGCATGCCAGGGCTGTAATTCCACTGCTCTTTTCAGGTAACTTTGTGAGCTGCTCAGACTTTTGCCTTTGTGGCTTCACATCCCTGGAACCCCTCAGTGGAATTACAGCATCATAATTCACCGGCATCTGTTCCTTATTATACACACTGTACAGTGGATATAACAGAATTCCTGCTGCCAGCTAGCAAGAAAGAGAAGTAATATTTCACGGCTCTGAAGCAAAGGAGGTCTGTATTTCACAGTTATGACAACATAGCTGTCAAATACAGCTTTTTAAAGTGTTACATATGAACCCAGACAGTTTTTATGGTAGCATTTGTTTCGGGGGCAATTTAAGGTGAGCCTTTAACAATCTGAAATACAGCTACTTGAGAAACTGTCTTTCCCGCTATTGTTAGTTATAGTTATTAAGATCAGCTTCTAGGTGCTTTATGTCAGGTCTCCACCCTGCTGTGGTTGCTGCTTTCTGCAGAAGAATACCTATTTGGTTTCACTGAGTAGAATGTTACTCCATGTGAGTACGCTTATTACAGGTATTTGTGTAGCTCATCTGTTGGATGGATTGTAGTAGGTGCTTCACACAAAAGACCTAATGAAAAAAAGTCTGTTAGAAGATTGTGAATGTCCACTGTGTTGTGTCTACACTGTGAAGGATGCTGGGATATGCCGTGTAGTATCTTGCACAGTGTCTGCTGAGCTGTTCTGGAAAGCTTTGGCTCCACTCACTCAGCAGAAGACTGGCTTCTGTTCAGGAAAGCTGTAATGATTTAGTTGGATCAGGAAATGTAGTGGAGGGTGTTCTGTGACTAGTCAAGCTACGTTGCTGGGCACCGTAAGGTAAGGGTGTCATCAGGTTCTCTGCTAGTTTAGATACACCAGTGGTGTTGCACAAGTTCACTAAGAAAGTGCCTTTATTTCACCTCTTGTAAGTGAACATTTCAGATGATGCCGCGTGGGGGGAAGATTTACACACGCTCCCCCTTCTTTTTACCAGGTTAAATATGGTAAACCTGAGCTATCTGCAGAAGTACTTAAACCCATTGTTCTTAGCTAAATTATGATAATTTCGTAGGGAAGGTTTAAGGTTTACCCTGGAAGATATTTCCGTAGTCTTCAGAGAGCACTTCTTAAGATGCACTGTTGCCATCAACAACAGATGCCTTGAGTAGATGCATAGTATCACAGTGTCTGCTGTGCAGCTGAGCTATTCTGAAAGCATCATTAAGAGGTTTAAATCTGATTTCAATGTCCTGAGCATGAATGAATGAGCACCACGTTCCCTGTTTGAACTTTTTCCAGAGTTTGGTAAGGTTTTTCCACTTCCGAACTTGTGTTTGTAGTACTTAATATCAAAATTATGACCAAGAAGTGCAACAGAAAAAAAAGGGCTCAAATCCAAAAATGTCATATTTGATTGGCTTGAAATAGTATTTTTCATCAGTTACCTCTAGGGGCTGATAATAGCAAGATAACTTTCTGTATGTCATAGCATAATAATACATAATAATATAGCAGAAGGTTTATTGGTGCTTTCCGTCAAGTGTTGCAAAGGATCAATTGTTCTGCAGTTTTGTGATTTTTGAGTTATTGCATGCAGAATAAATAAGCCTGAGCCATTTACATTTAAAGAGGATTGCTATTCTTGAGCTTCATTCTTATGTACTTGTTGGACATGTCAGAGGCTTTTTCTGCTTGTTGTGCATAAAAGTTTATGTAGCACATGTCTTTGGTTTGAGTTGTGCTGCTGAAAGTGATAACAGATTTCTTCTCTGCTCTTTTTATCACATGGGAAAATTAGCTACACAAATGATGCAGGAAAGTAGGAGGTTGAGGCCATAGTCCTTACGTAGCCTTTTGGCCTTGTAGTTCTGTGATAGTGTTCAAGTGTTAAGAGCTCAGGAGGAGCGGATCTGCAGACAAAAAGTCATGTCTAAGGAAGATGGTAGGAGAATATGAATGAATACCTTTTCTTCAGTCCTTTGCCCCCAATGATATTAATTGAGATTGTTCTATGCTTCATTGACTGTGAAGCTTTACAGTAGCCACAAGATTTACGGGTTGCATAAAGTTGTAGTAGCAGACTGTTACGTTTAGGCAGAACTTGGGTTTTGTTATTTTATCTGGCTTTTCTGTTTGAAGCTGTTGCCTTTCATTGGAATTGAGGTATTAATTGCAGGGGGTTGCTCTGCTCTTCTCAGTGCCAACACTGTGGTCCTTAATGTGTGTTTTTCTCTTTTTTTTTTTTTTTTCTGATGAGTTGTACACATGGCTGCCATGATAATTTAGCAAGATACTCGTTTTATAAATGTTAGCAGTCTATGGAGGGAAGGCACTAGGAAATGAGGTTTTTGGGAGGGGGTTTAATTGAAGAGTGCCTTCTCCCTTTCTTTTAATTTCTCTTAAGATTGTTAAAGCTGTTATCACAGTTTTCCATGTTGGAATTTTTAATTAGTTCTATGACTTTGGGATTTGTATGTAGAAGTGTTCAGCCTATGCTGAGATGTCACATACAAAAATGGATGTGCAGCCAAATCTTCAAAGCTGTTCTGCAGAATTGGAGGCTTTAGCACTGGCTGAATTAGGTAGAGGTAATGATTTACAGCATACAGTTTTATTTCTATTAATTGTTCAGTAATGATGTTGTCTTTCTTTCTGTTTGAGGACTGCTTTGCTACCTCGAGCCTTACTAGGAAAACACATCTGCAAGAAACAGAAGTGTGAGGCTGGGAGGCCTATACACCAGGAAAATGGGTGTGAATAACAGCACATAAGGAGAATAAGCCTGAATCCCTCTGCTGTGGAATTTGTACCTCCTACATTTCCTTCCAAAATGCAAAGCCAGATGCTCCGCTGATAACTATGAAGTAGAATAGGAGAGAATTGGAAAACACCAAAAATTTTGCTCTTGAAGTGAGAAATTTTGAAACTGATCTTAGTTGAGAATTAAACGCACACCTTCTTGAAACAGTTACCAGTGACATTTGTTGGACAAATCTCAGCAGTGTCTGAGGAACGTCAGCATTGAGAGATGTGACAGAAGTAACTGCTTCAACAGGTGTGATTTTGCCAACTGTTGAACATTCGTCTGAGGAGGCAAACTCACTTAGGCTAAATTTACTTTACAGCTTGTAAGCACACACAGTAAACAAATAGGAAAAATGTAATAGGTCCAATTTCAATTTGCAAGGGATGAATGTTTCAGTCAAGTGTTTTTCACCGCTATATCACAGCTTAATCACTTGCGGAATAGTCACTGCAACAACTTCCGTTCCATGCGTAGCTCCCAGGCTATTCCATGTAGTGGAGGTTGCTTTGGGAACACCATGGAAAACATACTCAGTAGTAGCACTGCATAAGCTGTTTGTTCATGTCAAAGTACCCCTTTGTAACCAGTGCAGTGGAAAATTTCAAAGCAGGAGTTCAGCTGTGTAGCTTCTTGGTGCCAGGGATTCTCAAATATATCAAAGTTGCAAATGTGAGGCTAGATAGTTTACATGATAGTGATTTATAACTGTTGACACATCCTCCATTCAAGCCATGTGCTATTCATGTTTGTGTTTGTTTTTAATGGGGAATGTTTAAAAACGGATAAATAATTACTTTTGTCTGGTCAGAGATTTAGGGAGGGAAAACAATAGTTATAATAGATGTTTTATTTTTAGACACTGTTGAATCCTCTCTCTTTCTTCCTAAGAAGAAAAGACCCCCCACCAAAATCCAACAAAAAAAGAAAGAAAACCCAACTGTGGTTATTGCTGTGAAGCCAAACTGAAATCTATTTATAAGTGGCCGTGTGAGATGTACAGTATGACTGCATTCAGTCTGTGTCTGCTGTCCCTACCTCTGCTAAGTATAATAATTTCTGGCATCTCTGAAGCAAAAGATGGGTTACAAATAAAGGCTTTTGGCCTTTATAGTTAAAAATGTGTTCCAGTATGTGCATATAATAGATATGTAAATATATATCTGCTGCAGCTCCTATTTCTTTGATATTGTTTTATTGCATAACTTAATCAGAAAAGAAATACTCATTATGAATCTTCCTGTTTTCTCAGAAGTACAGCACTGCAGTTTGTGTAATGGTAAGTGTAAGCTACAGGAAGAGTGTTGGTAGAAAGTTACTAAATCTGTAAGTGAAACACAGTTTTACTTGTTTGTGTCCCAGGTCCAGTTTTGCTCTTTGTGTGTATTTAAATTTATGCTCTGTGTTTGAGTGTATGAAGCTTACCTGTAGAGGGGTGTGTGTGTACACACACATTGAAATGGAGGATTATGTACTTGAATGCTGGTTTGACCAGCGTTGAGTCGTAACTCAGCTCAGCTCGGCTGCTGAATTATGTATTGGGGAACTGGGCAGCATGATGGAAAAACAAAATCACAACAAATGGAGTAGTGGTAGCTTGTAAGAAGCAAGATAAGTAACAGTGGGTTTGCTTAGCTATTTCGCATCCATAAAATGCCGTTATTAAAAAATACAGAAAATTAATCACATAAAATATTAGGACTGAAATAATGGAAATGAGAGGAAAAATGAAAAGACAACAAGGCTTAGGTAAATGATGTTTTTTGAGTATCTGTTCCTTTCAGTGGCCGTGGCAAAGCCACTGCCAATGGAAAGCATGATTTAGTATCACAATTGGAAAAAATCACACTATTATTTGGTTGATGGTGCAGTTTTTCCTGCTAGGTACGTGACTTTTCTGGCAACTGTGATTTGTTAATCCCATCTGGAATTCTGTACAGCAAACTTCTGTTGACAACAGTGCAGGAAATACTGGAGTAACACCATAAGCAGCAGGACTATATTTAAGAAATTATAAATGTTCTTCAGTTACCTCCTAGTCAAATGTGAAGTATTACAGATGGATGCCCAAAAGAGAGCAGACCCATGTACTTGTTAATGTTTTGCTCAATTACTGCAGAAGTGTTCTGGTTGTAGTTATGTGTTTGCAGATTAGCATCCATTAGAGCTGTCTAGTGGAACTGTTAAGCGACTAAACTTTCAACAAGTAAGTAAATACCAGCTTGGTGGTTTTGAGTTAGTTTCCAGTCCCCATGTTTAGACATAAAACTCCAAAATTATCTTCTTACACAAACATTTGGAGACAGGATAAAAAAAAAACAAAACCAAAGAATACATGATTTTTTTAAAGAACATTTCCATTAAAATATTTGTATGAGTGAACAAAGCTCATTCTTGCAAAACTAACATTCCCTTTTCAGTATAAATCTTAAAATATTAAGTAGATGTATTAAAATTTTATAACACATGGCTTCCTCCTGTGTTGGCTTAAAAAAAACCTATCATTTTAAAAAAATCAAAGTATATCAACCATCAGTCATCTCTGAGCAGGACAAGGCGTATCTGGTGCTTATTTAAGCAATACATAAAATCTTGTAAGGAAATGATCTACAATGGAAGTAAGTGACACTGTTTCTTAAATATTTTCATTATAGTTTCCGGTACTTTGAGAGATTGAAAGCCCTGTGGTACTGAATCTAACAACATGTAGGATGTGAATGTGTTTTACGTTATCTTGTAGCGTAGGAGTCATTGTCAGAGCAATAAATAATTTAGAAAAATTGTAAACCACTTAATGCTCCAGAGATTTCATTCAATGTATTTTTGTGGTATAGTAAAGAAAAATGTTAAATCATTTATAAGAACACTGTATGTAAAGTGTTTCTTCAAACAATGCATTATTCTAAAAGCCCTTTCTAACAGTCCCATTCTCCAAGATGTCTTAAGTGAAAAACAAACAAGGAAGAAAACTAGGACTGGTGCAGAATTGTTGTGTGATATTAGTATGATATTAGTATGATACTGGGGCATTTTAAGGTTTTTTTCCTAGCAGAGTCTACTTGAACTTGTCACGTGCTGAAAAACTGTCATTGATCGATAGCTCCATGTCTTTTTCCTGATTGCTAGAGGGATATCTGGAATTTCGTGATATATTTACCCACTAATGGAGTCTTGGTCTGTAGGAAAGCATATGTAACTTCAGATTTATAAGCATCCTTTCCCTGCAGCTGGAAAACCTAGAGAGGGACCTATGATACATCTGCTTCTAATGCAAGTCATTATCCTCTTGAAATCACACAATGGTTTTCCTGTTTCCCGAAGGTAACACCAAGTGTCTTCCTTTGTGTAGGGGCTGCTGCTTAGGAAATGTATGTGGTTTTGCTTTGATACAACTTTTACTATTGTAAAAGCTTTAATCTAGATTCAAAAGATGCTTTTAAACATAAGACGTTCTCAGAGACAAAATAGCCTTTGGAACTCCTTGGGAATCTGTAGCAAATCTACAAGCATGTGTAAGAGTATTAATGCACAAATGATCTGTGTCTACTTACTGACTGCATTTGTTTTCCACAGTTTTTAAGTCATAATTCGTTGTTGCCTGGACACTGGCATGAGATAAACACATGTAACAAAGCTGGATTTTTGTCTCTCTTTCAGAGGGTTCGCAGAGTTCAGTTTCAGCTTCTAATGAGATCCAGCAGAACCAGCCACAAGCGCTACACTATGCACTAGCCAACGCTCAGCAGGTTCAGATCCACCAAATAGGAGAAGATGGACAAGTCCAAGTAGTATGTACTCAACTTTTTCTAAATGATTCTATTTAAATAAGGTAGTTTATTGCAAACTTTGCTTCAGTTTAATTTTCGTTTTTTGTTTTGAAGTGGCCTATCGTCATTTAAGTGTGATTTTCAGAAAATAAACATTGAAAACTTATAAAAAAAATCTTATTTGGCACAAATCTTCATACAGGATGTGTTCATGCAAATATTACAAACAAATGCACATCGATTACTGTATATAGAATGACTAGTCTCTACCTGGCCGTTTGCTTGCACTTAGAATCATAGAATAGTTAGGGTTGGAAAGGACCTTAAGATCATCCAGTTCCAACCCCCCTGCCATGGGCAGGGACACCTCCCACTAAACCATGCCACCCAAGGCTATGTCCAGTCCAGCCTTGAACACCGCCAGGGATGGAGCATTCACAGCCTCCCTGGGCAATCCATCCCACTGCCTCACCACCCTTACAGTAAAGAATTTCTTCCTCATATCCAATCTAAACTTCCCCTGTTTAAGTTTGAACCTGTTACCCCTTGTCTTATCACTACAGTCCCTACTGAAGAGTCCCTCCCCAGCATCCCTATAGTCCCCCTTCAGATACTGGAAGGCTGCTCTGAGGTCTCCACGCAGCCTTCTCTTCTCCAGGCTGAACAGCCCCAACTTTCTCAGCCTATCTTCATATGGGAGGTGCTACAGACCCCTGATCATCCTCGTGGCCCTCCTTTGGACTTGTTCCAACAGTTCCATGTCCTTTTTATGTTGAGGACACCAGAACTGTACACAGTACTCCAAGTGAGGTCTCACAAGAGCAGAGTAGAGGGGCAGCATCACCTCCTTCAACCTGCTGGTCACGCTCCTTTTGATGCAGCCCAGGATACGGTTGGCTTTCTGGGCTGCGAGCACACACTGCCAGCTCATGTGCATTTTTTCATCGACCAACACCCCCAAGTCCTTCTCCGCAGGGCTGCTCTGAATCTCTTCTCTGCCCAACCTGGAGCTGTGCCTGGGATTGCTCCGACCCAGGTGTAGGACCTTGCACTTGGCATGGTTAAACTTCATCAGGTTGGCATCAGCCCACCTCACAAGCGTGTCAAGGTCCCTCTGGATGACATTCCTTCCTTCCAAGGTACTACCGAACCACACAGCTTGGTGTCATCGGCAAACTTGCTGAAGGCACACTCAATCCCACTGTCCATGTCACCGACAAAGATGTTGGGCAAGACCGGTCCCAACACCGATCCCTGAGGGGCACCACTCGTTACTGGTCTCCAGCTGGACATTGAGCCATTGAGCACAACTCTTTGCATGCGGCCATCCAGCCAGTTCTTTATCCACTGAGTGGTCCACCTATCAAATTGATGTCTCTCCAACTTAGAGACAAGGATGTCATGTGAGACAGTGTGAAACGCTTTGCACAAGTCCAGGTAGATGACATCAACTGCTCTACCGCTGTCCATCAGTTCTGTAGCCCCATCATAGAAGATCACCAGATTGGTCAAGCAGGATTTCCCCTTAGTGAAGCCATGCTGGCTGTCACCAAGCACCTTGTTGTTTTTCATGTCCCTTAGCATGCCTTCCAGGAGAATCTGCTCCAAGATTTTGCCAGGCACAGAGGTGAGGCTGACTGCTCTGTAGTTGCCCGGCTCATCCATTTTCCCCTTCTTGAAAACGGGGGTTATATTTCCCTTTTTCCAGTCACTGGGAACTTCACCTGACTGCCATGATTTTTCAAATATGATGGACAGTGGCTTAGCAACTTCATTTGCCAGCTCCTTCAGGACCTGCGGATGGATTTCATCAGGTCCCATGGACTTGTATACATTCAGGTTCCTAAGATGGTCTTGAACCAGATCCTCTCCTACAGTGGGCCCAGGGTCTTCATTGTTACAGTCCCTGAGTCTGCTTTCCAAGACTTGGGTGGTATGGTCAGAGCATTTTCCGGTGAAGACTGAGGCAAAGAAGTCGTTAAGAACCTCAGCCTTCTCCAAATCCAGGGTAGGCAGTTCTCCCGATAGCTTCTGGAGAGGGCCCACGTTGTTCCTAGTCTGCCTTTTATTTGCAATGTACCTATAGAATCCCTTCCTGTTATTCTTAACATCTGTAGCCAAGTTTAATTCTGACTGGGCCTTGGCCTTCCTAACCTGATCCCTAGCTTCCTGGACAACATCCCTGTATTCTTCCCAGGCTGCCTGTCCTTGCTTCCACCTTTTATAAGCCTCTTTTTTCCTTCAAATTTTCCTCAGCAGCTCCTTATCCATCCAAGGAGGTCTCCTGGCCCTCCTGCTGCACTTCCTTCTAGTTGGGATGTATTGCTCCTGAGCTTGCAGCAGGTGATCCTTGAATATCAACCAACAGCCCTGGGTCCCCCTGCCCTCTAGGGCTATATCCCATGGAACCTTACTGAGCAGGTTCCTGAAGAGCCCAAAGCCTGCTCTCTTGAAGTCCAGGGCAGTGAGCTTGCTGCACGCTCTTCTCACTGTCCTGAGGATCTCGAATTTGACCATCTCATGATCGCTGCAATCAAGGCTGCCCTGGATCATCCCATTTCCAACCGGCCCTTCCCTGTTGGTGAGCACGAGGTCAAGCATGGCACCTCTCCTTGTCAACTCCTCTATTACTTGCAGAAGGAAGCTGTCTTCCACACAATTGAGGAACTTCCTGGATTGCTTGTGCCGGGCTGCACCATCCCTCCAACAGATATGAGGGTGGTTGAAGTCCCCCATGAGAACAAGGGCCTGCGAGCATGAGGCTGTTCCTATCTGTCTATAGAGTGCTTCATCCACTGAGTCCTCTTGGTCAGGCGGTCTGTAACAGATCCCCACAGTGATGTCTCCCATCGCTGTTCTCCCTTCAGCCCTTACCCACAAACTCTCTCTTGACTGCTCACCTGTCCCCAGGCACAGTTCCATTCCCTCCAGCCTATCCCTAACATAAATAGCAACTCTCCCTCCCTGCCTACCGGGCCTGTCTTTCCTAAAGAGCCTGTAACCTTCCATTCCAGCACTCCAGTCATAGGAGCCATCCCACCATGTTTCTGTGATGCCGATGATAACATACGCCCGTAGATGTGCACACATCTCTAATTCCTCTTGTTTGTTCCCCATGCTACAGGCATTTGTATAGAGACATCTGAGCCGAGCTCCAGTTGAAGCCGGCTCATTGGCTGGAGCAGCTGGAATATCTCTACATAGCTCTGAATGTTTACTATAGGTGTTGGCCAGTGACTGGGAGTGTTGGGATGGAATGTTGCCCCCTCCCCCAACACATCTGGTTTAAAGCATCCTTGACCAACCTGGGAAGCCCTCTACCAAAACCGCTCTTCCCTTTCGTTGTCAGACCAGCTCCACCACCCCCCAGTAGACCTGGCCTCCCAAACTGAGTCCCATGCTCAAGGTACCCAAACCCCTGACTATAGCACCACTGTTCTAACCATTTATTAACCTGGCCAATCCTCCTAGCCTTTTTGAGGTCCTGCCCTGTATCCTGGAGAATTGATGAAAAGACAATCTGAGCTCCAGAGCCCCTGACCACCTCTCCCAGGGCTCTGTAGTCCTTCTTTATGTTCTCCGGGCTACTGCTGTCTATATCAGTAGCACCCACATGGATCACTGGAAGTGGGTAATAGTCAGTGGGACCGACTAGAGCAGGCAGCTTCTCTGCACCATCCTTGATCCGAGCCCCTGGTAGGCAACACACCTGCCTTGAGCCTGGGTCAGGCCGACAGATGGGTGCCTCTGTTCCTTTCAGAGTAGAGTCCCCTACTACTATGGCCCGCTGCTTTTTCCTTGCTGCGCCAGTAGAGATCTTCCTTACCAGTGCATCAGCCGGTTGTTCCTGGTGGGAGTGTGGTTCCTCATCAGCCCCTGCAGAACAGCAAAGCGGTTCTGGGCAGGGACAACAGATTTAGGAGGAAGCCCCTTGCTTTTAACTGTCCTCTTCCTCCTTTTCTTGTTGTTTTTTTCTGTTACTGTTTCCCAGCTTCCTGGGTTAGCGGCCTCCTTTCCTGCATGAGCGACAGTAGATGCTCGAGGCCCCTGCACAGTCTGGTTCTGGAGCAAGCAGGGCTGGTTCCCCTCAGCTCCCCTGACACCTTTCAGCCCAGTAACAGCGTCCCGCAGCTCAGCCCCTGCTGCAGGAGGACCTCCACCAGGGATCACAGAGTGCAGCCCTGCCCATTGTACACCCTCCTCTCAGGAGAGCAGTGCAGGCGCTCTCTACACCCCAAGCTCTGTGCTGCAGCCTCCCCTCTCATCGGCTCTGTCTGGGTGCCTACGCTGGCCACCGCTGGGGCAGCCAGAGCAGAGCTCCCAGACCGAGCCCATGTCATACGGCGAGTGCTCACCATTCCGCTCACCATCCCTCTCGCCTGCCCGCGCGAACTGCTGCCCAGACTGCCTCGAACCCGCCCTGTTTGCCTGCGCTCCCTGGAACTGCCGCGCAAACTGCCTCGAACGCTCCTGGTCGCTCGCTCCCACTCCCTGGGGCAGGTTTTTACCCAGTCAGGGCTGGCACCGCTCCTCCTGGCGCTGCCCCCTCTGAGTCAGCTCTTCGCATCCGCTGAGCTGCCGGCTCCAGGGTAAGCCCTGTCGAGGTCTTGAGGCTCCCTCGGTGCCTGTTGCTGCTTCGAGTTGAAGCTCCTGGACACAGAGTCTCCACCCGATCAGGCGCGCTGCAGGCATCCCCTCTCGGGACAGTCACCTCAGCAATTTAATAATAGCAGACGTACTTAACATATGATTTACACTTCAGAGGTAGTTCCAGCTCTGACTTTCAAAACAGGAATGCATTTATTTATTTATTTTCATTTAAAAAAGTCTGCATTCTTAGGCATTTTTGAGCATCTGCTAGCTGAATCCCTTACATGTGTATTCATTTAGATACATGTATATAAGGAAAAGTTATAAATATTGACATTTTTTTAAGCCTGAGACTCCTACCATAACTCAGGCCATGATTATTTTTAGATAAGGTTTTAGTGTACTCTGAAAAAAACTCACGTTGGCTTTAGTTCCTGTGTACTACAGTTTGGCTACAAGGATTGTTCCAAATTCAAATTAAAACAAAACAGAACCCGCAAAACCCCAAAACCCAGCTGGGCTAGGCAGTGTCCAAGCACAAAACAGAAGCATGCACAGAGATGTATGTGCCTGCTCCGCGTGATGACCATATTAGACCACTTCCCTTTGAAACCAGGCTGAAAAAACAGGTGGAAATGGGTAAATAATCATAAATTCCTGCAATGTTAGTCAATGATATAAAATGTAGTAGCTGATGGTCTGGCTGTTGGAAGAGTTTTGGTCAATGCCATTACAAAGAAGAGTCTGAAGTTGAGGTAATGAACAGATATTTGATAGGTATTTATAGTATTCTCTCCCCAGGTAAGAGAGGCAGTGCAGGAGAGAAGGAGCAAATCTGTCCAACTGAATAGTTTACACATAAAGAATGAAAACTGTCTATCAACACAGCAAATACTCAAGTCTGGTCATGCAGTCCTGCAGATAGCGTGGAAATGGTGACATTGCTCTGAAAGATAATGAAGGAAAAAGGGCTGTGAAGGACAGATGAGTTTGGAATGTTATAAAAAAAGACATGTCTGTAAGACTGCTACCAAGAGTAGCAGAAGGGGAGTCATGGAAACTGGAGGAAGATTTCAAGATATGCACCACAGTGTTGAAGGCAACTGACAGAGCTGTAAGCATTGATTAAAAGGAGGACGTAAACAGTAGCCAGAATACTTTTTAAGGAATGCATGGAAGTGAAAGCACTTGAAATGAAAGTCACTGGGAGGAACTCCAGTCAGCAACTGTAGGAGTTATGGAGAGGATAAATGCAGTATAGAGCAGGCTAACAGTTATTAGTAAGGTAGTAGGTATTTATAGTATAGATGTTTAAAAGAAATCAGTATTGACTTGGATTTGTGAACAAACCAAAAGGGCTGTCCTTTGAATGCTAGCTATGTATCTGCAAAAGGTGAGTGAGCAGTTCTCTTCTGGAATGCTGCATAATATGAAGATGAATGAAGTCGCCTTCTTTCCCTTTCTCTTTAATCAGAAAGGAGGGTGGCTTATATTTGAAAACTCTATAAATGGGTTTTTTAAATGGTCAGTGCTTTTTCCTGGGAGCCCTGAGAGCTTGATGTTAAGGAGGGAAAGTGATTCTAATCTCAACATGGACTGGGCTGTGCTATAATGTTATATACGGTCCCTATTGTCAGAGCGATACTTTCAGTATGTTTTTTCTTCCTATAAATAGACAGTTTCCTTCCAGAGGAAATGAAACTGTTTGAAATAGAGGGATCTGTGTTTCTTTGAAAATCATATGCAATTGTTCTTGTGTTATAAAATAAGAAGAGCCTTTGACAGAATTCCAAATGATTATCTTTAATCTCTGTCTCATGCAGGCATATTAAAATGAACACAAAGCCTTATAAACCCTGAAGTAGGTTATTTAGAATCCAATCTCCCTTCAGGTAAATCACAGTAGCAAAGTCTTCACTGGGTTAGTCAGGATGCACTAGGAATTCCGTCCACTCTTATCCATGTTTTGATCAAATGGTTGGCTTGATACTGTTCTGAAGTGGTGGGTATGGTCAGCAATACAAAGTATTAACGTTATTAAAATTGTTATGACAGATTCTCCACTAGCATAAACCAGTGTAAGTGCATTCAAATTAACTATTTCATGCCAATTCCCAGCAGCTCCAGAGTCTTCAGCATGGTACTGTACTTCAGCATAACTATGTGAATGCGTAAAGCTCTTTGGACACTTACAAAAAACCTTTTAAAACCTCACTCTTAGCAAGTAGCTAGTCTTGGCATATCTGTTTTAAGAACTGAATTTCCAGGGTCTTTAAACGGGATTAATGTTTCAGGCACAATGCTAATCTGCCAAAGCAAGTTAGTCCCGTACTTTGTGTATCAATCAAAAATGCAGACACTGTGTCTGTAGAGAAATGTGCTACATAAATGTTATTTGTTATTATGCCCATTTTCTTTCCTTTTATGTGAAAATGAACCATTCTTTCTTCAGATTCCTTCTACTTACACTTTGCATAACAACATGGAGAAATATGTATGCACTTTATTATTTTTAAAGCTGTCTTTAGTGGTTTTCATTGAATAAGCATTTGGCTTCCGTACATTAAGCTGTATTGAATCCAAGGTAATAGCCTCTACCTCTAGTTATGATTGTCTTCTGATGCTTCTTGGTGTTCTCTTTTGTTGCGGATCCCACAGGGCCATCTCCACATAGCCCAGGTTCCCCAAGGCGAGCAAGTCCAAATCACGCAGGACAGTGAGGTGAGCCAAAGTTTGGGTACCCGTGGATAAGATGTTGGCCAGAACATAGGGCCCCAATTCTAAAACAACCTCTGGGATCCATTAGAATACTCTACAGAGACCAGCAGGGGAAGAAGTGAGAGCATGAGGTGGAGCCAAGATGAAATGATCTTTGTGGCAGTATATGCAGTATGCTGTTTCTGTCTCTGGGGGGGGGTGTGGGTTTCTTTTTGTTTGTTTGCTTTGGGTTTTTTCTTGACCAACCAAGACAGCTCTGTGTGTGTGTGTTACATGAATGACTGTTGTATATGGCTGATAGTCTTTGGAAATTTAGTAGTTACAGAGTATTATAAGAAACCAGTTTAGGTACTTGCACTGCCTTCGAGAACTGAAATTATTTTAGTTAGGTTTATGAACTCAATGTGTTCAGAATTCTCAGTGTCTTTAATTGTGGGAACTGTTGAACAGGACTTGGAGAAACATGCAAACTCTGTCTAGTAGAGATACATTGCAGAATGAAGTAAACTGATCAAGTAATCTGACACTGCAGTATTTGCACTTCATATTTTTTTCCATAATCATAGTGTAGTAGAATGGAAATGGATAAATCCGGTAGTGAACCCTCTAATTTTGCCTTTTTTCTTTTTCCCCTACTCAGGCAAAACAGCTGTTAAAGCCAGCTGAATTTACCTGTGTGAGAGTGCCATTGTTGGTTGTTTCATAGAATCATAGAATAGTTAGGGTTGGAAAGGACCTTAAGATCATCTAAGTCCAACCCCACTGCCATGGGCAGGGAACACCTCACACTAGGGCATTTAAAAATGTATATAGACTCCTAACTGCTAAGACTGCTAATTTCTTGTGCACTTTGTTTACATGAAGAAGCAATAGCTGAGGAAGTTTAAACATGAATGCAGCCTGTAATTTTAATCTATAGTTTCTCTGTAGTGTCTATGTTAAGCACATCTGCTTGTGGGCAGGTTTAATCCATTTCCAAAATACCTTAAATCACATCTCATAAAACCACTTTTGTTGAAGAGGGGTACTGTTAACAAAGGGAGCTATTGTAGAATAAATATTATTGTAAATATTATATAAATGTTATAGTTAAAGACAGTTTTCTTTGAAGAGCTTTTCAGACCTAGGGAGAAATAAGGAAGGATCAAAATGTTCTGGGTCTAAGGGGATGTATAATGTGCTGCAACAAAACTGAAGCAGTTTTTGGGTAAAGAGATGCTGAAAAAATTATGATTCAGCAGATACTGATTTTAATTGATCCTGAGGTGCCTGTTGACTTCCTCCGAAGTTCCTATGTGTAAGACTTTTAAGGACTGCATCTGTCCATGACAGATGAAAACATCTGGTTTTAAATTTATTACAATGTACACAGCTTCAAATAAGAAGAAGTGCTGCCAGTAAGAGAAAATGCAGAAAATATTCAAATCAAAGAACTGGTGGGGTTTTTGTCCTCAAAGAAACCTGCTGTTTCATTGCATGTCTCTGTGTTTGCAAAACTGTGTTTATAATCCAAGTATACTTCTGAAAAGACGTATCTGAACATATGAATAAAAGCTTCATTTTGAAAGATACTGCTGTCCTTTTTACTTTGTAGCTACAGTTTCCTTTAAATACTTTACAATATTGATTTTTTTATTTTATAATAGATGTAACTTCTGTGGCAGAACTATGATGGTCTTGGTATCAAATTTTGATAAAACAAAAAAATCTGGTAGCACAGGCAGTAACTTTATAACAACCAATAGTAGATAGTACTCCACACATGTAAAAGTGTTAATACTGCTAATTCTAGTTTAGTAGCTTAAATTTGCAGTTTTATATAAATAAGGGAAACCCCAAAGCTTACCTCAAAAGCCATGCTAACAAACCATGCATAAAAATATTGTACATCATACAGTAACTTTCAGAAAGCAAAACATGCTGGTGTTGAAAAGCTTCCTTGCTTTTTAGTCTGTTTATCCTCTGTGGTTAAAGTGCTGACCATTGAATTGTAGCTGGATTGCCAAGATAACCCTCAGCAGAATTTCCTAAATTAATAGATTTCCTTAATATTGAAGTTGTTTAATAATGAGATGAGAAACAGGCCTTTTTCAGGACAGACCAACTTTTAAAATTCCAAAGTCATTTTAATTGTCACTGCTCTTATTTTACAGGGAAACCTGCAGATACATCAAGTTCATGTGGGTCAAGATGGGCAGGTAGGAACATAAGTGAATTTTAAGCATAATTTTACTTTGGTCTTTGAAATTAATGCTGCAGTTGGAATGATCTCACATTATTTGTGGCTGGTTTAAAGAGCAAAATCTGGTCTTACTGTTTTAATAAAGAACTTGCATAATGATAAAACGTAAACTAAGTACTTTGTCTGTGGACTCAAAGTATTTGCCGAAGCTTATTTCATTACTCCTGTAAAATGCTTTTATCCCTGCAGTTTATATCTTCTTGTCTTTGGCCTTTTCACTCTCACATCTACTGACTGGATTGTTTAGATTGTGTACAGTGTTCTTTTCTTTGTTACCAACTGTCACTATGGCCAGATGTGGGCTGCAGTTTATGCTAACCAAAGAACATTTATTGCCGAGGTTTAAGCAGATATTTTTTTCATTATATGGCTGTCTTGGGAGAAACAGATCTTTCATATCTGCTTTAGTTCTTTTTGATAAGATGGCTTTATTAGGTGCTTATGCATACATGAGGTAAGAAAAAGAAGCTTTTACTTTGAGTGATGAGTCAATAAGTGATTAAATTAGCAGAATTTCCATGTCAGGTGTCAGCAAAATTCCTAACATTTGATCTCAGTCACACTTTACTAAATGTTGAGCTATCTTAAAATATCCACAGCGCAAAAGCATTCCTGTAAGAAGCTTTCTAGCCAGGCCACTTGAATAAATGTATTTTGAATTTTTTTTTGTTCCTGTTGAATATTAATAAGTTGTGAGACATATGGCTAGAACGTGAATATTGCCCTGAAGTGAAGCGGCTCACATCATGAAGGTTCTTGAACTCAAAGTCTTTGAGAAGCTACCAGTACTCTGAACTTCTGACCACATACAGTATTCATGTAGGGAGGCAATACGATTTGTATTAAAAAAATAAAATCCCCAACATTTTAAGTATTCTTCACTGAGACTTTAATCAGGAGTACTTTTACAGAAGTGACACTAGGAAAGGTGATTTTTATTTGGAGACATATCAGAACCTTTGTCTGAGTACTTACTGTTCTCTTTTCCTGCTTTGTGAAATAGTGCTGTCCAAATAAATACCTTCTTTAATGTTGGGTGACGGTATGCCATTCTGACATGTAGATTAAGTTACTTTTTAAAAAATATTACAGCCTAGTACCATTACTTTTCCTCTTGGAATATCCATTCCTAACAAGTATCCACAAATTTCGTCTTTCTTAAGCTACATTGCTTGGTTCTATTTAAGATGTTTTGAGTTCATGCTGGTTATAAGTGAAATGTTTGGATGACTATATTTTCCTGAGCCCTCTGTTTTAGGCAGGAGAAGCAAATTCTTTCATACAACAGCAGCATTCAGCTAAGTTTCATGCTAAAGTAGTCATGAAGTAAGAAACCGTAAACTCTAGAGGAGTAAAAAGCTTCCACACTCTAAATATCTGTAAGCGGAGTTTTGCTGATTGTCTGAGCAGCTGCATTAGTACACGTAGAATGAGGCTACTCTGGAAGAAAGGTTTTCTACAAGTACATGTTTGTAAATGTGTGTGCACATTTCTCTGCGTATGTATAGAATATGGTATGTGTTGAGGTGTGTGAGAGTACAAGATAGTGAAGAAAAGCATGATTTAATCTTTTTGTTGTTGCTGTTCTTGTAATCAGCATCACTTTTGCTATAAAAAGGCATTGGTACTGTGACATAGTACATGTTTGTATACGTACTGTGTATATGTACTGTTTGTATGTCATATTTGGCATCTTGCTTCTACCCAAGTGGTTGTGGCTGCACACGTGTATGTAATAAATCACTTCAGCGTCCAGTATTTTGGTTTTTAACTAACTGTACTCTGGGCCCTGCTTTTAAACTTCCCGTGAAAACAAGCAGTGAAGTGCTGGGGTGGTTTTTCTTCACACCCTCAGCTGTGTTTTGGTGCAGAAAAGTAAGTGCTGCCTCTTGAGCATCAACAGGCGTTGTCACACTTCAGCTGGAATCTCTGCAAATCCCTAGGAACCCTCAAGCTCCACCAGAAGTATTTGCTGCTCAACTGTTTTCCAGTGGAGCAAAAAAATAGGAGGAAGCAAATATTTAGGGGATTTTTATCTCCATTCTGCATTAATTTTGAACCCTTCATCGGCAATTTAAGCCACGTGGGCCTGTTTTGCACTGAAGTGGATGAGTAGCACTCACATGATTCCTTACAACAGCTCCGTGTCTGCTAACACGAGGGGGTAGAGGGAAGCCTCGTGCCTCAACTGTTTGCTTCTCATCAGGTGATCTGTACTAAGCGACCATTTTTTGAGCTATTAGCTCATAAAAGCTGCAAGGAAAAGGGAGTTAAACTAAACTATGTTTGTGGTTTAAGAATGGAAGTTGAAACTAATACATTTTCTTTGGCACTTACAGTGGGATAAGAGCACGAAAACTTGTCATATGATATGGTTCAGTGGTAGTGTAAGTCATAACAATCCAGTAGCTTGCAATCATGTATACATGACCTGTGAGCAAGGAGACTTCTGCAGTTTTCCCACCTGTCCATTACTTTTCAGGAGACTGGCTTTTTCTTCCATGTTTTGAACTCTAATACATGCTGCCAAGGGACACTGAAGAATATTGATAAGTGAATAATGTGGCACTTCTGTTACTAAATGTTTTTAGCTGACTACTAATGGTAATAGATTTTAGCTTGGCTACCAAATAGTCCCGTTGAAAATTCATCATTTGCTGCTGTTCTCCATCTGTTACTGTACACTTCACAGATGTTGGGTAATCTCTCGATTCAGGTGAGGCTTAGTACTGCCACCTGATGCAGGCTTTCAATCTGAATCACAAGTGAAAGGTTTACAAAAGCTAGGGATGCAAGGCATATGTTAGCTTCATATGAAATAAAGCATAAAATGGCATAAATCTACTGTGAAATTTTATCAGTAAAATTTCCAAGGTGAATAAATGTTTTAAGCTTTTTAACACTAGTAGTAAATACCAGCTTTTCTGCAGAATGCTGCCAGTTGCTGATTTTAACTTCTTTTTCACTTGAAAGACTTGAAATGTCTATCCAGGTAGTTGTACTTAATTTAGATTTTTCTTTTTCTGGCATCGTTGTTCGTGGAACTAATGAAATAATGCTGAAAAGAATGCTGTCTACCTACACATGTGTTCTATTAGCTGAAAGTTTCATATTTCGGTGCATGTTTAATAAAAATACCAAACTACAAAAATAATTAGAATTCGTGTTAACTAACACTTGAAGCCTCAGACCAGCAGGGATTTTTTTCAACTTTGCATTTTATACTTAACGATTACCGGAAGATTTCTAATTTGTGTGTCTTTCCTCTGATTACTTTTCTCCCTAACTCGATCGTTTTCACCCTTTAAGCATAAATGTTCCTTATCCCAGGAGGCATTCCATGTGTGTCCTGCACAAGCTGACATAATACCCCAGTGTTCAGAAGTATAGGTGGGGTTTAATGAGGTGGAACAGTTTCAGTACTTTGACAGTGCTTGATATTCTGCATTTTGGACATTCCATTTTGTATGTCCTCACAAGCCAGTGTTTCTCCAATTTAGAAATTAATTAAAATGGCATCAGACAGATGGTCTTCAACTAATAGCCTTAGTTCTTAAATTAAAAAGTTAATGCACTTTAACATCTAAAATATGATTATATGTATTCTTGGAGAGCTGGCAATTTGTTCTGCTCCATGAATGAAAAATTAACAAGAGTAGCAGCATTTAGTTCTCACAGTGTCTGCAGGTAAGTAGAAGAAGCAGGAGAATCCAGAACAAACAGTATGTATGATAGGTTTAGCAGCAAAAAACTAGACAGTGAAAATTGCTTTTGTAGTAATCAGTCTTCTTACTGTGTGCATAAAACCAAATTCTGTGTGCAAATAAACATGCAGAGTTGCTCTTCTACATAAGGAACTTGGCGTCTTACCTAGTTGCAGTCATAGTCTCTTGCACATTAAGTTTGTAATCAGTTGTTTAGTGAGACCCATCCATAACTGTAGAATTACGTATATGTAGAGAGAGGGGATCACATTAATAAAACATTTTCCTGGTGCTTTATGAGATATTTGGATGGAGCAGTGATTGCGTTGTCTTTTTCTGGACCTTTACTCTGACCTTGCTGCTATGAGCTTTATGGCAGCTCTGGGGTCTGAGAGAGTTCAGATGCAGGGCTGTTGGGGTAGATCACCAAGTGAGCTTTAGAAAAGCATCCTTGCAATGTGTAGTGATCGCATGAGAGTAAATGAATCCATGATAGGAAAATACATTCTTGGAAAACTGCTGTAGTAATGGTGAAAATAGGGCAGACTTGCGTGCTGCCTAGTAGCAGTTAGCTGCTGTTGGGCCTGAAGGGTTAGAATATAGACGTATGTGAGAAATAGATCAGCGAGACATTGTCTTTAATGTTCTCCGGAGGAGTATGAATCTGATCTCTCATTCAGATCTGTTTTCAATACACATAGTACAGCGTGTAATGCAGCACAGGAGGAGATGTGACCTCATCACCTACGTTTGAAACATCTGTCCACTTTCTGTGCTCTACTGAGTATGAAGCAAAGGGAAAGCTGTTAAATCTTGGAGGAATGCAAAAGGGTGAGAAATAGTTCCAAATGTTAAGGGGGGGGGGGGGGGGAATCCTATTCCAGTAATTTCAGGTAATATTTAGAATCTTTTTTGTGACTGGATCAAACTAAAATGAAAATACATTGGCTTGAGGAGGAAATTATTAACAAACACATGGGATGGTCTTAAACCAACTCTGTTAATATCTGGTTTTTGTATCTGTTTACCCCCCAGTCATTAGTGAGATATTCATGCTTTGCTTTTCAGTGGGTGCACCTCATGTTTTAAAGGTCCAGTTTAATCCATGACGCAAGCATGATTTTCAGATATACAAACAAAATGTTTTGGCATATGAACTCAGCTTTGCTCACTTATGCATTTTGCAGATGTCATTTTATTGGGAAAGAAACGGCTTTATATATTTTCTGAATATTTATTTTAATTGCCTTTTCTAAGCCTTTGGAATAGACACTGCAGTTTCTATCAGTACTAAGAACATCAATAATAATGCATTATCCAAAACAGAGGAAAGCATCTTCCACAGGCCTTAATTTTCATATAACGCAGCTAATTAAAAAGGTATAGGTTTAAAAATACAAAAAGTCTCTATTCAAGTTCCTCCGTCAAGAATTAATTTGATGTAGGAGTTTTTTATCCTGTCCCTGATTTCTAAGCAGTAGAGGGCAGTAGTAGTAAGATGATTGTCAGCAAATTTCTCCGTGTAAGCTTGAAGAAATGAGGAGGAAATTTGAAGTGCGATAGATATGCTGCTCCGACATCACCCTTGTAAACTGTCGTACCTTGGAGACAGAGACACGTTCACAGCGTGAGTCTTTGTGCATGCATTGCTGACACGGGGGCTGTGTGCATGCGCGTGTGCTTGTGTGCAAAAAGGAAGACAACCGTAACTCCTGCGCCAGTGGCTGTCGTCAGTTGAAAGGGTTTTTCTTGTTTCAGCGTATCTGCTTTGAATAACATTCACGGAGAAATAGCCAGGATTGTTAGAAGAAGACCAACAAAATTAAAAGCCCAATGCAGTTCAATTGACACTTAAAAACTGCTTGAATGGATTTGAAAAGAAAATAAAGGATTATTTCTAACTGATAGTTCTTTACTAATAGGTTGTACTAAAGTCTCACAGGTCTGCTCTATTTTTAGGAGCAAAAATGAAGAGAATAGTTTTGAAAAAAAATGTGCTTTATGCAAATTTCACGTAGAAGCACAATTTATTTATGGATAAAGATTGCTTAAAATACCTAAATGTGAGCATTTTACCTTTTTTTTTTTTCTGGAGGGTATTCCTTCCTGTATTTTTTAATTGTCATTCCACAGGTGTTCTCCACTTTGTCTGTTCCTCAAAGTAGATCATCAAAACCACACACCGTTTTTTTAGTTCTGAAAACTTAGTTTGCTAGAGAAAGTATTTTAGCAAATTAAAATTGAGAAATTTAATTTTAAAGCAGGTAAGTTTGCTAAGACATACAAATGTGTGTGGATTGAAAACGCTTGGGGAAGAAAACCTTACTACTTAGGTAATCATGAAAACATCTCTAACATACAAAATATCTCTAGAAAAATTAATGTTCTGAGAAAAGTAGTAGCATTTGTGTTATTAAGGTTGGGTAATTAGAAAAGGAGCTGTAATAAACTATATTAGGTGTAGCTTAATTGCAGAATTTAAATGCATTTGTAGAAGGTTTGCACGTACTTTTTGGCTGTAGAGCAGGGTGAGACATGGACCAGTAGATAACGTGGTATCCAGTGGTCCTGGTTGTCATCACTCTGTGTAAGAGTCCTGAAACAAATCTGTGCTAATCAATTACTCTGGGTTGTTGTATTTGATGGTAGAACGACAGGATTCTTCTACTTGACTGTGAGGAGACATAGACTCAGGGAAAAGACAATCATTCAACAGCAGTCAGCGAAACATCACACAATAAAAACAAAGTGACAGAAGGGGAACTGCTACTTAAGAGAGATCGGTGGGAAAAGACTTTCTTTGCAGTTACAGAATGCAGAACTAATTCGGATGTTTTATTGAATATGCCATATGATTTTTAATACATAACTTTCACACTTTTGGGGACAATGCTGAGTGGTTTTGAAGCTCACTGAGAGTCAGCAGGCCTTGCTCTGTAAATGAGTTAACAGTTCTGAGAAACACCTATGTTGCAAATCCAGGGATTTAGTGTTGTTCGTTAATGCTTCAATTCTGATGCAGTTATGGTGACAGGACCATTTCTTTCCATGTCTCTAGTACTGAGATGGGGGGATCATTCTTGGAGAGCCTGAAAATGAATGCACTTTAAATAATAATGAGAATATGGGGTGGTTTTTTGTGTCTAGATTTACTTCTGACCCTGTCAATTATCTAAAATTTCAGAAATGAGTAATTGGGTGTCTGAGTTCCCTAATCAGCACAAAAAAAACTATACCAGATAATGAAAGCCTCTGTAATTGGAAAATAGCTTCAATTTTTATTCTTAAGATTTTAAATTTCAAAATGTGTAAAATACTTTGTTTTCCTTAAAGAATGGAAAACCTGAATATTTTGCTAGCACAATTTTTTAATTTTCTGCTACTTAACAAGTGATTAATAGTGGTTTAAAAAATACCTTTTTTTTTTTTTAGATTTATAGTAGAAAATGCAGGAGTCTTATAATTTTTTTTTCTTATAATTTTGGCAAGAGTTTTGTTGCATTAACCTGACCATGTCCAGTAGTTTTAATAACTTTTTTTTATTGCTTAAATATATTATTATCTTCCTAAACTAAGATTTGTTTAAAGGGGGTGGAAAGGATGACCCTGGCAAACCTTGAGCAGTGTACAACAAAGGGTGCCTAACTGCTGATGCTTTTCCCAGTCTTCTTCACCTTGCTGAGATTTGTTTTTGTTTCCATTGTGCTGACTCCCTCTTGCTCATTTATGGTGCATGCTGCTGTGAAGGCAGTAAAAAACTCTGTCGGAGCAGAGAGTCTGTATCAGATCCCTGCAGACATTATTGGGTCATATGTTTCACCTACAAACTGTCTGCATTCAGTTTTCTTTCCATAGCATTCTGTGCTAGAAGATACTACTTTATTTTCTGGAGAAACCCAGTGGTGTCCATGGCTGGTACATCACCAAGCACAGTATCCTAAACTGAGTCACGAGGAAAAACTTCTTTTCCAGCAGCATGGCCCATTCTCAGATGTAAATTGTTATACCGGACTGCCATCAGTATTTCTACATTTTCCACTCTAAGACATGTTTATTCCTACATTTTCTACTCCAAGATGTAGCAGGTATACATCAGCACTCACTTGAAGTAGTTTAGTCCTCCTGAAATTGCACTTTATTTCATAGTGATGAATAAATATTACCCCATTTTCAGAGTGCCTAGCAGGGACTTCTAAAGCCTCTGCCTCTTTTCCATATGTTATTTAAATGTACATGAAGCAGTGGAAGAAAAGGCAAGACAAAACGAGTCCTTACCCGAATATATGCAGAAAATGTACCACTTTGGTTTTAAGGGGGTTTTGTTTGTTTGTATAAAGTAGTAGTGGCACCATTTCCCAACCTTTTCAATACTTAACTAAAATTAGCTAGCCAAATGTCATGCTGCTAAGAAAAAAATAATATCTTAGATAAATTTACTTTCTTTGTTATCTCCAGCTATTGAAAATGGTCTTTCATTGCTGGTTGCTGCTCCTGAATGCTGGGTTAACTTGGTTTCTTTTAATCAACCTCAAGGTGAGACTGATTAAAAGACTCTGCAGAAGTAGCAAGTATTTTTGCATTTTATTTTTCCAACTTTAAAGCAGCCTTTATATCATGGTGAAATAAGAAGCAACATCTTTAAGTTTGGGGTGGCACAGCCAGTAACTATTGCATGTCTGTGCCCTTAATGCACAACTGAACTTACCTGCCGCATGGTGAAGTTTTCATCTAAATGTAATAGAGGGTAGAAAAAGTACTTCATGCTGCGTTTCAGATAAATGTATCCAAATAGTTTTTACGTGATGGGAAAGGAAGGAAACAAGTAAGAAACAAACAGGCTTAACTGGGTTTATCAGCAGTGAAAGAAAGGAATTGCTGCTTTGGTGATAAAGCAAGTATAAAGTTCTTTTAGCATAGTTAAGGTTTGGAGTGTAGATGTTTATATGTTGTGGTCTCTCAAAGGTCATCAGTTGTTGTTAATCTTCAGTTTAAAATGTGGACTTCTGAGATCATGGGCATGTCTGTCCTCTGCTGTCTGTCTCCACTGAAGTTCACTAACAGTAATTGGGTGCACAGGTCTGGTCAGAGACCTATAAAGCCATTTTTACCAGTTGATAAAAAGACAAGCATCTTCAGTGTATAGCACTGCTTCAAAGATGCTGAACTTTCTTTTGAACTCCTCATTAGTAGCTTTGTGATTGTTATTTGTTGGCATCTGCTCTGCTTTTTTATGTGAAGTCCTTGATCTTGTCTTTAGGCAGCTGTAATTGTGATGCTTTTAATTTTATTGTGTTAATACTTTATCACATCCAGGATCTTCATATAACACCTAAGAGATAACACGTAAGAAAACTTGCAGTTGCCTTTCAAGTCAACTTCTAAATTTTTCCCCATCTACTAATTATTATTAATTACCACCATCAACAGCCACGCAGTGTTTTTTCTTTTTCTTTTTTGGTCTTTTTTAATTTGGGACCCAGCCTACCTTTATATGCTGAATATTAAAATAGAATAAAAAAAATCTCTGCTGAAGGCAAAGTAGACAAAAGTCTCTGGTAGCAAAATCTCATATTTGTGTCATTTTTTTGTCACTCCAGCTTTTGGCATAGTGTGACAATAAGGAAATAGAGTCCCATTTATAACAGAGGATTCATATTTGACCCTGCCTTCATGTTTCGTTTCAGTGATGCAGGTAAAGATTTGTTTTGGGAGCAAACAGTAAATTCCAGCAGATATTTGGCTGTAAGCACATAATATAATGTCTGTGTTTTAAACATAGAGTTTTTCCCTTGCGCTTCTCAAGATTTAGACATTATGTCACACAACTATTTCGGTCTCCTGTTCAGAAGCCCCAGGTCTCAACACGGTGTCTCTGTTACTGGCCTGTGGAGCCTTGCACTATTACCTTCCTCACATCACAAACTGGATTGGTTTTCTTTGGCTTGCTAATGAAAAGTAGTAAAATGTAGAGAGATATGTGAAAATCAGACATTATTCTAATAATGGTATCTTTTAGGATTCTTTTTTTTTTTCAGATCACTTGTTTCCGTTTGTATAAATATTCTGCCTGGTGGAAAGAATTAATGAATTAATAGAGGTGATTTGGTAATTACTTACAGATATTACCTTTGATACTGTCCCTGAGTGACAAGAGTCTACAGAGTGATCTGTAGTGGCTGTAAAGCAAGAATGCTTAATGAACGTTTTGGAAAAGGATAATATTTTCTGTCATCTTCTCTTATTTTTCTCCGAAGAGGGTGGGTTGTTCCATTAAAATTCCATTCAAGCAGACAGGAGCATTTATAATGCTCCAAAGAATATGTTCTCTATTTTGGAGTATATTATGTTCTTTATTCACCCAAATCTTGTTTTAATATTGCTGTAAACTTAATAAGAAGAGATGAGATATGAAGTGATAATCTTTTAAATATAGGGAAAAACGATTTTCTCCACCTTCATAGAAGGCATAGGTCTAAGCTGTCTCTTATTACAGATTTTGGTAATAAAAATCTCTGCTTGTAGAATAGCAGCCATCACAAAGCTATCTTGCTGTGCTAATCTGGAGAAATCATTTCTTTTTTGTTTTGTTTATTTTTTTTAGTGCTCTTCAGTTATGATTTTTCTCATCATGTGATATCAGCCCTGTCTTTATGCAGCAGATTTGCCCTTATCCCATCACTGTTCCACTTCATATGCTCTAACAGTTCTGTGCTCAGTGATTATAAATATTAGGGAAGCCTCTAACATCGTGTGTATTCAGAAATCACTGTCCCACATCCCAGATTTCAACCCAAGAAGGATTTGGGGAATCCTTGGTACAGTTGGGCCATCAATGCCAGTGATGGGTTGATACTGGATTCATTATAATGCAGATATCCTTGGCTGAATACCAACTACTTGCTGCTGGCAGACCCTGATGATTGCTTAGCTCTTCAACAGAGAGATCCTGTTTCATCCTGTTGAAAAACAAAATAAAGTGTGTGCACGTGTGTGTTGTCAGGTTACTAAATGGGAAGTAGAGAGTTCAGGCCATTAACATAATTAATCTTTCCACTCTGTTAAGCACAACAGTAAATCTTGATGACTTAAATCTGTTTCCAGATGTCTCTATTATCTACGGAGGTTAAATGATCAGTGGGATTTTGTGGTGTTTCACCAACTGTGATCACGACTTTGAAATCTTTTGTGACCAGCTTAAGTACCTGGAGATGGGAAGCAACTCCCCTTTTTTGTCTCCTCTCCATTAAAGTAATTGCTTTTTGTCACTTTTGGTCACAAAAGCTCTCTCTTTTAAAAATTAAACCATGGGGCTTGACTGCAAATGCAGAATGAGCATATATCTTTGTAGGAGAAAAACCTGATTTATACAGAGTTCTCAGGGCTTTAACAAGATAATGTTAAACATAGTGAGATTTGACCAGTTGATTTTTATGTCTGTTATTCATGTATTTAATCCTTTCCATAGTTCAAATATATTTCCAGTTCACTTTTCCAGAATCCTTAAAATATTTGAGACTAGCTAAGTGAATAAGAAATTGAAGAAGGATGACCAAAAGCCTGATACTGTGATGTGTATGCTGACCAGAACAAACCTTGGAGGATACAATATAGTTGAGTGTATTTTTTAGTAGTTAGTCTGTGTTCCTATTTCAAGTGCATACACTGAAAAAAACCCACAAGATGACCCCTTTATTGCTTATTTCAGACGTTGAAGTCCCACATCAACAGCACAGTTTTCATTTCTGATCTCAGATGCTGTTTTAATTAGCTGAGACATATTTACTTTATTTGAAGTACATCTATGTGTTACTGCGAGTAACACTTGGAAACTGTGTTTGGAAAATCATCCACTGTAGCTTGCCTTAGCCATTTCTTTAGTGTTCTATGAACAAAATTCTTCTTTGTGGAATAAGTACTTTAAAGTATAAGCTTGCTTCATTTTATTTGATCCAGTCTGCTGCGTTTAATGGTTGTGTACTGCCTCTATCAATTATTCAGCTTGAGCTATCAGTTCCTGACTGATCTGGAAGCAAAAAGTGGTACTGCTTTACACAGATACTCTTTTTCTTTGATAGAGACTCTGGGCTTGAGCTATGAATGAATCTGTTTTGTAAGTTGCTGGGTTTTTTTCGATTGGGTTTTGGTTTTGGGTTTTTTTTCTTTTTTTTGGTTGTTTTCTTTTTCTGTTCTTACAGCTATTTTTATTCCTGAAACATGTAATTCCATGCTTTTGGAATGTTGCTAAGTACTTGTTTTAAAACAGCAGAAGTGTTATAGAGTTCACCAGGAGGAAGTGATAGAACTAAGTTATTTATCATGTTAGTGTGGTTTTTCTAGTTAACTGTTTTGTTTTGGTGTCTTGTGGTCTCCCTGAAAATGGGGTACCTCAGTCTCAGTAATGACAATGAAGTACCACTATCAGCAAATCAGCCCATCTTACACTTAGCTTTTGTATGGTTTCCAAGACTTGCTCCGTTTTTCTTCTGAGTTGGTACTAACAGTGTGGAGCTCAGCCACTTCATGGATTTCACTGGTAAAGGCATGGAGGGTTGCAGAAGTTGCTGTAATGCATTAAGTTCTCTCAAAGGCAAAATGCCAGTGGTGGCAGTACATAAGTAGACGTAGCAGGTAGCAATGAAAAAATACTGATCAGTACTTTTAAATTCTAGAACTGTGTTGTGAGATTCTGGTGGTTTTAGTTTTTCTTTTAGCAGAGAGCAGGTATTACTGCGTTTTGCATAAATAACAGTGGGAAGGTGATAGTGTGCAGTTCAAGGTAGGATACTGCGCAGTTCAAGGTAGGACGTTGTTTATGCTGTAAGTGTGGGGAAAGGAGATGTCCATGTAGAGAAGGGAAAGCTGTAAGAAAGACCAAACCAAAAACAATGCTCTGAGAAATTAATGACATTGTTCCAGCAGTGGCACAGTGACTTCTCTTGTTCACTTCGGTGGGATCATGTTCTCCTTCAAGGTAAGACTTTGTCAGATGGTAAAACGAATTGTAAGCATACAGAAAAGAGAACCTGTTCTAGTGCTGCATACAGAGCTATGTCCAAAGGCCGTAGTTGAAGATAAAACGTTGACATATGATATTCCTTGTGTATGTGTCACACAGCATGTGCTAATGGGCTTCATTTTGATGTGAACCCAGATTGTAAGTAAGCCTAAAGTAATGACTGCTCTGATACAGATGCAGTACCAGAGAACAGGATGCTGATCCTCAAACGCGTGTGGTAAAATACCAAATGAATTTACTTTTTGTTTGTTTTTCACTGTCACTGGTGATGTTAGAGAGACACTATCCGAAACCTGAGGAAAGGAGTGATCAGTAAATCATCTGTTCTGAATTAAACATAATGTGACTTAGACTTGCATAATGGGAATGGAGCTGTCAAAAACATTCGTCATTGGCCTAAGTCTTTTCCAGGCTATGCTAGCAGTTTTACCATTGTTTGGAGTTCATTTAGTCCAGTACTGAACCCTTGACAACAGAGGTCACTTGTGTTTCCTGACTGTATTACGTGGGCATTCATGTCAGTATATGCTTAAAAGCCTCAGACACAGGGAATAGATGCTACTTCTTCCATGGAGACTTTCCAAATTAAAATGGAAATCTGGGTTTGTGGTTGTTGCCTGGAATAGATAAATAGTTGAGGAAATCCAGGGGTTTGAATGATCAACCTAGAAATGGGCAGAGGAAACTGTTCAGGGAGCTTTTTCTTCTGTTGTTCTAGAAAATACCATTATATAAGAACATTTACTAGGTACACTTGTAAATGCCTTACTCAGAAATGCTTCTTTGTGAAAAGTGAATTTGGATCACTTGCTTTGAGGAATAGAAATCTTGGCATACCACTATCTGGGACTTTCTGTCGTTACTTTATTGAAGATACTTTAGTTTTCCATGTGTTGAATAGTGTCTTTTTCATTATTATTGGGGACTGCTGCCAAACTTGATTTTTTTTTTTTATTTTTTTTTTTAGCAGTCTGTCACCTTTTGAAGAGTAGAATTTTATCTCACTGATGGCAGTGTAGATTGAGACTTGGTTAGTGAAAAGTGAATGGCACCCTTACAAAGTGAGCACATCTGAAATGAGAAATGAGCCCTCTTTTTCTGTGAGGGTATCTTGTTCTTCTGAAAGTATCACAACACTTTTGCTACCTGCAACACTGCTACTAATGCCACGGTTAAATACCACTAGATTTTAACTGTCCTCATTGTACATTAGATTGGATATAAGGAAGTTCTTTACTGTAAGGATGGTGAGGCACTGCAATGGGTTGCCCAGGGAAGTTGTGAATGCTCCGTCCCTGGCAATGCTCAAGGCCAGGCTGGACAGAGCCTTGGATGGCATGGTTTAGTGGGTGGTGTCCCTGCCCATGGCAAGGGGGTTGGAACTGGATGATCTTAAGGTCCTTTCCAACCCAAACTATTCTATGGTTCTATGATTCTTCAGTAATTCCATATCACCTGATTTTCTGTGAAGCTCTGATGAAAACTTGCAGCAAAGCTCAGAGTCAGAGGAATGAAAGAATTCCTAGAATGTTGCAAAAGAGCTGACTGAGTGGACACTATTCCTGCTGTTAATCTCATCGCCAGCAGCAGGAGCATGTTAATGTCAGTCTCTTGTTTCCTGAAGCATTTCTCAATGCGCAATCATGCAACAGTGAACCACTCGCGGAGTCGCTGCTTCATTAGCTCTGGTCAAGGCTCATGATTCCTGTCGGGTGTGGGAAGCTAGTGCCTGCCACAGTGAAGTACCAGCATTCCGTGCTTTTAACAGGGTTTTAATCTTATTCCTGTTCCATTGCACCAGACTAAGCCAGGTTGTTTCGTAAGTATTTAGTTTGTTTTACGGGTTGTTTGGGGTTTTTTTAACCCATTTGAAACATCAAATATAGAATCAACTAGATTGGAGAAGACTTTTAAGATTATCTAGGCCAACTTCTAAGTAGAAAAGCTTTTCCTTTCAGCCTCTAAAAATCTATATAAAATGAAAAATTGTAACAGTGGAATCATACTTCTCAGACTTTGTCAGTACTGAGAGAGATTTTACCTTTCTCATTGTTTCTTTCTTTAACTGATATTTCCAGACAAATCTGTTGTATTTTGTTCATCTTCAGAATTTCCTGTAACAAAAAACTCACATCAGTTCAACTGTGGACTAATGCGTAACTGTAAAAAAGGGAAGTAGAGTTCATAAAGAAAATCAATGCTATTTCAGATATCCCCTCTTTAAATCTGTTATGCTTAGACCAGGGAAACACAACTAACAAGGTGGTTTCTCCCAGCTCCAATCCTTTAAGGGCACATGGCATCCAGCAGTCCTTATTGCAAGCATTTGCAAACCCTAATGATCAAGAAGAAAACTTAAAAGTCACAGACTTCAGCCACTGTGGTTAATTGGTTTGTTTTTATTAGCCAGACCTTGATGTCAGTACAAGAACTGACATTTATTTTTATTTTTAAAATTCATACAAATGCCATATTAATTCCAAATGTTGAATATGCAGAGAATTATATTTTCCATTTCAAGTAAAATATTTTATTAAGATGATAAATTGATTTGTCATCTCTTTGCTCTTTTACTCTAGTTACTGTTAAAGCAGAAATTGGTGCAAAATGTTTGACTGAAATAAAAATCCTTGCTTTTTTCAACCCAATTAAGTGCAAAAACCAAAAGCTAAACAAATTCCCAGACTTCCTCTTTCCTGATTTGGAAGGTTCTCTCTGTATTTGCTTCAGTGAGAAAAACAATATAATGAGTAGTAAAGACATATGGGGTAAAAACATGCAAAAAAAAACCCCAACCAACGCAAATCCCCAAATCAACTTAACTTTATGCTATTCAGACCAAAATGTGTCAAAATGAAATGTTTTTTTGAGGTAAAAAATAAAAGTCAAAATTATTATCTGTATTTAAAAAAATAGTAAAAAACCCCAGTCTGCTTTAGAGTCATCTTTTTAAAGAGTATGGACTTGCAGAGTAATAATAGTGATAGCTGTCCCCTGTGTGGCTGTGATGGATTTAGGTTTCTAGTCCATTAAGTTTCACAGCTCATGCGACACTATCTGCCGATAGCATCTTACTGGAAGCAAGGATTCGTGCCACGCTATACAAGCCGCAAGAGCTTGTGTTTAAAAAGAGTCATCTGTGTTTAAATGTTACTAATGTAGGTGGCCTTTATTCCTGTGAAACAAAGAATATGTGCACATGCAGGTTTGCTCAAGTGAGTAGCCTGTGTAGGTCGATGGCAGGTGCTGGCGAAGTTGAATTGAAACCCTGGAAGATTGTAGGAGTGAGTTGTGACAGTGCCCAGCGTGATGCTGCAGCCTCAAGTTTGTGATGCATTCTTAGAGAAAGTGACTTTAAAATTACACCTTTTTCTTCTTATCTGTATTTGTTATGGACAATGATTTAGGTCTGTAGCTAAAAAGAGAATTGTTTTGAGAATAGCTACTTTAAAAAGGAAAAAAACCTGGAGGAACAATTCCCATGTGCCTCTCAGTGAAGGCTGTGATTGGAATACTGTTGGGGCATGATAGTGTTGCAGTCAGTGCAGCACTTAAAATTACAAACTTAACATTATTTTCTCTGCTCAATAAATGCTGTGAGGAGTTAAAAGAACAGTTTATAAGGCAGAATTTGGTAGCTGTGGGCTTTCACAGAAATACTGTTTATGCTTTAAAGGGAGTCTGTTGTTGAACAAAAATATTTTGTTTCAGTGGACAAAGTTTTACAATCTAATAATAAAAAAGAGCTGTAGGGCAAGGTTAACAACAGAGTGGGATTCTGGAGTATCCCGAGACAACTGTATTCCTCAGGAACATAAATTACTGTGTCTGGGATATTTTTCTGAGCACACAAACCAGGCATTTCAAGCATTGTTGTGAAACTTCCCCTGAGGTGTGGATGCATCATAGTTGAGACCAGCCCTCATTATTGATCAAAGAAAATTGTGCTCTCCCCAATAGAAAATATATATGAAATATGTAATACACACATATATTTTTGTATATATATGAGTATAAGAGAATTGTACCTATGTCATCTGGATAGCAAAGAAGTTTGTCAGTGTGTAGAAGTTCACAGCGTAGCTGGGTTTGTTTTGATGCTAAATGTAGTCAGTGCTTCATTTCTTGAGATTTTTCTGTGTTAGTGTTCTTCATCTTCATCCGTGTTGATGGGTCACTAGTCAAAATTTCTCCTAAAATATCTGTTTTAAATTATGGAAGAGCTGGAACGTGTCTTTTGAGCTAGAATGTTCCATTGTAGCCTCAAAAATAGAAAAGCTGAACAGTGAACTCAATGCAATGGAGGACACAGATGACTTTTTAATGCAGTTGGATTAGATGTATCCCCTTAAAAAAACACAGGCCTTATTTTTGTATTTTGGAATCAGTGTGCTAGGTCACAAAGTAGGCTTTCTCTGCTCCTACATTTTATATACCATAGTCATCCATACGTCTAATCAGGCGGGTGTTTCTCCCTCAGGATAAACTTTGGCATCTTTTTAGTTGCTCCAGGAAAAGTTTGGCTCCTTAAAAATCTTCTTATTTTGGCTGTGCTTTGGTTTCCACTGGTCTCTGTTATCATAGCCCCATCAAAGGCTGCCTTCCTGGCTCCTAGCTGCCCTGACATTCCTTCTTGGTTGTGCTTTATGCTGAAACTTCAGGAAAATAGTGCGCTAGTGCTTTTGAAGTATGCTCATGCCACTTTTGTGTAACTAGTTTCAAAGATCTCAGCCTTCATCAAATTTGAAGGCATTTGGGCAACTCAGTCCCTTGGATTCTGTAGTGATTGCCAGGTAAAACTTCAGTGGCTTGATCGCTGTCAAGCTTCCAGCTCTTTTATCCCAGTGTAGGCAGGATGTTCTGGCACACCATCATAAATGTGATCTCAAATTATGACTTCATGTAAAAATCACAATGTTTGAGAGGTAGTCAAGATCAGAAGATACAAGGGAGCGCCACTGGTGGGTTTTTTTTCTTCTCATTTGCTGCATGGTTGATGTTCCTGTATTAGTGTCATTTCAGTTGAGTTGCTTGAGGCTGCTTTCCTCATCTTCCTATGAAAACAGACTGGGAGCTGTGCTTTTTCAGCCTGGAGAAGAAAAGGCTCTAAAGAAACCTTAGAGCAGCTCCAGTGCCTAAAGGGGTTACAAGAAACCTGGAGAGGGGCTTTGGACAAGGGCCTGTAGGGACAGGCCAAGGGGAATGGCTTTAACCTGCCTGAGGGGAGACTGAGATGAGCTCTTAGGCAGAAGCTCTTCCCTGTGAGGGTGCTGAGGCGCTGGCACAGGGTGCCCAGAGAAGCTGTGGCTGCCCCATCCCTGGCAGTGTTCAGGGCCAGGTTGCCTGGGGCTTGAAGCAGCACAGTCTAGTGGATGCGCTTTAAGGTCTTTTCCAATCCAAACCATTCCAGGGTTCTACAATCAATATAATATTTTCAATTATAAATAAGTCCTTTCCATGTTGTGTTATAAAGTCAGTCCTGCTCCACAACCTTTCTTTGTAGCAGTGTGACAGCTCTAAAAATACTTATTTCAGGAAAGCACTCAATTGTGGCAGGTAATCATGCTGTGTTTAAGAAGGTGCAGTGTTGGGGCACTCCTTTAAAAGCTGAGTTTTTAGGACAAAATACATGCAGAGGATTGTGAGGGTTATGTTATTATTTTGCATAGCCAACTTGGAACAGAATAGATAATTAAAACCAATGCAAATGTGCACATGAAGTCTGTTAAAAAATCTCATGTGATGGAGAGCAGAAGATGTAAAATACACATCGGAGTTGGAATTTTCTAGGTGTACAGGAAAGTTTAAATAAGACTGAATTGCGCACAACAAATAGGAAGACAGTTGTTCAGTAACAGCTAGTTTTGACACTGGAGACACTTAACAATTTTCCTTTACTTATGAAAGGGAAAGGTATCTATGAAAATTATTTGAAGTAATTGGAATAGTGCTGTAGTCCAGAAAGATTTGAGATACAGGGGAGAGATGCATTTTTAGCTCGTAAAACAGAAGGTGCTGAAAGTGGTTGAAATTGCAATAAGCCCTGTGACTAATCCAAGTTTCGAGAACCATTTTTTTATTTATTTATAAACAGTAAAAAATTCTTCGATTATAAGAGATCAGATTCTGATAGCAAAGATGGAAGAGCTTCAGATGCTTTCTAAAGCAGTAAAATTTGTCCATCAAAGGAAGACCACTCGGTCCCGTTGTGCCAGCTATGGGTATACTTCTGCTGCTGTTGGCATGAGGAAGAGCACATAATACTACAGGAGGCAAGACCTGGAGCCACAAACTGCAGGAATCATGGAGCTGGAGTCCAGCAGAAATATGTTTAAATATTTTATTTTGTTTAGTGGAGCAGCTCTGCCTCTTCATGAGGACAGGAGGGTCATAACAACAGCCTATAAAAAAGCATAGTTATATTTTTATTTACATTTTAACCTTTTTTGAAAGAGACAGTTTTCTCAGACTATCGTTTGAGTTCAGTTCAACACCAGAGATGCTGTGCTGTAAATTACAGCATGGTTTTGATAGCATGGAAGAGTGGTGGCCAATGGACAGCCCAGGGGGACAATTTGGCCTGCCAGAAGTATTTATTGACTGGATGCATGGTTGTTGCAGCAGTCTTGTCTGTATTCATAGGCTAGAAAAATCACTTTGGAGTCTCAGCAGCACAGTCACTACATTTGAATGTGTAGTCAGCTGGGAGGAAAGGCAATACCTAATGTGCTGGAGTTAGTCTGGCTTGTGGTCAGTGGAGCTTTAGTACTGGAAGGGGCCCCGTGGAGAAGGCAGAAGGTGGCATGTGGCTTGAAGCAAAGATATTCAGGTTGTGGATCAGTCTGTGCACTGGGAAAGGACTGGGAGCAGAAGAGGGGAGGGCAATGACTGGAGGTAGGGTGAACCTGGGGCAGAAGGAAGAGTGATGGCAGAAGAGGAATGAAGGAGCACTGCTGTTTGGGGTTTCTCAGCATGTGGCTTGTGTTGGGTTGGACAGTTCTTAGGCTAGTAGGTGCAGGAGGAGAGGAGTGGGAACTGTTCGAGTGTCTGAAGTAGTGCCTTTCAGAAGAAGTAGTACAGATGAATTTAAAAAGAGAGACGAGAAAGAGACCTCGAAGTAGAGTGTCAGATCTGTGTAATGTCAGTGTAGGTGTAGCTATCACTGCTGTGCTGTCCTAGATAGACTAGGAGGTGCAGAGGAGATTCCTGTGTTTGAAACAGTCTGAATCATCAGCCTAAGGATGCTGATGGGTAAAGATAACTTATGGACTTGATTGTAAATCCACAAATCCTGCACCCCAGCCCCAAAACAACCAAAACATAGGAAGCCCCAGGACGGTGACAGTACCAAAATGACTTCAACTTTCTGACTTCATGCACTTTTACCTCTGTGTTACCAGCATTAAAGCTCAGGGACTGGTATGTGTAGTTCCTAAAAAAATGATAATGCACCAGTGCAGTGAAAAGAAGAGGAGGTTTTGGCTTTAATACGGGGATGTGAAAAGTTCTTCTGATTTGTCTTTGCGACGCCAGCTGACCATCAGCCATTCACTGGTATTGCCAAATAGAGCAAATGGGTGATAATCCCACTAGAATATTGAGATTGCTGTTTTGACTGCAAATATAGATCAGCCAATGAAACACAAAACTATTAGACATTTTATGTTTGCAGACATTGTTTCTGGAGCTTTTGCCAAAGCACAGTGGGACAAAGACCAGAGTTAAATTTAGTACATGTCAACCTGATCAAAACCAAATCTACACAAACAAAGCTTGTCCGGTTTCAGACACAGTGTGGCCTGCATTTGCCAGAGCTACCACTGAGGATGGGATCTTGCGGAAAATAGTTAAAAATTCTTACAGCAGAAGGCTTGAGGCAGCAAAACTCCATTGTCAGTGTGTGAATTCGGTAGGCCTGGTAATGACAAGAGGAGATCGTATTTAAGGGAGCAAACTGGTGTTTTCATTTTGCTCAAAACAAGTGTTTAAAAAGATACGCTGTGGCTGTTCATTCTTTTCTATTTGTTTTAATCCAGAAGTTTTCAGTAGCCTTTAAAAACCTTGCAAACCAATCTGTGTTGGATACTGTTAAATTGCAGAATTTAACAGCATTGAGTATCAGTGAAGTATTGAGTGTCACCTTTTGACTTTTTGTCCAGCAGAAGAATGCAAACAAGTATTCCTAAACTGCATGGAAAGTGGTGTCTGAAAGACTTGGGCCGAAAGGTCTGATGAGACTAACATTAATAATGTTTTCGGGTTTGCCTTATGAAAATTACACTGTGCGGGTCTGCAGTGGGAGAGAATGGTTAAAAGGGGCAGGGATGGCTCTCTAGCTTATTCTGTGTGAGTTGGCCCAGCTAGACAACTAGCACGCAGTACAGTAGCAGAAGATATATATGCAGATTCCAGGAGGAAAGAAGGTGCCAGTAGACATTTCGAGCAGGAAGGGGCTATAGGAAGAAATCATGAATGCCAAGGTCAGGAACATGTGAGCAAGCCCTATCGCCTTGGTAGTACAGTACTTTGGGGGAGCCCGGAAGGTTCCAGCAGTGGTACAGATATCATTTTCCTAACTGAACCACAGGATTTCCTAATAACCACAAGGTTGACTGTAAATATTTCATGTTATGTTAATCTTGGTCTTTAAATCTTTTAGTGTGTTTCTAAAGTTTGACTTGGAAGGGGGATGTGATGTTAGGGACTTGTAAGAGCTGAGCTACCCTGGTCCGGAGTCTGGGCAAGGTGGTGTGAAATACTTGCTGCCTGTACACAGCTAGTTGGAGCAAAAGGCCTGGTGAAACCATGTTTCAGCAAGTGTTTCAGCACACATCCACCACACAGGACCAGATTGTTCTAGCCCTTAATTTTTCCTCTTGAGCTGATCTTTTAATTTAGGAGAAATACACTATTCCAGGTGTGCAGAACAACCTGTGTTATCTTGTCACCTTTTCACTTTGAGTGCTGCCTGTCTGTGTATCATCAGCAGGAGAAGATGATAAATATTGAGTTCTTGCAGCTTTCATCTCTTCCTTTTGAAGAGGTGAATCTGTTGTTAAATGTTTTCACTTTTTTTGTGTCAATTAATACTATGAGGCTGTTCTTAGAATAACATCAGACAGCTTTTATCTTTTGGATCTATAGGGTAGTGGTGTGTATCAGTGTTTACTCAGAATTGTCTTCACAACAGTCTGTGTGTTATCTCTAAAACAGATTTTGTTCATTAAGCCTTTTGCCTTTTTCAGCCACAGAACTGATCAGAACATGAAGTATTTCACAACAGAGTAAACAAAGGCAAGCTTACGGTCACAAGTATCGGACATGTTCTCCCGGGCAGGCTGGGAAGCATCGGCTTCACGTTCTTGTCATTGCTGTGGCTTTTAATTCCCATTGCTTGCAGGCTTATTGGAGCAGGCAGGGTGAAGATGGAAGATACCATAAATTTCTCAGCGTTTAAACTTGGGGATTGTGAATCATTTCTTTCTTGGAATAACTTTAATAGAAAACTACAATCCAACCTGATGAGAAAAACGTGCAAAACCTTTTTTTTCCCTTTTCAGATGTTGGTTTGTTTGTTTTTTGGTTTTTTTGTTGTTTTTTTTCCCCCAAAAACTATTTTTATCATGAATGCATGAGCACTTTGAGAAATGTAAGAAACTCATGAGTTGTAACACAGAATTAGAGCACTATAAAGAAGTATTTTGTTAGGAGTGGGTTTTTAAGAAGCAGTAGTGTTCCAGCCAATTAGAAAAGAAAATTATTTGTGTCTGGGATAGTTTGCTTTAGATTTTAAGCAATTTCTGCAGCTTATGGAGGGTTAGAAATTGGTTGGATTTTCTTCTGAAGTGGTGTAACATCACTTCTAATTTATTTTACAGCCCCATCAGGTGTCAGAAGCATAAAAGAGCTTTTATCTTGGAGAGGCAATGCCAAACGTATATAAAAGTTTTCAGTCATTCCTTGATTTTACAAGAAGCAGTAGATTATATTCACTTGAATCTTATTCAGTTACTGTGTCATTCTTTGGATGTTTTATCTTGATGATTTCAAAATACTGAACAAGGGAAAACCAACCAGCAGCTCAGTGAAGATCAATTTAGTGAATCCCATTCCTAAAGGAAATATTGACATACTTTGTTGGTTTAGGACTTGAATTTATAGTTCTTGGGGATGTAGTCCATTCCTTAATGTCATGTAATCTATTTAGTGCTGGACAGAAAGCCAGAGCTACTACTTCTCAAATGGTGTGCCTGCCATTTCTAAGTGTAACTCTTGAAAAAGTGCCTTTGCTATTGCTATGGAGGAATTTATGAAAAGTGTGAGACTATTGCTGCGTTATGAAGCTTCTTAATATGTAGTGGTTTATTGTCATAACAACTGTGTCCAAAAAGCTCACACACTAAACATGACATCATGCAACATTTAGTCCCATCGTAGAGTGAGGGTTCTCATTAATCTGCACTCTTTGCATAGCCAGAGTTTGGAAGCTTCCCTTCGTGTATCCCCCCGTGGTGTGAGTGTGAAAAGGGTTAACAAAGACATACCTTGAATCTACCTAATGATTCTGAAATTGTTGTCTTATAAATGATTGTGTTCTTAATAGAACTTGAATTAATTTTGCTATTCATTCTAACAAGTCAAAGGAATGGGAGCAGAACCCTTCATTTCTAATAACTTGATATTAAAAACATTTCTAACCTCATGTAACCAGCACTAATGCTGCTCTACCCTGCATCTCTGGGCTTCATTTGTACTTCTAATGCTGAATTGACAGATTAACAGCTAATAATCAGGAAATTGTTCATCTGAATGTTGCTTCTTTTTGAATGCATTTTTTATCATCTCTTTAAGTGTCCAGGACCACTTTTTAACTCCACAGGATTATCCATTGGTTTTGATGTGGTAGTGAAAAGGCAGTTTGGGATTATCCAGCGCCAGTTTAGTCTGGCCCAAGGAAGCACGTCTGTGATTATAGTCACTTGTGCTGTTCTTGTGGCCGTCACCCATGGGATGCAGCTCTCATGTTTAGCATCTCAGGTTGCCCGATACAAAACCCACTGTGGCCATGGAACTTGGCAGAAGTGAACCTTGAAATGTGCCTTCCCTGCATCATTACACTTTTAGGGCACCTTGTGCTGTTTAGGAAAGGTTGGAAAATATTTTATGTAGTAATTAATGAAGACCAAAGAAAGTGGAGCAGGAATTCCACTTGATTTGCAGATTTACAAGGAGTTTCCACATGATCTTCCACTCTACAGCAACAGGCACTTGAGAGGCGAAATCTCATCTTTACTGATGAGACTTGATTAAATGTCAGTTGGAAAACTTTTGTATTTATCCATTGAGGAAGTAGCTTTTAAAAACTTCCATGAAGGAATTTAGGTAAGTATTTTCTTAAATTAAAATGTTTACAGGGCCAAGCTCTAGTTGTTATAACATCTTTGACTTCTGTAGGTGCTCTGCTTCTTATGTAACCTCCTTTAAGATATTTAGCAATTAGGCTATACTGATAAAGCTCTGTGCTCTTATCTCGCTTCTTCTCTGTAGCTTAGAGGAAATAATTTGTGCATTATACTGGGGATAAGAGCTAGAAAGTGTGAAATCTGATCCCAGTTCTGCCACTTGGTGACCTGTAGGAAATTGGTTCACCACATTGTTTCAGTTTTCTTGCCTGTGTGATAGGTAAATGCTAGACTCATCTGTCTTACAAGGTGTTCTGCAGCTGTTTAAGTATTTTAAACAATACCAAACCATTAATAAGCTCCTCTATGTGTAATTTTTTATTGAAGTAAAATAAAAATTAGGTTATCTGGAGCTTACAATAATTGTGAATTTCAGATTAACTTTGAAATCTTCCTGCTTGAAATCAGTGCATCCCACTTGCTTGGAAAGATTTTTCTATTCCATTATTCATTACAGGGGCCTTAAAATTATACTCCAGTGACAAAGCCTCTATTTATTTACTTCTGGCTGACCTATAATGTTTCTTTGATGACAGTGTCTGTGATCCAGCTGGGTTTGCTGAATGGTTGAATAAACAAAGACAGATAGTAAAATGTGGGAAAGAAAAGGCTATTTTTATTATATTAGAGAATCTGTCCAGCCAAATCCATGTCTGATTCTAAATGTCGTATCTGTAACACTACACTTCAGTCAAGCGTCCTTGTGGTCTCCATCATATCTCTGGAATTTTATCATTATTGGATTTCAAGGTTATGAGAAGTCTAAGATCACAAAGTTCAGAATGGAGGTGATTCATGGGGAAAAAAAGGCAATCAGTTTGTTAGCCAGCCTCTTCCTTCCTGAAGTATATAAGTTAAATATATGGAAGTAAGAGGATTAATCTAATCTTGTTGTTTTCTCCCTTACTATTTTTTTCACTGTTTTCTCCTTTACCGCCCATTTATGTTGTATTGTAACAGCTTAAAAATCAACTTAATTTTCAGTTGATAATGCTGCCTAGAGGCAAAGAACTCCAGGTAGTAGAATAAACAGAAATCTCTTGTTTTGACTAAAATCAAAAGGGTATTTCACTAGACAGCATCATGATCTGCATTTCTGTCTATTGTTTAAAAAGAAGAGCCTAAACCAGTTGCTGGTTACCATGCAAGGTGTCAGGGGGCAAAGTCTGGCCATGATTCAAGTTTCACTGTAAATTCAAGGGAATTTTATGTGAGACTTAAAACCAAGTGGCAAATAACTTTCTTGCATGTATTTTAGTTTCTACTTTACAAATAGTAGGTAGTGATGGACAGAACATGCTAATACTGTAGTTCTGACATCTCAGTTCTTAGAGCCTTAGAATGCAGCTCATGGCAACTTCAAACTCACACTAGAGATGCTGGCGGAGAAGGAGACCCAGCAACCCCCATCATCCTATGGGTGTAGTAGCAGCTTGGGCCAATAAAAACCATTACTTCCACTGTAAAACCCAGTGACACAGCTCAAGAGTTCCAGCATGAATATTGTCAAAATATTTTAACAGGAAAAATAGTTGGTTTCACAATTTTTCTTTTGGTGGTCATTACGTGTCTGAACAAGAAGCCATTTTTAGTATGTATAAAATAACCAGATGTTCTCTAGCTTTTCACTACAGCTCCTGTGCTATCAATAGAGGGCTTATTTCTACCACATGAAACAATTAAAGTACCCGACAAATGCTCTGCAGGAGCATTCAACAATCATAATCATCATGTTTGTCTTGGGTTAGGAGATTTAAAGGATTTATTTAGAATCCTTTCTGTTTATCTGTTTCCAGAATGTAAAAAATGGCCTTTCACATATAATATGCTAAGCTTGGTGGCTTCAGTGGAATTTTCCGTGGTTCATACTTTCTGCAGTAATAAATAAAATGTAATAAGAATAAATTATAAATATTTATAAGACAATTTTTGTCTTTTATTAGGTTCTTATGATTTAGAATTTAATATCCCAGCCAAAGCTTCAGTCAGAGCTCTTTAACATCAAAATGACTGCCCAGAGTTTTACAGTTGAAGACTGATCTAGTTGACTGCAAAAAACCCACTCACCTGTATCAATGCCAAGGAAAGCATCCACTGAGATAGACCAAACAAAATCAGCAAACCTTAGACATCCCTATTGGGGTTAGGAAGTTCATATGGCCCAAGCAGATTCCAGCTCTCATCCTTGTGCCCCTGTCTCTCTATTAATCACTGTTTTGGATTTGGTTGTGTGCCAGGTGTACCAGATAATGGGTTTTGTGAAGTATTAAAAGGAAAAGAAAAAAGGATTCTTTAGGTTCTATAAGAGTTGCTTTTCATAAACTAGTAACTTTCTATGCTTAAATTTGTATCACAGAAAATCCGAGACAACTTACTTTTAACAAATATTTTCTGAATGTTTTGTTTGAAAATTTTGGACTTAATTTATGTGGAAAAGAATGCGGTTGATGGTGCTAGAAAAGAAATAAACATAGTTGTCTTTCAGTTTCTGCGGTGTATTTAGTCCCTCTATAGTTTGTGCCCAGACATGAGACTGAAATATCTCTTTAATTTGACTTATGCTGATATACAACAGTTTTGTTTTTCATTTCCCTTGTAAAACATACTGTTCTCATGAAAATCCACCCATATGTACATTCGTCTGTGGTTGTTCGTATGCCCCAGAGTCTTGAAGTGGGAGCTGTGTTTTGTATCGGTTCTATTGCTTCATGTGCCTCACACTGAGGGCTCAAAGGGTAATGTCTGCTTCTTTTCATCCCTCATGTGAAGATGCAGCACACAGAGTGATGCAGTTTGCATTGCTTTTTAATTTAGTTACTTTTATGTATCAGGGCAATGAAATAAGGGTTTTCAATTGTCACTGACAACCTCTAAGATTCTTCTGAAGCCATTGGGAAAAAAATTTCTTGTGCCTGCAACAGCTCCCTCATTGTCATGTGGATTCAGAATGCAACTTTGACCATTAAAAAGCCAAGCAATACATAAAAGGCTATGAGTACTTTTACTCATCTGGAGAGAGCCCTGAATTCTGGGAAGGCTTGTATCTGCAGATATCTCACTTGACAAACTTGCAGTGACAAGATGGTGGTCTAGCAAATCTCTCTCTTGACCAAGTCGATGATGCTAACTTCAAGCCCAGATGCCAAGGACATCTCCAGAAGACTCTGAGAAAGCCAAGAACTCCTAGGTGGCTCACCTGCATGCAGTTCTTCAGTATTAAACCAAGAAATGCTGTTCAATGAGATAAAACACTGAGTGTGCTCAAGAGGTAGATGTGCTTTTTCTTCCACCTGCATAGTCCTCTTCCTTGTACTAAATTTTGGCAGGGTTGCAGTGAGATAGCAGCAAAATGTTGAATGAGGAAAGTGATGTGTAGAAGACTTCAAATCTCATCTGCTTTCTCCCATGCTTTACTGAAATCTCAACATATTTGGGAAAGTTTCCCAATCAGGTCTGCTGCCCTCATCGTTTGTTACTACAGATGTTATAATGTGTTTGTTGGCACCTGCTTCTTTGTTGGTGTATGTCTTCTAATAATGTTTAGGTCATTGCATGGATCCTTGCGTTTCTTTGCAGTTGTTTTGCAAGACAAAGCTAATTTACCCCTAAGGGAGACACTTGGATAAAGCTACACTTGTAGTGTGTTCTGCCACTTGGGATTATGTTGGCCTTAGATCTTAGTAAGAGTTGTAATGACGAAATGGGATTGTAAAACATGAGAGCAATTCAATGACAGTGTCTGTTCCAAGACTGTTAGCTGTCCTCAGCAGCTTGTGCTTGGTGACTGTCCCAATGCAAGCCCAAGATTCTGAATGTGCAGCTGTACAGAGAAGTATTCAGATATCTTTACGTTCTCTTTTTTCTCCCTTAACATGTTGGAGGAAGCAGGAGCTGTTCTGCATACCCCAGAGCTGTCAGAGTTCCAAGATGTTCTGCAGGAGCAAAGTATGGGTAGATCACATTTATCCTCTTGACTTTGACTGAAGGACTCGGTCCTTGCAGCTCTTCTCTTGAACAAGTTGATTACACTAGCTTCAAACCCAGAAGACTGGATTAATTAGGTAATAGGCATATGATTGTGTGCCAGTGGTTTAAGGTCAATAATGGCCAAGCTCTTTGTTAAGATATGTAGCAGACTTGCAAGCAGCTCATTTTCTTTACAGGCAAATTATTCCCTGATGGTGGGGAGGAGCTGTTTTGCTGTTGTTATTAGGTCAATTTGCTTGTTGGCCGGTATGTGTTCACTGTGGCGGTCACATCGCGGCCAGGCCGTCTGCTTGTATCAAGCTCTTCCAGCAAAAAACAAGCGCTGTGAACCTCATGGTGGTGCCCAGCTCTAGGGCTGCCGCAGTGTGATTTTTAACTGAGAGGGTCTTCAGGTGACCCCTGTTGGCAAGGCTGTGTATGGTCTGGTGAACTTGTTTAGTGACTTTCTAAAGTGATCACTTAATTAACAGTGGGCTTTTCCTCATAGCAGCCTTCTAGCATCTGAAGGGGGCTGCAAGGGTTATGGAGAGGGACTCATAAGGGACTGTAGCAACAGGACAATGGCTAATGGGTTAAAACTTGCATAGGAGAGATTCGGGTTAGATATAAGGAAGAAGTTCTTTCCTCTGAGGTGCTGGCACAGGTTGCCCGAAGAAGCTGTGGCTGCCCTATCCCTGGCAGTGTTCAAGGCCAGGTTGGATGGGCTTGGAGCAACCTGATCTAGTCCATATTCCATAGTCTGTTCTCATCAGAAGCTGGCTTACCTGAGGATTTGGGGAGTGATGAAGCCTCGCACCCCCATGACATTGTGTATGTGGAGCAGTAGCCCCTGCGTGTAGCCCAGGGGTCTGTAAGGTGCAATTCATTGAAGATCCCCTATTGCAGGGAAGAGTCTCATGTTTCAGGCGTATCCTGGCATGAGGTATCACTGGTGTTTAGTGCATAATGAAATACAGAATCTAAGAAAAAGTTGATTTTTGCATGTTAATAAGCCATCTTTTTTTTTTGGGGGGGGGGGAACCCTACAGCCTAAGTGGACAAAGGGAACACTTGGTAATACCTTTATTAAATCTGCTTTTTCAAAGCTTGAACACATGCCTGCCAAAGAAGACAACAGGTTGGATGCTTTATTTTCTTAAGAAGTGGTAGAATAACAAATGTTTTTCCGATCCGTTAAATAATTTATTCTCTGGGCAGCATTCTTCATTCATAACATGCATTTCTGATTTTGAAGAATGATTGAAAACTGTCCAGAAGATAATGGATTGAAGGAAATACTGCAAAAATACCCTACTAAATATATGCTTTCTGTCAGTATTTCACTATTTATTAATATCCTGTATAAAAGTTTTTAAACCCATATGGGTGGAGGTAGGATTGTACTATATTGGTAAAATATACATAAAAATACTCTTTAATTTTCTACAGTGTTTCTACTGCTATGTCTAGGCTGAAGGATTTAAAAAAAATCTGATTTTTTTGATGTTAAACATATATGTAAGAAAATACTTCTCTTTATTATTTTCTGCAGATTTTACAGGTAAAGGGGGAAATTCCTTTCATTGACTGTCTCGGTGATTTTACCTGATATTGATGTTTGTAGGATATACAGGTTATGGGGTTTTGAAAAAGTATTATTGCATGGTTTTGTAAGAGTTCATAATCTATAGGAAGAATTAGATAAGGGTATTTTTTTTATTGAACTTCAAGATGAAAGTTTTCTAAACTTTCATCCATTTAGAGAATGATTAGAAATTCACACTTTCTCCTATACCTGCTTGGCAAGGAGAGCCCTGTTAATTTAAGAGAAACTTTGCATGCTAAATGTTTGAGTATATAATGCCTTTTTTTTTTCTCTGAGCTGCATTTCCAGCTGTGTCTGCTTTATTTCAGATGACAATGTTTAACTTTTCAGCAAAGTAGTAAGAAATATGTATTTGGAATGAGCATCCTGACAATTCTAGCTAGCAGATAGTGAATTGCCATAAAGAGAGTGCTCATGTTTCAGGAGGAATGTTAAAGATGAGCCGTTTGCAAGGAATTCATGCTGACACTTAGTTTAGATTCTTCATCGCTCCTTGAGATAGTGAAGAGAGTGAAATTGGTAAGAAATTCCATCCTTTCCTAATATGTAATAATTGTCTTTTAGTCTCTTGGTTTTCCCAATTGTATTTTGTTGAGGGTGCAAGAAATTCATCTGGCAGGCTGTAATATCTATATTTGCAGGTTTGACTTAAGTTTCAGTATTGACCAAAATTAATAAATACTATTGATAGTCATTTTGGCTGCCATCATCCGTTCACTGAAGATATGCAGTGCTCTGTAATACCAATTTCAGTAGCTTTTTCACATGCAACTTTCCGTTACAGCCTTTAAATGATGTTTGCAATTCTATGATTAAGTCTTTCATTAAAAAAAAAAAAAAACAAACACAAAACCCAAACAAAAAGAAAACCAAACCAAAACCATCTTCCTGCTGCTCAGATTTAGTTTGGAATTTTTCTTAATTTGCAACAGCATTGAAGAACAGTGGACTGTTGTGGAAGCTTTTTCTATTAGTTTCAAATATGGCTTCGTTTAAAGAATATTCCACTCTTTTTGTCTAAATAACTTTTTTTTTTTCCCCTTAGCACTCTTGTTCTCTTTATCCTCAGCTCACCCTGCCATGCTTAGGTGCTACACCAGCAGTTTCTAATGCTGTTTGTGTAGCAAGGGGACTTCAGCAGCATGTCAGCTCCAGCTAAAGAGCGCAAGAGATGTGCTTGAGTGTGCATTGTGCGGCTCTGTGCGGTCAGAGTTAATCTTTGATAACTGGAACTGATGTTATTTGATACATAAGATGTGTGCTGCAAGAGCTGAAATAACTGTCAGTTTGCATTTGGAAGGTACTTAAAATGCTGCAAAGCGCAAAGCTGAAGAGCGGCTCATAGTGCTAACTAAATCAGTAAAGTGTGAGGAGATTCTCATTCAGTGCCACAGGGCTGCAAATGCAGCCCTCTGGTGCCTATTTGTCTTGGTAATGTTTAAACTTTCCATCCTCTCTTCCACATGAAAGAACTTTTAGTTCTGATATATTTTACTACTTCCCTGGGCCACTTTCTCTGTTTTCTTCTTGGTTTGTTTCTAAGAGAGAGAAGCTAAATTGAATGCATACTTAAAGACATAGCACTAAATATTATTTTACAAAATGACATAATGTTTTCAATTTCCTTGTTTCTCATGCCTTTCACATCTGTTCGGCTTGTACAGCCTCTGTTGAACTGCGTTTCTTTTTCATGAATGTGCATAGTTAATTTGTAAGTCTACGCAGCATTGATTTGTACTTATGGGGATAAATTTCATCTCCCGTTACGCTGCTTTTATGTGCTGCTGAGAAGGTTTGGATTCTCTTGCAGAAGGTTCTGCTGTACGTTATTCTACTGTCATCAGAATGGTTTGCTATATCCCAGGATGTGCACACTGCACTGTCATCCACTTTTCTGAATGTTAAGGTTAAAAATAATTCCTGACAATTTAGTAATCCCGTACTGTTTTTTATAATAAAAAGAAATTGATACAGAGTTCTTGGCTAAAGATTTGCCCTTTCACAGGTAAGCTGATTAGCTACCGTTCTCAACAGAAGTTGTATTTATACTGTTATTAAGGTACATTTGTAAATAAAAGCACCCCGTAAGCAGTGTATTTTGAGTAAAACTATTGTGAACAACTTGAACATATTCTTGTTTTCATTAGTAAATATGACTACAGCTGAAACAGGGACTGTTTCCCCTTTTAAGCTGTTTACACACACTGTCTGTTACTGCTAAGTTGTGTGTAAGTTCTAAATTTCTGGAATTTCCCCCTTTTTTGGGGGGGTAGTCATTCAAAACATGAGGAATTAAAAATTAATTTAATTTTGTGAAATCAGTTGAGGGGAATTAGGTACATCTGCTTAGATAGTTAAGTCTTTCTAAATTGTGTTAAGTGCTCTTAAACAAGAAAAACTGAAGGTCCAGCTGCTTCAGGCAGGACGTGGAAGGTAAAGCTGTGTGGTTTTGAGGAGACGCTTGAAGTCTCTGCAGATTTGGGTGGTAATGTTTTTGTGCCACAGCTTAATTTACCAGCAGCACATAGCAGCTTTGTGCTCGGATCTTCATTTTATTCAAAATGTGTTATTGTGGACCTCAGGCAGACAATAAGAGGCTTGTGAGCAAGCCTGTGGGTAGCCAAACTCACAAACTGGGGGTAGATTTTGACCGAAAGAGAGCTCAGACTGTAAACGTCCCTCCTTCTATCTTCACATACACAAGAAAGGAAAAAGAAGTCATTGTTTGAAATGAGGAGATGCTTGTTCTGCCTGTTGTTGGGTATTTTTGTAGCACTGGCTGGGAGATCTTGGAGGAAGGACAAGAATTGTTTTTCTGTCATTTACCTCTGTAGTTAGAAATAGGTTATGGACACATTTTCAATTATATATGGATAGTAGTGGGTGCATTATGTACAGATGATGTACGCGTTAACAACTGAAGATGAGTGCAAAGTAAAGTTGTATCTAATTATTCCTACACCCACTAAAGCAGAAATAAAAATAGACACCAATGTGCCTAATACAGTTTATATAAAACATAGTGTTGAAACAAAATTTAGCTGAACTTGGAGGGTTTGTTGATACAGAACTAAATCCCCTCAAAATACTTTGTATTGTTAGTTCAAAACAATGAGCCTGCTAGAAAGTTATATATCTATATCTAGCCTCTGCACCAGCCGTTCTTTTGGGTGCAGGGCTGTTTTTCACCCAGGGGGTGAGTCTGTAAACCACTGGCATGCCATTGCTTCTCCCTTCCTTTGCCCCATGGGCCTTTACTTCTGCACTCTGACACTGTATGGACTGCAAGAGCTAATAGGGACTTTACGTTTTCTAACTTAAGAATCTGGTCAGTAGATACCAAGAAGGTTTAGTCAGTATCTTTAACCCATCCTTGTTTCCTTAAGAACAACGCTTGGGTCATTCCTGCTTGCTGAGCCCTACAGTGCTATTGAGCTCTGACAAGAAGGTAGGATACAGGGAGTTAAAGGTTCCCTGTGGCTGGAGCTCCATCCTGCGAGTCCTTCTCATTTAAGATTTTACATTTTCAACACAAAAGACAGTTTCCACTCAGATGAAGTTACCAATTAAGTCCCTGTTGAACTGAAACATCATTGCAGAAATGCAATGAAAACTCATCCAAAAATGCGGCGGTTTCATGTCCAGATTTTAAGGCCTAATTAAGTAATGTCTGCTGGGGGTTTAAGATTCTTTGGTTGCAGCTGGATATAGAAGGGCAAAAGAACAGTAGCAGGGTGCTAAAGAACTGCTGAAGAATTTTTTTGGCATTGCATGTCTGCTTTACTGAATTGATGGATCAAAACTTGGCTTTAAATGAAAAGATGAGCTTTGGACTGTATCCAGAGTCACCAAAGTCACTGGATTCAGACACTGAATCCAAGTATCTCCTCAAAGGTACTTGTTAAAGAGGGCTATGTAGGAGCTAAGAGGATTTTAATTCTTCTGTGGCAGGATTTCTTTTTTTTGTTTCCAGAATTGTTGAGGATGGATTTTTTTTTTTACCTTTTTTTTTTTTTTCTGTGTATGGACTTGTACACCATTATCTGTTTTCAGTTTGTGCCTTTGTATGGGGGAAAAAATCACATATGTGAAGTTTTTTCCTGTGAAAACAGTTGCCAAGCAAATCTTTATTACAGTTGTCCAAACGAAAAGCCATTTTTGCAGACGCTTCTCCATATATATTTGCAGACAGCTCACAAGCAGCCAGCCAACAATAGCAGTGGCATCTCTCAACTTTAACCTTGTGTTCTTTAAAATTTGTTTAACAAAAAAACAAAATGAAAAAGAAATTCTAAGAACTTCCATCCTTTCCATGAAGTGATTCATTTGAAAACTCAGATAACTTTTTATTTTGTATGCATGAAAAGAAATCCTATAGCAAAAACATTTTGTGTAGCAGCTTCCAGAAGTGTTTGACTATCAGTAATAGTTTGCTGTAGAAAGCAGAAAAATACCAACTCAATCTATAGGGTAATTTGTTATTTCTTTTGTAATGACTGTTCCTTTCAGGCAAAAATGTTCTCGTCTTGCATGCTAAAACAGAAACAGAAATCTTGGAGAGCCAAGGTAGCACAGGGAATTAATCCCTTATGGGAAACCCATCCCTACCAGAATTAGTGGAAAATAAAATTTAAGCCATAATGAGTCCAGAAAATGGGTTTGGTGTTTACTAGTTCCAAGAAACACTCTAATAAAGTCTCAAAAACAACTGTACATCAATTGTGAGTCTGGCAAAGGTGAAGCATGGCCAGTGAAGTGTGGCCAAAAGAGGCCCAGGACAGCAAGAGCAGGACAAATATCCTCCATCAGAACGATCTCAGCAGGCGGCTGTGCTTTGCCTGTCTTGGCTTTTTGAGTGCCGAACATGAAATTGTTCTCCTTGCTTTCAAACACATCATCCTTTAATATTTAAAATGACGTTAATATCTCTCCCATAAAAATTATTAGTGACTACACTAAAAGTTTTGGTTAAAAAGTGGCTGTTAACTCTAGTTTTGAGCTCTTTGCCTCTCCATGCACAGACCTTGTCGCAGCTACAGTGCAAGTGCTCATGAGGGAAAAAGAAGCAGTAGAACCTTGGCTCACAGGTCGTTGCTTCGAGAGGCTGAGCTTTACCTTTTAGTAAAATTAATGAAAATCCCTCAGTCACAGCTATCAAAGCCAGCACAGATACCAGCAGTCTGTAACTTGCTTCTGTTTGTTTAACCCATGTGACTTTAATCAGCGTGTATTTGTGTAGATTGATGCATTAAACTTGTGTCAGGTTTTGTTCCAGTTTCTGTGTAATGGAGTGTATTGAAATGAAACCATAATGTGTTTGAGTGAAGCTTTTCTTGTGGAGATTTTTCATGAAGTTATTTCTTGCTGCTGTTAGCTACAAGTATTTGAAATGAGAAACAGAGCCCAGGAATCTCTTAGAAAATAATTCTTTGTCAGGGACACACATCAATTTCCTCAGAGAAAAGGAAACCTTAAACATTTAATGACTCAAATTTGCAGTAATATCTCAGACAGCTGAAAATGTGTAGATGTGCTTGATAGACACGTTGGGGTATTCACTGCAGGAGGCTTCTAGGTAAGTGAGAGGTTTTTTGGATTTTGCCTTGGCAGCATTTCAAAAGGGATTGTGTAAGTAGATAAATGGAAAATGTGAGTAGTTATCACAAAACGTGCTTAAGTTACTCTCCTACATGAGATCTGAGTGCTCTTGGGTTTTGTGACTTTTAACACATAAAAAGCTGTATTGTGGTAGTACATAGTAGATGTGTGCTAATATTGTATTGCTGTATATTGTCATGCAAGCAAGGATGCGTGCACTCCAGTTGATGATGATTTATAGAGCAGTGGGCTGTTTACTAGTGTTGTAGTAAAAGATGCAGGATCCTGTATCTTTACTAAGGCACATCTTTTTTGCAAGAGTGGCCAAATTCTTGCAGTAATTAGTGGATGACGTCAAGATTGGAAGTTATCATTTGAATGTTAATCTGGCCTCCAAAATATCAAAGTTATGCTTTGGTCCAGGCATTATTACAATAGGCTGGTGACAGGATGGAGTCTTTTCTGTGGCAATCTCAGAGGCGGATGGAGTAAAAGGAATGATGGACATGTGGTTACTAGTTATAGTAAATAAAGCTTTCTCATAAAAAGGGAAATTAATTGCATTGGAAAGAAAAATTTCTGGTGTGGACACTGATTAGAATCACAGACTGGTTTGGGTTGGAAGGGACCTTAAAGCTGCAACTAATAACATTGCCAGATGTAAGCACAAAGCTATAGGAGTCATTCCTGTGTGCACCAATCTACATTAAAAATGTGATTAGATTATGATTTTATTATAATTTATTGATAAAAATTACTAACTTTTTTTAATGCATAATGCAAAAATTGTAGATTTGTGTAAGAGAATACCTTTGATACTTCTGCTGTATGCATCCTTTAGAGAGAACCTGTCTTTTGGGCTTCTCTGAACAAGAATACTTCTAAAAGCTTATCTAAATTAACCAAAGATAGACATTTAGTGGATTATTTCAAACCATAATAAACCCCTGCGTGGACACTATTTTACAGAATTCAAGAGGATTTAATTAGTAGATGTTAATTCACTTTTGGGTCTAATTAGATTTAATGCAAGTCTCTTGAATTATGAATGAGAGTGCTGAGGGATTTAATATAGTTTAATTTATCCACTTAATTTGTTGGGGTTTTTTTGTCCTGTTATAGACAGGCATGCTGAACTGTTTACTTTCACATGTAACAGGACAGTCTACTGTGTGTGGTACAGAAAGGCTCCTGAGGCATGACTGTATAATTCCAACTGCTCAGAAATGCCACACAGTTTTCTTAGTCTGCTTAGTCAATGTAAGAACAACAAAATATGCAATATATCCTCGCTATTTGCAGGATGTGTTGCACTGCAGTTGAAGAAGGAAAGAGCTAAGATTCTATGTGTGTGTATATATATATATGTGTATATATATTTTATTTTAACTCATCTTTGGCTATATCTTTCCTAATAGTGTTAATCTAAAGACGGGGAATCAGGAGGCGCAGTGGAGTTATTAAAGGAGAAGCGTATAGTTACTCACTTACAGAAAAAGCTATTCTGGCCTTGAACAGGATCCAGCTTTCTGTGTTTACCTTAATTCTGGAGGTTGCATCACGCTACCACAGCTTTGGGGCAGGCAACTTGGGTTTCCCCAGCTCATCTCAAGTGTCGCTGCTCTTGTGTCTGTTACTCATATTCTCAGCTGAACTGTTCTTTCTGAGTGAATATCGGTTATTCATATTCTCCGTGCTTTTGTTTCATGCTATTCTATTTCAAGCTGTTGGGAATTTTGCCATGGGTTTGACAGGACCTGGATAAGACCTGAAAGTTTTCAGCTTCAGCTCCAGTCTTATTATTTAGTTGTTTGGGATTTTCTACTTTGTAAGCTCAGGAGTTGTTAATAGTTGAATCCGGCATTTGGTTACGGCTTGTTGGTGTGTGCTGTGGATTGCTTTTCCCTAGGATATGTATTGCACTTGGAGCGACACAGATCTTATTTAAATGGGATTAGACGTGGATTACCTTTTCCTGTTTTCCTCTGCAGCTGACAAAGTCCTGCAGTCACGCTCCTGGCTGTGTTCTTGCTATCTTATCAGTTCAAAGTTTAAGCATTCCCAAATATTCTATGAAAACTCTTTTAACAGTCCCTTGTATGTCCTCTCAGGATTCAGCCTCCAGGAATGAAATATGTGTGAAGTGCCCCCTGGGTTTCGGGAGGAGGTAGAAATTGGTTCAAATTGGCAAAATGTGCTCATCTGAGAACATAGGGACTTAAAAATTGATTTTTATCTTTTTTTTTAAAGAGAAATTTAGAGCATATTGAACCACTTTCCCTAATTAGCCAAGCTAGTGAAATATGTATGTATGCATATAAGTACATATGCCGTATAAAAAAGCCTGACTATTGGAAATATTTTCAATCCATGACAAATGTAAGCATTTGTTACTAATTTTTCGTAGGTTGGAGCTGTGCTAAGCAGTGCTCCCGAGGCTGGGAGCGCCGAGGGGGAGGCGGGAGGCATGGGGGCTATTGTCATGAAAAGCTCATCTCTGGCTGGAGTTTTGCCCTTCTGTTTGCTAGTTGCAAGTCACCTCTGAAAAGGAAACTAATATCCATGAGATAAATCAAGCGGAAGATAAAACCCTTTTATTCTTACAAGGATGTTTTTTCTTGTTATGCGTAATGCTGTAGAACACACAAGAGCGCACGGGGTGTTGGCTAGAACAAATGCTTTCTAAACCTTGGTATGTTTGCTCTCAGAGAGATTTTGTGGAGGAAAAAAGAAAAGTGGTAATGACTATGGGAAAATGATGGAAAAGGTTAAAAGAGCACCAAGATTATGAGAAGAGGAATTTGTACAGACAAGGTGTTGTGAGCAGAGCAATGAGGATAAAAAAAAAAAAAAAGAAGTTTTAGACAACAAGATACACTAAATTAAGCAAAGATTCCAGAAACAAAACTGATCTTTTGACTTTAAAAACATGGATTTTTCCTGTGGATTTAATTACATTAAGGTAAAAGTCTTGTGTTTTTATGTACACTTTCTAGAAGTAATCTTACAAAAATATCACTGTGTGTGTACTCTGATGAATCACATAATATTCCACAAATATATTGAATATAAGAGAGCATCTAAAACAGTAGGAAACTTCTGGTTTATATCTATATACACATGCATCTGCTGCTTTGGTTCAATCTGCACAGATTTTGTGTTGGTTTGGGTTTTTTTCAGTACAGGTGCAAGTGGAACGCTGGCCAAATAATAGACACATTGGAATTTATCTGCCTTTAGCTGAATAAAGAAATTACTTTATGTGGGACTCTCAAAACGTTACTTAACAGGATAAAAAACAATGTTTGGGATACAGTTTAAGAAATATAATATTGCCAGTTTTAAAGCAGAACTATTTTTGCTTGATGATGCATGATTTAAAATACACAAGTTTGCAATTAGACACTAATTCTGGTGTGTCTCATTAATGATTTATGTTACTCCACCTTTTGCAGTTTAACTGACCTCAGGAAGGATCTTGAGGGATTAATCATAGATAATTCTGCCTGATTTTGTTGTAATTCAAACACAGGGTAGAGGAAATTTCAGGACATAAAAACTCATGCCATACAAAATTTTATATTTTAATCGGCTGTCTGCTTTGATAGGGGAATAGGGATTTACATCTTGTTTCAAATCTGTTTTCAAGCGCAGCTCTGACAGTGAAGTTGCTGTCAGGTATCCTTAGCTGCTAGAAGCAGCCCGTACCCATTTTTCATATTTCAAGCCTTTATATCTGTCAGTTCTCCCAGTGTCTCTTTTAGGAAGTGGAATCAACATCCTTGTACAGGGAAGATGTGGAAGCAGTGACTTGCCCCAGATCACTTAAGTTGATAGGGAACTAAAATAAGAAATTACACAAGAAATCCAGGATTTTCACACTTTGGAATGTCTTCTGTGATTCCAAATGAAGATTCCTCCTTTTACCAGGGAGGAAGCACAGGAAGCTTTTTTGCTTTTGGAGGAAAATGGCTTGAGTCTTTTCTGTGTGGAGATCCATCTCAGCCCTTCTTCCTTGATGAGGAGCTTATGTCAAATAACAGAAAACTTCCAATTTTTCTTCTTCTGTGAATTAGCAGAACACGTTTTGCTATGCACAGAATTATGTAGAAAATCTCAAAGTCCGCATTCCCTTGATTTGAACTAGTTATAGAAGCCACTGGATTTTCACATTTAGCTCTGCAGAGCTCTCCAATACATGGGGCAGGTTGCAGTGCAGCTCTTCTTCAAGTTAATAATTGTGTTCAAGTGCTTCATGATTCTTAGCAGAGAGATTTTTAGCTGTGGCATTCTTGTGAAAGGTTTTTCCCCAGAAATCTTTGGGCTGGAATTGATTTACTTGCTACATTTCAGATAAATTAGTTCTCCTTTGTCAAGTTGCAGATACGGTTGTTTCAGGAAACTTTTAATTTAGTTGACAAAGTGACTTGTTTATTTTTAATTATACAGACACACACATATATCTCAAACAAAAGTAAGAAACAAGGATTGCAAAGTTAGGAAGTGTGAATTTTGTACTTTTCTCTGTTAGTACAGAACTGGGTCAGTAAGGCTGAGGACCAGGGTTGCAGACTGTTTAATACAATGGCCATCCATGAGGGCAGGTTTTAAATTTGCACTAGTGATGGTAAATTAGGCACTCTACGACTTTGGTGTGTTTGATTTAGAATCCAGATAATCAGCTGTCCATGTCCTTGTATGCTGTTTACTATATGGGTTTTCAATATTTGCTGCATATTCCTTAAAAAAAAGATTCTTAATAAGGTTCACACAGCGAATTCGAGACTTGTTTGTAATCAAGTCCAAAGATTTAAGAAATGCTTCACAAATTCTTTGCATCCCTTCTGAAGTGTTAACTAAGTGTTAGCAGAAACAGCCTGAGGGTCAGCTATTAGTGTCATTTAATGAGTTTTTTGTCTTAATGTCTGAACTAGAAACGTTTATTTCTTGTTAGATAGCTGCAGAATGTTTCATTCATCTAGTAGTTGCACACAGCTGTATATAAATGAAGAAACAGAACTTAGAAGAATTTGTTTTCAACTAAAATAAATACTTGCTTTCAAAATGTTATTTAAAAATATCAATAACAGCTTTGGAATCTCTTCATCCTTGTATTACGTTCAATCTTTCACATCATTGATTTACAAGCTAATGAAAAGGTTATGATCACAATAAAACAACACGGAACAATAAATTACGAAGTCTGTAAAATACGTGGTAGTATTTAGATCCTTGGTGGGGTAACATTGTATTCTGTTCTGAGAAAGAGTGTAAGAACAGGGGACCCATCTGGAGTTTAAGCTTCAGGTCCCCACAGGTCTGTGTTAAGCTGGTCTCTGTGCCCAAATTAAATAAACTCAGACTGCTAGATTTGGGTGGAACAGAGCTTGGTTGATTTTTGTAGTGCAAGATGCAGCTTAGGGATGTGTTAAATTTCCTGCTAATGCAGGGAATTATGTTTTTTTGATTTGGTTGTAAAGATAAATATTGGCAAAACCTGTTACTGCAGCTGCGGTTGTCATATAAAACATAAGTGCTTAATACATAATTTTAATTCTGAAGATTTTCCGTATCTATAGAGGCAAAACTGACCTGTTCTTTCTCCCCTTGTTCCTTTAACCAATACGGGGGATGGAGTTCAGTGGTCTCTCCTTCAGAATATCTGGTCAAGACTTTTATATACTGGCTTTTCATTTTATTTGCACATTTTTCATTGTGATGGCCATAATGCTTTCTCAGGTCACCACAAAATTCTTTTCTTTAACAGATGCGCTCTGCAGAAGAAAAGATAACACCACCATTTAGGTATTTCTTCATATTTAAAATGTGATGTGTCTTACACAGAAAAATTCAGGTGGTTTCATTGTACAATAAATCTTTCATAGCCTTTGAGCATTCCTTCAGTTCAGCCTCTCCCATAGGAGTCCTTCCACAAGTCCTTCCTCTGCATCATGTTTCCAAAAACATGCAGCTCTTCTTGGGCCAGTTTCCACAGTCTTGGACACTTTGCTGAGAACATTCTGTATCTGGGCAGTTCCTATTTACCTGGGACACCAGTGACTTAAGTCATTGAGTTACTCGACAATTATTCACTCATTAGCCAGATATTTGAAAATCCGTATGTTTTTCAAAGAAATTTTTGCTCATAGTGCTGCACCATAAATTGGAAAAGTAACAACAGAGATGTTAAATAAACCTCCATAAATATTCTTCATTTGAAATTCTTGGCTTTTTGTAAAAATAGATTATAATGCTGATGACAAAATTAAAAGCAGAACTTTCAAGGTCAGGAAAACTTGTCAAATCCCCCAAACTGTTAATCTCATGCTTTCAGCAGTGTTAGTTGTAGGTGACCAATAGAAGCTATGTCATCAAATTTTGGGACCATTTACTTTTCTTACCATTGAGTGAGTAAAAACTTAGAAATACGTAGGAGATTAGCAGCTTACTTCTTTGTGATTTTCAGGTCTACAGCAGATTTTTATCTAATCAAATTTTGAAGCAAAAGCATCTTCCATCACCTTTTTTTTTTTTAAATATACTTAATCATGATGATATTAAAACTAGTTTTAACTTTCCAAGCTGCCTGACGTGTTTAGTACATCAGATTTATGAAGGTTTTCTCACACTGGTTTTGTAAAAGCAGTGCATACCTATTCTTTTTCTAGGTCTTTTCTGTCCTGGTCTCTGTGGCAAATGTGTGAATAACTTTAGCATTATCCCAGGAATGATGATAGTTTAACAACATTCAGTGCTTGTCTAAAAGTACGCTGCTGAGAGGGATGAGGTGTGTCACATGTGGAAGGGGGATGCCGGAGGACCTGGATCCTCACTACGTTTCTGGGCCTGGCTATATTGGCTCAATGGCCAAAATCTGCTTATACTTCAGCAAGAAGCAGCTGCTCCCAGAGAAAGATTGAGGCCAGAAACATTTAGAATATTGGATAAGCATGAGAAATCTTTGATATGTACAGCTGAGAGCTGTCTCTTTATTAGCACGTAATTTAACATGGTTTTATCTTTAATATCACACAGACCAAATCCTCTCTCACCGTTTGGTTTCTTAAGTAAGATTCTCAACTTATTTTCCTTGGATGGAGATCTTCCCCAGTTACCAGCCAGTGAACAAAGATATTTAGACATAAGATGAACTATTACTTGTCCTTTCAATCAGAAATCTCATTTACAGCCACAGTAAAAACAATAAAGCCAATGTTTGCTTTCTTCCCCCCTCCCTTTTTTTTTTTTTTTTTTTTTTTAACTCCAGTGATAAATATGATGTGGTTTAAATTTTATCTGTATATCTAAAATATTCCATTAGAAGCTATTGAAAATAGCATTGGTTTTACTGCATCACTGTAAATGATGTGTGTATTCCTTAAGAAGTGGTTTAAGCTGTATGCATGAACAGAAGTTTTGCTGTTTATAGTAAATACATCTGTTGCTGATGCACTGTGTAACTTATGTTTAGAACCGTGCATAGTTTCTCAGATTTTAACTATTTCAGATAGTTTCTCAATACAGAACTTTCCGTCTTGTAAGTTTTCAGTCACTTTAGCACAACAAAACCTCATTGCAGTTCTTCGTTTTGCTAAATTATCTTAGAATCTGATATTTCATCAAGGTAATGGCTACATATTTTTTCAACTGTTTATCAAGATATAAATCCCATCCCCTGTGTCTTGCATTGATCCTAACCTATGGTAATAGATTTTTACCCTGTGTTTTGTGTAACTACAGTAACAGCAGTGCTTCACAGCAGGGTAGCTGCTTTTTTTTATAACTTTTTTTTTTCTCTGAATGCTATCAAAATTCCACCAAAAGTTTATCTTAATTTATTATTATCCTGAAGGTAGTCTGAGAGTCAGATAGATGGGGGTGCTTTGAACTTCCCATTTTCTCTCTCAATCCTTTTTGTGGACTTTGCTTCTCCTTGCATCCTTTTTCTCTCAGGTTCTTTTGATAGATATTTGAAATGTGTATGAGCACTGCGATTCACTTTCCCTGCATGATATGTGTAAATGCTTTCAGATTCATTCTTGTGCTGTCGTTACAATTTGTCCATGTGTGTTTTCATGTGCACATTTATTCCTTTGGGTACAAAGACATTCTGTTGAGGTGTCCAAGTACTTAGAAACTTTCTGTGTTAGTAACACGTTGAGAAATTCCAGACAGTTTTTTCCAGCGTAAACTGATAGGTTTTTAACTTAATCTTTGCCTTTGTGAAGTTCAGCACTTGTTACCTATCTGAAGCAGTAATGTTCATCAGTAGTAATGCTTATCAGTAGTAATGAGGTCTCTAATGTATAATTTTGTTCATTGTTGAAAAATACAAAGGGGTGCAGCTTCGTGCACTGCACAAGCTCCATGACAGTACTGCTCTGTTTCTATGGGTAGCTGCTGTGTTCTGGCCTCCTGCTTGTTAGAGACCCTGAAAAGTCCTAAGGGAATTGTATAATGTAACCATTTCCCTGTGCCCTAATGCATTAGAAATTCATTTATGAATGTCAGCAACTGCAGCTATGTTTTATGGAATGAGATCTGTAATGGCTTAAAGACGTGCATCAGTCTATATGGTGCAGTCTCGTACTCTCAAAGGAGCCCTTTGTAAATAGAGCTGTAATAGGTCTGGGACTGGCCCATGTGGGTCACAAAGACCGCAGTAAATGTCACCAGTGGTTGGACTCAAAATGACATTACATTTTTACAGTGCTAGAAATTAACACTGTGAAAAATTTTGAACCAAGTGAAGAAATATCAAAGGTTGTGAAAGGTTCAAATTACAGTATTTCAATTGTAAATGTTACTCATGACTAACCTTATCTCACCAAAGAAATTTTATTTTGCCTTGAGTTGTCTCTTGACATTTTGGATCATGTTAATACAACACTCAGCAAAAAAATCGGGTTTGAGCCTGACGATCCAGCAAGTCATTAGTCAGGACAATGCTGGTATTTGCCACTCATCTCCCCTCTGTCAGTTTAAAGCCATTCCCTCTTGCCAAAAGCCCCTGCAGAATCTTGTCAAAAGCCCCTCTCCAGGTTTCTTGTAGGCCTGCCCCCCAGTGGTGTAGAGATGCAGAGCTTGGGGCCACGGAGCCTTAATCGTTTGGGGATTGCAGATAGAGGAGGATCATCAGTGGGCAGTGAAAAATTCTCCTTCTCTAAAACTACTGTTGGGGTGGACTTGAGCATGATCTACACACAGCAAACATGCAGGCACGACCTGCTGCACATTCACCATGCGTATCTCGTGCTCGAGGGTGGAGCAAAATTTCACAGTTGTCTCCATCTCATTATTTCCATCTGTCTATCTGGACAGTCAGGCAGCCAAATTAACCCTTGATCAGTCACTGGATTTTGTTATGAATATGGCTAGAAAATTTCATTTCTGTGTACTTTTGAGATTAAATTTTTCGCAAAGTGTGGACTCTTGAACCTATTAGAAAAGTTTACCTGTTCACTGTTTGCCCCTAGATTCTGTCTGCCATCTTCAAATTTTAAAACCTAATTGTTAACTATTATTTTTAAAACACTGGCTGATCATGCTGTGTGATATACAGTGGTTTATTGTTTATCTCAAATGCTACAGTGGATAATTAGTAAAGGTTTTTTTTAATGTAACTGTGGTTAAAAAGGAAAGAAATTTTAGAATTTATTTTTTCCGGTGCCATTTTGTTACTCCTCCATGTCTTATTTACTATACAGTGGGTTTCTTCCTGCTTTGTGTGATCTAATTTCTAAGTCATATGTGTGGGAAAAAGCAGTACGCACATCGGTAGGTAAATAAAAGCAGAGGGAATGCTTGGTAAGCAGTAAATCTCCTGCACCCCTGGGGAGTCTGTTTTACCCCTTTCTTCTTTCCTGTGCTTTTATCTTCTTGCCATGACAAATGCTTATGTACCACTTGTTACCTCCTTCCCCTTACATACCATTTCCCCCCCTCTTCTCCTCAAAAAGTACCCGAAAGTGTGATACTTAGATTTCATGGAGGGAGTGAAATAACTTCTGTAATGTACTGTTTGGAGACCTTGCGCTTCAACTCTAAGAATTACAGCAAAATACAACCAGAAGTTTTTCTAGAGGAAAACGTCGGTACCAGGAGGAGAATAGGTTTGTAAGATCTTAGTGTTCAGAAAGAAATCATAAATTTCTTTCTAAGAGGAATATTTCCCCTAAGAGGAAATATTTCCATAATACCCTTATGAACTGTGAAGTCAGGGCCCAAGTCTGCCTGATTTCTTCAATTGGAGTAATTTAGTAAGTATAAATAGTCTCACGGGTTGGTACACAGCAGCAGGGTCATGCAGGGTGCCTGACTTAATGATCTTGTTTTGCTCAAGTTATAATATGTAGAATTAAAAAAAAAAAAAGGCAACGTGTTCTATATTAGATATGAAGAAAATGCTTTTTATGAGCACATGCGCTATGGAATCTTTATATTAATAGCATCTTGGCATTTTACACTCCCAAGACAGTCTCAGAAACCATGCGAGGGCTGAAAGTCTGGTTTGTAAGTGCTGTAATTTGTATCAGGACCAGATCTGATCAAGTCCAAATGTGGGGTTTTTTTATTCCTAAAAATGCTAAATCCATTTTAAGCTTTTATTCATCTCTGTAAGAACAGCCAGCCATAGGCTGTTAGGCTCAGGCTGTAGGATGTAAAGTTGTGTGAATAAAAATCTGGTAACGTAAGTCAAAATTATTCGTGCGTTAATAAGCTGGAAGAGGGAGTAACTTTCCCTGACACTTCTTTAAATTCCTTTAGTAACGTTTCAAACTGAGCTCACTGTGGTCCTTGCTTCATGCTTACCTCTTAGCAGTCTTCAGCATAATATTATCAGGTTGTCACTTTTATTGTTGCATGACTTTTTATTTATGTTTTGGCCATCAAAGTTGCCAAAATATGAGTATTTGATATAGCATTCTGTAGATTCAGCTTGCTTAGTTCAGCAATTTCCTTGACTCATTCCGATAGCCTTAGTTTCCAAAGAATTAAAAAATTTTATTACCAGACATTTGTACTTCCTGTGGACTAGAAAGAAGAAAGTTTTGAGTTGGTCAGGGAGAAAGCTGTCAGCAGCCTGGGGAACATTCTTGTACATGCTAGTGTTAGAGGCTTTGATAATTCCTTTCTGATGTGAGAAACCCACGCTTTACATGTCTTTTCTTTAAAAACATCTGCTTTGATTGTAAAAATAAGTTATTTTAGAATCATAGAATCATAGAATAGTTAGGGTTGGAAAGGACCTTAAGATCATCCAGTTCCAACCCCCCTGCCAGGGGCAGGGACACCTCCCACTAAACCATGCCACCCAAGGCTATGTCCGACCTGAACTTCAACACTGCCATGGATGGAGCACTCACACCATCCTTGGGCAACCCATTCCAGTGCCTTACCACCCTTACAGTAAAGAATTTCTTCCTCATATTAAATCTAAACCTCCCCTGTTTAAGTTTGAACCCCTTAGCCCTTGTCCTCTCACTACAGTCCCTAATGAAGAGTCCCTCCCCAGCATCACTATAGGCCCCCTTGAGATACTGGAAGGCTGCTATGAGGTCTCCACGCAACCTTCTCTTCTCCAGACTGAACAGCCCCAACTTCCTCATCCTATCTTCATACGGGAGGTGCTCCAGTCCCCTGATCATCCTCGTGGCCTCCTCTGGACTTGTTCCAACAGTTCCATGTCCTTTTGATGTTGAGGACACCAGAACTGCACACAACACTCCAAGTGAGGTCTCAGGAGAGCAGAGCAGAGGGGCAGGATCACCTCCCTCGACCTGCTGGTCACGTTCCTTTTGATGCAGCCCAGGATATGATTGGCTTTCTGGGCTGCGAGCGCACACTGCAGCCGGCTCATGTTCATTTTCTCATTGATCAACACTCCCAAGTCGTTCTGCGCAGGGCTGCTCTGTATCTCTTCTCTGCCCAACCTGGAGCTGTGCCTGGGATTGCCCCGACCCAGGTGTAGGACCTTGCACTTGGCATGGTTAAACTTCATCAGGTTGGCATCAGCCCACCTCACAAGCGTGTCAAGGTCCCTCTGGATGGCATTCCTTACCTCCAGCGTATCAACTGAACCACACAGCTTGGTGTCATCGGCAAACTTGCTGAGGGCACACTCAACCCCACTGTCCATGTCACCGACAAAGGTGTTGAACAAGATCGGTCCCAACACCGATCCCTGAGGGACACCGCTCGTTCCTGGTCTCCACCTGGACATTGAGCCATTGAGCACAACTCTTTGCATGCGGCCATCCAGCCAGTTCTTTATCCACCTATCAAATTGATGTCTCTCCAACCTAGAGACAAGGATGTCATGTGGGACAGCATCAAACGCTTTGCACAAGTCCAGGTAGATGACATCAACTGCTCTACCACTGTCCATCAGTTCCGTAGCCCCATCATAGAAGTCCACCAGATTGGTCTGGCAAGATTTCCCCTTAGTGAAGCCATGCTGGCTGTCACCAAGCACCTTGTTGTTTTTCATGTCCCTTAGCATGCCTTCCAGGAGAATCTGCTTCAGGATTTTGCCAGGCACTGAGGTGAGGCTGACTGGTCTGTAATTCCCTGGCTCATCCATTTTCCCCTTCTTGAAAACGGGGGTTATATTTCCCTTTTTCCAGTCGTCGGGAACTTCACCTGACTGCCATGATTTTTCAAATATGATGGACAGTGGCTTAGCAACTTCATTTGCCAGCTCCTTCAGGACCCGCGGATGGATTTCATCAGGTCCAACAGACTTGCACACATTCTGTGTCTTAAGATGGTCTTGAACCAGATCCTCTCCTACAGTGGGCCCAGGATCTTCATTCTCACTGTCCCTGCGTCTGCCTTCCAAGACTTGGGTGGTGTGGTGTAGTGGTTTAAGCCGTAACTCACGCAGTTTGCTCACTCACTCCCTCCTCTTTCTTCCCCCCACTCCCGGAGGGATGGAGAGGAGAATCGAAAGAATGCAACTCCCACAGGTTGAGATAAGAGCAGTCCAGTAACTAAGGTATAACACAAACCACTGCTGCTACCACCAATATTAATAATGACAAGGGAAATACAAGGGAAGAGAATACAACCGCTCACCACCCAATACCAAGACCGACCCAGCAGTGAACCCCCCTCTTCTGGGTCCCTGCCCCTAGTTTTTACATTCTGGGCATGATGTACTGTGGTATAGAATACCTCTTTGGTCAGTTTGGGTCAGGTGTCCTGTCTCTGCTTCCTCCCGGCTTCCCCTCCTCCCTGGCAGAGCATGAGACTCAGAAAGTCCTTGGTCAGACTAAATATTCCTGAGCAGCAACTAAAAACATCGGTGTTGTCAGCGCTGTTCACCAGCCGAAAGTCAAAAACACAGCGCTGCACCAGCTCCTAAGAAGGAGAAAAATGACTGCTACTGCTGAACCCAGGACATGTGACAGAGCATTAAACCTTCTAAAAGGAAGCTTTTATGCTGCTCTGATGAGCTTTAGTTCTAGTTTCTAATTGTGTGGCCACAGACATGCAGGGTGCCCTGTTTGGGGTGTGACTCCCCCCCCCCCTTGCTCCTTCATTGATACAAAGTGTTTGTTATGTGGGTAGAACATTAGTCAAGTTGAACTTCATGCGTACAAGTATTACTGTACAAAAATATGTGCTTCTAGCATTTATTTTAGCTTATATGCTAGTTTTACATTATCCCAGCTGGGTATTAAACTGAGTTACAGAACTGGCAGTATTTTGGGGAAAACCAGATGTGTACTCTAAGAAAACAATAGTTTTGGGTCCAGACTTTCATTGAAGTCTGCTTCAAATTCACACTCAGTATTCCTCTCCCTTTTCTCTCACAAAAAAAAAAAATCTATAAAATTGAGAGTTGTTCAAAAATGCATTTTGAAAAATCCAAATGATGATTGGAAAGTTTAACGTGTATGCAAATGCTATCTGGATATGGCTTCAGAAAGTAAAGACCTTTGGCTGGCCTGAAGGCTCAGCTGGTAGCAAAACACATTGCTGTGTGGGGAGACCTTGAATTAAGTTCAACCACAGGCCATTAATATCTGGAAGTTCCACATAGGTGAAACTTTCAGCTCTACAGCTAAGTACTAAAGGATTCAGAGACTGTGTTACCGATAGATGGTTCCTGTAATTACATCCCAAAGTCATTGTCTGCCCTGCTTTTCGCTGAAGTGGAAAATGAACACAAGTGCGTGCACAAAACCTTGGAGAACCACGGAGATTGTTGCTCTGGATGGGTAAAGTTGCCCTGACAATAGACACGCGGTTGAAGTTTAATTCATGGGAGAGAGCAGACACTCAACTGCTGTTCCAATTGTTTCCCACCCTCAAAGCAAAGAGATTTCAGTAATTTGTAGCAGAACAGGGTGTATGTCTTACTTAATATGTTCAAAATGATTTGGTACCATTTTCTAAGCAATGCAGGAAGTAAAGCATGTAAACAACTATTTCTTAGACCTCTTGGGTCAGAATTTAAACAGCAGAGTTTTGTTCTGTAATATTAGTTTTGCTGAAAATGCTTTCCCATGCAGAACTTCGTACCATAGGCTAGGAAACAGAAGCAAAAAATAAATTTTGAAAATCACTACCAGAAAAATTATCTTTCTTGTGTTCTCAGCATGGCATGTACCTGGCAATTCACATTTTTAAGAATGTGTATAATTCTTAAATGTCAGATTTACTGGCTCCAACTTAAGAAAAATAAATAAAGGAGGAAATTAAGTCAGTAACTGGGAATTCATTAGCAAAACTGGGAAGATATTGTCTGCAGCATCGTAACATGTAGTACACGATTCAGTCAAAGAAACTGACACTCAGATTCATTTTCATTTTATGTCTTTGTATTACAAAAAGCCTGTTTGCATCATTGCTAAGGCTGGTGTCAAAGAAGGACTGAGCTCTTCTTTGGGCTATTAGAAACATTTGTCCACTTCGTGCTTTGAAGAAAGGGAAAGCACATGTGCTGTTCCATCACTGCGTGGGCTTCTAGGGGAGAAACTTCATATGGAGAGGAGGATGCACAATTGCTGTTTTATCTCTGGACTCGATGGAAATCAGAGGATAGTGATTGGCATTAGTCTAATGTTAGTAAATTTGTCAAAAAGACGATAGTTTTAAAAATGAGGGTGTGTATGTATGTATTAACATCAACTTCAATGAAAAAACTCAATCATTTCTCGTAATTGCTTTTCTTTGAGAACTATTGTCTGCAAATGCTTTTGACTTGAAACATAGGATTTTCTGAGGTGGAACATTATATATAACTTATGCATTACATCTGCTTTTAGTTTTAGTGATCATTGGAACACACTTTGCAGTTCACAGCAGCACTGTCTTTTTTAGTGTGAATAATGTAAATGGAGCAGCTAAAGCTTCCATTATTTTGAATTCTTTTTACATGAATTTTGCTAGTGGATGAAAGCCAACATTAGAGCTAGAGTTGGATATTTTAATTCTCTTCCTACTGATATCCTGTAGCCTTTCATAGTGATATTTAGAGAAGTCCAGGTCTTCTTGTCATGTATATTTCATTCTAAAACCCAGCCATATTCATATGTTTAATTCCAGTATAGTTCTGGAGTACATATTCTGCTTACAAATGTATATACCCCACTATAATATGACTAGGACTCTCTGTGTGTATATCCTGTAGTGCCCTGTCATTCGTGTTGATCTTGAGATTTGGGTGGAAATGCAAAACTCCAAAAGACTGACACTTTGAAGTTCTGGATTCCTTTCCTGGAAGCATCCTCCTTTAGGTCATGGTTTCATTCAGGGGAAAAAGCCTGAGTGTTTGAACCTGATCTTTAACTTCTTGTCCAGTTTACACTTTTTCGTGTGCTTCTTGGGATATTTTCATTAATTATGCCTACAGTGTTATTTTTTGTGCAAGTTTCTGTAAGCAGCTTATTAGTGTAACTCAGGTAATTCTCAGAAGTGCTGCTTTTTTATTGAAGTACTCTTTAATTGACAAGTACTGGCTTAAGACTTCCTCCAACTTCTGGTTTATAGCTCAGGCACGCTTACATTTAACTCCTCACTGTAGTTGTTCCTACCATTCTTCTGCTTTGCTTTTGAAACCATTATGTATTTCTGAAGCTGATTGGTAAAAACTCAGCTGATTACATCATTTCATAATTAAAATGCAGGAGGCACTGTATTAATTTTCTTTTCCCTAGGACTTTTCCTGAACATTGCAATACTGAAACTTTTCTGTTCCCCTGTGTATAAAAGGCTCATGCCATCGTCGCATGTGCTTTTTTTTCTTCCATCCATATTTCTCCAACTTAATTGGATCCTGCAGTGTACGGTAGGAGCAGTGTTTTGTTGCTCTGGCAACAAGAGCCAAACTTTCAGATGTTATTTTTCTAGTATTTAAAAAAAAAAAAAATCACTGCCAGTTATGATGTAAACATTTGCAGTTCTCCGCAAATGTCTTTTTCTTCTTGGAATGAAAGTAAAATCACTGTTCCGAAGGGAAACTGAGAAATTGGTTTAGAAGCAAAATAATAGATGTGTGTGATTCTGGTAGATCCTCAGTGATCTGGTCTTACTATTTATAAGTGGCATATCAACTACTAGTCTCATTGGAGGGGATGCACGCTCCCAATTCTAGAGTCTGAATTCTAGTTTAAAGGATTGAATGCTCTTTCTGCTGAAAGTGCCTGAAGACTTTAACAGAATTGCATAGTAAATGCTGAAAGTGCTTCAGCATTTATCTTAACCTTTTGTTTTAAGTGTAACTAATCCCATAAGGAATTGGAGACTGGAGGATGGGACCAGCAGGGAGGCATTTAAAGCCATGTTTACATTTATTAGACTAGCAGGGACTTGCCACATAAAAATGTAAAGGCAGACAGTCCTTTAGGACTGAGTTATCCTTTCTGTCTTGGCGAGGTTATGTCGCACCAAAAGATTTCCCACCAGCCAGATGCTGTGTGAGTCACTACTTATTATTCACTGGAATAACCTTTATCAGTTCTGGTCAGTTAGAGGGAGTCAGGGTCACTCCTGTCTGACTTGTTCTTGAGCTTTTGCACTCGGCAGCTACGGTTTAGTAGGACTTCCTTGACACTGTAGTATTTTTCTCTGAACGATTGAGCCATTTCTTAATAGCACTTAGTTCTACATTGAATGAAGCCCAAAACTAACATTCTGTTGGAAAAAAAAAACAAACCCATTTGAGCCAAAAGCTTCTTTCGTATTGCTCAAAATAGTGAATTATCATAGAGAGATTTAATTGTCCACTCTTGAAAAATCGTCTTCTTTGGAAGTAGTTCCATCTATTTTACCATACTTACTGCTAACAGGAAGCCATTTAGCCACAAAATGTTGCAATTGCATAGATTTGAATATTTGCTGTTGTTAGAGTGAATTATCGCAAAAGATTTTGCAAGCTGTAACAGAATGTCAAAGTCTGAGCTGAAGTGCTTTTTTTCTTTCTTGCCAAAAGGTTATTGAGGCATATGAAATAATTTCTGGTGGGTTGAATGCCTGGCAGCCACATGTCCACATGTGCACGTGTAGCTCATATGATGTAAAACATTCATTCACTAAAAAAAAGATACAGAAAAGAGATTATTAACCAGAGCTTTGCCTTCAAAGAAGGTGGGCACGAAATCCCTAAAGTACCCAGTTTAGGGAACTCTAAATGAGGTGTAGGTACATCAAACTAGCTTTTGTGTGACAGCTGCAATGAAACTGTAGGTTATGGTTTGGGAAGTGCGACATCTGAGAACAGCCATCAATTGACCACAGAGTTGTTTTGAGAAGTTTCCCTTGGTGAGCAATTTACTAGGAGTATCTTCATACAAAAGATGAGTCAGATGTACATACAGATTTCCTTACAAGCCTCATACTTCCAAAGAGTCTCTTTAATTTGATACGGTGAATTCAGATGAGGTAACTCTTCTTTCTGTAACCAAGTCATTTTTACTGAAATTGCATCTGCAGTTGAACTGCCAGCTAATTATAATTAAGTCTTGCACATGTGCTTGTTTAAAGTATATTTTCAGTGGAAGTCTTTGTCTTGTTTTGGTGTATTTTACATTATTTTACAGGGCCTGAGTCCATCTCTACTTGTAGTCAAAGGAAGGACCCCACTTGGCTTACATGGGACGTGACCCCAAAGCATCTTGAGACAATACCTCTTTCTTTGCTGTGTTCTGTTGATAACAGATATATTACTGTCTACCTATGATATTGAGTTAAAATAAAATCCAGCTAATGTGAATGTGGACTACTTACATAAAGGATTTTCTGTAATCTCATTGTATTTAGATCTCATGATACAAAGCTTGATGTGGGCATTTATTTCTTTGTAATTAACTTTGCTTCCCTTTCAGCCAGCGTAATAGTGCACAGATAAAGTTTTAATTACACTGGTTATCCTTTTGTGTTCAGTACCAGCCACTTCTCCAAGGAGCTGTTAGGCTGTTGAGGGACCCCCAGCTCTCCATGTAAGGGCTTGTGCATTGACCCAGTTAAAGTGTAAGATACTTTTAGCAACTGCACATTTGTCCTTAGGTGTTCGCTTAAATTTAGGCAGGATGCATTTAACCTGGAGAGAGGTCAGGAGCCTCATGGGATTCTCACGCATTATTTGTATGTGGAAAAATGTATGTAGAACTGTGCTTAGGAGAGGGTCAGAGAGACAGTGATGGTGAAATCAGGTACTTTTTTTAACAAAAGACAGCATGAACTGTATTAATTTGGTTTTTTTCTGCTCCTTATGTTTCTCCAATTTGTTTACCAAATAGATGTGAACACTTCAGAAAGATTGCAGAATATTTATCTGTAAATTTTAAAGTTATTATTATTTTTCTTTTTCTTAGGGCCTACTGCAGCATTTCACTGGTGTCTGCTGCTCTCTATAAAGCCATAGTGCTGGAAAGTATTGATGGCTTTACTGAATAGAGTTAGTCTTCAGAGGCAGGGGCTTGCTTCTGGGGCTTACCAAGCCATGCTCTCCTTGGGGATCACTGCAATGGAGGTCTTGGGAAGCAAGGTGGTGTGTTGTGAAAGGGCTTTTGAAGATGCAGATGGTTTAAATACATGAAGCCACAATTTGCCATCACTCATCTAGCTCAATCCAACTGCAGCCGCCAGAAAGATGGACATTTTTGTGAAGTTTGTTTAAGTAACCACAATATCTGCAGTTTGTGTTCACTCTGTTCTCCAGGTTTTGTACAGGCATGTTAAGGGAATCTCAGAGTAGACATTACGGAGTAGAGCTGTGCTGTGGTATACACTCAAAGTAAAAACAGATGAGATGGTTTATTGTTTGTTATGCAAGGAAATAATGTGACTGATAAAAATGTACTGTGGAATTATCCTTTTCATTTTTCCACCCTCGGCAGAGCTGAAATGAGTTTCACTTTTCATGCCTTTTAGTTTGGGGAATTTAAAGGAGGTGCTCTCAGTTATATGACTCTGTAGGGGTGTTAGTTAATGAAGTTTTGACAGATTTAAGGTCACATTTTGCACGGTTCAATTCAGCACACTTAGAAATACACAGCAGGGAGAGTTCCTCTCTCTCTGAACTGCTGTATATTAGACTTTTATATATGCTGAATTTATTTTTGTATTGGCATATTTTATGTAAGAAATAAATAGCAAATTTAGGTACAAGTTGTTGTTGGAATAAGGGAAGGACTCAAAGTAAAGCTTATGAGCTAGATCATTAACTTCAGAATAATACCCTAATCTTTAAGAGCAGTGCATCCTTTTTATATTGTTTCTGGTTACCTGAGATCAAACATACTTTTATTTTAAGAGAAATGTATTGTGACATTAACGAGAATATGTTACCTTAAAGCTTGCTGTGTAATTTTCTGCAAAACCGGAATCATAAAACACCGCAATATTTGAGGACAGGTGAGTGAAGAAATTTGATTTTGGGTGATTCTGTATATTCCAGCTTTGGTAGCTGCTTCATTACCACTGAGTCTCTCAGCACCCTTATTTTTTCTCTTCTGTTGGCTGCATAACACAGTCCATACCTGGTGTCTTGCTCAAGTGGAAAGGAGACTTAATAGCTCAATCTTCCCTTTGACATCAGTTCCTTTTATGTTTTAATTTGGTATTGCTGGACACAGACATTAGAAAGAGTGTGTTTTTTGATTCAATGAATATTCCCAGTTTACAGGAAGTGTTTAGAAGGTAATTAGAACTGAATTAAAGCATGTTAGCATACTTAATATAAGTCAGCATTAATTTAATAAATACAGGCTTGTTTTAGTGAGCTTCATTGACAGTATACTTATTTGCTTTGGATTTTCAACATGCTGTTCTGATAACTCGAAATTGTATCCCTGTAGCAAATTATTGAAGCCAGTGTTGACATTTATTCAAAAGTATTTAGTTGATATATTGCAAAAAGTAATTATAGCCTTCCAATTAGTATTTTCTGGTGTTTTCCCACAAGTGTCTTTGACTAATGCTATTCAGTATTTTAATCAAAGATATGAAAGAAAATGAATAGTTACTGATACATAAATGGCAGTATAATTAAAGTAATGAAAGTAACAGGTCATTTTTACACTCTGACCTAGATTGCTAGATATGATTGACTCAACTTGCCTTTTAATAAAGCTAGATTCAAAGTAATGTATTTTTCTAAGAAAAATTATTCCAGAATTATTTTATTATACTGGTGAAGGTATGGTCATCTGTTTGATAGGATAAAATATACCCTTTCACCTCCCAAACCTTTTCCTGCAGAGTATAATGAGAGGACTTACAAGATGGGGCAGTATGTTAGGTTCTCCATGTTATTCCACCAGCTGAAGTATTTACAATAAAGGTGGGATGGCCTTTGAAGGAGATGTTGTACTTCAAAAAGTAGCTGTGGCTTTCCTGAAAATTGCTATGTGTAAGGGTCTTTAATTTGTGCTGTGTATGACAAACTAGACAATGATAAGCCCTTTGTAACAGTAAGATAGAAAAATCTGTGCATTTCTGGAAACTCTGTGGTGGCTGGATGTGAAACACATTATTTTAAATACACATTATGGCCTAAAGGGTTTTCTTTCTCTTGTGGTGATGCTGTTTTGGTGAAATGATCAGAACAAGCTCAGGTTGAAAAATAAGAAATTATTGTATGTAGTTATTTCAGAAAAATGTGAGTGCTATATATTTTGGCTTTTTGCTTCACTATAGTGTGATCTAAGTTGTTTGAAGAGCAGACATAAAAATGCATGTCAAAAGATGAGAGACCTTATATTTTGGAGGCCTCTGCTTAAGAAAAGCTTGCCAATAAATGATCTAAAGGATGGGTTACATTTTCCAAGTGCTTACTTGCACTTCTCTATGCTTATCATTGCTAGGTACTGAGAGAGAAAAGCTGCAGATGATCTCTGCGACACTGTGAGCCATCTGCCTTCCTTATCTCTTTGGAAGAGGAACTCCCAGTCTTTTATTGCTGTTAATATTTTGAAAAGTTTGGAAAATAAAACTTAGTCTTTAGAACTGTCTTGTAATTCCATCAAAATACTTATTGCTTTGTTTTAAATAGAGCATAAGAAGTATGCAGTAGTATGTGGTAGTCCTTGGTCTATATTTTCAGCTGTGTATTTGTTCTGAAGAATTGCAGGTTAAATGGGAATTCATTTCTCTGGAAAGATAACACATCATCAGGCTGTATACATTCTGACTTTATATACATATGGGATAGATAAATACTATGTAAGGGTTACAGTGGTTTTCAATGAATGCTGTTTGATATTAGCGAGAAGATGACTGCTTCTTTGAGAACAGGGAGGTCACTTCATCCTTCGCTGCTGCTCCTTTTTGTCACGTTAACACTTTAACTTTGTTGGAACTGCACTGTAGAATCATCAAAATAACTTTGTATCAGCCACCATTAGGTATGAGCTTGTTAATGCAGTTGACCAGGGTTAAATTGAACCAATTTGGTTAAATTGAACCAAGTAGATCATGTTACAGATTTTCCTTTGTACTTCAGTATCCTCCATTCTGGACTTGTTTTGTAGTGTTGGGTCTTGCTGTGCTTCATCAAGTGAAATTAAGAGCTACAAAAGACAATCTTGTGGATGAAAATATTGGTTTGATTTGGTTTCTTTTTCCATACAGCTTTATTCTTTTGGCATCCTGCATTTCCTGTTCCAGATTCCTTAGTAAATGCCAAGGTGATGGAGACCTTGGTTAGCCTAAGCCTCTGCTGTTTTTAAGGAACTCACTAGTTTCTGATATTAAAAAGTTTTGAGTTCTGGACCTAAATACAGAGTCTACCTGCTAGTGAGATGAAGCCATCTATAAGCCTGTAAGTCCACTAAATAAATGCTTAGTTGTCATGAAACACCGTGGATATTTTTGATCTTCAGGCTGCATGAAACAAACTTGAAGACTGAAAAGCTTCAGCTAGAGGGAGTTATCTTTTTTTTTTAAGTGAACATTTTTATCAGCAGAGCTTGCTATCAGTTTAAGAAGCTATGTCTTTTATTTGAATGTATTCATGTCTTTATTTGAATGTATTAATGTCTTCTATTCAAATGTATTCTTGTAGTTTTGACGTCAGTGATGAATGGCAGTGTAGGACAATGATAGGCAGCTATTAATTTTTTATTTTCTAGGAATCCTGTAAACCCATAACCGTCCTTACACTTTGGGGCCCAAACTGTCCTTTTAAGTAGTGTTTTAGCTAGAGCATGTCATCAAGATCTTTCTCTTTTCCTATGCATAACTAATTTCTTCTGTGTCACATTTGCTGAAATGATTACTTTCTGACTCTAAGTGTTACAGGATTTTCAGATGTGAGCCTTCTAAAAACAGCCACTCTTTCAGTGACTCAAAACTTCATTTTTTAAGAGAAACGTCATCTTTTATTGCATTCCTGCAGTAGAAATGGGAAGAAATGATGGAAAAAAGACACTAGAATCCCAATATGTCTTATTTTGGGGCTTTTTATAGGTAGGCAAACAGATGTGCTTGCCTAGATTAATAAAAAAGCTCACAACAGTAGCAAGAATGTGTTTTAGAAGGCTCAGTCTGGCAAGGACCAGCCTAAGGAATGGGTTTTTTTTTGTGAACAAACATCAGTTATCCCAAAACAGTTACTTCTTTCTAAAGGTTGGGGTCTAAAGAGAAGTTTTAAGTTACGGGCTTCTAGAAGAATATTTCAGTGATAAGTAAAATCAGCAGAGGACGTGATACAAATTGAACCGTGGTTGGAAACTGTGCTTGAATAATTTTGGAAGACACTGAAGGAAAACCTATTACACTTTAATTTTTTTAATTTTATTTCCTGCCCTGGCAGTTGAATGTAAAATGGGAACTGTTAGTTATGGACTAAAATGGTCTTTAAATGGAAAGGAAGGGAGCAGAGAAAGTAGCTGGCTTTCATTATTAATACTAATTTTATTATTATGTTTTATATGGAAAGCATCTTACAGAAGAAGGAATTAGAAATACACAACCTTCAGACTCAATAGCTTGTGTGTCCTAAATGATCAAGACTTTAAAGAGAGAATGACAGAAGGGAAAAAGGGGGAAAGGAGAAGGGAAAAAAAAGCCAACAAAGGCAAAGATTCAGGTCCGTGGGATGCTGGTGCCCGGGTTCATGTTTGTGCTGCAGTTCTTGGGAAGCCTGGGGTTGTGTTAATGCTGCTGTAAGGAGGGACAGAGGATGTCTTTGTGGGTAAAATATCCTTTGAGTGGGTGGGAGGGATCTGTCTGTCCCTTAGCTCATGTTATCAGGCTTGTCAGCTCTGATATCTCTCACTGAAAGCTTATAGAACTTTAAAGAAAAACTAATGTTCGGTCAAGGAGGCTGTGATTCTGTGTTCACCAACCATGCCAAGAGCTCACACTTCATCTTTAACATCTGAACAAAATACTTTTCCTTCTGGTATTTTTAGGACTATGTAAAATCGAAACTAACAAAAATGCATTTATATTTCTGTCTGAAGGTGTTACGGAACATTTTCTTATTCTATAAGGTGGTAAAAGAGGGAAGAGGCTCGTTCATGCTTGCTTTTTAATTTAGACAAATTGTCTTCAGCAGGGTCACCATGCAATGTGATAATCTTTGAGACACCAAGGCTTGGGACATGAAAGCTTGCAATGATGGGGCCAGGTCCCAAAATGTGCTCTAGACCATTGGTAGCTTCAGTGTATTCTCAAAGACATACATCTCAGAGAGCCTCCAATATCTTATAGACCCTTCCTAAAGTGTTCTGATTTTTCTTAATAAATGCCTTTCACTGGGCTTTCTATTTGGGGGAAAGCATGTATCTGTGGTGGTAACTGCAAGCTGAAAGAAGAGCGGAATTTAGCGAACCCTGTTCCAGCTATGCAGTTGTTTATGCTTGCAGTGGAAATAATTGTGCAATGTAAAGAGTGGGCCCAGGCTCCGGAAGAGCTACAGATCTTGTCACTGTCAAGACAACTTGTTACCACTGACAGCAAGTAATAATAGATGGCCAAATGTACTTTTTCTAAATACTCCACTGAATTATTAAAAAAAGGAAAAAAATAAAATAAAACCCAACTTTTTTTTTTTTTTTACTTTTTTTTTTTTTTTTTTTTGGTCTGCTTGTTAACTTTAAAGGCACTCTTTTTTTAGTATCATTTTCAGGCTTGAACTCTCACTAGCCTGAGTTAGCTTGAGCAACACTCCTTGATGGATACTTCCCTGCTTCTGTGCTAAAGTGAAAAGGAAGGGTGACTTGAAGCATCTTGTTCTTTGTGTGTTAAAAGCATGAATTAATCTGCTTTGTTAGAATTGAAGTTTATTATTTTTCCATTTAACCATATTCTGTTACCTGTGTTGGAGCAGTAAAGCAGGATGTTAGAGAAGCCCAGCGGAATTGGGAAGAGAAGTTCATTTTCAGGGCAGATTGTGTATTTTTTTTTGTACAACTCCTTTATTTTAAGGTCAAGGACAGGTAAAAATTACAAAGTTAAAATGTTGGTTTGGAAGTCAAGTGAATAGCCAAAGAAAAGCCATGTATTTGCACCTGCCCCATTTGCAAAAGGCTCTGCTACCCAGCTCCTGCGCATACTGGGTTATTTGTACTTCTCCAGAGTGCCTCCTATAAAGGGAGTTCTGAAGTGGATTAGGAGGTATGCAGTTGAGAACATACAATAAAGCAGGGAAGCTGGTACTGTTATAAATTTTAGGCTTCTTTATTGTGGAGCACTTTGTATGTGAGAATGGTGGGCTTGTTTAGTCACTTACAGTTGTTCTGAAATTTGTAATTCAGAAATGAAAGAGAAGAAATACACTGAAGACCTGCAGGTGATCAATGGGGCAGACTGTAATGTGGTTCCAACAGTATGGGTTGTATAATTCCAAAACAAATATCGTAGGATGAGAGAATTTTGCTTACTCCTATAAAAACAAACCGTAGCATCCTTTTGCAGCTTGATGCTGACTGTAATTCAGAACACCCAAGATCTCTATAAAACCCTGACAACACCCCTAAAGGTCTTTTATGGAGGTGACCTCTTTTTGCCTCCCACTCTCCCTAGAGCATTTCTGGTCTACCCACTCCTTCATGGCCACCCACCCGCAGATCAGCTGAGAAATCATACTTTGTTAGCAAAACCGCTCATTAAGAATGTTGGTTTTCTTCTTTGTTCTGTCTTCTTCGTTTGAAAGCTGTCTTTTGTTCGCTGTGATTCAAATGCCATACTTTAAAAATATGTCATTTGCAGCATATAGAAATTAAAATGGAATATGTAGATTTTAGCTGAAGGGACTTGTCGTTGTGCCATAAAATATATACATGTATTTTATTGTGATTTGTGGTTCAAGAAGTAAATTTAAATCGGTCTAATCACAAGAACATTTTTAAGCAAGCAATTTTAGGTGGATGGGCTGTTCTTTGATGTTTAAAGCCTGTGCCAGACTTACAGTCTTCACCAGTCAGATGTATTTAACGTAAGCACTAATTATCAGTAATTCTTATATCTTCTTCGTATATGATAGGAATATAAATGTTACTGAAGTAAATGGTCACAAGTTAAATACCTTTGGCTGTGAGAAGGAGTATCTTGGATTTGTGCTTGTTTCTGTGGCAGTAAAAGCATTACTCAGCGATGCTGCTGTGTGCTATTGATAGTGTCTCATTCTTAGTGCAACCTGCGCAATCTCTCCCAGTTAGTCATTGCAATAATCATAAACAGAATTTATGAATCTCATAAGGCAAAATGTGGTGAGCATATAACATGGGAATCTTTGCATGTGCATACCATGTCCTCTCAGAAACCCACATGATTTAAAGCAACTGTTACAGATAGACAAGTTTTCTTGTGTTTCTTTATAACGGGTTTTGATTTTGCATCTGGTTTAAGTTAGGTGATTCTTCACACTCTTCTGATTGTGGTTGTTCACAAGCTGCTTTCTCCATTGGTTTCTGTGCAGGTGTTGCAGGGTGCTCAGCTGATAGCTGTTGCTTCTGCTGAGCCTGCCTCAGGGGGTGTGGATGGGTCTCCACTCCAAGGGAGTGATATCCAAGTCCAGTACGTGCAGCTGACACCAGTGACAGACCACTCTGCAACTAATCAAGTATGTATATATTATCTTTTCTCCATTTGAATGCACTTAACTTGATTGAAACCTGTCAGATGAACTGTAAATCTACCCACAAATACTGCGATCCCAGTAAGTTTATGATCCTGTTTCCAAACAGTAAAAAAAACCAACCTGAAATGTCTATAATAAGAAACATAATTCTGTTAAAGGTATAAATGGGCTTTGACTGTTGCTGCTTCAATTCTCTTGCTCAATGCCTCTAGGGAGTAGTTATTTTGGTCATCATTGTTTTTCTGCATCCTTAAAGGCTGAGAGCCATGTTAAAGGACAAGGCAAAAGTCTTGTGTGGAGCCTATCCAAAAAGTATTTTTCAGTCTGACGTTTCAATTATAAATGTTATTCCCTTTCTGACAGCAGTTTTCCAGTTATTTTGATCAACAGCCTGGATTTCCCTTAGAAGTCAGGATATTAGCAATTGTAAGTGAATACTTGATCTTCTCAATTATGGTGGAGGAGTTATTTTTTGTTTTCACTTTTAAGAGCACTCATGTATCTGAGTCAAGAAAAAAGTCTTCATCATCTTGAAGCTATGACTGGTGACAACACTAAAGTGCTGACTTAAGACAGTTATGTTTTCTGAAGATGGTTACACATTCTTCTCTGAACCCCACTTAGTGGGCTTCTTTAGTAAAGAATGTCAAGTGGTTGTGAAGAATAAGCTGTTGCTTGCTAGCCAAAATATAATGGTATCCTTAGCAGCAAATATTAGAGTGGATTTTTGTCTGATACCTACGCAGTTTTGTAAAACCTGATCTGGCTATAAATGTTTATGTCGGATATTGAGTCTCTTGAGGTGGAAATAAAAAACTGCACAAGAAATCAAGGGAATTACATCCAGACTTTGTTTGCAGAAAGCTGAAGTGCTCAGTGCTTCTTCCCTGAACAATGCGTTCTGCAGATCAGTTCAGTATATGAAATTAAAGCATATCAGTATCCCAGTAGCTGTGTTGTGTATAAGTGTATTGCTGACATGCTGTCTGCACTGGCTAGTTCTAGGAGGGAAGCTGGAGCTCTGAGCTGCTCCTCACCTGGATTCTACAAAGAGCTTTTCAGAATAATGACGCTCCCTGATCAGCCTAGCTGGTGTGTGAGCATGCTGTGCTGTAAGATTACACTCTAGTTTTCTGTATGCTGATCTTCCCACATAGATGGGCCCTAGGTAGGCATTTTCCATCTTTTCTAGATTAACACCTATGTTAACAGTCTCCATATTTTACTCTCAGTCATTTGTAATAGTACCCTAGACAACAAGACTGTTGCTAGAGGGATCATGCCTTATTTCTTGTAAATCCTTGAGTGCTGCTGGTCCCATGCAGTTAATAAAGCATACATGCATCAGATAGTGAGAGGTGTTTCTCGTGCTGCTGTCCTCACTCCAGGCCAGGGAAGCTCTCATGTTTCCCTCCCACGGACTTTTTCCTGGGTCTGTTTCTCGTGCCTGTCCTCCCTTCTCTGCTAGCACCTCTGATGGGGTCAGGAAGTTACGAAGCACAGTTCATTGGCATCTATCTTCCATACAACTGGCACCCACCAGAGGAGTCACTTTTCTCTTCAGGGACACTTCGTACTGTGTTAGGTTTTAATATTGTGGCTAGCCACAGAGATTTATACAAAGCTGAAGAGAAGCAAAAAAGGAAAGTGAAATAAGAAGAGTGTGAAAGGAAAAACAGGCAAGGTGAAAAACAAGTTTGCCATAAGTATTTCCTCAATTTATACAAACTGAAAACTAAGGATCTGTTAATGAATTTGAGAAACCAACTTGGTATTTGTGTTACTCTGGGTTACATGAATAGTTCAATAGCTTTTTGGGGGGCTAAAATTACAGATATTGAGATGATATTTGCATTATTCTGAGTTATGTAAATAGTTCAGTACCTTTGCGGGGGGCTAAAAGTGTGGATATTGATCTGCATCATTTTAGAAAGATGTCTTATCTGAAAGGAAAGATCTTATCTGAAGGGAAGAGCCTCTCAGTGAGGCTGTAATGACACTTTCATCTGTTTTCATATGGTTTATGTCAAGGTACTGAGATGTTCTCAAAGATTTTATATCTGTTTTATCAATCGGAGCTTATACTAGTGGAGGTGCTATGGTCTACACAAATTCCATGTTTGAAACACCCAAAGTGTGAGCTTATTTAAGGTATCAGTTTTCTGACCTTTTTCTTGAAAGCCATGCCTTTGGAAGCAGTTGTACTTGGAAGCTGAAGGTTGGAGTGAGGGTATTTGAAACAAATCCAATCTCTGAACACATGCTTTCATGTCTTGATACCATTCTTGCTTAGAGCAGCTTGCAAAATTTAGGAATTTGTATTAATTCTATGCTGAAATTCATTTGCTGATAGTAAATGTTGTTAGATTTGAAAAAAAAAAAAAAGACACTATAATTCCAAATCCAAAGCATGCTTCTAATCCCTTTGGTCAGTCTTCTACTTCTGGTCTGAATGTTGGGTAAATACGCAGTGTTGCTGTTGTCATCATTATTTGATAATTACAGTATTTCAGTAATTTTCCTCTAATGGAAAAGAAAACTTTGGTCACTTGTATTGCTATCAGATTTAGTAATCTGATAGAATTATTCATCATTTTGGCACTAATTTATTGCACAATCAAATAAACACCAGATAACTTATGAAGTTGAACAGGAAAAAAATCTGGTACCTGTTTGCAGTTACTGGCAGCAAGGGCGAGAAGCGAAGGGAAATAATTTGACAACAAAACATTAATTTAAGGAGCAGTGCTTTATAATTTTGAAACTCCAGTGTTTTTATTTGCATAAATAAGGTGGGACTGTAGAGTGAGACCTAAAGGATGGGAAATCTTGTTGAGTTTCCACCCTTGTGTTATTGTGGATCATCCTGCAGATCCTAGGCTGAGACTATAAAGCAGTGCTTCAAGTAAGACTTTTTCAAAGTGGAATTCCTGCCACAGAAATAATTCTGTATTCAAGGCATTACATAAAGCATCTATTAGATGTTTTTGTGGAGAGAAAATCCATCAAGGGCAGATCTCTGGAATCTGTGGGAGTGAACGGGAAAATATCATTAAATGCTTGCCCTTTCCTTGTAGTTTATCTATGCTTCTGATACTGGCTGCTATCAGGGGAAGGCTTATTGGGTGTGATGGGCTTTATCCAAGCCAATACAGCTGCTCTTAAATGCTATTCATCTTACAGCTCTAAGGATGGAGTTTGTGTCATAATCTAGTTCTCCTTACTCCAACTAACTTGGCCGAAAAGACAGTTCACTATGGGATTATCCTTTCGTGGCCTTGTCAAACTTCTGGTAGGCAGTAATGTGATTTTTAAGGATACTTCCTCTGAGAGCTGAAGTCAACTGTATTTGCTTTAAATTCCTTCATGGAGGACTGTTTTTGCTTGGAAAGTGAATAGAATCAGGCCTGTAGGAAGAAATTTATGTAAGAAAGAAGTTCTCTATAGTAGCGCTACTCTTATTTTGCATAAAATAGAGAAAGACTGCAGTGGGTAAAGTCAGCAGTTTTAGACCATATCCTGCACCGTCTGGTGAAATTCAAAGCACAGGCCAAATAGGTAATTTCACTCACCTTACCTACAATAGTTCTGTCACTCAGAGACATCCTCCTGTCTTTTCGATGATTACCTTTAGTGGACTTCTGTCCACATAACACTCCATGCTCCCAAGCTGTCAGCACGTGCATCTTGCTGGTACAAGTCCTTCTGTAGCTTTGGTGCATGTTGTGCCACACACAAGTTTTATTTTGTTTCCTTTTGGAACTTGTTCTTTTTTTGGGAAGAGAGGGAATAATTTTTTCTATTTGCTCTCTTTGTGCCACTCATGATTTTATAGATCCTTATCATGGTTTTATTATTTCAGCCTTCTCTTTCCAGCCTGAAGGGCACTAGTCTGTGTGGTCTTCATGTGGATTCTTGTTATTTTTGGTGCCTTTGTAAGTGTATTCCCATTTCAGTTCTCTCATAGAGATGATATCCATGCACAGGAACTTTGTGTTGCTATAATATGTTCATGTTCCCTTGGCTACACCAGTGGAAAGCACTGTTGTATTGATTTACTGATGTTTCCTTTTGCAGGGCACTGATACCCTTCAATCAGCAATCCAGCCAGAAATGCAGATTGAACATGGAGCAATCCAAATCCAATAAGAGAACTGTGAAAAGCTCCATTAACTTTTGAGATGTGGGTGATCCACAGCCAGAAGTTAAGTGCTGTCATCTTCGTGCAACGACAGGAAAATGGAAATGCCCTTTAGACTAATGGTCACACCTTGAATATGTCCTGCCAATTGCAGAGTTCTGATGATCTGGTTGTCTTCACCTGGAATAAATGAGACCCATTTACTTAAATTGGAGCTATATCGCTTCATCAGTTGAGGATCTGGCCTTCAGAAAAAATGAATGGCCTGCCCTTAGATACACTTAAAGTGGGGAAAAATCTTTTAGGAAAAGAAATCTAATGAATCAAAACTGTGAAACTAAATCTATGTTTTATCCTGTTCATTTCTTCTGTGAAATATACCATTTGAATGTCTGCAGATATCTTTAGTGTATTGCTGCCTTGCAATACTTGCTTTACCACATATAGAAGATCAAGAGCTCAAATATTTTTCACTGTTTAAACAGCTTTTTTTATTTGCTATGGTGTTTATAACAAAAATGGAAAATATTTAAAAAAAGAAAAATTCCATAACTGCAAGTATTAGCCTTTTGCTGGTGTTTTCTGTTCAGTGTAATGAAAACTGTATTTGCAGAAGACTAACAATTTTGTTTGTACTGTCGCTTAACTACTTTTCTAGGGGAAAAGGCTTTAAAATGCTGTAATTATGCATTTTTAATGAGAAATAAATGTGTATTTATGAATAGTGCAGCTCTAAGTTGCTCTCTGCCTTAGGAATTAATATGGTTTGACTGGACTGTGCTGTAAGAGTTTAGCTCTGGAGTGTTGGAAGATAGATGCTGTCTGGCAAGCTTTGCTGTCAAACTGAAAAGTAAGATTAAGTGTGTAAGGAAGATACCTATCTTAGATCATGTTACTATCTAAATTTCCAGTACAAGAAAAATGTGATCGTTAAGCTTTTGAGTCTGCAAATCCTATTTTGTACAACGAATTTATGAAATAATTATTTTTTTTTATGTGACCAATTCTTCTGAGCTATCCCTTTTTGTTCCTTCTGCTCCTTTGTTCAGCCATTTGCGGCAATACCTCAGTTTTGGATTCACCCATAAAAAGCTGGGCTGCAAAAGTCTAATACCTGTCACTGAAACTTACAGGAAACTTGATATAAGTTTCAAGAAAGCAACATTTTCGTATTTGCTAAGCTTGAATGGAAAGGAGGCACATTTGCTACAGCCTCATTATCTTAATGGTGTGCTTTAGGAAAATATAGAGTTTACTGGAGGAGGTGTTGCTTTGTATTTTGTTTTTCAGCAGACTTGCTGTGTGGTTATTGTCAATATATGGCTCATAATGCATTTAATATATTAATCAATGGGGCACAGCCACGAATCCTACATTGTTGAATTCAAATAACATTTACTTACTTTTTTATGAAAGGAAGGGTTAAGCACACCCAATTTTTGGGAATGTCCCTGGTAAGTATTAGGCTTTATGTAAATTCCGACTTCTCTTTATGATATTTCTTGACGCACAAGTACAATGCCAACTGAACCACAGCTTATTGAATACAATGTTTGCAACAGGCCAAGAATTTGGCTCCTCTTCAGTTTCTTTTTTTAATAGTGGTTCTCAGACTGGGTGATGTTTGAAGAGCTTGGCATCTGAATCAAAGCCTAAAAATAAAGCAAGGCCTGTACATTTTAGCATGACTGCTTAATAATAAGTTATCACTTAGAAATGACTGAGAAAGCTGGGATGGCAGTGCTGCCACTGCAAAGTACTCTCTTGCTATATTCATATTGGCCATATTGGCTTTCTTGTCTTCTTCAGAAAGCTGTACTCTTACTCAGCTTTCCTTGTGTATCCTGAACATCTTATGCTTTCAAGAGGAGCACACATGCCTTTGAACTATAAGGTATCCATCTTTGGTTTATGGTGCAACTAAGAATTCTCCTCTCTTTGCATTTTTCAGCTCAGGTACAAGATGAAATTGAGTTCAGGAGAGGTTTCCTTTAGCCGCTAGACAGATGCATGCGCAAGTCTCTTCTGCTAAAAGTGATTGTAAAGGCATATCAAGCCATGAAGTAGCATTCACTAGATTTCAAGAAAATGAAATCACCAGTGTGGAATGGGGAGTGTACAAATCTCAATTAAAATAGGTAAGGAGAGCAGCATAGTGAGATCTGCTGCCTTCAAATGTTAAGACTGCGTGTCCCTCAAGATGTATTTCTTAGTGTTTTGCCAGTGTTTACATTAGTCTAAGCTGTGTCACACTATGTTTATACTTCAAAGAAAAGAGACTTAAACACTGAGCCAGGTTATTCCTATGAGTAATTCCCATCCCTCTTCCCTTTCTGGAGGATTTATGTCCTTGCCCAGGGAGGAAATGTCTTCAGGAATGTTTTATGTGTTTTCTAGACATCACAGGGTGTGTCACTTACAAATAAGTCATTCCCAAGCAGAGTAATTCAGGAATTATTTCCCTTCTAGGAAATGCTTGTGACTGTGGAAAGGCTGTGAGGTTCTGTGCCAAGTGTGAAGAGTATGTTCATACAGAGATTTATTGTAACAATAACATATCAACATAACAATAAGAAATCCTGAAAGTAATTATAACTAAAGACTGAAAGTCTTGCACAGGTACTGAGGGCTTTGCCTAGCTCTCTGTTCAGGTAGGTTCATGTTGTTTCAGCAAGGATGCAGTTCTGCCTTTGAAGACTGTTTGACTGTAGGTCTGTTTGTTCAGTAGGTCAGCTAGAAATGCATTCGCATTATGTCTCCTGTCATTCACTATTTTTATACTATTCACTATTTTTTTACTATTACTTTTTCAATAGTAAGGTTCTTTTTTCCCTCAGCAAAACTTCTAACATCCTTGTTTTTAACAGTTCTCGTTCTGCTCACGCTGCTTTTGTCCAAGAGGCAGAGATTGAGAACATATGACCAAGAGTCTTCTGAGGGAACGTTTCTCGTAAGGTTAGGCTAGGATCAGCTGCATATTTTATTTGTAATTCATCTTGTGAACTGCCGAATACTGTTTTCATGGGTTTGATTTTGGTTTGTGTAATAATGTTTAGGCATGCAGCCTTCAGGGGAGGAGAGCCTCTGATTACCCTGCTTGTCTCCCTTGGTTATTTTTGATTTTAAGTTCACTATAGCCAGGACCTCAACATTTATCTTGATGTTGTACTAAAATTCTTGACAGGTTGTTATGGCTATGCAGTCACTACGATACCATAAGAATGACTTTTCAGATCATTTAATCTTGAATCCCACCTGAAAGAGCATCTGTCTCATGAATTCTTAAGGGCTTCTATGGTCCTGATGCAAAAACTAATAAAAATGTTGTGGTTTGATGGATTGTACAACTAGAAATTGGTCTAAAAGTGTGAAGGATCTGGGTTCTTTTCTGTTTTTCTTTCATTCCTCGTTAGTTTTACATATTTTGTCTTGCAAAACAAACCTATAAAAATGAGCACCCTTCTGTGACCCCAATAAACTGGAATGCCTTCATTAGCTGCATTTTTAGGCATTTCATTATTGACAGTTTGCCTATAAAGCAAGGAATGCTAACCAAAATGTTGCTGTAGTACTAGTCTCTGTCATGGAGATCCTGGCATGCAATTGGGTATGTTCTGGTAGCCCTGTACTTTATTATCCACTTCACACAACTGCTATGGATTTTCATGTTAGAAAATACAGTGAGAAAACCAATATTCAGAAAAAACCAAAAACCAACCCAAAATCACTGGAGAATCTCATTCTGCACAAACTTCTGTTGGCAATCAGTATTCTTTCTGAATTCCTGATAATCTAAGTACAGAAAATTTAGAGCTGTAACAATATAATTCAACGAAAACTCTTTCCCATTATCAGAAATAAGAATGTTCCTTTCATTCACTGCAATCCCAAAGCACTTCTATAAGCTCTGCTGATTTAGATGAGTACTCAGCAGTCAAACCTCATTTCCTTGAAAGAAGCCAGGAATAAGAAAGTCATTCAGTTAGAGAGTGGTGTTTGGGGTAAACTGAGATTGCTTTTTTAGTGCAGTGGTACAAGTGGACATGCTTCGTTTTTGTGCTAAATGAGGTTTGACATATGCAGAGGTTGTTTTATACCCCACAAAAACAGGAATAAGAAACCACAGAGCAAGTGGAGGCAAGAGGGGTTGTGCAGAGCTGAAGTCAGAGCTGAAGTGTGTGAGATACGATTGCCAACGTGCAGTGTGGCTGAGGCAAAGGGTTAACACTCCTCTTTCGAAAGGTGCCAAGGGGTTTTTAATCAAGCTTTGTTCTTTAGCAGGATAAATCAGATGGAACTGGATGAAAACCTATTTTTCCTCATCTACAACTTCACATGCGAAGCTTAATTCAAGAGCGGACCTCTCCTTTGTTTGCCTCGGTTTAAACTTAAGTGAATTCTCCTGTTTGTTTCCTATTCAATTTTTCTAAATTCACATATTGCAAAGGAAAAATGTCCTTTAATAAAAATTTTATATTTGAAACAGAAAATTATATTTTAAGGTTTATTTATTCATCAGTAAGAATATTTTTAATTAACCAGTAGGCTGGGAACAGTTTTGTACTTTTGGTCCCTCGGGTTATTCTGTGGTTTTGAATGTTGAAGTAAACTGTCCGGTTTCATCTCTGTCCATCAGCTTGTGTTGAGCATGAGTTTATATGTAATATAATCTTCCAGTAAGTATTTTATTTCAGATTTTTTCATACTAGTTAAAGAAGGTTAATCTGGTTGTGAAACAGATCAATAAAAGCCTGGGTGGAAAGCAGAGGTTAGCGTGACATCTCCCCATGCTATGCTGTGATGCCAGCAGTAAGCACAGACAGCTCATGGGCCCTCACTGTGCTGTGATCTGGACATCTAATTGAAAATAATAAATACCCCTGTTTTCCACACTGATTCCCTGCTTTTCTTTAGCAGTCTTTGGGATTTCTGCTCTCCAGATGCACTGGGGTTTGCTTTCAAAGCTGTTGAGTGCATTGTATCAGGGTCTGGAGATTGAAACAGGTACACTGAAACCAAAGGGACTTTTCTCTCTTGCTATTACCACAGGGAAAACAAATCTCCTGTATGTATATGTGATAATTTCTAATTGTTAAACTGTATTTGATAGGAAAAGGGGTAATTGGTTAAAACATAACAGGTGAGATTTAGGTTAGATATAAGGAAGAAGCTCTTTACTGTGAGGGTGATGAGCAGGCTGCCCAAGGAAGTTGTGAATGCTCCTTTCCTGGCAGTGTTCAAGGCCAGGTTTTGGTGATGTGATCTAGTGCGAGGCCTCCCTGCCCATGGCAGGGGTTGGAACTGGATGATCTTAAGGTCCTTTCCAACCTAAACTGTTCTGTGGTTCTGTGATTCTATACGTTAAATTTACCATTCACTTTCTGGGTAAAGCAGAAAACAGACTGGGAGCTGGCCAGCAGCATTTGACTAGTTGAAAGGTGCCCTCCAGCTTACTTGATGTATATGTGTATACATATGTGTGTATTTATATATGGCTATCTTGTTACTTGAATTCCCATGGGATTGGCTCATCTCTTGCTACTTTGGTCCTGGAAGTCACCTCTCCCCTCTTACTTCTTTTTGATGCATTATTTTTTTTTTACTCTTGCCTTTCTGTAGCATGTTTTTTTAATCTTATGAAAAACCTAGACCCATTTTTCTGCTTTGGTGTTACCAGAGGAGCTTGGCTTGCTACCGCTGATTTAAAAGAAATAAATGAGAAACCCTTGGTCTGTGTGATACTGAATTGGATTTAACAGAAAAAAAGCCATTACAGCTGTTACCTTGTGCACATGGAAGCAGCTCTTTTCCTTGGCTTAATTAACAGTTACGGAATTTGCCACAGTTGGAAATTGTCTGCCATTAATTAGTAACATTCTCAGTTTACTGAACAGATTCTCCCCTGCTGTTCCCACGTGGTAGAAAAATTAAACCTTCTTTTGCACCCACCCAGGTGAACACACAAGTAGCTTGTCCAGTGAATTGCGCTGAGAATTGTGCTTCCAGTTGGGGTTAAACAGCAGCTAAACTTGTCATTTGATGCCTTTCCTCCCTAAAATGCCTGCTTCCATCTCCCAGTATCATAACCCTCTTAGGGCAGCTCCTCTCTAATAATCACAAATCGGTATGATTTAATCAGACACAAATTATATGCTTTTCCTAAAGCAGAGTGGGCTCAACTCTGCTTCGTGTCCCAGCATGTGGGAAACGCTGTGCTCTCGGCTGGGGCCATCTGCCTTGCATAATTGGTGTTATTTAACAGCAATTTTATTACTCAATCCTATTTCAACTCTCTTAATCCCCCAGCTCTAATGGGCTCCCTGCTCTCTTCAGCAAAACCAGAGAAGAAATAAAACCTCCAAAATATTCATAAAAGAGGAGGCGTGAGGAACAAGGAAAAGATGAGAAACAGTTTGTTGATTTGTGTTGAATCCCTTCCTCTTTCATTCAGGTTGCCTTTTGCTCCTTTTGGCAGTTAAATGTGCAGCCCAGGGAGCTGATTCACACTGAGAAGTTCTTCATTTTCTGAAATACAATAGCGACAAAAACATCCTACTTTTACCCAAGGAACAGCAGCTTTAGAGGTAGGCATGGGCAAGGTGGAGGGCAGAGGTTTGGGGTTTTCTTTTGATTTTCATTATTATTATTTTTTATACCTTACTGTATTCTTAAATAGTTGGGGAGGGTTATATCTGTTTGGGGTTCTGCCTGAAATTCCTTTAAATTGACCCTTACCATGAAACTGGAGAGTTTCTCCGGTGTGTTGTGTCTCAGAATTTTCCCATGTTTTTTATGGAAATTTTCTTGTGTGGCAAAAGGCTGAACGCACCTTAGTGTTAGAGAAAAGGTTTTTTTTGTTTTGTTTTGCGTTTTGTAAAAGATGGAATTTATTAATCATTTCTACCAGAAAATCATTTTTTGCAGGAATATTCCCATAAGAAACTGACCTCTGTCAGTGTCTTTTCACAGGCTGACAGTTTTCCATGCCAATACCTTTCTTTGAGCAAACACAACACACTTGGCACTGATAAAGCTTCCTAGATAGCAAGTGGCTGAACATTTTGAGGAAGGTTTTCTGTGTGTGATTTGGATTTTAGTTTGGTTTTTACCTGCCATCTGATTCACGGTATGGATCTTTCTGTGCTGTACAGAAATGAACCTTGTAGAAGCATGTGCTTGGATCTGAGCTCCCTTGTGTCTACAGGCTTTTGGCTCCAAGTCACCAAATCTTTGTAGCTTTGGGCAGATGAAGGGTAAGATTTAAGAGCCCTTGATTGGAGTGTTGCTCTTGGGAAAAAAACACCAGTGAATTGCTCTTCAGTTTGGGCATGGAGGGTCTAAGTCTTGGGTGCTTATTTCCATAGTTTATGAGTCTTTTCCAGTCCCATTCTCTATGGTTTCAGCTTCAATCAACTAAAATCTTCATAAGAGTTTCCATTCTGTATCTTGAGCACTTTTCCTACTTCCACATTGCAGCTGTGTCAGTGAGATTGACACTAAAGCATCCCGAAACACCAAACCGACCACTAGTTTGTTATCCTTGTTCGGGATCTCCTAAAAAGGCTCAGCTGCCACTAAAATAAAGTCCTAAGTAAAGACTATCAACATGCTGAAAAAAGACCAGAGCAAATTCATGTCTTTCACAGGTACGGCAATAGCTCCTACTACACCAGTGCAGCCCAAAGTGATTGCATGTGCTGGCTCCAGCCATACCCACAGGTCACCTTTCTGTGGGTTTCAGTTACCAACAGCCCACATTTCATCACAGGCAGGGTATATAGCTTTTAGTTTCCATTCTGAGTTCATGTCCTTTACATTGTTCAGAGAAGTTCATGGTGGCAGTGGAGACTGTGGTGCATCAGAAGTGCTGGCTCTGGTGAGTAAATCAAAACTCCAGTGTGCAAGCTTTTATAGCTGCTATAGTCATCTATGTGTGCTAGGTTTGCTCCAGACCTTGAGAGCAGTCTGAACTCTGCTGAAAGGTGCTGCTTGTCTTGCTGTTGGTCTGCACAAATCTGAACAAGATGATGTAGAATGGGTAGTTGCAGGCGCACCTGGCTGTGTGACACGACTGTCCCATAGGAAGCCTTTGGCTCAGAAATCAGATGACAGTGGCAGCTATTTCATCCCACACAACCGTCCATGGAGGGGGGAGCACACGTTCTCATCTGCTTTGTAGCTCTCAGCTACGCATGTTGAGTTGGGCTACAAGTACATTTGGCTGGGCTGTGACCAGTGGAACAGAGAAGTGATAGGTGTGCACAGATGCTTGTTTGTGGCTGACAGCAATAGCCTTGCTCATGAACAATGCTTCTGTCCATAGGCAGTCTGGGAACCCAGGGAGGAGGGCTGGGCTGATAAAGATCATTAAAAAAAAACAAAACCACAATTTAAAATCAAAGCAGAGCAACAACAAAACTCCCATAATTTGGAATCCCAAATCCTTTGGGATTTGTTTCTAAGGGTCTGCAGTTAAAAATACCATAATTAAAAAGAGATTTGTTACAGCACAGAGTTCATAAGCTGAGAGCATCTAAGAAAGTTCTTTTTTTCCCCTGCTGAAATGCTGCCTTCCCACTTCCTGCTGCTCTGTAGTCTTTTGTACCTAAGAGTATTTTGTGGGTGTTTACTAGACGCTTCCAGCAGAAGGAGGGTTAAGTACATGAGAAGGGGGTGGAGAGGGAATCCCAGCTTGGAACTTGAGACTTTCCAGCTGAGAAAGAAAGATTCAGAGATGCAGACATAATCATGCAGCACTGCAATCAACTCCTGTGTCAAAAGTCGTCAGGAAAAGCACATAAATAGCTCCACAGCCACACTTAATGTAGTGCAGGACATATATCAGTAATGCCACCACTTCCTCCAGGGTGAGTATAGAAAAGCTTCCTGTCTAAACGCTTGCAAAATGGTATAAATACTTTGAACTGGCTTGGTGTAAGCTTCAGAAATTGAGGTAGCTTTGAATTCGGATTAGTTGGTACCAGATGAATCTGATACTCTTTTATCTTAATGCATATTTCAGGTTTCCTTGCAAGTAGTCTCAAGAAATAAACTGTGGTTGTCTGAAGCATAATCTGTATTGTTTCCTGCTGTAAATTCAAAAGTCCAAATGAACTGCCAAGGACTGAAAAGCACACTCATTTAGTGGGAATGCAAATCTGTCTGTACTCTTCAACACACAAATTTGAGCATTTGTCTTTTAATGGCTTAACTCCTTCCAGCTAACTGCTTGAATTGCTCTAGCTATCTGCCTGCTTCATGTAATGAGCTGAGTGTTCCAGGTAATCCATGTGTTCAGGATGGGCTTTCCTGAAGCTGTCCCTTGAAGCGGATTTGAAGCACCCTCAGTAAACCTGGTGTCGTTCTACATTGTATTTGCTGCCTGTGTAATAATGTACAACAGCTTGGGTAAGGACCAGGGGGTGTTTGTAGTCAGTCTGCTCATCTGAAGGATCCAAAGTATTTTGATTGATACAGACAGAATGAAGGATGGAAGACGAAAGAGATGCCGCTGCCTTGCTTCTCAACGGGGTGCCTTCTCCCCTAGTAGGTGGATGGAGATGGGATGTTACACATGGTGTGTGATTTATTATGTTATTAATACTATTATTACCAGTCTTTATGAAACGGTTCTTGGTTAACGTGCTGAAGTTCATAAAGCATTTCATGCTGGGCTTTGTGTGTATGTGTTTGTAGAATGCCTGTTTTCCATTACAAAACTGGGAGATAAACGAAGATGACAGTCACATTTTCCTAACATAAATTTCTCCCTTTCCCAGTTCTCCTTGGAAACCATAAATTTCAGCAGTGTGTCTGTGTGCTCCAGACATCAAAAAACCACATTCAGGCAGGCGGATTTACAAGCACTCTGTTTTCCTTGGTCAAATCCTTTGCAGAAGAGATAGACATCCAAATGATAACAGAAAGCTGGGAAGGGAAGCAAAGTTTGAGGAGGACGCTGTACAATATGAGAGGGGAAGGAAAGTCTCCCGGGAGGACTTGTCTCAGCTGATACAGTTCAGGTGGTGGATGGAGATTTTTCCTTCTATTTCTGGACACCAAACATCTTCCTGTTTTCCTGTTCCTGTCCTAAGTGTTTTCAGACATAAGATTTCAACCTTTTCTTCCTCACAGCTGAAACTCTAGTCCAAGTTGTTATCTCATCATGTCTCGATTAACGCAACATCCTTTTCTCTTGGCCTTGATGAACACTGACTTTTGCCCAAATCATATCCATTCAGAAGCTTCCTCTCATTTGGCTTTTTCTTCTCTATCACATTAAATACTTGTCTGTTCTTTTGCAGTCCTTCTTGGCCTGTCCTCATCTTATATCCTGTTTCTCATTTAAGATATTTTCTTTCCCCCATGCTGCCCCTTGCACTTGACAGGAACAACGTTTTGCATGCAAACAGCTTTATTCCTTGCCCTTTAGTCCCTTCCTACATTGTGTTGTTTTCTGTGCCTATCATGAGAATCACTATTTCAGTTGCTGAGACTGTATCTTATTAGTCCTAAATATTATGTGAATAGTATCCCTAAATGTTATTTTCTTGCCCTGTATTCCCTGTCTTTATGGCTTTCTGTTTCTTTGAGGCTTCATCATCTCTTCCCTATGCAGCATCTAGCACCTATTTGTAGGATACTAATAGGAATTCATGTATGAGTTTTGCTGTCACCAATTTAGCAGCTTTGGTCTTTCATGCATAAGCAGTGTTAGCTGTCTTTATTATAATTATGCTAAGATTAAGCACAGTTGGCTTGGAGTTAGCACACATGAATAAAACCAAGCCTCTGGGTCGCAGATTACAAACCTTGTTCTGGTTTGTAGTCTGCTTTAAAAACTTCACCATGCCCTGCAGAGGTGACCAAACTTGCTAAGATATGGAAATAAAACCAGATCATTACTAGTGACTTCCTTGGATAGCAGGGTCTCAGGAGATGTCCTCGCATGGCTATGTCAGGGAGGAAAGGGGACTTCACCTCTGCTCTCCCTCCCTATGTTTTGGGGCTTCTGGCCAGCTGGTAGCTAAATCCAAAAAGACTTTCAGACCTCTGTGAGTACTTTAGACTTGCATGTGTAGAGTTGTCTCTATCCTTGAGGTCACCAACTTGCTGTATCCCTTCTGCATAGAACGTGTGCTTGTCATTTTATCTGGGGTCTTCCCATCATCATCTTCAAGGCCAGGCTGACTAGAGTCTTGGGTGCCATGGTTTAGTGTGTGGTGTCCCTGCCCATGGCAGAGGTGCTGGAACTGGATGATCTTAAGGTCCTTTCCAACCCAAACTGTTCTATGATTCTTCCCGACAGGGCTGTAGGAACTCTGTGTGCATGCTTCCGTGTCACCATCTGGCACTCCCCACCAACGCACACACGCATTGTCATCAGGATGAATCTTCCAGAATTTCTCTTCCTATGAGGTTATTCCCAGGGCTGATGTTTTCCAGCCTCTGACTTCAAGAGGATCCAGCAGGATCAGGAGCTGAGCTGCTCGGTAATGACTCGGAGCCATGACTTTTAGCAGAGACCTGTTTTGTTCAGGGCTTCATCCTGTGTTGCTGTAACATGAGTTTCTGGGCAACACTGCAACTACGTCCAACTGCTTGGAAATGCCTCTGAAAGGTGTCTCTGCTCGCATTCTCCTTTGCTTGCCAAACATAACAGTAGTAACAAAATACAAATATTTCAATGAGAGTCTGACTCTGTAGCTTTTTTTAATAATAGGTCCTCCACTGTTCTGGCATTTTACACCAACCTATTGCAATAGTGATAATAGGAGCAAGTCGGAAAGAAGACTCTAAATCCTGATTTTACTATAGACAGCTAAGCCTATCAACAAGGACTGTTACTTGATGTGCCATATTTAGCAAAAATCAGCTTGATTTTGTTAGCTGGTATAGCTTCTAGTGAGCTGTATCACAGAAAGGGATTTGATAATGAGGATAACCCACTGTTTTCTCAGTGACAATATACCTGTGTTATCCTGGTGAAAAGTTTTATAGACAATTGATATTTTTGTCCTGCTCTGTGACTGGTTTTGCCCTATGTGACAATCCTGAGCTACTGCTTCCAGGTGATTTTTTATTTCAGCTACTTCTCTCTGTTATCTGGGTGCTTTCAAGAAAAATCCCATCACCAAACCAAAATCAAGATTAAAGATGTATTAGGAGTGTACTAGCTTGATCTACTGCCTACCTGTGAGATCACATCGTCCACAATAGATGTGGCATTTGCAATCTGTGTTTTCTCCAGGAATTTCTACAGGCTGGTTTGTGTTGTTTTGTAAATATTCGGGCTATGAGGCTTATCCAGTTTATTTCAATGAGTTTTCTAGAGCAGGAGATCCCTGAATGTGGTAGGTCTGTTCCTGGTAATGTGAGTGGTGGGTAGCCAGGTTCTTCTAGGGGTGAGCTGAGGCAGGGTGTTGCTCTGGGGTCCTACCTGGAGCAGGAGGAGATAGCAATCCATCTCTTTCATCAGCCGGTCTCTGAGCATGGAGTTTGGTGGTGGTGCTGCTAATGAAAATCCAAAGCTGTTGTTGGCATCACCAGAGCAATAACCAAGGAAGCGTAGAATGTCTCTCTGCAACCACCAGATTTCATCTGCTTTGAAAATGGTGTGTCATAGCTGAAACAGAACTGTGTTCTTAAGTAGCGTATCGTCAGCATCCTTTGGCAGCAGTGATGGCCACATTCATGTATCCCGACCATGTCTGTGGTTTGTGGTGAATCACAGATCTTCCTTAAAGAGGGACTTCTGCTTTTAAACACGTAACTACCAACTGTGGCCAGAATCTCCATCCCTTTTGAGCATCCTAGTTCTCTTAACACCAAGATGTGCGTGGCTCAGATCTTGATATTGATCATGCTGGTGCCAGACTGTGCCTGTATCCTAGCTAGTTGTATATCACAGTGTCTTAGGACCAAAGCCTTCCTGCTTTGGTTCCCAAGGGTACCCTAAGATCAGCATCCTTTATTCCCTGGGACAGCTTTTTGTACTGTAGCTCCCTCAGGTTGCTAATTTCAGCAGCTGAAGTAGGGCAGTTTTGTACAGCATATCTTTCCTTTATTTCCAGTATATGGAATTCAGCTTTAGCGTAGCAGATCCAGCTCTTTCCAAAGTGTGCTGGAGTTCTCCATCATGCCTTTCCTGCAGATTTTCCCCAGATGTAAGCATCAGCTCTGTAGCCTTTGGAACCCTCTGGGATACACCAACAAAAACATGTTGTATTTTCCAGCGAAACACCTCTGGTGCTGAACTCAACCCAAGTGACAGGCTGAGGAAAGTGTCTCTCAGAGAGTGTTGAATGCCCACAAACATGCGCTTTATTATTTTAAGGGCACCTGCCAGAACACTGCTGATGCATCAAGCGCAGAAATATATTTGGCATTAGCTGTCTCTCCAGAAATGTCTCTCTTTGGAGCTAATGGAAAATGTTTCTTTTTAATGTATTCTTACAGTTATTTTGCCTATACAGCCTTTTTGCTTGCAGTATAACAAATCTGTTGATTCTTTTCCTTGCTCTGTGGTGCATTATAATTGCATCTTTTCCATTTCTAGGTGCCATTAGTAAGACCACACTTCCTGTAGCAAGCCTGAGTTTTACCTGAGTTTTATGCTCAGTGCTCCTGGTGATGGCTTCGTACTACTTAGTGCACCTCTGCTTTAAAAACTGATGCCATTGCAGCACCATCTCTTGTTTCTGTGAAACAAGTTCCCTGAACTAGTGCCATTGTCCTCTACTGTCACCAGCTTCCCAGTGGGTTTCAACACTCAGTTTTCCTCAGGATAGCCTTTTACTCTTGGTAAAGTAGTCTCTAAGAGCCAAGAAAACGAAAAATAAATAAATAAATAAATGGGTAAATCCCAGAACCAAACACGAATTAAAGCTACCAAGGCCATGAGGCGCTGTCTTGCATTTGCAGCACTTGTGGTTAGTGCTTCTATAAATCTGCTTCTAGTTCTTGGGAGTTGTTTAGCATAAGGTCTCCTTCTAGCACACCAACTTGTTCCAGATAGTCCGTGCATGACCTTCTTAAAGCGTGGCTTATGCAGGGAGCAGCTGCGGACAGCTGCTGGTCTTTGCTTGGGATCACGGACACCCCAGGAATTACATATATTTTTGTAGGGAAAGCCAGAGCTCCTTAGACTGCATTTTATGGAGTTTAGTTTTATGGATAATGAGTCCTTTGCAAGCAGGCTGTAGCTGAGGGGTTCTTTGTGAATTCAGGAAGTACTCCATGACTGGCTCATTTTTGGTGTGCAATAGCAGTTGTCTTTTCTTTCCATAACTGATGTTTTCTTGGATCTGGGGAAGAATTAATCGGCCAGGTGAGTCAGCCATAGTCCCACATGGACTAAAGGAACCTGGAAGTAGCAGACAGACACTGTATCGATTGTGGAAGGGACGCAAGTCTTGGGGTAAAAGGCGATGATAGATGTCAGTGCCTGAGACAGCTCACATGGGAGAAGCCTTGACTTGGACCAGTCTGATCACCGTCACTGGGCAACAAGTCAACCTGTCCTGGCTTTCATCCTTGCCTGGGCTATTAATTCTGTTGGGCTCTACATCAAGCAGAGTCTGCTCCTGTGACAGATGAACTCTCTATTTATACAGCTACATGATTCCTGGAAGAGGGAACAGGCAATCCGCAGTATCTAGCACCCTGTTGTAGTGTATGGAATAAAGAATCCTGTTGTATGTAAGCATGTCTAGATTTTCTCTTTCTTCCATTATGTTAATTCTTAACTTTTGCCATAAATAAGGTCAGTTTCTAAGTAGTAGTAGTAATAATAATAATAATAACAAAGCCTGATGATAGTTTTATATTGTGGGGTAATGTCTGTCCAGTTAGTCTGAGCTCTTATCCTCATGTCTGGAAAAGTTCTATTTATGTGTAATGTACAGAGGCTTTTTCCAGGTTCAGGGTGGGGATCTGCTGAAGGCCTAATCTAGGTCATAATGAAAATTGCTGGAATAAACAGACTCATTCTCCTGCTATAAACAGCTAATTTACTTAAACTTCCTAATTTTTTTGTACTTATTGCAAGTTTCTTTTAGCCTCTCTCACAGAGATGAAGCCAAGGCCAATTAATGCTCGTTCAACTCCTCAGTATCTCAAGACTAGTCCTTTAGCTATTTGAAGCGATGTCTCACCATGTGCACTCTTCAAGGGACTAACTGCATGCCTCTTAATTCACTGTCAACCACCTCATTATTGTGTCTCTTCTCACCATTAAGAAATCATCTAAGGCCTTACAGGTCCATTCTCTTATTACTATATAGTTGCTCCCTGCAATCCACTTTCAGTTTTTTCCTTCGTTTGGTTTAGTTTCATGTGTTCCCAGAAATGAGTCTTTCACTTCAAGCTGTGAAAGCTGAATTCAGCTGAAGTCCCTTTTTATCTTCATTCCATGATCCTGTTTTGTTCATTAATAAAATAGAAAGGATTTCAGATATATATTGTTGTAATTCATCAACGCCGCAGTTTGGATTTCAACTACTGCTGAAGATCCTTTTCCATCGCGAGGGCCAGCACGCCTTTGGCAGGACATCAGACACACACAGCTGTCCTGTGGAGACATGACCTTCCCAGAGCTCACTGTGCTAACGTCTGTGTTCATCACCTTCACAAAGCAGAGAAGCTCCCTTGCTCTGCCTCATCATGTGTGGCAGCGCGAGGACCACCAAAAGCGTTGTCCCTTCCACATGCAGTGTTGTTCCCAGAGCTATCTTCATTCTCCTCTCCATGTGTGATGTACCCAGTAAGGTGCCTGGCCATGGGAAGGTGTATCTGACACAGATCATAGAACCACAGGATGATCTGTGTTGGAAGGGGACTTAAAGCTCATCCAGGTCCAATCCCTGCCATGGGCAGGAACACCTTCCACCAGAGCAGATTGCTCCAAGCCCCTGTGTCCAACCTGGCCTTGAACACTGCCAGGGATGGGGCAGCCACAGCTTCTCTGGGCACCCTGTGCCAGTGCCTCAGCACCCTCACAGGGAAGTACTTCTTTCTTATATCTAACCTAAACTTCCTCTGGTTTAGTTCAAACTTTTGTCATTTCGCTGCAGTTCCTAATGAAGAGTCCCTCTCCAGCATCTTTGTAGGCCCCCTCCAGATATTGGCATCTTCAGGTGTAAATCTTCTGTCATCAGTTACAGTTCAGGCTTGGCTGTCATCCTAGAAGAGACAGTGATGGAGAAACCAAATTTGGGGTCTCCTTTCTGCCACTTGCATAGCTCTTACCTTGGCTGATGGGTAGAACTATTCGTACATGTCGATAGCTAAGACCCTGAACTGCCTTGCAGACCCAAACCCTGGATCTCAGAGATCTCATAGATCCCTTTCCTGTCCTGATGGTCACAAACAAGAGTCCAGTGCAGGGCTCTTGGAACTAGCTTATTTTCTTTTCTTCTAGAAAAGCTAAAATTCAGACAAGCCAAAGGGGACTGCGCCAAACTTCTCATTCACACGCCTTAAAGGATGAGGGGACAGTGTTTGGGGATAAGTTGCAGGACACAGTGGTGAGGACCTCAGATGTGCCGGCAGCTGCTGCTTCATCACAGAGAGCTTGGAAGGAGTTGGATCTGCTACTGACGGCTTCTTCTTTTCCTAGAAAAAGCCTAACTGCTGCTGCAGGATTCATGCCAGGCCAAGACCAAAGCACAAACCCTAGGGCAGGGGGAGCTGGTTTCTTTTAGGTTTTGGAACATTCTTTGGGAGCCCTGGAGAGCGGGGAAGTGCTTTTGGGTAAAAGTAACCTACAGCAGAGCAGCAGAGTGGGCTGGAAGCCTGGAGTGGCCATCTGCTTCCATTCTAGGGACCAGGTTGGAGCTGTGCTTCATCCGTTCACTGCAGCCGGCTGGAAACAAAGCAGTGCTGGTCTAGCAACTGCTCACTCTCCGCAACTGGGAAAGGGGCTCAAGCACTGGGATGTGACACTGTTTGAAAGTCATATCCTGGGACATGAGATTTTAACTGCCGAGGATCTGTTTGGTGCTAGTGAATTGATACAGATAAAACCCACTTCTGCCATACAAGAGTTGCCGATCCACAGCTGGCTAAGCCTCAGGTACTGCCTCTATTCTTCCAAGACAGAGTCCTCTTCTTTTTCTCCCCTGCTGGTGCTTTATGGTATATTTACCTTCAGAAGCTACGGAACCAACTCTGAGCCAGGGGATTTGTTGCTGCTACTGTAGCTGGGCTCTCACTGGTGGGTAGTTCCTGCATGTACACTGTCTTTCACCCATAGCCTGACTCCCTGAGATCATAGAGATTATGGAGGTCACCAGTCTGTCCAACAGCAACAGAGAGAAGTTTTCTGTGTTGTTTCTGTTATGGCTTTAGACCTGTTGCTGTGTGGATTTGGTTGCTGAACTCAAGCTCGCTCACAAGCACACGTGCGTGTGTGGTATAAGAAGGCATCTGAGAAGGAGAAGCTGTCATGTAAGGCTTGGGGGAGGCTATTGCCTTAAAATACAGCAAAGAACAGTCATAAAACCACAGAATGGTTTGGGTTGGAAGGGATCTTAAAGCTCCTCCAGTTCCAAACCACTGCCACAGGCAGGGACACCTTTCACTAGAGCAGTTTGCTCCAAGCCCTGACAAACAGAAGAGAAGAAGCCTTGAAGAGAACAACAGAATAGAGAAAATATTCATTTCTTTCTGTGTTGCACAGGATTTGGGACACACAAGAAAGCTGCTGAGTCTCATAACTGCACTATGGGTATGCCTCACAGAAACTTGATATTGCTGGATGCGAGTGAATTGCTAAGCAAGGCAAACAGCAAGTCTTAAATGCTTTTAGCCACCTGAGAAGCTGCAGGTTCACACCACAGCAGGGCCTTTGTACAGAGGTATACAGACATACTGGCCACCAGGCATCTTGTAGCATGGCTCCTTCCAGTCAGATTTAGTGTTTGCACCCATGGTTCTGAAGTACATCCCATCTCATGGTGTATCTATCTGGTAAAGATCGTGGAGTATAAAAGCATTAACTCTACATTCCCTCCTTCCTGTCTTGCTCTCTTGCAGGACTCAACTGACCAGCAGTGCGTTGTCTTGTTGGTCAGTTGATTCCTGTTCACCACCACTGTGGAGGCTTTATTTCATAGCTGCAGCATTGTATGGAAAATGGTTGTGATCCATTGTGGGGTAAAGCATGCACTGGGAGCTGTGAAGGACTCCAGCAGCGATGGCTGAGCCTCACCTTCTACAGAAAGACCCAGTGCAGGTTATTCTAGGTTCAGAATCTTCCTTCTTTTATATTTGGTTTCCTCTCTCAAACTCAGTGAAACAGCTGAGGTCCTCCCCATCCTCACAGCATGGATGCTTTGAAGGACATCAAACTGTTGGAACAAGTCCAGACAAGGCACGAGGGTGATCAGGGGACTGGAGCACTTCCCATATGAAGATAGGATGAGAAAGTTGGGGCTGTTCAGCCTGGAGAAGAGAAGGCTGCGTGGAGTCCTCAGAGCAGCTTTCCAGTATCTGAAGGCGGCTACAAGGGTGCTGGGGAGGGACTCTTCATCAGGCCGTGTAACAACAGGACAAGGGGTAATGGGTTCAAACTTAAACAGGGGAGGTTTAGATTGTATATAAGGAAGAAGTTCTTTCCTGTAAGGGTGGTGAGGCACTGGAATGGGTTGCCCAGGGAAGTTGTGAATGCTCCATCGCTGGCAGTGTTCAAGGCTGGATTGGACAGAGCCTTGGGTGACATGGTTTAGTGTGAGGTGTCCCTGACTATGGCAGGGGGGTTGGAACTGGATGAGCTTAAGGTCCTTTCCAACCCTAACTATTCTATGATTTTATAATTCTATGACTTGCTTCTGTGCAGAAGCCAGGTGTAAACCCCACTCTTATTCTCAATTACCCATTTATTTTTATTCATTCATTGATGTGAACCTTCCCTTGCTGTTCTTCATCTGAAACCCATATGGGGGAGGCGCCTCTTCCCTTGCACTCAGACTATGACTCAGGGTTCCCGTGTCCTGCTCACGCTGTGGTGCTTGGTGGTGATCTTCCCAAGGCTGGATTCTGACCTCACTTAAGGAACTGTCTGGTTTTCCTGTCTGCCAAGTACCGCAGAGCAGCTCTTGCTGCAAAAGGCATATGTGTCGTGGTAGTGTCTGACCTTTGCAGTTTGCTGTTGCAAAGAGGGAGACAAAAAGACAAGAAATAAAGCAAACAAAACAAGGAACAGCTCTGGAAGTGCCAGAAGAAAAAGTCATTTGAGATAGCGATTCTTTTCCTTCTATTTTCAACCCATTAGCTTTGATTTTTCTCTGGGACTCATGGAAAGAACAAGCTTCTGGATAAGGAAAAGAGACTGGACTTGTGCTTAGACATAAATAATCTTGTTAATCGGCAATGCAAGGAAAGGAGACGGAAAACTATGAGACAATTGAGATGAAGTTTGGTCAAATCCTTTTTTGTTTCAGATGTTCTGCCTGATTTTGCAGAGAGCTGTCTCCAAACCAGAATCCAGCCTAAGTTCAGTGTTATTAAAATAATTCATCTTTTAAACCTCAGTAAATTGGATTGTTAATTTCCTCAAGGCCTCAGGCCCCTGTGCATGTTGAAGTAGATAAAATTCATGGGTTAGCACACGAGGTATCCAGTTGCACTGTCTCTCGGGGGTCGGAAATCAGTTTACAAGCATGCCTAATAGTCCTAGTGAGTAGAAATTGGTTTTGGTGATTACACAGTAAAAAAAGTAAATGATCAAAGCAGATACCACACAGTGACGTGGGTGCTGAAAGAAAAGGAAAACGGCTGGGAGAGACAGGTGATTCCATTTGATTCCCCCAGTCTGTCCCTGGCTATAGTCACATCAGTGGCTAAATAACCTTTCAGCAAAGGTTGTTCCAAGTAACTGCTTGCAATTCCCAGAACAGAAGAGTCATATGTGCCTTTTATCCAAAGCTTCTCCAGCTTTCTGGATCCCTTGCTAAGGTGGAAACCAGCTCATTTTTAACTTGCATCCGTGTGCTTCAGACTGAGCCCTTGGGTCCCAACCTTGACTTCTTGAACAAAAGCGGCTATGAAAGTGGCAGTTGCTGTCCTTTCAGTCCATACCCTCCCAAAAGTGGATGGGGTGACGCTGCTTCTCATGGCAAGGGGGCTTCACTGGGCTGTACTTCATGCGAACAGTTGTGTATGCATTTTAATACGCAAGGATATACAGGCTAGGCAGAGATTGAGATGAGCTCTTAGGCAGAAGCTCTTCCCTGTGAGGGTGCTGAGGCACTGGCACAGGGTGCCCAGAGAAGGTGTGGTTGCCCCATACCTGGCAGTGTTCAAGGCCAGGTCGGACACAGGGGCTTGGAGCAACCTGCTCTAGTGGAAGGTGTCCCTGCCAATGGCAGGGGTTGGACCTGGATGAGCTTTAAGGTCCCTTCCAAGCCATTCTATGATTCCAAGAGGAAGAGGAAACCTGAGTTAACTCTCTGATCTCCACAGTGTTATGCAGACTGCTTTCCATAGGCTGTATAAGCATAGAAAAGAAAGGAAATACTTATTTGTCTATTAAATAATGCTCATTTTTGTCCTAGCAGTCTCCTGCAGTTCCATTCTAGTTTTTCCTGTTCGCTCTCTCACTGCTCCTCAGTAGAGCTTTCTGTTTTCCCAAAGTTCACCTTAATTGCACTGTATGTTATTCTTCATATAGGTTCTGTTGTGAAGGCTGCATTTGGCAGCAGATCCATCCTCTTGCTGGCCACCAGCTCCCTGGGATGTGGTGCTGTGACAGCTGAGGGTTTGCTGGGTGGGCTCTGCCCTGAGATGGGCTGCAGGCTGGGATTCTTGCCTTTTCTCCCTTTCTTACCATACCGAAGTCATAACCATCCTGGGAAATCAACACCTTATTCCTCTCCAACTGCTTTGGTGTCTCAGGACAGAAAGCAAGGCCATAAGAGTCACTGTTTCTGCCTTCCATGCCGTCGCCATGGTCTGAGGACACCGTGAAGTTTGCTCCCTCCCTGCCCATGCCATCTAAATGTTTGCAAGTGAGAAAGGCAAGAGATGAGGAGGAGAGTGGGGTCATGAGCTTGAGGGATTCATCATTTTCCCCCTGCAAAACCTTACTAATCATTATTTCCAGATGATGCAGGGACCTTATACTTAGCCATCAGCTGGACACAAAGCAAATCCTTCCCTTTATTCCATACCAAAAAAAAAAGGAAAGCCACACAGCATCCTTTTCCAGGCAGCAGCAAAGTGGCTGTGGTAACTGGATCTTATAAATACAACAGAAGGTGTGAGACTGGGAATAACCCCAGTGTCAAAGCATTTGTGGAGGAACACGTTTCCTGTTATAACCTGGGGGCTGGGAATGATCCCAGAGTCTCAATTCAGGAAAGGAAATCAAGGAAAACCACACATCTAAAGCAACACACTACCCATGTGTAGTGGTTGGCGACTGTGGGAATAGTTACAGTGGTCTGGTCTGTCCCCATCACCCTGGGGACATTTCACCCTAGTCCTAACAACACCCATGTGCTTCCTCTGACATGGACATGCAAGTTGAAATGGAGACTGAGCAATGAATCCCATCTTATTCTTACAGAGTCAAAATTGCCCATTAATTGAAGGGTTTTTTGCATTACAAACTTAAGCACAGAGGGAAGCGCTGACTTTTGCTGCTTTTTATGCAGGCTTCTTTTGCAGGCTTAGCTAGAAATATCTATAAAGTGTTAGTACAAACAGAGCTGATCAGCGTGGCAATAAATGCCTGTCTGTATGTTTTCCATGGGCTGTCTTGAGAACTCCCTCGAAACTGCTTCAGTTCAGTTTGACTAGAAAAGCTGACAGAAGTGACTTAAGCCTGGTTTCGTTACTCACCCTGGCTGAACTGGGTGGCTCAGCACCTTGTTCTCTGCTGTTAGCAGGCTTTTACTAATCTCATCTTTTCCAGGCAAGTAAAAGCCATGGTTAAAAGGTTTCCTTTTGCTGCGCATCCTCTGCCTGTGTGTGACCCCAGCTGATGTGATGACTTGTTTTCAAGTGTGGCTGCCTGTGGTACAGCAGGCTGCAGGTTTCCTATCACTGGCATGTTGTTTTGCAGCCATATGCCTAACCCTGAGTGCTCTACGCTTATGCCCCTAAGTGCCGAGGATAAAAAGCAGCTCTTCACTCGGACGAGTCATCAGTGGTATATCAGAAAAAAGACTGTATGGAAACAATTGCTTATTTTCTTTTCACAAATAGGGCTTCTGCTTTAGAGCGTGGATTGATTTCCAGCAGGCTTCATGGTTTTCTGTAGGGTTTTAGACAGATTAAATGTAAGCCCAAAATCACCAGCTAGAGTATCTTAAGTCTGCAGAATGCTTTGAGAGAGGGAAACTCAGGGGAAGAGCCCTAAACCTAACCCTAACCCTAACCCTACCCTAACCCTAACCCTTTCTCCTCAAACAGAGTGATTTTCCCTACGAATTTAACCTAAAGTTTCAGAGAAACTTTATAGACATGTACATGGAGTCCTCCCCATTGCCTCCATGGATGACACAGAGGCTACTTAGACACGTCCTTGACAGTATGAGGTTTGCATCCTCTCATGTTCTATATCCTGAGAAGACTTGATGCTCGCACAGGTTCCCTGCACGTGGCTCTAGATCCACCTGCCAGCAGCAGAATTCCATGTTTATGGGTTATTGTTACAGCATCTGTGAAAGGAGCTGAGAAAAGCAACCCCTTATCCTCTACAATGCACAGATGTGAGGTTTCTAAAAGCAATGGCACAGAATCATAGAATAGTTAGGGTTGGAAAGGACCTTAAGACCATCTAGTTCCAACCCCCCTGCCATGGGCAGCATCTTCCAGGAAAACCTTTGTGTTTGGAAGAGTACAAATAGATGAAAAACAGTGGTGTGTAGATGATAGAGATTTTGCACATGGTGCTTATTAAAGGGGTTTTGTGTGTTCACCAAACTCGGGGCACGTGCGTGTCTCATAAGACTTGAAAACAAGTGCATAGGGAAAATCCTGTGGGCTTTAATAGAAATCAGCTGTTTCCAGTTGATTCTTATCTCCCTTTATTTACTTTGTTTTCATGTCTGAGGTGTTCCAGAAAAAGCATGTTAACAGATAAACTCATCCTGCTCTTTCTCACCAGGCAGCTCTGTTCTTCCACTGGAAATAAAGGTTTCCTTGGTGAATGAGAGATCTGCAGTGACTTGCGCTCTCAGCCCGCAGCAGCTCAAGGTTTAGCTGGTTTTGTGTCACATCCTTATAAGCATCCTGAGCTGCAGCAGCAGATTGAATCAAGCTGTTGGAATGCAAGTATCACCTGCAAGTAAGTGTTCACATGGATCTGCAGAGGTGTTTCAGAAGCCCCAGGAAAGTGTGCCAGGAGCTGGGTGTTAATTTTCCTCCAGATTAAGTTTGGTGTTAGGCTTATTACGTTTAATGATGCCGCCTCTAATAATGACGGGTCTAACAGGAATGGGTTAATTTGCTGAGTCTCTTCATGGCACTCAGTTTTCCTTATGCTCGAGGACTATATTCAAATAACAGGAGCTTGGGTTTTCTTTTCTATTTTATGGAAACTATTTTAAAAAATGCAGTGAAAAAAGAAAAAAAGTTGTACAAAGGCAAATGAAGAGGTGAGGAGGGAAAAAATGCAATCCCTTTTGCTGTGGCTGTGGGAACTCCCACTGTTTCCCTCCTCAGCATGTGTGGACAAGGAAGCGAAAACAAACACAAATGGAAACTCAATCAGTTGTCAGAGGCATAAGAAGCCATTTGAAGTCATTTTCCCACTTGGCGTGGAGACCCCTTCCCGTCGTCCGCCCCATCCACCCCTCCAGTCTTTTGCAACATCTCACACTGCAGGATAGGAAAAGTGTAAAAGGTCAGGAAATGGTGAGAACAGAATTGGATTTTAATTTGCTTTCATAATTTTTTAATAATCCCTGATGCTGTTAATAATACGTGAGTTGTTCCTCTGAAGAATAGAACTGATAAACTGAACTGCCTTATTTTTTTAAGGGATGCCTGTTCAGACGGTTAAACCTTATCCCAGGTGTTATTCCAGGAAAATGGCAGTTATTTAAACTCCAATAATTTCAGTTTGCAGGACAAAAAACCAGAATTATTTGAAGCTTGCATAGATCTGTTTTTTTAAAGTGTATACAACCTCTCTCCACCCCCAAAATAACACTTCAACCGTTTTTAAGGAAACCTTGGCCCATGTAAAATTGCTGATGCAATTGCAGTGTTGAGTTAAAATTGAGCTATAATTTCACACAAAAAAATGACAGTTTGGTGACACATGCAATGCGTGGAATGAGGTTGTCAGACCGGCCTTGTGATGTGGATGCTGGAGCTGGCATGTTTATGGGCTTCACACATTGGACGCTGTGGATCATGATGGTGGCAAGAGGGAGCAGTAGATGGGCGCTCACTTTCATTACTGAGTAATGGGAAACTCACCTGTGGTTTAAGCAAAGTAACACCAAACTGGGGGCAAAGTTGGTCTGATGCTGTTCACCAGAGAATGGTGATGCCAATACGTGCTCACCAGCAGGCTCCTGTGGAACATATGTCAGAAGAGAAGAGGGGTCTTGGCTTATGGTGTTGCCCTTTGGTACTTATGCTGGTTTTAAGTGCCAGACGCATTGTAGCATCTCTGAGTCTGCCAACAGTTGGACAAATTACATCTCTGGAGAGGCAAACCTCTGGTTTGTTTGGTTTGGGGTTGTTTTTTGTTGTTGGTTTGCTTGTAACTGTAGGCTCTGTCCCGGGATGGAGGTGTGATTTGTAATTTATCTCTGGTGATGTCCTTGTGGCAGTGTTTTCTTTGTCTCCGTGAATGTAGTTTAAGGCTGGGCAGAAGGAAGCGTAAGGAGATGAGCTGCCCCTCCTAGAATTGTCTGCAGGTTACACGACCACCATTAAAAACCCCATAAAATATTAAAGTTCTCTCTTCCAGCTGATTTCATTTGGGCGGCATGGTTTAGTGGGAGGCGTCCCTGCCCCTGGCAGGGGGGTTGGAACTGGATGATCTTAAGGTCCTTTCCAACCCTAACTATTCTATGATTCTATGATTCATTTTTGTGGTCTGCTTCACCAGGGAACTGCTGCTTTGGAAGGTCCCCATGGTCCTCACAGGGCTCAGGATGATGCTGTGGAGGGGTTGAGCACCAGCTTTTCTCTTCTGGAGACCTGTGTTAAAATTTACCCCAGAAGCAGAGGCCTTGGTGGCCTCACTTCTTTTTGATGGGTCTTTGCCCATGTAGCTGGGCAGCCCAGGACCCCAGGCCAGCAGGAAGAGTGAACCAAACTGGCTTCACAGTGCTTTACAGGCGAAATGTGGAGCGTCAGGACGGGTATGTTGGGTGTTTGGCCAGAGTGTAGAAGCAGCAGCAGCTGTCTCAGGATGGCAATGCCATGTCTGAGCTCTGGCAGAGCCTGAGTCGGGCCACAGAGCATGTACAATTGCTCAATCGCTGGCCACAAAAATCCCTGTAGAGTTCCCCCATCCATCTTCTGCTGCATTCTGTGCATGGGGATTGTTGTGTTATGCTGCAGCAGTTGTGTGTCTTGGAATCATAGAATGTTTGGGCTGGACGGGACCTTCACAGGTCGTTTAGTCCAACCCCCCTTCTCATGGGGAAGAGGTCCTGCGGGAGACGGATCATTTGGGACTGTCACTGACTGTGGCACCATAGAGGAAGAGCCTGTACCATGCTGCGGCAATGGAGAGCTGTCTGTCTGTCAGGCAGGGCTGTAGACTTGCATTGTGGAGAGTCACCACATTCGCCCGTTTACTGAAAAACAAAGAAAGAGCCAATGCGAAAAGTAAGAGCAGAGGACTAGAGCTGAAGTTTTGGCTTTGACCAAGCGTAATGGATATTCAGCTCTGACCCAGAGACTCTGAGATTAGTGGATACTTTTTGTCCTTGGGGACTGAGGAAATCTCCAGATTGGTTTTTATGAAGGCTAGTTTTTCCCCTATCTTATGACAGGGGTTCATCCTCTGAGCACATGTTAGCAAGAAGCAGATGATAAATTAATCGCCTCCTTTTTTCCTTCTTCTTTTTTCCCCTTTCCCACACTGGCACCATGATCTTCCAAAGGGAGCTTATAGTTGGCTGTGGGCTTCCAAATAAAAATTACTCCATGATGCAGAGTTAATCAGAGACAGCTGTAACCCACAGCATGGCCGGCCTCACCTCTTTACATCAGATTAAAAACCATTAATAACAATCAGTGAGAAACTATGGAGGCCCCTGGCAAGCCCCTGTGTTGCAGGAACTGGGACGGGCACAAGATCTCCCCAATGCCTGGGGTAGGCAAACTGAGGCAGGGGTGACGCTGGATGACTCCGGACAGATGCGAGCACACATGGATATTGCTTTTGGGCACTGTAATGCATGAGCATGAAGTGATCCTCTAGAAAAAGGCAAATGACAATGTGAGTGCGGAGCTCCAAGCGGGGATGGATCTTTGGCATTGGAGTGAGCTGGAGCTGAACAGCACAACTGGCAGGAGAGTGAGCTTTCTCCTTCTCTTTCAGTTCCTTGGGCTTTTTATATCCGCCTCCCTCAGCTGGGTCCAAGCAGAACAAAAGGGGGGCTATTAATTTCGGGTTTCCTTTTTAAAGTCTCCTGCTCTGGGTAGCACAGACTCGGAGGTCCCTCTGTATTTGCCCCTGTTCATATATGAAAGCTCTCGCCATTTGGCAGACCAGGAGGTTACATGAGCAAGTCAAGGGAAACATGCAGCTCCTTCTCCTCGTCCAGCTAACATTTCTTTCTCCCTCTTCGGTGCTGCCTAGAAAACCATTTGCTCAGTGTGAGTGGAAATGCGGGTAAGATTAATTTGGTAAAATGGGGTGTTCAGGGACACCCAGCAGATGGATTCAGTTTGTGAAACAGCCTCATGTTTTACATATGCTCCTATCCAGTGTAAGGCAGAACAGTTGCCTAGGAAAAGACTGGGGCTCAGAAGACATGGGGTTGAATCCAGGCTCTGATGTAAACCTCATTTTAGTGGGTCATTAAGGCCAATCTTTTAAAAGCATCCATGCACTGACCTCTAATAGCAGCATTTCTGCTGCCTGCTGCAAGCACTGGGCCATGCCCATGTTCATGGCTCTGTTCTCTCAGTGCAAGCACTGCGATGCTTGACTGCCAGCCCTGCACTCCTCCCTCCCCATCCTTACAGTGACAGCGCAGTGGGTCTTGGAGCCTGGGCACAACATTGAGGCATTGGTGGTATGGAAAAACATTGTATTTTGCCCAGGACTTAATATCCAGAGTGGGACGCTCTGGGGATATTGCAGCATTTGGTGTGAGCCAGGAAAGACTGCTGAGCAGACACCTATGCAATGCTGACACAACCAATAAAGCTTCTTCCAACTGCAGAGGCTTGGTGCTTGGATGTAATTAGCTCCAGAGATCCAGCAGCACCCTGTTGCATTTCCTGAGCTCCCAGAGGCATGGAGAATGAAGGGTTTCTCTCAACACCCCAGAAAAAACCCATGAAAAACAGTGTCCAAAACATCTAGAGCCCATCCTGGCCTCCACCCACTGTTACTGCCTCAAAGTGTTTGCCGATGGCCTGCCAGGAGCCTCCTGGAAGGAAAAAACACAGAGCTGCTGAGCAGGCTTTGCATGGGTTTGGGATGGATAAACCATTCATGTCTTTGGCTCCTTGAGGGGCTTCAGGTTCAGAGATGAGCCTTGCCACAGTGGTTACAGCTGCCATTCATATCACACCTTACCATAGCCCAACCTGCCCTCCAGATAGAGCTTTAACCATGAATTGCCTTGCTGCTGATCAATCTGCTTCACGTATGGGTTGTGTCACGGCAATGATGTTGCGTATCGGGAGTGCTGGGACATGAGGGGCTCAGGCTGTACTACAGTCCTGGGGCTTTGCCTTGGGCTGTCTTAGCTTTGTCTCCTTATTTCTGAGGGCAAAGCGCTGCCTCGCTGCTGCATTGCTGCTTGTTCCACTTTTGTCCTGTTAATTCCTGGCTAAATAAAACCGAACTGACTCCAAAAGGAGATAGATAGCAGGTGACAGTGTGTGCCAGCGTTTCTTCTTTGTTGCTCCTGCCATCTGGAGCAGCTTCTGCCTTTATCTCCTTATCTCTTTCCAGATCTCAGCTGAAAGCAGGCCTGTTCTTTTTTGCCTTCACCTCTTAATTTCTTTCTGGTTCTGCTGCTATTTATGACTTAGCTCTGTTCCTGTAATAACTCTGGTATACCCAGATTCCCTTTTTTACAGAAGTGGTGGCTAAAATGAAAACAGATTAGTATTCCCTCATCGAAATGTGCATGGAGAGTCCTTCCAAGTCTGTGGCAGCATTGCTAAGGCTGTTGTATGCTTTTACCACTTTTAGTACATTACTGTTTGAGATGCAGTGCTTTCACCCGTGTTGCCCAGAACAGATAAATGTGTTGACAGAGAAAGTTGTGCGAGTGGTTCATTGGTTGTACATTAAAGCACAGAGAGCTGATGTGACCTCCTTCATCCCCTCTTCCTCCACTCTTTTGGTGGTGCTGCTGGCAATGCTAAGGGAGAGTTTCAGACCCACCAACACCCTCAAGCAGCAAATGCCTCCCAGGGTTTTGCTCCCAATGGATTATATTCCAGCATTTTGCCTAGTCTTAAAACAATAAAATACCCCAGAGTCACTTTTCTCAGACACCCTCAATCTGAAGTTTTTCATCCCTAATTTCTGTATTAGTGGCATGTCTAACATTATTCCTTAGCAAATAAGGGGTCAAAGTCATTGCTGTTTTACACGGCTGTGTAAAGCACAGAGGTGACCACTATAAGAAGGGCTTGTGTTGATGGAAAGGATAGTTTGCATTGTGTAAAGGCTGTGCACTAAAGCCTGAACCTCTTTCCCTTGCTCTGATGGGAGCCCTTCATTCACAGTGGATGAACGATTTGTTTGTAGTCAGATTAAGGACCAAGCTGATCCTTTGCTTTGTGTGTCCATTCAGCAGAGTTTTGCTTGTGTCTGGCCAGAAAGTGACTCAGTCTAACCATGACCAAGGGGCATGAACGTTTCTGAAGCAAGGCAGTCAGAGGAATTCATCCTTCAACAAATAGTTAGAAGCTGGTATCTTGAATCAGTACTGAGCTTATGAAGTAGAGGAAACCACAAGCAGCAAGATTTGAATCAAAAGGCAATCCATGGGGAGAAAATGGTTGGGAAAGGACAGGCTGTGCTGATGCAACACCCAGGATAAGGACTTGACTAGGGTCCAGTACTCCTTTGAGAGCTCTGTGTGCTACCAGACAGTTTTTCAGCTGGGTAGGATCCAGATGGAGAAGCCAATGGGAGCCAAACTAGTGCGTGGGTTGCTGAGGATGTCTTTCCGTTCCTATGACCCCATCTTGAATCACAGTAATAGTTCTTGTACTGTAGTAAAACAAATGACTTCTTCACTTTCACAGTAGCACGTGTCTAGCGTTGAGTCATTTTGGGGGTCTGTAACAAACCTGAAGCAGTTTATGGACTGGTAATGTATGATGCAAAAGCATCCCCAGCCAGGTGGCAATGGGGTAACTTGGCCAACGTGGCAGAGACATATGCTATGTGTCTGCCTGGGAGAGCAGGCTCCCTGCTGCAAACCTTTTTGAGTCAAAGAAGCAGGAAAATGGGGACAGCATCTACACTGAGCAGAGGCTTCTGCAGGTCCCCTGGAGGAGCACATTGCTGTGGCTCAAAGGGCCTTATAGGAAATCTGCTTTGCTCAGATGTCCATAGCAACAGCTTCCAAGAACCCCCACCCTTTCTCCCACTCATAATAGCTTGGGGTGCATAAAACAATTTCTCATTAACTATAAAACACCCAAACCTCAGCAGAATTACAAACAGATGGATAAACAAACGGAAATTTCAAACAACATGTGAAAAATCCTTAAAAAGCAAAAGCAAAGCAGAGTCCTTCCCGGCCCTCAGAGTCCTGTGCCTGCTCCTCAGCCTTGGCATCCCTTTGTCAGAGCCCAGGCAGTGGTAAGATTTGTGCCCACACCTTGATTGTCTTTGAGTAGAGGCTGACTACGCGTCCAAGGGGTTGGAAATGGTTTGTTGGAGGATGAGGCTTGGTCTGAGCTGATAATTCAAGTGCTGGATGCAATGGGGTATTGGTGACTGCCCTGTCCCAAAGAGAAAGCATGGGTTTATTGTTTCGCTCCAGGCATTAAGTTCTTGGAAGAAGGAGGGAGGAGATGTGTCTTCTATTCCTGTTTGGGGCCCACCAAGCAGTTGGGAGGTGGCTGCCAAAGCAGACACAGGAGGGAGCAAAGCCCTGAACTTGGGCACTGCCAGGGCAGCAGCACTGGAATCTGAAGAATCCATCCCTGGGCACTGAGGAGGTGTAGGAAAGCCCTGGCAAGAAGAGACAGTGAGAGGGGGACACACAAGGGGTATCATGGAAATGGACTGAAGTTGCTGATGATGCTCTTGAGGTCAGTGACTGGATTTTGAATAGGGGTAAATTTTTTTAAGGTACAGATTTCTGGGGTAATTTTTATGCTAATTGATGCTTGGGTTAGTTCACATAGGTCAGGCAGAATTGCATTGTGTTTGCTTTGGTGATGATACATTCTCAGAAACCTTTATGAGAAATAGGAAAAGGTCTGAAGTGTCACTTCGCTCTTTTACCTCCAGTGCACCTGAAAAAATACTACAAAACAGTGAGTCGGAAGTGCTGCTTGTTCCCTATGCATGGAGAAGCTGTATTCCTCTTGGCTTTGCCATTCCTGAGCAGTATCATGGTCCCAACCCACAACCCCAAGTCTCTTCTCCAGCTCTGTGATGACTATTCTCTCTATTCTTCCCTGTCCGTTTATGTAAAGAGGGCCTCTGTTCCTCAGAAATGTTCCTTAGCATCATTTCCTGCTGCTCTAACGGATGGACATTTTGCCATGAAAGGATGTGGGTTTTATTCCCATCATCACTGGGAATTTCTGAAAAATAGCATAAAAATTGATGGCAGCTCTGCATTAAGCACAGCAGGGCTGCTCTTCCCAGGAGCATTGAAGAAATCTATAGTCTGCATCCGGCTGGGCCAGCAAGCTATGATCACAGCTCCTTACTTGGAGCTACAGCGCATCCTGGCAAACCTTCTCCCTTAGCTAACTGCCAGGGATGCGGCTGGCATCAGGGACTAACTCCAATATCCCTCACCATTTTCTGTCTGATGGGAAATAGCAGTGTCTGCCCACATAACTCTGTAATCTCCCTGGCTATTTGCAAGGTTGGAGGGGGAACAGCTATAGCTCTTCGTGGGTCCCTGCCCCCAGCCACATGCCCCCATCCTCTGTATAGGTGCAGTCCCCATCAATCATTTTCTGCCTGAGGTAACTCCTTCTTTCAGTTAAGCTTCTGTTATAGTAGATGGCAACTGCAGCATTTTGCATAGGAAGATTTGGGTTTGTTCAACTTTTATTTCAGGGAAGCAGCTCATTTCTTTCCTCTGCACCAATGGAAGCCCCTACAGAAGTAAAATTACTGGCTGGCTTGAAGGAGTTTTCATGGGGTTGAAGTCAGGGGCTGGAATGTGACCCACTGCTGTGAAAGTTGTTTATGGTTCCTGAGCAAGTAGGGTGGGAAGGACATGTACTGAACACAAGTGAGCTGAGCTTGTTGGCACTGGTGGAGTCTTTGCCTTCCTGCTGCAATTATATGTAAGTGATCAAACATGAGAGGACTACTGTGAGATCAGGGAGAAGAACAGAAACAAGAAGAGATGGAGTCCGGTCTTGGCTCTGTGATGGACTCAGTGCATTGAATAAGGCATGTCATTTAAAGTTATCTCCTTAAAAGAAACAGCATGTAATTTGGCTAAGTCAGGCTCTAAAAGTGTGGTGTTGAGAGGTGGTGAACTCCTGCTGCTTGGAGTTGTCCACTTGGAAATGTTTTAAAGGGCAATCCCTCAAGCTGTGCCTTCACCTGCCTCTTCAGTAGAAGCTGTTCAAGCACGGGTTTTGTATCTCTTCTTCAAGGTGAAAAATGTGGCTCGCTGACTGCCTTCAAAGGATGGCAGAGAATGAACCTGTATTGCTGATGGCTTGAACATCTCTATGGAGGTTGGAATCTTTGGACCATTACTAGACTTGATTTTGGCAGGAGATGCGTGGTAACCCTCAGCAGCGATGAATAGCATCTCTCAAAAATCTCTTAATGACAGCTGGGATTTTCCATGGAGCTTGATTTGTTTGTGCACTCAGTTCCCACCGTGATTTCTAAGCTTTTGATTCCTGCTCCATTTCAGGTCTTTGGAAAACTGCTGCCAAAATCCACCAGTCAAATCTTCTGTGAGCAAAATGCATGTGCCACTCGCAATGCAGCCAGTGTACCATGGTGATGAGCATGTTTGTTAATTAAAAACCCATGGAGAGGACTGATCTCCTGGATCAGTTCTGCACATGTTCACTTAGTTCCAGGGAAAAGCTTCCCCCTCAGGCAGAGAGCAGCTCTCTTGTTGGAAGGCCCCATGGATGGCTGGATTTGGAGGCTGAACTTGGCCAAAGGCCAGAAACACTTTGGTGCTGCTGGGCTACATGTGCCAAATCTCAAGGTGCCTCTCCAGGCTTGATGCTTGGTGGATCTGACCGTCTTACTGCACCTGCTATTGGGATAAACCCAGCCCCAGGCTCCTCCACTGCTCAGCTGGCTCTGATCAATGTGAAATAATGTGCTTGGAGAGTTCTCCTGAGGGGCTTTTTACAACCAGAGCAGCCTTCTCAGTTGTTTCCTCATGAATTGGTTTCACCATCTCTTAGTATCTGCTTTGCATAGCCCTGGCTGGGCTGCTTAATGTCTTGGCCTCTGCAGAGCCTGTCTGGCTGTTTGATCTTGGTTCGGTGGGTCACATAATCCATGATGAGAATGTCAGCTCGGGGGAACCATAAAGAAGGAAACGAGAGTTCAAGCAAACAAAACCTGGAAGCTTGGATAGAGTAAGGTCAGTGGAGACACCCTCTTCATGGCAGGACACTGTGTTTTTCGAGACTGGGCTGCTTTGCCTGGCTGGAGATCTTTGGCACATCACAGACTTTGCAGAGGATTCTTTCATTGAGCTGGGTGTTGAGTATGTCCACGCTGGAGGAAGTAGCTTAGACTCTGGGTAAAACAAGAAGAGGTATTTGATGCAAACCAAATAGTTGTTAACCAAAGCACAGTGCATGGTAAGAGCATCAGATGTCTCTTATCGTTCTAGACCAGTGGTTCTTCCCTTCATGCTCAGAATCCAGCCAGTGCAGGGCATGGGAGGATGGAGGATTTCCTAGCAAAGTGGGGGTAGTCTGCATTGTGCCAGCTAACGGATGTATCTGGACCTTACGGTGCCCAGCATGAGATTTGTTTGCTTCTCTCTTTGCTCAGTTTGGGACTGATTTTCGCAGCCTAGGGTTGCCAGAAACCTGGTGAAAATGAGGTTTCCAAAACCCCTCTTGCCTTTCAGTACACGGCACGCCTGAGGCTTTAGGGACTTGTTCCACCATTCCAATGGCATTTCCCCTTCTAGGGAATGGCATTGTACGGTGGAGGATCCTATCCAAAAAAGGATAGGTTTACCAGGTCAAAATGAACTGTGAACCATTTCCCCACCCACCAAAGCAGGACTAATGGTCTTTCATCTCCTTCCCAAAACCCTGCGAGACCTGCCGGCACGCTACTGCGAGCGAAACCCCGCTGTTAACCTTCTGCATGTCCAAATATTATTTCATCCCTGTACTGCAGCCCAGCCGGCACGGGAGCCAACAGAAACGTGGCTCCAGGACACGCACAGCAGCGCGGGGAGGACAGGAGTGCAGCCCTCATCTCACAAACGTCACCTTTGCAGCTCCCAAGGTCTCTGCTCCATGTGTATGGTTTGGCCCTGCTCAGCCTCCCGCAAGCACCAGTGTGTTGAACGGCCTCGGTGCACCACGTGCAAAGGGACAAACTGGAAAGTAGTGCTCATTGCTAAGAGTTCACCCCTGAATGTGCCAGCTCAAACAATCCAAACCCTCCTGAGTCTCGTGGCCTTTCAATTTGTCTTCTTGCTTGCAGACCAAGTTGATTTCTGTCAGCGAAGATAAATGTTGTCTACAAAGCTCAGATAAGAATGATGAAATCTGTCCTTTTCCGAGGACTTTGCAGAGGTTTTGGGGGATGCAGACGGAAAGTCAGGACTACACTTGCCAAGAACACTCAGGCTGACCAAGTACACGTTAAAGGGTGTCATGTTGGTTGGGGAAAATGGATATGAAACCCTTTATTTCTAGCTCATTTGCTTATTTCCGTCCCAGTTTGATTGCGGTTGAGCAGTGTTTCTGTGCTGTCGGTTAAATGCGGGCTTTGCCAGTATTCTCTGGTGATACAAGCCTTTGAAGCACAAGCAAAGGTCTTTCCCTTATGGGAAGCTGCTTGTGCTGGCTTCCATCCAGTTCAGAGATAGTGTCCCTCCCATGAAACCCCACCAAACCAGCAAAGAGGCCAACACATAACTGAGAGATGGAGTCTGACCCCAGCACTTAACAGGAGTGGGATTTTTCCCAGAAACAGGGTTTAGGGTAGAGATGGACAAATGGACATATATAGAGCAGAAGTGGGCATACAAGCATACCAGAGAGGGACTCTTCATCAGCAACTGTAGTGATAGGACAAGGGGTGATGGGTTCAAACTGAAACTGGGCAAGTTCAGGTTAGATATAAGGAAGAAGTTCTTTACTGTAAGGGTGGTGAGGCACTGGAACAGGTTGTCTGAAGAAGTGGTGAATGCTCCATCCCTGGCAGTGCTCAAGTCCAGGTTGGACAGAGCCTTGGGTGACATGGTTTAGTGTGAGGTGTCCCTGCCCATGGCAGGGCATTGGAACTGGATGATCTTACAGGTCTTTGTAGCCCAAACCTTTCTGTGATTCTATAATTTTGCTGCAAGCAGGGGAACATGTCCTGGTTTTGTCAGCGCTGTATCTTGTCTGAAGAAGTGGACCTTTGGTCTCCTGAGCTGTTAGTATGCAGGAAGAGAAGCCCTATGGGCTGCTGCTCCTCTCTTACCATCCCACATTGGGAATATGCTCAGCATCAAGTGGGATGGAAGTAGTTCTGCACCCCAGTTGTGGCTACATCTAGCCTGGATGCACCCTGTTCCCAGCAATAAATTTGCTTAAAACCGTCAGAGAGCTCTGCTTGGTGAGTGTAGGTGATGCAAAACATGAAATTCCCCCCCAAAAGCTGCAAAATTCTGTTTTGCTGCCCCAGTTCCCTTGGTTTCTTTAAAAGCACCACTCTATTTATCTGCTGGAAAGTTTCTGCAAGATGCTGTTTGAAATCTCTGCCTTGTTACGTATTATGCAGGAATTTGGCTACAGGCAGTCTTGGTTTTTTCATGTATTTTATATCATAATCCATTTATAGACCAAATAATTACTTTTCCTTAGGACCCATACACAGCGAGACAGATTGCTCCAACCTGTTAATGCTGCTGAAAGGCACTGAAAAGACAAATAAGTAGCTTTTCTGTTAAATTCTCAGGCTTCTACTGTTTTTGAGGGACATTTTTCAGAGCAAAAGAGGCAGCTCTTAGCAAAGCTTTCTGCTCGTTGGCTTCATTCACCCCAGAGCATCACCAAGATGCTCACTGGTCAGAGCATTGAGTCAATGGTCCTGTAGTCACCTTTGCTGGTGCTTAAGGAAAAAACATGCAAAGAATTCCTATGGTTCCTGTACTCTTAGGCTCTGAGGGAGTCTTCTACCTGCAGCCGGTCTGTTTGCTCCATGCTTAAAAGCAGACCTCACATCAACAGTGGTTAAATCCATCCTTCCGAGCCAGCAGCTGATCATGTTCCTATCCCACCCAAGGCAGGCTGATAACCGGTGCGGTGAGTGTGTTATCAACGCACCCATTGACATGGAAGGGATGGCAATGAATGCTCAGGCTGCTGGAGGGAGAAAGGGAAAGGGAGAGGAGCCTCTTGTCCTCCGTGGGTAAACATAGGCTTGATTATGGATGGGCGCAGACACTGCCCTCCCTGCACCCAAGGTGCCAAAAGGAGTGAGGGCAAAGGTAATTAATGAGTCGTAGGGAGGTGGGATGACAAGGCGGTGGAAGATAATGATACATTTTCAATTTCAACATCCCATTAAACAGAAGGAGGAATGTTCCCATCCCGGCAGCTTGTTTGCAGTTCGGTGTCGTGCTGTTCCCATCAGTTCTGTAGAGGCCATCAGGGACCCAGATGTCCCTGAGAGTGAAACCCCAAAGTAGCTCTGCCTGTCTGAAGGATTGCAAATCCCAGCTGGCTTTGTCTCCTGGGCCTGCATGGCCATTTATGCTGGGTGGAGAGGGTGGCAAGTCACAATGCTGCTTTGCAAAGCCGGAAAATCTGAAATCAAGTTCCTGACTGCCTGTTCCAGGGACACCTTGGCTCTTTCAACATCAGGCTTTGGGAGGCAGTGAGTTTGTTGGCCCATGGGCTCCAGTATGAGAGTGGGAAGTTGCTGTTTCAAAGGGAGAACATAGAAATAAAACACACTGTGATGACATTTAGTTAAGTGGCAAGGAATGTACCACGAACATGTCTCTGCATCTGCATTGCTTGGGTTTTCCCATGGGGCTGGCTGTTAGGAAAGCCTTCTTGACACACAGCTTGTGGGGTGGGGGAACAATGTCCCAGATTGCCAGGCTGGAGTGGGCTGGACATCCCTGGATCTCATAGCCTCTGCCCAGCCACAGCTGCTGCAAGACTTTGCACATGAAAGCCTTACAGCCGTTTATCCTTTGCCCATTTCCACAGCAGCACCTGACCAATAGTGCAGTTAAGTGCGTAAACTCAGACGCCAAAGAGGAAAATTGCTTTAAGGCCAGCCTTCAGTGTGCCAGATCTGCTTTGCAGAACGAAGCATCTGCTCTTCTGCTGCGGACAGCTTGCAGCTTTTCAAATCAGAGCCCTGGCTAGGGGGGTTTTGAATATGCACCTGGGGAAACTGCAGGAGCATTATCCTGTACCAAAAGAAGCCATTGTGTCTCTCTGAAACCAGTGTTTGCTTTTTCCACCTTTCAAATCTATCATGCTTGATAGACAACTGCGAGCAATCAGGGTGCCACAGGTCAGCAAGTTACTGCCTGTTAGCTGGGTTGTAGACCACTTGCGTGCTGCTGCTGCTGCACGGTGCTTCTTTCCATTTACAGTGGCTCAGGAGGATGCATCCAGCCTGTTACTACAGCTCAGCTGATGGATGAGAACTGATGAAATCATAGTCCCAAGATGCTGGTAATCTGTGCATCTCCTGAGACAGAGTTCAGAAACTGCTGGACCGACTTGCCACCCTGTCTCCATTAGAGACGTAAAGCTTTAAACACTGTAAGGACTTAATTCTTTATTTTGCAAACAAGACAAGATTTATTCCCTTGACCAATATTTGTAATTACCAAAGCCTGATGCAGGGAGCCAGGTTCAGTCTTGCTTGAACTGTCAATGCTCTTGGAAAGCCAGGACTTTCCATGTGCGCCTCTATCTGCTGACCTTCATCGTGTGCGAACATGTGCTGAGCAGATCCGCAGCCTCACCCGCACAAAGTGCATTGTGACCTCAGTTAAGAAAACACTTGCTGTAATCGCCTCCAGATCTGCTGCTGTCTTTGATCAGTTTAAATATCGGTTTATCTTACGATATAAATATGTAAAACATCCATTTGTTTTCGTGCAGGATGCAAATAAATCACTGAGTAAGTTTATACATGAGCTAGAAAGTGTGTGTGTGGGTGCACCGAAGGGTTCATAACTCATAAGTCTCCACCTCTTTGAAGGTCATTACCCCATGAACATGTCATTTCTCTTTCCAGCAAGTCCCTATTTTGCATTATTCAAATGGCCTGTGTCATCTATGGACAGCTGTGCAGAGCCAGAGGAGCAGTTTCCGATGGAGTGGGGATGCCTACATGTACAAGGATCCACTGCTCCTCCATGGGTGCAGTGCCTGTCAACCCACTCCACTCCCACCCAGCTCCCCCCAGCTTCAATAAGAGCTTCAGATTCCTTCTGGGACCATTCAGCAGGACTTAGCAGGTCTGCTGGTCATCTCCACCCCTGGCTGCATCCAGCTCATTCCCACCTTTTTACTTGCGCCCACATGTGTGCACCAGGAGTCATTATTGACTGCAGCCTCAGCACTGGAAAGGATTTTTATTACTCTCTTAATCCTGTGGCTGTTTTCCAGTTCCCCTGCAGCCTATGCCCATCCTGGACCGTAATCTCTGTCTCACATGTGCTGTGGTCCTGGTTGGGTGTAGTCCTCTGTTAGCACGGCTCTGCTGTAACTCACAGCCACTGCTCATGGTCTTTGCATGGAGGTGACGCCACAGCATGGATCCACTTCCCCAGGGACAGCCACATGCGATGCTGCTCTCCAGCTGGAGGATGCAGTTAAGTCCCTCTGAAAGCAACAATTCCCAAGTCTTCTGAGATTGGCTTTCCAGTGGGGAAGTTGTTTAAAGCCTTGTTAGTGGGTTGGTGTTACAGAGATAAAACTGAATCCAGAGCTCAGAACTACTTTGTTTCAGGCTTTGTGTAGCACTAAGTGTGTGGCAGCTGGACTTCTGCTGCTGGATCGAGCCCTGCTGCTGTTGGTCATTTGATGGGAAATTGGAATGTGGGCTTTCTCTTTCTGAGACTGCTGAAAACCAGCTTTATCTGCTTGCTCCCAACCCAGGCATTAACACACCTCTTGTTTAACGTGTCAGAGAACAGACTTTCTTGCCAAGTAAAAAGTATAAAAGCACATAAAAAATGATGATTGGGGAATTTTGTCCTCTTAGCCATAAAATAAGCAAATGAACATTCACATTTCTTCTGTATCTAATGAAGAATCAGGGTCTCCCACCAGTTGTGTTCTCCAAAGATCTATTAGTACTTTCCAAAGAAAGAAGGGATTTGTATAATACTTCTCTCTTGTGCCCTTATATTCCCTTTTTCTTAAGGCCTTATATTTTTCCATGTTGTTAGAGGATTTTCCATTCCTTACCCTAAACACTGTGCTGGTGGGCAGATTCCACCCAGGAGTTAGCCGCATTCTGGGGCAAAGTAACGCCTGTGTTCACATCTTCCTAAGCAATAAAGCAATTTTGGTGAAGAACATTGGTACATAATATGAATCAATATTTTACTGCTGTCACTTCTGCTCACAGATGTCCTGTAAAAGAGAGTATATAAAACAATCAGAAGATAAGATATGTTGCATAAAATAGTGCAACATGATTAATGAACCTTTTGTCCCAGTGAGTGAGATAAAATATCTGGTGCTACTCTGCCCCATGCTAACAGCATTTATATCACATTTTAAATATTTTTTCTCATTTCAGAGCTATTTCACTATCTGTCTTTGTTCAAGGGCAGATGCGAAAGGGAAGATGCAAACACTGAAGTTTGAAATCTTCCCCAGCTTAATTTTATTCTTAGATCGCAGAGATCTTTTCCTTGCTGCTTGTTTGTTTGTTCTGTTTTCTCACCTTTGCTGACTCTGGAGTTGGAAAAAATCCACATCAACTACTGCCCTCCCCTTCCTCACCTCACCAAACCTCCTGCATTTGAGGCAATGCATCTTATCTCCCTGCTGCCAAGGCTGAGGGGTCTGAAGCCTTCCCTAAGGCCCCAGGCATCACTGTTGGGCTGGGTGATGAAGGGAGGGAGAGGTGGGCCCATGCCAGGGATCTGTAATGCCACAAAGTGGATTTCAGCTGGAAAGCAGAGGGGAATGAGGCAGGGCACCCAGGTCATCTCCCATCATTTAAACTAGTGGGGTAGTGGGAGAAAACATTGAGCTGTAGATGGGCAGAGGTTTGGCACCGGCACAAACGTAAGCATGTAAAATTCCACTGGGCTAATAACTGAAAAAGGCTTTTCTCCTACTCCTCCAGCTCAGGTTTTTCATTCTTTCCTTTCAGTTTTACTGCAGCTCATCCAAGGAAAACCTTTGCAAGTATGCAAGGAGCATCAGCCCTGTGCTGGGATGGCTTCTTCTTCAAGAAATCCCATGAGAGACAGTGGGTACAGTGCTGGGAGGCTTAGGGCACTGCTTAAAAGTTACGAGAGCACCAAAGTCGCTGATGGTGGGAGCTGAGAGCTGCCTGGGCTTTAGCAGGGCGTCCCTGTGGCTGAGGGTCCCTTATAGTGAGCATGGTGATGACAATGGAGGTGTGTGATGGTTGGTGGGCAGCATCATCTCCTGGGAGTAGCATCCCCACCTCTGGCTGCCACAGGACAGATGAAGCTTCCTGGGAGGCACTTTCCTATCTTTTAATATACTTGTATTGACGTAGAAATTTGGGTTACAAGGATGCTGTGTGGAAAGCGTGCCTGTGCTGTGTGAGCCATGCTGAGCAGTTGCTTCTGCAGGGGCTTGGGCCGACCTGGTTTCCACTGCCAGCTGCAAAGCTGCGGTGTAAGAAAAATCTGATGACACCAGCATTATGTTCCTCCCATAAAGACTGGCTTGCACTGTGTCCAAAATGAAATGAAATACAGTGCTGCAATGGCACCGTTTGACCTTTCCCATTTTCTGGGTATTGAGTTTTATTCGAATTTCAACCTTTCCCCCAATGTTTCCTGGCTCTTTTCTCAGCAAGTTGACAGATATTTTGCTCTGCATGGAAATCCACCCCACCTCAGGTTGAACTGAACAGGAGCCGCTGCTTTTGCTTCACATCTGTTCCTGACACCACTGCAGATGAAGGCCTCATGGAGGGCGGCATCCCACCCATTTGGAAGAATTTGGGATGCTGCAAACCTCCCTGCTCTTCACTTGTTCACAAGAAATTCCTACTGAATTCTTGTCATATGATTAGCATAAATCTAAAGCACTCTCCCTGCAAAATGAAGCTGTTTGCCTATCAGAGACAAAAAATGTTATATTTCCTGGTTCTGAAGTATTTCCCATTTTCGTAATAGAAAACCAGACCTATCTGGTTGACTGCAAATGCCATGTCCTTCATTTTTGGCAGATTTCACAAAGTCAAATCAGCCTCCAAGCACATAAGTATTGAGCTTAGCTTCTTCTCTGCAAGATCAAGACTGAAACTGAGACAGTTTCCTGCTGGGAAAGTAGTGCTACTTTTACTCCGCTCAATATTTCTTGGATTTCAGGGAGTTTAATCCCAATTTATACCATGCTATGTGAGGTCGGAGTCAGGCCACAAAACGAAGATAAGTATCTTTGACAACGTTTGCTGCCTGCTTTGATGAAAGGAATGTAATGGCTAAAAATAAACCTGAAACTGCAAAAATAAATCTGAAACGGCAAAAATAAGACTATTTTTGGAGAGGTGGGGAGGACACAACAAAGCCAAGGACAAGGTCATTGTCTGCCAGCAAAGGAAAGCAAGGTGCAGAGACAGGGATGTCTGTGAGGAAAGCCAATGGATGATTTGACAGAGGGAAAGCCAATGGGTGATTTGACAGAGGAAAAGCAGGAATTTGTAGTTGCTCATGGTCTGTGGGCAGAAGTAGAATAGAGAAGGAAATCCTCTCTGATAGTTTAAATGTTGGGTAGGATGTTAGCACTGAGGTTGATCCTCATAAAAGGCAGAGTCTTCAGAAACACCCAGAAGACAAGTGCAGCATGAAAGCTCCCCCTCTCCATGGGAGAAGCATAACAGATTTCTTAGGCTGGAATGACATTAAGTGTAACCTAGTAATTCATGTCACAGTAAGTAGAAGAGATCAATGCATTACCAGCTTCTCTGTATGAAAGCAAACCCCTCATCTTCTTCACAAGAAAAATGGTTGGGAACCCTGTTTCCTAACTCTGAGCAGAGAAAGGGAAGACAAAATGCTGTGCTGATTTCCCAAACTGTAATTTCTGAAGGGTGAGGAGCATGGATTCTACCAACCTGCAGGAATTTGTGCTCCCATATCCCCTGAGAGGGGCAGAAAATCTTGTCTCCACAATGACTGAGCCTGAAATGGTTGGTAAACTCAATTTGTACTTCCACAGATAGCTGTTCCTAAGTATTTACAAAGTACACCTATCTTGGTGCTGTGTAAACACTCTTCAGGGTTTAGCAGCATGAATGCTCCATCGCTGGCGGTGTTCAAGGCTGGATCGGACATGGCCTTGGGTGGCATGGTTTAGTGGGAGGTGTCCCTGCCCCTGGCAGGGGGGTTGGAACTGGATGATCTTAAGGTCCTTTCCAACCCTAACTATTCTGTGATTCTATGATTCTATGGTTACAGCTGACCTGCCAAGGGCAGCCATTCACTTTGCCATTTTCTTGTAGGTTAAATCCTGGTTATTGAATTTGAGCCCATTTTCTATGAGATTTCATTTGAAATTCAGAGAACAGTCCTGCTTTGCATGATCAGATAGAGGTGTGACAAAATTCCAGAAGTTGAACCTGTGGAAATGTAACCCCCCAAAATATCATGGTGGTTTTTTAAATATGTTTTTTAAAAATTTACTAGTGGGCAGTGTTTTGTGCTGTGAATTAATTTTTATTATAGCTGATTTATAACCCCGTGAAAATAGGCTTTGGTCTTGGAAAAAATGCATACACTGCAAATACCAGAGGTGTGCTATTCAGTTTCCATACAGCCCTCCAGCATTCATATACAGCATATTTGTAGGGGTGTCACAGCTGGCTTTCTCTTGGCCATATTTTGCTGGGGAATGAGGAATCTTGGCAATTCTGACTTCTGTTGCTCGTCCAAAAACAGAGTCGACACCGTTACTGCACGGTGGAAGGTTTCTCCATAGGAACCACAACTCATAAGTTAGTCTGCAAATGGAAGGCTGGAGAAGAGCTGTCATTCTCTGCCTTCCAGCAATGGCATTTTGCTGTGTGACTGCTCAGGGTCCCTCTGCTGCGTTTTCCACACACCCACAAAATCATTGAGGGCAGCAGAGCATGTGAGGGTTGGGAGAAGCATGGGCTGACATGGTCAGGAACTCATGATGGCTGCATGGTTGTAGTGAAGCATTACAAGGATACTTCTTGCAAGGGAATTAAAGACTAATTAACCATCTCTTGGAGTCCTGCAAGTGTATAAATACCTCCTGAAATATGACTATATGGACTGGTTCACCTCTGGGTCGCAGGATGGCTCAGAACTAACAGACCCAGCTATAGTGGCTGCTTGTCTTTTAAGCAAGGGTGTGACTCCTGGTTCCAGTGCACTTCACTGACTTGATGAGTAGTTATAGTGACTTGGGAATAGCAGGAGCAGGGATACCCCAAGCTCCACAGCTGCCTCCAGCCTGCAGGTTTTCCATGAGATTGCTGGAGATGGTTGTCCAGGCACCTCTTGGATTTCAGTTCTCCAGTGAGTAAAGAAAGGCTTTGAGAGGCAACCCAAAGTCAATGCTGTGTTTGGTAACTTCCATCCTCTGCTGTCAGGGCGTGAGCATCAGCTCTGTTAGATGCTTAGCTTTCTAGGACATGGAATACAGGCAGCTGGTTTTGCACTTAGCCCAAGAGAAGATGACGCAGCATAGGTGGAAGAACGTAGAGGAGAAATGTGCCTATTCTGCTTTGGCTGTGGAGGCAGTGCACTCGCAGCTGCTGATTGTAAAGGATTTTACAGCTGATAAGCACTGAAACTGCTCATTGCCTGTGACATAGAGCATGTTTGTGCTGAGGCATGGAGTAGATGTACATGGTAATGTCTGCAGATGGAGCTGCATGAGGCTGCACTCCATCTGTGGGACAAACCCAGGCAATTCCATGAGTGACCAGTTCAGGAGGTGGGTAGTGGAGCTTGTCCTTCCACTGCAGAGATGTGATGGCTGAGCTCCTACAGGTCCGACTCATTGCTGATAGGAAATGCTTCAGATACTCTTGTCACTCAACAACTGATCAGCCCCCTTTCCCCCCCTGCCTTTTGGAGGAAAAAAAACCAGAAAACTGAAATATTTCAGCTCTCAAAGGCCACAGCCTGGCTACTTGGAAGATGCTGCCTGCATGCCCGATCTCCTGTGCAGGCTGGGATGAGCCCTGAGGCATGGCCAGCACGTCCCTGGAGCAGGGCTTTATTTACCTAGCGCCTTGTTTGTTTAAAAACAAACATGGCTTACTTAGGCTGCAAGCAGATGCAGATTTTGATCATTGGAAATCACCTAAACTCACCTCCATGGTCTCTGCGTACAGACAGGGGTATGCATCTGGCCTCACCTTTAGCGTTAAAACTAAATAAATAAGTGAAGGATCTAATACAACCACATCCAGTAATTCAGAACGTTTCACATTCTGTACTGCATGTTGTTTGCTCATGCTCACGGTATTGCTGGCTCCTGCTTTTAATAAGCTGTTGTAATGGACCTGGCTTCCAATCTTGCAAGGCTGGTTTCAAAATTATGAGGTCTCATATGTCTAATAAACTTGGGGTTCTTTTCCTCTACCACCTCCTAGGGTTTTCTGTGTTGGGTTCCCTTTTAGTTTAAGAAGCACTTTGTTGTCATTTTGAGGTTCTCTCTGCAACCCTATACATTAAAAACTTAAGTCCTGGAATTTAAGCAGTAATTAGCAGAAGTTAATTATTGAGTGCTGCCATGATTCAAAGCTCTTGGACTTAGGGACATGCATGTAACATGGGACACACAGTAACTCAGTGAGAGCTGCCAGCCCTGTCTTTCTATGCATTCTGGTGCCTGTGCTTTCCTCTCACTTTTTCAGTGGAAAATGAACCTTCAGTTTCACAACTGCAGACTTCCTTGTTGAGACCCTGCCACATTCTTGTAAGTCTGTGCTCTCCATCTCCTAAATCAGCCTCCAGTTTGCTGGCAGATTAACACAGATTAATGTTGGTGGTGGGTAGGGTCAGCTTCTTCTTTCTCTGATGTCCAACTTCTTGCACTGTCCCGAGGCACTGATGCTTGGTGTAGTTCACCAAAGATTCTGGCTCTGTCTCACTTTCCTTCAGCCCACCAATGCAAAGCCAAGCAGGGCTCTGTACTTCTTGCATCCTGGTCTGTTGTTGGGGTTGGTGTGTAAGTGCACATAGAATCGTAGAATCATAGAATAGTTAGGGTTGGAAAGGACCTTAAGATCATCCAGTTCCAACCCCCCTGACAGGGGCAGGGACATCTCCCACTAAACCATGCCACCCAAGGCTATGTCCAACCCGGCCTTGAACACCACCAGGGATGGAGCATTCACAGCTTCCCTGGGCAACCCATTCCAGTGCCTCACCACCCTTACAGTAAAGAACTTCTTCCTCATATCCAATCTAAACTTCCCCTGTTTAAGTTTGAACCCATTACCCCTTGTCCTATCACTACAGTCCCTAATGAAGAGTCCCTCCCCAGCATCCTTGTAGCCCCCTTCAGATATGGAAGGCTGCTATGAGGTCTCCATGCAGCCTTCTGTTCTCCAGGCTGAACAGCCCCAACTTTCTCATCCTATCTTCATATGGGAGGTGCTCCAGACCCCTGATCATCCTCATGGCCCTCCTCTGGACTTGTTCTAACAGTTCCATGTCCTTTTGATGTTGAGGACACCAGAACTGCACACCATACTCCAAGGGAGGTCTCAGGAGAGCAGAGTAGAGGGGCAGGATCACCTCCCTTGACCTGCTGGCACCTTTTGATGCAGCCCAGGATACATGATCCCATGAAGAACTGTTGTAGCTTTTAGCAGCAAGTGTGATGAAAGCATCCCCCCTCTGAGCTAGGGCTCGCAGAAGTGTTTGTAAGAGCCCTTTGCCACCTTGCTTGTGTGGTGTGCGAGGGGCTTTGGGAGCTGCTCTGATGTTGATTAAGCTCCTTGAGCAAAGCAGGTATGATGGGGGAGGAAATCATCCATATGAAGAACGTACAGAGCATTGCTTGAGAAACAAGTCCCGAAATGACTCCTAGGAGTAGGTGCCTGTAGGCATGAAAGCCTACTTGGGCAGGAGCTACCTGGAGCTGGGGTTTGTTTTTCATTTAATAGCTATGCTAGGCACAGTAATAGAGGTGGAGGGTAGGTGGTGAGCCGCCATTTCCTGCAGTGCTGCGCAGGTCTTCCCAATCTCCTGGATTTTAGGTTGCAAGATGCTATGCTTGGGCTGATGCTTGGAGCTTGTGCCACCTCTTTTGGCACCTGGCCTGAGCCCAACGTTCTCCTTCCTTCCTGAGCAGCAGCAGCCTCTGAGCTCAGCAGGTTAAGGAGGTGTCACTCTCTTCTTGTATCCCTGAATTGCCCTCATTTGATTTCAATGGTTTCTGATCTACAGGGGTTGGTTGGGAGGATGAGCTGTGGTTTGGTTTATTTCCCTTATGGTTTAGTTATGCTGTTGTGCTGCCTGCTCTGAATTAGGAGAGATTATAGCTGTCTCGGATGCAAAGTTCATCTTGTTCTTTTCCCCTCTTGTTTTGAGCAATATTTGGTGCCAGTCTTTCAGCCCTGGGGCTCTGAAGTCTCAAAATACAGAAGCTATTCTGGTTGCAGAGGTATATTCCCTAGTAGCAAAATAGCTCTTGGTTTTACTCTCCATTTCTCATAAAGCCTGTTGGTCCTATGCCTTTCAGCATCATCAAAAGCTATGTCTGCATGTTACTTCTTACAAACCCCTTTCTTATAGCTTTCAAATGGATGGATGTACCAAGTGTCTTGCTTTAATTGTGTTAAATGTTGCTGTTATCATCTTCTGCTCCTCTCCTTGTGAACCTTTAAGCTCGACTGAGAGCAATGCCACCCTGCAATCTTAAATAATTGTGATGTCTCTGGTAGGCACCATGTTACCTTCTGCTTCTCTGCTCTCACTTGGGAAGCACCAACTTTCTTCCACTAAAAATCATCTTTGTGTGTTACAGTAAGAAAACAACTGCAAGCCCTTTCCGCCCTTTGTGAGAAGGATGAGTTTTGTTTGATACCTCCTCTCCACACTGCTGTATCTTTTATGGGGATCTGGAGTGACCCTGTGCCCGGCTCTGCTTCTGTGAGCAACTCTGGATCAGCTTTCTCTGTTCCTTCGTCTCCACATCTGGAAAATGGAAACAAAAAGGCTTTTTGTTCTCTCTCTCTCTAGTAAAGTCATTGTGAACTGTGGATGAAAAGCAGCTTCTGGGTCTCATCCAAAATCTTTGGAAGCTGTCTGAAAGACTTCCATGGATTTAATGGTCTTTGGAGTAGATACTGTGATGTTTGCCTCACTTTTATTTAAAAGTCCCTCTTGCTTTCCCTGCCCGGCTGAGTGTCATCTCATTGCAGCTGCAATCACTTGAGAGCATCACCACCAAACACCTCATAGACAACTGAGTAATGAACTCCCTTGGGCTGTGTGTGAAACAGATACCTTCACCTTTTCTGGTCTCATTACAGAATTGCACCATGTCTTTTCAGATGGGTTCATTATCAGAATGTCCTGAATCTGAGAAGTCTTCCTGCTCGGAAGTGAATCTTTCTAAAACACCAGAGAAAAAGGAATTTGCGGGGGGAAAATGGGCAACACCAAACCCCAAAACTGATAGACTATGTTTCTCTCCCAGTTTACATATGCTTATGTTTAATCTTAGGCAAGAGGGCATGGGGTTCTGCAGCTGTGCAAAACCCAGGTCCTGATTCACTGTGTATCTACTATGAAGTACAGTTATGACTTGGTTAGGTCTCAAAATAGGGGTTGAGTTGCAGAGTCCTCCCAGCTAAAATTCATCCTGCTTGACTGGAAGCAGAATGATGAATACCTGGAAATCCTTAAAGTTGCTTTTAGTGTCTGTAGGGCCCAAATGTTTCTGGGATTAGATAGCAGTTGAGCTGGGATTTTTTGAGAGTCTCTCTGGTGATTCAGCTGTAGGGCTTGCTTTCACCTGCGAGGTATTGGAAGAACTTTGAAAGTGTGAGTAAGGATTCTTGGCATTAAGGCTTTCACTCTTGACACTCTGCCGCAAGTGCTTATATCCGTACTTGGGTAGATTTTTCCAGAAAAAAGCAATTTCATTAGCTACTTTCCATTAAGCACCTGCAAAGGTTGTTTCCTGTTCCTTCAGGGGTTACTTGCAAGAGCAGGCAGTGGGTAAGTGCTGGCTTTGAGGTAGCAGTTGGACAGTACTGAGACTGCAGGAATCTGTAACAGGGGGGTACTAGTTTTCATGGTAGCCATGGAAAGGGGAAGCATGAATTGTGCTGCAACCCATGTGTGCATTTGAGCTATCCACAGTACAGCTGTCCTCTGAAGGTGTTTTCTGAAGACAAGAACAACTGGTTTGTTTTGCGCGTGTGTTTATTTTTTTAACCAGGAAATTCTGCTGAGTCTATCCTAGTTCATCTGCAGGGTGCATGTTTCCTTCACAACAGTACTGGCTAAAAACGAAACAGGAAAAAAAATAATCCTATCACTGATCAAGGACATAGCTGCTGGAGAGCGGGTAGGCTTGGAGGGTAAGTGTGGCTGGATGCAGAAACGTTTTGGTACCGCACATGCCTCTGAGGGAATGGTAGGACTCACGGTAATGTCCCTAGTCCCAAGCTCATCACTTGATTCAATGTTATGCTCAGAGTGAAGCATTACTGTCGTTCAGGATTTAATATTATCCTTGTATATGAAGCAGGTGTTAAGGTGTATGCATCATGCATTGGTACCTATGAACTTAATTTATTAGCACTTGAAGATAGCGCTTGGAGATTGAGTGGATAATAGAAGTGCAGTATTAATATCTGGGAGAGAAAACAAGATGGATGAGGGGGCCAGGCTGGAGCAGCATGTCTGATACTGTGGGGTGTTAAGTCCTGGCAGCCTCTAAAAGTGGCTGTTGAGATCCATTTCTCCATGCTGAGATCAAATCGTCCATGTGCTATGCTGGACCATTCCCCAAGAAGTCCAAGCTGTCCCTCTGAGGCAGATGGGGGAGCATGAGCACTCAGCAGGCTTCCCACTGAAGGGATGCAGGAGCAGTGTGCATCTGCTGCACATCTGCTGTCTCGGTACCTTGCAGTCATGGTGGGACTTGGTTTAAGCTGTTGAGGGGTGGAGGAAATGGGCAGTCTACCGCTGAATCAGATTGCAACACAGTCCTAGTCAATGAGCATCCCATTTTATATAAATAGGGGAACACAATCTCAACGGGATATGGAGGTATCTGTATATCTCTTTAATGGACTTGTACTGAGAAATACTATAATTCTGTTGAAATGTGATTTTAATAGTTTCTCCATTTTCCTTATTCTTCCCTCAAGGCCTTTTCAGCTGCAAAAGATGCAGCAGATAGTTTGAATACTGGTTCTTTGTGGGCAGCCTACTTAAAATATCATTATACTGTTTATCATTCACTAAAAGCCTGTCTCTGAGAGGAGCCTTTTTAGGCAAGGTGGTTTTATCCTTCTATTTGTTAGAGAGCAAAAATTAAATGGAACATTTGATACAGTAAGCAGTGCTCTATTTGCCTATCTTTTGCCATGCTAACAAAAAAAGTAAAGAAAAAGGGAAGACTTGATTCTTCCTTTAATGCCAAAAATTACAAAGAAGGTCATCTTAAGTTTTACTGTCTTGTTAATTCAAGCTGTTAATTTTAAGTGCATCTTTTTCATGCAATGGCACAGCCTAAAAATGTTCTTTATTTGGGTTTAGAGATAAATAGCTCATACAGTGAGATTGCAGACTCTGGAGAAGATAGTGGGTCACAAGAATGAAGGAGATATGTCCACGTTGCTGGCTTTATTGCAAATAAAACTGTTGCAGATGGAAAACCAAAACATTTTGCTAAACACAGAATGGGAAGTTGGATGCAACTGCTTCATCATTGCTTTTGGTAGACAGACAGTGACTGGGGGATGTTGCCCCTTCAGGACTCTTTTCTGGTTCGTGTGTAAGGTAGCAGATCGTAAATGGTTGTGGCTTGCTACCCGCTATGTCTGCTGAGGCTGACAGCACAGCTATAAGAAGCAGCACCTGTATCCTTCAGTAGGAACTTGAGCAGTGTCAGGCATCTGTGGAGACAGTGTGACCAATTTTATTTTTAAATTTTCAGGTTTATTATAAATTTTTGTTGTTTTCTTAAACTGCTGTCATCAGAAATACATAATAGAGCTGATGCTGTTTGCAGTTCCTCCCTTGTTTCTCTCTGGTGAGCACTCCCATCTCAGTGCTGTGCAGATAAGCAACACCCAGGTGTGTTTCTCTCCGAAACAGGAGTTGGGTTTTGCAGAGCTCCAGTAGCTCCTCTCTGTTTCATCTGGGCATTGGTATACCCTGAGCTAGATGATCTTAAGTTCCTTTCCAGCCCTAACTATGCTATGGTTCTATGATTCTATGATTTTAGCTGCTTCTTGCATGTAACAAAGCAAGTGCTAACCAGGGAGACCCCTGGACGTCATTGCCATCGCCTAAGCAGAATCCAACTGCTGAGGTGAAGGGCACATGCCATCAGGCAGCATGAGAGGATGACCTTTTCCAGGCCTGGGAAGGAGAGCTGGCACTCAAATCTGCACACTGAGCTCCTGAAAAATCACTGGAATTGAGTAATAACGTCATCCTTTTCCTCCCTTGCCCCCATTTGCTTGCCCTTCTCAGCTGCTGTGCTATGGTATGGGCAGGAGCTCAGCCAGGGTCCAAACCTGCATCTTGCAGAGCCTAAAGTTTTTGCGGCTGGATTTGGGGGAGAGAGAGGAGGGTGGAAAGCTCATACGGGATGGAGCTGGATCCTGGGTTTGTAAGGTGAGGCTGTGTGGAGAGAGGAAAGGTCTCAACATTCAGGTATTTTTCTTTTCTCTCTATAGAGGCCAAAAAACTATTTGGGAGGTTTTTTTCTAATCAGAGCTTTTTGTGTCCTTGTGGAAAGAAGGTAATTCATCACTTTGTCTGCAGGGTCAGGGGATAAAACACTTCCCTGCTCCAGGCTCCCTTGCAGTCGTGTCCATGGGCTGGGGACGCCCTGTGGCGTCACCTGCGTCCTGGCAGTGGGAGCTGCTGATAGAGTGAAAGTTATAAATGACCAGAAAACAGATCTCTGTGTTGTACAAACATTGAGGTTTAAAATGTGGTTTGGTTCCACAAAGGAATGAAAACAAGACCTTTTAGCACGAGGGCTTTTTCTTCTTCCCTTTTTTTCCCTTCTTCTGAATGGAATGGAGACAAAACATTTATTTTTTGGATAGAAAAGGCTCCCCCTCCCACCAGTTTGCCTCCCTTCATCTCTCTGGAGACAGCAAATGGCTCACGCTGGACCTCAGATTCTTTTCCACCAAATATTGTCAGAACTAATACATGTCTCTGCGGACTGTTTGGGCAGAGAATGTGAAGTTCCTTCAATGCAGCCAAGAGGAACCATGTCCTGAGTCCCAGTCCCAAAAAAACTGGGCTGAAAAACTTCATTTCCAGCCAGCAAAGATGGTCCTGCTTAAATCAAGTGCCACAGAAAACTTCCTGTGACTGGTTCCAATTTTAAATTATTGTGGTGCAAACTTTGGATGCATGCATCTTACAGCAGAGGTTGGAGTCCTGGTCTTGCTGTGGGACCTTGAACAAGTGGGCTGTCTTCACCTGCAAGGAGAGAGCACCTTTCTTTCTGAAAGTCCTGTGCTGGAGCTGCTGCTACCAATGCATAGCATAATCTTTTCTTTCTTTTTCTTTCCCCTTTGAATAAGGGCAAAACCAGCCTTGCTTTTCCAACCAGCTTAAAAGCACTTTTCGAGTGTAACTTTTGAGCCTTCGAGAGAGTATTGAGTTGCGAAAGGTGGCGGCTGCCAGTTCCTATATAAAAACACTGCATTAGTCAAAAATCCCTTTGGAAGCGCCACTGATTAATATATCAGTTCCTATGAGAGCATGCTGACCTAGATTTTACTTTTGCTGTTTAGGTGGAGACTTGACTACAATGTGGCTTTTATCTGTTCACAGAATGGATTTAGAGGATGTGGAGTCTACAGAGAGCTCTTATTTCCTTTTAAAACCATTGTGTTCAAACATGCTACCATATGTGGTTTTGATTTGTTGTTTTTAATCTTGCTGATCATTTTGGAGGGGTTTAGAAGAACTCTATCAGCCACCTAAGAATGGTTGCGGAATCCATTAATATGCACGTTTCATGGCATAACCTGATTATCAAACACCTGAAAAACACTGGAGGTAGGGGCTGTAGCAAGTATTTGCTGGGATGAGCAGTTTTTCCTCTTTAGTCTCTTTGAAGTTCAGGTGCGTTAAAAGTTTGACATTAACACTTGTAGGCAGGCGTTTCTTATCTGGCTTATTTTTTGCTGGGGGAATATAACGCAATGTGAAAGGCGTTTATAAGGAATTTCTGGAATAGCGTTTTACAGGGTGGGAAAAGCAGGATGTCTGCAAAAGAGTCCAGTCTGTGGATTTGCAGCAAGCGCTCACTGGAAAGGAGCTAAGGCTCGATGTGCTTTGCAGTTGTAACTCTTGCGATGCAGAATCCGAGTGCTTTCAGAGCATCAGAGGGGTTAGCTCCATAATGCTGCTGGCTGCCCCAAACTTAGCCTGAGATTAAATATAATGCAAGGACATAATTGTGATCTTGAGGATTTGAGCAGGGGGGTCCCCAGTTGCTGAATGCAGAAGGATTTCCTTGGCTTGACTCCTGTAATCTCTGTGGTTGTCATCTACCCTTCCCAAAAGGGATCTCCTCCATGTCTGCATCTTGGACTGCATCTGGAGGAATGGAATTAAAATGAATGCTTGCTGGGATTAGCCACAGCTCAGGTGTTGATCTGTACGTATGTGCAGAAGATAACAACCCACCTTGCCACTGCTGGCCAGCGGATGTTAAGGAGGAGGAAATGGTTGCTTTAGTATTTCTCACTGCAGCTCGATGAAAAGATTCCACTCTCTGCCTTTGATCTACCATTTGTACTCTGCCACTGAGACAGTGCATAAATTGTTTCTGTGAATAGCAATATTTACAATGAAGTCTTACTCATTTTGGGTGAAGGGCAGTCCAAGCACATTTCTGAAGTCTTGATTTCGTTAGCACAGTGCTGCAGTTCATCAAACCCCATCAATATTTATCTTTTCAGCATTCTTTTTATGATTTCAAAACACTGGCTGTATTTTGACAGGACACTTCATGTTGTTTATTGTGCAACAGCTTTGCCATAGATACGCTGACAAAGAAATCTCCCATGGCCATGGTGAAGGGGGAGGCATGCTCTCTTCCAGACATGTTTATGGACCTGGAAAAAGCCGTCTTTGCAACAGTGCTCCCCGGGTGGGTGGGGAGCGAAGGCCAGTTGGGGATTCCCCCACAAATGCTGTGAGCCAAAAGGATTTGCAGCTCTGCCAACCCTGCACACTTACAGATCGTGTGTCGGTTGCTAAAAATTGTAAGTTTCATAAGAAATCAATCAATGTAGGAGTATTTCAGCTTGCTTTCTAACAGCTGGGCTTCTGGGTAAAATCAGTGCTTGTGTTCTGGATTCTCTGTGGCCGCAGTGGCTTGGGATTTATTCTGTTAATGGTGAAGCTGAAAGATTTAGAGCCACAGGAACCTTTTGGTGTTGAGACTTCCAAGAGATGCATTAAGTGTTTGGAGACTTTTGTGGGTAAAACAATGCAAGCTGGCATGGGTGTCAGGGAGAAGTGATGGGGGGAGCGCACCTTGTCCTGGTGAGGACCAGCTCTTCCCCAGGGACTGGATACTCCCCAGGCAAGGTCTTGTCTCTGCTCACATTAGAGGCAGGACTAGGTAGCCTCTTTCGAATGATAAGGACCTGCCTTGGCTTTTAGCAGCAATTGCATTTAATCCTTGTTCTTGCTCCCCTAATGAAACTGGTTTGTTGTTAAGCCTCTTAACGCTTACGGAGAGCACTGTCTATGGCAAGCAAAGCCACATCCCCGAAGTCTTTAAGTGTTTGTTTAAATGCTTGGGGTGTTTTTTAAAAGCTGAGGTGATTAAAACAAAATGAAAAGTGGTCTTCCATAGAGGGTTATACAAAGCTCTGAAGTGAATTGGATGTGTGATTGTTACTGATGTTTGTGCTACCAAGAAAATGCCTGATGGACTTCACACTGACATGAAGGAACCAGCTGCTGAAGAAGCCTCTTCATAAAACTTTCACATAGGTTTTTTTAAGACTATTCTACCTTTTTCTTCCAAGTGCTTTATTTGTCAGAACAAAATATTTTTGGAAAATAAAAGAAGGATGAATAATTACTGTTATAAACCATAGTAGCTGTTTCTTTACTGAACAGAAGAAAGTTCAAGGTGTAAAGGAAAAACAAACCCAAGGTCTCTAATTCTTAATGAATAAGTATGCTTAATAAGTTAAATTATCTCTATTTTGTTCAATTATGGAAATATTTATTTTAAATTTTGAAAAAGTATTTATTATATTTTTCTCTCTCTTTCCAGGCAGGGTTATTGATCCAACACACTGCTTCTGTCCTGTGTGAATTCATCACCTGAGCACCTGCACCAGGTACTTCTCTTCTTTCATTGCATGTTTGTGCTACTGGTGCTATCTGCCCATTCCATGCCGCTTCAGAAAGGTCTTTATGCTCTAATAGATACTGAGTTTGGATTTTAATCTTGCTTTCAGGAGACCAGGCTCCATATTTTGACCCCTTTCTGTAGACATCCCTGATTTTTGAATGAAAGATGTTTCTGCTCATGGAAACTGAGGGGCGATGAAGCCCTTGGAAGTAGGGACTGGATATTGTTGTTCAGAGTGAATTGAATGGCATGCAGAGGCCTTGCAAAACCAGAATCTTTAGTTCCAGTTGCTCCAGGAGCATGTGGTTAGGGCTGGATAAAGGATCACAGTGTCCCTGTGGATTTCGACTGCGCACTGCTAAAAGCAATTGTCTTTCCAGCTGTTTCTTATCACAAATGTAGCATGTCAGGAGGAAAAGCCCCATGTGCGTCCTGAGACATCCCACACTTCTGAAGTGTCTGAAATACTCTTCGCAAACTGATCCCCAGTCTCTTTTCATCATGTTGAAGTTGTGGCATGCTCTGATCACCGCAGAGCCCAAGGCAATGCTGAGTTCCGGCTATATGATTAAACTGCATGAAGTACTTCATTTATGTGATCGTTTTCATCTGTGTTCTTATTGGTATTTACTACTAGGTTACCTCTATTTCCCCTTATAAATGAACGTGTGGCTGCAAAAATAGAGAGGGGAGAAGAAAGTGAGTCAAATTTGCCCTCTTGCCCTACACAGGGAAAATGATGTAGTGAATGGGCACCAAGCCATTCCTCATCACACAGTTGGGTTCATCCTCCGTGAGTATATTTTCCATCTAGAATGCACTGATATGCTTTGCTGGTATTTTTTGACCATACTTCTTTGTTTATTCCCCAACCACTTCGGATGAGCAAAAATTGCGCTGGCAAGAACATTTGTGGGAAAGCAACATCACGTTGCATACTTGTGCGAGTAAATATTCACAAGAGAATCCACGTCGAGAGTGCTCACACGACCGCTGGTGAATTCTCTTCCAATTACTCACCAAAGAGACCTGTTGAACGTTTATAGCTGTTTGGTGGGCAATTGGCAGACAAGTTGGAAGACGTGTAGTTTGTTTAAGCCTTTTGATTATCAAGTCAGGGGTAGAAATGAAAGCATCTGGCCTAGGTTGACTAATTGAGTGGCACTGGTAGTCTGGGCTCACAGCAACCCATTTCTGTCAGTTAGCAGTTCCAGTTTGTCTGTTCAGGCTATTCTTCAGAGCTGAAGCTGTAGAAATTTGTGGAGAGACACCGTCTGTTTATAGATTGTTATGACTTAAACTAAGAGCCGGATTTGCTGGATAAATGAACAGAGCATTATTTGACCAACATCAGGGAAATGTGAGGACTCTATTTACCTTTCAGCTTTTAGTGTTCTCAAAGCAATTACCAGTTAATGCCTGTGCTTCTGGAAAGCTGAATGATGTTTATCTCTTGGGAGCAGCATATGCTCTGCTCCAAGCGCCCTACACTGGTGGATGCTTTTGTCTGCTTTTCTGCTTCTCTCCTTGCAAAGTATTGGAGAAAGCAGCTGTTGCCTTTGATACTTAGATTTTACTTCACAACTGAGTAAGCTATTGCTACTTGAATGCTTGCTCTGTTTCCCTGTGAGTTTTCCTGTAGCGGAGGAGAAAGCACTAATAAACTGTTTCAGTTGTGGTTCTGTAGACAAACATGGGGTTTGGTGGGTGCCTTTAAATGGGGGTCAACTGTCTAACAGAAATTGCCTCTTTTTTATGGATATGGTTGACAAAGGTAGCTGAAATGAAGTTGGATGTATTTCTGAAGTGTTGGATGTGTATCTGAGGAAAGAAATTAGCATTTTACAGCATAAAGAGCACACCAAATGGACCAAGAATTGGCTGATACATCTGAAAAAAAATAGCCATCATTGGAGAGCCCTCATGAAATAAGAGAATTTGCTTGCTGGGCTTCATGGAGCTTGGCATACTGTTATTCCATTGTCTCATCAGCAACCTGAAGTCATGATAAAATTGTTGCTGATGAAGCTTTCGTACAGCTCACACTTTGGCTGGGAAGCGCATAGTGGTGACTAAAGGAGTAATGCCATGTGGTCTTGAAGGCTTGCTAAGCTCAGCCCATGGAAATAAAACACACTTTGATGCAGATGTAGCTCTATAGCTGGGAACAAGGCAGGCAAGCAGTGCTGGTGGCACTGCTGGCTGTTCTGCAGAAATAAATGCCATTGCGAGGAGCAGAATAAGCTCCTACTGTGCCAAGCTGGCCAAAAAAGCCAGTGTGATGCTGTGGGGTGTGTGCAGGAGAGCTTGTGCTCCCCCACCAAACCGTATGGGTTTGGTCCTCTTTTCAAAAGGATGTCAGCATATAGAAGTCAATGTGGAAAAGGGCTAGAAAAGTTATTTGAGAGCTGGGGGAAGAAAGATATTTAAAAGCCTTTAATCTACTGAATTTATGCAAGAAAAAAGAATGAAGTGACTTGGTATTTATGCACTGGGTTCACTTTGAGAGAGAAAATTTTGGAAACAAAAGGAAAAGATATGGTAAGAATGCTAGCTGGAAGCTAAACCCCAACACAGTCAAACTTAGATACAAAGCACGTGTTTCTGAGTATGAATGCCACAGAGGATTTACTGTCTCTTGGTGCCTGTCAGACCAAGCCTGCCTGCACAGGAGGGGAGCTTTTGCCAGGACCCAGCTGAAGCTTTAATTGTAGGGCTTTAGTTCTTTCTACAGCCGGCTGAGTGGGTGAAATGTAATGGTTGGGGTGATGCAGGAGGTCAAGACAGATGAAATCATGGTCACTTCCGGACTCGAAGCTTAGTGAATAAACAGATTTGAAAATCCTGCTGTATTCTAGTGGAAAGGACTGGCTTTCCTTGAGATGGAAAAAAGATTGAGACGCAATCACGTTAATGTCCTTGTTGGCTGGAGCCTTGCAGCAGGCAGTGCTGGCTCAGACCACCTTGTCTCCAGTCTCCCTGATGCATTCATCAGAGGAGATGGAGCACTTGAGTCTAATGCTCATTACCAGCTATGTAGCTTCTGACATTTCTTTCATTAGAGATCAGAGAAAATATTTAGATAAAAGACTGGTCAAGTAAAACAGTTATTAGGTATCTTTAGGTCTCTTTACAGAACAGATCTCCACTTGAGGGCGGTTTTATGTTTTGCTCCAGGAGCTCTGAAGCACAGGCAAACTGGTTTTGTCAAGACAAGGGAAATTTGGAGTATATTTTTCCTTCCTTTCATATTTATTTTATCCTAAGGCATCTCCGCAGGTACCATTCTCTTTGTAGTGTTTCCAGTGTTCCATCCGAAGGGAGAGTTCTGATGAGGTAAAGAGTGATATTAAATCCCCCGCCCACCAAACCCATTTATTAACTTATCAAAAGAAATACTTAATTTTGGGAAAGGAGGTATTTTAGGCTTTGTGTAGCTGTCATGGCTTCAGCAGCAGCAGTCATTTTTCTCCTTCTTAGTAGCTGGTGCAGTGCTGTGTTTTCAACTTTCGGTCTGGGAACAGTGCTGATAACACCAGTGTTTATAGTTATGCCTTAGAATGTTTTGGCCTGACCAAGGACTTTCTGAGAGTCATGCTCTGCCAGGGCGGAGGGGAAGCCGGGAGGAAGCAGAAACAGGACACCTGACCCAAACTGACCAAAGAGGTATTCCATGCCACAGCACGTCATGTCCAGGATGTAAAGCTGGGGGCAGGAACCCAGAAGAGTTTAGTTCACAGCTTGGTCGTTGGGTGGTGAGCAATTGTATCCTCTTCCCTTGTATTTCCCTGGTCATTATTATTGGTGGCAGCAGCGGTGGTTTGTGTTATACCTTAGTTACTGGACTGTTTTTATCTCAACCCGTGGGAGTTACCTTCTTTCGATTCTTTTCCCCATTTCGAGCCCCCCCCCCCGCCCCGGAGTGGGGGGGAAGAAAGAGGGGGGAGTGAGTGAGCGGGCTGCGTGATTTACAGCTTAAACCATGACAGTAGCAAAACCAGGAAAAAAGTATTTTAGGTCAGATGTGTGACTTGTAGTGATTTCTTGTTTTAATCCAGTGCTGCACTACACTGTGGTGAAGCTGGGAGGCTGATCCCAGTGACCTTTGCTCCCTGGAGTCCCTGAAAATAGGTGAGCGGGCTGCCCTGTGCCTGTCCTGCCTTTCAAGTCAAATTCCGCTTTACTTCTGTTATCATGGAAATGAGTAAGGAAGTTTAATTGTTTCTATTGTGTTAAATGGTTTCCAGATCAGAGGGAAGTCCCTCTAAACAATAGGTAAAATAATGTTATTCATCTGCATCCCTTTGGAATATGGGTGAAGGATGTTCTGTATTTGCTGCTGCAATGTTATTACCTCTATAGCTCATGTGGCCTGGAGACAGCGGGCTCAGAGTCCATGACTCGTGATTAGGGGTTTTGGTGGCGTTCACTCTATTTTTCTGTTGTTGTTTGGCTGCAGCTGGAGAGGAAATACCTTAGTGTTGTCATCTGAAATGTAAACAGAATGTCCATCATCAATCAGGAGTCATTGAGGTTCATCTGCTCTTGTGTTCTCTCATAACCATGGGAGAAGCAGATTAACGTGGAAAATACTGGTGCGTGCATGTGGTTTTGTGCATTTAAAGCTAACCAGATGTTTGAAACATCTTTCTGAAATACAGATGATGATATAATGACTCCATAGTAATACAGAGCATTGGCAAGGGAGACATGAATATCCCTCACTGTGGCATGTAGAGATGAACTGATTCGTAGGCTTGGATGAGTTCAGGAAGTTCATAGGCTACCTAAGGACTAAAGAGTTTTGTTCCAAGCGTGCACACTGCCCTTGGTAATACACAACAATGCTGGACCAAGAACATCTTCAGGTTATTTAATCTAAGAAAAACCTACATTTGATCTTCAACTTGGCACTCACAGGATGCTTCTAATCCAGAGGCTTTATGCAATGCTTATTCTGCTGTGAAGTCCCTGTGGTGGTACATGGGTCAGTGAAATGTGCTGTGGTCAGTGTTGTGAGGCTTGACTCCCAGCAAGCTGTGTTTGGGTGTTGTGGTGCTTGTGGGTTCCTCTAGCACAAAAAGAGGAAAAAGCACAGGAAAACCAGACACGATGACTAGACTGATATGTTTTTTGGCCACTTACCTATAAGATTTTGAAGGCTATAATTGGGATAGGACGGAAGTAAAATGGTCTGGGGTGCAGGTAGTCTGATATGGAGGCAATGGTCCCAGTTCCTCAGCAGGAACATTATTGTCTTCAGGAAAGCTGTGCATACATTTCTCTTTATATTACATGAACAGATACCGATTTCCTGCCTTGCTTATGTTTCAAGGCCATGCCTCTGTCTTAACCCCACTGCAGAAATTCACAGCAGCGTCAGGAATGTGGTGTCTGTCAACACGTGCTGCAAGAGAAATACAGAAGCCTAAACCCAGGTCCTGAGAGGAGGTGGATGACGGTGTTTTAAATAATACCCTTTTCTGTTAATTTTGTTTGGGTGAGTTACAGCAGGAGGGGAGGAAGGCGATGATGAATGCTGTGCTTTTGTGCTCAGAGATCATGTCAGAAATGCAGCAGGTAACAAAAAGTTGTCAGTCGTCTGGGGACGAAAGCAAAACATAGCCCATGTGGTCCATGGCAACAAAAATCTGGAGTGATTTTGCTAAAATGAGCAGACTTCAGCATTTAGTCTGGAGCAACTACAGATCTGTGAGCTTTCTAATGTTCATTACACCTGCTTTCTGGTTTGCTTTCTTGGCTAGAACTTTTTTGGCTGCTTCTGTTCCTTCTGTTTCTTCTGTGTCCACTTAGTAGTAGACCAAGGCACCTGAAATATTGGCGTTTGTTTCCTGCCTAATGCACAAGTTGGAGGCACTAAACTGTCACTTCAATTTCTGACCAGTTACTTACCATTGAATTTAATCAGAATTTTTGGATCTGTTTGTCTAAACCTTAAATGATTTTTCCAGCTCGGGTTGGACCTGTAAGTCTTCAGAAGGTCTTTACGCCATGTGTAGTCTCTGTCACCCCTGATTTCTGCAGCACAGATACCCAGCAAAAAGCTGTTGTCCTGTGTGGAGTCAGCTCTAGTCTTGTAGTGCTTGAAAAAAACGATAACACTGATAATCATGGTAAGATGAACGCTTGATTTTCAGCAAACAAATGGATAACACTGGTCACTGAAGTGAGGGATCTCCTGAGGTGTTTGAAGATGCTGATTTAATTGGCAGGTTTGCTTCTCGCTACGCAGTTAACTCTCCAGAGAAGGTCTAATTGCTTGGCTCTAACACAACAATTTTCATCTGCAGCACATGATTAATTTGTGCTGCTTTATTCCCTGCGCCTACAGCACAGTGCCCTCTCGTGTGCAGCGCAGAGAGAAGCTGGAGGGAGAGATGCCTTTCCGAGCCAGACTTGGCTTTTGGAGCGGCTGCACGAAACTGACGCTGATCCGCTGCCACTTGTTGCTTTGTTCTTTTTTCCTCCTAGAGTTCTATGTGGCATGATAGTTGTAGAGGCTTTTGTGTACTGACATTTCAAAATAGGAGATGGATGAGCACTTTTTTTCTTCGTGTTTCAATACTCTGAATTAATTTATTTGGTGGTGGTGATGGGGGAAACCTAAAGGTTCCACCTATTTTCCTGACCTTTATGCTGTAGCTACCAATGATTCTAGTGACTTCCACACAGATGGCAGCAACTGTGCTCATGTGCCAGAAGTTGGAGATTAAGGTATAGAACTCAATTTCAAAATAATCTTAAAAGAAAGGATTCAACATTAATATGTGTATTACACAATGAGGGTTTCTTAGGTGTCATGGTTTTTTGTTTAGTTGGTTCTTTATTTATCCTCACTGTCACTGCAGTGGGACTGATTCAAATGCATAGTAAAGGTGAAGTCCTTGTTTTGCTGTGGAAGCTACAGATGAGAGAAACCTGTGTGCTCACTCCTGTGTTGCTCTTTGTGCATGATCTTCCTTCCAGTTCTGCCCTGTCACCATGCAAAACCCCAGTCATTTTGCTGGTTAGGCTCTATATGATAAACTGTAATCTCCAAATGGTAGCAGTGGTACTTGTGTTCTTCTGTCTCCGTCTATTACTGTTTTATTCATAGCTACTCTTTTAGTTAGCTAAGTTTCTCTCTTCTCTTTACAGGAGCTTGTCTGAATGAAATTATCCAGTCTAAAGCTCTTAGGTGCTTTAGAGAGATGTTCTTTCTATATACGGCTAGATATGAACAAATAAACTGAATTACAGACCTCTGTACTTTGGTTGTGTCATGCTGCCATGGGCAGAGCAGGAGAACCTGTGGTGGGCATCAACTTGACTGGGGTGTGTGCACTTACTTTCTGAACATATTTAGAAATAATTAATCTGTGGGTAAGACTTAAACATTTTCTGAGGCCTCACCCTGCTTAAGTGGTGCTTCCAAACTCTGTTGCTGTAGAAAGAGATAGTAAAGTCTGTCTTTCTTTCTTTTTTATTATTTTTAATTGTGTTATGGGAATGTTTGTCTAGTTAGATGTATTTAATCTCTCACTAGCTGGAGGGATGCATGTTAAATAAACATTGAGCTGGGGCACTTTCTAGAACTGGGTGTGTTTGCCTGATTTTTAGGAAAGGATGATGAAGGATTTGTATTTTGCAGTCGGGTTCCCTTTGTGCTTACTCCAACAGCTGAGATTCAGTGTTCAGATCCAGGATGCTGCCTTCAGCCAAGGGAAGTCAGAAGGGGAGGGGAATTGCATAAGCCAGGGACACTGCCAGTATGGGTGAGCCTTTGGAGTGCGGGGTCCCATTCATCAGGGCTGGGTGTGAGGGGCAGCATCTGTTGTTTAGGATTTTGCTGTTGACCTGTGAGTTGCAACTGATGGCATTTCTCCACAATTGGTCCCATTTTTGCTTCCCGTAAGCTTCTTACATTGGTCACTGTTCATGCGAATGGTGCTTCCAAAGTGGACTTTTTGATCAGCGGCTGGTAGCTCCTTTGCTCATACAAGCAGCTTGGTGGGAGAAACAGTCAAGCCTTTTTTTGGCCAAGATAACTGGAGCAATGGAAGGCACCACTCAAAACACTGGCCTTTCAGAAGATCTGAATCCAAACTAACTTGTGGTAATTTGAAGGGTTGTCCCAAAGTGCATCTGTGAGTACAGAGCTAGAACCCCAACTGGCTCTTGGGTGTATGATTCTGTATGTGTCAAGTGGCAAATGGGCCAGGAAAAGTCCAAAGGAGCAATGGTGTTGTGCCCCAAGATGATGCCAAGATAATGAGAGGCTTCTTGTGCAGGTTGTTGATTATGAAGGTAGGTTTGGAGACTTCTGCAAGGAAATTCTCCTTCTATTCCTACTTGAGTCTGGGAAAAATTACTTTGCATGCACAGTTTTCACTTAAACAGGAAGACACTTGACTTTTACTCATGGAAACCAGGCAAGAAGATCCTGGGTATTAGCTAACCATGCAGGTTGCAAGAGCCAGTACTCATCTCTGATTCTTCTGCCTATTACCTGACTACTAGAGCCTTTGCTTTCAGCTTGATATTGAATCGAAAACAGAAGGGCAGCACTAATCCACTGTTCAGACTAAGGGTCTGTATATGTTGAAAGTGGTGCTGAGATCTTCAAGTGGAAGCAGTGTAGTTGAATGATGCCTTAGTGTCCATACTGGGAGGCCAGGACTGGTCTGTGCTGGTCTGTCATGGTCCAGCAGCATTGAAGGTGACTGCTGAGGGCTCAGAGCTCTAGATTTCCTGCCTGTTATTGATGTAACACCAAAATTGTCTGCCTAATGTTATATTTGCATGCAAAGCCTGTAACAGCAATTCCACTTTCTTATAATCCTTCTGCTTGGATAAAAATCGAACCTTAAATAATGTGAGCACAAGAGGACTGAAGACTTCTATTACAATATCTTTTTAATTATCAAGGTGGGGAATCACGTTTTACAAACTACAATAAGTTGAATTTTATTAGTGTCAAGACTTATTTAATAGTAGATTACAATAGACACCAACAAAATTCTTTTTCTTTAAGGTTTATTTGTCGCTAGTTGAACTCCAGAAAAATGAGCTGTGAATTGAACCAGAGGTTTACAGATATAATCCAAATGATGGTTCATGTTTATGGTTTAGATTAGCCTAGTTTAATTCCAGATTGTGAATACTTTCAACATCTGCGAAATCTAAACCAGGCAGTTATGCTTTATTGAGATATAGCTTCTACTATTTTCAATAGGTAATTTGTGAAGTCTCAGATACTGAATTATGGCTGTTTGTTTTGGAAAGAGCTTCACTTATTTTTCCCTTGTCTGTACTCATAAGTAATCCCGGTGTTATAATAACTCAGGGCTTCTGTGGAGCCTATCGCTGTAGGCAGATATGGCAAGAGGATGGCTTTGTCATCCTCCTAAAGTGGTCATTCACCCTAAACTGGTAACTAGTGAGTTATTGCACATCCTGCTCAGGGCTTGGTTTATTGCTGGTCCTTGTCGCATTCTCCGGATGAGAGGCAACTCTGTCCTCTTCCCCCTTCTCTCTTGTGTTTTGTCCATTGTCACACAGGCCATGGGTATATTGAGTGACTTATGATACGCCTATTTTCAAGTTCATAGTTTTTTTCTACTCTTCTGATGGTTTTTTTTGTGTGTGGAGGTCTGAGAAGAACTTGCAATGTTTCACTTTCCCAGTCTGAAAGAGACCATCGACTGGTGTGCTTGGGCTGAGATGTGGCAGAGTTGTGGATTCGAAAAATTAGATAGGATCATCTTCTCTGGTGAAAGGAGTGGAGGCTACCTGATGCCTAACAGAAGATGACAATTTCTTATGTAGACCTCCCATGGGGCCTTGGTATGGCCTGAAAGAAAAGGCTCTCTCTTAAAAAGCCATCTCTTAAAGAAAGCAGGAATAGAAATAAGTGATAGTTTGGGACATGGCTTGAAATTGTTTCTCAGACGTTGTTTTTTGCATAAATAAATAATCAGAGGTGTTTGAATAGATTTAGGGAACTTGGCATGTTTTTCTTGTTAAATAAATGTGTTGAGTGTGGCTTGAATTAGGACAAAGCTCCTGATAATGGAAGGGTCTCTGTTTAACAAATACAGATCTAGTAGATGCTGATGTGTTGGTGATGGAGACCGAGACTGTAGTTGACCGCAGTTTGGAACTTGACTTGCTACTGATGAAAGAACATAGAGTCAGTCTATCACAAGGCTGGAAAACTGGACCAGGACAGCCCCTTATGGGTAGCAGCCAAAGGACTTTGTGTCCTTTTTGAGTAACACTGAGGTTTGTAAAATCCTTTAACAGCTTATTCAGCTCTTGGTGATTAAAAGTCCTAAAGTCGCCTCTCAGATTTTGGTGTGGTGGTGTCTTGCAAATAACCCTGATCCTTCACAGTTCACAGTCACTGTGATGGTCAGTCCATACAAAAAGATGCTTACAGTTCTGGATGCTGCTGTTGCAGGCAAAAAACTTACGAGCAAGTGTATATTAGGTATCAATGTTTGTCTGTTAAGAAGATGCTGGTATTTGGGAGGGAGTCAATGTGCAATTCCCCCAACTTTCTCTGTGTGTTTTGGAATGCAACAGACAATAAACCTGAGCTCTATAGTAAATAAATGGGAAGACTTAGGTTAAACACCCTTGCATACACTTGCAACACTTGATACAGTGGGGTGCCAGTATGATCAGGTTTAGACATCCATTTCAATTCTGTTCCCTAGGAAAACTTTGGAAAAGAAATCCAGTAAAACTATAAAGAATGGCAGATGTTTTCTGGCCCAATGGCTACAGCAAGCATACATGTTTAAGAGATTATTTTCATATGCATGTAGTCATCTTGAAATTCTGGAAGGGAACAGTTTGTCTGTGACTTATAATAAATTATTCATCCTTTTTATTACCATAATAATCACTTTTTATGGTTACCCAAGTGAATGTTATTATGAAAGCACAGAAAAATCTATTAATTATTTTCCAGGATTTTATAGTATTTAATTTTTTTTTCCTAGAGTTTTCCCATTTTGTAGATTTTTGATGTTATCAGAAAGCAAAGCATTTATTCTTTTTCTGAGATAAAAGTCTCTAAGCACACTTATTTTGTGTATTGTGCAACAGCATTCCTATTTGCAGGGCTAGAAGAGCATGAGAACAATTTAGCTAGGGAAAGTGCCAGTCTCTGCAATGATGGCTGGATGCCTCTTCCCAGCCTTTTGGTCCCAGAAGCATGATGGATTCTCGCTGTGTTTCCATTAGCCTCATGTACGTATGCAACTGATTTAGATAAAGATCTCAAACAAGGCTTGAGTTCTTAAAAATAAGAAACATTAACCTGTGCCAGGAACAAATGGAAATAGAGTGGAATAGAGGTTTTTTCCCATTCAATGGGGGAGGTTCTTATGCTGTTTCGTAGAAGCCTGCAGGGCCCAAACTTGTGCAAATCTTAACTTGGAGGCTGTATTAAACTCACAAAACCCCATTCCTATACTGGTTATATAGGGTACTGAATAACTGGACCCATTGGCAGACCTATATTGTGTTTGCTCATTTATTTATATATATATTTATTTATATATATATTTATTTATTTCAAAATAAGTAATTACTTAGTAGATCCATCCTAGTGCCATTTATTGCCGTACCTTTGAGAATTTGCTCTGCTCTCACAGCATGGAAAGCATGGTCTTGGTTATTGCATTAAGGTGTGACTGGGATACGTAGTAGCTTGGATTTGGACTGAAAAGCCTATGAAATGTCATGGGACTGGCATTTAGCTGCTGATCTTAGAGGCTAAGTAAGTGAGTATGAAAAGAATGTATAAATCTTCAGTCTGTGTCATAGTTTTGACAGGCTGAGTCTCATTTAATGCAATCTTCACTGTTGCATGTAATGCTAATTTGGTCTACATCTAACGTGCAGTTCGCAGGGTGCTGACCCTTGCAATGAAATGGGACCGAACACAGGGCAATCTCTGCATAATCAAGTAGTATCAACCTTGGTCCTCTTTAATCCCTGAAAGTCAGTTTGAATAAAGTTTCTGGAGCTAGGAGCTCCTATTCTATGTAAAAACAGTGCTTAAGAAAATCTGCTGCTTGTTTTGCCCATGTGGGTCTCCCTGAAGTGAGCTTATTGGTTGTATGCACGCAGGTCTCGAATGACACCATACAAGTATGAGATGTTAGAGTGTGAAATGATAATATACACCCAGCACAGCTGGGAGGTTGGATCTTGGTTCATCCTGTATCTTTGGTCTCTCCTGCTGCAAGCATGGGTTTTGACCCAATGTAAATCCAAGAGGTCACAGCTCAGCAGCGTGGCTAAGCACATTCATAGGTTATGGCATGGGTCTAACCTTGTTGTGTCCAGTGAGACTAGTCTCATGCTGAAACAACTTGCTGAACTGCAGCCTAAATACCTAAGAAAAAATATTCTCTAAGAAACCTTTCCTTGGGAGCTTGTTTTATGCTGCACATCAATTTAGCCTCTAAGTGTCGTAAGGGTTGGGAACTTGTCATTTTCTGGGTGTTGTGCAGAGCCAGATCACTGCTTAACACAGCCATAATCCTGTCATCTCTAGTTTAGATCATGAGCATTTCAAAGAGGGAGCTCCTCTTTCTTTTCTGTATTAGCAGAGCACCAAGAGCCCTGTCAATGCTCAGTAAATCCAACAGCCTCTTGGGAGCTGGCTTTCCTAGTAAAATACTTTTCTGCTTCACAAATGAAGGAAGAACTGTAGTTTATACTAAAAAGGGGAAGTGTGCAAGAACAATAAGTTAGCTTGTAGCATGTGGTGCATGAAAATAGTGCAGAAAAGCAATTAAAAAGGCTTTGCTTGGGTGAGGTTTGAAAGAGACTTTGTGGTAAGATTTGAAGACATGTGACTAACCATCTAGGTGAAGAAACCTAAAATTCCTTTTGATTTGCAGAAGGTATAGAGGAGGAAATCTCTTCTGCCAGGGCAGAGGATTGCAGCAGCAGAGGAATGGAAGAACTGCAGGCAGGATATAGGGCAAAAAGAAGGAAGGATGGCCAAGACAGTAATTACGGAACGTGTCCAGAGAGGCTTGAAGAGAAATAATCCAGGGATGAGGTAGGAAACATGACCCTCCTACCCATGTTTCTCAGCTGCAACAGTTCCACTTGTGATTGGCTCAAAGTAGAGCAAAAAGTAGCATCCTGGCATGAAGGTGTCACATCTTTCAGTGGAAGCTCTGAGGGTTTTTCAAACGGCCAGCAAGTGACATGTTGAAATCTTGATATAGAGTGCTTACGATCTAGGCTTATTGTTGACTTGATGCCAGTCTGTCTGTGTGTCCTTCAAAGAAATAATGTCATTCACGTTGGCACTGAAATGAGAGCTGCAGCCCGTAACAGGCTTTCAAGAAAAAAACACAAGTGTGATATTGAACTGTATATTGAAGAATGGTCTAACCACACAGCTTAGTTTGGATAGAGCAGTCTTGCCAGCTTCATTTATCTATGGAGAGTATTCTACCATTTTCAGGAACAGGTAAACATGATTACCAAGACATTATTCTCTGTAGTACACCAACAGAGGCGAGCACCATGCATGGCACATCCCAAGTCAAATAGCTTTCTTTTTTTTCAGGCTACTGAAAACATCATATGCCAGAGTTCTGAAATGTTCATTTTAAATGCAAATCAACACTTTGTTAAGAAATCCGTGGGCATCTGGTTAAAATGGAAGGAAACTTTTCAGTTATATAGTGCATAGATCGGCTTTGTTATGGCAAACATTTCAGTATGTTTAGAAATCTACTTGTGTTACACAACACATGTGCAGATACACAATTTCTGCCTTTCTCAGTGCTCCTTCTTCTATAAATGATTGAGTGCTACCTTTCTTCCTGATGCGCTCTAACTTTGTAAAGGTTGACCCTCCTGTATGTGTGCTGAACCTGGATTTCCATTAGCTGATTAGTAACACCTTATGCGCTGATCCAAAGTGGCCAGATTTTTGATTTCGTGAAAATATTTGAAGAGATCTGGAGTTCTTCCTTAAGAGGAAAGCACCATTTCAAGATGGTTCTAGTGCATCTGCATTCACAACATATTGCTGGTGAATGTGCCAACTTGTAGTCCAAGACTTTGCTTCTGAAAAGCTGATACTGGAAAAGTACTGAGTACATGCAGAGTCTCCTTCCCATGGCATTTATTCCCTTCGTCTTTCACACCCAGCAAATCTTGGGTAAGTGCACTGTATGTTATTTTACGATGCTTCTAACTGGGTCTTCTTGGTCCCGGCTTCATCAGTAGACCAGCAGGACTGGAAGATGCAGTAGCCTTTTGGCCATCTGGTTTCAGTATTGGCTTATTTTCAACTTTGACGTGGCAGTGGAAGCCTGCACTGCTTGGGTGCTAGGACAAAGCTGAAAGAAGTTAATAAGAGATGAATTCTTTACTGACAAATGCCAAGTAAGCCACAGTAGAAGAAATAGTTGGAGCTGCTTCTACTATTTTTCTGTTCTAAGTTTTATTATATTAATCGGGAAGAAGTACTTAAACTTCTTTGTGGTTGTTCAGTGTAGCCTTTGGCACCATACACGACAGTGGTCAAAGAAAGCAAACAGAAGTGTTAAGAGGCATACAAAACACATGGAAAAATATCTTGCCATTATATAAATCGGCTGAATGCCTGTTCCTGAAGTCTTGTCTTCCATTCTAGTGAATTCATTTCATAAAGAACACAGCAAAATAAGACAGAATTTGGAGGCAGGAGACATGCAAAGAGTTGGCATTTTAATATTTTGGAGCTGTTTCCCTATAGGGAATTCTAAAGTCATTGGAAGGAGTATAAAGCAAGGAGATAAGTTGACTTAAATGTTCTTTCTGAGAATATGCAACAAAAAAGATGCTCAGTTAAACTGGAAAATCAGCACACTGAATTGTCATATGTTGGGTACCCAAGAGAATCACACTGCAACCATGAGCTCCACAGGTTGCCACTGAGGTAAGGGTTAAACAAGACTCCAAAAACCCAACAAAAAAACCCCTCCAAAACCAACAACAAAAACTCCACCACAACCCAACACCAACCACTCCCTCACCCCCCAAATCCCACAACTAAACAAATACCCAAATATCTAAGAGTAAAAACACTAACGCAGTTGGAATCTAACAAATCAAACGAGCCAAGAGCTATATAAATGAGCATATGTGGTTTGGGTTTTTTTGTTTATTGTCACAACTAGGAGGAATTTCTTCCTCTTCACATGGTGACCAGAAGCAGAGATGATTGTTGTGCGTAGGTGAAGCCTGTACAAGAGAGATGGTGATAACTCTCTGGCATATCCAGCAGTTTCAAGAAAAAATACTTTACCTTTTATTTCTTCTGTGAACCAGGAGTTTGAGTGGACTTGGTGCTTCTGGGGTGAAGAATCCCATAAGCCATGGGTTCTCGATGCAACCTCCTCACTCCACCCTGAAAGGAACATGCTGCATCTTATCTGTCTCCTCTTACCCATTCTTCTACTTCCATCATCTTTCATCTGCCCTTAATTAACTTTTTCCATTCTGCTGAGTGTACGTACTCTTAGATTAACTAAGAGGGAGTGCAGAGTTTCCAGAGAATTGAAAATCAATTTCTCTGTCTTCATGTACCTGTCAAAGATTGAGTGCCAAGGCTGGAATTTGTTGTCCAATAGCTGATAGTATCTCCTCCACCTAAATCACCTTTCTAGTGCTGCTTAAGATGTATTAGCCTTAGCACCCTGGGTGATCCAGTTCAGGTACAAAGCATTTGGTGAGATAGGAAAGCAGTGTCTGTATTTGTTAGAGCAGAGAGGCTGAAGTCAATGCCAACTTCTCTATCTCTGGCAGATACGTGGTCATGGAGTGAGAGGAAACATCAAATGATCAAACGTCCTGGGTCCCCATAACAAAAGCTAAGCCCTGGTGTGTATAAAAGGGATTGAGCATCAGGGTCCTTGAGTTAGACTTGTTCAGCTACTGATCTGTGTGATCTATGGGAACAAGGAGCGGGGGGTGTATGTTTCTACATCTAATCACTTGCAGGCATGTGATTACAACATTTAATGATCATGGACCAGGTCAGTTTTTAATTAACTGAGCCACATGATAGGTTTTTGCAGTGCCAGCAAACTCTTTCCTTATTGATGTCTACTCTGATGTTACAAAATAGCAGCTGTGCCAGTGAAATCATAGGTCTACGGGTTAAATCACGTTGTGTAGCAGATTGTGTTTCCCAGTCCCAAGCTGTTTTGTTCTGGTCTGGATAGGACACAGTGGGTCTAAATTTCAGTGCTCAGCAAGGCTCTCTTTTCATTCAATGTGTTGTGCAGCATGCAATAAATAGGAAAAAATAATCCTCCCAAATGCCTGGGAAGATAGAAACAGAGAACCATGGCTGTTACAAGGACTCACATGATACTGTAGTCCAGTGGAATCAAATCCTGCTGATGACTGAATCACATGTTTTTGTACAAGTAACAACCAATAACACCCCTTTCCTCCCCCAAAAAAGACTAAATAGAATCCTGAGAAACTCCAACCAGTGAGGATTGGCATCAGACTGTGACTTTTCCACAAGCCCTGTGTAATGGCCAGTATAAAGCTGCGCTGTTCCAGGAGCAGATGGCAGAGCAGCCTGAACTCTTCTGAGTCAGTCAACTTCTCTCTTTCCCATTCTCTGCAAGGACGGACGTATCCTGTGCTGGCTTTACGCATCACTTCACACCTATCATTTTGCATTGGAAAGGGCAAACATTACTTTGGTTTTCCTGGCCCACACGTGGATGATAACAGCCCCCCATTTCCCTCCCTGCTGTGCGATGGGGGTGGGAGAGACAGTCCCTCTGTGATTACATGGGCCACGACCCTTCCAACTTAAATGCTCAGATTTATTTTCCTAAATGTACATCTCAACACTCACGCACTGTACACATGCTGTGCTCTTGACCCCTGTTGCATGCTAACTATAAAAGTTTTCCATTTATTTCCTGGAGGTCTGGTGATTTCAAACAATGCTGACCCTTTGAGCCATCCAGGTCTGGAGTGTATTTAAGTACCGAAGTATAGCCAAGTTTGTACACACTGAGGTCTCTCAAAAATGTGCACGTGAGCAAATCTTTCCTTATCGTACTCTTCTGCTGAGCCAAGGAAGAAGTCCCTGGTGATGCTGAGCTTCCAGCCAGGGCACATTATGGGGAGGGTTTAATTTCCCCTGAAAGTCTGGTGCTGATCACTGGTGAAATGGGGACTTCCGACTGGTTGTGCTGTTGATGGTTCATAAATTCATCAAATTTTGGGCTTAAAGACCACTAGTCTTTTCTTTTTCTTTTGTTTCCCCTGTAATGTAGGCTGTTGAATTATGGTTCTTCAGTTGTTAGACTTTTTATGTGATTTTCTTCACTTCCGTAATTGGGTTTAGCCTAGTTCATTTATGTCTTGCTTCCTGCCAGCCTGGAAGCTCATCTGATTAAAACCAGAGCCAGCACCATGTTGCCTGACCCTGAACTTGGGCACTTCCCTGCCCTAAAGAGGAAGGGAGGAATGTAGTTATTGACATTCACTGTTAACATTTCAAAGGAGATGTGTTAAACAAGGAAGGTCTACGTTGCTCTCTTCAGTTAGTTAGCTCACCTGCAACCTTATGCTCCTCAGGATGCAAATTATAAAGTAAGAAAACATGCTTGTATATGGAAGTTTATCCTATATCTCTGTTAATTTAATACTTAGGGGTTTTTTCACAAAAGCTTTGTTTAATGCAGTACTGAGTTGCAGTGCCTAAGACTCAGTAGCTGACTTGAGGTTTAAGGCTGTGCTTTATGATCCTGTAGATAAGCAAGGTTTTGTCCTCTGAGCCTGACCTGGAATTGAAATTCTTAGGGAATTTGTTGGAGAGAAGAAAGTAGAGATGGGGACTGTAGATTTTCCTCTCAATTCTCCTGTTTTATCACCTATTTGCTCTCACCCAAGAGGTGCCCACAGTGCTATGCAATGATAAAGCTAGGTCAGTGGTCTAGCTAGGTACTAAAAGCAGTTTGGCTGAATCAGCCATACTGATTAGCAGAGCTAATTAGCTGATACGGAGTTATGTGTTAATGTGACCTATTGCCTCCAGTGCTCCCATTTAGCTCAGTGTGTGGCATCTTGTGCTAGCTGTCATCATCACCTTGGTGGCCATGAAAGAGACCTGAGGAAGAGCAGCTCAATTATAAGGTCCTTTTTCATTACTGTTTACTTCCTGAAGGTTTGATTTCTTTCCCTTACGCGTCAGGTGTGCTCCTGGATAAGAGGAACCTGCTTAACAGCATGCTATGGGAATGTGGTTTTACAGAAACATTATAAGTGGCTCTATGCAAGGCAGAGTTCTCGCTTCCATCCCACTTAGCATCAGACTGTCTGTAGTCAGTGAGATGCCAAGAGATGGGCATCTCCTGATCCTGATTTCAGTCCAAGATCTGAGTCTATTGTTTTTTTTGTAGATATCCGTGACAGAGTTGCACAAGAGTAACAGGACTTTTAATTACAGCTACTCCTGTGGGTTATGTATGTGGACCTCTCCCTTATTCTGGAGGTGTGTTTATCTATTTCACTGAGCATGGTGTGATAATGGATAGGAGCCTATAGCTGCAGATGTTTTCCCAAAGGCAGCTTTTGAAAAGCACAGTGTGTGTGCGTGCATGTACATTGGTATGTGCTGGTGATTGTACAGACTGTGTGGCAGATAAATAACAAAAGATGTGTGGTCAGATAGCTGGTTGCATGCCCATGCAGTTAGATTTTTAGAAAGCCATCTATTCTGGGCTTACCTCCCAGTGACATTGGCACAGTCACTTGCAGAAGTCATCAGTTTATTGTGTATTTGCTTTTGCTTGTGGAGATGAATGAGGAGCAGAATTTGGGAGAAATTCCAGAGATTTCTTTTTTCCCGGGACACTTGGGTTTAACGTTTGATGTTAATGGCTGTTCTGTTATAGGGTTCGGTGCTTCTGCAAAGAGATTTCAGTGAAGCGTTAAATTCAGATAGCTGTATGAAACGAGATATGGCTCCTGTAGGAAGGCTTCCTTGTTTCTGGACAATGCCAATGACTTTCATGAAGTTATTTTCTTTTCACCATTCTGCTTTCTTTTTCTTATCACTACTGGCTTTGCATGTGAATTCCCAACAACAGGCGAAGGCCTGGGAGCTCTGATCCCGGTCATATCTATTCCAAGTGTTTTTGAATGTGCCAATCAAGAAGGCACTGTAGCGTAGCACCATATGAAATATTTTGAGTGTCCTGCTGTAGGTCTTGCCTTTATAAACAAAAGGCATTCCAGAAGTTTTGCAAGGATTGATCGGATCAGGATGTATTCATTAGCAGGGAGAGCTGGCTGAGATATAGCAGTTGTAACTCACCCTCAATGTGAAATGGGAATAGGAATCTGCTGTTTTCTGTGTGTGGCAGTGAGGGAAGAAGCGCCTTGAAAATAAGGACAGACTTATTGGTTTGAGATGTGCTTCCAGAATAAAGGGTTATGCATTATGAAAGTGATTTGGGATGCTCTAATTGTATGATACTTTGATCTTAGTCTTGAATAAAGAACACACCCAACTTTCATGTGTGCAAGAACAGGGTGTAAAGTGAGATGGAACATTTCAGTTGACTTGAAATGAAGATTTTCTCATTTATTTTTGGTTTTCATCACCCCTGGACTTGGCTACTTCTTTGCAGAAAGCTCAAGATTTTAGGTCTGTTTTTTCCTGATCTGGAATAAACCCACAGTGGTTCTGAGATGGACCTTACCTTCTCTGCAGTGCTGAACTTCTGCTTGGATCCAGCTTCTGCAGAGCAGCCCACAGCTGGCTGTTGCCGGTGCCGATGGGAAGTTTACAAGGTTTTGCAGCTGCACCCATTCAGACGCCTGCACGGAGTCTGTTCCAGAAGTCTCTGGTTTTAGCTCCAGGGGTGGATGCTACAAATTATGAGTAGGTTTTGTACTATGGTTGCACCAAGGAATGCTGACTGTGAACTCAGCTCCTTCAGTGGTGGGTACGCTGTATGTCTCTCAACATCCAAGACCTTGGAATCCAGATGCTGTCTGATCCCTTAGAGTGCCTACACTACTTAGAGAAAGCAAGCGCATGAGCGTGATAAGGTGTGGTGTGAGTAGCCATACCTGAAAAGGCTTGTCTGAAGTTATGTTGCTGGGCAGGTGTTGTGAGACCTTTGTCCCAGGGTTATCTTTCCATTGCCCTCATTGGGATCAGATCCCGAGCCTCTCTGAGGATGAGAGCAGCTCACCCGCTTTATGCAACTGGAATCCCGCTCTGGTTTCTTGGTATAATGTCGACACACCCTCTTTTATTAATGCAAGACCCTTGGGGAAAGGAGAAGTTGATGGGGTGGGGACCCCTTGGTTTAGCTGCGCCAGTTCCACACCCACTCTTCAGCTGGTCTGCTTGCGATCATCGTTCTAGGGAGCAGTGGACCAGGTCAATTACTCCGTAACAGCTCCATCTATGACTCTTCAGTCATGCAGCTGTATCAGAATTACAATGAAAACAACCTCAGTTATCCTAGTTGGACGTGAAAGCAGACGTGTGTTCCATGAGAAGCGGTGATGCCAGAACGTGGAGGTCAATGTTGTTCAGTGCTTTTTGGCAAAAGAAAAACCCATCGTATGGAAGCCAGTGCCTGGGGAATCTACATGGAGTGGCGAGATGAGCTCTGTGCGCAACTGGAGATAATGGTACTTGGGGAGGTGATTGAGCCAGGGAATATTGGAGAGCAGCTCTGCGTGGCTGCCAGCAATCTCCCCAAGCCCAGTGGCCACCCTTCTCATGATGAAGTCATTAGAAGCAACAAAACCATTTATCCAGGAAGCCAACCTGCTTCCAGAAGGCCTGAAGAAATGAGTTTCTGGTACCTTTGGGGCCATGTTATTAGTAGGTATTTGTCTTCTCGGCCATCTGTGAATGCGGATGCTGGTGATACTGCCTCATTCCCCCTCCGATCAGCTCAAAGTTGTCAAGTTTCCTTTTGCTGTATTCCAGAAAAAGGCTTTCAGCTCTTCTTCCCTGGAGAATGAGGTGCTTAGTGCTGTCAGCAACACATGAGCCATCCCCACAGTAACAGACCCGCATCCAAGGGGATGTAGGCAATGTGTTAGCACATATGGAAAAATTCCCCAGAGCTTCCAATTTACACTGGGATTATTAAAAACAAAACATAGAGAAAGTTTTGTTCATGAAGCTATGGAAAACACCACTAATAATATCTTTTCAGGGCTATTTCCAAACTCCTGCATGAAAAGATGATTTCAAAGTACCATGATTTGGGTCTGGGTTTTCAGTTTTCCAGACTTTGGGGACTGGGGGCAGCAGAAGCTTCTGTCTGTAGGCTTCTGTTGCAAAGAGACCAGCATGGTAGGAGTGACCAAAATCTGCAGCAGCAGGAGGGAGCTTGGAGCTGATGGAGATGAGACACCAGCACAACAAGTTGGAGCTGGTCCTCTACTGGAAAAGGATGAAGTTGGGCATCCAGGTGACGGTCCAGAGACCCTTCATAACAGTCTGTAATGTGGGTTTGATGAGTTTTGCCTTTTGCTCTGAGAGCAAAAAGAAAGCTCTGCAGCTTTTCATCGTCACTCCCAAGAACTGGATCTATTCTGAAGAGCAACAATACATGGAAAATGGAATATTTTGCTTATTAAAGTAACTTGGAGTTCCAGCTTTGAGGTTGGCAACCAAACCTCAGAGAGGCTAAGGAGCTGGAGAGCTCACTGTTCCCCCCTTCCAAAAGAAACCTCAGTGTGTGCCAGCACTTTTATTTATAATGTTAAAATAAGTTGAGTACGTTAAAAGGTATTATTGAGGGAGCAAGGCTTAAAATATATCATTTTTATGTTATTAGGCTGCTCTAAGTGAGGTGTCCTACTGCAGGCAGATAATCTGTCCCCTTGCCTAGATTCCACACTTGGAACTTACTGGAAGCTTTTCACCACAAGAATCTGAGCAAACTGATTATTTTCAAGAAAAGAAAAGGGAGATTGAGGAAAATAATAGTGAAAGACATAACCTCAAACCACGGTGGAGAAATTTCCTGACAGCAGTACGATGTCTCATGACCACCTGATCTCTCCTTCCTTATATTAGGGGTTTTAGCAGATGCCCATAGGGGAGCTCAGCTGTCTTGGAAGGGTTTGGGGTGAGCTGCACCTGGAGCTGGGGCTGGCTGCCTCCCTTCCTTCATTCCACACACTCTTTTTTCTCTTAGCTAGAGGAAAAGCAAGGGAAATCCTGAAGGAATGCAGACGTTTCAAGAGCATCAAATAATTGCATTGACCTTTTCAGACTGTTCCATCATGTTCATGTCCTGCGGTCTGAGCTGCGACATGAGGAAGCGCTGCTGTCTGGGAAAGGACGCTGGGGTACTAAAGGTGTTGCGATGGAAGCCAGAATAGGCAGCCAGATACTGGGAGGAGGAGAGAGTGAAGATGTACTTACTGCATCATGTCTACAGGGGTGCTGAGCATATTCCATGTCAAAGAAAGATCTCTCTGTCCAGATGAATTCCCTGCAGCGAGGAATTTCCAAGGGCTAATTTCTCACCATGAAGTGCACATGCTTATTCAATAAGCACTGGGATTGCGTGCATGCACGAGCCCAGTCTGTCAGCTCCCCTCTCCTGCATGCGAGGGTGAGATACAAGATGTGCGTGCAATGCAAGCACACGTGTGTGGATATGAACACACATGAGCAGGCTCTTACAATGCTGTAATGCCAAGTAGTGTCTGGCAGCTCCTGTTGGAAAGGTGACCCAGTGCTGTGGCACATAAGTGGATGTAGGAAAGAAAATGCCCTCCTTGGGGATGGAGGGGAGGATGATGGCCCATATTTGCCTCTACAGGTGGGTGCAGAAGCCTGAATATAGCCATATTCAGGACTATCATGATACTTGGCTGATCTGGCAGGAACAGACCAAAGAAAGTGAAAAGAGAACTTACATTGTACCTGATTTGGTCAGAAAGGATTTAAGCTGTAGACAAATGGAGCCTATGTGACCTGGGTTCAGCAGTAGTAGTCATTTTTCTCATTCTTAGTAGCTGGTGCAGTGCTGTGTTTTTGACTTTCAGCCTGGGAACAGCGCTGATAACACTGATGTTTTTAGCTGCTGCTCAGTAGTGTTCACTCTGACCAAGGACATTCTGAGTCTCATGCTCTGCCAGGGAGGAGAGGAAGCCGGGAGGAAGCAGAGACAGGACACCTGACCCAAATTAACCAAAGAGGTGTTCCATACCACAGCACGTCATGCCCACTATATAAACTGGGAGCAGTTACCCAGAAGGGATAGATCACTGCTCGGTCTGCTGGGTATCAGTCAGCAGGTGGTGAGCGGTTGCATTCTCTTCCCTTGTTACTTCCCATATCATTATTATTGGTGGTAGCAGCAGTGGTTTGTGTTATACCTTAGTTAGTGGACTGCTCTTATCTCAACCCATGGGAGTTACATTCTTTCAATTCTCCTCCCCATCCCTCTGGAAACTGGGGGGAGGAAGGAGGGAGTAGTGAGTGAGGGTTGAGTGGCTGAGTTGCTGACTGGGCTTAAACCACGACACCATGAAGTTTCAGAGATGAGCAAAATAAGATGCAATTTTTTGTTGTTCAGGGGTGATTAGAAAGTCCATGTAGTTTTCCTGAGTTTTTGGGAGGAGGGCTGGGGAAGGGGAAGTAGCGACGGAGGTAGCGAGCAGGGATCTGGGGAGGTGGTTCTGGTTTTGATTTACTTCTGGTGCAGGCTTTTCCAACTGTCTCCAGACTTTCCACATAGCTGAAACCCTCATGAGTAAGCATAAGCTTGAGGGGTTTTAGCCAAAAAGGATTTTCTGTATGAATATTAGAAGTTTAAGAAGAAAACTCTGTCAACTTTAACTCTGAATCTTGGTTAGACGCTTTCAGGGTCCGTGCAAGTTCAATACTGGAGGGGAAAACTGACTGGGAGATGGAGTGCTAAAACTTCCTATGAAGACTCTTTGGATGATCTCTGTATTATTAAGTGTTACTTAGTGCTATCACGGAAGTGCCTGGAGGCCACGGCTGGGATCTGTCAAGCTGAGTGTGGTGCCTAGGCAGAACAAGAAACAGAGTGTAAGCAGAGCAAAGTGCAAATGAGGTGAAGGAGAACTACAGCGTGAGAAGGGAGGCAAGGGCAGTGGAGGAGGAGGTGGCAAAATCACCAAAGAAAGCACTGCATGGCTCTGGGTATCCAGCACTATATTTCTCCAGGCACCAAGATTTTCTTATAGCTCTGATGTCCTGTAAGAGCTGCAGCTGTAGAAAGGGCACATCCTCATGGCTCGTCTTGACTCAATCCCATCTGGTGCCTGTAGCTTCCAATATCAAATATTCCTGACACCCAACAAATGTTTTGGTCTTGAAGAATATGAAAACAAAACGTTGCTGGCAGTGCTCTGATATTTTAAGTGAAATAAGAAGTGGTGGTTTGTAGTTGTAAATAAATGGCCTGGGGAAATTTTAGAACCGCTTCTGTACGTGGATGTCAGGGGAAGTCATGAACAGAAACTAAGAAGCAGAGAAGAATCTATCCATTAAAATCTGTTTGTCTGCAAAGAGCCTGTGTTCCTGCAGAAAGGATTCTTTGAGCTTTTTTCCCTCTCGAACCACATCATGCCTCCCTTTGATGCTTTCAGTTGCTGCAGTTTGCCTACAGCAGCCAACAGCTACGAAGAGGATGCAAACCCACTGGCTGTGAACAGGCTGGGTGTCTCTGCTGAAGGGTGAACAGACCCTAGAAAGTGGATTTATATCTCCTTGGAGGAGGAGCCATGTCCATGGTTGGGTTCTTCAGATGTGCATGTGGCTGCTGCCAGCTCAGACAAAGGGGAATGTTGTGCTGGCTCTGGCCAGTGCACTGAGAGGATGTGGCCACTTAGCATATGCCCTCTCCCCTAGGCAGTGTTGAAGGCACATGTGGTGGCTCTCTGTCTGGGCAGCACTGCTTGGGTAGTCCTGAAGCTTAAGGCAGCCAAGCAAAGAAAGCATCCAGCTTCTCCATCAGGATCCCATGTGTTGGAACAAGCTTTGCCAGGGACGTGGGTGAATTAGGATGGTTGACCTCTCAAAAGCAATGGCTTTTACCGAGCTGCTAGAAATGAGACGGTGGCCTTTATGTAAAGGCTGGGATTGTATCTGGGCCTTATCCTTCCTGCAGAATTAAATGGTCACAGCTATAGGTGATGCTTCTTAGTGGAGCTGGCCTAGTTCAGCTACAAAAGTTTTGTGAAAGCTCTGTTGCACTTGCTAAAGCTGCAGATTGCTCAAAGTCCCATCCAACCTGGCCAGAGTTTTGGCTTGAGCTATTTCCCATAAAATACTGGAGTGGACAAAAGGATTTATTTATTTCTAAGTGTCTGGGAAATCAGAATCTTTCTGCGCCTCCAGCACATGTGTCAGCAGCAGTAACAGTCCCCATGGTTAGACACATAATGATAGCCACTGCTAATGCATGGATCCCAGCTCACTGCAAGAGTCAGTGTACACAAAGAGTAAGAGGAATGATGGCTGTGTTTCAGAAAAGCGGGCCAGCACATGGTCATCTTTATTATTCCGACACAATTTTATATACAAACTAATTATTTTTTTGCTTTTATTCTCCCTTCCCACACTAGTAGCATCAGGACAAACAAGCAAGCTGCACTGGGCCTGCCTCCAGCAGCTCTGATAACGCAGACTACAAGTCACAACGATTGCTGCAATATAAATACTTCATAATTAACTTGCAGTGTGGGTTTTAATGTTTAAAAATATTTTACAGCTCTGAAACTGTTTTAACAATATTTTGGCATGGAGGAAACATGCAAGGAATTCAGAAGGAAAAGTTGCCTTTGGTACCAAGGTGAGTGTTTAAACAGGGCACAGAGGGATGCTTGCTGCAGAAGTGGTGTTTAAGGTGAGGGTATCCCCGGCTGTTTTGTGGCAGGTTACTGTTTCCTGAACTGATATGGGGGTGCAAATTAGCTCTAAGCACCTCTGATGAAGATTAAACCACTGTAGCAGAGTCAGCACTGCAGTGTTTGAAGATCTCCTAATGGACTCAGCTGAGATGGTTGCACACAGCAAGTGGAACCAGCATCTACAATGGCAGCTACTTGAACAAAAGCCTGCCCAGTGTGCAAGGCTCTGTTGCTGGTGGTGAAGACTAGGCTCCCCTGAGAAAGCTGTTGGAGCTCTTTCTTTGGTGTAAATTATTTGCCTGGGCCTGAGGCTATTTTCCAGCTGCTTCTCAGAGCAGGCAGCATGGACCAGTTGATGCTCCAGTGTGAGCTGTTTGGAGTTGCTTGGCCACACTATGGGTTTTGAGCAATATCCATTTGTGCAATAGTTTTGCAGCAGTCATTCTCTGGGTTGAGACTCCATAATGCCCCATGGGGAAGGCTGGTGCTTCCCAGTAGGTCTCTGAACTCCACCAGTGCTGCCTTGCTGCCACAATGGCCTTCTCCAGTGCTGAATGCCACCACAAACTTGTGGAGCCCCTCCAGTGTCTTATGGGTAATGTTGACAAAAAAGCACCAAGCCTTGTTGCTGTTTGTGATCCAAACCAGCCATCTGGTTGCTGAGGAGCAGCCTTGTTTTTGGGTTCAGCTATCTCCACCTATTGTGCTCAGGGAGGCTGTCTCTAAGAGCTCTTGTTATGCTCATAGAATCATAGAATAGTTAGGGTTGGAAAGGACCTTAAGATCATCCAGTTCCAACCCCCCTGACAGGGGCAGGGACACCTCACACTAAACCATGCCACCCAAGGCTCTGTCCAACCCGGCCTTGAACACTGCCAGTGATGGAGCATTCACAACTTCCCTGGGCAACCCATTCCAGTGCCTCACCACCCTTACAGTAAAGAATTTCTTCCTCATATTAAATCTAAACTTCCCCTGTTTAATTTTGAACCCATTACCCCTTGTCCTATCACTATAGCCCCTAATGAAGAGTCCCTCCCTAGCATCTTTGTAGCCCCCTTCAGATACTGGAAGGCTGCTATGAGGTCTCCATGCAGCCTTCTGTTCTCCAGGCTGAACAGCCCCAACTTCCTCAGCCTATCTTCATACGGGAGGTGCTCCAGTCCCCTGATAGTCCTCGTGGCCTCCTCTGGACTTGTTCCAACAGTTCCATGTCCTTTTGATGTTGAGGACACCAGAACTGCACACAATACTCCAAATGAGGTCTCACGAGAGCAGAGTAGAGGGGCAGGATCACCTCCCTTGACCTGCTGGTCACGTTCCTTTTGATACAGCTCAGGATATGGTTGGCTTTCTGGGCTGCAAGCGCACACTGAAGCCTAATCATGTTCATTTTCTCACTGATCAACACCCCCAAGTCCTTCTCCGCAGGGCTGCTCTGAATCTCTTCTCTGCCCAACCTGGAGCTGTGCCTGGGATTGCTCCTACCCAGGTGTAGGACCTTGCACTTGGCATGGTTAAACTTCATCAGGTTGGCATCAGCCCACCTCACAAGCGTGTCAAGGTCCCTCTGGATGGCATTCCTTCCCTCCAATGTATCAGCCGAGCCACACAGCTTGGGGTCATCGGCAAACTTGCTGAGGGCGCACTCAATCCCACTGTCCATGTCACCGACAAAGATGATGAACAAGACCGGTCCCGACACCGGTCACTCATTTCTTGATGGTTTGGGAAGAACTCTGCCTCTCACTTATCTCAAATGACTCAGCACCTTATTGTGGCCTCCAAGAGAGTCCTTTCAAAGATTTCATCCGAAGATGTTGCACTTCTTCCCTTGTTCCCTTCTCCAGGACTTTCTGGGAGACTGATCTCTGCTGAGAGCTCAGTTCCCATCTCCAGCTAATTCCTCCTTAGTCATGCCTCTCTCTTTTTGCAAACAGTAGCTAAGTAAACGAGCTTTTTCCACTCATTCCTGCAAGGGCAGAAGACTTGCTGAGGGGACAGCAGGCTCGGCTGCTGGCCAGACTGGGCTTTGTCGCTAGCAGGACCATGGCTTACCCTAAGGCATGACGGGGCTCATGATAGCTTGTTCAGGGGCTGCCTTAGAGAAAACATCACTGTGGAGGACAACATAATTGGTGTTCTTGAAGCTTTACAGATTTCTTATATACCTTAGCGGCTACTCACTCTCCTTTCTACAATGAGCAACAGGCCACCCCACTGTATTTTTGTGTTCTCCTTGAGGGTTTTCCTAAAAGGTGAGGTTTCATTGCAGTCTGGCTGTCCTTGCTATCCCTACACGTGTCTCATACTCTCTTATTCTTGCTTGGTTTTGGCCTCAGCAGCAATGAGGTCCTCAGATCACCTGTGAAGCTTTGTGTGAGCTGATATAAAGCGTATACTAAGGACCACAGTCCTTACAGATGGGCCATGTTCAGAAAATTTACTTAAGCTTTGAATTTGGTACATCTTGTATGGTTAGTCTTGAGTAAATAGTTAAATAAGGAAAGACTAAGGGAAAATAAGCTTGCCTTCTCTCTTACTATTTTAATTTTTCTTTTACTGTGTGGTCTGCTCATTTTGGAATGACAGTGTTTTCTTTCCCTCTTGAACTGATTTAGGGGAAAGGTTTGAGCTCCCCTTTCCTCCTTGCTCCTTTAGATTGGCTCACATTATTAATGGGAAAACTGAAGAGGTTTCTTAGGAATACTGTGTTCCCTCCTCATTTCCTGCCAGTTGGCATCTTTGCAACATCTCCAATGCTGCATACTTTTGGGATGCAGTGAGTTTTCTCCTGTTCTTTGAGGTTTGCTGCTATTTGCTTAAATTTCAGTGATCTCTTCAGTGCAAACACACACGATTTAACTGTGAAAAGCTAATACTGAGATGAACTGTCTCTGGTTCTGTTTTCTTGGTCTACTTTGTGTTTGCTTGGGAAAGCATGGCCTCTGCTTTGGGTTTGTCACAACCCTTTCAGATAAGGTTGAATGTGTTTTGTCGCTGGATTGCAGCAAACTTAATTATTTCAGTTTTTATTTGCATTCTGCAAACCAAGCTTGATGGAATGCTCCAGTGCAGTGTTTTGATCCCTACCATCCTCACGTTTAATTTCCTGATCCAGATGTTTCTATTTGGTTTGTTCTTGGTGGCTGGGCTCCCAGGTGTGCTCAGCAGCATGGAAGCAGCTGGATGCAGGACAACTCATGGCTGCATGGTGCTCATTTGGAGCACTGCAAGGAGAGGTGCTGGTGGCAAATGCTTGAGTGGCCTCTTTTTCCTAAACACAGGTATCCCCAAAAATGACCACAATGAAAATGTCATGTTTGGTAAAACACCTCCCATACTCTCGGGTGGTCTTACAGCTAGTGAGGTCCCTCATCACAGTAGCCAAAAATGGAGGAGGATGCCAGTGTTGGTGGCCCTCTCCTGGGATGGGTACCTGCCAAACATGCTGCCTGAAAGCTCTCATTTTGTAACCCTTCAAAATACAGCCTCTTTGAGCTGTATTGATGTGGGTTGGGTTTGAACAGGCTATTAGCTCTGTATATCATTACCAGTTCCCAGAGCCTGTAAAAACACTACTTGTTTTCCTATGGTGAGTCACCTTGTGAAAGGAGTGCTACCTCAAGGCCAGGGCATGCCCTGTATTGATGCTTGCCTTAGGGCAAGTCATTTTAATACTCTTGTACTTGTTTCCTTAAATTAATTTGACGATGCTTCTGATAGAGGCACAGCACAGGCTCCAGAAAATTAAACATTAGCAACAAATGCCACACAGGAGATGTCTTCCAAGACTTCAGCACCCTGTTCCAGCCTCTCAGAACACCCAGACCAGCTGTAAGCAGAAAAAGGGAGACATAAGGAAGAAACATGTTTCACTGGAAGACCCAGAGCATGTTTGAGCATGGATCCAGTTCTAGAAGAATGCATTCTGTGGAATAGACCATTAGGAAGCCTTGAAGATTAGTTTAGATTTTTACTTTGAATTTAAGCTCTTTTTTGGCTTAGGTTCCCTACCTGGAAAGTATTGAGTTGGTGATTCATCACCACCTCATGAGGGTCATGGCAACTAGCCAAATGTCACCTGAATGTAAAAAGGTCAGAATAATGCTTTGCATTTGAGTAGGAAATTAGCTTATTTCCTTTCTTTAACCTGTCTGGGATACATGACTACTCTGGGTTTTCCCCTGTAACTAGTGATACACATTTAATGTGTCTAATTGACGGAAAGCAGGAGGTGGAATGACATCATCCCGCCCTGCCTTCCCACTGCGGAAATTCAATCTCTTGACTACTTGAAAGAAGTAAACCCTTCCCTTTTCTTTATTCTTTTTCTTCTTTTTCTGATTGCACAGAATCCTTGTCCCTTTTTCAGAATGAGCAAGGTGTGAAAACAGATTGGAAAGTGATAAAAGTAGTAGGTTGCTGTCACTTATTCTTTTTCAGCTTTTTTTCCATCTCTGTTGAACTGCATCCTTTCCAGATAGCATCCTTTTTCCTCTCTATCGTTGATTAGAAACAGGACCTTTTCCAAATCATATTTATTGTTTTTAATAACGATGAACACATCCTCTGAGCATAAAAAGAAAAAGAAATAATTTAAAAGATGATGATAGGTGAATCCTTGATTCTTGTGAGTCAGTTATTCTGTGATGTTGGCTCATAAATGGATGATGGCTGCAAATAGCTTCAAAACAAAATTATTCTCCTTGGAAAGTTCCTGTATCTTATGGGGAAAAAGGTCCTATCTGGAGTAAATAACAGTGCAACTGGGGAAACTTTTGTGAAGTCTATCAAGAATATTACCGAGAAAGGGACACTTCAATTTTGAGAATGTCAGACATTCAAATACTAAATTTTGACTGTGTGGTAACTAATAATTACGCAAAGGAAAGGTGAGGCCAAGCACTTCACCAAGCTGCAATGAGACTTCTCCAGTGAGCTTTTAATTAATATTGACATCTTTCACGAGAAGAAAAAAGAATAACCCAGAGTTTTTCAATGGAAACTTCAATTTTTAAAAGCTTTTCATTTGCTTCTACTAAGGGCGTCCATAAACCTGTCTGGTGAAATGTTACCCAGTCTTATGCATGTGTTATCCTGTCTTATGCATGGTCTAGGAAATCTTCTCCTTTCTGTTATTGGTCCTTCATTTTTTCAGTCTTCTTTTCATCTGGTCTATGACCTGGATGCTGTCCCCCGTGTGGGTGGTTTCTCTTAATGCTTTATCTTCCCATCAACAATGAACTAATAATTCAAGTTTTGGGTTGAGCTGACTAAATTTGGAAGCAGGCTGTTGGTTTGTCTTATTTAGCAAGTTTCCCCACCAATAGTGGATGCAATCACGGGTAGAGGGATCTGGTTTCTTTACACAGTTTGAAAATTTGCCAGTGTAAATGCTTCACTGTTTGGGTCAACGGTATTTATAAGCTGTGTAAGAGTATCTTTTTCTTGCAGACTTCCCCGAGATCTTTTATACTCCGAAGTCAACTGCCTGAACAACTGTAATGCTTTAAAATGTCTGCTACTACACCCCCATGGTAGACCTCCATGGCTTATTACAAGACCTTTTTATACAATAATTCAGATTTAGAAGACTTGCGGTCACAGTGGTTTTGCCCATAGGACGCATGAACGGTTATTTGAAGGTAAAAAGGGTACTCATGGTAAATCGTCCTTTACTTTGCTATGCTGTTGCTTAATCCTTTGCATAAGCAGGGCTCTGTCTTTTCTCAAGACTTCTTGTAAAGCTTTATGCTGCTGAACCTTCTGTGGTTGCAACCATGTGTGTAAGTACTAATGGCTCAAAGATGAATTCAAAGAGAGTGCTGGATCAGTCCTTTAGAAAGCACAAAGCTATTGAGCAGATCCACAAAACCTCTCAGACACCCGTCGGTAAGAACTAGTGCTCTCGATGCTTTTGCTGATGTTTATTTCTACGTCCTCATAAAGCTTAAATCTGGAAGTTTTACATGTGTGCTATTTTGTATTGACATTTATACTGACTGCATGTGTGAACATCTCCTAAGTGCTTTCAGATGTCAGCTCTTGCTTTTTACAACACAACCCTGTTATTTGTTTGTGCACATGGATGCATGTGTGCACACACAAAAATAGAGCTGGAGCAAGGTACTGGGGGACTGGGGAGCTTTAAACCCTGCAGCCTGTCAGGGAGCAAGAGGCTGGCAATGGCTTGGACTGGAGTCAATGTTATCAATGTCCCAGCACCAGAGAACACCTGTGTCACAAACCTGTAGGGTGTGGGGAGCCTCTTTGTATTTCCAGGGGGGATAATGCTCCCCAGAAAACCTCTTTCACAAAGTATTTTCTAAGTTTTTGGATTCCCAGAGAGGGATAGAAGTTTACAAGCTCAAAAGTAAAATGGGTTTTCTAACCTCAGAAAAATGCCTGTCTTCAGTTGAAATGCTGGCGATAGAAGATTTTCAGGGCGTGGGCCACTTCTTATTTTTCTGAACCGTCTGCTCATCCTAACGAGCTGCGTCCAAATAAAAATGTGTAGTTGTGAGCAATAAAAATAAAAGTATCTTGTGAAGAACCAAGCAGAGAGATGCGTTGCTCTTCTCTCCTTCCAGCTGATATGTTTGTGCTGAGTTCCAAAGTATTTCTAAAGGATAACAACCCAGCACCTGATGTGAATTGCATCAACTGCTTAGCATTTGAGCAGACAGATCTTCGATCTGTGTGTTTTTAATAAAACTGTTCTTTGTTCAATGGCATCTCAGAAACTTGTTAATGGGCACAGAAATGTGATTTTCCAAGTCTTCCAAAGTCCCAGACACAAATATCACCGAGAAAAGCTGTGACAGCACTCAGCCTGGCATTTCAGCTGCAGGACTGAGCATGGTGTGGCTCAAAGCCTGGCAGCAGTTGGTCATGCTGAGGCTTTACTGCTGGGTTGTTTTGCTACCCTATAAGTCTGAGACTGACGCAAAACTACATCTGTGCCCATGGGAAGCACATCTGGACAGATGTGTTGGCAGATGAGTTTTGCAGGGTGAGAGCCCAGTTTTGAGGGCTGTGATTTACTCATTGCTTTTGTGTTGGTGATACTCAAAGCATACACATGGCAGAGACCAAACCTGTCCCTAAATATAGCCTGAAATCTCTCAGCTTCCTCCTGTTATGGAGATTCCCTACATATAGATTCTGAGGGTGAGTTACTCAGTGCAGAACAGAAAGAATTAGCAAGAAAAATTAATCTGTGCTTAAGTTTGGTTTAATCATATGGCAAGTGAAGCATATTCCACAAATAATTTCTTTTATATCTCTAGTGAACCCTTGCAAGCAAAATATGAACTTCTGAACTCTATTGTCAGAGCATTATTAGAAATCTTGCATAATGAAAATACACCAAGTATCAAACAAGAAGTATGCTGTTATCAATCAATGCGTAATGTAAGTGATTCTCATGTGTGATCTCAAGCGATTCTCATCACTTCAAGGGATGCTTTCAGATTTGCATTAGGTGAGGGCTTTTTTCCTCTGAAATTAGTTGTAACATGTTTTCATGGGTGCCAGTAGTAATTTTCATGCATGAGGGTCTTTTTTAGGGATAATTTAGCATTTTTTGTTTAAATGTTGTAGTACTTTGAGTGGATAATGGATGGTATGTAGGCCATAGAATAAAAAAGTGCCTAGGCTTTCATCTCTATATTTGTCTTTGCCTGAAACTGAAAATAATGTGTAGGCTTCTAGCTTTTCCATAGTGCTCCTTGACTGCTGGTGTGAAGGTTGGTGATGATACTGGGGTGGAAGCATAAAGAGATGATTCTGACAGTACTGGGCTCTCAATTCCATGTTGAATATTGCACCAAAGGATCTCAGAATCACTGTCACTTCTTGGAGGCACAGGCAAGTCACAGACTAAGTCAGTTGTGTGATAAGAGTGCTTGGATAAATTACTGTCTCAATCTGGATTTGAGATGGTATCTGAAATGAGAGCGCCCTCCTAACCCCTCTACTGCAAATCTCTTTTAGTCTGTCTCTATGGTACTCCTCAAAACTCAGATGTTCCTCTTCTATCCTGCCAAATTTCCAGCTGGTGTAAGTTCCTCTTCACTTGTTGTAAGAGCAAGCATCCAGCAGTATTATAATATATATTTGGATTAAATTCATTGTAATGTTAATGTCTTTAGAGCATTTATGCTGTGGTGGATGCATGTTAAATTAAGCTAAATTTCTGCTGAATGCCTTGAAGGGTTTCAGTTATCTTTTGTTAAACTGAAAAACAAAAATCCCTTTAGTTGAGCTTTCAACTATTAATTCAACAGGGAGCAAGGAAGTTTTTGATGTGGGGATTTGGTGCCTCTGAGAAAAATACTGAAACTTCCAATTTCCTGCTCTTTATTGCTTGGAGAATATTAAGCTTAATTTGAATTGGTAGGGGAAAAGGTAGAGTCATGATGATGATGATGATGATGTAGCGAAGATTACAGCTTTTTTGTGAACAGGCACGCTTGTGAAAATGAGGTATTTCCTGGTGTCTTTTGGGCTGTCATCATATTTTAATAGCTGAACAATGCAGAATGAACTGCAGAGTAATGAGCTGGGATAAAACATGTGATTCCCTTTCTTTGCTGCATGGGCTTTCCTTGTCTTTACGCATATGCAAGGAGGAGTAGAAGGGGAAATTGCAGCAGAAAGAAAAATCCTCTTCTGATTACAGCCAAAGAAAGGAACTGGACCTGCAGACTCTACTTTCAGTCCTGCTCTGGGGCCCTGGATTCATCGTTCACCCTTCCCATGCTGCTTTTCCTCCCACAAAATGCAGGTGATAACTCTTGGCTTTTGGGTGCAGAGAGCATCCCTGCTGCTACCCTCTGACCAGAAGAGAGGAAAAGCCTTCTTGCTGGGGTGTGAGACACGCAGGCAGGCAGGAGCTCTCCCCAGCAACAAACAGTGGTGTGTGCTAAAAAGAGAGGAAAAACCCACCTGCCTACTTTTACCAGCTCTGATTTAATTGTCTTCCATCAGAACATCCTGCTCGGCAGCTGAGCCCTCTCCAGAGAGCGCTTTCCACACTCCCTCTCCTTCCTGCAAGGAGAACACAGTCTTTACAGATGGAAATTGTTTGCTTTGTGGTTACTGATCTATGGAGCAATTTAGAGAAGGGAGGGGGGAAAAGTCCCCAACCTTTCCTTTTTTAGGTTTAGTGGGTGTAATCACTGTGTCAATTCATCTTGTGCGTTCAGGAAAGGCGCAGCAACCTGTGCAGGGAGGCAATGAGATGTGAGCTCCCATCGTACAGGACCACATATTTGGGTAGATAGCAGAGGCTGGTGCAGAGAACAAGTGATTCTTGCCTCATGAAGGAGGCAGCTTGCAAGGTGCAAGCAGTAAAGCTGGGGTAGGGGAGCTGCAGCGGGTCCCCATGCTCTTTAGGAGCCCCAGGCAGGAGAGGGAGGGTGGGATTCACCTCTGAGCACCCAGGCTTTGGGAAGGGATCTGGGCACAAGAGGAACTTGGAAACAAAATCAGCTTACAGAGATGATACTAGGGCTGGTCTCAAAGTCTTGCCTTCTCACCATCTTCCTCAGCAGGGAGGAATTCCTGTCCATGACCCTCCCGGGGATAGAAACAGCCCTTCTCCTGATTGTGCTGGGCCTACTGTCTTTAAGGATAACGGATTTGATTAGGTTTCTTAGGATGAGAAAGGGCAGGATAACTTGGCGGGTGGTGTGTAGGCTTCCAAACTTTAACCAGAGTACCTATTCCATGACAAATGATGCTATAAAGTGCTGCATCAAAGCTTGTATTGGTGTCTACTTATTGATCCATCTTTTGATTTGGCATAAGGTATTGCAGCTGCATGGCTGGCCCGGTGTTGCTGTCAGAACAGCACTGAGCATCCCATAGGCTCAATGCTAGAAGAGGTCAGAAGAGGATCAGCAAGCTGTGTTAGCCTGGGTTACTTTTTACTCTCTCTTCTCATCTCTCCTGGGCATAACCTTTTAGCAGTGGAAGGGGATGTGGACCACATCTCAGTGCTGAAGTCTTCATTTGCAGACTTTAGGAATGTGATTAACGGGAAAGCACTGAACTGCCAGGGAGTGTTTGTATGATGAAAGAGTTAATAATACACTACAAATTTTATAGATGCTCAAGTTCAGGATGGTCTACACTGTGCACTGGAACAGGATTGACTGGGGTGGAAACTGGGGGAGTGGAGATGTCGTCAGCAACACTGGGCTCTCTCTGAGGACCACAGAGAAATGATGCATCTTCCGGCAGATGTAGCTGGAGGTCCTTGCTCTTGCCAGTGGCTGTGGCCACTTCTCTGCAGTAAGGAGGAGTAGGCAGGATGGAGTGATCCCAGGGGCTGGAGCTGGCTTCCGGCTCACCCACCGCTTGCATCAACTGGCTGCATAGATGTTATTTGGTGGATAAGTGAGGAAAAAGCAACAGGGATGCTGCAATAAATAGTGAGTGTAGCCTGGATGCTGTCTTGGGATGTGCAGCTGAAAGCTAAGGTGCATCGCTGGAGAGGAATCTGGGGAAGATAACCACAATAACCCCATGGGATCCCATCACTTGAAGGTAAATGCAAGGGAACATGGAGGCACCAGCCCTTAAGGTGAGGGTCTTCCACAGCTTTGCTGCAGACCACTGAGCCCTGCCACCCACATGGCAGCTGAAAGTCACCACAGTCCTGACCTGCAACCTGAGTAGGAGGAAGGTCCCAGTGCCCTAAGGTTGATGTAGCATGGGGTTTGCCATGGGGTGACTCGGGCTGCCTCTCTCCCCTGTCCCCATCGCTCCTACTCTTCCCAAATGGACAGGAGGTTGAGCTCACAGGGCTTGGCCCTCTTCCTATCAGCCAGCAGGATCTGTGAGCATGTTCCTGAAGGGAGCAGGCAGTGAGGGGGAGTTTGAATGGTTTGGGAAGTTTTCTGGCTTTTCTTTTTTAATTTTTTCTTTTTGTTTGTTTGTTTGGAGGAATTGTTTATTTGTTTGGTCTTAATGTTTTTTCTGTTTCCAGCTGGACTCTTGCCTGGATCCAGGCAGGGAATGGGGGGGTTGTGGAATCAAAGGACCTTTGTGCTTCTCTCCCTTGCTATGAAATGCAAAAGTGTGCGTGCTCTGCAGGTCTAGCTGAAGCTTTTAGTCTTATTTTTTAAAAAAAGCCCCTGAATTGCCATTTTATTTCTTTAGAAATATGTAGCTATTTGCTGCTGTAACAAAGTATAGTCTGATTAGATATATAGATATATTTCAGTATGGAAAAAGGCTGGCTTCTGGAAGTGCTTTTAAACAGATAAAGACACTAAATTATGTGTGCCTTTTCTTCTCAGAATTCATTACAGCATTTTCCTTTTTCATTTCTTCCTGTGTCCAACACCATAGGCAAAGTTTCCTACCCTGGATTGCATGTCTCAAACTGGGTTGGTTATCTCTGAGTCTTTGAAGATGAAATCTGTGGGATTCTGCATGTGCTTTACTACAGAATGCCTACTTTGTTGATAAGGTTTTCTGCTTTAAATGAGCTTACTCAAAATCCTTGGTTTGGGGCTCTTTTTGTCCCTTATGTTGTCTGGTATCACACAGCTGCATGCTTCAAAGATGTCTGTAGCAGAGGTAAATACATGTGCAATATCAGTATTGCTGGAACAAGCTTTAAGGTTCATTATGGGAAAACAAGAGCTGGGTTTTGTTCTCTGATGTATTATTGTGCTTATCTTGGCCTTAAAATGCGGTGGTAAAGAAAACCTAATAAAACATGTAAATCTGGTGTAATAACTTAGCAGTTTGCTTATCTATTAAGAAGTTCCTGCCTGTGAGGGTGCTGAGGTGCAGGCGCAGGCGCAGGCACAGGATGCCCAGAGAAGCTGTGGCTGCCCCATCCCTGGCAGTGTTCAAGGCCAGGTTGGATAGAGCTTGGGGAAACCTGGTCTAGTGGGAGGTGTCCCTGCCAATGGCAGAGGTTGAAACTGAAGGAGCTTCCAACCCAAACCATTATATGAGTCTATGATTTTGCAGCCCAGCGCAATTATAAGATGGGAGGAACTTTAATTCATCAAGTGACCAGTGTGCAAGTCACTTGGCCTCCTCCTGCTCTAATGCTGCCTCTAAACTGGAGACAACAGTGATCTTTACTCAAAGGTCCTGGCTGGAACTGGGAAATTGGGAGTTTCAACAAGGCTTACAAACCAAAGCAAAATGGTAGGGAACAGATTAATGTGTGGTGAGTGATGGGAAACATTGCTGCAGTTCAAGAAACACCAGCATGTCCTGTTTTGGGCTGTACTTGTGGGATGCTGAGAAGCAGATGCTGCAAAGATGTGACTCTGCTTAATTCCTTGGAAACACATTCAGATTTTCACGATTTCACAAGCCGTGTTTCCCTGCTACCCCTGACAAGGGCTATTGGAAGTGATAATTGTCATACATCTTGCTAACGGATGTTGTGTCTGAAGACGGTGACTCTGAGTTAAGATGTTTTTAAACAAGTTATTGTTTTCCCACAGTGGTTTATTTGTCTTGCTGGTAGCTCAGAAGAAGTTAGCTGGATTAGCAGCGTGTCAGATAAAATCTGGGTGGATAGCAGTAAGTCTGAAGGATTCTCCCTCTTTGGGAAGAGGTCTAGCTCAGATTAAGTTGCTTACTTTATTTCTAATGCAAAGGCACTTACGGTCCAACCAAAACTGTGTAAATTTGTCACATTCTTTACATCTCAGTGAAAGTAATTTGTGCAGAATAGTGCTGTTTTCAATGCTGTTTTTCTGAAATGGCACTTCTTCCATCTGTTGATGTTTGCATGAAACATCCTGTTTGTAGTCACTGACTCTGGTGGAAAATGGTTAAGTGAGAGCTGCTGACCTTCTGATGGTCAGTGATTTACAGTCCACCTGGATGGGGAGGAAATGGAAAAGGTCTTTAGAGAGATGAGCATAAAACATGGGATGAGCAGGTTTAAGGGAGGAGCTCTGCAAGCACCCAAGGCTGGAAATGGGTTGGAGTTGAATTTATCTTCTTTTTTAATTTTGCTTATTAATCAGAACACTCCACCCCTTTCCCCCAGGACATGTTGTTCTATGAAAGGATGAGAAAAGCATCTACTTCTTGCTATATCTAGTGCTTAAATGCCTGTTTTGCGTGTGGAGAAGCAGGGCTGAGAGACGAGTCTTCTCTGTTTTTGGAAGGAAACTTGGAGACCCTTTGCCTAGGGAGGTGCTGTGGTCCACTGTCTGCTCTTGGAGTAATTAGTCACTGCATACCACAGAGCATCCCAAGGACTGCATGTGTTTGCTTTGAGAGTCATGTTATATGTGAGTTATAGCTACAAGTTATAGCAGATGGTTTTATCCCTGTTGAATCATAGAATGCTATTGCAATAAATACAACAAATAATTTGTGCCTGCAGAATGCCCCAAGGGTCCAACTAAAGCCCTTAATCATTGTCTGGGTCTTATTTTACCTCAGTGCTAATAAGACTTGCTGGTTTGGATAATTTCTGTTTTTTCTGGATTTATCTCCTCTGAAAGGATGGAGATTGTGTGCTTTAACTCCAAAATTTCTGACTTAAAAATGAGGCAGAGTTGGGTTTTGAGGCCGGGGAGTGAGTATTCTTTTCCAAAAGTTTCTCAGGAATCTGAAGGGGATTTTTCTCAGCAAATGTTTGTTTTTTCAGGGGTGAAATTAGGTGACCTATATTCCATCTAAGGGAAGCATGATAGATAGGCCGGAAACCACATATAACTCTTGATCACATTTGGACTCTGACCGTTCCCAGAAGCAAGCGTGACTAATAGGTTTGCTCCAGGGCAAGCTGAATATTTTGTCAAAGTAAAAATAAAAAACAGAAGCCCAGACTTATGTGTGTGACATGAGTCATCTTCAGACTTCTGTAATTCTGTCCTGCTTTGTGGGATCAGACACCAGCTCCCTGCTGAGCTCTGCTGCAAGGGGCACAACAGGGCATGGAAAGTCTTGCTTCAAAATAGCTCTGGGATGACTCAGCTTTGCTTGAGAACACTTTGATTCAGTGGTTGGGGTATCGGGATATATTATCAAGATATTGGCACAGAGAACAGAGGACTGGTCCACCTCTTTGTGACTTCAAGTGTAGGTTTTTGCAGCTGTGATTGCTGCCTTGTGTAGCTATGGGCAACATGTGTGGCCTTCCACCTTTTCAGAAGTTGCTGGTGGTGATGGCGGCCACTGGAATGGCCAGAGTGAACTGGGATGACAAAAGTATGATGGTTTTGCAGGGAATTGTGCAGTGAGTCAGTGAAGCTTTAACTGCACTGGGTAATAACAGGAACATTAAGCGATGGGACAGGGCAGGGACACAAGTGTCTGCTTGATGTGATTCTCTCTGTAAGTAGTGGTGGCTCTCATCGAGGCAATGAAGAGGCACCTCTGAGACCTTGAGGCACTTTTCAGTAGTGCCCAGACTGAAAACACTGTTGGGTAACTGATCAGAGCTGGTAGGGAGCATGACACATGATTCTAGAAGCCCTCAGCACTGGGAAACATTGCTAGGTAACTGATCAGAGCTGGCAGGTAGCAGCACACCAGGTTCTAGAACCCCTCAGAACTGGGAAACATTCAGACTGTGCTGCCTTTAGCCTGAGAAGGGATTTCACACAAACAGAGCAAACATGGGTCTAAATGGAGTGTGACCCATCCTGAGCTGGTGCTTTGAAGGAGCTGAAGTCATTCACACTTGCAGGTAGGAACTGTGCAAAAAGCCAAAGGAGGGAAAGCGTCATATGATTTCCACCAAAAACCAGGCAGAAGTTGATGCCTTGGACTGTGATATGTTTGAGTCATTGAGTTTGGCTCCGAGTGAAATTAGTTGGACTTGCAATCGAAGCAAACCAAAACTGGATGAAGGTACGAGGCAAATGCTGAAAACTGGCAAATGAGCCAAGCTATGAAAAGGGTGGGCTGAATTTCCTCTGTGAGGTAACTTCCCTCCATCAGGGACTTGGGACAGTGACTGGGAGGGCACTGTTCTGTTGTGACACAATTGAAGTGTATTTAGGGAGTACAGTTATCCATTTTATTCTTTTAAGCAAAACCAGAATAAGATTCTTCCAACTACTCTGTTTGTGAAATGTGTCTCAGGGTAGATAAAAATGAAGCAGAAAAAATTCCAGTAGTTTTCGGTTGTATAACACTAAATGTAACACTTATTTCTTGCCAAAAACCCTGATAAGACCTCTATATGTTTTTCTTTTTAATTAAAACTATGATTTTTATGTCGGTACAAAATATTTGTGCCATATTTTTCTTTTATGGAATATTATGTCATTTCAGAATTTGTTCCTTGTTCAGACACTGAATTCCCAATGGGAGGGAAGTAAATCTTTTAAAGTGCATTCTCCAGTCAGCCCCTCCAATACTGCTTTGAGATATTAAGAGACCCAATGCCTGATCATAAATATTTCTGGGTTTCTAAAATGCTGTGAGGATCCTGGATGCCTGTGCTGGATTAGTTGCTTATATTAGTAGTTGCAAGAGAAACATAAATTCGGTCTCTGATGTGCATACATAAATGAAAGAGCTCCGTACCTTTAGAAATGTTTTTCTCTGCAATAAAAGTAGCAAGATTATTTATAGGGATTTATTTGAGTTTCTTGTACTTTAAAGCCGGGCTACTGAGTTTTTGTTTTATTGAAGCTTGCTGGATCATTTCACCCAGGTCCATATACCAACATGAGCTGGCAAGGGTTGCTTACGGCTTTCTTGGTAGCACATCCATTCCCTCTCCAGGAAATGAGAACAGCAACAGGAAATGTGGAAACGGGTAAGACTTTGTGTGGATAACACTTAGACACTGGCTAGGTCTGGAGTGGAGTCTGCCACCAGAGCAGAGACACAAGGCAGGATGAACATATTATTGTCATGCAGAAAGCCCAATGGTAGCTTCTGTGATGAGCGGGCTCTTCTTAGTTTGCTTCCCAAGGGAGAGAAAAGATTGAAAAACCACTGGACATTGGTGAGAAGTTTGTGTTTCTTTGGAAATTGTAGGGAGGAAAAGAGAGGTAGAGGAAGGGAGGTAGAAGAAGAGGATGCTTTTGAAGATTGAAAATCTGTTTGCTGGGTTGTTTGTTGTGTCTGCCTCAGAAAACTTCTGAATACACTTTAGAATTATCTGAAATGGCTGCTCTGGACAGTGATTCGTACCTAGCCTGAGCATTGATCCGGTTGGGGGTTTACTGGGAGGAAGGCAGAGGGATATAAGTCTCTCTTCAGTGGCTGCTGACCATGTCAGTGTGTTATATGTCTTGCCATGCAGTGAGGAAGACACCAGCCCAGCTTTGCCTTTCCCATCAATTTCTTTAACTTCTATTTCCTATTGCCTTTTCTGCATGCCTACTTTGGGAAAAATGCTTGAAAATGCCTTTCCAGGGCATGACAGCTATGAACCACTCCTCCTTTCCTAATAGTGCTGAGCCCTGAGTTTGAAGAGGAGCACAGTGGCATGGATTTAATGTGAGGCCTTTAGTGACTTCCTTGGCTTTGCCTGTGGTCGAGCCAATCTCAAATTAAAGGGAGCTTTGTGACTAGGTCTTGGGGTCTTGTGGACTTTAAGGCAATTAATGTCTGGTTAAAGATCATGCATTCCTTAGAGTGAAATCATCCACCTCACCAGAAAGGGAAGGCAGAAAGCACTATGAGTTTGTGAATGTGTATCTTGTAGATTTACAGAAAAAAATTATATTGAAGAGGGGCTTGCGTGTTAGTTCTCACTACAGCCTGTACTTTGGGACCTTGCGGGGTTTGTGTGTTAGTTCTCACTTGGAAACTTATGGAGCTCTCCTTGAACCATGGATTTATTGCATTAACAGAATTTATTTTATGAAGAGATCATGCTGGAAGCTGCACATTGATAGAAGGTCAGAAGTGTGGTGGTGTCACATAGGTCTAAACTAGAACATGCTGCAAAATGTTATAATGACTAAAATGGGCACTTATGTGCATTAATTCCAGCCAATTTGCTGAGAAATTGTGTCATGTGTGGAGCTGGCACGATGGGAAGTCTCCTGACTTGCAATCATAAGCCACTTTCAGCCTTTCTGTATTGGCTACGCATGGTAGGAGGAAAATCCATTGTTTAACATCCACCTCGGTGCTTCAGGGCTGAAGCATGAAAGGTTCTTGGTTTCCCTCCCAGGAAAGGTGAACTCGGAGGTGAGTGCATTTCGCACATTGTCTGTAGGGCACTTTTGAGCATGGCCTCAGGGATGCTGCTGGCAGGGGTCTGAAATCCTGCAGCAGATGAGCTGCTCTGGCTCTCCACACTCTCCCTCTCTGGCCCCCACTGCCCTTTCTGCACGAGCTTTTTCCAAGGGAAAACTCATAAAACACTCACTCTTTCTTCCCTGTTACTTTGGTCTTCTTCCTCCTGGCTCTCTCCCCAGAACACACGTTATTCTGCTTCATTGTAAATGTTCTGTTTGCTGCCCTTAAGCCCCTGCTGAATTTCCATGTGGTCTCTCGCCCTTTCTGCACTTCCAAGCTCACTGAAGGTGCTGGGTTCCCCTCCACTGGCTCCTTTTCTAGACTCTACCTTGTTTGGCTACCCTTGCATGCAGTCATAAACTGTGCTTAACTGGGGATCTGTCCCTGGCCTCCAGATCCCTGCTGTGGCCATGCTTCTCTTCTGGCAGCTTCATCCTTCATCAATATCTGTGTCAGAATCCTCTGACTGTTGTTGCTTCTCCAACGTTCCTCAGGGCTTCTTTGTTCATTGGAGATTTTCCTTATTCCCTTCTGGCCATTTTTAGCCTTTCCTCAGGCTGCTTCTCAAGATGGGACAAAATTTCTGCAAGTACCTTTGAAGGCATTTCATCTTCCTCATTCCGATTGCTAGACTGCATCCAGATTTAGGACAGTGCTAAGCAAACTGCCCAGTACTGTTTCATAGCTGCTTTTAGTCCTTTGAGTCCTAAATTGTTGCTATATTTAATTAGTGAACTTCCCAGGTCAGGGACCGTCTCTCTGTGCCTGTAAAAAGCAGTGTACAACTCCTTCAGCTTCCTGGTTCCTTCAATACAGAAGGTTGCTCAACCCTGTGTGGAAGGTGTAGCTGCAGCTAACAGCCATGGGCACAAGTCCAGCTGAAAACTCCTCAGATGTAGCTTGGGAATTGCTTAGCTTGATCATTGTTCAAGGTGAAAGATGTGTTAGAGACATGAGATTGTGCCACAGAAAATGCACTTCAATTTCCCTTTATTTGACCTTTCAGAACTGCTCTGCTGTGAACAAACTAAGTGAACCTTTGCTTCTGGGCTCTGCTGTGACTGGCCCAAACCTTAAAGCAGATTGTGTATATACATGTGTGCAATAGAATGATTAGACTAAAGAGTGTCCAGAGTAGGTTGTGGTTGGTAAAAAGTTGTCAGCATGATGCCTTCACAATAATAACCTTGTGTTCACCAAACAGACCTCAGGCAGACATGAGTGCACTGTTGGAAGAGAATTAGAGTTTGCTTTTCAGTTATGGGTTTGCAGGTATAACCTGGCTGCTTCTTTTCAACCCCTATTCTGCAAACTGAAATGTTTGGCAGGGTTAATGGGATAAATTCCTTAATTGCAAACCTAATGATCTCAAAACTATTAAGCTTGCTTATTATGGAGCATTAAAAAGGGTTGATGGACAAGTTGTCAGTGATTGCTTGTGCTGGATGGGAGTCTGCCACTTTGATTACGCAGAGCTTACAGAAATGTCAGCCTCTCACACTTGTGAAGTTTGGGTGGGTTTTATGGATTTTCTGGAGATGTTGACTTCGGATCCAAACCTGAACATGCCTGCATGACAAAAAGCTGTCAGGTTTCCAAATCTTTGGCCTGTCTCTGCTACATCTAAAGAATAGGCCTCTGTTTATCCACTTGGTGTATTGGACTGTTTGCTACGTAGGAATATTTCTGTTACAAAATTGGTCTTGATGTGGGCATCTGCTGTTTGAAAATTGAGAAAGACTAACCCTGGATAGACGTATGGAACTGACTCCAGGCCTTCCGGGTCCTAGTCCAGATCCTTAGCTCTGTGATTGATTTTCTTCAGATGTTAAACTCCAACATATTGGCTTAGATGCCTGTAGCAGAAAGACCTAGATGTTAAAAGTACTTCAAGTTTTGGAGGTGTTGGAAGGTGGCGTTTCTTCCCTTCCTGTAAGAGGAAAACTGAACAAGTCTGAAGCTTAAATTGAGTTATTTGGTTTGGATTTCATATTCACTTTAAGGATATTTGGATCTGATCCTCTGGTTTAGACCCATCTCCCTTGGAAATGTTAATGCAGTTTGGTGATAGCCTGGAGACATGCAGTGTTTGGGAGATAGGCCAGGCAAATCTCTGGAGGACCACCATGAAGTGAGCTTTGTGAATCTGTCTCTGCAAACCTCTTTAGAAAGGCCTGAGCATCTCTAATTTCAACAACCCCTGTTGTCAGAATGTCAGGCAATGGGTTTCCAATGCGATAGATTGGTAAACTTTTAAGTCAGAGTCGGAAATTGAGACAACTTGGCTGCTGCTTGGTGCTGTTTTATATAAAGCAGACTAACACAGGATTCCTTGCAGATAGTCTTTCTCCATCTCCCACTGCCTGAAAAGCCACATTAACACACACTGAAGAAACAACTTCTGAAAGCCTAGAAGTTCTGTGGCTGTATTTACACTGCAGAAAGCTGGGTCTCTGCCAGAAGCTTATGCAAACATCCAGTATCTTGGTTCTAACAGACAGGAACATGACAAAGCTCTAAAAGTGGTGAGTTGGGTTTTTTTGTTGTTGTTCTTGATTGGGTTTTCTTAATGGCAAAATTCCCAATAACAGCAGTCCTCGTGGTGTTTTGTTCTGACAACTGGAGCCTTGCCAGACTTGCCAGTTCAGTTCACATCCACAGGTCTAGAAGGGTTTTTAATTGGTTTTGAAAGGCTGTTGACTAGGGAAGAGATTGCAATACCTTTTTCTTTCTTTTTCCCTTCCCTGCTGAGCACAACAGCTTGTCCTCAGTTCTGTTTGCTGGATGCACGTTTATCTCTGGATAGAACTGTTTCCCAGGAGTGTCTTCATGACTTTTACAGAGCCAATGTACCTGTGGGATTTGGATTTGCTAGTTTACTAATAACTGGGCATCCAAATGCTCAAGGCAACGCTTGAAAAGAAAACTATGCAACTTTAAAAACAGGGGAAAATCAGCTGTGGATGGAAACTAATTTGGCCTGCCACACCCACTTGGATAGCAGTTTTCCCTCTCTGAGTTCTCAGTTGGGTTTTTTTATTGTGTTATCTAACAAAAAAAAGGTATGTGTTGGATTAAGAGATGTAGCTGGAAAGAGTTATGGGGCAGTCTGGCTTCATGCTTTAGGCATGGAGCTGAGCTTGTGGGGCAGATGGAGCAGTGCTTTTTTGCATGGTGGCTGTTGTGCAGTATGTAGAGATGTTGGAGTGGATGTTAAAAGCCCAGTTAGATGTTTTATTCTCTGTTCAGAGGTAGCTCATATTCATCTTCCCATCAGAGTATGAACATACCCTACTTCTCTTTGCAGTATCCTGGAAGCAAGAGTCATTGACAAGCTTGCAAAACATCTTGAGAGCTTGAGTGGATGGTAGGGCTTATCTTTGAGGACAAAAGACAGGGGCAGTTCTTCCCACACTGGCTGAAAGCATCTGTTTTCAAGCAAATTTTAGAGGTTCCCTCTTAGCCCCGTGTTTATCAGAGTATAATGTTCTAACCATCGGCTCAACAAATGCGTCAGGTCTCTTGTGATGGCTCACGGATTTCCAACTCATGAGTCAGTTAATGGAGAGCAAACACTTATGTACTGACACACCACCGCCACAGATTGACCACTTGTGTGCGTGCCTGGATGGGTGAGAGGGGAGGGTCAGCTGCAGTTTCTGCTTGGTTTCTCATGATTTTTGACATCATTTCTCATTTTTGTGGTGGTTTTGAGGCTTGGGTGGGGAGTTATTGAAGCATGAAAGCATTGCAACTGGCTTGAGAAGTCTCTTTAGCACATGCCGAATCCCCCACGCCAAGACTTTTGGGACTCCAGGGATGGTGCTGTGAGCACTTGGCACTCCCCTGTGGACTGGAAGCATCTCGGATCTGTTCTTGGCCATACCTGCCAAGGATGGATGATTGGATAAGAAAAGGCTGAGAGAAGCCTATGAAGAGCACTCCCACCTACGACAAGTAAAACATGAAAATAAAAACCTAAATATAAACTGCCTAACCCCATATTCACATAATGCAGGAACACTCTGATTTTAAATATCAAGTTTATAGAGGTTTGTAGTTACTTCACTATACCTGAGAAAGGCAATGCTGTTTCATAGGAGGGGTTTCCCAGCCTTGGGGAAAAGATTAGGGAAGTGATTGGTAAATTACTTGTATTTCACCGAAACCAGTTAAGCTGATTTGTGATTTATTTTATGTTTCTTGTGATGGTGTTGCTGGTAGTTGTGATGCAGAAAATATGAATTTAGCTCAAAATGACAAACCACCATTATTTTCTGACTGCATGGATCTGACAACCTGCAAAAAAATAAGATTCAGCTAGTTGGCTGGCAGAAATGTTTACTCTCTGATGTACACATGTCCAAAGGAGAGCTTGAAGGCTAAGATCTCTCCTTTTTCTGAGCACTTTTTCTCACTACTCATCCACTTTTCTGTTGAGCTTGTGTCTGTGGTTAGTAGCTGGAGTATTCAGCTAGAGCATTGGTATCCTGCCTGTATTTTTTTAGTCCTTCTACCTGTATTTTTTTTATAGTAGAGGTGACTTAATTAAAGGTTGATCTGCTCCACATCCTTCAGGACCAAGCACAGCTGCCCATTGCAATTTGCTTTCCATCTATGCCTTGAGCAAGCAGCAGTTAAAGTACCTCTACCCTTCTCTGTCTCACCAGAAGTTGTACCTAAGTGTGTTGTTTTAATGTTTTATGGTCCCCAAGGTTGAGATTTTTGTGGTTCAGGTAGTATGTTTTACATGCAGTAAAGCACTACGCATTTATTTTATGATATGGAAATAGTAATGAACAGGCATTGCTTCACCTGTGTTGATGATTGCCTTCAGATAGCAGGTCTGGGTTGTGTGCAACAACATACACCAACACCTTGCAAATGCTGATATGCAAATTTTTGGTGTCGTTTGCACACACTTTCACCAGTACTGAAACCTGGAAGTCTTTTCAGTGCCATCGTATTAATGTGTGGATGTGGTGTTCAGTTAGGAAATGCCTTTTCACATATGGCTGCTTTGCAAGAAGAATGTCAGGGAATCTCAGCAAAACACCATGAGGGCTTTGTTATTTGTGCTAATAACTTCATTATTAATTTGTGTGTTTAGATTTCTGAAGTAGTACAGCTCAATGACGGATGCAGGTAGGCTCCCTCATTGGATGCCAAAGGGCACATGAACACTTAAGAATAGGCATCTCCTAAGTATCTTTCCAGATGCTACATGGTATCTGGTGAAAAGCCCATGTCATCACTGGATACAGTCTCAGTAACTCCTTAGGCTTTGGACTGTACCTGCAGCACTGGTCCCGTTCTTGCAGAAATTTAAGGGGTTTCCACCACTTGTGGTGTTGGATCCAAGTGTCACATCCCCAGAAGTGTGGGTTGGCTTTGTGGAGCCCATCATAAAATCATAGAATAGTTATGGTTGGAAAGGACCTTAAGCTCATCCAGTTCCAACCCCCCTGCCATGGGCAGGGACACCTCACACTGAACCATGCCACCCAAGGCTATGTCCAAACTGGCCTTGAACACTGCCAGGGATGGGGCATTCACAACTTCCCTGGGCAACACATTCCAGTGCCTCACCACCCTTACAGGAAAGAATTTCTTCCTCATATCCAATCTAATCTTCCCCCGTGTAAGTTTGAATTCATTACTGTCATGGTTTAAGCTGTAAATCACGCAGCCCATTCACTCACTTCCCCCTCCTTCTTCCCCCCCACTCCGGGGGGCGGGGGGTGGGGGGGGGGGAATGGGGAAAAGAATCGAAAGAAGGTAACTCCCACGGGTTGAGATAAAAACAGTCCAGTAACTACGGTATAACACAAACCACCGCTGCTGCCACCAATAATAATAATGACTAGGGAAATACAAGGGAAGAGGATACAATTGCTCACCACCCAACGACCAAGCTGTGAACTAAACTCTTCTGGGTTCCTGCCCCCAGTTTTACATCCTGGGCATGACGTGCTGTGGCATGGAATAGCTCTTTGGTCAGTTTGGGTCAGGCATCCTGTTTCTGCTTCCTCCCGGCTTCCCCTCCGCCCTGGCAGAGCATGACTCTGAGAAAGTCCTTGGTCAGGCCAAAACATTCTAAGGCATAACTATAAACACTGGTGTTGTCAGCGCTGTTCCCAGACCGAAAGTTGAAAACACAGCACTGCACCAGCTACTAAGAAGGAGAAAAATGACTGCTGCTGCTGAACCCATGACAATTACCCCTTGTCCTATCGCTACAGTCCCTAATGAAGAGTCCCTCCCCAGCATCCCTATAGGCCCCCTTCAGATACCGGAAGGCTGCTATGAGGTCTCCACACAGCCTTCTCTTCTCCAGGCTGAACAGCCCCAGCTTTCTCCAAGTGAGGTCTCACAAGAGCAGAGTAGAGGGGCAGGATCACCTCCCTTGACCCGCTGGTCACGTTCCTTTTGATGCAGCCCAGGATACTGTTGGCTTTCTGGGCTGTGAGCACACACTGAAGTTTCATGTTAAGTTTCTCATTGATCAAAACCCCAAGTCCTTCTTCGCAGGGCTGCAGTTTTCTTAGACAGTCAGGTGCATGGAGTCATTTTCTGTTAGGAACTTGTCCATAAAGGCACTTTACACATGGAAGCTGCTTTTCTTTCTTGGGCTGCTTTGCATTCACCAAGTGCTGCTCTCCTGGAGTACTCTTGAAGTGATTTATATGATGTAAGGGACAGGGCAATTACCTTTATGGGTATTTTACACGGAAATGACACCATTTAAAGTCTGTAACTTATTTTATGTATCTATCATGCTGAAACAGGCTTTTTAACCACACATATAAAACTTCTATGTTTTAAGGCAACATTTAGGAGTTGTCTTAGTGCTACGGAGAACCATGGAGCAGTTTTCTTCTCAATATGGAAGAAATTCGCATTAATTGTCAAGGCAGTGATATGATCCCCAGGCTGGTGAGGAGCTGGAGGCAAGTGAAAGTCTGCAGGTTTTGGGATTAGTATCAGGCAATTAAAGGGAAAGGGGAAAAAAGAGAACTCCACAGTGAAACATGTGGTTGCTCTTTTGCCTCATTTGCATTCTCAGCCTGGTGATTTACACTGGATGAAATTCATTCCAGATCATGAGAGCAGATTAATAAATATGGGGGCTTGGACCTGACTGAAAAGATATCAGTCTCTAATGTTTCCCTAAAGGTGTGGCATGCCTATGTTTTGTTGATCAACTGCTTTCCATGAGTAACATGTTCTCACTGTGACACTGATTTGTGGCATCAGCAATATATAAGGCAGATTCAAAGGCAAATAAAATGTTTGGTTTGGTTTTCTTCTTCATCCTATTCAATTCAGAGTCTATTTTTTAACCTAAAGTATGCTGTTGCCCAGCCAGGAAAGCCAACCAATTTTTCTTTCTATGATCCTTTACTTGCCAAAGGTATTTATATATATATATATATATTCCTATGAGCAAGTTGCCAAACAAAATTATCCTTACTGCGTGTCTGCTCTCAGGCAGCTCTGCCAAAGAGCAGTTCTGGAAGCTCCCCTCTGATTGAGGTTTCCTCCTAACTTTAGCCTCTATTTGTGACAGAAGCATGAGAATAAGAGCAGAAGCTAAGTCTTCCCAGATTGCTGCACAGACACAACTCATATCTTCACCTTTCATCTTGAGGCGTGAAGTGGCAGAGAGCTGCAGATGTGGAGGTCAGTTTTCACCTACATGTGCCCTCATGTTCAGTCTTCCAACACTGCTTAATTCTCCAGCATTCCCAACGCATCTGTGCTGAGCTCTCTCCAGCACATTTTAGTGGCCAGTGTCTTAAAACAGCCCTCCAGACCAGATGGATCCAGGAATGAGTGTTTGGATATGGACAAGTTTGCTTCGGGCGGGTGAGTTGCTGCCCCTCTGAGTCAGTTCCCCAACAGCCCTGAGCATGACTTCATTGCTGTAGGTTTAGAATAACGGAGTGCTGAAACTTTCCCAGGAGCAAAGATTAATGACAGTGGAAGTCAAAAGAGTGGGAGTTGCATGTTTATGGTGAGTCAAGTGAAATGAAGAGCTGGACAAGAGGTGCACGTATTGGGATGTATGCACTAGCTTATGTCATTGTGTTGACAAAGTGTATTGGAAAGAAAAGCATTGGTATGCAGTCAAGATGCGCTAAGTCCCTGGAAACTCCAAGGAGGATTTATTAGCCCATATCCAGTGATGCTAAATGGGACTTTGCATCTGCCTTTCTGTCCATTATCCTAAGTTTCAGATCTACGGTTTAATGCTGGGTAGTCTGAACAACGCGTGGCTTTTTCGTGCAGGCTTCAATATCTGTAAGTGTCCCTATGGAAGGAATTCTAAGAACTAACAGTAACATAATCCGCTCAGCAGCAGCCTGCTGAACTCCCTGAGCTTTTTGCTGATCCTTCCAACTTCCTTTGCCGGACAGAGCTTCCCTTTGCCTGCAGACAATTAATGATGGCTTTGGAAGGCTGTTTAATTGCTTTGCAGGTCTGGCTTCCGCTGCTCAGCTGCTGTAAGGAGGCTGTGGTGCCTCCTTATGCTCTGCTTGGCTATTTCTTCTGGAAACACCTTGAGGCAAGCACAGCTCCAGCTTTGATGCATTTTGCAGCTAGGATTTCCAAAGCCCAGGCTGTAAAATCCCCAAACTCTGCACCTGCTGTCAGGTCTGGAAAAGTCCTTTATTGGCTCAAATATTCAAGGGAAGGTGGTAACCTAACAGTGAAAACCGATGGGAGAAAAGACAGAGGGTTTCTGTGCAGTTACTGCATGGGATCTGAGTGTTTCTTCATGTTGTGAAGAGTCTGAGCAGCCCTGTTTATCACCCTAGCTCAAGAGTCAGGGCTTGAGCTAGATATGAGATACTGGTGGTTTCTTAACAACACCTGCCAAATGATAGGTCAGGAACCTGGCATTGCCATTGTCTTCACTTTGTGGACAGCTTCAAGGCTGTGGCATCTCTGTTCCAGGACCCTATATTGGCCCCTGAGGCAGAAAAGCAATAACATTAAAAAAAGTAATTAAGGTTTGGGGAACTTTTCTATGGAGAACTTTCTGTTTAGTGTCAGAAATGTAGATCTGGACTTGGAGGTCTGGTTTAAACATGATACAATCAGAAACGTACCCAGAAACAAATTACTTTAATTAATTTAAAGTCAACAGAGTTAACAATTAAAAGCATGCTTAATTAAAAACTACTTTTTTAGTGCATACCAAACAAAACACAACAGCTGAAAGCAAAGTTCTGCAGCAACGACCCTGAGAGGAGGTAAGTGCAAAGGACAATGTGGGTGCTATGCATCCTCATGCATAGCATCAGCAGAAAGGATAAAGTGAAGCCAGATGTTGGCTGGGTTGGGCTGGCACGGCTCCAGGTGTGTGCTCCTAACTTTCTGCCTACCTGGGGCTGTGCTGGAGCAGTTGCTGTGCTGTAGCTCTGGTTTTTACACCAGTTTCAAAGCTGGTGTGACACCCCTGTGATGGGATTTAAGGTCTGTGACCAGAGAGGGAGAATGCCAGGGTCATTGATGTTGAAGTGGGCAGTTTTGAGCCCGCTAGGCTTGCCAACTGCTATTCCTCAATTATCCCTCTTTATTTCTGTCATTTCTACTTCAGAAGCCACGGGCTGTACAGACCTGGGGATGGTGGAGCTGAGGCTTTCCACCCAGCACCTTTAAAGCCCTAATCCTGCTCTTGTCATCAGCCCACCCAACCAGCACCATCTCCAGGACCACCCACTCCAGTGGTGGGCTGCTCTGCTGGAGGAGGGTTTGGGATTTGACTCTTGGAAGCACAGCTCTTTCAAACTCCAGGAGTTTTCTCAATCTTTCATATTAGAACTCCTCATATTCTTGCTTTACATATTTACATGTAATGATTTTGCATCCCACTGACTGTTGGCCTCTGTGAGATTCTGTGGCAGGAAGGTCTGTAGGTTGTTGTTTCCTTTTATTTTTGGTCACATGTGTGGGAAATTCTTTGAATTCTCTTCATCTTGGCCCCTGTGGAGTTTTCTTTGAAGTGTCCTATTGCTCTCCTTGCTAGCAAGCATCATCTGAAACAAATCTGACTTTAGTAGAAGTGCCATAGTAATGTATTCTATTTGGTGAGTGAACATTTTGGTCTTTAGAATTGTCAGGGTAATTGATTAGCAAGAATTTTGTGTAAGTCACTGTATTATACAGTTCATAAGTAATTTGGAAATCACAGAGGCATTTTGTAGCATAGAAAAGGTCCATAATCTAGCATATTTCCATATTTGTCTGAGACCTAATTCAATGGGGGTAAAGGCAGCAGAAGAAATGCTTACAGCAGCTGGTGTGCCACTGTCCTCAGCAATATGCCATGGGGATCTGATCTGATCTCTGATGCTGCTCAGGCTAGATAGGTTGAAGGTGCAGACACAGATTTGTCCCTGATTGCATGCTAGCTCAGTGCAGGGGACAGCAGTGCTTCGGCTTTACCAAATCCTGAACCTGTATCTGGCAGTTAAAAAATAATACTAGCAATAAATGATAATCACAGTTTTCCCCACAGTAAGGGGGGGATGGACTGCCTTTCCATAGGAATTTCTGTGTGTATTAATTCCCACCAGCGTCAGCTTGATGCAGCTGTCGAAGGCCCCCTGTTTGTGATTGAGATGGACTAAGTGGGAGAGAGGCTTTCTTTGCTCCTAGCCAAAGGTGAAAGCAGTTGAGATTATGAGACTTTCCAAGAATCTCTTACTAAGATGTATTTCAGCCACACATAATGGCTGCATTTACCTCCGATTTCCAGACATAAAGAGCGTGCAAGCTACTCTCAACTTGACCTTTTGAACTGAATGTACTTAAACATACTGGGCCAAATTCCCCTTGCAGCCACAGTGCTGGAGATCCCTGCCAGCACCCCAGGGTGTCACGGAGCCTTCCCTAGCTGTAGAGCATGGCTGGGGTGCAGTGAGAGCTGGCACGTGCTGAGAAGTGGTCAGTAGTGTTGTTAGTCCCACCATGGGGGAAAGATAACAGTTAACATCAGCAATCGGCAAGTGCTTCTGTTGGGACGTTTATAGAATCACAGGTTTCTTTCAAAGATAGCAGATGCTTCAGTGCTAAATGTGAAATTAATGATTTTGCACAAGCTGTTAATTTCAAACATGTTTTCTTAAGCTCCAGCATGCCGGCCATATGAGGATGCTGGTGGCTCTGGTGCTTCTTGGCCTTTCATCCTCAGGATAAGAAGCAAACTGCCTGCACTGCTTGGAAACCTCTGCCTGCCTCCAGATTTCTGTAACATGAAGTTTTCAGGTCATGTTTTCCATGGGGTGGTGCACTGGAGCTCTGTTTTCTCCTGCATAGGTTGAGGTCAGCTTGTAGCATCCATTAACCTCTGAAAAGGTCTGGAAAAGTCAGGCAGGTTGATACCTGCTGTGGCAAGCTCCCCTCCAAAAACCGCAGTGTCTTGCTTATCAGAGGGGCTTTTGTATTTTCTAGACATCCAAGGGTGTATCTTGAAGTGAAAATCCTGGTCTAATCGTTATGAAACAAAACTCTTCTATGGAAATGGCTGAATCCACACCCTGCTAAATAAGAATCTGTCCTTTAAAGCTGGTACATTTTCAGGAAGAGAAGCTTTTGTTTTGCTTATAGTCTACTGAGATGAGACCATTTTCAATTAGCTCAGTGGAAATTTTGGTGCTCATTTCATAACAAAATGGAGAATGGAGAGAATCAGGATTGTCTGATACACTTCTCTGATAGAGGCAGATTAGAGATTTAAACATTGTCATATTGCTGATTTTTCAAAGGAATTCTTAGTGTTTGAAGATGTGGACGTGCACCTACCATGACTTTTAATAAACATAATCATTGGGGTGAACAGTCCCAGAAAAATCCACTGGGATGGTTGCTAGGAGCTGCCCTGCAACTTACTGTGCTGAAAGCCTTTGGAAGTCCAATCTGGCAAGGTTAGCACTTACTGTCCGTCCCTTACTTAGTGGTGAGCTGGTGTCCAGCTTTGCTCATGGCACACATGAGAGATCTGAAGCTGCTTAAACCTCTTGTGATGCTCATTCCATTTACCTCCCTTTCAAAAAGGCTGATGGTGTGAGCACGGCAGTTGTTGCAGAGTAGCCTTGGGCTTGTTCCTGCAGTAATGCACTCTCCTTTAAATCCCAAGGCTCATTGACACTGTGAATCTTGATTGCTTTGTGAGCTGCATCAAAGCTCCTGTGGCCCTTACAAGCTTTCCTGGGCTTTGGTTACCCCATGGCCTCACCATGGGCTGTCACTGGAAAGCTATTCCCAGCTCGTACACCCTTTAGTTTGGCCAAGATATGCTCAATGCTGAGTTGAATCTAAGCTTGATGTTGCATTTCCTCCCTTCTTCATTTTCAATCCCTGACTGTGAAGCTTTCATAATACCCTCCCTGAAAGCACAAACCTCCGCAGAGCACGAGATGATTGGAGTCCTGGAAGCTTTGGTTAAACCTGCACAGAGCCGTGGCGAAGCAGCGGCCAAAGCACAGCGGGTACCAGGACACCGGCTGCCAGTTCCCAGCTATAAAAACACACCCTTCGCACGGTTCACACAACCAGCACAGATGCAGCATGAGCAGCTGCCAGGGAGAAAGGGAGGAGGATGCAAAAGACCGTTTGGATGTGAGCGCAGAAGAGTTGTGTGTATCTTCCCAAAGCAAAAATAGTAGCTTAAAATGCATTTAGAGTTGTTCTGGCAATAATAACCAATGGATGGGAAGCACATTAGGATATTTTCCTGGTTTGGAGCAAGCAGATGTTACTGTGTCCACTGGAATCGTGGCAATGAACGTAAAGCTGCTGCCCTGGCATGAGTTTTGATCTCTCTCTAGTGTAAATTAGGACAGACTCCATGGAGGGCAATGCTGTTACACCGTTGTAAGCCAGAATTGGCTTTGCTATTGCAAGTCCCAAGGGTGGTATTTTGATATCTAGAAAACTAATGCTTGAGATGGATCTGACCCAAAACCCTGGATTTGAACTCTTTGCAAGTTCAGATCCGGATGCAAACTTCACAGCTGCACCCTATTGTCTCTGAGCCCAATAAAACCCTCTTTCTGAACCACCCACAAGCTTAATGAAAATGTAAATTGAGATCAGATCATTATGGCCCCAAGCCAGCGCTGTGAAGCACGCACAGTGAATGGTCAGACTCTTCTGGTGCTTATGGTGATGTAAACTGTGAGCAGCTCCAAGGAAATCAGCTGGATTTCCCCAGTGTGGAGCCAGTTTACAGTGTGGACAGAATAAGACCCTAGGTATTTCTTAATTTTTCTGTTTTATTTATCTACATTTTTTCTACACTTCTGTTTTGAGAAGCAAGTGAATCCAATGTCACGCTGAACTACTCTGAGAGGTCATCTTCTTCCAGCAGGAGCTTTGCCAGGAGCTAAGACTGGATTTGTTCTGATGACCAAGACACATTGTTGGGGAATGTGATGTCAAATGTTGGCTATTTTTTTCCAACCTCAGCCCTCTTAATTTGTTGGGAAAGCTGAGGCTAGTGATGAAGAGTAGGAAAGTCTTGGCAAAGGGTAAGAGGGAGAAAAAAGGATAGAGGGGAGGTCTAAGCTTGGCCAGTGCAGTGTGGGGATCATTCATTAGGGACAAGACATTTTCTGTGAAGCAAATAGCGGCATTAGACTCCTGAGAACTTAACCACTGGAGGGCTGGGCTGGTGGCAAAACAGAAGTCTTGTCTTCTGTCATCTCCCAGTCTTCTCTTTACAAAGATGCATGCAAATGATTTACCTCAGATGACTAAACTGAGTTAAATGGAAGATTTGTAGGGTTCGTCAAATAGAGAATGGTTCTTGTTGCCTCAGGCATGAGCTGGCTGTGTAGGTGGTTTAAGTTACACTGTGCAGATTTTCCCATCTAGAGCAGTAATATTTAGTCTAGTTTCTTTGATAGACGCAAGATCTAAACTTCAGGTATAAACTTTTTCAGCTCCTGTTTAACCTTTAGTTTTTCAAAATCAAGGGATTTGGGGTGAGTATTTTCTCTTGTGTATCTTCTAGGCAATATTTTCATAAACCTGTTGGGTCTATGCATGTCCATATCATCTTAGGGTGGCATGAACTTAGAGTTGTGCTGCTTCTGAGGGCTTCAATTTTTGGATGTTATTTCTCATGAAGGATAAAGACTAGTTCCTGTTTTTGGTGATGCCTACATGTGTGATCTCTTGTGGTCTGCCTTCACATAAAACCGTGTCTTTTCCAGGTATGGATGTGGGTGTTTATTTTGCTAGGTAGTAAGTGAATATTGGGTGCTGGCTCCTCTCTTCTTGGACTGTGCTGAAGTAGATGCAGTGCTGGGAACAGAGGAACAGTCTTGATTTTCAGGGAGTTGGGATGCCTGGTTTGAAGGACTTTAATTGGCGAGGTCATGGGTTTCTTCTCATATTAGTGTCCATTTGCTGTTTTCCCAGAAGATGAAAGGATTTTTCTGTCAGCACTGTTAAAAAACCCATAACAAACCAAACCCAAGTGGGACTACAGTTCTGCAACTAGCATCTACTGGGGCTTGTTTCTGTGAAGCCACAACTATAAAAACCCCTCAATTCTTTCCACTGTGAAAGCCCACAGAACAGGCTGGCAGAGAAGACAATACAGCAATATTAACTACCAGGTAAGGGGGTCATGGGTTTTCAGAATGGGTATCTCTGCTTACATGGATCATTTAACCTGTTTATGTGCCTGTTGTGGGTGACTGGCAAAAATTTGCATCTCCCACTCCCTTTTTTTTCCTGAAAAAAGCAGAAAAACATCATTATTGCTCTTGTTTTCCTCCTAAGAACAAAGTTTAGCACCAAGAAATCAATTTGATTGAAGTTCTTAAAAATGTTTCCATGTAACAGCTTGGGAGCATTCGAAGAGTATCCAAGTCATTAGCATAGTTGCAGTGATGGAGATTTGCTCTGAGCTCAAATAGTGGAGCACTTTGTTTTTGGAGTCTGCACAGATTTGGGCAACCTTTTTGAGGATAAATAGCTATTTGCTGAGAAACGCAATTTTGGGGTTGACTGAAACTGTTTACTGAATTGGCACTAGTCGCTAGTCTCTTTGTAAAGGGCAGCTATGTTTTGTTTCAACATTTTTAGAACTAAATATTCATATCCTTCCATTTTGAAGCAGCATTTCATTTCATAACTTGCCTTTATTGTAATCCTTTTTTGCAAAAGGGAAAGATTATCTAGACTACTAAGCCAGAACGAAGGGATTGGTCATGTGTTTTGGTTGACCTGAACTCAAAGGATTATTTTTGGTTTTCCTTTGCTGAGGTAGGCAAATAAATCAAAAGCTTTTCACTCCTCATGAAAATATAACCTTTTCTCATCCCTTGAACAAACCAGTGAATGTCATTGTTGTATTTGTCTGATTTTTTGAGTTGCAGTTCCAATATCCATGTGGTGGGTGCTTTCTCAACCATAGATTCTCCTTATGAGAACAAACTAGTATTTAATTAATGCTTTGATCTTGGGAAGTGGCAATTCCCAGATGCTCATTCCCTTGTGCCTGTTCTCAAGTGCAGTTGCCTCTGGACAAGACCCCATCCGAGTCTAGTTGAGGTTCACGGTCACTTTGCTCTTGACTTGAGTGCACATATGTTAGATGCTCTTAAAATGCAAGAAGGGCAGATTCTGATCTCAATTAGCTGTCATGTAAGCCAGCAGTGAGTGTATTAAGGTCAGGATGTGCTTTTGTGAGCCTTACAAATCCTTGAACTTTAGGACAGTAGTTTAAGCTGTTTGAATGTGTCCACAGCATTTACTTATTTTCCCAGCTAAAGTATTTCTTGAGGTCAAAGAGGATCCCTGCAGAGTTTTGGGCAGTGTGGTTTGGATGCAAGGTCTCTTGCTCCATGGCACTGATCCTAACTGTATGCGCTGGTCTGGAATTGAAAGCCTAAGGCTCCGCTGTGGTCTCACCAGTGCTAGGGAAAACTGTTAAAGGAAGGTTTCACAATTTTGGTGGGTTGCTGCACTGTTGATTAATGTTACTATCCAACACTTGAAAAAATCTTTGGAAAAAGAGTACAGCAAAGTCAATGGCCGTGTAGTTAACTAGTGTCCAAATTGCAGAGCATCCATTGCAGAAGCCTGCCTCCAAGCATCCACCACGCGTGCTGTCCCACAGCCTGGGCAGCTCCAGGCACCACGTGTTATTCCATCTGCCCATGGTAAACAGAATAGCACATTGGGTTTGGCTTTGAAATACAGCTTCTCTTGAAAGAGACCAAATACCAGTGACACTGCTCTGTGTGATACCGCACTTGTTTTTTCATGTCTCAAGCAGCAGGGCAAGAAAATCGGAGCCAGGTACTGGAGAGTGAAGGGGATGATGTTAAAGCTGAGGCTAAAAGAGGCTAGATATAAGTGCTGTCTAAAGTAAAAAGAGAATGACATTAAAACTCATATTCAGCCACATAGAGTGTGCGCTGCCAATTACTCCTGAGAACCACCTACCCCCTCAAATATCACATACCAGGATCTCAGGATTTTTCTTGCAATCCCAAGTCTATTCTTGCAACTCCACCACTACAGAGGAAACTGTAGGGCCATGGGGGAAGATGGGGTGGCCCATGTGTTGACTTAGAAGCATAGATTGATAGCTTACAAGCAGAGATTGAAAGCTCAGGAAAAACAGCAGAGCTGCACAGTTGGCTTCGTGTCTTGGGTTTGTCTATTTGCTCCTGTTGCTTGAACAAGTTTCTGCAGGGAGGAGGGAATGACGCAGCCCAAGTGGGTGCCAGTAACAATCTGAAATGTGCTGCTGGCCTAACCTCAACAGAACGCGGGCAAACCCATCCTGCCTGGAGCGTGCGGGTGCAAGGTTCAGTGGGACATACAAAGCTCTGTCATTTCTACTTCTCTGTGAGCACTTGCACAGCTGATGTCACTTGAGAAGCTACTAAAGGTCTCTCCGATGCCTGTCACCCAAGGACTTGGTGTTCTTGGGTGGAACAGTGTTCTGACAACGAAGAATAATGAGAGATTGCTTAATTTCTGTCAGCGCCTCCCAACCCAGGCAGTGCACTGCCTTCTGGAACGCAGAGCGCAGGAATGCACATCCTTGGCCGCGGCTGTGGATGAGCTGGGATCTGAGCCGCGGAGCCGTGTTGTTTCTGTTACAGCTTGGGAGTTGCATCAGGGCTGTGCTGTGAAGTGATGACTGGGTTGAAGGTGCTGACAGACTCCAGGGGAGCTCCTGGTGCCAGGTTCTGTCCCTGGATGTATGGAAAGCCGGAACATTCATATCTCCTTCATCTTCCAGCTCTTTCCAGGCTGCCATTCATTTTATTGCCCATTCCTCTTAGTTTAGAAACTCCCTTTGGGGGCTGTATCTCCCTGTGCTTCCTTCTGTTCAGCCCTATGCTGTTGACCCTCCCTGCTTCTCTGCTTCTCCAGCCCTTGCTATCTGGAGCAGTTTGTCCATCATCTTCCATCTTCATTAATTGGACGTCTGTTGTCCTGTTCTGGTGTCTTTCTTGCCATGTACCTCTAATACTCTTACTGCAGTTGCATCTCCTAGCTTTACACATCGTTTTACGCAGAAGAAAGCGGTGTCACAGCAATGTTTCTGCATAGGAATGGTGCCACCAGCCTCTGTGGCAAACCTGGAGCCACCTGGTGTTCTGCTTCTGCTCAAGTCCACACGAAACAAGATGAATGTGCTCTTTCTTGTGATCAATGTGAGGACTGGATGTGTGCAAACCTCACTTTAACAAAAAGAAAGGACCTTTCCTGTGTATGCATGCACTGACTCAAGTCTCACCCATGTGTAGAAACCAAGTGCTAAAAACGTGCCTGAGTGCAACTTCCTCATACAATGTCACCAAAGACCTGGAGATAACTCATGCTGTCTTTTTTACATAGTTACATTTATTTCTATATTTTGGCAAAAGTACTCCTAAAAGCACCTGCAGGTAATCTCGTTGTTCCTTGTGACTGTGGAGGACAAGAGCCATCTCTCAACTGCAGACACATGCACGGCAGATTTGCAGTCACAGATCTGCCTTTGTGGATGTACTTTTCTACTCAAAGGCCCTAGTGTCCAGAAATGTCTTTGGAAGGGAGACTGTGCAATCGTGAAACGCGCTTTCATAGTCCCCTTTTAGACCAGTTTTGCCTTTTCTTGAATGTAATGAAAACAAACAGATGTTCTCAGAAAGCCAGGGTGACCTGGAAACTATTAATAAGGTAGTGAGTGAAAGGGGAGATTGCAGTGTTTGGATTTCCTTTAAGGATGATTATTTTTAGCCTCTGCTGATGTAGTTAACAGCAACCTGCTGCTGGGCCAGCGGATGAAAGCTAGAAAGAAGGATTACTGCACTTTCTGAGAGGGATGGTGGCTGAAATGCTCCGATTACCTGGATTAGTTTAGTTTAAAACTAGATACATTAATTTTGGGTCAGGGAGAATTGTATGTGTGTCCCTAGCCATCTTCCAGGAAGAGAACCCGGAAAAAGCTCCATTTCCAGATCATTTAATTTCTGCATCTCTACCTTCTGCTCTTTCATGGTCCTGCGCTGGCGAGGTTCAGATCTTCCACAAAGCTCTCATGGTGCCTTTAACCTTGGTATGTTTGTCTATGATGAGAAACATGGCACAGCTTAGGATACCTGAGGGGTGTTCTTCTCTTAAATCTCTTCACCCAGTTGATTTTCTGGTGCCCATTGAAAGAACAAAATAGCTAGGCTGTCTTGTGTTTTGGGAAAGCTCCATCCCTAAATACCATGTAATTGTAAAGGGCAGCAGGGCCCTTAGTGGAGCTTATCCTGCCAGATGAAGGGAAAAAGAACTCCCAGAGTCCACATGATGGAGCTTCTGGGGATGTACTGCAGCAAGGACTGTTTGTGTGTGGTTTTAAGAGCTGTTTTGGTTTTGACAATGTCTTGCCCTTTTCTCCTCAGATGTTCGTATGGGAATGGGTTTACCATGTAGGCAAAGATACTGCTGACGAATATGGGTATTTTCTATGTTTTCCAATGAGCTCTGTGCTCTGGGTGACACATTCCACCAGCTCTGGGGCAGGAGCAATGGCACGTACCCATGTTTGCCAGTTAGAGGCCAAGAAAACTCCTGATGTAGCTACCTTAAGTAATGCCTGCTGTGGTCTTTGCTTGAGACCTGATGCTTAAAACTGATATAAAGTCATAAGCATGTGGTTTGAACCTCACCTCCACCTGGCTCTGCTGGTGCAATGTGCTCTTGCTTGACTCAATGACCCATCCTTTCTCCTTCTCTTGGCAAACATTCCTCCAGAAGCCCTTGTAGCAGCCTGCATTTAGTGTCCCAGCAACCAAACCTGCAAACATGACCAGATTTTTAGTTTGCAATTTATTACCAGATGAATCTCTTCCCCCGGAGAGTAACATGCTGCCAGGACAGGCAGCTCAGTTTGCTGAGCCATCAAGAACAACAGGGAAAACCTTGTGCACACTACAAGGAGGCTGTGGCTAGGCTCCAAACATCAGGAAAGCCTCAGATTGGATGTACAGTACTAATGATAGCAGAATATGATTACAGACCATAAAAGACCCACACAAAGCAGGCTATACATGCTTGCCCTCTGCCCTACCAAGGGTAGGACCTGCATTTCTTCCTGCCAACTTGTGAACTGAGATAATAAGTTCTTTGGAGGTATGCAGTATCTTTCATCTCTGTTATCCCTGTTCTTTAGATGAGACAGAGCAGTGTTGACTAGATGCACAGCAGATCCTTGGCCAAGTAGGAAACAGGACCTTAGTTAGTGACCTTGGCTCTAACCTCTGGCCACAGGAGCTGGCTTTTGAAGCCCACGCCACCAGGCTTCCTATGTTTGTATTTCCCTTCACTGCAGAGCAGGGAAGGGGCATTAACCCCTATGTCACTTCCCCACAGCTGCATTCCCCAAGCTTGGCTGAGATGGGAAGCTCAGGGGCTTGATGTTAAATGACCCTGGCTCAATTTCTTCTGTCGTGCTCAGCCCTTGCAGGCTAAAGGCCACACGAGCTGGTTTAGCTGCATCCTGAGCTTCCCAGCACCTGGAGCCAGTTCTTAGAAACCTTAGACTCGTGGAATCAGTGCATGGATGTGGCTGGGCTGGAAGGGATGGGCTCAACTGCCCTCCAGGGAGTGTGTGGGAGTCCAGTGTTATGTTCAGTAGTGGAATTTCACCAGATTCATCCTTGGAGAGGGATTTTTGCTTTCAACACCGCTGATGGGAAGAACTCTCTAAGAAGGAACAAGATAAGAGCAACACGTAGCAGAGGATATAGAACAAGAAGTGCGAACAGGAGGGATCATAATCCACCCACTGCCTCCTTCTTGGGCACAGCTTGGCATTCTGCTCTTCATGATATCTGCTGTCCATGGAGCTTTTCAAAATGGAAGGCTTTTGGCAGAACTTCAAGTACCTAGAGGGGGACCTACAAGAAATCTGGTGTGGCGCTTTGTACAAGGACACGTAGTAGGGGAATGGCCTTAAAGTGAAAGAGGGGATATTTAGATAAAAGAAAAAGCTTTTGCTATGAGGGTGGTGAGACATTGGAACAGGTTGCCCAGAGAATCTGTTGCTGCCCCATCCCTGACAGTGTTCAAGGCCAGGTTGGAGAGGGCTTGGAGCAACATGGTCTAATAGAAGGTGTCACTGCCCATGGCAGGGGGTTGGGACTGGATGAGCTTTAAGGTCCCTTCCAAACCCATCCATTCTGTGATTGTGATCTCTGCCTGAGAATCCAGGCAATTGTGCAAAAGCACTAAAAGGTATCCAATCAGATATTAAAACCTGCACGCACACAGATGATTTTCAGCATAGTCAAGCACAGGAGTGACACAACACAAGGTCCTTTGGCACATGAGAATCATTATGTATGGTGTATTTTTCTGCGCATTCTTCTCTGCTCCACTCTTTTGAGATGTACAACTGGCAGGGGTCATCTGTCATGTTGCTGTGATGTGTACTTAGCTGTGAGCAGCTCAGGTCAAGACCTAACTACCTGTCCTGGATTCAGCAGTAGCAGTCATTTTTCTCCTTCTTAGTAGCTGGTGCAGTGCTGTGGTTTTGACTTTCGGCCTGGGAACAGCGCTGATAACACTGATGTTTTTAGTTGCTGCTCAGTAATGTTCACTCTGACCAAGGACGTTCTGAGTCTCATGCTCTGCCAGGGAGGAGGAGAAGCCGGGAGGAAGCAGAGACAAGACACCTGGCCCAAACTGACCAAGGAGGTATTCCATACCACAGCACGTCATGCCCACTATATAAACTGGGGGCAGTTACCCAGAAGGGTTAGATCACTGCTCTGGTCGGGCTAGGTATCGGTCGATGGGTGGTGAGCGGTTTTATTCTCTTCCCTTGTTACTTCCCTTATCATTATTATTATTGGTGGTAGCAGCAGTGGTTTGTGTTATACCTTAGTTAGTGGACTGCTCTTATCTCAATCCATGGGGGTTACATTCTTTCGATTCTCCTCCCCATCCCTCTGGGAGAAGGGATGGGACAAAGAGGGGGAAATGAGCAAGGACTGCTTGGCTGAGTTGCCAACTGGGCTTAAACCACAACACTACCTTAACACTGAGGAGCCCTTGTTCAGTAGCTTCTTGTCGCCACAGTTACCACACCAAGACAGAAACATATGTGTTCTAGCTTCCGGGTGAGGAGGAAGACTTAAATACATGTATTTTACTTCTATTAATCAAGCATTACATTTCTAAGTCTACTGGAAATCAGTCATCTCTATGTCAGAAGTTCACCCCTCCTCCAGATAAGGCTTTCGAGTTTGTAGTGTCTCATGGAATTTAATAATATTTATTATGTTTCTAGCACATTTATGGGGAGCAAGACTTGACTTGCTGTTTTGGGCTTTCTCTGGAAGGAAATCATGAACAGGGCTTGCTTTTATGCTGTTGTGGAGCCACTGTTCACACAGATTTAGACATGGCAGGGACAAAGATCTTTCTTCTGTAGCTTAATCCATGATTAATCTTAAATTTCAGCCTTGGCAGGGGGAAAGGGGCTCTCCCCTTCATCTTAGGTAAGAAGTTGGAAGTAGTGTTTTCCCTTGGAAAAGCTCCTGCTTGTGTGGGTGTATTGCACTTAAAAGGTGTTTAGTCTTATAAACCTTCCCCTGCCCTTCCCGCATAATGCTGCCATAATCTTGCCCCCAGATCATCATCACTAATGTGATGGTTGTTTGAGAAGAGAGGCAACTGAGTCTGTATTACACATGGGAGCGCCTGTGGCAGTGTGACAAGGTGCTCTTGTGTGCCTGTTCTTAATAACCTTGTGCAGCCAACAGAAACATCAGGGGATGATCAGTTGCTGTAGCTGAGGCGGAAGAAATGAACTGTCTCTTCTAGCACATCCTTCACCTGCTTCAGACCCTAATTCAGTGATATAATTGATTGTAGGACTTATCTTCTGATCAGCTGGGAAAAAAAACAGTTTTGGGCTCCGGATTGCTTGTATTTCTTGAGAACAAACTGACAGATATCCAGAACCAAGACACCCTCCTCCAGGTGAGAGAGCTGCTTCAGCAGGTTAGATGTTGTGTCTGTAATCCCACAGCAAGGACTTGTTGGGAGAGGCATGCAATTTTCTGTGTCATCCCTTGTGAGTGGGGAAAGCTCGTGATGTACTTGTGCATTCTCAGCATGAATTGTGTTATTCTGCTGTAGGTTCTCTTTTTTTTTTTTAAATAAAAAATATGTTGGATGAATAATGAGAACAATTTGAGCATTTGTTATAGGACTATGGGCAAATTGAAGCAATGTTTACTTAACCTACAGTGACAGACGCAAACTTTATGGGTTTTAATTTTAATACATATTTTACATAGGTGAGATGACTATGTTATTAAAAATGAAGAGATTTATTGATGTAAAGTATAAACAGACATCTGAAGTGGCTTTTCCTTCCCCTGGTCTGACACACCTCCTGGGGGGAGCCTAAGCAGAACCCACCACCACTGTGCACAGGAACCAAAGGCCATGTGGGAAATTAACCTTATGGAAAAAAAAGTGACTGAATATATTGGTTACTGCTTTCCTTGATATGTTTGGGGGGGGGGGGGTGTCAGGCTGAGTTTCATACAGAGCACAACCCCACTTTCACACAATGCATGTGCTGCAGGAACTGGAGTCCATCAGTGTGTGTGAATGGATGCATGAGGCAGGAGCTGTGCGCAGAGCAGGACAACCACAGCTCTTGATGAGTTTGGGGCAAATGAAAAGGTATCAGGTGGAGGTGGCGTGCAGTAAGAGCTCTCACGGATACTGAGTTTTCCACCGTGCTTTTTGATTTATGTTCGCCTTTAAACAGACTCTGCAGAACTCTGTGTTCATTGCCATATTTTTGAATTGCACACATCATCCAATAAATAAATCAAGTCCCCATCAACTTTGCCTCTGAGCAACATCCAGCTGCAGTTAAGCAGGAACACAAACAAGCCGTTGCTGCACTCTTCAGATCTCCTTCTTTCGCATGCATGCTTTGTTGTTTGCTGGCAAAGAGCACAAGTTGTCACTCGGCTTAGGGACACGGGAAGGTAATTCCTGAGTCCACTAGTGACTCCACAGGGTGACCCCGTTCACTGCAAGTCATGTTACTTTTTTTATGTGTCCTGTTTTTCTCACCACCTCTCTGTCCTATTGATTCTGTCCAAGGATAATCCGTGCTCATGCTGGAGGAATGCTTTGGGAGCAAGTCTGGTTTGGGTTTTTAAGGTATGACCCGTTGGTTGTTCATCTTGACTCAGTTGTGATGGAGATTCCCATCATCTCAGAAAACCAGCTCAGTAGCCATGACCTTTAAAGGAATTTGAAGTATGTGGAGTGAGGCAATAAGGCCTGGGAGAGGGAGATGGGGCTAGACAGCTACAGCCAGGATGTACTTGTTCCCCTGTCAAACTCCTCTATAGCTTCTTGCAACATTTTAGATTGCTTATGCCAAATTCTTACTGAGTCCCCATGGAATGGATCTGGCACAGGTTGGAAAGTACAAGTCCTGGTGTTCCCACTTTTGCAATTATGACAGCCATAAGAAACTAAATTTGGGGATTTTATAGCTGCTGAAGGCATAGCTGCTTTCCCCATGGTCCTCAAGTATGAGCTGACCCAGGTGCCACTGTGCATGATGGCAGTGTCTGGCAGAGCACACAGGCTCTTAAAAGGCAAAAACACCTTAAAATTGATTGGCTCCAATTCAAAGTTGTGCAAATTCTGAGAATCAGCTCAGAGGTTTCTAACTGATTTGAAAAAGTCTGGTGTGGATGCTACATCAGACAGGGAGATTTCCTCTCTTCTGGTAGCTTCTATGCGCTGTCCCTCTGAAGGATGCTGCACATAGGGCCCTATGCTCGAAGTGAAGCTTCACCAGCTAGTGCTAACACAGAGCATCAGGGAAAATGTGACTGAAGACTCATGTCTCACCTTTAGCTTTGGGAGTGTTCAGAGACTGCTGTTCATGTCCAGCCAAACAGTGTGTTATTTGCGCTTCCAAAGAATAAATGAAAAAATGAAGCGAAGCAATTGCCTTGATTTCACTTTTTAGTGCAATAAAAGAATATGTAACCTTTTCTTGTAATTAATATTCTCCTTTCTAACTTCTTTGGATAATCACATAAAGAACGTTTCGTTTTAAGCATCTCAGTTGCGTTGCATGCATCCAATAAATCTTAGAAGCTCTATGAGCATTCTTCCAAATCTCTGGGGGATCTCTGATTATCTCCCATCCAAACAGCATAGCCACTTGGAAAAATGCCTTGTGGACCTCTGCCCTGCCCTCACTAGAATGCTGTGTGATTACATATTTAGAAGTGTCTGCAGGGTATACGATAAATGCCCGGCTGAGTGCCAAGGGTCCTCCTGTATTTCAAAAGCTCTGATACCTGATGCTGTTGTGGTCCTGAGTCGAGAGTTCCTGGATTGTAATTTGGCTGTTCCTGGGCTCTGACTATGGGGTTGCTCTCCTCCACTTTGTAGATGTTGGCAGTACCTTGGGGCCTCTCTATGTGATGGATGAGGGTGATCATGATCAAAACAGGAGGGCAGACACTGGAGGGGAGCAGGCGTCGGGAAGCATCTTGTCTGGGATTCAGAGTCAGAGAGAGGTGACAGGGCTCCCAGCTCTCACTGGCTGTGAGTAATGGGAGTGGCCCCATTTTGGCAGTATCTGAGCAACGTCAGAGATTTTAGAGCCATTTCCAATGGCATTCCCCCATTCTTGAGGGTGAAGTATAGAGGAGCCGGAGCACCAGTTTCAAAAGGCACTTGGAAGTGCAGCCAGACGACTAATGGGTTCTCAAAAATGCCTTTCTGTGTTAAAATGCTTTTATCAATTAACTTCTCCTGGCGTGTGAAAAGGATGCAATAGAACTGAGACCCCAAGCTGGGTATTTGGGGTGCTCCTGTCCTAGCTGAAAACAGATGACCACTTTAAAAGCACCCTCAGGTTTGTACCCACTGGTATTGGGCGCACATGGAGATGGTCTATCTTCCACCACTGATGGTTTGGGGTCCCAGCTGATTGTCCATATCCTTCAGGGGAAAAGTAGGAGTAATTTGAATGTTACAGGAAGATGTTCCACATGCTGCTCCTTCTAGGGGTGCTGTCTTGAAAATAGATCCCTCACTAAATGTTTGATTGCTCCCTTGGCAGTTTTAGTATTGAAGTATTTCCAGGCTGTAACAGCACTGGCAAAAATGCTGTAAAACTGTAGTCATTCTTCTATGTGCCAGCAGTTAAGTATTACTATCTGTTTTTCAGTGTTCTAAATAACAGTAAAGGGAAGGACAGTTATCTCATTGTAAGTTCATTTGATTCCGCTTTAGACAACTCCCTGACTATAAAAATGACTATGAGTGCATTTCTCCCCTATCAACAAGGCATAGGTTTATCCTATAAATACATTTATGCTTTGAGTCTTCCAGGTTAATTTTTCCAGCCTTTACCTTCCTTTCTGTTGTTGGGATGTATGGCACTTCTTACACAGGCTTGTAGCTGATCAGAAGATTAGTTTGGTTTTTCTTTTGACTGAACTATTCCTATCACCTGGCCTAGTAAAAATTAGCTGACTTTTTAATTGAGTGTTGAGTCATTAGGATGTCAGTTGTGACTAGACTTGCATATCTCAGCTGTTTCTGGATTGCAGTGATAACTGATTTAAGGGGGGAACTGCCCAGCTTTCCTAAAGACTCAATTCTTCTGGTATTTTCAAAAAAAGCAACTTTGGCCAAATCCTGAAGTCCCTGTTCAGACAAAAACTTGTATCTTCTTGCAGTAATCCAGATTTATTCAATGTATAAATTATTCAACGTATAAAAAGTACATTTGAAATATGTATTTTGACTATAGAAATATAGATCTGTCTTGCTGTTCCATTTTTTCACTGCTCCTCCTCTGGCTCTGAAGCCTCCATGAGACAGATCTGTAAAGGATGTGAACCTCGGGGAGAAGGGAAACTACCATTTGTTGGCATTTATGAAGTGGCCCCATTGCTTTCCAAATTCAAGTTTTGTACCATCCAGTTTCCCCTTGATGATTCTGAATAAAGTAGACAGATAAATTGAGGTCTAAAATGCTGGGCACCTTGCTGTGTGAAAGATTAGGGAATGCAAAATCACCAATTTATCAGATTCTTTTCCTTTTTTGTTGTGACTTATTTAATAAAAGAAAATACCTTGGGTAAACCAGCTGTTTGTTTGCATCATGGGGTAGAAGATACAGACCTGGGATTTTACACACACGCAATCCAAAAACTGTCTTTGAGGGTTGCTCTTTCCAAATACTTTTGAAGTCCTGGAGAGGTTTCCATAGCCTGGAGATGAAGGCCATCAATCTTTGGGATTAAGGAGACATTTTTTAGATTGCTGTTTTCTGCAACAAGGCAACATTTGAATGGCACAGATCCAAACATGGTCCCTCTCTACTCACTGGCATTTCCTGCTACAGTTGCCACTGAACGTATGTGCTTCCCACCCAAGACCCCAGCAGCAGTGTTGAACAGCATCAGTGATGGTGACGGCTAGGAATAAGGAGCTCTGCCCAAGGGCTTTTCAGCTGCCTGGACAGGTTTGTAGCCTACTTGACACTTACTTTAAAGCATCACTTCTTGGATCAGGGGAAGAGAGAATCCTCCTTCCAGGCATGGCATCTGGCTCCCATTTCACAGTGCTGATGGCCCTGGGAGGAGGACCCAGGAGATGGAAAACCACAGGAGTAACAGCAGCTAATTCTCTGCTCTCTCAAATCTCTGTGGTTGCTTCTTCTGGGATTTTTAGTCCATGATTTAGCAGCAGTTTTGTAGTGCCTGATTATGTGACTGCTTGCGTAGCTCCCATGTACCTGGGTGTTAACAAGTTGGCTGGTTGTTAGAGGGTTATGATGGTTTTTTTACTGCAGGGAGGCAGGCTGCAGCCTCTCTAAGCACCCGCCTGCCTTAAATTACGGGGAGGGAAATCCTGCTGACAAACGCCCTCAGTTGTCCCAACAGCTTTGCGTGCAGAGAAGCTTGTCCAAAGGACTTGGCTGCTGATAGGGAATTCGGAGGTTCCCCTGGGGCTGCAGGCTTTACACAACACCCTCCTCCCCCACCACAAAGAACTGTACTTGGCTGGGTCATAAGGAGGAGAAAATAGTGAAGTCAGTGAGGAGAAGGAGTTTGTGCACATGCTGCAGCATGTCCGCAGTCCTGGATGATGGTGAGGGGCAGGATGTTGTGGAGCACTGTCCCGTCTAGTCCAAGTAGATGGATGATGCTGTGCCATGTGGCACCTCCCCATGTGATATAGTCTTGATCTTATAAAGGTGGTGCTAGGAGGGAAAACCAAAGCTTTATACACTCACTGGTGGATGAGCATGACCAGGTAGAGCGATGCTGCCATATAGCCTCTCAGGGAATGGAGGCAGTGGAGCAACATGGGGAGCTCCAGATATCTGATTTTGTAAGCCGGCTGGTCCTGAGCTCTATTGCCACAGCCAGCAGTGTGGACACACATCTAGACATCTAGTCTAGACCTGTCCTCCTCACCACATCCATCAGACTATGGCCAGATCTAGTGGGGCTGCTGCTGCAAGGACAGTGTTTGGTGGAAGGAGGTGGAAAGTTCCCATGGGGTACCTGGCAGTCGCTGAAACAACACATTACATTGCACACGAGCTTTGCTCTGGAGGTGGATATGTTGTCTTAAGATTAACAGAAAACGCTTATGGGAGTGCTCAGGAAAAAGAGGGGATTTGAAAAAGAAATCAACTTTATGCTGCTGCTTCTGTTAAATTTGTTGTGATCTGTCTGACTTCATAGAGCACAGTTTAGTGATGGCATATTCTGTGCATATGAAGACGCTGTGCTTAAAGCTAAAAGAAAAAGTGTTTTGCCCAGGGGAAAACTTGGATTTTTCTTCTGGAGAGAACAAAATGTGAGGGAGCAAAAACCTTGACAAATTTATTCCCGAATTCATGATAAATGGTTGATATCTTCTGGGGAAATGGATCGCTTAAAAGAATTAATCAAAACTTAATTTGTCATCAAAATGCAGCCCTGACATTTGTTACTGAGGGGGCTTTTGATCAGTTCTCACACCTGACTTGTGTGCACGAGTTAGATCTGCAAATGTACACATCTGTTTGCTTTAACTTGAAAACCGGTGCCAAGAGATTAGAAGGTACTGCCAGGAAAAACTCAAGTTGACGAATGGGAATTACCCTTCCTAGGACGGCTGTGAATGTTTTTAGGAAATAAAATCTCTCGCTGGTCTCTAGCAAGTCATTTGTATTATAGGCAGGATCAGTCAGTCATCATCCATTTTATTTTAGTTTAGTCCAGCAGCCTCAGATCCTTGCTCCCCTTGAACAGGTGAGCAGAAAGTGCCCTGTACACGGGAGCTGGACCCAGCACTGATGCCAAGAAGTGGTGCACAAGACGGAAATGGCTGCTGTCCATCACATGTCTCAGAGCATGCATGCTGTGCATGGCAAATACTGTTTCTTAATTCATTCTGCCTTCCCAACCTGTAAATTCTTCCTTTCATCTTTGCATAAGCAAGGCAGTTATTTGGAATAACTGGTGATAATTACGATACCACCTTTCAGTGTCACCTTCAGATGATCAAATTTAACAAAACAGCTATATCTCATCATATTCATGTTCTGGAGGGATGATAGGGGAGAAGGTGCCAAGGGTCTCCACACTGAGCTACATGGGAAGGGCAAGCAAAGGCCCTCATGGTGAAGTTGGCTTTCCATATCTTCTGCTCTCAAGAGGAAGTAATGAAAGATTTTGTCTTTAAGGACATTCTGGAGCTGACTATCAGTAGGATTAAAGTGTCCATAAATGGTACTTTCCCCTTGTCCTTCTCTGTTGACATTATGCATATCTCTGTGTGTATTCACAGGCGCAAATTTGCTTGAGGAGCCTTCACAAAGGCTCCACATTAGGTGCTCTGCAAAGCTGCAGTGCTATCAGTTGTGTTGCAACGCTTGGGCAGGGAAATATATTGGCTGTTGCTCAAGGAGGCATTGGTGGCAACGCTGATCCTTTACATCCCTGCAGAAATCCAGGCTTGCTCCAAGTTTTGGTTTTTTCAAACCAAGTTAAAATAAAGCAGGTTCGACCCACTAGTCTCCTCCTTCACTCTGCTCATCTCAGGTTGTGGTGGAGATTTCCAAGCACTTTGTGGGTTTGTAAAACACATTAAATACCACTAATCTCTCACCTACACTGTGGGTATGTGAAACGTAGCTTCCTCAACAGTACCTGAACTGTGATGTTTCTTGGATGCTTGCCACCACCTAGGAGCAGATGCACAAAGAATGATGCAAATACCTAATGATGCTCAGCTTGCTGAGGTGCTGCAGCTCCTCCGTGGCAGGGGATCTGCTTGCTGGTTCCCCTGGATGGCAATTCCTGTGCCCTGGAATAGCTGCAGGATATATGATGGGCAGGCTACTGATACACGAGGCTAGTGTCCACCTCCAAAATTTCTTAATATTTCCTTCTGTTTTGAGCAACTAATCCAACTGTGTGAGCTTGTGTGTTTGTGTGGGCTGGCGAGGGAGCTTCCTCTTCCCCAGCTAAAGACCTCCAGTGTGTTCCCAGTAGTGGCATGTTTGTTTTCTCTTCCCAAGTTTGAAATGGAGCATGAGCTTGCCAGTGTCCAAATAGCATTTGTTAGCATAGTTACTGTCTTTAGAGCTGAGATCTGTTAAGGCTTTTTTTCTTTTCTTTGGACTTGCAATTAGCTTCCTAGCCCAACAGCAATAAGGCATGCTTTGGATGGAAGCTCACCGTGGCCAAGTTCTCAATATAGCTTCCCCAGAAACATATTTGTCCTACCATCTACATTTTGGAGGCCTCTGTTCCCAAAGGAAACTGTTACCTGGATGCTTTTCTGCTTTTTTGTCTTCTCCCTGGCCCCCCTTTTTCTTTTTCAGAAAGAGGAAAAAAGCCCCTTTCATCCTTCAGAAGCAATTGAATTACAGGCACCCTCTAAACACGCATCTGTGCCACAGAGGTGCCAGAGGCAATTACATCTTGGAAACAGCTTTTCACTCAAAGGTTGCAGCCAGCACCCTGCTCATGGCCAGGAAGACACATTGCAGATGGGTTTGACACCATCTCCTGCAATGGGCTTTAGTAGCTTCATCCAATGCACACCTCCCAGGCACAAGGCACTGGGTGCAGCCACCGTGTCTCCACCAGCACAGCTGGTTTTCCTCTCCTTCTTTTAATTGTTTTTGCCAGACCTATAAGCCAGTTCTGTTCCTTGGTGGGATGAAGGCATGTTGTTGTTTTAGGTTTCATTTCAAGGGTACCTTATGGTTCTTGCCCTGAGATGTCATTGTGCTTCTGTAACTCCTCTTTCACGGGTAGGACTGGGCACAAGAAGAACTAAGTATTCCTCTAATCCTGTACATCTGTGTCTGGCAATGTGGAAAACGTACATAGATAGTGAGGAAGTTCCCCAAAAGCCTTCAGTCTGAAGAGCCTAAGGAAGATGGTGCATAAAGTCTGCAGAGGGCTGCACAAAGGCCGCCTGATTTCCTCATCCTCTTTTTGCCTTCTCTGTATTCATCTTTTAGGACTGATAAAGAATGCTGAGGTTTTCTGTTTGCCATATACCTGTAGGTTGGTGGGGGTTTTTGGCCATGAGCAAACTCAGGGCTCTTAGCTGCCCCAGTGTCCCATGAAATACCACCATGGAGCACCAATATGCTCCTGCTTGGATGCAAATCCAGCAGGTCCTTGGTGTTCGATCGTGCTGGCCCCAAGATGACATTTGAGGACACGGCAAACCAGTGCACTAAAAAGCAATTGCATCTTGATGTAATTCTTCTTTCAATGCACACAAGTAAAGCTGTTCATCTTGGGCAGTCAGTGGCTGTAAGTGGAGTCTTGCCGTTTATCACATCTGTGTTTAAACCAGGAAATGTCTTCATTACTGCTCGTAGCTGCAGGCCATGCTTCTGTGAGCTTCAGTGGGGCGTTGAATCAGAGAGAGTTGTTGCAGGCAGCAAGTGAGAAAGGTGGAACAAGGAGTAGAAAACACTGGAAGTTTTTTGAGGACAATTTCTACCTGTTTTCAGCCAAGCTAAAGAAGTTTATGCTTTGAAAGACTCCTCTCAAGACTTGCACCTCTATGGGAAGGATGAAGTCTGCAAGAAGGAAGGTGGGAAGTAAAGGCAGATTAGCCTGCCTTCCATGGCCCAGGAGCAGGCAGGGACAGCTGAAATATCCCATTCCATGGGGAGCATGCCAGGAGGAGGGAGGGCTGGGAAGGAAGGTGTCCCCTCCACTTGGGCTTCTTGGAAGTGTCCCTGCTTTTACAAAGCTTTTGAAAACATGCATGTGCCTGTGGTTTTGTAAAAAGCTGGATCTGGGTGCATCGTTGGAAGATAAATGACACGGGACACGCAATGTCCACAAGGTAATTCGGTGTTTTGCAATATTTAGGAAATCTAATTTTGCAAAATTTAAGAAAGAGAGATTTAGGATCTCATTTTCCTTGGACCGATAATCCAGAATGTCCACAGCACTGGTCCTGCTCCACTTGTCTCTCTGCCTGCTTCCATGATAAGAAGGAAGTCCTGGTTGTTTTAAGCACTCTTCCTTTTTGAATTAGAATTTTTTGCTTCAGAAAGAAGAAGTTTTTCACAAGGAACTCAGGATTTTCCCAGTCATCATCTTGCTTTGGAGCTCTTCTCTTGCTCCACAGCCATATGTAGTGCAGTACCATCAGGACAGGACAGAAAAGGTCTGAGGACTGTCTCTGATGTGTAGTGTAGGTGAGCAGTGGGGTTGTATAAGGTACTTTGGCATTCAAAGCATCTGCTAGGAGGTTTGACACATGTTTTCTTATGGGGAGATTTTTCTTAAGGTTTAACATTGCCTCCCCAACAGAGCAGGAGGCATTCTCTTGCTCCAGCCATTGGAAACCTTATTGCATACTTCACCATGAGCATACTTGCACTTAAAACAATTAAAAAATTAAGCAATTCATAAGTCCTTTATTGCCTTTATCCTCATCTTTAATGTCATTTAATCCAGTGGTGGGAGACTGCAGGAACTTGGAGGTAGGTACATATGGCACCTAAGCCTGACCCTGAGGTCCTACTCCAAGTCCTGCTGTGGGTGGATGGGCAACTGTAGGCAACAGCCTATTCAGGCTGCTACCTTCATCTTCAAGTTACCGTATTTCTTGCTGAATAAGGAGGAAAATGAATGTTTGACTCTACCTCAGGGTCTTGGTGTGGTCTTCTTTCTAGAGTGAAAATGATGCAGAAAATATGAGCAGTGTGTCATTCTGTGATCAGTAACTCAGGGAGGACATTTCCAGCTTGCATGACCAGTTGGGTCTGAAATGCTGGCATACTCCTTCCTCCTGCTAATGTAAGACCCTGCTTTCAGATATATATGAATTACATAAATAAAAAGAGCCTGCTTCTTTTCACTACATCTAGCACAACAGCCAAAGAAAGGAAAACTGAAAAGAAAACAGCACTCAGCAGCATGGGCTGGAGCCCAGTCAGTTGTCAGACATTCTTCCTGCCAGAAAGATTTGGAGATCTCCATACAAGAAAACAGTCTTTTAGCTTTACACCAATATCTGCAGAGTACAGGACATGGAATTACGATTTCTGGTATGGATGGCGTTACTAAAATAACAGCAATGTGGAAAGTGGGCTAATAAACTTCAAAAAGAGCATGAATGAATGCTGTTATTTGCATATCAGCCGAGGAGCAGTAGCTGTAAGTTGGGATGAAATTCGTCTCTGTGGCATACTTTGCTCCTAGAACCGGGAAATAAATAGGCACGAATAGCCAAAGAAATGCATGTTTTTCTCTTGTGTGATTTTTAAAGCATATGCTACTAGAAGATGTGTAAAAAGGCTTACTCTAGATGGACCTTCTCACATGGCTGTTTAAGGCCCTAAAATATTCTCATCTGGAAATGGAAAAGGTTTGTTCTTTCTTTTATTTTGTTCAACATTTAATTAAAAGTCAAAATGGTTTCCCCCACACACACTCCTTCCGACCAATTGCAGCTGTCTTCTCTGATGCTTTGCCTTATGATATCCCCATCAGACTTCTCCTGACTTATCCCTGGTGCTCCAGGTCTCTGACTCTGCCTACGTTTTCTGCATGTTTTAGAACCATAAACGTGATTGATTACTTTTTTTAGCAAGCTGTTGAATTATTTATGGATCTGCTGGGATGCTTGAACTGCCAACTACAGGCACATAGCCAGCAGGGAATGGGTCCAAATTGTGAGAGGGAAAGCCTTCGTGCACACTGCAATGAACTCTGAGAACGCAGGGTGTGTGGTACTTGGGTTAACACCCTCCGAAAGGACTTGAGCATCCCTCAAGAGTGGTGTCCTGCTCAGAAGCATGCCCATAATGCTGTGGAAATGCCAGCAGTGGAAGGGTCTGTCCTTGCATAGTGGCCAAATGCAATGTGCAGTAAGATGGATTTAGTTCCTGACTTTTTAAATTCTAGAAAGGGTTTGCTATCTGGGCTGAAGTGTTTTACAGCTGTTCTTCATCCACTGGGTGCCACAGGCCAAGAGATGTCTGCTTAGGAGCTGAAACTTCAAATGTCATGGTGACACGCAGAAGAGCATGCTTTGGGCTGGAGGACAGCTGGGTTGGGAGTTGTGCATATGGGGATACATGGGGCTGGAAAAGGAGACCATGTGGTGGGGGAGGCTGGAGGAAACCACAAGTGGAAGGGCAGCTGAATGTGGGAGGTCTGGACTGTGCAGAGAATGGGGCAGCATTGATGTGAGCCACTGGCCTGGAGGAGCACGAGAATGACGGGTCTGGACCACGTTGCTCTGGCAGGGTGGTGTGGGACACCCAGCAGAGCAGCTGGTCCTCCTCAGCCTGCCTCTCCCTTGCACAGTCAGCTCTTGCTTTCAGTACACCAACTTCACGTGCAGCGGCATGAAAGGAGAGAAATAGTAGTGAAAGCTGTTAGCGATTAGCATAGTCGGTGGCCTGGCTTTCCGGAGCTGTAAAAAGCCTTTAGTTGTCCCTTTTCTACTTCTGTTCCTCTCAGGACTCTCTGGCCTGCAGAGAAATTGCATTAAAAAATAAAAGCCATTCATTAAATGCAAGGGAAACGTCTGTATAATCTCAGCCTTGTGCACACATGAGGAGGAGGATGGCTATGGGGACATGTCAGGGTGCTTTAAGAGGAGATCGCTGGTGAGGCTTTTTGCCTGGATTCCCTCCCTCTGAATGAAAGATGCTGGGATGGGTTTGAAGCTTCTGGATCTCCGACCCTAACTAACATTTATTAGGAGCTATTGCAAAGGAGATTAGGGCTGTCACTGTCCAGGATGTTTGAATAAAAAAGAAAATGTTTGGTTTACTTGAAAATTGTTTCTGGTTTAAAAAAAAATACTTTTGAAGGAAGTAAAAACCTTTTTGTTAGTAGAGCTGAGTGTGGGGGTTTTGGCTTTAGTGGTTTTCATTTGATTTTGTTTTGCATTTTGCCTCAACTTCAGCACTGTCCCAGGGTAGGCACCTTAACAAAAACGGAAAGAGCAATGAGTGATCACTGTTGCTTACTTCTTTTTGCATCATTGCCATAAATAGGTCCTGAATTGAGGTGTGTTGTCTGCCCCCCTCCTTCAGCTTTATCTGCTCTCATAGGCTCCCCAGGCTTAACCTGTCAGCTCAGACTGACACATCTGTAGTTTACGGGGAGAGTTATTCGGAACACGTGGCGATGTTTCATCATGACAGTGGAACAGATTGACTGGTGTGAATCAACCACTGCCCTCTGCTGCCGTCATACAGCTCTGCTCCCGCCTGTTGCAGAGCCCGGGCTCAGCACCATGGAAGGGCTTCTGGAGCAGAGAACTCGTGCTTCCAAGGGGAGCAGCACAGCTCAGCACATCAGAATTGTGCATGCAGGGAGAGGCGAGGTGTCCACAACTTAGTGTGACTCTGCCCGTGAAAATCAATGCTGCTGCCTTCTGAATGGGTCACACATTTACTGAGTGACAGCAGCCATCATGCCTGACAAGGGACAGACAGATTCTTACTGCTGTGGAGTCTGACAACATGTGGCACCACTGCCAGGTTGCTAATGGGGTCTCTTTAATGCGGTAACTGCTGGAGAGCAGGGGTACGTACTGTTCTTACCCACTTCACCAGACAAACTGCAGCAGTCAGTCTTACATGATTAAGGTGTTACTGGAATTATCCTGTTCTCCTCCACATTGTTGTACTTTGAGTCATTCTGATGCCATTATTATTTAGATTCATTATCATGTAGATTTAGATTAGGCAGAAGCTCTTCCCTTTGCGGGTGCTGAGGCGCTGGCACGGGGTGCCCAGAGAAGCTGTGGCTCCCCCATCCCTGGCAGTGTTCAAGACCAGGTTGGACACAGAGATTTGGAGCAACCCGCTCTAGTGGAATGTGTCACTGCCTGTGGCAGACGTTTGGGAGTAGATGAGCTTTAAGGTCCCTTTGACTCTGGAAAGCAAGGGTTGTGTTTTGTCTGCAGCAGACATTTCTTACAAGGGTAAGAGTTCCTGACAGGGTCCTCAGGCTGCTATGAAGGGGTGGACACCTGTGGAGATGGGCTGTTAATGAGGGACATTTTTTAATGGGGGTGCAGTAAAACACAGGCAGGGGCAGGAAAAGAAGATAAAGGCTTATAGCACGTGGACAAATGTCACAGTGTGATGAGTTCAGGAATATGATGTGGTTTGTTCCTCAAGGCAAACAAAGCTGGAAGATTTCATAAGATGGAAAACAAAGATAACTTATTTGGCTTATTTACATTTTGGAACTTCCACGTTCCTAATAAATGGGGGCTGGTTTTTCAAAAGCCTAACCGCAGATGTGTTTTATAAACCTGAATCTCTGGGACATGTCTGTTCTACTTATAGGTGTGTGATTTTGGTATTATAGATGTGATTGTTATGCATGTTTCTGAGAGTCACAGCAGCAGGTTTGCATTTTGAGAGGTTTGACCATGGATAGAATGATGTATTGCACTGTCACCGGAACCTGATGGAAAAAGGATCATTATCATTGGAAAAAAAACCTTAAGTATTGAGGCATGGTCCTACAAACACTAAGCAGATGTTTAATGAGGCCTAACCTCACTAATACTAAACTCATCAGGCCACTTCTGCAAGTGTGGTTGTGTTGTGCCTTGAAGCTATACACTGTTATGGGATTTGGAAGCCAAGAAAACTTGCCCCGTAGAGACCTTGGCAGAAGCATGAGCCAAGGGCTAATAACTACAGAGTACCTGGCATGGTACATCTCGGTGATGCAAAAAAGCTGGAGGCTGATAGAGGATAATGGGGGAGTATCACTTTATGCTGCTTGACTTTATAGTCTTCCCATGGCTCTTAGCCACTGCTGGAAACAAATCTTCCATTGGATGGGTGTTGGGTTCTAGTATGACCAGTCTGGTGTTCAGTCCATAGAGCTTGCATCACCCTTCTGCTTGCTTGTGGTGCTGCAGGAGAGCATTTCGGAGTCCCCAGGCTAGTCCCTTAGAAGGAAGGAGAGGCTTTTGATGTGGAAAAAGAGACATTTTCCCCTTATTCTCCTCTCTCGCTTAAGGCAGCCTGAACATCTTTGAGGGGGCTGAGTTTCCAGCTCTCCACATGTCCCTGGCTAGCTGAGCCCTGCCTTGGTAAGACTGGACGAAGCGGTTGAAGACTTGGCCCACTGTTTTCCCTGGGAAGTCTGCCTGAGCAGTTTGTGAGTAAGGATGGAGGCATTTGTCCACAGGATGGCTGTAACCAACCAAGCAAACATCTTTCAAAAGTTAAAGGAAACTTCGGAGGTGACATGCAGGGAAAGAATATTCTTGCCTTTTTTCTCCCTTATTTCATGATGTAGGAAGGGTGGAAGTAGTTATTTTAGAGGGGGGTTTTTTCATAGCAAAAATACCATTATTGGTTGTTGTTTTTGTTGGAGGTCTCCATAAAACTAGTAAACTTTAGGGAGAGCAGCTTTTATCAGCTCTCAGGTGGAGGTCAGTAGACATTTTGGAGTGTGTTCCCAGATATGCTCTAAGGGGTGTTGCTGAATGGGTCTTGAGAGAGTTATAAAACCCCTGCCTGTGCTGAACTCTTGCAGCAAACTGACTGAGTCCATAGTCATCTGCAGAGGTTTGGGTTAGATCAAGCCTGGGTAAGATGAGAATATGCAGAGATGCAATTAGGCTTTAATATACCTTAAAGACATGAACGGTGGGCACAAGTGTGGTTTGCAAGGGTAATTTTCAAGCAAATCTTGGAGCCAGGAGCAAATGGACTCTGAGAACAGCATTAAAAAGAAGTCTGAGAATGAAATCTTTAGGTATGGCTGCATTCCGGATATATTACAGTGATAAAAGTGCATTTTTTAGCTGAGCTCAGAAGCTGCCAACTGACACGATGCCAGTTCTAGATGCCTGCCATTAACCTTAAAACAGTCTCACATTGTTGGGTTAATGAGTCATCCTTGTATCAACATAGAGACAAGCCAAGCATATTATTTCTTCTGAGGGAAATTACTGGAAAAGACAATTCCTTCTTTTTTAAATTCCCACTTTACCTCCAGGTTTGGCATCCAGTAGCCAGCTTCGACTTTCCTCCGCAGCAAGCTGTGGGGTTGGGCTGGGGTTGTGTGAGGGAAAGGGAACGAGACCAAACCTGGGTTGGGGACAAATTTGCCTTCCTAAAATATCCTCTGATGTCACGGCTCCTGGGTGTGGAGTGTGATCGGGTTTTTTGGAAGAGGAAGAGGACAGACTGGAACTTCTGCTGGGAAGAAAATAAACAGAGAGGAGAAGCCTTCCATTGATTTGGTCTCCCGAGGAATTAGACAGGAATTTGCTTCATGTCCTTGCATATTTTTCTCCTTACCTCTAATAGGTTGAGTTAGGAATTTTAAGCCTCTGGTAGCTTACCAAAAACTCTTTTTTTCTTGAGAAGTACAAGGACTAACCAGACTGAGGGTGGGAGCCCTAACAGGCAGTTGCCTGTTGGAAACTCTGGGCAGCTTTATAGTCTGAGGGCAGGTTTAAAATCAAATAATAAAACCCGGTGCCAGTCAGGGGCTGGCAGTGGTGACCGGGTAGGAGAACATTGCGTGTGGCCTGATTCACCATTGCAACAAGACCAGCTACTGGTACTCAAAGCAATAATGCCTTCCTCTCACCCAGGAATGCATCTACAGGACATCTTTTTGCCTGCAGAAGGATGACAGTCCTGTAGGAAGGATGGAGTTCGCTTGTTAGGAGTGTGGTGCAAAGGGAGGGTTGCAGGATATGCAGACGAATCTCTCCTTTCTTTCCACCGTGTTAAGTTTGTCTGTGTCCAACCCAGTCCCTAGAACTCCCAACATCTCATTTCTAGAGGTTGTGGATGCAATTCCAGGCATCCCTCTGTGCATCCCACTGGTGCCTCCAGTTCTGCCTGCTCCCGGATGCTTTAGGGGAACACGGAAACCCTCCACAACACACCTACTTGCACAGCTGTATCCTTCGGGACTCATTTCTTCCTGCCCGCAGCTGGTGCATCTGTACACTGCGCACAAATGTCATCTTGATCTAATATCTGTTTGGAAAAAGTGTGTGTTTCTCTGTACTTCCAATAACGAAGTCAATGACTTCCCTCATGCATTCACCTTTGAAATCTGCTCTCATCTCAAGCGCCCACTTCCCACCCATGTCTCTGCTGCAAAGCAAATGCAACGCTTTGCCCATGAAATAAATGCAAATGGAAACCCCTTCCCATGTGTCCAGAACTGCTTGTGAAGAATACGGAGTTAAGGTGCCTGTTTTGCGCAAGTGAGGATTGCAGCTTCCTCACTCTCATTTTTGGAAGCAAAGATCACAGTGTATCCAAAGGAAGGTTGCAGAGGCTTCTGTAATGAGTTCTGTGAAACCATGATGCAGATTTTGCCCGACTGTGGTTTGGGGAGCAGATCTGTAAGTTCTGGGTGATACCTTCACCATGAAACACATCACTGATCCAGGTCCAAGCACGCCTGCCCTATGGGTCTCCTGAGGGTGGTCACTGTGCTACGCAGCCATATCAGCCCCAACTTGCACATGGGGGCATCCACGTAGCAAAAACCACCAGTCCTACCGGGAAGCATCATCAGATGATGCCAAAAGGGCTGACAACTCATTTCTCTTCCATGGGTGGCCCCACAAAACCAGGGTGAGAGGTGATGGCATGGAGCCGCCTGCTTTGGCAGCATCCCTGCCCAAGGAGCATCAGTCTTGTGGGTTAGGAGAATGTCCTCTTTGAAGATGTGAGCCGAGGGCTCAAACACAAGCCTCCTGTCTGGGAAAGAAAACATGGGAGGATGCTTCAGGGAAGCTACCTCGTTGCTGGAACCAGGCTGTCTTGCCTGGTGCTCAGGCTGGTGGACGTCTAAGCTAGGGGGGAAGCCAGGCTCAGCTGTATGCCAAGGGAAGGCGGCGAGCTGTGCTGTACATTAGAGCTATGTTAATATTAGGAAGTTTCATAGCAAATCATATTTTCTCTTGACCTTGCAGTTTCTGGAAATGTAGACACAATAAAAAAACATGGAAGGGATGAGCTTAAGCTGAAATATGAGGATATAGCAGAGTGGAAAGTATAAAGCAAACAAGGAAGCAATTAAGTGCACAATGAAGGGAATTAACCAATATGCAATCTGTTACATATTTATTTATACTCGGAGGCATAACTAATAATAAACATGGGATTTCCACAAAGCAAACAGTGTCAGTTCCTTATTTTAAATAACCTTATGGAATTGTGATGGTTGTAGATGGAGAAATCCCTTCTATTGTATTCTACATTTCCTGGTTCTTCCCTGCAGCATGGTTTTTATAGCTTTTGCCTGGTTTACAGGGCACCTGTGAAGCCTCTGATGCAGCTCCTGTAGCATCTTGGAGCAGAGGCAGTTATTCCCTTCAAAGTGTTCTTGTTTGCACAGAACATAGCAGCATGGAGTCCTGCTCCCTGCTGGATCTTCTTGATGCCACCATGCTGTATTAAATAATCATTCCTGTGATCACTGGTTTTGAGACAGGCAGAGTGGGGGGCAGAGATTGACCTGTTTTTTTGCCAAATGTCATGGATTAGGTTTCAGTTTAGTGTGTTTGAGCCCCGTGGGCCTCTCTCAGTGCAAGGAGACTGGGGAGAAGAGATATTTTTTTCTCTGGACTATCTGCAAGTGGCTGATGTGAAATACAACACATGAATCCAAGCCATTTCAATGGTTCTACTCAAGTGCTTTAATGCTTTTCATGTGTTTGCCAAACTGGGCCTTTGAATAGGCAAGTTTTTTGGAAGTGGTAAGTACTTGCAATGACTTTACCAAAAGTCCTGGCGTTCAGCAGCCCTGATAATAAAGGCACTTTTGAAGTGCATGGAAACGTGGGTAAAGATCCAGGTAGACTGGCTTACTTGTAGAAACTGCAGTAGATGAAATAACATAGACCCTTGCAGTGCATGAAGCCTTCACAGGGGTGCTCCTGAGATAAGCTCCTGAGTCCCTCCATGCAAGCTGCAAAAGCCATGTGTGCATGCAGGAAGAGCATCCATCTCACCATAAAACTTGGTGCACGTGTACTTCTGCATACCTTCCCAAGTCCTTTTTTACAACCTCTGGGGTCACATGAAGTTAGTTTGAGGTGATTTTCCCATTCATTGCTACCATTTTGGCTGGTGTAGGACTCTTTGTAGGCACAGCCTATACCTGTGCTGCATTGGTGACCACCACGCAGCAGGTTGCTCCATGGCAGAGTGGTGCCATCAGCACAGTGTTTGCATAGGAACAGAGCATCTGCACATCCTTGTGCTGCAGTCAGAGCTGAGTGCTGCTGGCCCTGCACAGGATGCTAATGTGGTGTAGAATTTCCCTCTTACAGTTGGGTCTGGATATTATTATACAAAGCAAAATTAATTGTGATCCCTAATCTTGGTTTATTTATGGATCCGGCATTAGCTGTAAAAACCCCTGTTTCAGATGTGATTAGAGTTCTCTTTTTGTCATAGGAAGGGTATTGGCACCGGTCTGTCTCTTGGGATGATTCTCTTGTGGCCTTGGTGCTTCTGGCTGTTCTGATACACATGGGTTTGCAGAGCTTAGAGTCTCCTCCCTGGTAGGCTGCCATCTTCTCCAGGGGAAAGTGGAAGGTGGTTTGCAAAGTTATTCCTTATGCTTCAGGACTCCCCCCAGTCCATTTGGAGTTGCACATCATGTGACATTTATGTTGCTTTTGGGAATAATTAATTTGTATGAAACGGGAGATGAAAAATGTTATGGAAGAGGTCATTAGTGCTAGACTCTGACAAAGTGACAATTTAAATAATAAAGGATTAATAACATCTTTCTTAATCTAAGGACAGGCTCGTGTTTTCCAGCTATGCACTGCGATCTTGTGAGGAGCACAGTTAATGCAGCATTGTGGTTGGTATCATAAACACTTCATGTATTCATGAACATATGGGGAAAGTATGGGGGAGGTTTTTTCCGCCCCATTTGCCAATTAGTAAAACGGCTCAGTGGATGCTGCTGGAATGTTTATGTTTTCCCCTCTCTGAGTTTAGACAAAGTATGGGAAACATTGTGGTCCGTTTGCTTTTGAGCCACTATAAAGAGATGGAAATGAGGGGGGATAAAAAGATCAAGTGTGTAGAGTGCTACTTGTTCTAACATCTTCAGCTTTTCATGTGATCAGCTGCAGCTGCTGCAGCACACACATGTCTGGGTGCTTCAGTGTTTTACTTATCTTCATGACACTCTTTGGCAGGGAGATGCTGTTGTTTGATGGGCAGAGAGCAAAGACATGGCGGAGAAGAAAAATGAACATGTTGTTTAGCAATTTGGTAACAGAGGAGGGATTTCAAGTCCCAGGTCAACCTCTTACCTTTCTGGACCTCTTCAGCCCTTGGTGAACTACTTCTAGAGTTTGCTTTGGCTTTGGGGATACCCAGCATATGTCTCATACCTTTGTCTTACATTAAGATTTTGGTATGGGCTTATTGAGGAGATTCCCTGCTTTCTCCAGGCAAGTCTGGTACATCCTAGAGGCAGACTAGAATCTGTACTTTGATCCACACTTCCCTGAATTTGAAGGCCAGGCTTCATCACTGAACCAAAACCTTGGATCCTCATACCCCTGAAATTTGGGAAGATTCGGATTTGGAGCTGAATGTTGTGGCTTGGGACCATCTTGAATATTTACCTTCTGAGCCTCTGAAAACAAAGCCAGCATTTGACTTTCAAAGCAGTGGAGAACTTAATTTTCCAGTTCTCTTCTTTCCTCTGTAAAATGCCACACAGATTTTCCTGTGGTCAGTACAAGTTATGTCTGTAGCAAAGAGAGCAGAGACTCCTACCTCTGAACTGTGCATTGACAGCAGGATGTTAGGATGATTTGACCTCAAATTTTGAATTGATAAAGAGAATACGTAGCCAAGGTTTTGCTCCATAAAGGCACGTAACTTTCCCTGTGTGCACTTTGTCCCCTGCTGCAGGGCACCACAAAGCACATTAATGAAGATCCTTGTGATAGAACATGTTCTGCACCTGGGTCATGTCCAGTCTGCATTTTTATATACTGATTTTAAAATCAATGTGGAATTCATCTGAGCACAAGTACTGTGGCGTGTCTCAAGGGGCCTCCGAGAAGAAGTGCCTGTACAGGGATGCAGAGGCAATGCAGGCTGGAGCTGGAGGGAGATGCTCTTCCATGAGTCCCTCTGTGCTCTCTGGAGCTGCCTCCAAAATGTTACAGCTTTATCTGCTCCGCCTTATTTGATTACACATGGAGCTGTTACAGCTTAGCTGGGCTCTCTGAGAGCACCACAAACCACAAAATGATGTAGAGGAGGGAAGTTAATACCCAGGTTTGGGGAACACGGAGCAGCTCAGGAGGTGGGTTAGGCTATATGTAGTCTTTCATGGTTAACATCCAGCCGGTGACCAAATTGTCCGGATGGCTGATGAGGGTTTGGTAACTTCTGGAAACCAAGGTGGTAGATCTCTGTTGCCGACAGGGCAGAAAAGATGCCCATGCAGCAGATCTTGCTATCATGAGTGGTGTGACTGGTAAATGTGCTGGTAACCTCAACAGAAAGGCTGAAACCTGACCCATGTTTCTGAGGGGGTTTCTCCAGCAATAAGATTTGGAGGGGAAGCATGCGATGCCAGTGTGAATATAGAGCTTAGTTCAGATTTGCTTCAGTTATTCAGTGACTTTACTGCTGGATTTTTAATGTGCTTTATTTTGAAACTTTAAGAGGAGAGCTGTCATCTCCACCCAACCTCATTTAATCAGACTAGTATGCTTCAACAAGAGGTCATGGCTTGCATTCCTTAATGTGTTGGCATTGAAGGTTTTCCTTGGGAAGCTGTAGCAGGCTCTTACCTTCTACAATTTTTGGCAAGAGAAAATTCAGAGAACATGTGATATAAACTTAGCAGAAGTTTGAGCAGCTATTTAGCAGCTGGAAAAGAACAGGAGCCAATAGCAGGTGTTTTACGCAGACAACTCCAGGCTTTTTGGGGAAGGTGCTCCTCTTTATTGTGTGCCGATGTCGCATGTTTGAGATGCTTCCCCTTGGTGGTTAAACAGAGGGTAGGTCTCATTTGGAGAGGATGTTTTGGACTCCCTGTGCAAGCTGCTGAGGTGTCACAGTGGTGATGTGTTGTCATCGCAGGGTGGGTAACAGCACTGCAAAGATGCTCCCTTTGTAAGGACAAGGGCTGCCAGCATGGCCATGGTGATGGTCTGTATCTTTTCAGTAGCAGAGGCAAAGCTTGGGTCGAATTTGCACCTCTGGGCCTTGCCTGTCAGCAGCTGCTCTGCATTGCTTTCCCCCACGATCAGTTATTGTCTTCCTGATTTAAAGCAGACCGTATTAAACATCCAGCTTGTCCTCTGTGGGCATATGAGGTAAATGTATCGCCCATTTGTTTTTGTGGCAATTATCCTCCTTCTTTTACATAATTATTTTTGATTCTCATTTTTTGACAGTTTCTTGGCCAGGGTGTGCTGCAGCTGCCCTCATTAGGGGCTGTGCCAAATATAAGCTTTTTGATATTGAATATTACTCGGTGGCTGCAGCCCCAGATGGCATGTGTAGTAGCAATTGAATCTAATTACATCTGTGTAATGCTTTTTAAATTGAAAGCCCAGTAGGAGAGAGATGCTGAGCTCCTCACCATTTAGGCAACTGGACTAGGCTTTCTCCTAGGACTTGAGGTATTGGGAATTGGAAGGAAGTGGCTGTCCTTCCATCTGGGTTAAACTGAAAACAGAGTAAAACCACATAGTTTTTATGTCCTGCTTCTTCATGTATAATGCCCACATCCCTGTGCTTTGCATAGGTGTGTAGTAGCATTGCAGATGAGGGGAGTTGAGGCAGAGACTGGTGAACAAGTTTGATCAAGATCATCACCTAACAGGCTAGCAGTGGAGTTGATGGCTAAATGCCCCCGTTGAGTGGCAACTTGCTGGCATCAGGCTTATGGCAGCATATGCCCCTCTTTGGACTCAATCAGTTCTCCCTCTTTGTTCCCCACAAGATTTTCAGACAAAGGTGACATTTTCTTCTCCTCTGTTACGCTGTAGTATTGTCTTGTTTGAGCTATTAATAAACACCAGTGATCTCCAGCTAATGAAGCGAACAATCATGGCTAAAAATCCCTGAGGGTACTGGGAAGCTTTGGTGAAATGTGTTGGCCTTGGTTGATGGGGAAATTAGCATGCTTTGCTTGGTTTTACTTTGTCATTGTCCAAAATGTGCGTTTATTGAGACTTTTCAGGAACGTGAAGTTGTCTACAAAGAATGATTCATTGTTTAGGCTGTGGTGGTGAATATCTTCAAGCATGTCTTGTCTTATGCACAGTAGATGTGGAGCATATTTTATTCTTTTCCTCTTTGCACAGATTTGAAGACTGCTATTGCATCTTTCTTCAACTGTCATCTTTTCCTTCTGGCAAAAGCAACCTCAGCCCTTCCAGTCTCTCTTCATCAGCCACATCTTTACCCTCCCTCTGCTCCGCATATTTTACACCTAGAAAAGTCTAAGAGGTGATTTATTGTCCTGCACAGACAGAATTGCATCTCATTAGCTTCTGCTTGAAAGTGTGATTTTTTCAATTGTCCTTGAGCTATGTACAAACATCCTAAGCCAATTCTGCTGACAAACCCACAGTGCTGGGGCAGGAGCAGGGCAAACCATAGCAGGAATGGAAGATGTGCTGATTGCCTGTAATGGCAAGTGTCCTTTGGGAGCAGAGGAATGAAAAAACAAAGGAAAGGTGGCACCAGGCTATTTTGGGAGGGTGCATTGCTATTCCAGTCAAGCTAAGCCTTCTCTTAGCAGCAGTGATGCCAGTTGCCACACTCCCCTCCATAGGCTGGCATCACACATACCAACTGGGACTGTCAGACATGATTCATGAACTCAACTCATATTCACAGGTACAAAATATTGCAAAGGGAGCAGGTACAACCACAGGCAGAAGGCAGGAAAGATGCTCTGCTTTTGGCAAGCCCTGACGCTTGTTTGCTCCTGCTTTGCATTAACGTATTCGCTGCGACTTAAAAACCGAACAACTCTTCCTGCTGAGGCAAACAGCAAAAGAGGTAGATGGGAAAGGAGTTGTGTCTCAGAGCCAGTGTCTGCCCTCAGGGACCCAAGCATCCCAGGGACCAGATCATAGGCTCAGCCCTGGGGTCCCTGGCTTGGCCATGGCAAAGCTGAGCTCCTGCAACGTGGTTTGAGTTAAATGTTCTGTCCCGCACAGAAGATGTGGATATGTATGAAGTCGATTGTACATGCTGGGTTTGTTTCTTTTTTTCATTTATATCACATTTTCTAGCTGTTAAGACTTTTGGATTTTGTAAGAGAGGCATTCTTATGGTGATTGAAATGGCTTCTTCATTGGAAATTCTCCTAAATCTAACTCAAAAAATGTATATGAAAGCGTCTAATATTAGAAAGCAAAGTAAATTTTTTTAGCAGTTATGCATTTATAACATTTTTTAGTTAGCTGAAAATTTTGAGGGAAATAATTTCCATTCACTGGAAATTTTTGAGCGTATGATTTCAAGAGCTTGACAACAAATAGTAGCTCTTCTCTTGGTACTGAAGCTGGATTTCCTGTCCCAAAGATTTCAGATACAATTTAGTCAAAGCGCTGAATTCCTGATGCTTTTCCTGTTTAACATGAGGAGCTCCTGAAGTTCTGCTGTAATTGTTCACCCATTAGCAATGAAACCCAATATGCTCTCTGAAACAACCAAAACTGAGGGTTTGGAATTATTCTTGGTTTACAGTGATGTTGTTTGTCAGTAGTGAGGAGTAGTGGGAGAGTTCAGATTGAACTGAGTTTGTTCCAACCTTGAGTGACACCCTCCTGGCATTGCCAGGAGCATCAGGCAGAGTCATGAAGCAGAACTGAAGCAAAAGCAATGTGTGGATTACCAAAACACGGTTTCAGGGAGGAGAATGAAGACCTGGGGCTGTTGTCTCCATCTTCATCCACAGAGATGCAACTTGTGCTGTCAGCACCCCAACACCCATTCCTAGCAGCAATAACGCGCTCCAAAGACAGGGGCAGGATTTCATCCTTGCCTGCGTATCAGCCCCAGCCAGAGCCTGAGTTGGAAGAGGTTTTGCAATAACAGTTGGCCATGTTTTGCTGTGCGCTGAATGTGTCATGGGCAAAAATATCTTTGGGATGGTTGAACCCTGGTACAAGGCAAACCTTTATCCCTGCTGCTGTGCCCAGAGATGCCCAGGGGATGAACCATGTGCCTGAGTTGTGGGGCAGCAAGCTGTGCCCTATGGGGTGCTGTTGCTTCCCAGCAAATACTTCCCAGTTGGTTGTTGATGTCTCACCAATGGGGTGAGCAGGTCAGTGGGAGCAGTGCTTTGAGAAAGCAGGAGTGTTTGCCACCACCAGCTCCCTTCCCAGCACTGCTCCTCGAGACAAACTCAAGCTCATAAATCTCCTACTCAGCAGGGAGCATTTGTGCTATAAACTAATTAGGCGAGTGGTCAAATACCACAAACACCTTTGCCCTCATTAGAGACCAATAACGATGCTGAGTAGGTGCTGAAATGCCTCATTAACAGTGAGTAGGGCCTCCTCTCTGGGATAGAGGCTGCAAAAACAAGCCAGCAGCCCAGCAACACTAATTTGGTGTGCTGCTAATGATTTCAATGCCAATTAGCTAGTCCAAGGCTAATTGGAAGTCCTGGGCTGGTGGGCCACAAAGCCAAGGCTTGGAGATGGCTGGGTGTATTTGTATTTGCCATGGAAATAAGGAATTTGGCAGGTTTGTGTGATGAAGAGCTGCTTTCCTTCTTCATCTGCCTTGCTGCTGTGTTGTCTCAGTGCCGTTCTCCTCTTTTTACCAAAATCCTCTTTCCATCACTCTTTTTGGTTACACACTCTTCCATGTTTACTACATTGTCCTCAAAGCCCACAGTGCTGCAGCCCTGGGTTGTTTTAAAGGATTTGGGTTGAAACCAGAGTCAAGGCAGACATTCTCTTCTAGTAACTTTGGTTTTTTCTGCTGTTTTCCAGGAATAAACCTTTTTTGCATTGGTGGTATCATTGTAGTGTCTGGAATCTCCTCATGAATGTGGATCTGCGTAAAAGCAAATTGGGACACATCTCCCACATTACCCTTCTCCTTATTGCTAAAGCAGAGATGAAACTGGTAAATTTTCTTCTGCCTTTGTGGTGTTATAAGTGACTTTAGGCTTTCCTACCACTGATTAGAGTCTTGTATGTGTGTATCTTGTGCAATCAAGATGTTGCAACCAGTCTGGAGTTTAGATTTCTGGTACATTAGCATATGGCCAAGATGAGCAAGAAAGATGGCACAAAGCAGTGTCAAGCCAGTGAAAGGGAGACATAACAAGAAATGAAACCTCGGAGTGATGGATTTTCTATAATGATTCCCAAAATTGGCAAAAAATATTAACTTTGCTTAAGCCAGGCAGAAATTCCTGACTCAGAAATTCGGCTAAGGCAGGTCCTCTAGGCCAAGCCTTCTGCCCAGACATGTCCTGTTGAATACACTCACCGATTTCTCCTTCAGAGCAGAAAACTCTAGCAGCATTCCTTGGATGCCATCCAGGGAGGTATGTGCAAAAGGGTCATTACTTTGTGTGTGAGATCCTGTGTTTGCCCAGGCTCATGTCACCGGGAACAACCCAGAGCAAATGGCAAATTCCTTATAAAAGTGGTTTTGTGGAGGGGTAAAATGTGCAGCTGCAGCCATGTCCAGATGTGTGATGAGGAAGGACTTATCTCCCCTGCTGTCCCTCCTAGTCAAACGCCTTTATATACCGTTCTCCAGCTCTGAGGTTCACCCCAAAAGGCCTGTTAACACTTCCACACAGATGTGTTTGGGTGCTGATGGTCCCTGATTCATTTGCTTTAAAAGCAAAAACTCTCTTGCAGCTGGTTGAAAAATCAAGGGAGACATTTTGCAGAAGTAATAATAATGTTCAATGAAGAAATCCCTTGTGGATTTTCACAACCTTTGCTGCTTAATGAACCAACTGATCCAGCCTGTAGTGCTGAAATAATCCTTCCAAGGATGTTAGAGCAGTCCCATTAAGCCGGAGGAAAGTTTTTACTGCAAAACTTTTGTTAATGAACCAAGATTTTGTTCTCAAAGGAAGAAATGGGGCTTTCTCTGACCTGGATTTAGGTGCAGAGGAATTAATTTAGCTTTCTTTCCCTGCATTTCAGGCTGACACCTAATCATCAATATAGTTTGCAATGCTTCTTTTTCTTCTTTTGTTATTAACTGAGGGACAATAGAGGGGTTTGTAGAAGGGACATCCCCTTGAGTCCTGTTTAATACAAAGACAACACCTCCTTTAGCTCAGGAAATCCCTGAGCTGCATTTCTTTGAGGCTGGGAGAATATTCGGAGAGGAAAGAAGGGGGAAAATCACAGAATGTTTATTGTATTCTTTAATCTTTCCCTAGGGATCTGTTGTGGTTTAATCATCACTTTTGGCCATTTCTAGTGACAAAATACTGGCTAGATAGACCTCAGAAAGCCATTATTACGCTTGGTGTCATCAGGTTGTTCCCGTGCCTTTTAATTAGCGTTATAGAAATGCTGAGGGACAGTTGCACTGAAGGTTTTTTATCATCCTCATCACCCTGCTTTTTCTTCTCACCCTTCCTCTGACAACTTCATTGCCTTCAACTGGCTTTTCCTCTGACTGTGGTACCACTAGCCTTTCTGAAATGGTCAGTCTTGGCTGGGGTAAAGCTGTGCACAGCTGCTTTCATGGGGCTTTATCACCCACCTTCCAGAGCACTCCTGAGGATGTTCCAGCCTCCAGTGTTTCAGTGCTTTCCTCTTGGGTACTGCTGCTCCATCACAGATCTCTGCAAATCTTCTTCTCTACACTTCCAGATGAAGGCTTTCCTATCTATGTGCCCTCTAATGTTGACACTTCTCTCCCAAATCCAAGAAAATGGACTTCAGTGAATAACAATTACATGTGGAAGGAATAGACTCTTATCAGGAGCTCCATTGACTCGAATGACAAAGCTAAGATCTGAATGGGGGCAAGGCACTGCTATGTTTTCAGGACCTTCACTGCAAATTCAAAAGTTCTGAGTCCACTTAGGACCCTCAGAATACATTAAGATTCAGCTCAGTATTCGTTAGAGATCCCTTCCCAAAATAGAAATAGGGATGCTAGCTGAAAATCCCTCCCTTGTTGAAGCAAAAGACAAAATTCCCCTTCCCTTAGCTAGGACCAGCATTTCCAGACCTGCAAAGTCCATGTCTGACCTCTGCCTACCTTGGAACAGCCCGGGAGTGAAGAAAGCTGGTCCATAATGAATGAGACAAGTTATAGGTGAAGCCTGTCAGCAGAGAGGCACTCAGAAAGACAGTGTTATCCTCGTTCCCATCAAAGCCATCTGGCTTTTAGTTGCCAAACCAGTGCCAAGCCCCAGTGACCTTTCAGACTCATCACTCTGCTTAGAAGATTTACAGTGGAAAAAAGCTACTTCTTGTGAGGAAACTCTTGCTCCTTCCTCCCAGGGGAGCATCTAGCCACAATGACTCATACGTTCATCATCCTGGCTTCCCGTAATCGTCCAACAGTGGCTACAATGCACTGGCTTGGGGAGAATCCATGCTTGCTTGCCCCTGAGATAGAGTGATGTAAGCTCCTGCTCTGGCTTTTCCTGGCTTTCCAGACTGTTGAAAGTTCAAAGCTTTAGTCTCATCACTCCATCACCCAGCAGGCTAACCCTGGCTTAGGCATGGACTTGCCTGTCCTGAGGTGATGATGTTTTAAAAGGGCTTTGGAACGACGAAGGTCCCAGAGGAAATAGAGGTGAAGCTCACTGACAGTCAGGACCTGAGTTTCCAGAAGATCTGCGTAAGTCACTGTCTGTTTTCAGGCAGAGCTGCAAACCACATTTAGCGTTTGTGCTGGAGCTAACATGAGGATTTTCATTTCAAGTTGGCAAGATGCTCTCTAGGAGGTACTGGTACCCTGCAGGGTAACCCTTGGAGAAGGAATTCTGTTATTCTGGGATACATGGAAAAATAAGTACACTGAAGTCTGGAGGGAGACTACTGCTTCTCAAGTAAAAGAGGAGCTGAAAAATGAGCTGGAGAGATGGGTCCAAGCCCTGAAATGTCATTCAGTTCAGATTTCAAACACCTCAAAAATCCGTGAGTGGATTTGTACATGGGCCCCATGGAAAAATTCAAGGTGTCTTAGAAAACCTGGCAGTTGGGTTCAAAGTTTGAAGTTTCCTGCCTCCACCAGATTCAGATGTTCCCCGATCTAGGGCTTTGCTCAGGCCTGTGTCGTATTATAGACCTGTGAACGAACAGGTCTGTTGAGGGAGCCGTGCTGGCTGATCTGTGTGAGCCACTGCCTTCCTCCAAATAGATCAAGAGACTCAAGAGAATCTTATGCTGGGGAACATGAGAGCAGCACCAAGGCATCTGACATGAGGTTGTTTGGATGTTAGTGGTTTTTGACTGTGGGACTCTTTGTGTCCTCCCCTTTCAAAATGTTCAACTGTTCCTCTGAATCCAAACCACATGGATTTTTTCCTGATGTCAGGTAGATGTAGTCAAATTCCTCCTGCTGCCAAGTACAAGGTGAGATGCCAACATGTATGTGACAGGCTTTTTTGGAAAAGGACTCCATGATCTCCAGAACTCCCAAGGAAAAATTAGTTAACCATAAATTCCCACAGCAGACAGAGCAGACTCAAACCAAATCCTTGATGTAAATCTTAACCATGATGCTCACTGGAGTAAAAACTGTCCTTTTATGCGAAGCAGCCTGCATCCTAGAAGTGCATGAAAGCCAAATCTGAAGTCAGTCTTAATGAAAACTTGCTGTGCTGCTGGATTGCTTCTTGGCCTTCCCTTCCATCCCTCGCCCTTGAACTTCTCCAGCGTTCAACCTCTGCTGGGACACTCACAAGCTATAATACACCCTGTGATAATTCCAGGAGACCTGGGGCTACAATCTCTGGGTCAGTTCTTCATTTCTTAGCCTTCAATGGATGCCAGGCAGCAGCAGGAGGCTATGAGCATTTGTGGGATGAGGAAAGTTGTCCTTAACATGCCTGAACTCATCATCTTGCTGCTTCACAAGGCAAGCACACAGCATAGCCTACCTAGAAAGGATGAATGGAAAATAAACAGACATTGTGGAGTACTTTTTTTCCCTGTGGGATGCGTGGCTGCCAGGCAAAGCTCAATTCTGCAGGACTGAGGACTGATCTCTGAGGACCAATCTATGCCCTTTTTGTTTCCACTCTTTTCAAAGGGTTTTCATTTAGCCTTTCAAGTGAATGGATGTGCTCCCAGGAGCAAGCTTCACAAGCAGCACTTCTCTGGGGCAAGGGCACTGTGGTTTCAGGCTGGGTTTTGAGTTGTGCAGCCCTGTTTATTTGTCTGCCTCCTGCTAGGCAGGAGCTCAGATTGCAATCACAGGCAGGCTAAAAGAGTCCTGCGAAGGAGGAAAATATCTCCCTTGTCCCATATCAGGTTTGCTGCTCCAAGCAGTGGAAAGGGAAAGCAGAGCACAGCTTTTCCAGCGCAGACAAATGATGCTGGGGGGATGTCAGGGGCTGATTTTACTCAGGGAGAATTGATTGCAGCATCTCTGCTGCCACATTGCAGGGTCATAATGCTGTCTTCACCATCAATAGGACCCCAAGGGGTGTCCCTCTGGGACCTGGTGCATTCACAGGAGGTGCAGCGGGGAGGTGTTTATTATCTCCAGTTGCTCCATCCCAGCAGAACTTTTGGATCTCTTAGGGTGGAAAGCTGTACCATCAGAGCACATGGGAACACATCAGGACTTTTCTTTCCCATCAAATCTCTTCTTAATTTATTATGCGCCTGCTCAGCAAGGAGGAATGCGAGTGCTGCAAGGATTGCATTATCTGGGTTGTGTTGTTAATGAGGCCATCGTGTTGATTAACCATCAGCCTGGAACATTATCTTGGAGAGGTCCTTCTCTCCCTCTGCAATGACTGAAGCTTCTCCCTGAATAGACAGACCAGAGAAAGTCCTCAAGACTCATTGTTAGGGATTAAAATAAACAGCAGACGAGGTGGAGCAGGGCTGGTGGCAGATGTGAGCAAAAGATTGCACAACTCTTTGACGCTGAGGATGGAGCTGCTCTGTTAAAACCAGCTACAGATGAGGAGAGGAGTGTATGCATGGAGTATACTCATTAGAGATAATAAGTAATTAGGTGTGAAATACCTGGGAAGGGCTCAAATCAAGGGATGCAGCGGGAGTGGGAGAATTAATGGAGGAAGAATCCTGTTAAATCTGCAGGCTGTACTTTCTGGCGTGAAGCTGGCAGCACTGGCATAAAGAAAACAGGTGACTTGGGAAATTGCTTGATTTCCTTTCCTTCCCCTCCAGCATTTTCCCCAGTGGCGATGATCTGCCAATTCAGCTCTGAGTAAAAGTGACACATCTGGCAGTTTTACCCAAGAACTCCAGCCCAGATCACTTTGCTTTGCTAACAACTCAATATTTTGTCATATTCTGGGCCACCCGTGAACCTCAGAGAAGTCAAACTTGCCAGCAAATCTGCCTATCTAGCAGTGCTGGCAGGATCTGGCAGCAGCAAAGGTGGTCATGAGCTGCAATGTGTGATGGTCCCCACCGCTTCCAGCTGACGGGCACGTGCGGAGTTGGATCCCTGCTGGCAGTCCTAATGTATAAAGTCATGATGTAGGAGGTGGCTTCTGGGAAGGACAGAGGCAAGTTTGTCAGGGATTGGGTTTGCATGGCTTTTAGCTGCTCTTGGAAGCCAGTGGTGGGGCAGAGGAAAGGTGTGATCTGTGTTGGCATCTCTACAGATGCCCATCACAGCTGCCTGGGAAATGTCCATTCAATTCACTCTACTCCAAGTGCGATAAGAGCAGCTAAGCTTTCCTGGCAGGCCTTGCCACCCATGCATCCCAATAGCACGCTACTCCTTGTAAGAAGCAGGAAGCATGGTTTTGTCTCTCAAGGGCAAGAGGGGGCAAGCTCTCTTCTAACAGGGAGTTTTAGACCCAGCATGCCAGCCTCTGCATCCCAACTGTAACCATCTTTGGCTGCCCTGGAGAATATAATCTGACTCACTACATGCTACTAGTTTTGATGATAATTATAGTATGCAAATGGTCCAGAAATGTATCACATATTCACGTGGGTACGCGTGGGCATGTGTTTAGAACAGAAATCAGTATGTTGGTTTACAGAAGTAAGTCTCCTAAGCTATCTATATTGCACTCAAAGGTTAGTTGTTCAGGGAACTAAGTGGCTCACTTGGTTGATAGTAGGCTGCTTTGTGGGACCGGCTTCAGGAGGTGGTGAAGTTGGGAAGGGAACACACTTGCTGCCAGATTTGTGCTGGGTAGGGGTGGGCATAACGAAGCCAAGCTGAGGGTACCTGTTTAGGGCTAAGGATGGGTCACCACTTGCTCTGTCTGAACCCAGCAGCTTGAAAACCCTCCCCAGACTTCATCTCCTTCACAGTAATGGATGTTAAACCCAGGCTGAGACTCCCAGGGCAAAAGAAACATGCCATAAGCAAAAGTTTGCTAAACATCAGCACCATGAAATGTAGGAATGCCTGCAGGGAAAGCAAACCTTGGAGCACTGGTACTCAGCACAGGAAGGAGAGATGCAAACCCCGTTTGGTTTTTAGACTGCTGCTTCTTAAATCAGCTGGAGCAGATGCCTTCAGCTTGCAGGAAGGGATGCTGCTGCGTCATGCAGCTTCTTCCATCTGAGCCTCTGTCAGCTGTAAGATCAAGGGGAGCACTAAGTGGAAAAGGTTCAGGTGCTGGCAGCTTGTCCTCTGCTTACAGGCGTGCAGCTGACATGTGTGGCTCATTCTCCAATCCTTCCCAAAATCACTACCTATAGAGTCCCCGGGCAGCTTGTGCATAAGGAATGGCAGAATGAGGTAATTGCTTTGTGCAATTCCTTGGAGGGACTTTTTTTTTACATGGAAAGTGGAGTGTGTTGATTTGGTCACATGCCAACCAGGAAATACCAAAAAGCTGAAGATGGACCAGTTACAAACAGGCTAACCAGCCTCAGATGTCCCTTCAATATTGGAGTATGGAAGGTAATAGAGAGCACATGGGTCCTGTAAATAATGAGATTATTAAGAAATACACAGAAATAAAGCCATTTGGCTGCCTAGGTGAAACACTGAAGCTGCAGGTTTCAGCTGAAATCTCCTAATTGCCCCTTATTACCCTGTAACGGGTGCTTTTCCAGCACCCTATCAAGATCCAAGGTTCTGTGTTGGGTTATGGGTCTCGTGTGTGACACAGTTTAATCCCACATTTTTCTCGTAAGGAAGAGCTGGAGGAGAGGCTGGGGCAAAACAGAGACGTTGGTGCTCTAGGGCACGAAGTGTTGGCAGGAGAGGGGATGCTGTGGGGAAAAAGCACAAAGTAGGAGAGACAAGGTGCCTGTCCAAGGAAGCACGGCAGAGCTGTGAGCTGCGGTTGCCTCTTGTTGCCTGCTTGACCCCTGTCCTGCTGCTGCCACTTCATTCCATGCGCCTAAAAGCCTAGGGAGAAACGAAGTAAGTCAGAAAAACCTTCAGGGAAAACTCCCAACTCTCAAAGCAGGGAGCCCAGGAATGGGGTTTCAATCCCTCCTTTGGCAAATCCTGACCCTGTTTAAGCAGGAGGCTGCTGGTGCTTGTGCAGGTTGTAAAACAATCAGGTTATTTGTCTCCATGGTGAAAGACGGATCAAGGAGCCCCACTCCAGGCACCCGGCCTTAAAAATACTGGCCCAGTTTGTTTCTTGTGTCTGAGCTTTCTTTCCTGGCCTGGGACAAGGGTGTAGGCAGACATCAATGCAGCATATGTGTGTGCACATGTTTTCCCTTTAGGGGAAGGAGGAGGGAGAACTGTGTCCAAAGCAAGGTGCCTTTACAGTCATGAGGATGAGACATGAGGCAGTGTGATCAGTGGCTGTGTGGTGGGATGGGAAGGATGGTGCCAGCTTGGGATTTTGGAGATATCAGGAATGATGCAGGCTGGTTGGACTTCATATCCCCTATCCCATAGCTTGGTGCTGAGAGCGTGGGATAGCATTAACCAGGGGCTAGAGGGGATTCCTACAGCTTTTGCACTTTGGGATGGACCTTTGGGGCCACAGCCATGCTTCTGGGCTTTGAGGATGGAGTAGGAGTGCTGATTCCCCTGAGCCTGGAAATGGGGCAACGGGCTGTGCAATAGGCGGTCTTCAGATCTTCCATTGTGTTGCTTCAGCATCATTGTTTGACCTTGAGCATTTGAGCTGGGACATTTTAAGCCGTTTTTAGATGCCTGGCTGGAAAGGGGAGCGGAGGGAGGAGGGAGAGAGAAATACCATGAGGTTACTATTACATCCCCGACACAATAGGAACTTTTATTAGCAATTTTCCATTGTGTTGCAAATGGCAAAGATCATAGTTATATTTGCATGTTCAGACTGTCTTAGAGAATTAGCTTTCCTCTGTGATTGGGTAATAGTTTTCACATTGCATTAGCTTAAGTGTTTGGAGTGAAATACAAAAGCTGCACTTGAAGAGCGCTGGTTCTCCTGCATTGAAGACCTCCCTTCTTACCTGGTAGTTCAACCTAGGAAAAAAACATATTGTAAGAAGCTTTTTGTGGGATAGAGAAGGAAGAGGTTGCAGGTAGGCAGCACCTTCGCTCCAAGGGTATTGATTGCACTTCTCAGGCCAATAAAAATACATGCATTCCTGGCTCGAATGACGATAAGGACGTTTCTTTGCTCTAGGATAAGTCAGGAATTGACTAGATTTATGCTTGGCTCTGCGGAGGACATGCAGCTATTGACAGCCTGAAAGCAATTAGGCCAAGAAAACAAAACAGAAACAACTGGGAATCGTTGCAGCTTTCAGTCTGCAGTATTGCTTCCAGGACTGTAGAGCCCAGGCACTTTGACGCTGGGCCATGGCCCTGTTGGCTTTTTTTCCCCTTTTGAGATTTGGTACAGTGCTTTCTGCGAAGGAGGAGTTCTGGTCTGTGGTCTGGATGAAGCCGTGATGTGCGTCTTCCCCATTGTGGGACCTGGAGCACAGTCACCAAACCACTGGCTGATGGAAGGATGGAGGCTCAGAGAACTCTGCCTCTCCTTGCCTTCCCCTGCATGAGCAGGTATGGCTTAGGCACAGCTGTGGTGCCAAGGGTGAACGATAAAAATCACTACAACACCTTTCCCTAGGTCCCTGATTCTCTTCTTGCAGCTTTCCACAAGCTCTCCGATTTCTGTGCAGCACCACTATAGCAGAAATACCCAAAGCATTTTGCTAAAGGGTGGGAAGCTGTTGCTGCTGAAGGCAACCTGCTCCACTGAGCCTTAGTGCTTCTTCCCAAGAGTGAAAAATGGATAGGACTATTTCGTTTGTGCTCTTCAGAAGCCAGCAAGTTAACCCAGTCATCCTGAGAGATATTGTTACACTGATTGATTCCAGCCTTGTGTTTATTTTGTCTTTTCCCTAAACACACCTTCTTCTATATTTAAGGACTACTCCTGCATCACTTTAAGGTTGTGCCAAACATTGGAAGTGGTGCCCTATGTGCTGCAAACATGGTTTTCATCCCAAGGTTGAAGGCACTTGAGCTATAGCATGAGATTCATTGGACTAGGTACAATACAAGACCAGGTACCATATGAATAAGGTACCCACCCTGCACTCTGCTAATCCCAAGCCACATTGCTGACGCATAAGGCTAAGGGAAAAAGCGTTACGTGCACTGTAAAGCATGAAGGTCAGAATGATGTTTGGGCTATAGAGTCACTATTTGTCCATTCTGCTTACAGAAAAGACCTTCATATTGTGTTGCCATCTGGACAGCAAATGTGCCCTTCTACGGGAACTCAGTTTTAACCTTTGTTCATTTTGTTTAAGAAAGAATATAAGGCAAACGTTTAACATACTCACTAGGGATCTCCTGTCAGCACCGCACATAGGTCAGGAGAGCTGACTAGGCTGTCTTGCTTGTGTCATGTATTTGAGTTTATTCTTTGTGTTTTGAAGTGAGGGAAGACAGAGTCTCTATTTGAAGCAAAGGTATTCCTAATGTTATCATTTTAGATCTGTGATTATTAGTTTTCATGGGACCAGCAAGTCCCACCACATGCTGAGAACTCCACACAATGTGCTCCTTCATGACAGTGGCACAGTCATGACTGGGAGGCAAGCATATCTGCTGCAGGTCCTTTGATTCATGACAGCTATTGCATGGATCATGACCATCAGTTAGTCTGATCTCCCACAGCCCATGAACACATTATTTCTTGCTTCATTGCTCATTAGTAGAGACAGACCATGTTGTTTGGTGATCTCTATTTGGGCTGTTCAGATGATGGGGTGGTAACTGTCAGTCTTGTGTAGCTCATGTGTGATGGAGCAAGCTGGGATGAGACCCTTTCCATAGCTATCAGCTGAATTTGGCTAACTGGAGCTAAGACCCCTGCCTCCAGGCCTTTCATCTTCTTTCTGTTTAGAAATATCCAGCAAAAGCCCAGCATAACCTGCAAGGAGAGATTTGGAGCTCTTTTTTGGAGGGGAAAGAAAGGTCAGCCTTCTATTTATTCAGTGACCTGATAGCTTACCACCAAAACAGAGTGGAGCAGCAGAGTTGAGTGCTTCTGTAAGAAACTTAGAGTGGGGCTTTGGTCAAGGGTCTGTAGGGACAGGACAAGGGGAATGGCTTTAACCTGCCAGAGGGGAGATTGGGATGAGCTCTTAGGCAGAAGCTCTTCCCAGTGAGCGTGGTTAAGGTGTGAGAGTTCCTTTCTCAGGGTGCCCACAGAAGCTGTGGCTGACCTATCCCCAGTAGTGTTCAAGGCCAGTCTGGATGGGGCTTGGAGCAACCTGGTGTGGAGGAAGGAACTGAACGAGCTTTAAGGTCCTTTCCAACCCAAACCATTGTACGATTCAAACTCAGAGTGAAGAGGATTAGTTGGTTAAACGCTCACTGAAGATGGGGGCTGTTGCTGTTGGTGCTTGGGTGTAACCTCCCCAACCATGTTCACCCAGCTTTGTACAAGCTCAAGCAGCCCTAACTCTATCCAGTGCCCTTCAATTCCCTGCAACATCCCTACAAGATGCAACTACTCACTTTACACAGTTCAAATGGGTCTTGACAAGATTAAATTGGAAAAAAACCCCCTGCAGCTCAGGCTTGAGCTGTTGAGATTATACAGATTGATCAAATAACACAATTAAATATATTTATTAAATAAATGGGTGATTTTTCTTTCTTTTGCCTTGCACCCGCAGAGCTGATGCTGAGCTGCCTCTCGCTGTCTTTAAACGTGTCCCACTGCATGACTCTAGTACCAGCAAGGGCTGAATCAAGCTTTGCTTCACATTATTGAGCAAGACCAGCCGGTTTTGCTTTTTTGGGTTGGTACATGGTTTCATTTGCCCATCATCTTGTGCCGGCTGAAAAGCTGCCCAGCACTTGCTCTTCCAGACGGGCCTGGGGCTGTTTCCATTTGTGCCAAGAAAGCTGGGCTTTGACAATCAAAACAAACAACTTTGTCCTTCCATCCTATGTCCCTCCCATTTAAAAGCATGTCTCTCTTTTTTGTTCTGAAACTTGGCTTTGTTTTAAAAGGCGAAGTCCATTCTGCATCCCACCCACTTTAGCACTGTCCCTTTAAAATCGGATTTTGGCAGCACGTCCAGTGGCTGTGGCTCCTGTCCCAAGCAGATGGCTCTAGTTAGGCCAGATTCGGTGGCAGGTCTCTGGGATGCCGAATCTCAGCTCGTTCACTCCGTTCTTCTGTCATCAATAAAGCCATTGAGAGAAACTTTAATAAATAAACAAAAAAGCATTTTTCAACAGACAGTGGGATGGAAAATGACTCATAGGAACACAGGGTATAAAGTACACTCTAGTATTAGGTATTACATGTGTCAAGTTTCTGTTTGGGGTCCAAGAATGCTGTGGTTTTTCTCTAAGGATTATGCCATTGTGGAATAATGTCATTGTGGAGTATTTGGTCAAGATGAGCTGATTGAATCTGGTGGTTACTTACAAATATATGTATTTCTGTATTTTTCAGCATTTGGAAAATCTGTGACAAGCAGTTTTTGGGCAATTATTGCCATCACTGTTTCCAGCCCTGCCAAATGCTATGAAAACTGCTGCAGTCATGCTTTCTCTCCTCATTTCCTTTCCTTCATTCATGTAGGACCTGTGATTTTTTTCTTGGGATTGGGTGCAAACTGGGCAGGATCCTTTGCACTTTCTTAGACTTACCGAAGAACTGATCCAGTCCTGGAGAGATGCTGGTAGGAGCACATATGATATTAATGTGAATGAAGAGCAAAGTCCTTAAGGGATGGAGGAAACCACCAAGTTAGAGACCCCCAGCAGTGCCAGTAGGCTTGGGTGGTGGTCACCAAAAAGGCTTTTAAGGAGAAACCTTAATCTGCTCACCCTTGCTCCTTCTTTGCGAACGTTAATGGATGCAATGAGAAAAAGGGCATTTCAAGTGGCACATGCACTTGTTCTAGCAAGTCATCTGCAGAGGTAGGGAGATGCCTGAGGAGGGCCAATGCCCAGTTTCTCTTTCTTTGCATCCTGTGATCCTCATTTTCAACATAGTAATCCCTAGAAACGCTGTCGTACCTGGTTTTGGGAGGAGGTCGTGTAGGATATCACACTTCCTTCCCGTTACCCAAGTGAGATGATGATTGGAAAAGGAGAAAAATCTTTTACAGTTTGGTTTCCAACCCCTCTGCAGGAAAAAATTGTGCAGTGTGATGACCTTAACTCCAGAAATTATAGCTGTGTGATCCCTGTTATAGCTGTTATCATCACTTGTAGCTCCCTAGTCTGTGCTGTGTGGAGGTTTGACAGCTCAGGGTCATATCCAGGCAGCTGCTACTTGAGCATCGGTGGAGAGTGAAAAGGAAGTGTCAAAGGATGAACTAGAAGGAAAGGGCTTGCGCTGTCAGCTCAACAAAATATTTACAGAGCACTATACACATGACAGCAGACAGGCTTTAAAAATGGGAAACACTTGAAGCAAAATGAGGCCATTTGGATACAGTAAACCTCATTTTCTAATGAAAAAATGAAAGAAGAAGCATGTACCCAAAGAGCCATTTCTAGTTTTGTCCATCTGTCACAATCCCTCTGATTCACACCATTGCCTTCTTTTTTGTTTGTTTTTGTCAGGTTTTGTTAGTAATGGACAGAGGGCACCATGGGAGGGTGTAGGTGTATGTGTACCTCGGGGAAGAACACTGCCCTGCAGCCAAAAGGGAAGCTGAGCTGGCCTGGCAGGAGATGGCTCTGTCTGGCAGCTCGTTTTAGGGTAAGGCTGGTGTACGGCTGCTGAAAATTGCTCCTGAAGCATACTGGAGCCTGCCTAGAGCAGGTATGTGTGCTTGCTGAAGGAGTGGGTAATGTAACTTTATTGTTCTTACCATTGCAACCTCTACCTGCCTACTACCTACATAGTTGAGACTCCTGCATTAATACCATCTTAATGCAAACTGTAAATAAATATAAATACATAGAGTGTGTTTATAAACATTATAATCAGGTTAGCTATTCTGGTAACACATAAATTAAATGTAGATTGGTGGAAAAAGAAGTGACAGGTCACCAGCTGAGCACATCTCCAGGGGCTTCCAGTGTCTGAATGACACTTTGGCATTTCCAGGATTAGGCAGCATCCAGGCAGTTCAGGAATAATATGGTCCAGGAGCCAGTGTCAGCTGGGGAAACCCCTTCTAGCTGCATCACATCATGGAGATGGCATGTGCCATTCCTGCGATGCAACTATTCTTCATAGGCTCATTGACCTGAAACTAAACTCCTGGTAAAGCTGAGATTAGGGGCAGCCTTCGTTTGCCTGAGTTTGAAAAGGTAGAGATGGGGCTCCAGGGAAAAGGGCAAACATGTGGGGGAAGACGGCTTGCCATTCCCATGGATGTTTTTAGGGGATTAAGAGGGGAACGATTGCACTCCAGGCCTGTCTCAAAGTTTAAGAATTACCTGGAGGGCCCGCTGAAATCCATTTTTGGATGACTGGAGATTTTTTCCTATCTGCAGTGACAGAAAGCGAGTCCAGGGGTCTGGAAACACTCCCTGAGCTGTCAGAAGAATGACAGCTGCTCTCTGCAGCTTGGTTGAAAGCTGACCCATGGCACGCAGCAGCAGGAGCTGGGGGCAGCTCAGCCCCTCTGCCCATTGCTGTGGGCACGTCTTCCATGAGGGTGGCTGAGGACAGGGGATACCCTGCCACGGGAAGGGCATCAAACTGGTCTCTGGTTGCTCCACCACTTGGGTTTGGAGAAGAGTGCGAAAGAGGAAGGAAGCAGGAGAAAAGTCCTTCTTTTACCTGAGGTTTATTGTTGCCTCCTCTGTCTCCTAGAAATGCCCAGATTTAGCACTAGGAAGGTGGGGCTGGAGAGGAGAAGTTTAGGTCCCCACCACTTAATCTCCCCAGGCCTAGAAGAACTGATTCTCCCAAGTGGTTGGCTGGTAACTAGAAACACTGGAAGGTGTTTGGGAAAAGAACCAAAGGTTTGGGGCTTCAAGAGGCCCCATCTGGAGGAAGATACGTAGCTTGATGGAAAACCTTTCCCATGCACAAACCTGGAGGGCAGATGTTAGCCCCACTGTCACAAGTGATGTTTGCTCTGCCTTTCAGCTTTCTGTTCTAAAATTTCCTCAGTGCTTTGCCTAGCTGCTGTTTTGATTGCTAATATCCCCAGATAAAGCTATCAGTGAGAAAAGAGACAAGCAGTAACACAGATCTTTCTTTTTGCTAACAGAAATCTCTTAATGTTGTTTTTCTTTTTCATCCCAAAGGTGTCTGGCAGCAGGTGAGGAGCTGGAGTGGCAAAAGCAGCACAGCTTAACATAGAAGCCGTCCCAGACATCACTGTTTGCCCACTGAAGCGTGGATCCAGCCAAACAACAGTAAGGAAATAGCCTCTTATTTCTTTCCTGGATTGGTAAATTGCCTACCACAATGCAGAATGCTTCCTGTGCCATGGTTTCATGTGCGGACTTTGCTTGTGAGATGGTGGTTGCTTTGAGGCACTCAGTTCACTGACAGCTGCCCTGAGCACTTCTGTCTGCTCCTAGATTCCTGCAGATATACATGTCGCACAGTCCCTTCCCAATCTATAAGTCTGCCAGGTTGTTTGTTCTTATGACATGATGATACTTACAGCATGAGCCTCAATTATACTGCACCTTCCAAGATATTTCCTCTGTAGAAACCCAAATGTTCAGCCTGTGAAAGCCAGCACTCGAATCCTGCATTTGGGAAGCGGGGAGTACATCAGGAAGCATGGAGATCTTGGCCATCAAGGTTGTCTGTGTCATGCTGTGCTTTGTTTCTATGTTTCCTGGATGCTCCAGGAGAGCACAGCGTTCAAGGTCTCACGTCTCTTTGCGTCTGGTGGTGGTAAGATGCTGCTGCAGCCCAAAATCTGACTTAATTTTCAATTATGCTGTATCTTCATTGTGCAGCAGCACAGGCTGCAATGGCCTGGTTTCTGAACTTTGGAATTTATGGCACCTCTCTCCTGCAGGAAAAACTAGGGGGAGGGAAAATCATTCTGGAAGCTCAACAACACTGAGTAGCTTTCTAGTAAGGGGTGCTCCTAAGCAACCCTGCAATAACAAATGGGAAAGAGATGCCCACAGACTTTTAATGGAGGACCAGTGTGTGCCATGCAGCCCTCTTGTATTTGAGCAATAAGGTCCTGTGGGAAACCCTACATAACCCCCCACAAAACCAGCCTGCAGATGGGAACAGGGTAAAAAGAATATCATGAAAGAGAAACATACTTCACTTTCCAGCTTCTAGGGAGCTGGAAATAGTGTGGAAAAAGATGTTGTTAGTTAATACTGATGAATGATCCTCTGGCAGCCCCATTAATCAAAGCTAATCATCAGAATGTTTTTAGGAGAAAAGATCTGTATGCACTGGTTTTGATTCCTGTGTAGAATAAATGGCTTTATCGGTTTCTTCTCTGGAGTTTGACCAGCATCCAGTGGCCTGCTGTTTTCTTGACCATCTAATGACTCAGAGTAAGGAGGGCCCAGCAGAGATTTTGCTGGCATTAAGAGCTTGAGTTAATACTTATAAAAGCAGCTACAGGAGTCAGATGCACATCCCCATTGACTCTTGGGGTGATTTCAGCCATGACTATTAGCTGTAATTTTGATTTATTAACTTTTACTGACTGTGTGCATTTGCAGTCCAGGTATCTCTTTGCTATAGACTTGTGATTCAGGGAGGATAATTTATTCCCATGCATTTCCAAACAATGGCTCCGCAAACAATCCTTTTTCGCTCTGCAGTAATTCTGCATCCATCCCCCCTAAACTCTGTGTTTGGATGTGTAAAGGGCTCTGGCTTGTTCCTATCAGGAAAATTACTCTTCTACCTTTCCATTTTGCAAAGGTGTTTTTGTAGTGCAGGTGTGACAGAAAAGATCAGCTCAAGTGCTTTATTCAGCATGTGTGCTATTAAAACCAGTGAAACTCCCCATCCAGGAGACTAGAAATGGATTGAAGGTCAAAGAGTTGACTCATTGGCTAGCTCTGATTTTATGGGTCCCACGAATTTCACGAACACCTTTGCATGCTGAAAACTGCCAAGTGAGCACTGCAAATAACAGCCACCACCATCAATCCCAGCGTGAGGATCCCTCTGTGCACTCACAACTGGTTTACAGGACATCGGATTTATGTAAAGGCTGGAACATGATGTGTGCTTTTTGTACAGATTTTCTTACAACGGCAAAATGAACGTGAAATTCATTAGCAAGGACTGAACCCTGGATCATCTGTTTAAAAAATGCAGGCTTTTGCCAAGCTGATAGAAAGGAAAACCGGAGGAGCAGTATAAAACTTTATATCCCATTTTATACCGCAGAGCTGCAAATGGCTGACAAGGATGCCCAAGCCACTGCACTTTGCAATTAGGGAAACTAATTGCAATAATGGGAGATGAAATGCAAGGTCAGCCAGCAGCCGAGGAACAGCCCATGGCCGTTGATGGTTATACCAACCACAGTCAACATTAAAACGTTTTATAGTGGTGTTGGGACTACAGTGCAGAAGAATAAGAAATCAGAGAAGGCAAATGCATATAAAGTGCCTTGGAAATCCCTCTGCCATTGCAGTGTTACCTTGCTAACCGGTTCCTAACCCCTACCTATGTCCTCTGAAAGAGCCATTATGCACGTTATGTGTCAGCAAAGACTCGTATTTGTTTTTTTCTCTTTGTCTCAGTACTTCAAATAACTTTTTTCCATGCAATTCCTGATGTTTATTTTTTTCTCCCTAAGAGCTGATAGCTAAATATATCACCTATCTCAACACTTCGACTTTTGCTGTTTATTTAACGACATTCACTCACTTCAGTATGATTAAGTTCATCTGTGCCTGGGTGTTTTGGTTAGCATTAAATTCCCTTTATTTTGGGAAGTTCATTTCCACACCATGCTTTCTCCCAGTTGCCTTCCTGTAAATGAGGAGGGTGGGTTTTGATCTGGATCTCCCCTCCTCCCTATTCCAGTCTTGCAATTTTTCCTTCCTGGCTTGCGACCGGCTTTCCAGCTCTGCTTCTCGGGGTGTGAAAATCCATCCTGGAACAAGCAGCTTTCTCCAGCAGAAACAAAACTTTCTGCTGCTGGGGGAGCCAATGCTGCAGTGGGGAAGGTGTTGAGACCTTCATCACATCACCTGCTTGGGACAGCCCCAAAACACAGCCCTTTGCAGAATGCCCTTACTGCCACCATCAAAGGGGTGTTGGTGGTGGGACCCGTTGCATGTGCACCAAGGCAGGAGTGGTCCCTTACACCAAGTCTGGTGACTCAAAGCATTTGGGATTTGGGCATCGGTGGAGATTTTCCCCCCCTTTACAGCGTGATGTCCAGTTGAGGCCCCGCAGCGGGTGGATGCAGAGCCGGGAGGGAGAATGGGCTCAGCCCTGCAACAGCAACTGAAACGCTCCACCTGGAGGTGAAAGCAAATTATAACGGGATTTGTAGACCAGCCGCTGAACCAAGGAAGCCAAGGGTGGATATTCACTTTGTATTGACTGGAAACCGAGGTTGCTTTGAGGAAATAACCTGTGATTTAAAAGAAAAGCAATGTGGAAGCATACCAAGCCGTTCCAGGTGGTGGAAAGGCAGTGCATGAAGGAGATGCTGTTGTGCTGGGGGGATCTCTCCCAGCATCTGCCTCCAGCTCTGCTGCCTCTATGATGGTGAGCTCTCTGTGGCCAGGACAGAGGATTCGAATTAAAGGATCCCCCTCTTTTGGCACAGGTTTCTTTTGAGTTTGGCATCTGAAGATTTTTCACTCCTGCCCCTGCATCTCGGGCAAGGCTTTTTTCAGGGCACTGGGCATCTGCCTCCTCATCGTATTTTGTTAATTTTTGGTATATATCTTAAATATTCCACTGAACTAATGTTCGCCATTCAACCTGCCCTCAGTAGCCTGCGGTTTACAGAAACAGCATTTTTCAGTTATGAGCAATGTACTGAAATGAAGTCACCCACGCTAATTAGAACTACAATTCCGAGAGCTCAGGACCTTGGGGAAGGTTGGGGCTGTGTTTGAGGCAGCATCTATATGTTTTGGAATACCATCTCCCTGCTAGCTCTGATACACACTGAGTTGAACAAGCCGGTGATGTGACGCACCAAGCATTTCCACTGTTTCTGCAAACAAAAAACCCTCCACTGTCTCTGGAGATATTTTGCTCGTAAATATTGCTTCGAGGGAAATTAGTGCTGAATATATGTGGAAAATAACCAAAAACTATAGTCATATATCTTGTGAGACTTACAGGAAATTAGCGCAAGTGAATTACCCTAAACAAAATTATCCTGCCACAGAGCATACGGGTTCCAAGGAGGAATTTGAAAATCATTTCAAGCTTTTTTTTCTTTGCAAAACTAATGTATCTTGTAATTTTGCACAGCCCTATTGGAAATAGGAAAGAACCTGCCTTGTTCAATTAAGAATTAGAAGTGGAGGAGCAACAGGGAAAAAGATTTCTATTTTAAAAAATAATAATAATAAAGTGATTTTGTTCTCAAGCTCCATGAAATCCTGCTGAATTCTCTCCAACACAGCGATATTTGCTGGTACCAGATAAATGCTGGTAGCTTATTGCCAAGACTTGACTTAAAATGCACAGTGTAGGGTGAGGACTGAGGGAGGGCTGGGGGAGGTACCATGGGCAATAGGCAGCATGGGGCATCTCCTGCAGAAACCAAGGACGCATTCTCTAAAATACAAGTAAAAGCACAGTGGCTATTTTAGTGTATTTAAGTATTTACTGCAGTCTCAGGAAGCAGGAAATTCCTACCACTATGGGGGAAGCACAAAGTTCAGTTGGATGAAGAGGGAGGATAAAAGACGCTAGGAAAATGTACTTAATCCTGATGGGATTTTGCAGGCTCTAGTTAGATGGTAATTTATCACTTGCAATAGCACAGCACAGTTTTGGAGCAGAGATACCTCATGGCTCGAAGCAAATGGGTCCAGCTGCTGGGTTTTGGGGTGTCAATGGCACTTCTGCCCAGCGCTGTTGGAGGAAGATGCTTCTGCCCTGAGCCCCAGCCAGCTCTTGCTGCAGAGAGGCTGTGATTGTCTCAAACGATGCTTTGGGTTATCATAAAAATCAAGGAACTGGCTTCAGGCAGGCTCAGGCTTTCAAGTTTATTAGCTGTGTTTTCAAGCTGGGCTCCAATTCCTTCTGCTGGAGCACACGCCGCCTTATTTTCCTTGCCATCTCCTGCTGACTGTAATGAGCTGTTGGAGGGGAGGGAAGGAAAGGTCAAACTCCTACAGCATCAGGTGTGAACAGGGGTGCATGGAAAACAGATCCCTGTTATCGTAGCAACCAAAGCATCGCCCTTGGCAGACTGGAGAACAGTGATGCAGACAGGGCGGGTTGCTGCTGCAATTGCAGGGCTTGGGTGGCCAGGGCACGTTGCAGCTGCCTTCCCCTGGTGCGTGGTGGGGTCCAGCTCTTCCAGCAGCTCATATCTTGATCTCCAGTACAGGGAAGTCTTTTAGTATTGAAATTGTTTGCTTTTCACTTTTCCCTGTGGAAACTAAAAGACAGAGATTCCAGCACACTCATGATGCTTTGCTTTGGGAGAGGTGAGATGCAGGGATCAGGGAGGTTGAATGCATTTATGTTTGTTGAAATCCAGATCTATCCATCCAGAAAGCATGGTAGGGCAGCTCTGGCTGTGTTCTAGGGCTTGTTCTAGCAAGAGAAGATGCCAATGCAAGATGAAGTGAATAGGGAATACTGGATAATAATGACTGCAGGATTTATGGTCTGGAAGGGAAAATATACTCTTTCTTTCAAAGGCAGCCTGCTTGCCCTTGGTTGGTGCTCGGGGGGTGAAGGACCTATACATCCCCTTTTGTGGAGTGGTGCTGGTCCTTCTCCAGTTGCTGTTTCTCAGTGAGGCTTGCTGTGGATACCTTGGTCCTTGAGTCAGCAGAATAAGCTGTTTCGAAAGGTTCATGTGCTGCGAATAAGCTCAAGCACTTTGCTTTACCTCTTTACTATGGCATTTTCTCTCCTAGAAACAGAGCAATGGGAAACCACAGAAGCAGGCTGGAAAATGCACTCAGGTTTTCTCAGAATCCAGACACTAAACTGCTGATAAGGGAGGGAGATTTCAAAACTTCAAATAAGCATTAAGCGAAAACCATCTCTGCTCCACACGGGCCTCTTCCTTTCCCTGGGCCCAGTTCCCAGCACATTCCGTGTTGTTCCCTGTTCCTGGATGGGAAGCAGCATTTTAAAAAGTTGATGCTGGTAATTTTCTGCCTGGGATTTGCCTGATGCTGCTGGACACTCATACTCAAACCCTTCTATCAAAAAGCCATGATGATGGGGAGAGCACTGGTGGTCTCCAAGCTCCCCACCCAAGTAGGGAGGAGATGCAGGTCCTCACTGCAAGGCTGGGTTGTGGTTGCTTTAGCTCTCTGATAACACACTTTACTGAAGTGGCATACATCAATCCACTGTCCATCTAAATTAAGTTTATTTTAAGCCTACAAGGACCCCTGTCCATGAATTCTGCTAGTCAGCAAAATAACATTATGATAATAATAGCGTTGTGTTAGAGTCCGTCTTGGTTGTTGGCAAATTCTGGCTGGAAAAAGGGTGCTTGTGAAGTGCTGTTCAAACCACCTCAAATTCCATTATTTGCAGCTGTTGTTTTGCACAGGAGTCCCTGGTGTAGCTCTCTCCTCTACCTGGGAGCCCACATCCTTCAATCCCAGGAGACCCAGTGCTGGTGACAGCCAGTGATGATGCTGGTGTCTGCTCCCTTCAAACCCAGCTTGGCTGGGGAGGGGAAAGTGCTCCAGTCCCCATAACAGCACAGTGCCTTCTGTCTGGTGAGATTTGTCAGCTCCACTGTCGCAGGTACTGGTGATGATGGGTGAGATAGCAGCTCCTGCTGATGGGCTATTTTTTCTCCCCATGCAGTTCAATGGGAGGCCAAGGCACTCGAGGGACTTTTTTTCTTTCCTTGCTGTCACAGTGGGGAGTTTTCTGTCTCAGCCCGCCTTTGCTCCTGAATGATATCTCCTTAGCAGATGAAGCGTGGATTCACCTGCCTTACCTTAGGCATATAAAGCCCAGGCACCTGTGCTAATCACTCCCTTAATAGCCATAGAAAGGCACCTGATGTTATAAAACAGGTGCCTATGGGAGTTGCACCAGCAGCCTGCTGATGTTTTATGTTTCCAAGTCCTCATCCTCTGCCTCATGTTACCCCAGAGCACATCTTCAGCTTTGCTCTGCCATAGCCACCAAGCTGATGATTGGCAGAGATTTTAACACAGCCCATCCTGAACCCCACGCTGAGGGACTGTGGTGGTGCTTCCTCTCCACACTGGCCAAGGTAAAGGCATTGCAGCTCCATGGGGCAGGAGGAGAAGGTTGGAGCTTGCTGCAGATGGGCATTTAGACTGAGCCCAGGTGAGCCATGTGCCTTGAGACCCTGTGGTAGGAGATCTCAAAGGCCACCATGAGACAGGTCAGCCATGTACTCCGGTTTTCACGTGTTTGCCTTTATAGGTGTATCATCTCCTTTGGAAGCAGAGGCCAAAGGGTTGCATACACTCTGGCACCTTTTAAAAAGAGACCTTTGCATAACCTGAATCCTTTTAAGCGGTAACGGGTGTTTTCCTGATGTGCAACAGCTGTCCAGAAAGCACACAGAGCTGCTTTAAAACACCCAGATGCCTGTGTTGGTTTATGGAAGCCCTGCTACAACACTGTCAAGCTCCTGGTTAAGCTCCCAGTCACTCTGAATCAGCTGCTGAAAGAGAGCAGAGGCTTCTATGTCGCTGCCAGTCGGGACCTCTGGGGCAGGATTAATTGCACCAACATCCCCACAGCGACACTGTGTGAAGCAGCAGCGTGGTTTGGCTCTGATTTCTCATATGTTAGATGAGATGACATGTCATGCCACTTTCCAGCTCCTCCCAGGACATACTGCCTTCTCCCCACAGCCCATCCTCTCTTGCAATGCAAATGCTCAACCTCAGCCGATACATTACAGTCACCCTGATCCCCATCAGACCCAAGCAGGGTTGTGTGTGTGCACATGATGAACACAGCACATCCCTGCTGCCAGCTTTGATCTATGTGTGTGTAACCAAAGGATGATGGGGTTATAAAATAAGGCTGTCTAGACCAACCCAGGACATGTCCCTTCTCAGGGACCTCATGTGGACAAGGAGTTCTCTGGCACCAAAATGCGATGGTTGGATATGAAAAAACTTTTGGCTTCAATAGAATTATTTGACTGTTTGATTGGGTGTGGGATGGACTATTATTCCCCCCTTCAGTCTTCTCCCCTCTTCCCTAAAGAAAACCCTCTCTCAAACAAAGAGCTTTGTTATGTCTCATTGTCTTCTCTGGCACTTGGAAAAGCAAGTTTTTCCCATCTAATCTTTTTGGCATCTGTTCACGCTCTCCAGGACTTTGTTGGTTTTGCACTGATTCTTGCTCTGAGACTTGACTTCAGGACCATGGGAAAGACTTTATGGCTGTGATGGGGCAGTGATATGTCTGAGTAGAGACACTGCTCACCCTGCAGACCCTGGGCTGTGTGAGGACCACATAGGCAGTGGAGCCCATGTCATCACCTATGGTGGGCTGTACCATGCAGCGGTCTGCTGGGAGCCTGGGGAGGACGAGGGAGGGAAGCCAAGGCATTTTATTTCTCTTTTTATTCTTCAGACACACCAATCCATACTTTGGCATAGTACATGGCCATGAGTCACACATGTCCTTTTCGTGGGAGAAGTTGGAGGCAAAATCCTGGCTGGTTCTGGGCTAGAGCTTGGTTGTATCTATGAAGGAGACTATCTGACATGGTTTTTGGCATTAGCAGATGATGCAGGAGACCCCTGTCAATCATGCACAAAATATCTCCAGCCTAGGAGCTGTAATGGGTAAAAAATCTTCCAGGACTGAGCCGGTTGTGAACCAGGACTTGTGTGGGTGACATTTTATGTGACTGCAAGGAGACAATACAGCATCTTCTTCAGGAGAGGTGAACTGGGCAAAATACCCTGCTCCTTGCAGCCTTTCTTTCCAGCCAGTAATCCTTTCCTTGAGGAGAAGTACGTAGGAGCTCCCACAAAAAGCAATACCCATGCAGAGAGTGCAGAGTGGTGCTTAATGCTTGCTGTTGGCCAATGGTGTCTGCCAGGCTGCGGAGCATTGATGGTCATCCCCACCCAAACCTTGACAAAGTGAGTGTTTCTACTTGACTCTGCCAGTTCACTGTTGAGATTATTACCAATCTGGTACATTTTTTAAGGCAAATGAGGTTTCAAAATGCCTGTTGATAAGATCTTTCTTGCCCTCAGTGGAGTCATTAATTCAATATGCTGAAATACCATTTTAATTAGTTTGCACGATGGTCCCAAGAGCAATGAAATAATGCTCTTTATTGTGTATGTAGTGTGCTGTGTGTAATCCTGTTCTTTATCGCTCGTCTTTTGTCTCACTGGCAAATATTAGTGCATCCTGTCTCCCAGTCATATCCTTGTGCGAGCATGCCAGCAATCTAAAGTTGAATACACGACATTACATTAAAACAACATTGTAGTTACTATTTGACTGCCAGAGAAATCGCAGTTAAAGGTTGCCTTTGATCGATTGCTTATGATGTAGCCAGGTATTATGATGACCCTCAAAACTGTGCTTAGTATCACTCGTCCTTAACCTCCATCTTCCTCCTCTCAGCCCTCCCAGATGTAGGACCAACAGCTGTGTTGTAGTAGGACCAAGCATTGCCCAAAGAGAGCAGAGCCTTGGCTATGAGCATCTGGTCTGTGGCAGACTCGGCTCCCAGAATGGGAAAGGACTTAGGGATTCACTCAAGGTCACTCCTGTGCTCCGCAGTGAGCACAGAGTCTGTACAGTGTGATTGAAGCACGTACTGTCACAGTGCCAGCCTTGCCTTGGAGGAGACTAGCAATTCCAAAGAAACCCCAGCATTCTATTTTAGCTAACCCAAGAAACACATAATGTAGACAAAATAATAAATGCCCAAGTATGTTTTCCTGCCTCTCTTTCTTTAATGTCTCGTGAAAGATCTTTGAACACAAGTCCAAGCCCTGTAAATAATTCCATATCCTCTCTCTTCCTGCTTTGATGCACCTGAGCTCTTCTCCAGCACACAGAGCCCTTCTTGCTTTTGGGGCTGGTTTCCAAAAACAACTGCCGAGAGATCTTCTTTTTCACAATCTTCCCGTCCTTTTCCAGATGATTCTTGCTCAGCTACAATACATGATCCAGGCACCTCACAAGGTCTGTTGCTTTGTTATTTCAGTGCTGGAAATCAGACTTAAAAAATGGCTTGCCTAAACAGTACCTGTGTTTCTGGCTGCTCAGCTTCCAGAGGCTCATCAGTGGAAAAAAGCAATGGGAAAAACAGATAAGCTCCACATTCAAGATGTTTTCAGTCATAAAGCAGACATAAAATGTCCTCAGTGACTAAACAGAATTCACAGGCAGTACATAGGCTCCCCAAAACATCACAAGGTCACCATATTTCTTATAACCTAATCACATATTTTGTGGAGTATGGTAATAAGCCTGACATTTCTTGTACAAAAACAAAGACAGAAGAAAATCATTAGCCTTAAAAATCAGTTGAGGGTTGAAAATCAATCTCATCTCTTCCTCATTTGTGGTTGTCTTCCATTTGTAGCCCAAAGACTCTTCCTACTATCCCATTGCAGATGGAAAGATCCTGGATGAGGTGATAGACTTGCCTTCAAGTGTTGTAGGCTTGTGTGCTCTTCCTACACATTGCAGAAAAGCCTTGATGTTTGTATTGCCTCTGAAATACCTCCAAATCAGGGAGGAGCTGCTAAGGCCTGTCCAGTTTTCTGTCTGTTGAAATAAATAATTTCAAAAGAGAACAAACTCTTAATGTTTGGTTGAACATGCCAGTTTCTTTCTCATAGAGTGTAATTTGCAAACCACAAGGAATCTGGTTGTACAGAAGAAATACAGTCCATCGGATAATGTCCCCTAAGTTCAAAAACTGCAAACCTCTGACTCCATTGCAGGGAAGAAGAGGAAGGACCAGAGCAAAAAGGTGTAAAGGATGCATACTACAGCATAAAAGTGGGTCCCTGTGGGACCCACTTACAAGGAGCAGGTACCTCAGCTGTTGAAGTAGCAAGCCCTAGGATTTGCCTAGGGAGATCCACTTGTTCCAGTAACTCCTCCCAGTGCAAGCTTGCATGGTGTGCTGTGGACGCTGAACCAGCACATGAGCTTTGCTGGTGTGCACATCACATGGTGGAGGCTTGTCCCGGTCGGGTGACAAGATTTATCTGCAGGCAAGCCCTTGTCCTAATACCACCAAAGTGCCTTACATTAAGACTGAAATGTAAATTAGTTGTTTTCATCCTCCCTCAAACCAGTACAGATGGTTTTGATTTATGTTCCAATTGTCTGGAAAGGGCGTGCTTGCCCGTCACCAGGGCAGCAGAGGACGCAGATGCGAAGCAGCCGGGCTTTATGGGATGGGAGGATGCAAGGCAGGTTGGAAGAGGAATGCATCCCAGCATGTAGTCCACTCAATTTGGAGTGACCTCAGGGAAGGGGCTCCTACTGACTGCTGCCTACTCCCCAAAGGCATTTATCTGAGGAGGTTTTGTGTCAGCATCCTCAGGGTAACACTGCTCATCCCTTTTAACTTTACCCTGAGGTTTTTCCCTCTTTTTCCTTCCTGCACACAGGATGATAGTGGCTTTAATTTGTTGTGTATATGAAAATAAGTTGTGTGGGGAGAGCCACAGACTGAGGACACCCTTTTTCAATACTACCTGATATCTTTTAAGGCATTACCTGCAAGCTGGGGCAGACAGGTATTTTATTACCTACTTGCAAAATGATCATGGTTGTTAGCTTTACCATGTGTTGTAAAAATGAATAGTGGAATTTAACCCAATTGTGATAATACAGAGCAGCAAAGAAATCCAGTTATGTAATGGGGCCTGTTCCTAACCAGGGAGAGAGAACCCTCTGAAATGTTATTTTCCAGTAGGATGGCTGCTTTCTAATTAAGTTTATTAAGTAATATCAAAAGCATATGGAAGTGGAAATGCCATTGGTTCATCATGAAGCGATTAAGTTTGTTAGAAAGTGAAGAGCACAGACAGACATTTTTCATAGCTCGTGCTGAAAAGATAATATCTACCCCAGCTTATCTGCACATCTATCAAGTGCCTGGCTTCAGCCAGCCCGTTTGCTTGGCTTATACCTTCAAAGCCTTTCTGCCATTATCCTAGGGATTATTTTTCTGCCAAAATGAGAAGTAATCGCAATATTCCCTTGACTGAATCTGGGAAGTTATTAGGAATTTTCCTGTATGTGTTACATTTTTACACTCTATTATCCTATCCTTTAAGGATTTTGGTGCTTGAACAATTTTGTTCATCTCAAATCTAATCCAGCTATTGTTCCTGCTCTAATCTAAATAATGCTTCTTATTTGAAACCTCTTCTCCTTTCTGCTTAATTTTAAGTCTTTGATACCGCTTCTCATTATGAGCTTTAACTCTGGTTTTCCATAATGAACCTGAAATTGTGCTTATCTTGAAGCAGGTGGCTGCTGATTCCAGCAGCACCAGCCACAGCAGGAGCCAGCAGCCCCTGGACATGGCAATTCCCCATGTAAGAGCTGGGTTCTGAGACTGATGCAGATGGGGGTTCCTCTAACCCTCGCTCCTCAAGAATTGCACTGATTTTTTGGTGTCTAAGCTGCCTGGTGCATGATGTGGGCTCTCAGTGAAATATCTCACCTTTCCGTCTTATCACAGCCTCTTCTGCTCCTCTAAAATATGTACTTTTTCCACGCAAATTTCTCTGATCAGCAGCAAATACCTGAGCATGTTCAAAAGCTTCTTCTATGTGTGGTGGCTGCAAAGAATTTCCATAATCCCAGGAGATCTGGAGCTCAGATCTTACTCTTTCAGATGGCCAAAGCCAGAACAATATAAACAAAATAGCACCTAATTATTTCTGGCCTAAGCAAGCTTTGCTTATTATGCATTAATGAGTTGTTTCCACACTGCTAATTCAAGGAGGAAGAAGCCTGTGCCAAAAGGGAAAGTGCAGGGACTTGCTTGTTGTACTGTAATTAAGGGTGTTGTACAATTAAACCAGAGCAGCTACTAATTGCGGCTGCCCTAACGAGATATCCATACTCGCCGCAGCCTGTGCTGATCATGGCTCTTCCCCTCCTTCCACACCATCAGGTTATTTGCTTTCATCATTTTTGTGGCTTCATTTATTTGCTGCCTATCTGATGATAGACAGCAAATAAATATAAACCTTTTAATCTAAAGGACCACATCACGTCTCCCGGCAGCAGAGGAGGAGGTTTGCAAAGGACTGAGGGCTCACAAGGGATGGGGTCACAGTGCAGAAGTGAATATCTGTCTTTGTAATCAGGCTCTGGGTTCCTTTATTTGTTGTAAGCAATGTCTTGCGGTCCAGAAGACTCTCATTTCACAGTTGCCGTTTGTCTTAAGTGCTTTATATTTCCATATCTCTGCATTACCAGAATGAGCGTGTCTCATCCAGAGCTTTTCTGCCTCTCAACATCTTTTGAGGGATGCTTCTGCCTTTGCTTTCACAGAGTCCCCACTGCCTCTGTGCAAGCTTTCATGGGGATGGTTTCAAGCCTGTGAGCCATCCACCTTGTGCATAAATGCTTATTCCTCTCCCCTGTTTAGCACACCCAGCTCCAGGGAGGATTGAGCAGGGAAGTAAAACACACCTCTACTTGTGGTTATCTTCAGTGATAAGAGCGTGCAAACATACTAATGTATTCATCTGTGTACAAGTTTGGTTAAAGTATTATTTACAGTTGGTTTGTGGCTGCTATTAAAGTATGGGTTATGGATTCAAGGTACTGAACATTGGACCCAGGAGATGTGTGCCATGCCCAAAATCTGCTCATGGCCACTGCTTGCCTGAACTCTCTGGCCAGAGTAGTTTCTGTTCCATCCAGAACATCCTGCACCTTCCTCAAGAATGAGCCCCCTCTACAACTCCTCCATGTCCATGAAGTCATTTTGATGACTCAAGTGATGAGTTTACAGATTTAAGGATAGGACTGAGCCTAAGCATCTGCTTAGCTTCCAGCTTATCGCTCAAGTATTCTCTTGGGTGATGGTTTAGTCTGCTGAAGCTAAGAGTCTATTTTCTAACCTCTGATCTGCCTGCCTTTCTTTCCCATTTCTGGGTCACTTTTGCTACGGGAAAACTGTCTAACTGAAGTCTCAGCTACTGCTGCAGACCAATGCGCGGGGTCCTTGCCATGAGGATTTTTGTGCTTGTCTCTACTTTAAAGAAGAGGTGTCAGGGAGGGGGAAATAGGAATAAAATGCAAATCAGATGATGCAAGTCTATAACCTGACCTGGGACATCATTGAGCAGACTATTTACTTCAAAGATTCACCCTTTACCATGGCAACTCGGGGCCGAAGGCACAGGCTGTACAAAGGAAAGTGCCCTGCTAAAGCCATTCACGTAGCTGGCGAGGTCTGCTTACAGCCCCTCTTGAGCTGCTGTGTCCTCCCGGGCAGTGGGAGACTTTCCAGCCACTCAGCACTATATGTCTTTCCATAGGAAACTTTCTTCCAGAGCCCAGTGTTCACTCCGAGTTTTATACACGATCCAGGGGCTGCTCCTCCAGTTATGAGAAGGGAGGATATTTATATATATGTATTTTATTTATTTATATTTTGTTTTGTCTTTTTTCCTCTCTTTTAAACAAACTACTATAGTTCAACATCACAGTCACCACCAACAGGGTTCCAAACTGTCTGTGCCACAGGGCTCCCTCTCCATCCACAGGCGATCCCAACAGCTCTGCTCCATAGGGGAGATGTTGCTGGAAGCCAGGGCAAGAATCTTTTGGGAGAAGGAGTGGATGGACAGGGAAGCACCACTTTCCAATGGGGGTGGCTTGTGCAAGGTGCTGCCCCTGCAGCCAATGCACTGGGCGCTGCTGTGGTGCAGGGAGGCAGAACCTAGGGAAGGAGAAAAAGCAGATGTGAGCATGGGTGAGCATCTCCCATCCCTTTCCAGGCAGCTGCAAGGGCTCACAGCATCCTGAGGTTTGGGAGCGACAGGGCAATGTTATTGCTGTTATATATTGCTTAAAGTCTTCCCTGGATACCTGCTGACCTGTGAAAAATCAGCAAATTTTGCGCTGTCCTCTTACCTCCAAGCATTGTACCTTGCACAGATCAGGGGGCTGGTGCTGTAGACACGTGTGATGCACAAGATGCTGATGTCAAAGTGCTGCCAATGCCTGGAGAAGCAGGTAGCAAACATCTCCATCCTGGTCCTCATCCTCACTCATGGGCACAGACCCCCAAGCTGAGTGGCAATAACATATCCCATAAAGGCAAAACTTCTCAAGGTCAAGCCTATCGGGTACAACTTTTGCTTCCAACACTGCATTTTCTGTAAAAGAGCCAATTTTCTTAAAATCTTATTTTTTTTAGTTAAAAAAAAAAAAAGACACTTGGCAGTGGCTGAAGTGCTGTTACTTATTTAACTAAACAAAATATGTGGCTGTTTGTGTAGATATTATTTCTCTGGCAACACTGGTTTTAGTTAATCACCCTATGACTTCTATTGGATTCTGTGTTTATATATTTGCCAAAGCCTCTTTCTGGGACTTTATGACATAATTTTGAAGTGTTGAAAAATCAGCTTATTCTCCGCCTGCATGGGCCGATAGTTTGGAGTGTTTTTTTCCCCCTGTGAAGAAAATGCCCATAAACCACCTCATTCTTCAAGTGAAAGAGCAGCTGAGAACAAAAAGAGAAAGAAAGGGAGCTTTTCTTGGCTGGGGAATGCAGTGGCAGCATCCACCTCATTTGATAAGCCAGAGGGAGAAGCAAATAAAATGGTGCCTGGTTTCCATAAGAGCTGTTCAGGAATGATGTGCCCAAAAACGCCAGTGCAGGTCGCTGAGTGATCCGAGCTCCTCGTGATGGGCAGGATCAACACCTCAGCTTCTTGCTGCCATTGTTTTATTCTGCATATATAAAATATTCCCTGAATTGCTGTTGTCTGTACCCAAAGTGAATTTTATGCCCATCTGAAGCATCACGCTCAGGGCTTTGGTCTAGCCAGCCCTGCAAACCGACAGAAAATGGAATTAAAGAGATGCATCTGTTGGCACGTCTTAATTCCAAAGTTTAGGTTTTCATAGTAAAAGGGCTTTAGGAAATCAAAATGTTTCCATTACTGCTTCATTTCCATTAAAATAGGTTTTGAAAGTCCATACGCAGCTTTAGGGACAGGCACACAGTGGCTTTGGGCTGTCGTGCCAGAAATAGAAAAAAAAAAAAGAGAGTGAAAATGATGATTAGAATAGGTCAGTTATGGGAAAAATGTTGAGAAAAGCTTTTTACCGTTTTCTGCTTTGCGGGATGTAAAATGCTTTTCCTTCTGTTTGGTGAAAATTGCTTTCAGGGGGGATTTTTGTCATTCCCCTCCCTCTTTTGCCCTTTTTTGCAGTAGGAGGGGGGCTGGCAGGAGCATTCGAGGAACCTCCTTGCTTCAACAAGTTTTTCTTATTTTGTTTTTCCACTATGTAACCTTTTAAAAATTCTTCTAACATTAGAAATATTACGATGTTTCATATTTCCTTGGCCAATCTGGACCCTTTCTGGAGTTCAAGCTGTTTCTTTGAAGCCACAAAAGGCTAAAATGAAACATAAAGAATTTGCTACCAGAAACAGTGGAAAACTCCCCGTCCTCTGAGATGTTCAATGTCAGATTCAGTGGCAAATAAGAGGAATGAAAATAAAAAGGGAGAATAACTCTACATTTGGGTCCCAATAAAAACACAGAACATTAAGGCAAAAGGAACATTTAGAAAAGGTTTGTGAGTGTTTCAAGAAAGGTCAGTCTTTACTGGGTTTCCTCCCAAGAAGGTCTGAATTTCAAAGGCTTGACCAAGAATGAGCAGGCAGAGAAAAAGGTTTCTGTCTGGGTTTGCTGAGCAAAAAGCAAAAGGTAAAAGCTGCGGTGAGGGATTGGTGGCAAATACTGTGCATTTTTAATTTCCTGCAGTTTTTATTATTTTTATCCCTTATTGTCTGGAGGTGCGAGCTGAAGCAAACACTTTACTCAGATACCTGGTGGAGATGCTGGGATGTGGCCACGGCTGAGTCTCTTCATGCCATGATTGGGAGCATCTCAAGACATCAGTAAATAATTTGAATTAGTAATAATATACACAGCCATGCAAAGTTCAACCCAGTTGGGGTTTAATTTATTTATTGTAAAGAAAGAGCAGAGCATTTCTGTCTCCTATCACCTCATTTCATATTTTACCTATGTTTTTATGTCAAAGCTGATATTAATATCAAGCAAATATTATATAAAATATTTATGGAGTCTTTGAAAATGGAAAGAGAGCATAAGCAGCTTCAGCTCCAAGAAACCCTTCTTATCTGCCCAGGGCAGATTTGGGGTGTCCAACCACTTCACACAGACAGGATGCAAAAACCTGAGAGGACAAATAAAGGAGCTTTTTAGAAGTATCCTCTTTGTGATGCTTCATATTCCCTAGGAGAGGGGCATTCTATGCCACTGGGAATTAGCATCTGCATCCATTATTATCCATATGTGTGTCAATAATTACCTCCATATGCAGCCCTGCTGCTTCTGCCACCTCTTCTTCCTTTTCCATTTCTCTTATTTATACATCCCAGCTATTTATACATCCTCTTTGCAGTGCCGGGCTTTTGGGGTACCTCTCCATCCACCTCCGCTGGAATGCTGCTGCAAGGCAGTCATCAGCAGGACAAATCTGGTCCCATCTAGAGTCAGCATGACCTCCTTAGGGATTTGCAGGCTGGAACATCCCGTAGACAGGCTGCCAAAGAGCTCAAAAACACCAGCAAAGACTTTGCATGGGAGTGAAGGAGCTAAGAAGACATTTCCTCATCATAAATTGGGATAAATAAGCTGCTGACTGACCCAGCATGTTGCTGTAGGATGCTTGGAGGGATGCTGGTGGGATGAGAATGGCTGGAGGGTGGTCTTCCTTTCTGGGTATCTTGTACTTGCGCATAGGTGAGATGTTTTCTGTTCATCTGATATGCAACCACAGCATAAATACATGTTGTCTTCCATATAGATGACTTGGTATTTGCAAAACTCTGCATAGGAATCCTTCACAAAGCACCAGGTTAGGGCTGAAGCCCCTCTCCTCGTCCTGCTGGGCCAGTGGCTCATTGTTTCCTGCCCCTCGATGGTGCTTTCCCCGCCTTCCGTCCTGCAGCTTCAGTTCTGGCGGCCTCCCATTTGAAGGCAGCTTTGCCAAGCTTATCAGGAAAGGAACATTTTTCTGTTTCCATTGCTTAAATGAAAACATGAACAAACGTGAGAATCCCAAAAAAGCCAGCAGTGCCCCAGAGCAATCCTGAGGTTGCTGCAGCTCTCAGCCCACTCCTGCAGAAAAGGTTTCTGCCACCTGTGCCTCTTCTAATACATGAGAATATCATGTAGCTTTCAAAGCTCTGACATCTCTAAGAGGCTTAAAACTGTAGTCCAGCAGCTCTGCCCCATGCTTTCTCCCCCAGTAGTAACGTGTTGGTGTGACTTGTGCCTTTAAGCCCATGTCCCCACTAGCAGAAAGCCAAGTTTCCCTTCAGCTGGAGCTGAACACACAGCTAAAAACACACAGCATGGTTCCTGGAGGGGGAACAGATGATCCTTTGCAAGTGAAATCCCCTTTTCCGTGTTGACAACTTGTAAATGCAGCGCCTGCCTCTGAAGACTGGTTGTGAGGTGCTGGGGATGTCAGATGCGGCAGTTCCATCACACCCAGTTTGTTTGTGATGCTTTCCCCGTCCTTGGGCAGTACATTTGTGGTATTCTGGATGTGTAACAACATTGCCTTGGTCGATGGTTTAATTCATTTCCATAAATTATTGTACACAAAAAGTGCTAAGGGCCAAATCTGCTCTTAATTACCTTGTTTTGATTTTCCTGGACCTCGCTTAGGCTGTGACTTGTGGAGCTGAAAGAAGCTGGCACTCAGCATTGCTGTGAGTTTATTGCACCTATCTAAGGGTGTATGGATGTTTTCACATGCACACAAATACACAGTCTTCCTAAGGACAGCAGGACCCAAGGCTGATGTGTCCAGGCTGTGCTGTGATGTACCCAGGCCAAGCTCTGCTTTTATTCTTCTCTAAGATCCTGAGATGGGTCCTGAAAGCTATTTCTTTGCTTTTCTCTTTGGCTTCCCAAGTTTTTTTCCAGTACCAGCTCCTCAGGTTCAGTTATTATGTGATGATGGAAAAAAAGAAATATCAGTTTAAGGACAGGATCTGCAACACTGCTTTGCCCAAAACAGTCCTGATGCAGTTTTCTTCGTACTTCTATCTGAATTCTCAGTCTTGTAATCACACTTGCTGACACTGTGCAGATGCTCTCAGGAGATATGCTGGCACTTTTGGTGAGCTGTGGGGTGGGGGTATTTGTGGAAAGCCCTTGCGTTTCAGGGTGGAACTGATACTGCTTGAAAATAGCTCTGGAAAACAGCTGCAATTTCAGCTTGGGACCTGATTTCATTTCCACTGTTCCTCCAAACCACAGTAATCCAACCGGCATCTTCATTTTACATCAGTGGGGACTCCACTGCTGCAGAGCATTCAGAGCATGAATGCCTGTGCTCCCCTGTGGCTATTGGCATGCCAAGACTGGGAGGCAGCCATCCTGGCCATGCCATGCTCCTGTGCTCTCCTTCATCCTCCTACCTAGGGCTCTGGCATTCCCATGCTCTCTACCCCAAATAACCCATCCATCTGGGATACCAGCTGAAGCAATCCAGGAGCACTGGGCAAGAGGGAGGCTGAGGAGACCCCAAGGCCGGGGCAGGCACAGGCGAGAATGGGCTTGCTGCAGGGGGAAGCAGGGGCCAGCAGAAAAAGCAAGGATGGAAATGCAAAGACACAAAGAGGCTTTCTGAGGTTCCCCAGGAAACAGTAATTCTGGAATTTCCTAACTTTGCTTTTGTAGCTTTAACGTTCCTTTGATAACGTTGGCAGTGTGCTCACATGGGTCTGTGCAATCAATGGGTCGTAAAGCAGCATCAATCTCTCAAGCTTTGGGGTTGTCAAAAGGTAGGAAGCCCTTTATAAACACAAGTGGTGATGTAGCCTTTTGCTGCTTTCAGACTTTTTCATGCAGAAACCTAGAAGTCAGAGGATTGAACCTGTAAGCACTTTAAATGAACAGTTTGTGGGTGGAAATCCTGCTTCCTGAGGCTACCGCTGGTTTTTAAAGGGGATCAGTTTGAAGATTATTGTGTCTTTGAAAGAAAAAACCCCACAAGAATCTGATTCAACTTGTCCTTGATCCTCTCAAATCAAATAAACCCATCTCACATCTCCCTTCTGGCCCATGCTGGTGAGGCAAAGCCCTCATGAGCCCAATACACAGATGCCCAACACAATGCATTCCATATGGAGCTCAGGGAGTCCCTTTGGGCAAAACATGGCACAAAGTGATAGAGCAGAGAGGGCTTTTGGCTGCTAAAAATGTTTTCTGGGGGGAAAAGTGCTGAGCTGGGCCCTTTTGGTGACACCATCCCAATTTGTCTGTGCTTTGCCGTTGCAGCTGGTGCAGCCAAAGGCTGAGCTGGAGCTCAGGCGCTTTCTGCTTCGCTCCTCGCTGGCGCGTGCGTTCTGTTCTTTCTATGTTTTTTTTATAGTGAGCAATCATGATTTGCACGTTAATACAATATCATGATGATAATCTGGCAGCGGGCAAAGCTGGATGAAGCGTAGGAAAGTTCCTTCGTCTCCTGTTTCCATTTTTCTTGGAAGGGAGGGCAGTGCGAGAGGCACGGCGGGCTTGAACCCCCCAGCCAGATTTCTGGCCGAAGCACTGGATCCAGCAGCTGAAAGCAGGGAAAGGGATTCATTCCCTATTGTAGGCTTTGGCATGGAGGCCGCAGTTGCAATAGGTGCTGGCTGGACCGCTCCGGAGGAGGAATTCCCTCCCGCCACAGGTACAGCACCAGGTTCGCAGTGCCAGTTTGTTCCACCAGCAGCTGGACCCAGACCCAGGTGGGGAGAGGGACAGAGCAGAGGAAGCACATAGCAGCTTCCAGAACAGGAATCAGGTCCCTCAGCCTCGCTGGTAGTACTTGCTGTGTCCCTTGAAGCCGCAGCTGCCGGAGGCAGGGGATTTACAGGGATTCACGGGTTCATTTAGAATGAAAATGATGTAACTGGAAACCCCAAAAAAATGCTGTAAGAACAAGGGGAGAGAATTGAACTGAGCAGCATAGAAAGTCAAGTCCTTTTATTTTTTTCAGTCTAATTATTGTTAAGTCAGTATCACTTTGCCTTTCGAAATCTGACTCAGGGCTTTCACATATTCGAGGCTGGCAAGGCTGGCTGCAGTACAAAAATGTTTGCCTCCAAGAAAGCCTGGCAGAACATGTGATTTCTAAAAAAAACCCACCCAAACAAAGAGTCAAGCTAAGCCCTTCTTATTTGCTGTAGCTTTTACCAATCTGCCCCCACACAATCTGTCTCACTCCTTTGTATTGCCTGTCTAAGCTACATTACGGATCTGAACTGCCTCCTGGCAATTAAGCCAAGGTAAAATTCCTTCCTGACCTTGGAGCTCCTTTCTCAGGTTTGGTATGTGTCAGGCTGCTAAAAAAACCCTAAAAATGCCACATGTTGTGACTCGCTGTTGAAGCCTTCAGGGCAAGGGGGGAAGCTGGAGCAGGTGGGACTGGAAACAATGGTGGAGGCAGAAGATGCTCGCGTGATACTGCGGAGCCGCAGGCTGTTAGAGAATTCAGCAGTAGCAGACAAAAAAGGAGGGGTTTGGCAGCCAGCCACTGCCGACAGACACTCGTAAGCTCCATGGAGGTACCTGCCTTTTTGGCTCAGCCTTTGCAGTGTTTCATCCATGTGCCGATGAATAGCCAAAGTTGGCTTTCCAGGCTGCACTCCCAGAGCACACTCTGCCTTTCCGCACAGAAGCGCTTGCCTGGTCCCCAGATGGGGCAGGCATGTGTCCTACCAGACAAATAGTCCTTCCAAATATTTCCCAGGTGGAATTTCTGGTGGGGACCGGGACTGTTTTGCCCTTAGGGATATGGGGCATGGGATTTTCAGCTGCCTGTGGTTGATGCCCGTGCAGAGGTGCAGCCGACAGCAGTAGTGCCCCAAACACAATGACAATCCAGCAGCGGTTGGATGCTTGGGCGGGATGAACGTCTCATCTGTGTATGGTTCAAATAATCCTTCTATCTGGAAAAAATAAAGCAAATTGGGGCAGTTCCGTGGAATTTGGCTGCTGCCTTGTAAGACTGAGGAGTCGCTTTAGGTCTGTCAACCCAGCCAGGTCATTGTGGCATATGGCTTCTTGCAAGGGAGGAGAGCTTTGGAGGAGGGAATGTTTATCAGGAATAAAGTAACTAAGCAGCAGAGGATGCAAAATTGGCCCCAGCTTCTAAGAGGACCCAAAGCTCATCTAAACCTGGTATTTTTATAGGGACTTTGTGCTGCATGGTGATAGGTGTCCTCCTTTCACATGAGGGAGCAGACACCCATCTCCAGCCCCAAAGAAACAGGCTAGGTGGGATTTGTAAGTGAAAACGCTTCATCTGACCAAACTGAGTTTTTCATTTCCGTCGTGAAATTGGAAAATAACTACGTTTTTGTTAGAAATCAAATGTTCTGACCTAGCACTGTTCTCAAGCAGCGAGTTTTCCCTCAGCAGTGTTGCTGCTGTGTGTGTCAAAAAGGAGCAAAAATTCCAAACCAAACCTTTAAAAAATATCCCAGAAATGGCTTTTTTTGGCTGGATTTCTCTTGCAAGCTCGGTCCAAGCTGGCAGGAAGGCTGGGATGATCTGCTTGAGAAGTATGGATGTGGGCGAGAGCCGGAGCAAGGAGAAGACCTGGAAAGTTTGGATATACTTGGAGGAGAGCAGGTTTTTGGGGTCGTGTGTGGAGGGAAAAGTAACTTCTATATGGGTACCAAAGGAATATAAAGAATCCTAAATGCAATGGGCCAAGATGCCACTTAAGTACTCATCAAACTCCTCTTGCCTGAGTGGTCAATAAACAAGTAAATAAACTCCTCTCCCTGCTACAGACAGTGAGCAAAGAAAAATGTCTTCAAAAGACACATTTTCTCCACTTTGTACTGGAAGATTACTATTTTACAACTTGGGCCAGCCACAGAAAATGCTTTTTTTCCCCCCTCTTCTTTTCCCCCTCCCTTGGTTTCTATTGCTTTGGAGGGTTACAATAGTCGAAGGCTTTTAAATGAAATTATACCACCAGTGGGAGAAGATCCAAGCAGATTGTGCCAAGCTCTGTACAAACAGCCCAGCAGACTTGAACTACTCCAGGCTGCATAATGGAAATCACCCATGCTGGCTGATAATCTGTGCATGATTCACGCTCTGGCAAAAAGTGTTGTAACTGTAGGTGTCAGTTAAAGTCAGGCCCTTAAAGCTATTTTAACACACTCCTTTTTAATGTAATTTCCTTTGTTTTTAACAGGAGTAGTCATTAAAAAGCTGCCAGAAAAAAAAGGAAGGGGACGTCTGCCACAGCTCTTGGGTTTTGAGAGTGCTCAGAGATGGCTTTTCTCCAAGACCTGAGCCCATCCAGGGTCTATCAGACAGCGATGAAATGCTAAGAGATGTGGGAATGATGCCTTGGCCAGAGCCATCTCCGCAGCACCTGCCTCAAGGGTGGCATTTTTCCCCCAGGGAGGACAGCTTATTTCCAAAGGCATCATGGTTATAAAGAGTTGCAATGGTTGTTAATACTCTGCAGGTCTTTGCTGGGATGTAGAAGCCAGAAGAGGTGGCTTTTCCCAAAGTATTGCTGCTGGAGCCTGGCTCTGGTGACCATGGTGTCCTAATCCCATCACTGGCTCTGGTGACTCCAGGTGGCAATTTGCACCCATTTAATGTTAAGGCTGGGCTTGCATGCTTTGCAAAGCAGGGGTTGTGTGCCATCAGGGGCTCTTTTACTTCAAAGAAAGTGAATCCTAGAGCCAGTGATGAAAATTAAGGTGCTCTCTGTTGTTGTTGTTTTTAAGATCACATCTCTCGAGCTAAGATAGAGGAAGCAGCCAAAGGAGAAATCCCTGGAAACAAACCAAAGGGAAAGACAAGAGTCCTGAGAAATCCAGCCTGTGCTTATCAAAGCAGTGCAAACAGCAGGCAAATTTTGGCCAGAACAGTTCTTACAGAAGGGAAGAGGATGGACACATCAGCAGGCTGCTGCATGGATCCTGCCCCACTTCCCTGTGCCGCTTAACTTAGAGACTGAAGGGAAATGCATCCTAAGACATTTGGAACATTTCAAAACATTTCAAATTCCCCTTTGGGGATGGGTGCACCCTTAGTTTCCTTTGAGAGGGTTAAAATGCCATAATAATTGAGATGGATTTGGTCTGGATGAGGTTCTGTGCTCACCCCAGAACAGGTTTTTCCCACAGCTTTTCAGCTCATCAAGCCTCAGACTTTTGCTCTGACCTAACCTCAGAGTGCTCCCCCCACCCAGGTTCACTGAACCAAAAAGATCAGTCACTTTTTCAGCCCACATGTGAGACTGGGATGATTTACTCGGTGTTAGGGTTAGTGAAGTGCCAAGAGGTGGTTCTTGTGCTGGAAAAGTCACCTTTCTCCATGGTAATGGGGATTCTCAGCGGGTATTGGTATGAACTGCAAATCTCAGTTGGTCTATTAGTCTGTGCTGGTTTTGCCCAGGGATTGGCATCTCCTGGGCTGCTCTGCGGTTCATGCTGGGTCTCAGAGCTGCTCTTGCCATGCCAGGTTCCCACATCACCCCTCAGAGGTGGTATTTGCTTGATAAAGACATTCTGAGCATGATGCAGGTTCAGGTAAGAGGGACAGAAGAGGGGATCGTGTCCACTTTGCTAGGTAGGAAATGATCTGGCTGCAAGTTCTTCAGTCTTGTTTGAGGCTGCGAAAACAAATAGTTGCTGTACTGTACTGCTTCTCATTGCAAATCATAAAAAATATCACTCCAACAACACAAAAAATACCAAAACTCCCCAAACAAAACCCAAAATATATATAGTATATATATATGTAACTATAAAAATATAAACATATATAGATAGATAGCTATGTTGTGCAAAACAAAACATACAACTTTTCCAAGCATTCCCCCATCACAGACTGGTGGACTTCCAGCCGACCTCCGGCAGCAGTCCTATGGCACAAGCTGCTGTCTTAGGTGATGGGGAAAACAAATCCTGGCATGGGAGGGGGGAAAGAAAAAGGGGTTTACAGCTTCCAAAGGTGATGAATATCTGAAGAACACTGTGCTGTGACTGCTAAAATCCATGCATGTTGCAGGGGCCAGGCAAGGTGACTCCATCTCACTGGTTCTTGGTTAAATTGCTTTCCTTTCTCAGCCCTCAGTAAGGCATTTGGAGATTCTCAGGGCAGCAGCACCATTAAGGGAAGGGGTTGGATCTGCCCCTTATGGGGCTTGTTTACTTTTGTCTGCAGCGAAGTGCTGCCTCTTAGCTTCTGAAGCAGTGTTACAAAGCAGATTTCACATTGCCTCCTTTGCTTGCACGGCTGCTGTTTATGGCATCTGCATTCTTCCTGATGACCCTCTGTACTGTCTCTGTGGCCTCTTCTTAACTCGTCCCTCTTCCCTTGGCAGAAATGGTGTCAACAGAACTCCGCTCCCAAGAATGCAGCATGACAGTTTTCTGCCCAATTTCGGGGGCCATTTCTTCCCCCTTGCTGTCCCGAGTCACTAGATGTACGGATCCAGCCTTTGATGTAGATGGTTTTTCTGGCTTGTTACTGCAATATAGCTAGGGACACATGCTGGTTATCAGGCGTTTCACAGGGATGCTTGTTTTGGAAGCACAGTGGGGCTGCCTGGGAGACCCACTGCTTGGTGGATCACACTGATGTGAAGCTGGGGTCAGCAGCTGGGGCTGCACCCCTTTATCAGGGCTGTCATGTATGGTGAGAATGGTGTTGCTGCCAGAAATGTTCCTCAACAAGGTCTCTTTAGAGACAGGGAAGAAGAGGTTGGATGAGGTCATGTCTGGCCTCTGGAGCTTCTCTGTTTGGGGTGGAGGTCCTGGGGTATATGGGAACGTGTGGTGTGATGGTCCAACCTACTCTTCTCCAACCTCGCTACACAGCTGGTGGAGCATGTCTCTGCTCAGATGTGTGTCTGAATTCTTGGTGCATTTCAGCAGCATTTTTCTTGCAGAAGAAAAGTTCAGCACCTCAGCAATGGGCTTCCTGTCCGTGTTAAGGGCTCTGCTCCATCTGCACAAAGCCTTGTGACTGCTGTTGCCATGCTCTTGAAGGAGCTCTGTGTTGCAAGAGCTCACCATGGCATTGTGTAGGAAGATCTTGCCCTCATTCCAAGTGTAGGAAGAACAGACGAGGGGTGGAGGCAGCAGAGCCAGACTCTCTGCTCTGGAATGACAGCATCAGTTGGTGCGGTTGAGAGGATGAGAACGGGGATGAACTTTCTACAAGAGGGTGGAGGAAAAGCTCTGAGGATGATGGCAAGGATGGCTTTCTCCAAACAGCTGGGAGTCAGCAAGCTCTTACACATGCCGTATTATTCCTGCTGGGCGAGCTCCAACTTTGTGTTCAGATTTAATTTCTGGCCTCAGAACATTATTGTCAAAGTGCTTTTGTCTGACTCAGGCCACTTCAATACCATCCCACAGCATCTCGCCACAACACAGAGGCCACTAAATGCCTCCTGCTCACTACAGAAGCCATGTGCACAGTGGCTGTCCAGTTTCTAGGAAGTCTGTTGCTTCCATGTCCCTTCTCCTTTGGCTTTCCAGCACTGTTCTGCCTTTGGTGCAGGCTGGAGCCTGTCCATGGGATCTGGCTAGTCTTTTGTTCAGCAACTTCATAAGCAGGTTTCAAAGGAGTCTCCTGTTGCTTTTTGTGTTGGCTCAGCAGGGGCTGTTCTCTTGTAAGCATCAAGAAGACATTGGGACAATCCCAGGAAATTGGCACATGACTGCTAAAAGCATTAGAGCCCATTAATGGTGCCAGACGTGCCACTTCTGCTCTCCTGCTCTTGTGTACTTCCATCTCCTTGCCATTTCACTCTCTATGGCTTTTCTTTTCCATGAATGCTCAAGGCTTTAAATAGCGAAGCCTGAATCCGTGCAGTGCCAGCCAGCATCTGGCAAGGAGCTTACCGCCAGTAACTGAGTGCGTCCTGTGGCTGCACGCTCCATGGGTGTCCCTGGTGTATTGCCACCAGAAGCATTTCAGGAAGGGCAGTGCTGCTGGAATGCCAACAAGGAGCCACACAAAGCTGCTTGTCACCAACCTCCCTGTTTTATAGCTGGTACAGACTTGGTGGGGTGGGGAAGGCTTGGTAGTCACCAAGCATCCATGCTTGACCTTTGCAGAGACACATCAGCTATTAGTGGGTTCTTCTACAGAAGGAGGTAGGATATTTTGGTCATGCATGACATTGAGCAAGGCAACTGGGGAAGCCTGACACCAAAGCTCTCTCCAGAAGCTTGCAGCAGCATGAGTAATGCCACAGAAAGGGGAGCTGTAGGAATGACTAGACCATAAAGTCATTACAAGTGGTGAGTGGCTGCAGAGGAATTGGTTTGCTTCTGCCCTCCCATGCTGGCCACTCTCCATCTGCTTGCTTCAGAGACAGGACACTGGTCTTGCTGGGGCAGATGTTGTGTGCAGGAGGGACACAGGATCCTTCGTTTCCCAGCTTTGGACAGGAATGAACAGAGGTAGCCTGGGCACATGGCTCTTCTGCAGCCGACTGTTCTGAACCCATGGTCTCCAGGACTGGAAAGGAGACATAAGGAAAACAAGCTGGCAATGTCTCCTGCAGATGGGCAGTGTTTATTCCATAAATTTTCATGTGGCATAAGTCCCTTTTCAATTGCTGGTGCTGGTACCATTGCAGAGCTCTGAGGAAGATGGGAGTGTGTAGAAGCAGAGATGAGACCGAGCAGACTTTCCTGTAGGACAGGCTCACCTCAAGGGGGACCCACGAAGACAGTTGTCCTTAAAACAGTGCAGCATCCCTGAGGGATGGGCAGATGAGCTTTGTTACTGAAAGGGATAGACCCTGCTGTTGCTGAAAACGGTTTCAGCCCCAGAAGACTCCTCTCAGATTGCTTGAGCTCATGCATGGGTAAAGGAACAAGCAGACACTGCAGAAGCCCTCCACCCTCCCAGGTATCTACGTGCCCATTTATTGAACTATTAGCCCAAATTGCAAGGCTGGGATTGCACCCGTACCCCTTTCAGAGGGGTGATGATCCTAGGGTGGAGACTCCAAAGCTTTTTTCTTCCCTACTGAAGTTTCCAAGCACAACTGGGAGGTTGTGGATGCACAGAATTAGAGGCCAGTATCAAACATCTGGGTCTCATATCTCTGTTTACCACAGACTCATTTAAAGTGACATTCATGGCATGTTAAGTCATTTGGCATCATCTGCTAGCATGGAAGATGCTCTCCTACAGAAGCAAGTGGCATTCTTTGATTTGCAGCGCTCACATAGTGTGTGTCTTGCTTGGTCTTTGCATCTCCTTGGCTGCAAATACACTTATATGAAAGCCAAGCTGTGTTGATTTCAGCATTGTACAAAAGTATTTTCCCATCATTCTCTCTTGAAAAGCATGATTTAATTAACATTTTTATATGCTTATTATTTAAGAAAGCATGTGCTGCTTCTGCCTTTTTTTCTTTTTTTACTTCTTTTTTTCCAATTTGTGTTTGTTATCAAACAGTTGAGTCGTATTCCATGCTATATAGGGAGGGACAGACCGAGACCACCCACCATCCCAACCTGCCTGACCTGAGATCTTGGTAGGGTGTCATCTTTGTGTGATTAATGTCCATGATGGAACAAGTCCAGAATAGCTTTATATTGGCTTTATTTTCACTCTCTTTGCTAATCCACATTAGTTTTTGGGCAAACACTATACCTGCAAATTCTTTGTGGTTACACTAAAGGTGTTAGCTGGATGCTCACGTGGGCTTTTCCCCCTGGTTATGATCTGACACCACTGGTTTAAGCAGCATTTCTTGGGGTTTATGGCTGTTAAATTGCTGTTTCTTGACTTTAGGAAAAGGAATTATTGAAAGCTACCTGCTTGGAAAGGGAAGCGGCCCAAGCCCATGCTAGAAATCAAGGTTATGGTGAGGATATACCTGATGCAGCGCTCTTAGCAGAGCCCTCACTGCTGCAAGAGGGGGATATTTATGGGTTTGCAAGCTGTAAGGGAGACTGCCAGCATGGATCCTGATGGAATGATGCACCTGCAGCAAAAGCTACTGGACAAACACCTTCCCATCCATCCCAGTAGGATGAAATAAGGCATCACTAGTGGCTATTTGCTGCTTGGAAGTGGAAGAGGATCTCAGGATGCTGGGAGATCTGTCCTAGCTCCTTAATCTCTTCTAAGCATGGCTTGATGTGACTTTGAGGGTCCAGCAAACCCTGTTCAGGCTCCTCCCTCCATGCTGCTGGTGACCACTTGGTCTGTGAGAAGGCCAGTGTATTTAGGCAGGTGATTTGTGCCAGTGTCTGGCCAAAGAGGCACAAAACTGGTTAGTGATTGGATACCAATTAATGTCTTCAGGTGACAAGTTACAGGTCTGAATTGGGGCAATTTATGGCCAGCTGTAAAGTCCATTTCACTTTCCAAGGCTCTGCCCAAGGAGGGTGGTGCAGTGGTTGCAGGGAGCAACCCTCTTGTTTATGTGCATTGCTGCCATGTAACAGCCCCAGGAATGGGTTTTCTGCTGCATTATGTCCTTGCTTAAAGCAAAATAAGAAAGGAAAGAAAAGCCATTTTTAGTGCAAGCCCTTTAAGCACATGCTTAACCTCACACCAGCACTGGAGGCTCCCAGCACCAGCCTGGAGGCTTCACTCATTGCAAAAGTAAACATGTGCTTTAGGGCTCTGAAAACAGATAAAAAAAGATCCCACCCTGGAGGAGTAGGATAAACATTGCTGAAATGTTATCGTTTGTGCAATGGCGCTCTGGGTGCTGGATACAGCCATGACCACAAGACTGCTTCCATAGCACTGAAAAGTGCCTGGGAGTTTCACTGGGACCAAGGAACAGATTTGTTCCCAGCTGAAGCAGGGAACAGATTTGTTTAGCATCTTCTGACCTTATCAGCATATAAAGAGCCCCTGTCTTCTGAGGAGGGCATGATGACCGAACAAACACCAGCCCCCATCCCCACTGGGAATAGCGCTGGAAGCTTGTTGGTCACATCAACCTCTGTATCACCATCAGCAAGATGGTTTTTGATCCTCCTTCTCCCAGTGTCCTGGCCGCAGCAGCTTGGCCTTGTTTGCAGTCGTCCCAACATGGCTTGCAATTGACTGTGATGGGTGGGTGCCCAGTAGATGCATACCAGAGACCCCCAGATTCCTGGAGCATGTGCAGGACTTCTGGTTAGCGCATCAAACCAGTGCTTGGAGCTTGTCCTGCTCTCCTCCAAGAGACGCCGTAGAAAGCAGGGGAAGGTGTATATATAACCATAAAAAATCATAGCCCTCTGAAGCGTGGACCTTACGGCTTCTGCAGAGGGGCCCTCGGCCTCTCCACGTCTCTCTCTGGGGCTAAAGATAGCTGTGTCTGCAGCTGAGCTGTGAATCAGGAGTAAAAAATGTGGGTCACCTCCTGTGCGAAGCAATGAATGTTCGGAGACTCATCTGCTCCTGACCTCATTTTGCTGGGTATGAATCAGGCCTCCAGCCTGACAGACCCCACAGCTGCTCCTACTACAGCAGCTTCCCAAAGCCCACAGCAGGCCTTCATTAAAGGCTATTTGGGCAGGTTGCCTCAGCAGTAACGAAAGGGTGTTAATTGGGAAAGAGCACAGGCATGGCTTTTTCGCTGGTATAGTACTGGTGCTCGGAGCAGAGACCCAAATGGTTAAACCTGGTGTTGCCACCCCATGTGCATGCACACACATGTGCACAGCTGTGCACTAACATGCCCGGGTGTGCTTCAGCACGGTATCTACGCATGCCAGGACACAGCACCTACATGCACCATCATTGCATGGGGTGAAGAGAAACGTGTGTCTGCGTGCAAACACTGATGGGCACATGTGTATGCACTAAAACACCCTTCACATCATGGGTACGATGTGTGGATACGTGCAACCAGGTACCTACGCACACACCCAGGGAAAACTGCACTTAATGCGATCTCTCCTTTTTTAATTTTCCCTTTCTGTTTCCTATCCCACTGTTGCAAAATCCACTCCTGTCTTTCTTTCTTAAAGTAAAACCTGACATGGACTTCAAGCCAGCTAGAAACCCCAAGGAGAAAGCACAAGGCTGGCACCTGGGAGCCCTGAGACAAGTTTTTGTCCCTGCCACACGCTCCAGATGCGCTCTCAGCAGAGTTACGTTGTATTTCTGTGCTTTGCTTTCCCCTTTTCTAACCCATGGGTGATGCAGATTTTCTTCCCCTCTAAAAGTCAGCTCTGCCCCCAAAGCATGTGAGCAAGAAGGTGAAGGCAGTGGTGGCACTTCTGGAGGTTGGCATCGTCTAGGACCTTGCTCTGTTGCACCATCCCATCTTGATGCAGTGTCACAGGTTAAGAAGTGCATGAACTACTTCAGCCTCTGCCTGAGCCGTCTTTAAATCAAAGAATTACAGGCGGGAAGTCTCATCTCCGAAGGTAGAAAGGCATTTTCCTCTTTGCAGCCGCCTGCACTAAGAGGTCCAGCGCAGCCGAGGAGGATTTTGCCTTCATTAAGCAGATGAAAGTGGAATGCACTCAGAGTTGTGACCTGCAAACCTCAGCAGCACAAACTGCTCTTGGACGAAGGCTGGGACTGTGGCTTATGCTCCTGCTCCTGTTGCCCCACAGATTTTCCTCTTGCAAAACCCGGGAGTCAGGAAATAGTTAAACCCTTCAGTATTTTGATTAGCAGAGCCTTAAAGTCAGTAAAAAAGACAGTCAGGGAGAACTATCAGGAGCATGCTAATGAAGTGAAGTCATCAGCAGACACCAGAGAAGTATTCATGCCTGCTCCACGCCGGACGGGTATCGCGGATCCCAGCACGGCGCGTGCAGGTGGAGCAGAGCTCGCAGGGACCCGGGGCTCGGCCGTCCCGCTGGCTTCACTCCCCTCCCTTTGGATATCACAACGCTTTCCCTGGGATTTTTCTCTCTGTTTTTGTGTGTGCTTCACTGGAGCTTAATGATATTTCCAGCTCGGCAGGAGCTGCGGGAAGACTGGAGATAGTGCAGCGAGAGGCTAGGAAGACAGCAAAGGGCAGCTCCCGGCTCCGCAGGAAAGGTGAGGGAATTCTCTTGGAAAATCCCTTGGGTTTCTGTGTGTAGCCGGTTGTTGGGCTGTGGCAATAGGAGGGTTGTGGAGAGGGGGCTGTTTCTGTGAACACAGCAGTGTTCCCTGCTTGCTCTGTAGCTGGGAAGTGTCCTGGGATGGCGATGCCCCGAGCTCCCAGGTACGGACCTCCCGGGAGATCAAGGCAGGGAAGTGGCTCTCAGAGTGGCGAGCAGCACAGAACCCAGCTGTCCACAGCCCTCACCCTCCAGTTCTTTTGGGAATACGTGGGCAGTTTTAATAGCATTTAAAAGTACCGTTCTCCCCCTCTGGGGCTGCGCAAAGAAACTGTGTCAAGGTTTTCTCTTCTTTTCCCTTAGAGCCTGTGCACATTAGCACCGATGGCTCACAGGCTCAGCTCCTACCTCTTCTGTTAAAAATATGGCTTTTGGGGAATAATATTGAAGCCTGGGACAGAGCAAAGGTTTAGTTAAGTCATTACTTTAAGGCTAAACCCCGTAACTCGTACACAGGCGAATCCACGCTGGAGCTGATGACTCGACAGTGCTGTTTAATTTATAAAAAGTCACACTATGAAAACATGCATTTTTGTTTCTCATAAATTAAAGAAAAATATGCAGAGGAGGGTTTGACCCTACCCAGATCCAATTAACCCCTTCCAGATTATGAGTTCCTGGGACTGTTCCTGGGATAAACTGTCCATATATCACTTCACAGCAGTTAGAAATGAGCCAGCAACTCAGCTACTGCCTTGATGTTAGTGCTCATATAGATCCTCAGCCTGTCTTTAGGTCTCTCCTCAGATTTTGCATTTACTGCCTCATGGTAGTTTTACTTTTTCCTATTGCAGAAGTGTCCAAGCTTGTGACACTGGGAGTGTATTTCAAGGAAGAGGGGCGCGCAGCTGCTGGGTTTATGTGAACTCCTGTAATACCCTCTCCTCATTGTAAATAATACGTCCTTAAAAGAAAACTCTCTTTGTTTTATCCATATGGAGTTTAATGTGATATCAACATTAACTGAATTTTGGGGGCATAGGGATTGGCGACACAATTACCTTTTTGATCCTGCATCAGAAGCATCTTGTTTCCTCGTGTCGTGCTACAGCTGGATAATCTTAATGAGTTCCTCTAAAAGCAACATCTCTCTGTTCAGCTGCATCCCAGCCCAAAGCAGACCCCCACAAGCCCCCGTCTGGGGCTGTGGATGGGCACAGGTATGTCCCCACTCCATGCCCTGGGAGGTTTTCCCTTGGCATGAGTTCTCTGTGCATGGGAGATGCACCTTCATCCATGTGCACTGCACAGAAGCGTGGCACCTCAGTGAGCTCCTCTCGACAGGCCCACCTCTGCATCCCTGCAGCACATGGGAACATCGCATCAGCTTCTTTCTTTCCTGTTGCAAGCATGGCTTTCCTTATATCAGAGAACATTCAGAGAGGATTGCTTCTTTTCCTCATTCCTTGCCTGGCTCCCCATCCCCACTGTCTTGCGTCCTGCCTGTGGTGGGACCCATGGAAGGATCTTGAGTGCAGACAGGGGAGAACAAGTTAAGGGGACCTTTAGTGAGGTTTTCTGGGCTCTACAACCTGCTTCTGCACAGGCTCCCCAGCCCAACCCACTGCACCAAGCTCTCAGGGTGACCTCGCTTTAATACAGCCCAAATTATTTCTATCATGAGATGGAGATTCACCTTGTGTGCCCTCCCAGCCGGCTGCCGGCAGGGCTGTGGCTGTACCGAGCCGCGCAGGGAAAAAGCTAAAATTGCCAATTCCTCTTTTTTTGGGGTGGGATTTGAGCCCCAACTCAGCGGTGGGTCCAGGAATGGCCATGCCAGCAACAGGTGGCAAAACCTGGCCATTGGAAGCATGTTTCTAAACCTGGGATGCTCCTTGTCCCACCAAGGACACAGATTCTGCCTGTCTCCCAAGCCCCGTTTCAGCTTGAGTTGAACCATTACAGGCTGGTTGCGCATCCAGTGTAGATGTATTAGTAACTAGTTGCGCTGTTCTGATTTCTGCTGGTGACTGTAGCACTCAGGAACCCACAAGTTGGCTAGCAGGAGCTGCCCGCAGGTCCCATGGGCTTTAAAAACCCTTGGATCCTCAGCCATCCGCTTTGGCTGGCTGTCCTTGGAGGAGAAAGGTGTTAAAGGGCCCATGGCCCACTACTAAGCAACAGTTACCAACAACCTTAAGCAAATAAAATATGTGAGATTATGAAAACAGCAGAACTGCAGCTGATTCCCAACATCTCTGCTGTGTGAGTCAGTAGTGCATGTCTGCTGCTCCCTGCTCATTCCTAGATGACAGCATCCACACATCAAATCCGAAGGCCCTTGGAGATTAGACATCCCCGAATATTTATGATGGTTTCAAATAGCGTGTGTTTCTCTGGCTGCTAGATAGCATGAGCAAGGAGCTGGGATTTACTGGTTTCTGTCTTTGGGGCTGGTTTTGGGTGTTTTTTAATGCTTAGTTACAGAACATTTCAGATGTGTGTTATTTCTCTGTGCATGTTGGGCTGCAGCTTTTATCCCTTGCCAGTCAGCAAGCCTTGACCATGGACCAGCTAAGAGAGAAGGATCTTCAGCTGATGAAGAGAGAGTGTTACCATAGTGGTGCTTGATGTTGGGGTTCTATGCAGATCCTCAAGATCTGAGTTGCTCAGGGGATATATCAGGGAAGTCCCCGCACAGGGGCTGGCTGAGTGGTCCCGGGGAGATACATGGGCTCCATCCAAAGGTGGGAGACCAGGAATCACTTTTGGAGGTGCTCATCCAGCTGCTGAGGTTCAAGGGAATACCAAGCGAGCACAAAGCTAACATTTACTCTGCAAACCTTTGAGGAAAAATAAAGTGGTTTTATCCAGTGGGCTGCTTCCAAGGCAGCTTTCCCAGGATGGCCGTGCTGCCGGTGGAAGGGCTGGAAGCCATCGCTTGAGCAAAGGCATTTTACATGGGCAAGTAGATCTGTTTCATCTCTGAGCTGCTGCTCTCTCGCAGTGTATAGATAACTGTATAGCAGCCTGTCTCCATGGGCAGACATCCGTCTGTCCAGGCTCCTCTGCAGAGGCAAACCCTGGCTCTCTTGGTAAGTTGTGCTCCATTATCTAGCAGGTTTTAGGTTTTATGTCTTGCTGTGAGGAAAAGTGCATGTGTTGGAGCCAAGCAGTCATTGCTACGACTGGTTTGCCATCCCATGGACTGTGCTGCAGGCTGTGCTGCAGTGATGCTGGTCACTATGGAAAGAGGAGGATGTGATCTGGGGCTCTGAGCTCTGAGCTCAGCAGCACTTTGGCTGTGACCTTAGGTGACTCCTGTCCCCTCTCCAAGATGGATGTTTTGATCTGTGTGCTTTGGGTTGGCCGGCAGAACTTCAGAACACTGAAGACAGGCTTAAAGTCAGGGAAATCCTTCTAAGAAGAGCAATGCAGCTGCTTTTCCTGACCTGCTTCTAAACACATTCTGAGATGTGTGATGAGGTGAGAGCCCATCTCACCTCACCTTGGGAATTGCTCCCCTCACCTGTAAATTACCATCATTTTTCATCTTCCCACTCTTTGCCGTGCCTACGGATGCCTCATTGTGTTTTGAGCCTCTACCACCCCAAGACCTGCTGAGGATCCCCTTGAATTTGTGGCTGCCACCTCAGTAGCACACTCATCTTTCTCTGATCAGGCAACACTTGTTAAGAAGATGCATCTCTTCGTCCTGGTACCATCTGGAGCCCTTGTCCCCTTGCTTGCCATCGTCTGACCAGCAACCCTGGCTGGCTGCAGTGCTGAGAGCCACAAGGGCTTTGCTAAGGAACAGCATCAGCCTGCAGGAACACGGTGACTGAACACGTCCTAGAGTGTGGGCATCCCCTTGCAAGGGCTAGGCTTGAAGGGGCTTCTCCCTGAACCTTTCCTTTTGAAAGATGGGAGCATTGAGAAAGGCTTCACCTCAAGGACAGGGACTTGGTTCAGGGAAGGACACCAGTGACTTCAAAATGCTTCTTTAGAAAAGCAGAATGCAGTAATGCAAAGTCTTTGGCAACTTCTGCTTTCATAGAGGTGTTGAGTGGCATCATCCAAGTCCTCCAGAGGGCAGGGGAACAGCAGCATGGGGCAAGCAGTGGCCATGGGATGCTGTGCCACCATCTGCCCCAGTGCTGCCACCTCCCCTCACACAGCCCTGGTCACCACTGTGCCTCTGTGCTTCATTCTTTTAGGATACACTCAAAGTAACCCTGCTGTGAACAGCATCTGGCACACCGCAGGCACTTGCCTCCCTCCAAGAGGAGGGTTTTGCTCAGGTAAGTTGCTGTCCTGTTGTCAGTGGCTCAGGAAGGGCTGTGGTGGGCACGAGCAAGTTAACCCCACCACTCAGTTATCTTCCCTGCTGCTCCACTGCCTTGAGTGCACACGGGTCATGGTGCTCCCGCCCAAGCAGTAGAGGCACCTGCTCTGGATGGAAGTCATAGAATCATAGAACCATAGAATGGTTGGTGTTGGAAAGGACCTTAAGATCACCCCGTTCCAACCCCCCTGCCATGGGAAGGGACACCTCACACTAAACCATGTCACTCGAGACTCTGTCTAACCTGGGCTTGAACACCGCCAGGGATGCAGCATTCACAGCTTCCCTGGGCAACCCATTCCAGTGCCTCACCACCCTTACAGTAAAGAATTTCTTCCTCATATCCAATTTAAACTTCACCTGTTTAAGTTTGAACCCGTTACCCCGTGTCCTATCACTACAGTTCCTAATGAAAAGTCCCTCCCCAGCATCCCTATAGCCCCCCTTCAGGTACTGGAAGGCTGCTATGAGGTCTCCACGCAGCTTCTCTTCTCCAGGCTGAACAGCCCCAACTTTCTCAGCTTATCTTCATACAGGAGGTGCTCCAGTCCCCTGATCACCCTTGTCATCTTACAGGATGGATCTCTGCTTTGCTGCAGGAATTTTTCCCTCCGCTTGAGACATAAACTTGCGATGTTCCAGGTCCTTGCATATTAACTGCAAGTCCTGCACCTTCAGATATGGGATGATACACCATCCCCAGAGCATCCTCTCCACTCCCCTTGCAAGCCTAACTTTCATGTTCATTTCAAAGCTCAAGGGAAAAATGCACTTGCAAAGGACAAATTTCTTATCCCTCGCCTTGATTAGAAAGGATTGGAAAGAGAGGCTTTGGCTTACGTTTATTTTAATTAAGATGAAGGAGAAAGCTTGGGTTCATCACAGCACCTCTCTCGCTAGATCTCAAAGTTCTGGGGGGACGCAGGGAGAATCATTTCTGACAGAGCCGGCTTTTTGGGGCTGGAAGCTGAAGTCCTGGAGTACAACATCGCCACCTGTTTGCCACATGCGAACATACATCAAGATAAATCCCGGCAGGATAAATCCCATCAGGATGCACACCAGCAGGATACAACCCATTGGGATGAAACCCCATCGGGATGCATCACATCGGGCAGGCCCCAATCAGGATGCATCCCATCAAGATGCAACTCCATCGGGGTATACTCCATGAGGATGTATCTCATCGGGCAGCTCTCCATCAGGATGCACCCCATCAGGGTACACCCCACCAGGACACATCCCATATGCAGCCCTGCAGTAGTGCTCCTGACTGCAGAATGAACAGGCTGCACAGCCAGAGGCAGGACAAGGAGGGAGAAGAAGAGGGGATGGAGGAAGAGGGGTAAGTGCACATTTACTGCCGGAGCAGAGGGGTTTCCCAGCCCATGGAGCAGCGCGAAGTGCTGTGCCAGTACCATCTTTGCTGCTCCAAACCCTTGGACCTCCTAATTTCACGCATGCCCTTGCATGATTCTCTGGAGCCCTTCACCACCAGACTCTTAATGAGCTTTTTTTTCTCTTATCCACATCAAGAGATTTAAACAGGTCTCTGGAGCCTGACATGGACAACACCAGGTCAGTGAGTCCAGGATGTCACAGACCTGTGTGTGATTGGAATAGCCAGCAAGTTGTCAGGAGCTGAGACGGTACCCGTGCACTGTCTTGCAGGCAGTGTCAGTGCTGCATCCCTGGGAGGCTGCTGGGAGATCTGCTTTTCCAGCTATGATGGCAGCTAGAGAATGCAGAGAGCTGGAGTGAGAGGAGCTGAGCTGCTGCTGAGGGGTTCACCCTGCTTCTCACGTCCTTTGAGCAAAGCACCTTTGAGGGCTTCATCTTTCCAGAATATTCACCATGGGCTTAAATTGAGCCAAGGTGTGTCCTGCATTGCATTGGAGTCAGTGAAATGCAGGGTCTGTGCCCTAAAACCGGTTGCTTCTGCTGGAAACATCTCCATTTGGGAAGATGCCTTGGAGAAGAGCAGTCTGAGGCTTTGGGCTGGATGGATGAAGAGCTGGCACCAAGCATCAGCGCACTGCTTTCACACATCTCCCTGCATTATTTTTGGTGGATTTTTTTGGGTTTCAGTGGATATTTAAGAATATCTGGCAATAGATTGAGGATTCATCACACATTGGGTTTATTCTCCTCCACTTTGCTGCTAAAAGGTGCTTCATGCCTATACAGTCCATAGGGGCTATTGAAATCCTTTTTGCCCCTATACAATGCTCTTGTGCTTCCCCCCTGGTTTCTGGAAATAGCGTGTGCAAGGATTAAGTATCAGGCTTTTGTCTGAAAGAAGCCTTCTAGGAAATGACTCATCAAGACGTTTGTATGTTTAAATTTGTGGGGATTGGAAATATTTAGATTCTGCTTATGAATATTGACATTTAATGGGAAGATCTTGAACCAAAAGCCCTGGCTGCTGTTTGCAGGAGGGAGATGTGTGCACACATCACAGGCATGTGCTTGCACACAAACCTCTTCTCATTTGGAAAGTGCTAATGGGAACAAGCCAACGTAGATTGTTCCATTAACAGCGATTTATAGCACAAATCTACTACTGTTCTGTCAAGACAAATAGAAATATGTGGGCTTTTAGTGCTGGGAAAGCTGGCCCTGGGGCTATGGGCTGTTTACTAGCAAAGGCCAGCTGCTCAGAAAGGGCTACAGGGGAGCAGGAGGAATAAATGGCAAAAGATAGAGGCAAGAAAAACCAAGATTTGGTGAAGGAAGAAACAAGATCAAGGATCTGGACTCCAATCCCTTACCTACACTTTGCTAAGCGTGTTATCTCCCTGAAGATTTAGGTTGGTGAACTTGGCTGCTCGTTTCCCCCTTTGCTGTGTATTTTGAAAGCTGCCTTCTCCTCCAAAAGATGTGTCAGTGTTTATCAAAATGTAAATAACACCATGTGCCTTGGCTGTCCTCGGCAGGGAGCTAACGTTGCTCTGGGTCCAGCTGCTGAGGGATGGAGGTCCCTGTCATCTGGGAGGTGGGGAGATGCTGGATTATTCTGCTCCTCTTCTGAGAGGAAGATTCATAGAATCATAGAATGGTTTGGGTTAGAAAGGACCTTAAGACCATCTGGTTCTGACCCCCTGCCATGGGCAGGGACACCTCACACTAGATCATGTCACCCAAGGCACTGTCCAGCCTGGCCTTGAACACTGCCAGGGATGGAGCATTCGCAACTTCCCTGGGCAACCCATTCCAATGCCTCACCACCCTCACAGTAAACAACTTCCTCCTTATATCTAACCTGAACTTCCTCTGTCTCAGTTGGAACCCATCACCCCTCGTCCTGCCACTACAGTCCCTGATGAAAATTCCCTCCGTGACATCCCTGTAGGCTTTCTTCAGACCCTGGAACCTGCTCTGAGGTCTGCACACAGCTTCTCTTCCCCAGGCTGAACAGCTCCAGCTTTCTCAGCCTATCTTCATACAGAAGGTGCTCCAGCCCCTGATCATCCTCGTGGCCTCCTCTGGACTTGCTCCAGCAGCTCCATGTCCTTATGTTGGGGACACTAGAACTGAACACGGTGCTGCAAAGGGGGTCTCATGGAGCAGAGTAGTGGGGCAGGATCATAGGATCATGGAACAGTTAGGCTTGGAAAGGACTTTAAGGTCATCTAGTTCCAACCCCCTTGGAACTGTTCAGCCTGGAGAAGAGAAGGCTGCATGGAGACCTCAAATCAGCCTTCCAATATCTGAAGAGGGCCTATAGGGATGCTGGGGAGGGACTCTTCATTAGGGACTGTAGTGAGAGGACAAGGGGTAATGGGCTCAAACTTAAACAGGGAAAGTTTAGATTGGATATGAGGAAGAAATTCTTTACTGTAAGGGTGGGGAGGCACTGAAATGGGTTACCCAGGGAAGTTGTGAATGCTCCATCGCTGGCGGTGTTCAAGGCCAGGTTGGACAGAGTCTCGAGTGACATGGTTTAGTGTGAGGTGTCCCTTCCCATGGCAGGGGGGTTGGAACTGGATGATCTTAAGGTCCTTTCGAGCCCTAACTATTCTATGATTCTATGATTCTATGAATAAGAGTCTCAGCCTTTGGGGCTGGGCTCTGGGCCTGCTCTAGGGTGACCCAGGCTGGGTGCCATGACGGTGGAAGATGTGAGCAGTTTGGGCTTATGCAGCAGTATGGACATTGAGAGACATGTTTGGGGATAGATATCCAAAAGTGGAGTCTGGTGAGATGTGGGGCTGCAGGGCTCTAGCATCAACCTTCAGCTTCTTCAAAGGTTTTGTGTGACTCAAATAACTTCATCTTCATTCGTTTGGTATAACTTGCATTTCTTCTCCATGGTTGTGAAACTTCTTGGGAGCTTTGGCTGAAGTCATGCTCCAGATGGCTTTCCACGTGTTTCAGCTAGGCTTGGGTCTTCGTGCCAGCAGAAATTGGGCATTTCTGGGCAAAGATGCCATACTCCCACCATGCCTCTTTCCTTTTCCCACTGTGATGGTGAGAGACCTTTCTCCTCTTCTCTGAAGATACCTTCTCTTTTCCAGCCCCCATGCTGCATTAATATATATATTAATATATACATATATATAATACATAAATTTCTACATCTCCCAGCCTAGTGAAGCATCTCAAAAGGCATCTGTGGCCATAGATGGACACAACACAACACTGTCACCCTTCCACCCTCTATAGGAGGTGGGTGGCCTTGGGAAGGTGTGCTGGCACTGTGGGTGATGGTTGTGGGCAGATTGGTGCCTGGCCCGTGACAGGGCTGGAGTCAAAGGTGTGAGGTTATTGGAAGGTGCTTGTTTGTGTTGAGCATGAATATGGAATTGTTCTCCCCACGCCAGTCATTATTATGCAAAGCCAAGTCCTAAAAAAATATTGAATTTCCTCTCCCATAATTTTAAGGAAAAACACTTATCCGGCATTAAGCAGGGATTGTGAGGTGTCCTTTCATCCCGACACACAGGAGAGATGACGGCACACCTCGGGGTGAGACTGCAGCGCTCTGTGTCAAGCAGGGATTAGACCCAGCACTGGGAGCTGTGGCTGCAGACCAGGACACCAACCTTGTCTTTTATTATTTCTTTTTGATGCACATGCAGCTTGAGACTCTGTGAAAAGCTTCTTTTTATTCATGTAGTTGAACAAAATTCAGGCTGAGCTGCTGTGTCTACAGTAAGACTTAAAAGAGGATCTGTGCTGCTTGGTGTGAACGGGAGCCAGGAGAGGGGCTCTTCATCAGGGACTGCTGTGATAGGACAAGAGGTGATGGGTTTAAACTGAAACAGGGGAAGTTCAGGTTAGAAACAAAGAAGAAGTTCTTTACTGTGAGGGTGATGAGGCCCTGGAATGGGCAGAGCAACATCCCTGTCAGTGCTCAAGGCCAGGTTGAACAGATGCTTGGGCGACATGGTCTACTGTGAGGCATCCCTGCCCATGGCAGTGGGATGGAACTGGATGATCTCAAGGTCCTTTCCAACTCAAACCACTCTATGATTCTATGGAGAGAGGTGCAGGGGGAAAGACTGAATGGCATGAACAGAAATTTGGGAAAACTTATGGCTGCAATGACATTGGAGGATGGAACAGGACTGGATGTGATGTTCTGATGCCAGCGCATTGTTGCTGCCAGCTCTGCACCTGTGGCAGTGCTCAAGCAGGCCCATGTCCAACCAGACACACCAGGACTGGGGAGTGTTTGAGTCAAAGAGAGGTATAATAAGGAGGTGCTGTTCCCTCCTTCATTGTTCTTGTTCAATTCAAAATGAAATAGAAAAGGATTGAACTCCAGCCGGCTGTCTGGCTGCAGGGAGGAACGGACTCAGCAGCTCTCCTGCCTCTGTAGGTAACACCCAGAGGTTTCATTTTGAAACGATCAAAGTGGAAAATCCAAGGCTAACTCAGTCAATTGCAAGTGGAAAATGAAAATTAGTCAGTCCTGCTGAGGTATCAAGCACAGCCCGTGAAAAGAGCAAGGAAAACCAGAAGGAGCAGATGCGGTGACACCCTCTGGGCACGTCCTACTTCTGGCACAGGATCCTGCATCCCAGCAGCCACTCATGATGTGCACAAGGGCTGATGCAGGTGATATGAGGAAGGGAGTAGAGAGCGTGGGTCTGGCTGAGCTCCATCCTGGCTGGATGCTCTGTGGCATTTGTTCAACCCAAAAGGCTCAGGAAAGGCTTTAGCAAAGTGTAGCCTTCTCTAAGATGCCTGTTTAGGCATAATCACAATCTTTCTGCATCTAAATAGCCAGAAAATTGAGCCCTGGAGTTTTACATCTGCAAGGTCAAAACAGTGCTGGAACTCTGGATGAGCAGAACGTTCATACAGAGAAGGGGGCAGCCAGGAAGGGGAGGACACGCCGGCTGCCTCAGCTGCTCCCCAGGCACCTTGCTGGCACTTCCTTCCTGGGTTGCATCGGACAGGGAACATCGCGCTTCGAGCAGGCATCGCATGTCTTTCCAAATCAAATAGGAGCCTGCCTGTGGCTCGGTGCTGGGGCGAACAGGAGGCAGCCCTGGAGCAACAGGCAAAGCAGGGCTGCAGAACTCATGCCAGCCTGATGCCACACCACAGCGATCCCCTGTGGCTCAGCCAGTGCCACCAGTTCCTGAGGGCAGCGTTTCATTCCTGCCCGTTGCCAGGTTCTGCTCAGTTTCTCGCCCCTGGGCATGAGGTTGCAGTTTTTGGCTCAGCAGCAGAGGAGGCAAGGCAAGCTTTGGCTGTTTTCATTAGAGTTAAAAAGGAAGCTTTAAAGCAGACGTTCCTACGCGTCCTGAGCCCAGTCCACACGTCGCAGCTGTGCCAGCACAGCCAAGAGCAAAATCCTCACGTCGGCTGATCAGCTCCCAGCTGTGGAAAGCTGGTGTCAACCCAGCATCAAGCTGAAGCTGATGGCTCTTGTGCTGCTCTATGGGCACCTCCACCCAGCCCAGCTGAAGGCACCAGGGCAGCTCTGGGTTCAAATACACTTCTGTTAGCAGGAATATAAGGAATAAAGTTCTAAGTTTGACTTTATGTTGTTCCTGTAAGGTAAAAAGCAGCACGTGCTCTGAGCCAAGACCCCATGTAATGGTTTTGGGTTGAACTTGCACCACTTCAAGCCGATCTAACCTTGGGGTTCCCTCCCCCTTTGCTTCACTTGGGGGACATCACCCATCGGGTATACAAAACTGTTGCTCTGATCCTAGGGTTGTCTTTGGTTAGTGGCACCAAGTCACCACCAAATGGGTGGTGACTTGGAAGAAGCAGCAAGAACATGCTCCTATTTAGTCTGGCTCTCACTTTTGGAAGCAACACTTCCCTATAGCTTCTTCACAACACGTTTCCATGCACTGGGCTGAGCTTATGCTTTTGGCCATCAGAAACAAAGATGGTTTGTGTACCCCAACCCTACACCCAGGCAGGGTGATACTGTCCCCATCCCACATGCAGGGGGGATTTCTATGGATATTGCTGGCCAACAAAGGTATCTTAGACCCGGCAGTCAACAATCCAGTTCTTTTTTGCAGTGCAAATGTGCCTGTTTGCAGGGAAAAACAGAGGATGAGAAGCCCTGCGGGGGATGGCGCGTGCCTCCTGCCCACATCTGGCCCCCTGGAAGCAATAATGCGCCACTGAGATGAGCGTCTTGTTCGCGGGAGCTGCAGATGTTTAGCAGGGAGAAATGTCTGAGATGCTTTGAGATGGGAGCCAGAAATAGATGTGGTGAGGGCACGGGGAGGGTGCTAAGTGGTACCGGGAGAGCTGTCATGGGGTAACAACCCTGTTGCGCTCCTCATGAGCCTCCTTCGCCATTCAAAACCTGCTGAAGCCCAAAGAGTGGGCTTGCACTAAGCCCTCTGAAAGCTGTGCCAGTGAACAGGCTTGGCCTGATGGACACAGTGTGTAGGGAAGCACAGGAGAGGCTCTATGGTTCACCACGCAGTGTGGCAGGACTCTGACCACCAGCCCCAGCTCCTTGCCTGGCCATAAACCCACTCTCTTTTCCTCTCCCTACCTCAGTTTCCCCATTCCCACCCTGCTTTGCTAACACCTGATCACCTGCCACAGCCATGGTGCAAGAAAGAGAAGATTTAAGCAACAAAACAGATTTCTGCACATCTTGCACAAGCTGGGGCTTCAGGTGCAGGGTGAAGGTTCAGTTTGGGATTCCTCACTGTGATCCTGCAGCCACTGCATCACCACTGCCTGCCATTATACTGACCATGCTGAGGACCTGCAGCGAGCATGGCAGTGGCAGGGGGACAGATGGAGCAAAGTGGCAGCACAAGCACAGTCCATTAACCAAAAGTCATTTATCCATAGCTGGCCCATGGGTCCAGGGCATCAATTCCATGTTAGGTACAGGCGCAGCATCCCTTCTTCATCCTGCAGCCAAACACATGTACCTCAGCTTCCCCCATCTGCAGAGTGGGTACATACCCATGATGCCAAACGCATCCCCAGCCAAGCTGCTCAAACCAGGGCTGACAGTGACCTATTTACCTGCAGCAGAGCTTTCTGCTCCACTTATTTGACCCGCCACCTTTCTGTTTGCTTATAGCCGGGAGCTCTTCCTCTCGGCCAAGACGGGCGCACGCACAGGTATGTTTGCTCGAGAGACAGACCGCTGCTCTGTGCATCTGCACCTCAGAGGAATTTGGACCCTTTCACTCTGATACCGTTGCAAAACTCACCCTGAAAAGCTTCCATGTTTTTCTTTGCCCCCTTCTCCCCATCCCTCTCAAGCTGCATCTCAGGGACAGGCAGCACCGGGGAGTAGAAAGGTGACATTGTTCTGCCCTGGAAGGCCGTCAGCATCCCAACTCTCCGGCTCTGTAGCTGCCTCAGTCATGCATGTTTGCATATGTTAAAAATATTTAGTCCACTGCTAAAAAAAATATTATGCCCGAGATCTGGGGCCAGCTAAATATAATGCCATCTATGTGTCCGTGGTGCTGCGTGCCGGAGGCACAGAGGGGTACTATTTGCCTTCAGAACGGTCCTCGGCTGTGAGCAGGGATGCTGGGAGCAATCCTGATACTGATGTCTGCCAGGAATGCTTTTACTCCCCCCCTTGGAGAAGGATTTAGGGCAAGGAAAGCTCTTTGCTGGGGTGTGAGCTGCTGTGGTGCAGTGTGCTTCTCGTGCTGAACATAAGCTGGAGGTACCCATTGCTGCTTGGGCTTGGGAGAGGCTTCCAGATAAGCTTCATATAAATAAGTTCAAGCCAGCTGAGAGTGTGGGAGGGAAAACATTTCCCCATGGTAATCTCCCCTGATGAGGGGCAGGAGAAAAGAGTTTGTTCTGGCCGCAGGAGAAAGACAACGGGGAGCGAGGCCACAGGATTTTTGTGCAGGAGCATTAAGGAATCATTTCCTCTGATTTTTAATTATATATTTATTTTTGGAGTGGGAATAGGAGCTGCAGGAGGGTGGGGAGGTGAAATAATTGTGGGCAGAGAGTGTGAAGGAATCTTTAGACCCCATTCTTTTTCTTTCGGGGGCTTCTTTTCCTTCCCTCTGGAAGTGTTTTCAGAGGCAGGGAAGCAAGTGGCTCCATACACTGTGGCCATTCATGGCTCAGCTGGGGGGCGTGCGGGGCGCGTGGCTGGGTGGGAGGAGAATCATTTGTTCACAATGTACAGCAGGGTAAAATGGGCTGGTTGTCTGAGCATGGATGTAGCATAATGTATAGAAGTGCAAGCATCAATAAGTCTATTTATTAGCAGGGCCTTTTGCTGAGCAGGGCTGTGAATGAACTATACAGCTCATACAAAAATGTAAATGTTAGTGATCCCTTAGAGACATAATTACAGGAAAAAATAAGGACAGCTTTTCAGCGTTTGGGAAGCTGGCCTCTTTCGCCTCCTTTCTCACTGCTGATGCACATTATTTTCCCCTCTTTGGGGTGTCTGCATCCAGCACGGCAAGTCCCCAAACTCTGCAGCTCCTCCATTGTTCTCCCTGCCCACTAATTGAAGGAAAGTTGTGTCTCCACGTCCCACGAAACATGTTCACCGCCTGCTTTGGTGTGCAGAGCTCTTGAATTCCTCAAGCCTGGGTGCCACTGGCTCCTCTGGACCACAGTGAAAGGTTTCATTCATCCCTTCTCTGCTGCCTTCTAGAGTTACCACACCCTGGGCCTCTGCTCCGCAGCTCCTCTCTGTTTTCCTTTCATTAGCAGGATTCCCAGATTGAATGGCTGCAAAGGGCTGGGAAGAGATGCTACAACCCCATTAGCATAAGGACTGTACAAATACCTGCCCTGAGCGCGCTCCTGCCGTTTGCCATGAGGTCTGTGGAGCAAGAGAGCCAAAATCTTTGGGGTTTGGGTTTTTTCTTCCTAAAGCACTATTATAAAAGCCACTCCAAGTGCTGATCCAACTGCCCAATTCCTCAGTTTCCCCAAGCAGAGCCTGTTTGCACCCACCGCAACAATGAGTTTTCAGCAAACTGGAAAGGGAACTACAAGCAGGACAGGCATTGCACACCCTTGGAATCACTCGGAAGATGCTTTGGGATCTTTTGGTGCTTATTTGGCTGCATCCAAGCCATGGCAGGGTGCACATCAGGACCGCACCATGGTATGTGCATGTCTGGAGTACCATAGCTGAAGCCACAGGGGCTTGGCTGTCCTTGCACTAGCCTTGCCCTTCATCCCCGTGTCAGTATGCAACGGGTTGGGGATGTTGAACAAAGGCTTAGAAGCTGGTTCAAACCTTTTATAAAAGGCAGATGGGCAGAAAAACCCATCAGAGGCATGGGATGGACAGGAGCAGGTCAGCTTGTCTCTGTAGGCAGAAAGCGATTTCAGCTGATGTCAGCTTTTCTTTGGGGAGCTGAGCTGTTCAGCAAAGGCTTCACCAGAGCAAGATTAGAGGAGGGTGAGAAAATGAGTTTTCTAGGAAATCAGTGCTGGGACACAGAGGGTCGCAGAAGGGTTACGATGAGGGAATTTGCTTTGGGAAGGAAGAACCGCCCCCTCTGCCACCCTCCAGATGAGATCAGGCCATGGCCCTGGCCTGGCTTTTTTGCTGAGCTGCTGCTCTTATGGATAAGCTAGTGAAGCAAATTAACTTCTAATGAGTTTTTCAATGGGAAAGGGATGCGATTTTCAACAGAAATTCTAGCAAAATGTTAGCTTTGCACTGACCATCTATTGCCCACAGTGATGTGGAACCTCATTTGGATTTTGGCCCTTTGCAATTATGCTGTTAGTATTGAGGACTCATCTGAAATTCATTTAAGTTTCACTGATTTAGTTTTTGAGCTTCACAAGTGGCTCAGAACCATGGTGTTTGATGGAAGCCCCTTGAGGCCAGCCAGACTCTTTGGAGATGACATCCCCATGTCTCACAGTGCTGCTGCCACTGCATCGCTCTTCGTCTGACACTGATGGCTGTCGTCTCTCTGTGGAAGGGTTCACATTTGAGGGGTTGTGGTGGGGACCCTTCCTGTTAAGCAGATCATCCGCTTTGCTGTTATCTGACTGGATTGCCAAAACCAGTCCCATGTGTCCTCACAGCCAGGCCTGCGGCGTGGTTGCACGTGGGCACTCTCAATGGGCTTGGCATAGGGACAATCTCCTCTACTTCGGTCTCTAATTTCTTGCCTGTAGTCACTTGGATTGTGTTTTTGAGGAGCCTGAAGTAAAGAGCAAGCAGACAGCAAAGATAAGCAATGCAGCCTGCAAAGTTCTCAGCCAGGAATCAGCTTCTGCCTTGTCTCTGGGGCTGAGTCCTCAGCACCTTCTTTGGGACCATCCCATGCAAATGTTTGGTGAGCCAGTGTGCTCCAAAGCTGTGCTGATCAGAGTTGTGGATTCAGATGAGGATCAGGATCAGACACCCTTGATGGGTCCTACGTTCAGACCAAAAGTCTGTTTTCACCCCACCACTCCTGCAAACAGGGAGTAGGTGCTTGCAAGGAGGCTGGCTTGTTAAGGAGCATCCTGATGAGCAGGGGAGCTGCAAAACTGGATTCCAACCCAGCTCATTGTAGTAGGTCTTGGCAGTGGTCCTCCAAATTACCTGGCCTGCAACAGCAACATGCTGAAAGCCTTTGTCTAAAAGGGAGCAAAGAAGGGAAGAAATCTGCTATATGAACTAACACGTACAATTAATATATATTTATAATCTGGTGCCACTAAAAATAAGCATGCAGCCAGTTGTACTTGGTTGAAAACATCATTTTCTTGTGTATGAGAATGGTTTCAAGTGCTCGTGTTTTCTAGCAAATTTCCTTGTGAGTCAGATATCACCAAAGAAATGAAGTATGGGGCACTTTGCTTGTGATGTCTAATGCATCAAATGGTGATACCATTGTCGTCACCTGGGGGAAAAGATACTGTTTCTGGGTCTGAAGAGGAATTCTGAGGCCCCCAAATGATGGCCTGGGACTAATTTTAATATAGTCATGTATGTACTCTAAGCAGCAGTTATTAGTGAGGTGCTTCATGCAGAAAGATGCACCTGGGTTTGATTTATGTTACATGAGAAGCTTCTTGGCCAAGGCAAAAAGCACAGAACTGGGGAAGGGGGGAGAAAAATGAAGTTATTCTTATTTTGTGCATAGTGAGATACTTGCTTTATGACGACTATTTAAGTGGTTTCATGTTAGTGGGCTCGAAACAGATCTATGAATGCAGCATGTATTTTCAAATTCATTGTTTTGCCCTTTGAATGAGTCTTCTAAAGAAGTCCTTGACTGAGGGCCAGAGCCAGCTCATCATTAGACTGGGTTCAGCCTGTAGTAGCTCCCTTGGCATTGGGGAATTTCCTCTGGACTTACCTCGTTAGCTAAAATGAGCCTTTTTTCCTCCTCCTGGATGGGTATTCTCCACTGGGGACTGTGTAATGTTCTGTGGGGATATTTGGATGCTAACACTTGGCACGCTGGTACCCTTCTTGCTGGAATACAGCATGCTATGGATGTGTGGGAGTGACCAGCTGTTCAGTGGATGGTCTGGAGTGTTTTTCCCAAGGAAAGATTGGCTGCAGGAAGCCACATGCATGTTTACTTTTTTGGGCTCTCTTGTGAGACCCTTCCTGGAGTGCTGCATCCAGTTCTGAGACATGAAGCTGTCAAAGAGGGTCCAGAGGAGGCCACAAAAGTGTTGCAAGGGCTGGAGCAGCACTGCTCTAGAGCCAGGCTGAGAGAGCTGGGCTGGCTCAGCCTGGAGAAGACTCCTTAAGGGAAGACCTGAGAGCAGTTCCAGTGCCTAAATGGGCTACAGGAAACACGGAGAGGGGCTTTGGACAAGGGATGTAGGGACAGGACAAGGGGAATGGCTTTAACCTGCCAGAGGGGAGACTGAGATGAGCTCTTAGGCAGAAGCTCTTCCCTGTGAGGGTGCTGAGGCACTGGCACAGGGTGCCCAGAGAAGCTGTGGCTGCCCCATCCCTGGCAGTGTTCAAGGCCAGGTTGGACACAGGGGCTTGGAGCAACCTGCTCTAGTGAAAGGTGTCCGTGCTCATGGCAGGGGGTTGGAACTGGATGAGCTTTCTGAAGTTTCTCCCTCCACCTCTCAAATCATTCTGTGATTCAGAGAAAAGTACAAGAGTCACCTATAACACTGGAAACCAGACCTCTTATAAACTTCTCCTTTGGTCCTGAACCTTGCAGTAAGCCTAAATTTATTATTTAGTTCAAAAGCAAATGCAGGGGTCCTGCTAAAGCCTTAGCAGTGATGGGGAGAGCCAGGATGCTAGGTGCAAGGGGGGATCACTGGGCAGCACATCAGCCTGGACCAGTTCACCGATGGTGGCCTGGGTTGGAGGTCTTTTAATCCAAACCTGTGTGTATTATCATTATATATTGTATTTCCATAGGGCATTGGATGTCATGAGAGCAAAAGCATGAGTGGGAGGTTGTCCATGCCACATGACACAGTGGCGCACAGCATAGCTGCTTCCCAGTGGTGCCAGGAAATGTTTGCTTGCTTCAGGGGCTGGAAAAAAGAAGAGAGAGAAAAAGAAGAAGATGCTAAATTTGAGTAATTCGAAATGGCATGGGCTTTCTTGAAAACAGTGTAAGAAGCTGGGGTAGCCCCACTGTTGCAGTCCGCAAAAGCCAGATTGACTTTCCAAAGGGAGTTTGCAGTCGTTGCTGTAAATAAGCACGTGCTCTGGAAGAGCACGGGGCTGTTCAGAGCTGCTTGGATGACCTCCAGTCCAGGGGTTTTATTGCAATTCCACTTGATTGCTGAGATTAGATGACAACTTATTCTCTGCGTTCACGTTGCTCCAGGAATAATCACCGCAAAGTGAAAGATGTCAATCGGTCTTATGCTACAGAAAGTGGGATTGACCTCGGAGCAGGGTTTCAAGTATTACACCCGCTGCTGTCAGAGGAGAGCAAAGCAGATAATCCTCTCGGCCTTTTATCCTTACAAATTGGGAGAATGATGCTTGCATTTTACTCCTCTTTGAGGATACATGAGCCATCCTGATCGCAGGTTTGGGGGAAAAAGAGGCCAAATTCTCCCTCCATCAGTGGTGCTGCAGGCACCAGTTTGCCAGGGGAGGGCCTGATCCTGCTTAGCTGCAAATCAGCCCTGGCTGCTTGAAGGCAATGAGGTGGCTCTGGGTTTACTCTGGTGTAACTGGGAGCGGGCTGGTGGTGCGGAGGATGTGTGCCTTTGATATCGTAACCTAAAACTGGCAGCTTTCCCTGATCTGGCAGGAGTTGAGAAACATTGCCATATGAGCTGGTTTTCCAGAGAGGCCTGAAAATGCAATCCATTATCTGATATTTTGTAGGAGCTTTTTTAATTAAGGCTTTGGCTAAAAAGCTGATTAAAGAGGTGTGTGGTGGTTTTGTCCTTAGGGACTTGGCACATCCCCACGTCTGTCACCCTTCTGCAACTACAAAACTCATTTTTCCCTCGTGTCATATTTGGAACGAGGCCTTTTTATTATTCTTTAGCCCTTTCTATCCCCCATTTATTTCTTAACACACACACACACACACACACCCCCCCTTCCCAGCGGTGCAGATAAATCATTATAGTCTCCGCTCAGCTTGTCTCCTTCTCCCGTAACCCAACTTCTGTGTGCTACTGGCTGGTGCTGCGCGGAGGGGGCGTGAGCAGCGCAGCTCCGTGCCTGTGGTCAGTAATGAAGACTTCTCTTTTTATACACAGATTACGGAGGAACTGCACGGGGCCAGACGGCAGCTCTTAATTCCCCGGCTTTTGAATTTCTCAGCCCTCGACGAGGAGAATGCAGCCTTCCCCTCCAGCTCACTTATCATGAGGTGGGTAAACACCCTTTTGTCGTTTTAGGCTCGCTCCCTGATGTCATCTAAACACGATTTTTCGTTGGGTTGAAGGATTTGGGGTAGAGAGAGGAGGGGAAGGAGAATGTGCTGTTTGCCACATGTCAGTGTTGGGGGTTTAATACCTCCGGTGGTTTCCTAGGGTTTGGTGGCCTCAGCAATCCGCCTCGCTGACGGCTCCTGCGTTTTCGTTCTGCAAAGTCCCTTTAACACAACTTTTCTCCCCCCTTTCCCCTTTCTCGCTCATTCAATGACTCAACGAGGTTTGTCAGAGTTAAAAAATGATGCTCTTTCGATGCAAAGTATTTGGGCGATTTGTGTCAGACCAGGACTTTAAAAGAGAAATCACTGCCACCCCCTTTCCCCATCCCAGGGTAAAGCTGCCCCCGGGGTCGCAGTGGTGTTGCAGGGAGCTGCTCCCTGTGAAACCCACCCCCGACCCCCGCCGGATCGGGGCTCCGCTTTTCTCCTGTCACCGGCTGCGACGATCCCACTTCTTTCCCTGGCAAGTGTCGCCCCTGCCCCGGCGGGGTAGGGAAGAAGGAGTTAATCCGTGTCCCCCCCCCCAGCTCCCCACCCCGGCTTCAGCTGCAGAAAATATGAAGTGAGGATAGATCTGCTCATCTGCTCAGCAGAGAACTTGCCTTTGATGTCGGTCCTCCCTTTCCTCCTTATCCCCCCCCCATCCCCTTTAACCCTTCTGCCGGGGCTCGCTGCCCCCCGGGAGCCCCCCCTTTCCCTCGGGATGCGGACACACGGGGACACGGCGGGGGGCTGGCATCACCCACCCGTTTGCTCCCCCCTCCTTGCCCTCCTATTCCCGGGATGTGCACCCACTGGGAGCGCATCACCCCCGGGAGGGACACGGGGACATCGGCAAGGACCGGGGTGGCCCACGAGTGTTAACGGGGAGCCCGAGCCCCTGGGTCTGCGACCGGTCGTGGTGGGGTTGGTTTATTTGGGGGGGTGGGGGTAGGTGGTGTTAACCTCTTTGCTTCGCCTCCGAAGAAATGCGCTGCTGCCGCTTTAAGGCAGAGTCCCTTTAAGTGACTTTCCATTTGCTGCTTTGGAGAGCTGAGAATTTGGTTTCCCAGATTTCCTTTGAATTGTGTGCAGTAGTCAGAGGGAGTTAAAAAAAATAACCCTACTGTACACTCTGGAAAGCTTCAGCAGCAGCGAGACAAGGGGAAAACCTGAAATTTTGGGGGAAAAATGTGAGATTTAGGGCAAAAAAGTTATCTGCTACCGTTTCCCTTTGCCTTCCTGATGCTGTTCCCTTTCTTACTCCGTGGGGAGTAAAGGAATGGGGAGGAGGGTTCCCCATGGGACACGGGGGTAGCAGCCTGTCTGCACCCCCTCATGCTGTGACAGGCTTGATGCTGGGGAGCATCATCAGCTGATCATAAACTGCAGCCGTGCGCCACCAAATTGATTAGCACTTTCTTTTCCTAATGTTAGTCCTGAGAAGAACAGAAAAAGAAAAGAGGGAAAAGAGGGGGAAAGGCCCTAAATAAATAAGGAGCCTGGAAGGGGGCTGGGGAAGGCTCTGTTTCCTCAATTAGCTGGGACTTGCCTTCTCTTCACGAACGGAAGGCAGCGCATTTTAGCCTCTGGATTTGTGGAGCTTTCTCCAAGTGCCAAGTCTGGTTATACGGGGACTTGGGAGGGTTAGGTGGAGGAATCGGAGTGGAGCTCTGCTCCATTAACTCCTTCGGAGCTGAGTGGCTTTGGGAAGCCAGACCTGGCACTGCAAATAGAACTGGTAACCCCATATGAATAGAGGGGTTTGGCAGCCGAGCACTTGGGAGAGGTGATTCCTCTAGCTGGGACCTTGCTGGGTTGGGGATTTGTCTGTGCAAGGTGCGCTGATGGAGTGATGCCGTAGGGATGGACGGACCTTAGAATGAGTTGAATGTATCTGTCGTAGCTGTTAGGGGGTGATGCATGGGGACTATGGTCAAAGAGTAGTTTTTGGGGTTGTGCAGGTTGGAGTGTATCAGTGGTCCTTGTGCCCAGGAGGAGAGGCTGAGGATGCAGATAGCTTGCGGTGAGGCGCTGACATTGCTGCACATCACACCAGTGCTGTCCCATCCGGTACCTTGCCACACTGCTCCTGCGGTCAGCAAACCTTGTACAAGCAGGAATGGCCAGAATTGCTTTTGACACTATAAAAATACGGTCTTATTTTGGGATAAATACAAGAACTGGCCACATACCACCAGCAGCCAACAGCTCTGGAGAGAGAGATCATAACCAGGCTGGTGCAGGGACAATGCTCTCCAGCAGAATAGTTACCTGTGCTGTAAGTCAGGCAGGGTATGTGGGGAAATACCTTCACCTGTATGGGGAAAATCTCTCCTGGGAGTCTAAAATTCATGTCCCAGTCTGTCCAGTCCTTGGTAAAAGGCCTTGGCTATGCGTGAACATGAGATGTCTCGATGCGGCTCCTGCATGCCTTTGCCCAGAGCCCCGCAGTCCTGGGGACATGGGTCCCCATCACTTTCTGCACCAGCATGGCTGTAAAGTGCCAGCAGCACAGGAGGGGCTCTCACTTCCCTGCAGCCTGCCTGTCTCACAGTCACAGTAAGGCTCCTTTACCCCTCCTTGGAAGCATAAAGGGGCCTTAAAAAGGAAGCAAAAGTAACTTAGATTTAATTTACACTCACTTAGAGACCTCTTTACATGGCTAGAAGAGCATAAAGGGGCCTTAATGTAGCTGGGAATCAACCTCTGAAGGTATCTGCGGCTGACTGCTGGGCATTCATTTTGCAGAAGCTCACCTCAGGCTGCAATCCAGCTTTTAATTCCTCAGCCCAGATCTGCTGACATACAGGGAACAACAGCATCGACCCTGGTGGTGTTAGGTCTCACTTACATGTGTGTAAGTGAAATCAGAGTCGGGCTTCCAAGGAATAGCTTGCAAGGAGCAAGTCTCAATTTCTCCATCATCTGCTTGGGATCAAGTGAAGGATTTCCCCGTTTAAATTCCTGCTCCAGTATGGGAATGGACCCTCCTCTCCCTCCTGCTAAGGGGCAGAGGGCCAGAGAAGGGAAGCTGGATGACTCATGGATGGGAAGGTGATGGTGTTCCTTGTCACTTAACACCCACTCGCGTGGATGTGGCTTCCCAGGAAGTCTGAGCCTGCCCTTGCCTTTCTGTAACAGCAAACAAAGCGAAGATTGATGTGCTGTGCGCTGCGCGGAGGAAACCGCAGAGTGGCCATGCACCCCAGGAGACACCAGGGAATCGCTTGGAATTTGCCTGGTCCCCTATGAATCCCAAGTGCTGGCTGTCTGGAGACCCTGCAGCAGTCACTGATGAAGTGCTACTTCTTTTAAAGCTTTGACACCGACACCAAAGCCCATTGAAGAGCAATGGTCCACAATCTGTTTCTCAGCACCCCTCATGACACCAGGGATCCCTGTGCCACCTCTGTCACAGCTCTGGAGGAGCCAGAAGAAGCAATGTCCAATGTCCTTCCCCATAGGATCCTCTCAGAAACGTAGGGACAGATGAAGTGGCCTGAGGTCTGATCCTTTCTCACCGTTTGCATGCTTGCAGGGTCACTGGCATCATCCCTCTCCACTGTGCAGCTGGATGCAGGAGTGTGCGATTTCTCTGCAAGAATGCACATTCCTCCTTCCTCTGTGGTCCTGCAAACGTAGGAATGAAATCCAGCAGGGAAGAACCACTGCTTGTGCTGTCCCTTGTGTTTTCTTCTGGGTTTTCCTGGTTTATTTTAATCTTTGATTTTACATGCATTTAATGATTACCTGCTCCTGACCTGACGGGTCTGGCTCTCAGGGACCAGGAGCATGGCATATGAGTGGGTGGTGCTGGAAGAGCAGCCAACAGGTATTTGCTCTGCGTTTTGGCTTCCTTGCAAGCTCGGCTTCCCCCATGCCAACCCTTATTGCCTGCAAGGCAGTGCTCTGAAGTCCATTTGGCACCGATTCCTTCCCCTCCTTGGCTTTGCCAGCCAGCGAGGTCTTTTCAATCCCTGTGCTACCCCCCAGCTCTGCCCAGTGCATGGGATGCAATGCTGGAGGCCATAGAAAGGAGCTGGGCATGGCTGTGTCTCCGGGTGCAGCACACAGCAAACTGCAGGACCCAAACCAGCTCATCCTCCCCGTGCATCGATAGAGATCTCCTTCTGAAGGCATGTGAAAAATGTAGCCGCAGGCACCATCAGTGTCCCCTTGAAAGCAGCCTGGTCTATTTTGGGTTGAATCTGCTGCTTTTTAATTAAGTGGAACCGCCTGCCCCCTCCCTGTGGCCGCCCGGACAAACGGGGTGGTAGGAGTTATTTCACGCCCCTTCCTGTCAAGCTGTCATGTTTAATTAGCACCCTCCTGCCCCGGCCCGGGTTAAAACCAGGCTGCAATAACACCGGGTGCTGGCCCGAGGCTTCCTGCTCAGCAACACCTCCAAAAACCCCCCCTGGGAGGGAAGTGCACGGGGACCCCAGCCTTTGTGCATTGATGTTTCCTCTTATCTGGACCATGCTGCTGCAGTCCCCCAGATAAAGGACTGACTTCAGACTCAGAGTTGGAGGCACTCGTTAGCCCTGCAAGGGGGATGATAAGCTAGAGCAGCTTCATGCCTCTGCTGCCACATCTGAAACCACACAGCAAAGAGATGCAAAGTGTTCCTGTAGACGTCTCCTGCTAGCATGGAGGTGTTTGGGCAATGCTGATGGGTTCATTTGCCACTGGCTGGCTGGTATTGCCTCTCTGGGCAGCTATAGAGGCTCCCTGGATTGAGTATCACCTAGCCCTGGCAGACGCAGAAAGGTGGACCCTGGAAACCTGGGCTCTTTGGAGGAAGAAGAAGCAGGCTGGGAGCATGGATGCACATGGAGAGGATGCAGGGGGGTTCAGAGCAACCTCCCCTCCCACCAGTGGCACTGGCTTTAACCAAGTCCCCTGTTCACCCCGCCAAGGCTGGGGGAATGATCTTCCTACACCAGCACCAGGCTGCTGAGGATGGGAAGGAACCCTGTGCTCTCCTGGTACTTATCAGTGGCCAGGAAACAAATTCTTCTAATTGACAGCAAACCACAGCACTTCACAGAGCGGAGAGAAGGCCGGCAGTCCATTGGGCATGCTGTGAAGCCGGAGCAGGACAACATCCAGCCCTGACGGATGGAGCAGAGCTGACCTGCCTTGGCTGGCTCTGGTCCAATAGCTCACTTGTGTTTGCATTTAATTGCGAACGTAAAAAAAGCCCTTTCTTTTCACAACAACAAAGCCTTGAACCACACTTCAAAGTTGGGTTTCTGGGACAGTTGAATACCTTTTAAAAATAGCCCTCTGAGCAGTGCCAAGTGCTAAATGGATTGCAGAGGGCAGGTCCCCCACATAGGGCTTCAAACAACCCAGCCAGTGCTGCTGCCTGTGACTGCTTCTGCTCCCCCGATACCCTCCTAGAGAGGATCCCTTCCTTCTCTTGGGCTTTTCTTCATGGCATTGCAAACTGGGAGATGGCACAGCTGAAGCTGCCAAGCAAAGCCCTTAGAGGGTGTTTGGGAAGAGTGTGGAGGTGTCCATCTGAGCTGCTACCCTCATGGAGTGCCATTCAGGAGGCTGTGATTTATCATCTGGGAAGCTATAGCTGGACTAGCCATGGCAGGGAAAAGGCTGGAGGGGAAACCGAGGCAGCACTGTTTCAGACACAAGTGTCCTCCCACCTTGTCCCAGTCTCTGCTGGGACTCTTCTGGCTTCCAAGGAGTGTCCGTGCCCTTCAGCCCAACCTTGGTGCTGCTCATGGTCAAGTGATCTCAGAGCTGACAGCTGGGCCAGCTGTGGTTTAGGCTCTTCTTACTGTAAAATAAGGAGTTTTACTCCCCTGGACATTTTTCTAAGCATCAAATGAGTTTATTTTCTCCCTTTTTACTCAGAAATCATTATCCACAGAGTGGGAAAGAGGAGATCTGCGGCACAGAGAGCCCAGTTCTCATGACAGTTAACTGAGATACACACAAATCCAACCAGCAGCACTGACGTGCCCTGGCTCGGAGCATCCTCATCACTGGCCTGATCTCCCTTGGCAGTGGCACAGGTAGGGCCCTTCCCGCAGGACTGCTGCTGCCAGGGATTCAGGAAACGGATGCCTCCCCAGAGCCTGGAGCCAGCCCAGGGTGGGCAGGTTGTCCAAAGTGAAGGTGGAAGTTTTAAAGAGGAGGTTTCTTACTGTGAGGAAGCAGAAACCACATCGCTGAGGAGCCAGGATGTGGGGCTGGGAGACGAGGAATTGCTTCAAGCATTTTCTGGAGTAACATCAATTCACCTGCAATGCCTGATGGGCATGTGGGAGCCTGGAAGCGGCTGATGAAGATGAGGGAGTTGCGAAACAAGGCATTAAATATTATCCCCATTCAGCTTTCACAGAAGCAATGTCAGGGAGGATGAGAGCTGGTGGGATGTCAGCACCCCGAAGCATGGCTTGGGATTGGCATTGCCCACATCCCCAGGCCCACAGCACCTTGCCAGCACCGTTCAGATGCTTCTACCCTGAGCTGTGTCCCACAGCATCACTGTTCCCATCACTGCAGAACGTGCTGTTCCTTTCCTCCATGGAGAAATACCGCCTGGGCTGGGGCTCATCCATAAAGCCCTGCAATCCCAGCAGAATCAAATTGCTACCCTCTAGAGATGAAACCCAGCTCCCAGGGCAAAGGAGACTACATGTAACTCTGGGAAAAGCTCTTTGTCTTGGAAGTGTGCTTTTCTTGGACTGCTCCGCTGTATTTATGCAGGCTGGTATGTGGGGAGTAATTAGAACCTCATCCCAAGCACTTGACGAGCGTGTTTTCCATTCTAGATGTTGACAGGTCAGGCCAGCCGGCCGGCCCTCTGTGCCTAAAAATGTTGATGTTTTATCTTTGCTGAAACTAAAAGATAGTTAAAAAAGGGCCCAGGAAGTTCTTGGACCAAAGAGAGCGATGCTGCTTATTGACAGCCTGATGGTGGCATGCATGGTGCTGCACAAGCGTGTGAATACACCAGTTCCCTGTGCCTGCACCTGACCCCACCAGGACAGTGGGAATGGGGAGAATGGGAGAAGCCAGTGCTGATGTGCATGTGAAGGAGCTATGACTGTCCCTGCTGCTGGGGGTCATGGGAAAAGGATGCTGAATGGAGCAGAGTGAGCAGAGCTGGGAATGTTTGCCTAGATGAGACTGGCCAGGTTCAAGGACAAGTTGCTCCCACACAGAGCAGGGATTCAGGCAGATGCTGGAGAGTCCACACTGCTCCAAGAGTGGAAGCAGGGAGAGATGAGTGCTTCAGACAGTGGGTTTCACTAAAAGCCTGGTGTCTAAACTGACCTGAGAGACTTGAAGATGCTGAGGATGCATTGGCTCTTATCTGTCTACAGAGCCTCATAAAACCTGCAGGAAATGCCCAGGAGGCAGCTTGGGCTGGCAGAGCTTCTGAAGATGCTGAAGGAGGTTTCACAGGGAGTTCACACAGCCCAGAACAGCTCAACTAAACTGACCTTATTTCAGGTGATTTCTGAGATGAAGCTGAAAGAGGAGCCCATCGGGAACCATTCCCTTTTCCCTCGCCTGCCACAGTCCCAGTGTCCCAGCCTGTGCTTCAGGTGTCCCTTTCCACTGCTCCAAAGCTGGAAAAGCCCCTGGAGGACACAGTGTGAGATGTCTGTTTTTCAGCAAATGGATTAGTAAAGGGAAAGGGAAGGAGCACCCTGGGATGTGAGCACCCCCAAACCCTTCCCGTGCATCTTGGCAGCCTGGGGAATGGGATGCTGGATGGAGGGGATCGACTGGAAGGAGCCAGACTGGCTGCAGTCATGGCATCACTCCCATCCCCACATTTTGCAGCAGCCCTGCTCCTGTTCTGGGCCATTGCTCATTGCCGGAGCATCATGTCACGGAAGAAGGATTATTTTCCTTCTCCACGCTTGCCTTCCATGTAAACCAGCCCTACTGTGTAATGTTTCTCATTTCCTCTATACATTGATGAAGGCTTGAAGTGAAAAGCTGCACACTTAGGCTGACCTAACCCCTAGCTAAGCCGGCAGCCAGAGGGACACAATGAGCCGGCTGTTCGGATCCCGCTGGCACCAGCTCCTTGTCTGCTCCCAACACAATGGTGTTTTCCTTGGCCGGCATTCAGAGGCGTGGGAGGGAGATGGTGACAGGGAGGATTCCCATGTCCCCTCAGCAAAACTGCCCAGCACCGCTGTGCTGTATCTCCAGGATGCGCCACGGAGCCCATCCTTCGTGGTGCAACCCCGTGGTACCGGTCCTTAGATGGAGCCATGGTCCTGGGGAGCAGGATGCTCCCTGCATGGAGCAGGATGAGATGGGCCACATGGCCAAGCACAGCATGGGACATTACCATCACTTCCCCAGAGGTGTCTGTATATGCAGCGTCCCCATTTCATCCAACCCATTGGCATCCTTTTGGAAATTAATAAGATTAATTTAGTGGTGGAACATTGCTCTTGAAATTGAAAACTTGTGCTTTCTTTGTCCATCTTCTCAGCTGACACCAATCACTGAATAGATCCAGCATCTCACACCTGTAATTTGGGGGAATAAACCCATTTTCCATTATGTTTTCCCCTTGGCTCTAATAGTGCAGCAAGCAGGGTGCTTCCCAGTAACATTTCCACTGAGACCAGTGTTTTATTTTATATAAAGTCCTACTGAACATGTTTTGGTGGCCTCATCTCGCTCCAGGATGAAGAAGCTTTTCATTGCCATTTATCAGGCTGGTGACAGGGCAGTGAAGTGGGTGCAGACACAGCCTGGCACATCTCCTACATGTTGCTTCTCCATTAGCTCAGCAAATGATGAAGGTACACAGGGGCATGGGCATAATGAGGTGCAGCCACCCAGCATGGCCTGGCAGAGCCTGTCACCTCTGTGTTATCTGCAGTAATTCAAGCCCTTTTCACCTGCACACACCGCAGCTGGAGAATCTCCTCCAGAGGAGGCGAAGGGTTTAATGACAACCTGCTTTAGCTGCCACTGCGTGTGGGTCAAGCACTGGCTTGTTGTTGCTTTGAAACCTGCTCAGGGTGAGACCAGGTGAGCTGCCATCCTGATCTCACACTCCACACTGCTCCGGCAAGGATGCTGGATGCCAGGGAGCAGTGCCAGGTATCTGCCCACCGCAGCACAAGGGGCACTGCTTCGTGCCCTGGTGGAAATCCAGATGAAAGTCCAAATTCCCTTTCCTGACAGCCTCTGCATTCCTCCACCTCAACTGCAATCAAGGAATTACAACCAAGGCAATTGCAAGCAAGAAATTGCAAGGAAGGAGCTGGAAGCAAACGAATTACTTCCCAGGCAATTGCAAGCAAGGAATTGCAAGCAAGGTGGGTGTTTCCCAGCACATCCTTGGAGGGATCCCTTCCTTCACCTTGCTGCTTTTCACTCTTCAGGATTATTCTTTCTAATCTGGATGCTTGCAGATGCTATGCCGGCTGGCGCAGCAGTAACCGAAAGCAAATCTCCTATAGGAAAGCACCCAGGTCACACATGAACCTGAGCAATGAGCCTAGGGCTTGTCATGGTGTTCCCACCAGAGCAGGGCATGTTCTGCCAGGAGCTTAGGGACATGATTTAAGCCCAGTTATAACGCAAAATAGATGAGAATCCCATTCAAAATGCCTGCCTGGAGGGAAGGTACGTGGCGGCGAAGGCTCTCCCATCACACACACAGCGGCATCGCCGCCAAAGCTGCAGGCCGAGCAATCCAAGCGGGAAGGTTTTGAGAAGCGGGAATAATTAATTTTGGAAGAGATTACGAAAGCTGCGGTGAATTCTGTGTCACTTCGAGAGCCCAGAGCAGCCTCTGGACGCTGGTGTAAAATATCTGCTTTCATTCAACCGCAAACTCTCGGGGCGAGGCCAGAATCCCTTGGTGAAGCTTTTCTGGCCAGCGCCGTGCTGGAAGCCAGTGACTGGCTGATCAGAGGGAAGAGTAGTAATCTTAATTTATCACATGCTTTTCATCCCAAAGCACTTCCACAGTCTGAGCAATCTCTGCTGCCAACTGCTTGCTGCAATCCTTTCAACTACCCGAGCTGCAATGCTTCCTGGGCTGTGACGGCAGCGAGGGCTGTCAGAGGCAGGTTGCTCTGAAGAAGAATCTCTTTTTCCAGTACAGAGAAATCCTTCCTGGGAGATGCACAAGCCAGACAGACACAGCTCCCCGGATGGGAATGGCGGCCAGGGGGAGTTTCACAATGCTGGGTTCACGGCGAGGTCCTTGGGATGGTTACAGGGCTTTGCATGGCCTGGATCCGGTCTGCATCCCAATGGATTTTTCAGTGTAACATCCCTCCCATAGCTGTCAGGGTGTCTCTGCTGGCAGCCCTGGCTCACAGGAGGAGTAAGCTGGGATAATTTGCAGCACCAAAAGCTATCCCACTTTGCATGAGCAGACATGAGATGGTGGAACTGGTGACACAAGGGCTTGGCATGTGAGGCGTATTTCAATGTAAACCTGCATCCGAGCCAGGATGGCTTCACAGTGGGGCTGGATACACCCCTAAGACCAAGAATGTTGGAAATCAAGGTCTTAGCCCTGTTTGACTGTGACAGGTCTGATCTAGGACTTTGTGCAGCTCTGGGGTTAAACAGAGCTGCACACCCTGATGCATGCTGATGTGTGCTGTAGATGTGGGAGATGCACATTCCGACGTGCGCTGCCCATATAGGAGATGAATTCCCTGATGTGTGCTGCAGATGTGGGAGATGCACATCCCGACGTGTGCTGCACATATAGGAGATGCATGCCCTGATGCATGCTGCAGATGCGGGAGATGCACATCCCAACGTGTGCGCAGATACGGGAGATGCGTGCCCTGTTGCACGCTGCAGATGTAGGGGATACACATCCTGATGTATGCTACAGATGTAGGAGATGCACATCCCAGTACATGCTGCAGAAGTGAGAGGTGCACATCCTGATGGATGCTGCAGATGTGAGGGATGCTGCAGATGTGTGATTTGCACACCCCGATGGTAGGTTCCGCTGCCTGGCCAGGCTGGACACCATCTCCCTATCGCTCCTCCCAGCCCTGATCCCACCCGTCCACGGCCTCAGCCACATCCAGAACCAGCCTCTTGACTCTGCAGCTTTTAAGCACTTCCCAGGGCAGCCGCCCCCCGCTTCCTCCCCTGCCTCACCGGGGACTCACATGAAAAGATCATTTATAAGACCTGACGTTTTGTTTCACTGCGAATGCCCCGGCAAGGGCTGGGCTTGAACTGCGCTTCTATTCCACACGGCTCCTATTTATTTCTCGGATGGATTAGTAAATCGCAGCTGTCACTAAACATTAGCCCGGCTGTTTCATCAGCTCTCTGCAAGCTGACAGTCTGTTAGAGCGTGGTATCCGCCAGGATGCTGCCGCCACCTCTCCCTTTCAGCACAGCTTTACTTCCAGGCTCGTCCGTGCCCCACGCCGTCCCAAACCAGCTGTATAAATGCACAGAGCAATGAGCAAAAACTAACAAAAATAACAGGCTCCCCATGTTAACAACCTTTACCTGGTTACCATTTGTAGAATAGCTGATGGAAAGCATGAGTAACGTGGAAAGGGATGATTATTGCCATTTTTCAGGCTCCGTGCGGTGGAGGGAGGGTTGGTTCAATTTGGGGTTGCACAGTAGCCCCCCTTTGAAAGGTTTCGTGCCCTCTCTCAGTTCCTAAGTAAACCTCTCGTCCCCCTGTCAGCTTTGATTTGTAACCCTACTCGTGGCATCTGGTTTTCATATGAAGGGTGGAATACAGGGGATGCTGTCTGCTTGCTTCTGCCCAGAGCTATTCATCTGGGGCCAGCTCGCCGAAAACAAACCCCAGCCGTTCCTGAAAGGCACTAATCATTGCAGGGGAGGAGGGTAGAGAAAGGAGCTGCTGTCCCTGTGCGCTGCAGGATGCGAAATGAGGGGCAGGAGGAGCTCCAGCCCACCTGGGTCCAGGTTCTGCCGCATCTCTCTGCCTGCAGATAAGATGGGGATCTGGCAAATGCACCCAGAACGTGAGGGCAGAAGAAAGGATGGGTTTGCAGGAGGGTTTTCAGCAATGACTGGTATGTGCACATGCATATGCTTTTGTGGCCCCTGGTTTGTGCCCAATATCTTTTCTCTGTACTCTTGTTAGGTGGATAGCTTTGAGCATCCCAAACAGCTCCAGAGTTGCACATGGCTGCTGGTGCTTGGGGATCTTCTCCAAACAGCCAGTGTCAAGCCCACCAGTGGCACAGGGCTTGGGCAGCACTCGGTGTAGGGCACCCACAGGCTTTTGCAGGGTCCATGGGGGTGAAATGGGATTGCTTCAAGGTGGTGTGGTCAGAGCCTGCTTTGTGAAACGAGCCATCTGCTTTTACCCTGACTCTCAACAATGGTGTTTACAAAGCCACGGGGGAAAACTCTGCCCCACCTCGGGCAATGGTGCTGCCCATGGCTTGTTCTTGTGTTCATCCACTTTGGCTTTTTATTACATGTGGCCATTCTGCTGCTGTTTCTTGGGACTTTGAGGTTCCCAGTGAGCAGACATGGTCACTGCCCTAGAAATGCATTAGGAAATGCCAGGCTGGCCACATGAGAGCTGCAGAATTGTGCCCCTTTCCCTTAGCAGCCACATGGGACCAAGTGTTTTTGGAGGATCCCATACGCAGAGCTCCCTGCATGCTGTGTAATCCTGCAGGGATGAGGACATCCCAGGGTGACAGCTTGTTCCCCATCCACACGTGGCGGTGGCGTTTGGGCATCTCCCAGCCTTGGGATCCCATCTTTGAGCCCCATGCAAGGAATTCCCCGCCTGTGTGAGGTTTGCTCACTCTCGCCCTGTCATTGAAGCTGGAGGATGAGATGAAGCTGTTCTCTGGGGTGGCTTCCAGCTAAGTCCAGCTCCCAGCACCAGCATGCCAAAGCACTGATATAAAACCCAGCAGGGACCATCCAACTGGGAACACTTAAAAGCAGGAGGATTGCAAAGCCCACAGACATGCACATAGCTGACATGGAAGGAGCATTAAAAAGAGGAACATCTACCTCCAGCTGCTGCAAGACACTGGGAGCAAGTGATGCTTCCAAACCCGAGCCCTGCCAGGACATCCCGTGTTGGGTTGTGTGTCACCATGTATTCTGAGCACCCCTTTACCCCCAGCTGCTGCTCCATCCCAATTGTGCTTCCAGCCTTCCCCTTCTCTCCTGCCCCCTTTGCAGTGGGAGAAACCAGGAGCGACATCCCTGCATGGGGCAGAGCTGGATTAGATGCAGGACTAGGTTCAAACAGCACTGAAAACCTTCTACTACCCATCCCCTCTGCTAGCAAACCACCTTCAAACCCTGTAAAGCCATTACTGAAGCATGCTTTGGCATCATCTGATTTTAACACGAAGGTCTGATTTTCCTGAGCCAGCAGCTGATTTTCAGCAGCGAGGAATGCTCTAGAGGAAGCGATTTTATTTTCCCTTCACTTGCTGGACTTCCTAGGATGCAGCCTTTGATCCAGACTCCTGATGTTATCAAGTTGGAAGCTGCAGCTCTTTGAAGCTGGCTTCATGTTGTGCTTTAGACTTCTGGGGGCTTTAAACCTTCATCACAGGGTGCAGCTCTGGTACAGATCACCCCAAATTCAGAACCAAGCACTGTGGCCACCAAGAGATGTCCAAGGGCTCAACTGGGATCACTCACACCCCGGGTTGGGAGCTTGCAGAAGAGACAAGGTCATAGCATGCAGCCTGCTCTGGGAGATTCAATGCTTTAAGGAGCCCAGGACTGTGTCCTGGGTAAGATTTGGGTGTTCTGCTGCTGTTTCAAACATCTGGCCTTGTTGCTGTGACCTGAGGCAATGGAAATGGGTCATGTCCTGATTCCAGAGAAGCTGCATGACGTGGATGTTGGGATGATGTTTTTAGGATTGCACCCATTTAGGTCATTGTAAAACTCCTTTCTGCTTTGCTTCCACATCTGGCTGCCCCAAATTTCACCCCGAAGAGGCACCTTTACACCTTGCTTTGGGGGTGCCACGGATCCAGCTGGAAGCAACAGCACGAAGCATTCCCAAAGCAGCAACAGCAAATGATTGGACCATCCCCAAGCAGCCAGTGCTGGGAGCTCTGCTCACTTGTACTGGATTAACAGGGACACGGACAAGCTTGGTTCAGTTTGGAAATGAGCCCCATGTCGCTAATGTGCAACACCCGTGAGCTGTGGGTCATACAGACATCAGATGGGACATGGGGATGAATCAAGCTTGATTTGTGCAATGCTTGAAGCTGGGCTTAAAGCTTATTAAACTTAATAATGCAACTTAATAATAACTTAAACTATTATTGCTTGTTTGCACACTTCTATTTCTGACAGTTCAGGGCATATTGTGCTGGGGTGCTGCACAGGCACAGAGTTCCTGTCAGAGTGTTCTGTCCTCCAGAACAACCTGAATATTATATATAATATATATAGCTGAGTATATATAATATATGTTCAGAATTTATAGCTGAAATGATGAAGGTTCAGAGAGCAAGGAGGAGGGATTTGAGGGTGTTTGCGTGAGTTTGCAAGCAGCTCTGCCCCAGGCATGGGGTGAGGAATGTGCTGGGTGTTGGGCTGCAGGCAGGTACCCCAAAGCATGGCCAGAGAGCCTGTGAGCACCGTTGGAGGGGAGGACTTGGACATAAAGACTGGCACAGGTAGCAGCAGAGATACCGGGAGCCCCAGTGGGTCTGTCTTGAGCCTTTTTGTCCTTTTTCCCCATCACTCAATTAAGAAAAGCAGGATAAAAATAGAGCTCAAAGATCAATGGGCTGCAAGGCAGGGAGGAAGTGGCCTGCATCCCTCAGCACTCAGGTTTTGGCAGCCGAAGCATCCTGGCAGGGCCTGGCAGCACCAGCAGCAAGGAAGGCAGACTGAAGGCAGGAGGGACAGCAGCACATACAGGTGTTTGTTTTCCCCTTGCTGTCCCCTCAGGGGTGCTGGCTTCAGCAGAGGAGCACCACAAAGCTCTGATGGGAGTCTCCTGTAAGCCCCACAGCAGCATCCCAATCCCAGCAGGACCAGGGGCCTCTTCCAAAATCCCTGCCTGGCTTTCTGGAAGCTTCTCCATGAAAGGTTCTCCCAGAAAGCTGCATTCTTTGGACTGGTTACACTAGGACGATGACCCTGCATCGGTGGCTTGGAGCCTATCTCCAGCATCCCTATTGCAGTCATTCCGCGCTGAGCCGGGTTGCTCCCTTCTCCTGCAGAGCCAGATCCCAGTAAGCAGCCTGCTGCCTTCCGGTGGCAATGTGACAAGAAGGAACACAGGAGGATCAGCCCAGGACAATCGGGAATGGCCTCTCCAGACTTTGGGATTTGCCACACTGGGGAGCTCTACATATCCAGAGCTCATGAAGAGCCCAAGTAGGACAGAGGAGTCCTCAGGTGCCTCAGGTAGAGTTCACAGCCACCTTCTTTGGGCAGAAGACACAAAATGGGTGCCCAGAGCATTCCTACATCTTGGGTCCAGCTCCAGCCACTAGTGAAGGATGCTCACAGCCTTCAGGCGAGGCGCATGGATGCGGGCATCCTTGATAACACCAAGCAGCATCCATCGGTCCCGCTCCTTCCTGGGACAGCAACTGCTGCAGACTGCAAACACATCCTGTGCAAGGGCTGGAGGGGTTCAGAGAATAGAAGTGGTCCAGATCCAGGTCTCTGACATAATAAACCCACAGCAGAGTGAGTGACAGGTATCCTAGGCTTCCAAGTCCACTGTGCTTCCCTCACCATGGCCATCATGCCACAGCCACCAGAGGCAGCCATTTGTTTGCCTATAAGGTACATCAAGGACATGGTAGTGAGGAGCTCCAAGGAGGAGCAGCCAAGCCAGATCTGAAAGTGTAAGGATGCTGGACACAAGCATGAGCCCACACCACTGCTTCTTAGCCCCAAATCTAAAGCCCCATGTGGTTTTCCAGGCCACATCATTATTTTTTCCACCCCACAAGCAGCATCCCTGGCTTTGGGCTGAACTTTTGTCCTGCAGACAGAGACGGCTCTAATTGTGCCCCTAATAAAGCAGCTCAAGCTGTTCCCTTGGGGAAGGTTCATGAGAAAGACGGAAAACAGGCCCTTAAATGCCCTAAGAATTTTCCTCTCTTCCCCCACCCCATCTTCTGTTCCACCAACTTTTAAGCTCATCCAAAAACTGTCAGCCCTCTGCTTCTATACATTGATGGCAGGACAGGGATGCTGCAGCTTTGCCAGCAGCGCAGGATTTCCATGGAGCTATAAGTGGAAGCAAATGGTTTAAGAGGAAATTAAATTTACAGCTCTATAAAAAAATGCATTTTATTGCCTTGCCTGTCATTCCGTAAAGGCAGGGAGATAAAGGAATGCTTTGCATTTGTCTCTTGTCTTGGAGGCTGAAGGCAAAAAAGGAGCAATCCCACCTATCACGCGATGGCCAGCCGACGGATTCAGCCCCAGCTTCATGGAAGTCAATGGCAAAATCCTGGGACATGGATGCTTGGAGGTGATGCTTATGGGGGAGCTGTGAAGCAGGATGCTTCATACTCTAAAATATCAGCTGGATGAGGCGCCAGGTTTGGTTTGGAGGGCATTTGAGGGAGAGACTGAACCAGATTCCTCCCAGAACTATAGGAGGATCCCTGCCTTGAGTGGATGCTAGAAGAGTGATCAGTGGCTCACTGGATTTGGCTTGCGCAGCACCAGAAGCCACAGCTTTGGGGTTGCACATCACTGCCATCCCTGGACTGATACTTCCCGTGGCTGCCAGTCCTGAGGAGACCCACAGGAGCAGCTGGGGTGACATCTTTCCCATTGCTGCCTTCCTCAGAGGCCCAGCATGGACCAAAGGATGCTCTGGCTGCACCCAGCAAGCCCAATTGAGGTGGACAAAGGACCTTTGCCTCTTCCAGCACCGCTGGAGCTACAAAAGCGAGTGTGAGGAGGCTCTTGGCCCTCTGGAGGAGGAACCTCCCCCGGCTCCAGCCCTCCCAGCTGTGTCAATAGAGGAGGAAGAAACAAAAGTGCTCTTTCTTCTCCTGTTGTTTTTGCAGAGGGGGACAAGCCGATGGCAGTTGCACTGTGACACTGGCTGCTGGGGACAGGCGTGTGTTGGGCTCAGCTGAGTTCTCTGCAGCCTTCTGGGAAGCACTCAACAGTGAGGTGCAATGAAGGGAAACCCAAGGCTCTGCTTATATATAGATTTCCTTTTGCTTGGGACTTTATTGAGAGCAGATCGTTAAAGGAAGGAAGGGAAGAGGCAACCTGGCCTTTCTCTGGAGTGATTTCAGCCCAAGGAGCATCTTTGCTGTCACCAGAGCCCAGGGTTGTTGGTTGCACATCCCTAGGCTTTGCTGGGACATCTCTCCATTCATGGCTGTTCACACTGATGACAGTAGTAACCAGGCTCCCCACTGCGTGTTCTCCATCCCCACCTCTGAGTAGCCTCCCTCACAGGCTGTGTGTGCAACACAGACTAAGGGAAGGAAGACTGAAGACATCACGGGGATGAGACCAGGGTCTGGCCATTCTCTACACTCCCCAGTGCAAGCGATCCTGCAGGCAGGCTCTGAAGTGCTTTGCACGACATCAGTGTCTCTCTCCATGTTGATATCTTGCTAGAACACCACCCAGCGATGCTGCTGTTCCTCCCAAGCACACAGAGCTCAGCAGGGCTTTGGAGCAGCAACACATCCCTGGAAAGCCTCCTCTGCAGCCCACTGTGCTGAGATCCAGGAGCATCCCCATCAGTGCTGCTCCAACCTCATCCCAGGCACATGTAGTGATGACCACAGCTGCCGGCTGACCCTCTGCTGTGCTCTCTCCCTGCATCGAGCCTCTCCAGACCTGACATCAGCTGTGAAAACAAGCAGAACTGCCTTCCTGCATGGGGCATGAGATGTGTCCAAAGCCCCTTGCCACAGCCACAGCGTGGGGAGCAGAGCCCTCACAGCGGTGAACATCGCAGCCTTTGATACAGGAGGATGCTTGGCCCTGTTTGCCAAGTGCTAAATATTATGTATACTTCTGGGATTGAAATGATGAAATGTGAGAGTTAAGTCATTGTGCCTCTTCCTTTCAAAGGCTGAAGATGCTAGACCCTGACCATGTTTTCCACCTTCAGCAATGTAGCCAGGCTGCTGACACCAGGAATGTGCTCCAGGTTTCCCCGCACATCCCTCCTCCTGTGTCATGGCTGGATAAATCCATGGAAGCTTCTTGAAGCTTTGAGGCTGGGGAACATCTCAGGGGGGTTTGCTCCAGCTTAAACCCTAAGGATGTGGCAACATCTGGGGTACAAGCCAAGGACCCCGGTTTGGCTCTGCCCAAACCAGTGTGTGCCTGCTTGTGTTAGACTGGAAGTAGATGGGTTTTCTCTTGGAGCCTTGTTTTTCCCGTACACAATGATGGAGCTGGTGGTGGCACCATTCTTTCTGGATGCTGTGAAATCACCGATGCAAAGCCAATCCACTGGCCATGTACATGTCACTTGTCCATAGGAAGCCCATCTCAACACTCTGAGGAGGAATCACACAGCGAGGATATAAAGTGAAGTTGAGCGGAACTCTTCTAATTCACGTTTTCCCTTGAAAAGCAGATTTATGTGCAGCATTTGCAGAGGCAACGCGATATAAATCAGCTGCTCTCCCATGTCGTTTCCATGTGCTGCTGGTTCCCATCCATATATCCATTTTAATCTCTGGGCTGACAGGGAGAAATCATTCCTGGCTATTCCTGAGGCCAGCCAGGATGTATTGGGCAGGAAAAGGGGAGTCCCAGAGAGAAGGGAAGGATGTCTGTTGCTCGAAGAAAGCATCTTGTATCAAGCAGATGCATATTTGGGTGGCTCCTTCCCCATCTGGCTGCTCTGTCCAAGACTACCCACAGTTCTTGTCCCCCATGTGATGGATCACTTTGGGGTGCTCGCTGTCCCCAGATCTGTCTGGCCACATGCATTCCCACAGCACCGATGCCCAGAGGATGCAGGAGCAGGGATTGCTAGTGAGCCGGCGTGCCTGGGTTTGCAATGTGGCTCCTGACACTCAGCTGGTTGTTGGCAACCGGAGCCAGGGAGAGGAAAACAATACGGGACCGCACTGCAATTAAACAGGCTCCTAATTGTAGCGCTACATACGGCTCTTCCGCTGCTTTCTAAGTTTGGTGGCATAATTACAGCAGCAGAGCAGAGGCAGCATCTGCATTCCCACCGCGCCAAGCCCTGCCTTCCAGGGATTTTGGATTTGACCTGATAAATCCTGGGCTGAAACCTGGCACGAAATGAAAGGGAACGGTAGCCCCTGAGCCCTGCCTGGGCTTGGCCCCGCTGAGGCAGGATGGGCAAAGCTTTCGCATCCCCTGCAGCCCCCGCCGTGCTTGCTGGTCCTGTCCCACAGCACAGTTTCCTCTTTAGGATGTGTTTTTGCAAGCCAGCTTAAGAAAAAACCAACCCAAAACAACAAAGTCTTGCTCTGGTCAATCATTGTAGCTCTTAGTTTAGAAACACGCGGAGAGGAAGATTAAAGGGTGGCTCGGAGGAAGGCAGTCTGGGTGTCAGGATGCTGGGATGTGCCGGGAGCAGACACAGGCACAAGGGAGTTGCCTTTTCACTATGTCTGTCTCCCCAGATTGGCTCTTTTTCTGACTGGGGACAATAAATCCATGTCCCTCTGGCTGATCCTGGTGCTGGTTTGTTATTGTAGCATTGCTTGTGCAGAGTGGTTTGGTTTGGGAGCATCCCAAGGGATACCCACTGCCCTGGGGGGCAGGTGTGTTGCAGGCAGAAGTGCCTGCCCTGATGAGATGGGCAGCAGTAGCCAGTGGGGCACAGGAAGGTGCCCAGACCTATATTTAATTATATATATATATTCATATATATACATATATATATATACACATTTTATACTGCGGGTTTGAGGAATCCCAAGATAAATGCCATGTTCTGTGTTAAAAGGAGGACGCCTTGGAAGGCCGGGGAGGGAATCTGAATTGCAGCCTGTGTTTTCGGCTGGAAAACGTGTTCCCGAATGTTTTCCATCACACAGGCGGGTTTGTGTGGGTTCACCTGGGCAGGAAGCAACGGGGTAAAGCGATACCCCACGGGGCACGGGCAGCCCTTCTCCAACACCCCCTTTCCCTAAACCCGATAGCAGCCGGCAGCTCCTAATGAAATAAGCAGCCACTTTACTGCTGCTCTTGCACCATGTGTGAAAATTATTAGTTTTGCAGGAAAATGGAGGAAAAGGGTTGGGACAGATGAGAGATGCACAAAGTTCTTTTCTTTGCAGCCCCATCCTGCCTGTCTTATCCCTGCAAGTGTCTCCCGCAGCATTAAATCTCCAGGTGAAGGTTAAAAAGCCCTCTTGTTCTGTGAATTCACTGTAAAAGTATGCGGGGTTTAGTAATGTTGCATTAGCACTGGTTCTGTCGTTGCTAAATAGCTGAGGGAAATAGTTTCTGGTGTCCACTGGATTAGGTATTGTCTGGGATGCTTTCTGCGGGGAGGAAAAATAATCCTGGGATGAGCGTGGCCTGTTGGAGAGGCAATGATGTCTCGACCCCTTTCCCGCATCTGCCCACCTCTGGGATCTGGAAATAAACCATGAATGAGTTGATTTCACTCATTTTCAGAAGCAAGATTTAAAAAATAATAATTAATTGCCACTGTTAGGAAGAATTCAGTTTTCCAGCCAGGATGTAAAAAATACCCGGGTTTTTTTCCAGACTCCCAGAGGGTCAGGAGAAGGTTTTGTTCTTTTTCATTCCTCCTTCAGTGGCTGAAGATGAGGAAAATGATGAGAAGCAGTGGAAAGCATGGAGCCCAATGATGCTGCCTGCCTGGGGCCTGGGCAATACCCAGATCCCTCCTCCAATTTCTGTGCTTTCCAGGCACTTTTTGCTTGCAGCATCACCTCACCACTGGGATTCAGGCCCCAGAGTGGCTACATCTGTGTTTTCTCTAAGGGAGGGGCAGCAGCATCCTTTCCTCAGACATGGTCTTCCTGAGACAACGTCTTAAAACCTTCCTGTTCTGCCTGAAAACCATATCCTGAAGCAGAAGGGAAATTCCCAGTCCTTGCTTTGCATCTTGGAAGCATATGCTAAGGAGGGATGGTACCCTGGACCGGTATCCAGATTAGCAAAGCAGAGATGGGCTTGGACCCCAAGTGCTTTTCCACCTCATGCAGCGCCAACAAAAGGAAAATATCATCAGAAATAACATGGATCCTCTCAGTGGATTTTATCCACCTTAGTATTGCCTGGCTTGTGCCCTCCCTGCCATGGCTGGGCCTAGTGATGTGTCCCCACATCTGCCACCCAGCAGCTGGATCAGTGGGAAGGGCTGTGTCTGCCTGGAAACCCGTCGGCAAAATGCTTTTCATTACTCTCCCTTTGAAGTTTCAGGCATGTGCTGGACTCATGCTCGGCACCTGCAGACAAACCTGACCCGAACAGCTTTGATGTTTCTTGGTGCAGGAGGGTCTCTGCAGCCATGGGCTGCTGTCACCATCCTGGAGAAGGGCCAGAGGGGACCGGACCTGGGAGTGATGATAGAAAACAGGGATGGATTTTGGTCTAGCTCCTCCTCATCCCACAAATCCAGGATGCACCAGCGGGGTGCACAAATCCCTCTCTATTTTACATCATTGATGCTCTTCCACATCACTTTGTCAGAGGAGGACCAAACTGCTCACCGCCCCAGTGCTGCCCACTACTGGCAGCCATCCACTGCTCCCCGGGCTGCGTAACCCACCCGACTGCAATCAGCATCTTTAAGAAGAAGCCGATTGAAGTTAGCCATGAATGTCTCTCTGTTCAACAGCCTTTTTATAGTTCCGTGCGTTTTTCTTGGCCCCTAGCATTTCTGCTCCCGTTGAGAACAGAGAGCATCTCTCAGCGCCGGCGTCCGCAGCCAGCCTGGGCCAGAGGGGGCTGCACCAGGGAAGCTCATTTTTGGGGTCCTGCTGCCTGAAATGCAGTGTTCCCACCATGCTTATGCTCTGGCATTGGGGAAACTAGGGCATTTTGTAGCTCAGACATGACAGAGCTTGGGGACCATCCTGTGAGGAGCTGTGGTGATGCTGGAGGCTGGTTTCCTACACCCCTGACCCTGTGCTGTGGTTTTCTGTGTGGCACATCCCTCCTGCTTCCTAATGGCTACAAATCCCAGGGAGATGCTGTGCAGGATGCTGAAGGAGATGGCAAGCTTGACTTCAGGGAGCAGCTCCAGCCAAACCAGGTCATTCTCCATCAAAATCACAACATCCCCACTCCTGCCTCCCCTGGTTGCATCTTCCCATAGTGATGTGGTACCCATGGGCTCATTCTAGCCCCGCTGGTGGGAGAGAGACCTAAAGAAGGGTAAACCCCAAAATTCCTGACCTTCCTTCCCCGCTCTCTGGGATGCAATTCCCTCCTCACAAGCATTCCCCTTCCCCTGGCCCACAAGCCATCTGCTTCCCCTTTGGCGTGGCGAGGATTGCAAGGCACTGACGCATGCTGCTGGCCGAGCCACAGGGAATTGCTCTGGAGCAGACACAAGCCAAGGGCTGGGCAGTAAGGACCTGCTCCCTGTCAGTTTTTCTGTGCCCAACCAGAGGACATCATTTACAGAATGGAGCAAATAGGCAGCAAATTAAGGGGACGGTATTAAAATCCTCTCTGGATGGGGCTGGTGGGGTCCCCAGTTTTGGGCAGCACTGAGGAAGGTTGCAGACAGTGGTGCCAGCTCACAGCGATGGGTGAGGGGGATACCCATGGCATTGAATCTGCAGGTCCTGGGTGGCGTATTTGGATAGGCAAAGGAAAGGTGTGTTGTCAAAGGGCAGTGCACACTGTGCTTGCTGTGGCTGGACTGTACAGCCCTGTGATTCCACTCATCCTGTGACGTGCCCCTCACCCAGGCATCTGGCCACAGGTACGCAAACCCAGCTTGCCGCTTGAAGTCCTCCGAGGCATCAGGATAAAGTGCCTGGAGATGGCACCCAAAGCACACCCGTGGAGCTCAGAACATCCCATCATGACCAGAGATCTGTGTGCCGGGGTACCCCCAGCCACAGCTCCACTGGGGACCAGCCAAATCTGTTCGTCCCAGTGAGCGATGCCCCCGGCACAGAGCATCTCCCCGCCCGCCTTTGCCTTTATCTCAACATCGTGCTTTCCACCGTCCAAGCCAAGCAGCGTGGCTTTTGCAGGGACAGTGCGGGGTTAAAGCAAACCTCACAGCGGACGCGGCGGTGCCGGGGTCTTGTGCTGTCTGCAGGGTGTGTTCCAGCAAAGCCCTGCGTGGGGCTGCTCCCCCCTGTGCCCTGCTGTAATCAGATCCGTCCCCCACCGCGCCATCATTTGTGTTCAGAGCATTTTCCGAATGTTTTGCATTTGGGAAGCGCACGAGGAATGTCTGCTGGGGAGGGCGAGCAGCCTGCGAACCACCGAGGCGCTGTGCCTGGCCCGGGGTGCGTTGTGGGGGCCTGAGCCCCTTCTCCCTGCTCAGGTCCTGCTGCAAACCCAGCAGCTTTCCCGGCGCAAAAATGCTAGGAAACGCCGTTTCCACCTTCCCGCTCCCACTGGGATCAGTCTCCCCTTGGAGCACCTCCTGGCCTCCATCCCTGGAACTGCAGACAAACATCATTTGGGTTTCACCATCCCCAGCCTTCCCCTCGCCGAACCCCGGGCCCGCAGCCGACCCCGCGCAGCGCCGCTGCTTGCGGACACCTTTGCTTCCCTCTGCAGGAGATCTCCGTCAATTGCAGCCTCTTTGAATCGCGTTATTCCCGGAGCTGGACCCCACCAGGGCTGGAGCTGCGGCGGGGGGTGGGACACCAAGTTCAAGTCTACACAGAGCCACTGGCTCGTTTTATCTCCATCACTTGACTATTATACTTAATCAAGAAAGGGGGGATATTATATATTTTTCTTAAATCCACTTTTCTTTTATACAGAGAAATTTATAATCACTTTTAATTGAAAAAGAAACCTGATAATATTCTGAACCAAATTTCTGGAAGAGAATAATTAATAGTGCAATAAATCCCCAAAGGAAATGCTCATTAATCTTGTCTTTCAGAAGCAAATTTCAGAAGAGACCTTATTTAAAACATTGCTAATAATTATAGGAAAGCTGACAGCTTAAAACCCCCCAGATCTAGCAGCAGTCTCCTCCTATCAGATCCTGCAGTAACTAGTTCAGGCTGGACAGGAGCATCTCTGCTCTTGGGGCTCGGGTGCTGCTGCTGTTGGGTACCACTGGGGCGGGTGGTATACCCTGGAATGGTGTGAGGTGGGTTCTGGTGAATGAGGGGCTTGTGGTAGCAGAGATGGACTTGGAGGGCTCTGGCTGTGAGTTACCCCTCCTGCCTGAGCTTGGGAAGAAGCCTAGAGGGGTGACGAGACCATCTGGACCAGATGCACCCAGAGCATCTGTGCTGGGGCTGTTGGCCAGTGCTGTGATGTTCCCTGTGCCACCCATGGTCCATCTGCACCCTCGTGTAGAATGCTGCTCTCTCCATCTGCCAGCACCCAGATGCACATGGGCCTCTGAAGCTATTGCACCCTTTAAACCAGAGCAGTATGGGGAGGAATAATGGGATGTCCCTGCTCTCACAAAGACCAGCCTCTGCTGGGGAAGTGGTGGTCCATCAATCTGTTTCCTGGGGCTTGGCAAGACCTGTGTCACTGGGGTTCACTGTCAGCATGAGACCTACAGGCCTCCCTCTGTCTTTTGTCCACGGATGGGGAGCTCACAGCATCCTGATGGATGACTGCTGGCTTCATGCGCTCGCTGATGTGCATCCAGCTGACCCCAGTTGAAGCCTGTGACTGTGCTAATTGCAATGAGACAATTAATTTTACTCAGTGACACATGTGTGCATGTGTCTGCCAAAAGGCAGAACTGCCCAAATGAACATGGGGCAGATTCTCACCCCCGAGCAGCCATTCCAGCAGCACTGAGCAAAGCAGAGAAGGATTCCAAAAGGACAATGAGCTAAAAGAGACTTGGGTGAAAATACCGGTGATGTGCTCATTGCTCTCGGGTTTCCTGTCCCCGTTTGACCAGGACTGGGAGTAAGAGTGGAGGGGAAGGCAGCTTGGAGCAGGCCCAGGCTCCACTGGGAGGAAGGAAACCTGATATTAGCCTGGGAATGGTGTCATTGACGTTGCTTTTTTGCTGGTTTTCTTCCTTTTTGGGGGGTCGTGGAAAGCTGGGAGGGAAATACGGAGTGGGGCCTTATCTCAGGAAAGTGGGATGAGTGGGATGCAGTGATGCAGGACACTCTGGCGGTGTCCAAGAGGGTCAGCAGGGCTGGGGATCGACAAGGTGTTGCTGCTGGGATCTCCTTCACCAAAAGTCATCCTTTATCTGCACCTCTGGCAGCACGCAGAATAATTTCTCCCCTTCTTCCATCAGGTCCCCTCCAGCATCCTGTGCAGACAGAGGTCAACAGACTAATTTTTGTTAAATTTCAAACAAAAGCAATCAAGAGGGAGGAAAATCCTCCCTTCTGGCTCATGTAAATCCACTCTGCTTTGATAATGAATCCGCCCAGGCCACGCAGACCTGGGGCAACGGCAAGATTTCGTCACAGCAATATTTAATACCTCTCCAAGGCCCCAGTGGAAGAGAGCACTTAATCCCACACTTAATTTAATTTCTGTGCCGTAAAACACAGAGCAACGTGTTCATCTGAAGGCAAGGCCATGGGCCCACTCAGGCACTTTGCCCTTTTCCAAATAAGCAGGGTAGAACCCATATTTTGGCAAAACCTTGAGCGTGGGCTGTGGAGCATCCTCCTCTGCTTGTGTCCATGCACATTGCAGGCTGGTTGCCAGGGCAGAGTGACGTGGGATATGCTGGTACCCAGAAGTCTTTGCCTATCCCAACACCCAGTGTGATACAGATCCAAACTTCAGCTTATATCACACAAAATATCATCTAAGGAGTGAAGTATGATTTTTGGGATGTTTTTGCCCATTTACCACCCTTTTCCAGGCAGGTTCTGCTGTGTTGGAGACCTCAGGGGTTCCTGTGGTCCCCTCCTGCCTGCTCTTTGTCATTCAGAGCCATCACTTTCATTAGGCAACTGCTCTGTACCTCACTGGCCCCCTTGCCTTTTATCTGCGTTCTGTTAAATGATCTCAAATATGTGATATGATAAAGACAAACAAACACCCGTTCAATTTAGTTCACCCTAATGCCAGACTCCACTTTTCCTGAAGTAATTAAGATTAATGCAGTTGATAATTTAGGAAGTATTCTTAAATGTACCCTTCTGGCAGCATTTCACATGTAATTTTACCTTAGAAGATTTATCGGAGCACTTAGGTAACAGATAGTTCCTCAGCAAACAGGAGCATTTCTAAGGAAAATGAAAGATTAATACTTCTTAAGTAAATGTCAAAATAAGTCATTCTTTATTACAGCCCTACAAAGATACTGCTGTCAGGCCCAGTCCCTCTGCTGATTCCTGGGCAAGATTATACCTGCCTGAGTCTCAGGGTTTGATGAGCAGGACAAGAGGAGGTCTTGGATGTCCCATCGGGTTTTTAGGGAATCAGACTCTTTGAAGGGCTCTGCTCACCCGTGCTAAAACACACCAGAGCCAGGCCAGCCCCTTGCTTTGGGAGGAATATGGGAGCTGATCCTGACCTTGCACAAGCCCTATCCCAAAGGATGCAGGTCCTGGCTCTGCCATTGCTGCCCCCTTTAAGGATGCACAGCCCCAGCATGGATTTGCCTAGGGTACCTCCAGCATGGCAGCTCCAAGCCCTGCTCTACATACCCTGGCTGCCTTTCCCCAGTGATAGGTGAGAAGAAGCTGAGCTAAGCCTCAGGAAAGCCTCACTGCTTTGTGTTACAGCCATCTTAATTTCCTTTGGAAAAGTCCCAGATGCTGCTTGATCCGGCTGGGGATGGAGCCACAGTGAATGTCTGTAGCCAATTGTCACCCAACTCCTTTGACCGTGTACCCTGCGGATTAAGGGATTCTCTTTGCCAGGTCACACTTATCCATCTGTCCCCTTTTACACAGCCGTTGAGTCCGGATGACCTCCAACCATGTCTTCGCCTATGTCCCCCTCTCCCCACCACCCCAGTGTCCTCCTCATGGGGCATCCTCAGGGCCGGGTGGTAGGAAGATTCAGCAGGGACCTCAGGCAGGGCGCAAAGATACTGGTTTACAGCATCCTCCCCATCTCACAGGGTGCCGAGGGTGTGCCAGGGTCTGCCATGCACACCCAGGGACCTGTCCTCCTCCACGGTTTTACATTATAAGACAAGGAGGAATTAGGACTGTTTGCAAAATCTGGATCCCAAGTGAAAGCTGGATTGTCTCTAGCTTGGAAATTCAAAGCTGTTCAGATCCAGAAAATCAATTTTGGATCACCTTGAGCAAGAAACAAACTTTCTGAATAACCTTCCAACATCCCCTCAGGCCAGAAAAACCTGCTGGAAACAGACTCTTGTCCTGATACAGCCAGACCAGACCATCCAGGACCGTGTGTCCATGCACAGGGCCAGCGCTGGTCCCCAGTCCTAGCCTCCTTTCTTAGGGATGAGCAGGGACCAGGGCTGGCAAGGAAGGTGTCACGTTCCTCCTGGTGAGATGCTTCCATTGAATCAGGCCGCTTATCCGGTCTTCCTTATTTGACTGGGAAATGCGTTAATGTAAGAACAGGATTCAGTGTGTCTGGATACGACCCATGCGCTTTGGGGAGCAGCCAAAGTGGGTTAAGTGCAGGCTGGACCTGGGGCTGGCAGGGAGGTAACAGCAATCCATTCAAACCCCCCTTTTCCCAAATTTAGGAAAAGGAGCCCTTTTCCCAACCCACCCCTAAGATGTACTGTAGGCAGGTGCTGGTTCAGCAGCTTGGCCTCATCCAGTGCAGTACAGGGTGGAGATGGGTGGGAGTCTGGCTGCTCCTTGGAGCTGGGCATCAGGGGACAGGCACATCACCATGCAGCTGAGGGGCACTGAGGGTCAGGGGGAGACCGAGGCCCATTGCTGGGGCAGGACCAAACCAGGCTGGAAGCTGCCCTCAGATGCTCTCAGCACCTGCCTGGGGCTGGCTGGTGCCCCAAGCATGCCCAGACTGTGGTTTGGGCTTTGGCCATCCTCAGTCTACCCTTCCTCCTCCTCTTCCTCCTCACACAGGCAAGGCCATATCCTGCCTCTCAGGGCCGTATCCTGACTGTGGTTAGAATAAGCTCCTGCAAGACATTGGGGTCTGGAGGACCCCAATGGGACTCCAACAGGTGGAGGCAGTGGCTGGGATGCAGGATGGAGGAGCCGGGATGCAGGGGGGGCAGGACCCCACCTCCATCCATGCCTCACTTTCCTCACTCCCACGTCACCCTGTGCCCACGTGCCCAGCCAAACCCACCCACCCAGAAGTACCCAACTGGGGGTGGCCACGATGGGGCGTTTTGGGTGGAAACCCCTCCTTTTGGCGGCTGAGCTGTCCTCGAGCACGGCGGAGCCGGCAGCCAAGCCGCAGATTCCTGACATAGTTTTCTCTTTCCTTTGCAGCCAAGAAATTCATATTTCATGGGAGGTGAAAGTGCGTCCCGGCAGTAGCTGAGCGGCGCAGGGTGCCAAGGTATGGGCCAGCTGACAGAACAGGGTCAGGTGCTATTTTTGGGAACCAGACACTGTACATCCTGGAGCATGCTCCAGCCTGGGGATGCCCACAGCCCTCCCGAGCCCTGGATGCAGGGATGCTCAGGGTCCTCCCCAGATGCTTTTCTGGCCCCGCAGCAGCCCAGCAGCAGGAGGCAGGATGTTCAAAGAGGTGCGGGGCCTTGAGAAAGTGCCAGGTTGCAAGGGGGAGGGATAATCCTAGAATGGTTTATTCACCTTGCAGGAACTTGCCCATGCCAAACCCCACTGGACCAGCATCCCCGTGGGGGCCCCCACCGTGACTGGAGCTCCTTTCACCCAGACCTACGTGTCTCCAGCCCTATCAGGGCTTTGCTGCGCTGGGCACTGTATATACAAATAGCAAGAACAGTCCCTGCCTTGCTAATCTCAACAGACGATCCAAAGAGCAGATAGGCGAGAGGAAGCATTATCGGGGCTGATTTACAGATGAAGGCTGAGTCACCGTGATTAACTGACTTTTACCCAAGGTCATGCAAGGGAGAGGCTGAGCTGAGCACTAAACCCAGCTTTCCTGCATCCCCCAGCAAAGGCCAAGCTGTAACTTGGGTCTTCTCCCACAGAGAAGCTTTTCCATCCACACAGAGTGATGCTCACTGAGACCTGGAAAGGTCTGGGCAGTGGAGTTGAATCTGCCTTTCCACAGGCAGAGCTGCTGTTTCAGCTCTCTTCCTCCTTTGTTTCAGCTGGTGGGAGTTTCTTGCTCAGTTTTGGGTCTATTTTGCTGTTCACACAACCATTTTTGACCCTTGCTGCTGTTTCCATCAGAACAGGGTTTTGCCCTTTCCTTCTCCTGCTGCTGCCTTGCCCGTGGTGGGGACACGGTGGTTGCCTCAGTCATTACGGTGTGGTCCCAGTAGGGCATCCCAGTTGAGATGCAAAGCTTCAGCATGCTGCTGGTGGGATTCACAGCCCTTCTCTCTTGGGAAGCAAACACTACCAAGGCTGGAGGTGATGCAGTCAACCAGGACACACGTGCTGGCACAGCCCTGCAGGAATGCATGCTAAGGGAATTGGGAATCACCAAGGTGCTCAGTGAGCACAGCAGAGGGGCACCACCAGCTCTTGAGGTGTCAGAAGCTGAGACACTTGGCTCTGGGTACTAGAAAGCCAGGGCGGTGAATCACAACCAGTCTGGCATGCTGGGGCTCTGGCAGGATGGGACCTGCCCTGTGAGCAGCAGGCTGGGCTTTGCCTTGCCAGGCTCCTGCCATCACTGCTTAGCTTGTCCCTGTGTCCCCAAACCACTGCAGGGCTGCAGGAAGGTGTCAGTGGCAGTCACCATCCCTGAAAGTGTTCAAAACCATGTAGATGAGGCCCTCAGTGACATGGGTTAGTGCTGGACTTTGCAGTGCTGGGGAACGGTTGGACTTGGTTGTTCTTAAAGGTCTTTTCCAACCTGTTTGATTCTATGTCAGTCCAGTGGAGGTGGATGCTCCAGGGATAAGCAAAAGGCTGAGCACCAGGCAGGGCACACAATTACAGGTAGAGATCTCTCTCCCTGCAGCCAGGCAGCTTGGTAGGAAATACAACACGCTTTTTAAAGCGTAACATTTCTTTGCCCCCATCCAATTCTTTTCCACCTCCTCTTCCAGGAGCTGAAACATAAATACACAAGAAACGGTGCCGGTGGTAACCCAAAGAGGAACCTGGTCCTGAGGGCAGGTTAAGGAGCAAGCTGAGAGATTTGATGGTCCCTATTTTCATTTTATTCTGGGTTTCCCATCCCATGAGGCAGTGAAGACTGTGTTTGGATCCGTAAGCCCCCCGGTGATGGATGAAGGCAGCTCCCTGGGGAATATCGCTTTAAATCAACACGCCCAGCCCTCTTTATCAATCGCCCCATCGGGAGCAGCACAGGCTGAGCCTTGCTGACAGGCCCCAGTGTTCTGCTCTGTGCTGCTCCCAGAGCTGCTGTGCCAGCCCACCCCATGGCTGCAGACACCAGCAGGGACCCCATGTAGAGATGAGGGACCCCCAAACCCCGCTGTGGGGACAAGCATCAGCATTTTGGGGGATTTAACCCTAATTTACACCTTGCCTTTATCTCTTTGTTCTGTCTATCATTTGCAGGGAAAAATTCATGCCCAAATCCTGCCCAGGCTCTGCCACCATCCCTGGGCATCTGATATGACACATAGCTCTCCTCCATCAGCAGGACAGTCCTGTGTGCCACTGGCTCTGCTTTCACCATCTCCATCACCCTGCCAGCACAGGCTATTTGTTTCTCCTGGCACTCAGTTCTAATGTACCAGCAAAAGCCAGCCCTTGCCAGGCAAATCCTGCAGCTCTATGGATACACAAACGACCATTTCCTTCAAGAGAGAAAAAAAAGAGGCTCCTTTATGTGGCTGAAAGAGCAGGACTGTGATAGTGTAGCAGGCGCTGGCCTTGGGTATTTTATCTTGGCGAGGCGCCTTCGCAAATTTAAACAGCAGCAAACAGGCTTCGCAGTTGTGTCTGGAAGAGGCATAAGTGCCGCACTGTTTTGCAAGCAAAACCCCTGTGTGCCAAAGGGCCGTGTCTGAGCTTTGCCCGGCACGTGCAGACCGACCACAATAGGGTCTGGTTCTATCAGCCTGGGATTCATTTCATTTAGTGGGTGAGAAGTTGGGGAGGAATTCGAGCCTGGCAGCTCAATCCAGATAGGGGACCCAGGGAAGTCCTCCTGGGTTTCCCCACTACATGGAGCACCCCTCCTACAAGGTTCTGCAACACCTCTGCAGAAGGAGTAGTGGGATGCAGCCGTATCTCTGCTGTCTCCATATATACACAGTATTGTCAACGTACATGTGCTGTAGCAGCATCATGCAGCGCTGGGTGCTTGCCCTGGCTGCTGTGCACAGGCAAAGCATCAGATGTTTCAACACAGATGAGCCGTGCACACTGCAGAGACCCCGAATAGATGCAGGTCACTCCCCTTTTCTTGCAGAAATACTCATTTCCTTCTCAGCTCGCTGCTGGGCAGGGTTGGCGAGGCTGTGCAGTGCGTGGTGACCCCAAATGGGGCTGGAGCGGTAAGAATTACACCCAGGAGAACAGTAATAAGCTGAATTTCATGCTTCTTTGCAGCCAGGTCACTCCCTCCCCAGCTCCCAGCAGTATCATGCCATTGCTCCCTGCAGCAGAGAGTGAAGGAGCGTTTCTAGTGAAGCAGGAGAAAGAAACCCTTTCTATTTCCAGCAGACTTTTTAAAAGAGACTATAAAACAGGGGTTTGTTCTTCTTTTCAATATAACCTGTGTCTGAGGTGGTACTTTTTAAAAGGCTATGCTTGACTTGTGCAGCATTGTCTAATGCCCTGAGGTTCTGCACAGTAAAATCAGCTGGTAAATTCGGGGCTCTGTTTTAATGCTTTCACCTACTTAACAGCGTCTAAAACTCTGAGAGCAATTTGCAAGTGGTGTTAAAGTTAAGGCAGAAGCAGCAGCAGCTCAAGTCCTTCCTCCAGAGGGTTTAGAGCAACGGCTGGGTGAAGAGGCAGTGAGCTCAAAGGGATGCACTGAGGAGAGCTGTGGCAGAGCAAAAGACTTTTGCTGCACAGCCGAACCTCATCATCCCTTTGGCTGCAAGAGAGGGGATCTGGGGACATGGGGACAGAGAGCCCTTCCCAGGATGCCTCTCCCAGCTTGGCCCGACAGCCCTTCCCACTAATCCGTAGGTGGAGCTGTTCTGTCATCTTTTTCTGCTTATGTTGCTAAGAAGTAACCCAGAAATAGCTTCTCAGGGAGGAAAAAAGTGCCAAAAGTGCCTCCCTCAGCAGCTTTTGCCAAAGGTGAAATGCTCTGAGCATCCTTTGAAGAGGCAAAAGCTGGAGGGCATCACCCAGGGGCTGCTTAGGGCGGCTGTGCTGCATCTTCCTCCATCCCCACCACATAGCACAAAAGAAAGGGCCAAAATTTCTCTCCCCTCTCACCACTGCCCCTTTCCCTGTTGATGGACACCTTTTCTCTCTTATACCCTCTCCAGGTCAGAAACAATGCAGCAGAGCCCCACCAGTGTTTGGGACCCCACGCCACCCCGGCCCCGGGGACCCGCTGCCCCTCTCACTGCCCCAGTGCCCATCAGTGGAGGACCATGCCCATGACTGCGGGACAGCAGCTCAGAGCAAGACGGGAAAACGGGGACTTTTAGCCTTTTCCCGTCCCTTGGTATCATGACTGGAGAGACCCAGCATGTTTACACCATCGGCGACATTGAGGCCGGCCCCAAAGACCCCGACAAGGACTTTGGCTTTGAAGGCTGTGGGGAGAAGGATGGGAGGGCGCTAGGTGTGGAGGGCACATCCCCCTTTCCCACCCCTAAGGACAAGGAGTCCCACAGCCAGCGGGAAGCCGTGATCCGGCCGCAACAAGCCGGGAAGATCGACTTCAAGTCGCTCCACTGCAAACCCAAGTTTGGCAATGATGGCACATGGGGAGAGGACAAGGGTAGCCCCCAGTCCCCCCCAGGGAAGGGTCGATCCCGGGAGCGCAGCCGGCGCTCGGGGAAGGGCGAGCGTGGCCACCATCAGCTCTACCGGCTCAGCATCTCCGGTACCCGGCCGAACCCCACCATTGGTATCGCCTACCCCCAGCAGAAGGTAACCCCCCCAAAGGAGCCAGAGGCAAATCATGGCCCTGTGGCCGGCAGCTACCACTTCCACGTGCCCAGCATCCCCCAGCGCGAGGCTGAGCTCCAGCAAGAAGAACTCAGCTTTGGCCGCTGTTTCTCTGATGCCAGCGCCGGCCGTACCTCCACCAACTATACCTCACAGTCCGCTCCCTCCCATGGCCCTAAAGGGCAGCCCCCTGCCGCCGGCATCCCCCTCAAGAGCCCCGGCACCAATGGGCAGCTACATTACTTAGAGTTTCAGGCAAACAGGGCTGACTCCTGGCCATCCCTGGAGAAGAGCTTCGCCGGTGCTAGCTATGGGATCTCAGTGCAGAAGCCCAGCTCTTTCCCTGAGGGCAGTAAAGCCGGTGCCCAAGCCCTAGGGACTTTGCCATGCCAATACCCCTTCCAGCTGCTGCATGATGCGGGGAAGGAGCCGTACCGCAGCGATGCGGGGAGCCAGGAGTACCTGGATGTGGGGCTCGCCACCAGCCAACTGGCTCACGGTGCCTTTGCCTTCCACTCCTCCTCCAGAGAGTGGCAAGAGGAGGTGCTGAGCGGCGGTTCCTATGAGAATGTGTTCCCTGAGGGCAGGCTGTATGGTTTGCCCACACCACCAACACCATTCCTGCACCCACCACCACCGCCAGCCCCACACCATGGCCCACTGCCATGCTGCAAGGGCAGGAGCGAGCATCCCACCGACTCCAATGGTGCTCTCTCGTCATCTGGTGCTATCGACCAAAACCCAAGCACTTTCCAAGAAAACCAAGCTGTTTTTCCGTCTAGTTTACACTCGCCTAGTATGCCAAAGCCAGTCGGTAAAAGGCAAGCCTCAGCGAAAGACAGTGTCCCCAGCCCGCGGGTGCTGGTCCAGAGCAGCCCTCTGAGAAGGAACATGCCACCAAACCCTCTCTCCCAAGTGCACTTTCAGAGCAAAGCCTATTGCAGTTCCCCCGCAGGCAACGCCAGCACAGGATCCGTGCCTTTCGAGACAAGCATTCCCACTACAGCACCCACCCACCCCAGGCTTGTGCAAGCTTGGGAAGGTGCCACTAAGGCGTTTTCTCCCATGGACCAGAACTCAGCACCTTACTCAAACCCTGTTGGAAACCAGTTCTCATTCGAGTGCCAGTCTGGCCCCGAGCAGAGGCAGCACAGGCAGAAAAATGCCAGGATGCCTTGGCAGCAAATACACCTCACTTCTGCAATGCCTGGTCAAAACAGGCTAGAGCTGTCGAGACAGATCACCAGCCAGAAGCTCCCCTTCCCTGTGGGCACATCAGAGTGGCAGGGGAATGGGAAAGCCCAGAAAGGGCCCCCTGTAAATAACTCTCCAGGGTATCACAGCAAAAAGCTCTTGTCAGGAGAGAGCCTCGGGGTCCAGAGGGGAGACCCCAACTCGACAGGCACTTTTGCTTTTGAGAGTGGGAAGGAGCCAGGGTCTCCTGCCTGTGACTCAAGAAACAAAGCCCTCTTCTACAGCATGGGTCAAGCAGGTCCTCCTCCATCAAGGAGCTCATCTGGCTCAGCACTGGTCCTACCACCATCGGCCTTGGTGGCTGCCTCCCCTTGCGAGTCCCCTCTGCCATCACCTGTCCCCAACCCTACCTGTGGCAGCACATGCTCATCGCTCTCACCTATGTCCAGCAGCCCGCTCAACCCCGCCTTTGAAGACAGCCAGATGTCTGGAGCTCTGACCCCTTCTCCCTTCTTCCAGCACCCCTGCCATCCCAAGGACAGCAACAAAACCTTCCAGCCCTCCGATGTCCTGAGCTCCAGCTCACTGCATTACCACCCCCAAGACTCCGTCAAGTCCTTCCACTTCCCTCCTGATGCCCTCAAAGACAACAACCTCCTGAAATGCGCACCAGCGAGCCCATTCCATAAACCCAGCATGGAGGTGGCCAAGGGGTGCTTGGATGGGCCGGATGGGGAGCAGCCTCCTCCGCCATACTCCTCCCATCACTTGCTGGCCAGTTCACTCAGCAGTGCTAGCCTGGATCAGCTGGATGTGCTCCTGACCTGCAAGCAGTGCGACCAGAACTACAGCAACCTCTCCTCCTTCCTGCAGCACCGCCAGTTCTGCACCTCCCATCCCAATCCACAGGGAGAGGGGAAGGATGCTTCCCTGGCAGCTGAGGGGCGGAAAGCACTCCCTCCAGAGGCTCCCAAGCCCCCCAGCCTGGGGCTCTCTCCAGACACCCAGGCACATTTGTTGGTATTAAACAAGAGCGATGACTTCTTGCTAGATGGGGATAGCAAAAGCGAGGGCAAGGAAGATGCTCTGAAGGGTGGCCTTTTCAATGGCCTTGCCAACAGCTCCTTGCCACTCACTGCCTCAGATCTGGACATTGATGATGCCAAGCTGGACAGCCTGATTACTGAAGCCCTCAATGGCCTGGGCTACCAGTCAGATAACCCAGAGATTGACAGCAGCTTCATAGATGTGTTTGCTGATGAGGAGCTGACAGGCATGAAGGGGGCTGGCGGTGGGATGTCCCACAAGACAAAGGAAGCTCTGGCCTCGGAGAGCAAATCAAAGCAGGCAGCAGTAGAGGAGAAGGCGGGGGACCAGCCCAAGTCTGTCTATTTTTATGAAGATGGTGGGGATCAGTCAAAGAGAGCGGCAGGAAAGCAGCACCTTCACAAGGGGAGGGCAGCTCAGAGGTTGTCAGCCCAGGAGCCAGATCCTGGGGCAGCAGGAGCAGAGAGGACGGCCAGGCTGCGGGCAGGCAGGAAGAGCAGCATCCCACTAGCTACCACCTCCTCCAAGTCCACCTCCAGCCAAAAGCATGCCAGGAAGCTCAGCCAGGAGCCTTCAGCAAAGAGTGAGGTGGGGCCAGGCACTGGCACCAAGAGCTCCAAGCCACCCCGGTTCTCCATGAAGGATCTGAAGAAGCGGAAGCCCCGAAGTGGGACATGGAGCAAGGAGCTCATTCACAAGATAGTGCAGCAGAAGAACAAGCTCCACAAGCTGCAGGTGAAGAGCAGTAAGCAGGTGCAGTGCACCCAGGTCACCGAGAGGCTGACGCCAGCCACCAAAGAGGGCAGGTTTCGGGAGTACGACTATGTCTCCGACTCTGATGATGATGGGGCAGAGTGCAGCAAAGTCCGGGGGAGGAAGAAACACGGCACGGGATTCACTGGGAAAACCAAATACAGCTTTACCAAGAAACGTTCGGGAAGAGGGGAGAGAGTCAAAGAGAAAGACCCCAGCTGGAGCTACAGCCGGAAAAAGGACAGTCAGAAAAGGGAGGCACAGGAGCACGGTGGGGTCCCAAGTCAGAAGGATGCTGAGGAAGAGGACTGTGCAACCAGAGGCCCAAGACAGAGCAGCCAGTCATCTACCGGCAGCAACCATAGTGGTAATGTGCCCAGTGAGATGGGAACCAGCCCACTGCATGCTGATGGGGCTGGCTCAGGCAGCGAGAAGGGAGGCGCACAGAGGAGGAGCTTGGGCAGCCCGGTATGCACGCCAAGGGCTCCGCTCAGCCTTCCCAGGGACAGGAGCCCGAATAAGAGCAAGAAAAGCAAAGAGGACTTTCCCAGGGGGAGCAGACAGTTTGGTTCAGCCAAACGTTTGCCGTCGGGCTCCAGGACACGTCCCAGTGCTGAACCAGCCATTGCTGCAATGGACTGTGTAAAGCAGAAGCCATTAGCACAGCCCCAGGAAAGGCCCAGCACGGCCACCTCGGGCAAGAGCTCCATTGGACTCTGCAATAAGGAGGGGGCAGAAGAAGCCAAAGAAGCAGCAAAGCCCATGGGTAAGGCAGGAGAACCCACCCAGGAGGCTCAGGACTCACCTGAGCTGACCATGGTCAACCAGAGCCATCAGTTTGGCCCTTTCACAAGTGATGGATTGAAGTACCATGCAGAAGAGCTAGTTGCTCCGTCCCACAGTGGTAACAAAACTAGTCCTAGCAATGTGAGTGCTGCCTACTCAGAAATGAGCATCAAATATTTGAAGGCACACGGGCTCAGTGACGGTCGGAAGGACTATTCTGCACCAGTTGCCACGTACGGGATGGATGCAGTGGGGATATTGCTCACTGCCAAGGTGCCCAATCCATACGTCAGCAGTGACAACACATTTTTTGATCCCAAAAGCCTTCCTGGGCACTATGATGGCAACATCTTCTCAAAGCCCCCAGCCCTGGGCTCCTCGCACATGGAAGACATGTACCTATGCCAGGATGACATCAACACCAGCTCCTTAGAGCAGAAGCACGTCAGCATCTCCCCTTACACCACTGAAACGTCACAGGGCAAGGTGTCCTCCCCTCTCAGCTTTGATTCCTCTTCAATATTTGGAGAGCTTCCTGTCACTGAGTTCGATCCACCACTGTATGAAGGTGTTTCTGCAAGCAAGGATGGTTTTGTGACAGCATTTACCTGTCCTGGCAATCCCCCCAGCAAGCCGCTTCCGTTTGATCAACCGTATCCACCGTTCATGCCAGAAAAAGACTGGTCTCTCATGGAGGAGGTGGCTCCGATGCTGCCTGAAGACATGACTCAGTTCCACAGCCTTTCAGTGGAGAAGCCACTAGCCAAGAAGTTTCCTGAGGAAGGACCTGTCCCCACCAGCCAGCTCTCCCTGCCGCTGCCGGACAGGATAACGGATTATAACGTGACTTTCATGAATAACATGTCAGACGATGAGCTGGAGATCAAGCGATTAGTCACAGAGCTGGAGAGTCAATTGCAAACCAGCAAGATGGACCATGAGGCACCCGTTGCCCTCCAGAAACATGAGCAACACGTTGCTGGCCATCTGCGGATACCAACAGCTGAGCGGTTCCCACTGCCAGTTGAACAAGGGGCAGGCCATGAGAAAGGACTGGTTTTGGCACATGAACTGGGCAGACCAAGCCTCTGTGTTGGGGAGAGGCTGGGAGGTGAGAAGCCGGCTGTCACAAGTGCCCATGGTGACTATGAGAGACCAAGGGAGCCCTGGCCCTGCCCAGTAGAGCTGGGGTCTCTGGAGGCAGGGATGTGTGTTCCAGCCCCACTCACCATGGACCATTTCTGCTCCAAAGACGGTGATGAGCAGCTCCAGTTAACTGCAGCTGCCAAGGAAAGTGATCCTGGAAAGATGGAAAATGGATCTTCCTCCAAAGCTCTACCTGGCTCACACACACCAGACCAAAGAGAGGCTCCCATCTACACAGAGCCTGTGACTAAAAGCCCACCTGTTGCCACCAACCCCATGTTCCCCAAGACCCTGGAGGCAGTAGAAGCAACCAAAGATCCCGTTCCATCCGTTCCATGCCAGCGTGGTGCCAAGAGCTTCCCTGTGCCAGGCAAAGCAAATGAAAGCTTCACTGACGCTGCAGAGCTGGGGAAGTTTGATGCCCATCTTCCAAACCATAAACCTGGATTTGACTTTCAGCAGGTTCCTGCCCCAGCCTCAGATCCCACCCTTTCACCTCACATCAAAGAGGTCCCAGACACAGAAGAAAGACCCTTAAGCAGGCCCGAGTCAGCCAAAATGGCACAAAGTGCTATGGACTTCAAAGGGGATGATCACGGGCCTATGTTGATGGAAGAAAGAGAGGAGAGAAAGAGCTCCACCAGCTATCCAGGCCCTGGACCCAGAGGCAAAGCCAGCAAGCAAAAAGTGCTGCTGTTAGATATGCTGAGTGCACCCAAGAAGGGTGACTGTGACTCCCAGAAAGCATCCCAGGAGACGGCTGCCAACCCTCTGCAGCAGCTACAGCTCTTCGTTGCCCGAACAGTGAAGAGCAATGAAGAGGAGCTGTTGATGCCGTGCTTCCCCATGCTGCTTGCTCCCAGCCACCCATCTAGTACCACCCGCATCCAGCCAGAGCAGAAAGAGAGCAGTGATGCTTCGGAAGGGGAAAATCAGACATCCTGTCCTGCCCAAGGGGAAGGGAATGTCCCCATTGAAGGCAACATGGAAAATATTGCTACCCCAGCAAAAGAGGCCGTGATTTTCCCTGGTGGGTGCGAGCTGGAGTCATTCAGTTCAATGGGTTCTTTCCATGCAAAACAATCTACGTTTGCAAGGCCAGAGCTGCAAAATAATGTAACAGAGCTGCAGCACTTAGCAAATGAACACACAGGGCCGGGTGACATTAATATCCGTGCAGATGGTGTTTCCCGAGAGCGTAATGACCTCTCGCCACTCAAAAACGCAGCAGTGACCTTACTGCTAGGGCAAGTAAAGAAAGCTGATCAGCTCGTGGAAGAACAGGAGCAAGATAAAAACAAAGCAACCTTGGCATTTAAAGAACATGAGCACTCTCATTTAAACTGTAGTTTGCTTGAGAAAAACACACTGGGCAGTGCAGCAGCAGAGAGAATGGAAAGGAACCAGGTAGAGCAGGGGACACAGCCTCTCACTCCCACAAATCCCACCAGCTCCCTGAGTCCCTCCAAGGATGATCTCCAGCAGGATCACTGCTTGGTGCCAGAGATAAAAGCCAGCACAGTCAGTGCAAAGGTTCCTAGAGAAGGAAGTGGCAAGAAGTCCCTCGGTGGCTGTCATTACACAAGTGAATCTCTGGCCAGCCTGCCCTTACCAACCAATTGTTCTGACCCCAAAGACCTGCAGAGTGGTGGGGCTGAGGGAGGAGAGGTCTCCATTTTTAACCTTCAGCCTTTAGATGAGGGGAAATATGGCCCATCCCTGCTTAACACATCAAGTTCACTCGTCAGGATGAGGTGCCCTCCCAAGGCAAACAGCCATCACATGCACCACCCCACTGAGAGCCCAGTAGAGCAAGGGATATGGAAAAGAGCACCCACCTTTTCTCCCTCACTGCATCACTGTGGGACCATGCCAATAGAGGTGGTTGAGGACAGTCACCATCATCTCCCTGATGGCATTTCAGGTAACTATAGATCACCTGAAACAGAAGGCACAGCAAGACCTGCAGCTCTGCTGCACTCTGATGGTCTGGGGGGCTCTGCCTTGGAGATGGATGGTGCCCAGAAGGACTGCTCTCTTCCCTGCTCTCCACCTTTCAACCAAAAGAGTGCTGGGAAAGAGGTACCCGAAAGTTCTCATTTTAAAGAAAACCAAGCATGCACCATCACAGATACAGTCATTAACAACATTCCTCCAAAAAGCCAAGATGATCCAACCCAACCCACAATAGATCTTCTGCTGATCAGAGAAAGAGAGATAAACCTTAATCAAGAGAGCAAGCTTGGAAGCTGCTCTGATGATGGAAATAAGTGTCAAAGTGAACCAGAGGCTTTGTCCAATGGTTTTGTTGTTCAGCAAGGGTCAGCAACTGTCAGCAGAGGTCTTACAACGACTGGAGATCTTGGTCCTGCTGAATTAAATGGCCATGAGTTTTCAGCAGAGATGAGACTTGGTCTTTCCAAAACCACAGAGAGTGGAGGAAAGAGTTCAGAAGGGGAGAAACCAAAAAGCGATGGGGCAGGAGAAGCTGAGAGCAGTGCGTTAAACGGTATGGGCCAAGGAGAGGGCAATGCACCTAACAGTGCTCCAAATCCTCCCCAGAATGAACTTCACAAAGAAAAGAAGCCAAATGGGGTCCCGGTGACCTGTGACATTTGTTCAGCTACTTTCCGGTCCAAGCCTGGTCTGACCAGGCATAAAGCTGTCAAGCACCAGGTGAGAAATGGTGGCGTGCCACAGCCCAGCAAGACTGCCCGGTCCACTTTGATTTCTCCAGACAGCACAACGAAAGCAGCCCAAAAGGTGCCCAGGAGGAGCCTGAAGTCTTCAATCAAAGACAAAGCTGACAGCACACAGATGCCAACCAACAACGCTGAACAGACCCCCAAGAAAATATGCCCAGACCTGGAGAAAGAGCCCAGTTCGCAGATGCAAGAAGTGGTGAGCAGAGTGCTCAGCGATCTCAGCGTGATCTCCTTTGAGATGTCCCAGGAGCTGCACCGCACACGTGTTCTGCAGAGGGAGATGAAGGCAAAGGGATTGCGCCCAGAGACAAGGGGAGCAGGCGCTGCAGAGGCTGGGAAGCTGGACTCAGGACGGCAAGCCAGGAAGGGAGAAAAGGGCAGAAAGACCCAAAGCAAAGATCCTGGGGACATGAATGACAATTCTGAAAAGAAGCTGAACCAGAAAGTGAGACGAAGGAAAGCAAAGGTGTTTCCCAGCAGAAATGAGCCTGATGGTCCATGTGAGATGGAGAAGAGTTCCAGTCCTCCTGCTGCTATCCTGAGCTCTGGCCTGTCCAGGATCATGGAGGACTTGCATGAGCCAGGTGGTTGCATCACCACAGAGGGGCAAAATAGGTCCAACTCAGCACAGCACTCCCAAAAAGCTAACCAATCCCCTTGTGCAGCTGAGCTTGCAGAGGACCTGTGCGACAGGATGGTGTCTTCAAAGGAGATGATCAGCAAGGATTCAGTAACAGGCATGGTAACCTGTCCTGAGCAGGTGGAAGATCCAAATGGAGTGGAAGACATGCAGGCTTCCAAGAAATGGGTTAGCAGGTTTGTGAAGCAAGTGGTAAAGGGATTGGGTAAGGTTGGCGAAGAGCAGCTTTGTGCTGAGACAGGAGACAGCGCTGCAGCAGGCAGCAGCACTGGGAACCAGAGTGGTGTCCTGCAGGGTCCCGCAGCTCCTGCTGAAGAGGGTTTGCTGCTGGAGACGTGTGATTCAGAAACCACCCAACATGTTCCTGGGCAAGGCGCCCTGCAGACTATGCCACAGACCAGCCCTCCTCCTGCAGAGCCAAAGCAATGGGCAAAGGCAGACATGGCAGCGGGCAGCGAGCATTGCATGGAGAGCAAAGCCGTCTCGGACCTCCAGAGCCTGTTTGATGATGACTCCACATTCTCCCAGCTGTTCCCCAGGGATGACCAGTTTGTTCGGAGGAAATGCACAAGGGTGTACGGGAAACGCAGCAAGAAACCCAAGCCCACCACAGAAGTAAATCTCCAGCCACCAGGGGCAGTTGACCTCTTCTCCATGCGATTACCTTCTGATCTCAGCGAAACCAGCTCTTTCTGTGTCACCAGGGAGGACACCTGTGATTATGAAACCATCTCTGTTGACGATGCTTTAATGCTGAACATGTGTCACAGCAGCAAGGTGAAGAGCGGAGATGCTGCTCCCAGTGGATCTAACAGCATTGCGCCAAGGTTGGACCATGAGAAGACTGACCAAAGGAAGGAGGACATTGACCTGGAAGACAACATGCTAACCTTCTTGTGCCAAAACAGCCAAGATAACGTCCCCAGCTTGAACATCTGGGGAAGTCTGGAGAAAGAGGGAGAAAGCCTTTCTGCCGAGGACATGTTTGAGCCTCTGATGGACCTTGAGGATGAGCATTCACTCAGAGAAGTGAGCTCCGAGCCCCCTGACCTGGCGGAGGAGCCTTACGATGACAAGGCTAACAAAGGTGCAGACTCTCCTGAATTTCACACCATCGACATTGAGATGCTGAATGCAAAGTTAAAAATGAGAGACGTGTGCTTCTATGGCTCTTGTGAAGATCTTCCTGGCCCTGGGGAGGACAATGATGTGAGTTTCAAGCCAAAGCCAGGCCAGCCCAGCAAGCAAAAAAGTAAGCAAGAAGATGGGAAACTGGGGAAGAACCGCAGTGAGATGACCATCAAGACCAAAGACAAGCAGTACAAATGCAAAGTCTGCTTCCAGTGGTTCCTGACGCTGGGGGAGCTGGACTTCCATAAGCTCTCCCATAACCCTTCCCCTCCGCCTACCTGCTACATGTGCGTCCAGCGCAAATTCAGCTCCCGGGAGCAGCTGAGGGACCACCTGAAGGAGAAGCATGCCAAAAACAAAGCGGGTCTGTGGGCTTGCGGGATGTGCCTGAAGGAGATCTCAGACGTGTGGATGTACAACGAGCATCTCCGGGAGCACGCCACCCAGTTCGCTCGCAAGGGACAAGCGCAGAAGTCTGTGATGGGCCTGCCAGCCTGCTTCGGTGAGGACAACGCTGCTGTCACCCATTTCCTCAACACCATCATGTATCGGAAGCCCAGCAGGTCCTCCCGGCACGCAGACCCCAGCAGCAAGCATGCAGTTAGCAGGGAGAGCAAGAGCCCCAAGGAGCTGCCCCTCGAGCAAGAGGCCAAGGCAATGAAAGACCCCTTGGAAACCAACGCCAAGGTGAAGCCACCTGCACCCAGCTCCTCTAAAGCATCTGCTAGTCCATCTCCAGAGCACATAGCAAAAAGTGAAGGCACCCCAAAATCTGTCCCCATGCACCCAGACTGCAAGGATCCTTCCCGGGACTGTCATCACTGCGGCAAACAGTTCCCCAAACCCTTCAAGCTCCAGCGGCACTTGGTCGTGCACAGTTTACAGAAGATTTACTTGTGCCACAAGTGTCCGATGTTCTACCAGGAGACCAAAGAGCTTCGAAACCACCTCAGCCAGGAGCACGGCATAGTGGAGGAGCAGGAGATCAAGCACACCACCCTGTATGCCTGTGAGCTCTGCGCAGATGTCATGCACGTTATCAAGAAGTCCTTCATCTGCAGCATGTGCAACTACACCTTTTCCAAGAAAGAGCAGTATGATCGGCACATGGAGAAGCACTTGGCAGGAACCAACAAGACTTTCAAATTCCGAGGGGTTATGAGGCCTGGCGCTGCCTCCAGGGAGAGCAGGGAGAAGGTGAAAGAGGATGGCTCCCTGCGGGAAGGCGTGCCACCAAGCAAGAAGAGGAAGGTTTCTCATCGTGGAAGCTCACTCCCATCCACCTCGCCGGTCCACCTCAATCACACCAGTGACCTTCAGCTGGTAGAGGCTGCAAGCCCCAGCCTTCAGGCTCCCACTGACTCCTTCGCTACATCACCCAGTGACCCAGGAGCACCCCAACCCTCTATGAAAACAGAAGACCTGGTGAGTGACTTCTCTGACCTCCTGGAAGAGATGGAGAAATCACAGTTTGACACGCTGCCTCCATCACACTGCCTGTCTCCATCATTGTCTCAGGCTGCAGCGAGCAGCCCAGAGCTTGAGCATATCACTGCCCTTTCAATCGAGGAACTGGAGAAAGGAGCGTTTGATGGGAAACCCCTTCCCTTCTTGGACTCACCTGAGTTTACCATTGATCTTGCTGGGTTGGCTTGTAACCAAGCCACAGACCAAAAGCTCTCTCCTTCACCCCTGAGTGAGAAATGTGACTATGCCAAAGCACATAAAAGAACCAGTGTGGGCAACAAAGATGAATATATAGTGGATGTCCTGGAAAATCCCAGTGCAGCCACTGATGCTGTGGATGGGATTCCATTTCTCCAGATGGATGAGAAGGCCTCAGAGCTTCTTTCCCCGCAGGCAGAGTCTCCACCAGCCAAGGAGACCCACAGATGGGGCAACTCCAGTGCCAGTGATGCCTCTTCTTCTTGGGAAGGTCCATCTAAGACCACATCTCCAGAAGCTGCCCACCACTCCTTGCCCCTGAAGGACAAGACGGCATCACCCACACTGGACAGGGCTCCCAAAGATTCAGTCCTGCAGAAGAAGACCATGAGTAGCCAGCACAGCAGTAAGGATGCTGCTGGCATGGGCAGCCCTGGCAGCAGCATTGAGGAGGGTCAGCAACCTGTCTCGGGAAAGGACAAAACTATGCCTGAGACTAAGGACAGTAGCACTAATGCCAAGGACCAAGGTGGCAACTCAAGCAAATCCACCAGCCATCAGATCAGGGGTGAGGCCACCAGCAACGCTGTGAAGCACGGCCACATGGAGCCAAGCAAAGCCGCTGGCAAGCTTCACCCCAAGAGGAGGAAAGAGCACAAGTCCTTGAGCCACCGGAGCAGCTCCGCCTCCCGGGAGAACATGGAAGGAGACGGGAAAAAGAAAAAGACCCGGACCCCGTGCCCAGGGAGGAGCGAGAGCACCACTGAGCTCAAACGCACCGGATGGAGTAACGCTGAAGATTCCGCCCTCTCCCCTGGGAGGAGGGAGACGCACTGCAATAAACTGGTACCTAAGCCCAAAACGGGCACCCAGCTGAAGAAGATGGTCTTGGACACTTATAACCAGAAGAAGGGGATGCTCCGGCACGCCAATGGGGATATGAAACGCAGGAAGGCCATTCTGGGCAAGAGCCTTCACCAAGTGTTGGCTAAGGGGCCGGAGCCATCCCCTCGTGGTTCCTTGCCCCGGGGTGCCAAGCCTGCCAGCTCAGCCAGCTACCGCACTGCCGAGTCCCAGAACAACCTGCTAAGCCAACTCTTTGGGCAAAAATTAACTAGCTTTAAAATTCCTTTAAGAAGAGATACTTCAGAATAATTTATGGAAGTGACTTATGGTGATCCCTCAGCTGCTTTCATGGGGTTTGCAAGGGAAAAAATTATCAAAGCATTAAATTCGTTTGTGTAGCATGATTTCTCTGTCTAGCTTAAATGAACTTGCACTGCAGCCTCTGTGAAATAGTTTGCTTTGTGTCTACTAATCTACTTTAATTCACCTGATTTATCATGCAAATGCTAGAACTTTGATGTTGCTGATGATTTTCATGAACTGAAATTGTAATCGCTTTGGGCAGACTGAATCGTCGAGAGCAATTGCTTTATTGCAGAAGTGCTGAGGTTATAAGGATACTTGCAAATCTCAGACCCTTTTGAGTCTGTGTCTGTGTTATCTTTGTACAAAGTACTTGAAGAGATGAACTTCATTCCGTAGACGTCTTATTCATAAGGTGCAGTACACTGTAGAAAGCAAATTATTATATTTTTTTTTCTTGAAGATTTTGCACAAATAATCCCATACAATTCATTTAATTGGGAGCTGGCCTAAGAGATGATACAATTAAAAAATTAAATTAGGAATCGAGTGTCCTACATTTTGACAGCCATCCCTATGAATTTGTTTCTACATCGTCAAGAGGATAGCGAGGCAGCTCTGGGGCTGTCGGAGCCCTTCGGAGGATGCTGCCACTCTTTTGACCACTGTAGACGATGTAACCGGAGGAGAGAAAACTGCACCTTGACACTTGTGACAAACTCTGATTTTTTTTAGGGTGTTTTTTTTTGGTGTGTATGTGTTGTGTGTGTGTGTGTTTCCTTTATGGGGTTTAATTTTTTTGTGCAACGACAAAACTGTGCCAATTTACCGCACCGAACCGGTACTGTCCGAGTGCCCTCAACAGTATCACTTCTAAAACTATCTTACTGTATTGAGTTAGTGGCTATATAGGTATCCGCTTTTTACTATGCAGTTACTGGTGCTATTCTTTTGTAATGTGAATACAGACTTCCTTGATTGAAAAGTAAAAGGGAACCGTTAGGAAGTAGCAGTTACCTGTAAAAGAAAACGAAGCAGGAAAAGAAATAAATAGTTTAAAAACATCCAACTTTAAGGGGGGGGGAAAGAATCCTGTATGCTGGTACTCCGCAGTGTCGAAAAGGTTACGTCATGTTGAATGAGCACGTTATACAACCGAACTTTTGAATCCGGAAAGAAATCTCAGGTGCAAATGAGGACATGGAGGATAATTAAAAATACTATTGAAATACTCCCAAGTCAAGGAGGTGAAGTAATGCACTGATGTGATATGAACAGTCAGAGTACTTTGCGTCTGTCCTGCAATGATTTTTTTTTGTTTTGTTTTAGATTTAAAAGGAAAAAAAAAAAAAAAGAGGCTTTATTCTGTTAATATGTTATCTTTACAATTCTTTGTATTGTATAAAAATATTGTAGGTAATTTACCTTGGGTGCAATGTGTTCTGTCAAAAGTTTTTATTTTGATATTTTGTCAGAGAAGCAGAGAGAGAGCAGGAAAACGCCGTTTTATGATGTTGTATGTGTGCTTTTAAAGTGCCTCTTTAATATTGTTAAATAAAGTATGAGATGAAAATATGGGGTGGTACTGTAAAATCATACATGATTAATCTTTTCAAATATATTCCAATATTTTCACAGAAATTCCCTGTCTGAGTGATGTTTGTGTGATGTTTTCCCCTGGTTGTGTCCCATACCCTGCAGCCCCTTCCTCCTGTACACATCTCCAATGATGTTTCTAATTGACAGTTGGATGCTCTGTATAACTTCATGGTGTCTGGGTGCAGGGGGATGTTGGTGCTGCTGCCATCACCTTGCAACCATTTGCAAGGCAGTGGAGCTTCTCAGTGACGGAGATGTTTGTGCATCTCCTCTTCCTCACTGCATCTTGCCCAAGTCCTACTCATGGCATGAGCGTCTTGTCCCAGGGGGAGGGAAAAAAAGCCCAATGTGATTGTGATGTCCCAGTCTGGTCATCACTTATTGCTGATAGTAATGGTTCAGTTTGGTCATCACCAGTTGGCAATGGTAATGGCCCAGTTTAATCATTATCAATTGGTGATGGTGATAGGAATGGCCCAGCTTGGTCATAACCAGTTGTTGATGGCGAAGGCCCAGTTTGGTCATCACCAGTTGGTGGTAGTGACGCCCCAGTTTGGTCATCATCAATTGATGATGGCAGTGGCCCAGTTTGGTCATCACCAGATAGTAATGGTGATGGCCCAGTTTAGCCGTCACCAACTGGGGATGGTGACCAGCCCAGTTTGGTTATCCCAAATCTGTCCTCAAGCTGACCTCTGCCAGCATAGCACTGAGGTCTGAAGGTAGGATGCTGACACAAAGCCAGGCATATTATATTCTTTAATTACTGTTGCAATCATAACATTGAAACGCTGTCAATGAGAGATAGCTCGTAACTGCGGGCTCGAATCCTTGCCACTTGGGGCTTGTAACTAAAACTGCAGGATTAATTTGATTAATTGATAGAATTATTTTCCAAACTACTCTTTTGTTTATGGAGGCTTAAAATGCTTTCCGCCTGCACCCTCCTGGTGTGTTGCAGAGTGGAGATAAAGTGCCTGAAAATAATTAGTATGGCTTAATTTAGGGAAAAAAAATAACCTCAAAAGAATTTTGCAGAAAATTTAAGGCAGCACATTTTACTTTGTTTTGGCAGGAAATATTATGGAGCTGGAAATGGGACTTTTATGTTTTCCCTCTACTATATTTCACCAGGGCAGCAAACCCATGAGGCAGAGGAGTATTTCATGTTACTGTAGCTTCCCCGCACCTCCAAATTCATAACATGGGCAACAGGAAATGAAGTCCCATGGGAGCCACAGGTTTGCTGCAGAGGATGGGACTGTCCCCTGGGCCCTGGGCAGGGTGTAGGGGCATCATCCTAAAGCAGCACCCCCCTTATTGCAGCACAGGCCACAAGTGATGCTCACCTTGGGTACCGCTCCCTCCTGAATACTGCTCCCTGGGGTGATCTAACATCATTCCTGCAGCTCTGATGGCTGAAGTACTTAATTCTTCCCTTTCCACTCTAAATGAGAGTGGGGTTTTTCCCCATTGTCTCCCCCTACTCACCCACATCCCCTTCCCAAGGTGCTAGTGCCTGCTGAGAAGGAGACCCCCCCATCCATCAGCTCCCTAAAGCCCCTGGGTTTGCTGAGTCCTGCATTATCCGGCAGTGCTTGTCACTTGGAAGATTGCAGGCCCCTGTCAACATAATTCCAGTGAGGAAGGGAAAGCCTGGCAGCTTCTCCTGGCTGCAGATTAACTCGCTGCTCAGCGGGTACCAGCAGCACAGGGGGGCACCCATGGGACTGGGCCCATCCAAGGGTCCCAGGGCTGCACACCATCGGGATGCATGGCTGCTCTGCACCATCCTCACCCCAATCCACACCCTCCACAGATGGGGGTGACCCCACAGCCAGCCTCAGAGTGGCTGGTTCTGAACAGAGGGTGCCTGGCACTGCATGGAACCCCTTAAGGGATTTCCTGGCTTCTTGTCACCACCCTCAATCCTGCTGTTTGCTCTTCAAGGCCCTCCCCAGATCCAGCCAGCCTTTCTTCTTCAGCTGCACACCCCAGTTTCTGAGCTGGAGGTGCTTTAAGCCTCTCCATAAAGCCTGGAGGATAACGGGATCCACCATGGTTGTCACACTGCTAGCGAGGGCTCAAGATTTATACTTTTTTTCCTTGCTCTTGAGTCAAATCTGGCTGTTCCTTGCACAGCAGGAATTTAAACCCCAGCTCCCACGTCTCTCTGGCCATATGTGTGTAATGACCACACACTCCCCCGGGCTGCTGCCTCCCTAGTGCTGAATTCCCTTCAGGCAGGGGAATCCTAAGCCTAGGTTGCTGCAGGGTATGGGGCCAGGGGTGCAGGGGGAGCTGGGGACATAACACAGGAGCAATGCACCCACCCAGGGGCTGCCATCCTGCCGGCAGTGATGCTCCTCAAGCTGCATCCCAGTTTTGTCATCTAATCCCTGGGGGAACGAGTTCTTTTGTGAGTTAGACCATCGTCCCTATGCTGGGTGATCACTATGGGTGGGAGGAATAAGCATTGAGAAATGCCAGCCTTGAATCTGGGAACACTGAGCTCCAGCAGCATCCAGCATCGTGTTTGCATCGTTTCTTTTAACCCAAAACCCACCTCAGCCCCCGGGGGCCCCGAACCCCGCAGCGGCATCTCTGCCGAAGGCATGCCCAAGCCGTGCCCAGGCCACGGAGTACCCCTGGCTCCCTGCAGCTGCCTGGGGCTGAGCCACCAGCCGGGGACAAGTGGCACCCAGGATCGGGATCTCCTGCCAGTAGGTGGCAGAGCCCTTCTGCAGCGCGCCCAGAGCGCAGCCCCACTGGCCTTGGCCAGCCTGCAGGGGAAGGGGCACCGAGACGCCATTCGTCCTCCTTGAGACAAAACAGTAAACACCCTAAAACCACGGCTTTCTGCAAGTGCAAAGAGCTGAGTCTGCAGCCCCAGCAGAGCTGTGCCACCGGCTGGGGCAGCCCCTGGTCCTGTGAGCAGCAAGACCCCCTTCGGGATGCTCCGCACAGCATCCAGCATCACTTGCTCCCATCCCTGAAACACAGCCGAGGCAGAGCCTTAGCTTTTCCCATTTACATTCCTCTGCCGACACCTCTTCTCCCTGCGTCTCTAATAATATCACCCCAGATTAATTGGCACTAATACAAATGTACACAGCTCCATAAAAAGATGTCACCTCACTCACAATGGGGGAAACGGCTGCTCGCGCATTATCTCTGCTCTGCAGGCGTGTAATTCACTCCTCGGGAAAACACGCTATTTATTCTGTTACCCTATAACAATCTCTCTGCAAACACAACGGGATCAGGGAGGGGGGGAACACCCAGCCATGCCGCTGTCACCTGCACCGTGCTGGTTGTCCCCATGCAGGGGCACCCATGGGTCCCACACACAGCAGGGTGGGATGCACATGGTGATGGTGCAGGGAGATGCAGGACTTGGAGACATCCCCATGTTAGATATGTGACCCTTGGCCCTTCGTTGGTTGATGCAACTGCGAATTCTCTGGCCTGGGGGGATCTAAGAGGCTTTGGGATGGTGCCAGAAAGCTAATTAAAAGGGTGATGGTAAGGAATGTGCAAGGGGAAGGACTGCAACCTGTTTCCTCCCTGCAGTGAAGCTCCCCTCCCCGGGGCAGGGCTGCGTGCTGGTGTTCAGCACACATCAGCTCTATCGAGGCTTTTTGGGCTTCTTGCAGCAGGGGTGAGATGCATCCCAACCCCCCCCCCCCGGGAAGGTTTGACAACAACCAGGGTCTGTCCCCTCAGCCCCCCAAGGAATGCTGACACTGCTTCTTTTAGCACAAAGACATAGGAATAGCCAGCATACCCCTGCTCCATTCTGGAGAGAGGAATTTTGGGTGCCTTATTTGTGTCTGCTCACACGCACACCACCCAGGTCCATGCAGTTAAAGGTGGTGCATTTAATTTGCATGCCCAGCACACAAGACGGGTGCTGCGAGTGGTGCCAGCAGGCGATGCCATGGATGTGTCAGAGGAACTGTCTGTGATGCTGCACTGGCCTCCAACCCCAAAACACCTGCAGCCACGCTGGGGAGGAGGGATGGAGACCTCCCAGAAGCAGCAGAGCTTTGGCTCCCATCACCCAGGCCCTGATGGAGTCAGCACCCATCACGGTTGATGCAAAGCAGAAGCTGCTCAAGCCTCCTTAGGCTGGACCCTGCAAAGTCGTGGCTGGCGGATGTTTGATTTCATCCCACATATGAGTTGTGGTGGGAAGAGAAAGGCTTTGGAAGCAGAGCTGCCTGCCCTGGGGTGTGATGGTCTCCAGGAAGGCGGTGATTTGGGGCCAAAAGAGATGAAAAACGTCAGCGGGATCATTTCAGGGGGCGACCGGTCAAGCAGGGGGAGATCAAAGCCTCATCCTCAGCAGCATCTTCCTCCCTGGATGGTTCGGGGCTTCTTTTTTTTTTCCCCTGGAACCCTTCTCAGTTCCTAACTTAATTTCATTTGACATCCTCATTGCTGGCTTGACCTCTTTACTGGCATGATGTTCTGCTTAAAACTCATTATCCCACCATTGAAACAGGAAGTTAATTAAAAAACCTTTAAACAAAAGAAGAAAAAAGAGAGGGGAAGGGGAAAAAAAAAGCACACCCCATGTCCAGTGATAGATGGAGAGGGGACATGGCCAAGATTCTTTGCCATGTCATGTCCCCACAGTCACCTGCTCTCCCACTGATCCAGAAATTGCATTAATAATTGGTACCATAAGCTGTCATTGCTGGCAAACCCCCACCCCGAGCTGAGATCAGCCATGGCCAAGGGCCAGGACTGGCAGAAATGATCATTTTTCACAGAGGAATATTCCCATCACGGACCCATTTAGTCCCAATATTGCCACCTGGCTGCATGCTCACGGTGAGGACCGGCTCACGCGGTTGCGATGATGCAAAGGGGGACCCCAGCACCCCATCACTGGCCCCAGTGTGTTCCCACATCCCAGGAAGGTGTCACAGTGACCCTGGAAGCTGCAAATTGGACTTCTTGGACCACTCATCTACAAACGAGTGGGATTTTAAGCTGGGTTTGTGATTCCAAAGAGAGAGACTCTCATGAGAAGGTCTGGGAGGCCCCACAGGAGGCTTTGAGGACTTGCAAGGGGAGGGTTGGGAGCTCAGTGCCTGGCACTGAGGTCCCAGAAGGGGGGGATTGGTGGACTCATGGGAATTTAGGACCTTCAAGAGGGGGTGTGAGGGTGAATTTAGACCCTAAAGTGTGGGGCGGGGACACAAAAGGAGAGATTGGGATCCCAAAGGAGGGGTTTAGGGACCCTAAAAGGGGGTTGGGGTCCCAAAGGAGGGGGTTGGGGGTGCCAAAGTGGGACTGTGGTCCCAAAGGAGTGAGTTGGGGACCCCAAAGGAGGGTTGGGGGCCTCAAAAGAGGAGTTTGGAACATGCAGGAGGGCTTGGGCACATCAAGGGAAGGTTGTGGACCCCAAAAGGGGAGTTTGGGACACGCAGAGGGGCTTGGGGACCCCAAAGGAGGGTTGGAGACCCCAAAAGGGGGGGGCAGGACCCCAAGGGGCCAGGGTGGCAAGGCAGGGGGCTGGGGACCTCACGGGAGGCGTAGGGACCCCCAAGTGGTGCTGGGGATCCCCGGGAGCCCTCGAGGACCCTCGGGGGGGGGGGGGGGGGGGTGGGCGTCTGTCTCCCACCCCCTCCATTGATCAGACCCCCCGTGGGATCGCCGCCCCCTCGCCCCGCCCCTCGAGGCGCCGGCCGCCCGCTACGCCATCCGGTGGGCGTGGCCAGCGGGGGGTGCCGATAGCCTATCGGCGTCCTCGGCGGGGGCTGGCCCCGCCCCCGAGGAACGTTCCGCGGGTTTAATCCTCCGCGGCGCCCCATTGAGAAAAATCCCGCGGCGGCGGCGGCGGCAGCGGCGGCGGTGGCGGCTCCGCTCCGCCGAGCACGGCCCCGGCCCCCCGGCCCGGCAGGGACGGACGGAGGGCGGGCGGGCATGCGAGCGGCCGGCAGCCCGCCCGCCGCCACCCACCTGCCGCCTGCCCAGCCGCCAGCCGCAGCGCCGGGCTCGCCCCTCGCCGAGCGATGTCCAGGAGGAAACAGAGCAACCCCCGGCAGATCAAACGTGAGTGCCCTGTACCGGCGCCTCCAGGTTCCCCGCTCTCTGTAACGCGCGCTTTACTCCGTGGGTTCGCCCCAACCCCTCGGCGGCGGCAGCCGCAACGCCCCGGGATTCCCTTTGACCCATCCCCGGTGCTCGTTCCCGCTACCGACCGCCCACTTCGGTCCCGTCCCCGCCGCCTCTCTCTCCCCGCCACCGCGGTGACTCCGGTACCGGCTCCCGATGGGGCCCCGATAAGGCTGTAAAATATTCCGTTCTGCAAGTCCCGTCCTGATAACATCGCTCTGTCGGGACGGCCTGAAATTGTGATCTTATCTCCTGCGGCTGCCTCCCATCCAGCGCTGTGAGCCGGGGCGAGGGGCTCCCCAGGCACCCCTCCTCAGCTCTGCCATCAACTCCTCACCGCGGGTACGGCGCCCTCGCCCTGCCGGGGGCTCCCCTTTCTGCACGGGGACCCCGCATTCACCATCGTCCCGCTCACCGCCACCATCCCCTGACCGCACTGGCCTCGACCTTTCGCCGTGCACGGTGCCCCCCGTGCTCCCGCTTCTCGCCCCATCCCAGGTGGGGACGGGGCTGCAACGCCTCAGGCTGACAGCAGGAGGGATCACCGAGGGGTCCCACGGGACCTCGACCACCACGCAGGTCCCCCCCTTCCTATGTGCTGTCTCTAGAGGGTCGTGCACCCCACGATCCAACCCGCCGGCTGGGGTCTGGTTTTGATCCATCAGGGATGTGCCGCCTGCACCAAGAAATCCTGTAAAGTGCTGGAAGTTTTTCGGTGACAGGCTTCGCTTTGGCTCTCCTCCCTTCCTCTCTTGGTGTATGTGTGTGTGTGTGTGTTTTCTTCTTTCCCCCTCGAGTCGATGGAAGCTGGTGATAAGAGCGAGATGGGAGGATAGGGAAGGCTGGCCACCATGTGATAATCTAGCTTTATCTTTCTCTTGAAATAATTGCAAGGCTGAGTTGCACCTACCTGTTTCCCTGCCTGGGGTGATTGCTCTGGTGATAAAGCTCAGCTAGACTTTTACCCGGGTAGAGTTAAAAATAGTCCCAGCTCGCTGCCTCCTGTATGGGGGTTTTTTTTTCTGGTGATAGTTTTCTCCTTCAGCTTTATCCAACTTCCGCGGTTTTATTTCGGCAAACAGCCCGGCTGCCCTGCGATCCCTCCCTGGGCAATGCCAGCCCATTAAACCGGGAGCGTTGAGACCTAAGTGAGCGGGAGCGTTGCAGCCACTGATGGAGGCAATTGCTGCATGTGTGCTGGGGACGTGCTGATGGTGGGATGCCCATAAGGTCCTGGCACCCACTGGTGTGAACCACTGGGGGGGGGGGAAATGTGTCTGGATGAGGCTGCGGCAGCTTGGCTGGGCGAAGGCAGCTCGTATCTCCTTCCTCTGCTGCTTTTCTGCAGAGATGTGAAGAAATGATAAAGTGGGAGGCTGATCTCAGGCCGCCGGCGATGGCCAAAAGTGATTAAAAGCTGAAAGCTTGGAACCCTTCCTGTATGTGTCAACATGAAAACAGTCATTAGAGCTGGTGAGCGTGGCGAGAGCGCCTTGCCGCTGCCTCCGACTGCTCTCCCCACCGAGGGAAGGTATGCATGAATCAGGGCTCCGGTAACCAGACTCCTCTCATGTACAGACCGGACCTGTTTCCACAAAGTCTATCCTTATCATCTCAGCTGGAGCATTAAAAACCTCCTCCAGATCGGTATCTGCTGATTTTATTTTCCTGGGTGACGCTATGTTCTCGCTTTGGCTTCATCTCTTCTGGGGTTTGGGTTCTGTGTTGGGGTGTTTTTCTTCAAGCTCGATGCGATGCACAGATAGGCTCACAGGGGAGATCGCCGGGAGAGCGGGTGATTGCCAAGAGTGATAAGTCAAAGATCAGACACTGGACTATATTTAACCAGCTGCTGTAACCTTCTTCTTCATCTTGGCTCTTTGGGTCGCAACGATGTGGTGCTGGAGGGGGACAACGCGACCGGTGATGTGGGATCCCTCTGAGCCCCTCGGAAGCACCCACTATGCCCTTGGCGTGCAGTGATGAGGCTTTGAAAGCTGATTGCATCTATGTGGTGGCTTCCAATAGTGGAGAGCGCTTATAAAACACCCAGGGCGTTTATCTATCCCATTTTGCAGGGTACCTGCCTGTGGAGGACAGTTGCTTTTCACCCCCTCGCTCCATCCATGGCTCTAAACCCAGCACCCCGCCTGCAGCAGCTGCTGCTTTATAGGGTTTGGTGGTTGAGGTTTCTTTTTTCCTCTTTATTTTTTTTTGCTGTCTTTTGTTCTGCTGGTAGATAGATGTGAGCGGCTGATAGAGAGCAGGAGCTGATCTCCAACCCAGATAGCCTGTTATATTTATTAACTTCAAACATGGGAGCGCGGGCACCGGGCTGATGAGCGAGGCTGCTGGCAGCTGCCTGTGCGTGCATTCGCAGCGCCGGGTCTTCGATGGGGGAAGCTGATAAGCAGGAGATTGATCTCGTCTTGCTGATGTGCCTCTCCCTCTGTTGTTGTTCTAATATATATATGCTATTCTTTTTTGTTTCCCCTTCCAAAATTAACTGGAAGTGAACAATTTTTGTAGTGAAACAGGGGCCTGTTTGTGGCTTTTTTTTTCTTCTTTTCTTTGCCTTTTTTTTTCTTCCCCTTTTCTCTTTCTATTCTGCTTTCAGCTACAGTAGATCTTGAGCTCCTGATAAGCACCGAGGCCCGATCTCCATCCTGATAGAGATTGCCAGGCATGATAAGGACCACTTATCTCTCCCTACCAGACCGAAGCAGGATTCACTACAACAACAAGCAGAGCAAAGAGGGGCAAAAGGGCTCCAACAATTTGTTCCATTGCAAATGTGATTAATGCAGGCACTTTAATTATCTGATGGGGGGCAGCTGCATATGTGTTTTTATTTCTCAAGGTGTTTCAGGCTCTTTTTCTCCCCCGTGTGCCCTGTGAAACAAGCTGGGCTGAGCAGCCAAGCTCTCCCCTGTGCCTGTTATCAGCTGCAGATGTTGCATTAGTTCGATGAGAGCTTTGACTTTCTTTTTTGATCGTTATCTCCCATTCTGCTCTGCGGAGCAAATGCAAGGGCTGGGGCGGGTGACAAAAACACCATCATATTTTTGCATGTGGGTTTTCTTTAATTGCTATTAGATGGTGTGAGATAGCGTCCGATCTGCGCTGTTAAACCCCGCTGCCTTTCGATAGGGTGGTTTGGGTTGGGGTTTGTTGTTTTCCCTTCCTCTTTGGCTGCTCTCTGCTCCTGTGTGGGCTCTGCAGTGATGCTGGGCAGGGGGTCACGGTCCTGGACAGGGAGTTTGGTGCTGGTCAGGCCATGGAAGCATCCTTGCCGGGAGCCTGGAAAACTGCATTTCTTGTACAGATGTCAGTAGCCAGCGCAGAGTCTATTTTAAGCAGCAGAGTGGTGAGCCGGTGGCGTGGGATGCTCCTGGCACGCCTCCTGCTCTTCTCCCACTGCTTTTTCTCACTGAGCTGCTCCTCTCCATTCAGTCCCTGCGGGTGACTAACTGCCTCCACTTGCTTGTTCTTTCCCCCCGCCTCCCATCACTTTGATGCTGCTCTGCTTTTCTATCACTGCCAGTCTCTGTGCCTCAGTTTCCCCATTCAGGCCTGCTGGGGAAGGGATGCTCTGGGGTGGTGGGGTGCCCAGGGAGGTGTGTTACCCAGGGGTGGGGAGGGTTTGGTGCCTGCTCCACAGGGATGAGCTGGGTGAAGGCAGGGCCTCCCAGAACCGGTATGGTCTGTACCTCCTCAGGGGCTGTCTCAGCATTGGAGGCCCCCCATACCCCTGCTCTAAGCACCCAAGGGTGGCATTCCTGTGTCCCATGTGTCTGCTACACCCATGGGTGCTGCTTACCAACCCCTCCCCACTTGTGCAAGCCCCATCCCGAGGCATTTGCCAGCCCTGGCTCAGTGGCATCCTGAAGTGACAGCTCCTGGGTGCAGGCAGCAAAGCCCTCTGGCACATGTGCCTCTGCAGCAGCTCTGCCCATCCCATCTCCTGCCAGCCTCTTGGGATGTGCCATGGGTGACATCAGAGGCTGCTGGAGGTGAGGACCTGTTGTGATCCCCACGGGGGGGGGGGGGGGGGGGGGGGGGGGGGGGAAATGACCCAGGATGTGCTGGTGATGCTATGGTGCTGGTGGGACATCCAGCAGAGCCTGCAGCCCCCTGTAGTGAGCTCTCCTGGGCATCACCAGCCGTTGCCCTTGGCAGCACCATGGGGAAGCTGTATTTTCACTTGTTGGAGGTGATGCTAGAAAAAGTTTCTCTCCTCTTCTCTTCTATGGCCACTGGTCCAGGCATGAGCATCCCTGCGGGCCCTGTGCCTGGGGGGAGGAGTTGGCACTGTGCTGACTGATGGCCAAGGGCACAGCTCGCCTCAGCCTTCCCCTGGACCAATAGAGCCTTTTACAGGGCACTGGGCTGCCATGGGACACATCATGCCTTTCCCACATGGGTGCATCCCTTGGTGGGGGACACCCTGCCAGCTCATGGACTCCTGCTTAGGTGTATGCACAGGATGCCCCTTCCCACTCATCCCCATCTCAGCATCAGACAATGAGGATGCATGCAGGAGGCTCGGAGGGTGAGTGCCAGAGCCAGGCTGGCCTTGGCCGTGCACAGGGCACCCAGCAGCATGGCAAAACCTGTTCTGCCAAGTGCTCCGGTGCACATCCCTTCCCTGCCAGCAGCCCTGTGTCGGGAAGGCGCTGCTGGCAATGGAGGCTGTGGCTGCTTCCAGGGCCTATGGGTGCCGGGGTTGGGTTGAGTTGTGTCTGCTGCCACCTTGCACCCCTGGGGGACACCCCCATGTCCCCTCGTGGGGACCCTGAGCAGGCATGGAGATGCAGTGATGCCCATGCTGCAGGGTCCATCCCTGACATCCCATGCCAGAGCAGGAATGCCACTTCCAGCTCGGATTTAAAGCTCTGGATCCAAGCTTGTGCAGTTGGACAAGGTCTTGTTTTCCATTGTGAATCACGAGGCCACCTAGCAAGCTGCGGGTTCCCCTTTCGCCAAGTTGTGAGTTGGCCAGCTTGGCACCCAGGGCTTGGGAAGAAAGCAATCCTTCCCCCATGGGTGTTGCAGCAGATTGTGCAAGGAGATGTAGTGCCATGGCACATGTGATCCATGATTCCTGAAGAGGGGCAGCTGCATCCTTCCCTGGGGACCCAGGAAAGCTACCCAGCAATGGCAGCATCCCAAAGACAACGTGGCATTAAGCTGCAGGGGAGACAAGTCCTCCTGTGTACAGAGCATCCCTGGGGCAGCCTGTGTTGTGTGATGCTCCTTGTGCTGGCTATGAGGTTGTGGTACCTGCATCCCTGAGAAGGTAAGGGACAACGCTGCCCAAATGAGGAGCAGCAGGGCTGACACAGCCTGGGGACAGAGCCACTGTGCCATGCATGGGGTTGGTAGATTTGGGATCAAACACATTCTGGGCAAAGGAAGAGGGTGTTTTCCGCACATCCTGACTCACCTGGCGCAGAAAAACCCTACATGATCTGCCTTGGAAAACACTGGCTGAGTGACAACCTGCAGAGACCATGGCGGAGCAGCCTGTTGAGAGGGACGTGAACAGCCCCAAGCATGGTCAGTGCAGTGAGGGGCAATGCCAGGAGCGGAGAACCCTCGTGCCTTTAACATCTTTTCTTATTTAAGTAGGAAAAAGTGGAAAACTCCTCTGCCAGCCCTGGGCTGTGCTCTGGATCCATGAGTCCTGTGGCTGCACTGAGGGCATGGATTTTCTTCTTCCTGAGAGGAGGAGGAATCAGCTTCCCGGTGCTGAAGAAGAGCGGGAGGCCAATATCTCCCATTTTTTTTCAGTGACACGTCCCATGACTGTTTTTGTTGCCTGACTCGGGGCTTTCGGACGCTCCGGCTTGGCCAGGCTCTGTCCCGCTGCTTATTTTATCAGGAAAGTTCAAGTGTTTCGGGGTAATACAGTTCCCTCTTCCGATGGCTGCCCGGCAAAGGCTCCGCATTGTTCCTGCAGCAACATGTTTTTTTGGGAGGGATGAAATGCCGAAAGGAATGTAACCGCTGACCTTGGGCTGCAGTGGGGTTAAGGAGTGTGTGCCTATGAGTCACTCCAGATAAGAGCCTTCCATGGCTTTTTTGCTCCGAAATAATTCTTTATCTTCTCTTTCTCACATCAGCATATTTTCTTGACATCTCCCATTCCATAGCACGTGGAGGAAATGTGCTTCTCTAATTTGTTCATCTGATGAAATATAGATGCATTGTTTGCTGTTGTCCTTGGCAAGCCGGGGGTCGTGGCCCTGTGATTTGGGGAATGCTGTGTATGGTCGGTGCACAGGGCTTTGGAAATATGCCTTAGGGTCAGTACACAGGGCTTTGGGATGTTCAATAGAGCCCGAACATGGGGCTTTGGGGATGCTCAGTAGGTTTGGTACCCAGGGTGCATAGGGCTCACCTCAGGGTTGGTACCTGGAATGTGCAGGAGGATGCTCAAGCAGGAGAGCATCATGCTCTGTATTACCAGCTCTGGGGAGGACAAGCTGCTTTCAGCTTCCCCAACCTGCTCCAGCGGGAAGTTTGGCCGCTCACTCGCTTCTCCGTCTCCCAGCTGAGGCCTCTCATGCTACTTCCAGCTTCTATGATAATGCGGAAAGTTGAACTGGCCCCATTACTGCGCTGCGATGGTTGCCTCGATAACGCCCCGATAATGGCAGCGATAGCGGCAGCTCGGTAGCCAATGGCTCTGCCGCTCCTCCCATTAACATTCCCCACCACGGACCGGCTCGGAGCTGCCTATCTGCTCTCCATTTCCACTCCTCCGCTAGATAAGAATGGAAATACTGACTTCATAGCTCACTGATTAAAGTGTCTGGATTTCTTGATAATACACAGATAAATTATGTTTTTCAAAAAGAAGGTAGGGAAGGGAGTGTGAGGGGAGGGAAAAGCCTCCAGTCCATTTTTATTACTTTTTTCTTTCCCCCTTTCCTTCTTTCTGGCCATGCTCTGTGGGTTGGGGGCTTTTCTGCTCCCAGATGCCTTCCCCAGCCTGTGCATGGGGAGGGCATTTGCAGTGGGCAAAGAGTTTTTGGGGGCCACATGGGCAGGGTGTACTGCATGTGCAGTCACATCCCTGTGCTGGGATGGAGATGCTCTCCTCTGATGCCAGGGACCTGCTCCCATTGCAGGGATGTTCCGCTTTGCCAGCTATGGTGATGCCATGTGGCTGTGGGATGGGGTCAGGATCCTGTCACCAAGGGCCAGCAGGGGCCCAGGGATGCTCGGGCAGCATCTGCCTTTCTATACCTGAGCCTCACTGGTTCTGCTATAGGGTGCTGCCCACTCCAGTGGGATGTTCTAGGACCAGCCTCATCCCACTGGCTGATCCAGGATTAAAGATTGAGTTTCCTCACTCATCCCTATTAAAGCAAACGGGGCTTCCAGACTTTTTGGTTCCTCGCACTGGAAAAGGTATCAACCACAAGAATCTAAGTTTGTTTCATCTAAATATAAAACTAAAGAGCAAACAGTCTAAAGTTCATTTTTTAATGTGCTGCCCCATTCCAGTTGGGCTGCTCTCTTTATTTTTTTAAGGGGAACTGTGATAAAAAGCAGTGATAAAGCCAGGGCTGTTTTGTGTAGGAGTCAGTATCTGCGTTATCTATCTCCCTTTTTCACTCTCTGAGCAGCTCTGTTGTTTTTTACTCTTATCTCGCTCCACCAAAATGCCAAGAACAGGAAAAAAAAAAAAAAAATTAAAAAAAGAGACAGCACAGGCACGTTTGCATGGAGCAAACTCAGCATCCATGGAGCCGGGCAGGAGCAGCCACCCTGCCTGGAGCTGGAGGAAGAGGAGGGTCAGGGGTGCCGGGTGAAGGTGCAGGTGATGGAGGGGATGTGCCATAGAGGACGCTTGTGCTGGTCCAGTGAAGGCTGTGATGCGGGGGAGCAGGTAGCAGTAGGGTGTTAGGGGGCAACACTGTCCCAGTGGGTTTTGGTAGCCCTCATCTGCTGGTCTCAGTGCCAGCTGCCCACTATGCTTCTCACTTTTCCAGTGCTTTTCTGCTCCTGGAGCTCACCCAGCCCTGTGCTCATTGCTGCAGTGCTGGTTGGAGACCCCACTGTGGTCCAGGATGGCACTGGAAGCTGGCATTGGGCACCCCAGGATGCTCTGAGCAGCAGGGATACTCCAGCCAGAGCATCTTTGGTGTTGGGTCTAGTGGCCTCCTGGGCCATAGCCACCATCATCCGTGTCCCCGTCCCTCCATCCTTGTCTGTGCCTGGTGCTATCATGTACTGAGAGAGCCTGAAATCTGTCCTCATTCCCCTCCCAGCAGTTTTTGGCAGTGAGACGTACCCGTGAGGACCTGAAGCCACTTCCCACGGGGAGGGGGACGGCTCCGATGCAGCATCTCTGGGCTAATTTGTCGCTAGATTAGCAAAGAGCTTGACCTCTGTCCTTGCCGTCACCTGGTATTGGTGGGCTCTGCAGGGCTGTGCTGCCGGGTGCACATCCCTCCCCACTCCCAGCCATTCCTGGCTGGAGCAGCTTTATTCCAGGTGGGAGAAAAAGGACTGGAATTGAGGGGCTTTCACCCAGAAGACCTCCCTTTGGCCAGAAGCAGCAGTAGCAATGGGCCTTGCGTGTCCATGTCACCTTGCATGCTCATCCACATTTGGAGCCTGATCTTCATGGATGGAGTTTCCTTCGTCATTATCAGGATATCCAGCTGATCCCTTACGTGCGGGCTCACACTGGGTGCCCAAATCCAGGGTTAAACATCTCAAACTGCTCTGGGATGGGGATTGGGACGGAGGATGCCTCTGGGTCCCCCAGTAAGGACACACTGCAGAGAGTCCCACCAGCTCCTTCAGTTTCCCTCTTGTGCTTTGAACATCGTCTCCTCATCCTGTCTCCCCTGCCAGCTGGGAAGGCAGGACTGCGTTAAGCATCACACCCCCTTCTCACAGTGCAATCTGCTCCCATCCATCTGATGTGCCAGGCCTGGGGACGGCTCTATTAGACTCTCTCCTCTCTTAAAATCTATCAGGGTGTTATCAGACCCATCTGAAACGTAAAGTCACTTCATTGTCATTGTCCCTGTATTTTCTTTCTCATTATTTTCCCGTGACCCCCCCTCAGCCGGTATGTGTCGTGTGTGTGTGTGTGTGTGTGTGTCCCACAGCCGCTGTTTGATATGATGCGGGCTCTCTCGCTATTAGTATTAGTAATCGCGGCCCCTGAAGTGAAACAATCTCCTGTAATCTATCAGCGGTTTATCGGCCCTATCTGAGCGCCGGGAATGGCTGGGCTCGGCGATGGCGCCATGCTCGGCCGCTGATAAAGTTACAGAGTTCAGGCGGTGATGAATGTTAAGTAACTGCACCCCGCGCAGATAGGATATGGACTTGGCAGGGGGAGCAGCTCCGCCTGAAACCAATCTCTCCCCTATCAGCAGGGCTGCTTTTTCTCAGGCTCTGCTTCTCCACTGCTCTTTTCTTCCCCCCCACACCCCCCCCCCCCCGGTTATAACTGGGGGGCTCTCATGGGGCGGCTCTGCCCCAGATTGCGGAGGGATGCTCAAGGTGTTGTGCACCCGTGGGTGCTGTGCATTGCTGGGGGTACCACCCTGGGTGCTCTTTTGTGGTGGTTGGGATGCTGCAGGGTATGGACATGAGTGTTCCCCCATTGGTAGTTGCAGCATCCCCCTGTGAGCACTTGCAATATCTTCCCCACCATAAGAAATCACGGCACTCCTACCACCTACATTCCCTCTCTATACCCTTCATTCTCCTTCTGGACAAACTAGGCCTAAAGACATAATAAATGTAATAATAAATAATTATAAATACCCCCCGTGAGCAATTGCAGCATCACCCACCACTTCTGCTCCCCAGCTATCCTTTATGCCTCTCCTGGATGAATTAGACTAAATACTTTATAAATTTAATTATATATTATCATAAATCCCACACTACAAGCAGTTGTAGCATCTCTTCTTGCGAGCAATTACAGCATCCCACCAGCAATCATAGCATCCCCCACCACCTTCATTACCTTGCTATCCTTCTTTCCCCTCCTGGATAAATTAGGCATAATTTAATGATGAGTTATTAAAAATCCATTATAAACCCACCCCTCCACCTACCAGCTCCCCAAACATATCTCTTTTTTTTACCTTGCCCTTTAACACAGGGCACTGCGGGAAGGATCAGGGCGAGTTTTATCTGGTGGTGATGGAGAAGGGCCCCATATTAGAGATAGGTAATGCTGGGGTTGGCCTCAACCACTATCGCTTCCACGCATGGGGCTGATATTTCATGTGCTGATATCCATAGCGGGAGCCCGGCCCAGGGATGCTGCAGCAGAGCTGATAGGGCATAGGGTTGATTTGTGCTCAAAAAGGTCCGTTTTCCTCCAAAATGAGGTCCTGAGTAGGGGTCTTGCCCACCAAGACCCCCTTTTATGGAGAGCATTGCAATTTAATGCTGGATCCCAGTAGCACCAGCCAAGAGGAGGGGGAAAATAACCCACTGAATAGCGTGACCTTTGAGGACTGGTGTCATTTCCCAGCCATTGAAACCTCATTTGCCCTCGAACGCAGTGCTTGGCATCCCTGATCTTCTGGGAACAGGCTCGGGGGTACCCAAGGTCATGGGTGAAAGCAAACATTAATACATACCAGGGAAAAATTGGGTGAGAAGAGGCGGGCTGGTGTCCCATCAGATACCAGTGGTTTTTGGATTTGCAGCCCAGGTTGCTCTCTGGGTGTTGCTTGCTGCAGGGCAGACATGGCACAACCCTGCTACAAGACCCTGGGGAATCCCCAGCCTGGGCCAGCCCCCACAGAATCACTTGGAGATGGTTTTGCAACCAATGCAAGAAAGGATCAGGAGTGGCTGTGACCCACTCCATAGGTGTCTTTCCCTCGGGAATACCAGTTCCCTTGCCTGCTCCTGAAACACTTTGCTGGTGGCTGCAAAATCTGGAGGGGAATAAGAAGGTTTTGGAGCAGTGGCACTGCCACGAGGAGGTGATGCCCAAGCATCTCAATCGCAAGGTGATGGTTGAGCATCGTGGTGACGCTTCATGTGCCCTGAGACCCTCTGAGCAGCCTCCCCAGCTCCTTTGGGGCTTATTGCTTTATTATTATGGTTAATTTTTAATTGGAAGATGGATTCAGAGCCAGCACAGGGGTGATGATGAGGAGCTGGAAGGGGGAAAAAGAGATTCCCCATCACGGTGCCCACATGGTCCTGCTGAAGCCAGTGGAACTGCCTTTGAAAGTCCTGCCCCCAGCCTGCACGTGTTTTCAGTCCAGGGCCTGCTTTCCGCCATGGGAACTCCTCTTCCTCCGTCTCCTTCTCCCTGTTCCAGAGCCAGTGGGAAAGTCTGGGGCTGTTGCTATTTTCTATCTGCTATCAAGGCCTCTTATCACTTTGCTCTTGTCTGCGTGCCGGCGTTCGGAGCGTCCAGGGTCTCGCTGTTCACAGCACGGAGAAGTCCCCCCTCCTTTTATATTTTCCATGTATTTTTTCCCTTGAGTTTACCATCACAGCACAAGGAATCAACAACAGGTTTGTCTTCCCTGCACTGGAAAAACCTTCATTTGAGTGAGATGATCAAACAGTTCCCTGGGTAATGATGAGCTTTCCTACCACTGGGAATGTCTGCCTAGATGCCGGACCTGTATTCCCAGGCTGAGCACGGGTGACATGGGAGCATCACTGCGAGTTTTGCACAGTCGTTGTAATTTTTTTGTAAAGAAGAAGAAAAAAAAAGAAAGAAATCCTTCCTTGTTATCAAAAATAAAAAGGAGGGGAAAGGAGGGAGGGAGAAGAGTTAATCGTCAAAGCGGAGTATCTTGGAAGGGAGCATTTTTTGGCTCTTCCCCTCTCTGTAAAGCCAGCCTCAGTAATTCAGTTTTAAAGCGTGAAAAAAGGGAGTTGATGAAATTCCACTATCAGCACTGAACCAATATGCAAAATATCTCGCCGAAAATCAAATAGCTATTATGTTTTCATTTCCATTTCAGCGTATTTGCTTAATGAAGAATAGACAGATCAGGCAAGCCGAGGGAGGCTGTGTGCGGTGATAACTGTGCAGGGCTTCCAGCAATCCCGGAGAAGTGACGCTCTGCTCCCTGCTCCACACTCCCTCTCCCTCCCTGATTTTCCCTTTTTTTTTTTTTTTTTTTTTACCCTTTTTTATTTTTTCTAAGCTATCCAGTAGCTCATTTAACCCACACAGCCGGCGGCACCGGCAGCAGAGCATCCCTTGGGAATAGGCGGCGTGTTGGGAGTGGGATGCTGTAGGAGGGCCGCCTGGGTGCTGGGATGCATCCAGGGACCATGGTGACATGGTGCTGGGATGCTGCCGGCCACCCATCATCCCTATAGGCACTCGGTGATGTTGCAGCACCCAAACTCCTGGTTTTATATCCCTGCATCTATATGTGGCATCCCCATCTCCGTCCTCGCTGTATTAGGGCAGGATATGGGTGGTCTGAGCACCCTGGGTGGGTATCACATGCTGTCCTGGCTCCATCCATTCCTCCCCAGCCCCATCCAACCACTCCTGGGTCTGTCCATCTCTTCCTGACCAGGCTGGAAGTGCCAACCTATGGAGCAGGCGAGAGTCGGGTTAACTTTATCAGAAGCCCAAGAGCCGTGAAGGCGTGAAAGAAGAAATTAGCCTAACAATGTTTCATTTGCAGCGAGAGAAACGATTTGTTAGCTGGCGATTGTTTCTGAATATTATCAGAGCCTTTTTAATTGTGCTGGAACTGAAATTAGCAGAATTAGAATAAATTGCCTTCCCTTCTCCGGCAGCCTCTTTATTCACGCTCATTGTTGTCTGCTTTGTATAGATTATGGGCTCTTTGTTCTCCTGCTGTAAATATACATGCCTGGAGTCACAGAGAGCAGCTGAGGTCTGCAGTGGGTTTGTCACCGCGCCATTCCCCCCCTTGCCTGCACTGGGGTGGTGCCGGACGGGCACCGGGCAGCCCCCAGCACGAGCCACGCACGTCGCTCACTCTTCCTTCCTTTCTTTATTGATATCAGCACGGATGGGGATGCTGCGTTACTGTGGAAACAGCAGCATGGGCTGCCAGGGCTGCTTGGGGGGATCTGAAGGGGTGTCCCCTATGGTGCGCCCCATTCGCACCCTCCGCATGCCTTGTGTCCCCATCGCAGCATCCCCCTGTGTGCAGGGCTGTGTGGGGGATGTGTTGTGGGTCCCCTGTGAGATGAGGGGTGCTGGGGACCGTGGAGGTGGTCTCTGGGGTCCCTCACCCCATTTAGATGCTGGGGGTTCAGATGGGAAGCACAGGTGAGCAGTGCAGCAGGCTGGGTACCTCACTGTGCCATACCCATGTACTCGTGGTACATGGGGACCCTGATCACTTCCAGGCATGTGTAGGGCTCATACTGCACAATGTGGGAATCACCATTCCTGGAAGTGTTCAAAAACATATAGATAAAGGCTCAGTGACATGGTTTAGTGCTGGACTTGGCAGTGCTGGCGAACAGTTTGACTTGATCATCTTAAAGGTCTTTTCCCACCTGGTTGATTCCATGTGTGAGGGGAACCAGGCATCCCTTGGGGACACCCCCAGCAAGCCCCTGGTTCTATAAACCTCCCTCTGCAAAGGGACATGAACCCGAGGGAGAAGCTGGACCACAGGGCTGGCTGGGGATGTGGGTTCCCTTCCCATGGCATTCAGGGCATCTCCTCTCAGCCCCATGTCTGGTCAGAAAAGGGCCCTTTGCCATCATCCTACATTTCCCAACTGGGATAACCCACTGTTGGGTTTTTCCCATCCAGTTCTCCCACTAACCACCCCTCTGTGTTTCCCAGGTTCCTTGGCAGTGATGGAGGAAGGTGAGGATGGCCCAGCGGCAGAGAAGAGCCCCTTGGAGAGGGATGCAGACACCTTGGACCTCGAGGGCTCTGTTGAGCATGATGCCTCCAGCCCCCCTGGCAGTGAACGTGAGTCTCACCACAGTGGCAGGGGGCTACCCATGGTGTCCCCGTGCCATGGGGATGGGCTCTGCCACCGGAGCACATAGACATCATCTCTGCAGGGTGTGAATTAGCAAACAGAGCATCCCACACACCCATCAAGGGCGCTGGTTAAGCAAGACCCCCACCTCCCTCGGGTGCTCCATCCCTCCAGCCAACAGCAGCATGTTGGAGTAGGGCACGGGCAAAGATGCTTGAAATCGGAGTCAGTTTGCTCATCACGAATGCTGCTGATGAGCAGCATAACCCTGTGTCTGTATCAGCCCCTTTTAACCACTGCAGTGCTGAGCCGCAAGCGGTAGCGAAGAGATGTGGGTGTGCAAAGTTCTGAGCGACTTAATCTAGTTGAATATGTCCATGCTCATTGCAGGGGCTTGGATTAGATAAGCTTTGGAGGCCCCTTCCAACCCAAACTATGATATGATTCTGATTCTGCTATTCTATAAAGTAACCTCTTTGTCCCCAAGATGAGCTCTGAAGGCCCCTTCCAACGCAAACTATGATATAATTCTATTGTTCTTTGGTTGTATAAAGTGATCTCCTTTCCCCAGGAATGCCAAGTGACCTCGTGATGTTCAGAACAACATCTCCTGGGGTGCAGACTGCCTCCCCAGGGGGAAAAGCAGTCCCTGAGGCCCTCAGAATAGTCTGGGTTAGAAGAGACCTTCAAAGCTCATCTTGGGGAGAAGGAGGTCACTTTATAGAATCACAGAATCAGAATCATATCATAGTTTGGATTGGAAGGGACCTTCAAACCCCATCCAGTCAAACCCCCTGCAGTGAGCAGGGACATCTTCAATTAGATCAAGTTGGTCAGAACTTTGAGGCCCTGATTCTGTGATTCTGTGGTTCTATGCAGTGACCTCTTTCCTCCCAAGGGGAGCTCTGAAGGCCCTTTCCAACCCAAACTATGATACGATGCTATCATTCTGTGATTCTATAAAGTGATCTCCTTTACCCAGGAATTCAAAGTGACCTCATGATGTTCAGAACATCATCTCCTGGGGTGCTAACTGCCTCCCCCTGGTGCAGAGCATCCCCTGAACCCGCAGGTGGTGGCACGGATGGGGATGGGGGCACGGGGCCATTGCTGCCTGCTTCCTGCCCTTGCCGCCTGCCTGCCGCCGCGCTGTGCCATGCCCCACCCCAGAGGTGGCTGCATTACAGGGCCGGGCTGAAACAGTCCCCAGATATCCTTTAAGTTCCTTCCTGTGGAGGTGAGGGCAAATCCTAATCAGTTCGTGTTTGCAGTGCCCTTTGAGATAACCACAGCAGGGCAAGGCTGCTCTGGCTAACGCAGCCGGACAGGTCCGCAGCAGGCAGCAGCGGCTCCTGGGAAGCACTGGAGCAAAGGAAAGCATGTATTCCCCTTCCAAACCCATTGGAGCGATGCCATGGGGATCCACACCAGGCAACGGTGGCTCCCGGGAAGTACCGGAGCAAAAGGTCCCCCTTAAAACCATGGGAGCAAAGGTGTGGGGATCCCAGTAGCCAGCACCTCTACAGCCGGGCAGGGAGGGCTCACAGGCAAACTTTGCTCTGCAGCAGGGAGAAGCGAGTGCCTCTTATCTGATGGTGGAGCTGGGCTGGGGGCGAGGGAGCTGGGAGCCCGGGCTCGTTGCTGCACCTGGCACTGGGCTGCCTCGATAAAGAGGTGATAGCAGAGATAACGCGGAGCAGCAATAACGGCCACTAAAGCTTTCAGCGCGATGGATAAAAATCGATATGCCAGGCACTTTGATTTATAGCCAAAAATAATAGGACTTTTATACCCGGTGATTGATTTATTTGATGTTAATCATTCCGCTTATCACCTGTATTAATAATCTCCAATGCTGGTGACGTCACCCCTGGGTGTTCGCTCTGGCGCCGATCGATTGGGCTCCGTGCTGGTTATCCGCCTGGGACGCCAAGGCAAACATGTACTTTGGGCGCTAATCTTCCACACTGTCATATGCAGATAGGCTCTATCAGCTGCATCTCCAGCAGCAGTTAATGGAGAAAATAATTGTTATCAAGTTGCTATGAATACGCCACAAATAGAGCTGTGATGGGAGCAGGGCTGAATCCGGTAACATGGGGCCCAAAGTGGGATGGGAAGAATGGATGTGGGAGGGGTTTAGGGGTCAGAAGTGTGTGCCTATCCATTGAGGATGTGTGGTGGGCTTGGCTGTCATTATGGGGCATCCCATGGGGCGCAGAGGACCCCACAGGTGGGCAATTGGGCATTTGGACGTGGGGATTTTGAGGGGGATCTCCCTACGCACATCCCTGAGAGCCTCCTGGCCCTGGGGTGTCACCGGTCCAGTGGTCCCGATTCCCATGGGATTCTCCCTCTTGAGTTCCCCACATTTGACCTGCTGCCTTCCCTCTCCTGCTGCAGATTCCAGAGACACCCCAGAGAGTTCAAAGGAGCTGGAGAAGACGGATCCTGGAGAAAACCTGCAGGATGTGGATGTCTGGAATGGGCCAGGTAAGTCCCCAGTGTGCAGCCAGTCATCCTGCTCCATCCCAGCTTCACGTCTTGGCCACAGGCTGGAATAGCCAGGGCAGTCTCTGTGCATTCATCTTCTCTTGCAAACCAGTATGAGGACTGGGAGCACTGGGAGCTGGGCAGGCTGTAAATACAGCACTTCTGCAGAGAGGGGAGGTATGAGATGATGGTTGTGGTCTCCAGATCCCCAGGGCACTTGTTTGGGACAGTAAAACCCAAGCTGGGAGCTGCGAGGATGCCATCACTGTGGCTGGCATCGTGCTTCCCAGCACAGGGAGGGTTTGGACCCTGTCCTGCATCGCTCCACGCTTGCGAGGGCACTTCACAAACATCCTGGCAACCACAAGAGCGATGCTCGAGTGGTTTGGTGATGGTTATCAAAACCCCAAGGAGTGAATAGACGCGTCTATCTCCCTCTCTGCATCTCTGCTGGCACCCTGGCAGCCCAGCAAGGCTGCGTGTGCCATGTGGGTACCCTGTGCCCTATCGCCCTGCTATCTCCAAACCAACCCGAGATGGGGTTACACTTGGGGCTCCATTGTGCAGATTGGGTTTGTGGGTGCCCATCCGCTGGGGATGGACAGGGATGGGACAGGAGGGAGCTAAACCCCCCAGGGGTTGATGTGCAACGTTTTGGGCCCCGTTGGTGCTGCTCCTCCCAGGGGGGATGATGATGGACATGGTTTTGGAGCATCCCCATGCAGCAGCATGTGATGGGACAGGGTGACCCTGATGCAGGGCAGTGGTCGCCTCTCAGTGATGGATGCAGCAGAGTAGGGGTGGTCCCAGCATGTCCCCAAGGTCACCAGCGTCCTGCATGGGTGATAGATAGGCACTGGGAACTGCTGGCTGCAGCACACATGCTCCTGCAGCTGCCCAAATCCCCACGGCCCAGCGGTTAGGCATGGCCCCACTCCCACTTCCCGCCCCATCCGAGGGGAAGCTCTCTCCGGCCCCGCTGATATCCCGGCCCTTCCTGCGTGCCGGGCAGGAAGGAGCTGCGAGGCCTCCCCAGCTCCTTCTTATCTGCTCCCCGGCCCTTTGGCCCCTGCACTGCTGGGACCCCTGCTCCACCGCATCTCAATAGGGATGGGGCTTCCATGGGTGCCCCCATACCGAGGGGTGAAAGCACTGCACAGCCCCATATCCCAACAGCCCCATCAGCCACGGGCTCCCCAAAAGGGACCACGAAGCCTTGGCTGTGACCATGCTTCCCCCTTCCCCCTCTTCCCTCTCCGGAGTGGGTTATTTGCATTCTTTATGTAAAAGAGATTTTATTATCGCCTTCTCCCAGCCCATCTCTATTCTGGTAATTGGAGTGGTATTAATTTCTGTGTGGCTGGGAGTTGATGGCGGTCCGGCGATGCTGCAGCGATAGGGTGTTCCTTTCGCACCAACCGCCGCGATAGCCCGTCTATCAGGCGCTCTGCAGGCTCTGCACTTATCAGGGATGGAGCTGGCAAAAAGGGAAACTCTGAGCAGCCTGAATTTTCTTTTTTATCTGGCAGGATCCGCCGTATGTCAGCAGTGGCAGCTGTGAAGATGCAGCACATCGGGGGGGGGACAAGCAGGCTGCTCCAGGCGCCTTTGTTCACACCCTGAGGGGTCCCCCCTTTCCCCTGGCTCTTTTTGGGGGGCTACAGGGTCACCCCCCACCCCCCCATGGCTTTGCTCTCTGGGTCTCCAAAACTGGGTGCCCTGCTGTGCCAGAGGCTGGACAGTGCTGGGATGCAGAATTCCAAGACCTCACCATGGGGCTCCTTGGTCCTGCGGGTCAGTGAGGATAGGGAGTGTTGTATTATCTTTGCAATGACCTTGTTCACTGGAGGGAGCTGCTGCTCACCCATCTGCTATGCAAATCCCCAGGAGCTGTGGGCTGTGATCCTCAGTTTGGGAGCCTTTACCCCTTCAGCAGGGGTGCTGGGACACCCCAGCTTGGTTCTGCTTCCTGACAGGGTCCTGGGATGGACCATGGCCATGCTTCATGCTCAGCCACTTCATCCTCTGATGGGCTAGAGAGGGGATGTTCATCCTCCCCAGATCCCCTGAGCCCCTTCACCACAGCCCCACCAGTGTCTCTCATCCATGCCCATCTTTCCCACTCCTTTTTGTTTGCTCTGGAGCAGGGCTGGTAGCAGAGACCTTTGGGAGCACCCGCAGTCCCTGGCTCCCATCCCAGGGCTGTCCCATCCCACCGCATCCCTGCCTGGCCAACCTCACCAAGTCCGGCCAATTTTCCTGGAGAGCTAAGGTGAAAAGTTCCAACAAATTCCATGAATGTGGTGTTAGGACAAGGGGGGTGGAGGAGAGCAGAGTCCTGCCAAGGGACACGCTGCCCAACCACTTTACGAGACACTGGAGAATCCCCACCAGGCACTGCAGCCCCAGGGAAGCCCAGATGGCACTTGCCTTTCTGCAAGGTGGGATGAAGCTTTTTGCCGTTGTCCCTGTGGGAGCACTGACAGGCCCCTGACAGAGAAGGGATGGAGCAGACAGGGCCAAACCCAGGGTTGTTCTTTGCCTGGTCCCCCAATGGCCACGTCCCGCTACCCTCCCTGAAACAGCAGCAGTTGCTCCCGGGGGTCCATCACTCCTTTTCCTATATCAGCTTCACCATTTGGGTTTCCACAGAGATTCCCACCTTGTTGAACCCCATCAGAACAGAAACTCATCCCTAGCAGTGTTCAAGGCAAGGCTGGGCAGAGTCTTGGGTGACATGGTTCAGTGTGAGGTGTCCCTGCCCATGGCAGCAGGATTGGAACCGGATGATCTTAAGGTCCTTTCCAACCCAAACCATTCTATGATTCTCATCAGTTTATGGCTTTATTTAATAGCTCCCAGGCATAACAATGCCTCTGGGTTAATTACAGAGCGTGGCACAGGTCCACCTCTCAGGACTGACCACGAACCCCAAACCCACCCTCACCACCAGCCCCACATGCGGGTATCAGGATGGGACAGACCAATTCCCTATGACTTTTTGAGTGCATCTAATTAAAACCACAAACTTTGTCAACTCTCCCCCGCCTCCCCCTTTGCCTTCGGTTGTGTTTATCTGCGCCGCGACTCCTGCCCGAATAATCTCCGTCTGCCCGGAGCGTGTCTGCAAACCTCAAGGTTTATTATCAGGGCGAGCAGGGCATGAGGAGGACGGCTCATCCGGATGGCCGTCCCCGTGCCACGTCTCCCCCTTTCCCCTCTGTTTTGAGTGGGTGGCAAAAGTTATTCCAGCTATTCCCGTTTATCGCCGGGAGCCGGGCTGAGCGGCGATCGCTGTGTTCGGGTTAGATTGCTGCTGGATGGAGGGAAGTTTGGGTTTGGGGGGTCTCCTGCTGCGCTGAAAACTACCCCCTGTGTGGCTTGTGTCAGCAAAGCCAGACAATAAAGGCAGCAGGATGGAGAGTGTCCCACTTGTGACACCTATCCTGGATTGGGGATATTGAAGGGGATCCTGTCCCTGCTGGGGTTTGTATCCCTGGCATCAGTTCAGCTTCTGTGTGGGGACACTGGAAGGTGGAGGGATGGCCAGGATGGTTTGGGGATGTTGCTGAGTGGAAGGATGCTCAGATCAGTCTGGAATAACTGCTGGGGTGCGGGGATGCTCAGGCTTGTTTAGGGACACTGGCGTGGTACAGGGATGCTCAGACCCATTTGCGGACATTGCTGGGATGCAGGGATGCTCAGGCTGCTTAGAGGACATTGCTGATTGGAAGGATGCTCAGATCCATTTGGGATACTGCTGGGACGCAGGGATGCTCAGGCTGCTTTGGGGACACTGCCAGTGTGGGGGGACAACCAGACACAGCCTGGCAGGGAAACCACTGCATGAAGCAGCACCAGGATGATGCTGAGAGGCGCAGGTAACATCCCCCCCAACTCTGTCCCAATCCTGTCCCTTGGGAAGGAGAAAAATGTCTCATGTATACTTGTGGAGAGAGCCCTGAGGGTGATGCTGCTGGGCTCACTGTGACTGATAGCCGTCAATCACTGCTGTCTTGCCGTTCTGCACTGGGCTGGAGCTGAGGACTAGTGGGGTTTGTGTGCAAAGCCAAACTCCTATCCTGCTCCTGCCCAGTGCTGAGGAGTGACCCCCCCTTGTGGTCCCCTCCTCCTTTCCGGAGGGGATATCTACCCTCTGCATCAGCTCCAGGGGCCCCTTCACTCCCCTTCCTCCCCCTTCCCAGCTTCCTGCCCCCCCCAGCACATCCTTACCCGTTGCTTGGTACCAGCCTGGGCAGAGTCAGGGGGTCCCAGCAGCCCCATGACTGGGGAGAGAGCAGGGACAGGGGGTCCCTGGCACAGGGGTCCAGCCAGCCTGGGGGAGCTGGGAGTTCTTCCTCCTGCCCATCCTCCCTGAGAGCTTTCTGATGTTGTTCCCAGTGTTAATTCCTGTCCCCATACGCATGGGCATGGCTCACTTTTATTACTTGAGATGGGGTCCCTCTTCAGACAGTAACCCCAGGGGATGGGGAGCCCCTAGGGATGGGGACCCCCTCGATGCCACATCCCCGCAGGGCTCAGCAACACCCCAAACTCAAACGTCCCAAGGACGTTATCAGGACACATCTGCTGGGGCAGGGCACCCTGGCTTACATGGGACATAAGGGAAGGGCGATCCCAGGATGACGCATGGCTAGGCTGGTGCCAGCACCTGCCAGCTGTGCAGCACAGCTGGCGAGCGGGTGCCTGGCCCTCTTTGGGGCGCAGCACCTCCTGGGTGCCAGGGTCCCCCCTTTTCCCTGGGTGCCGGGAGGTGCAGCTCTGCTCTCCAGGGTAGGTCACAACTCCTCCATTAACCAGGGGCAGGGTTCAGCCTGATAAACGTTTGCTTTTGTACTCTGTCAAAAAGGAAATCAATAAATGGCAAGCGATGGGCAGGACTGATAAAGGCAGAAATCTCCCTTCAGCTCCTGCCATGCCAGGGCAGTGGGGTGCCCCCTCTGCACCCAAAAGCCCAGGGGGGCAGAGCCCAGCTCTCCCATAACCATCCCCTCTCAGGCCGTGGCAGCTCAGCCACAGCAACCTCAGGCTGAGCCTAAGCAGGCGCAGCCCAGCAAGGCTCGAATTGAAACCCTCCTCGCTCCTTTGTTGTCCCCAAGGCTGCCCTGATTACTCGAGCACCCGGGACGGCAAAGCCGGGATAATCTCCTTAGCCCCTTTGGAGAGATTTCCCTTTGTGAGCGGAGGTGAAGAGTGGAGATGCTGCGTGTTCGCAGCTTAAGACTCTTCCCAATCGGCTCCCTCCATCTTATCGGAGCGGTGCCATCACATCATTTCACTAGTTGAGTTGTCAGGATTTATTCCTTCCGCCGCGCACTCGCTGCTTCTAAAAACAGCAGCTGGGGCGTGCAGCAGGGCCAGGGCTGCTGTGGGAGCCGGAGGTGCTCCAGCTCCACTTTCCCCTTGGGATGTTGGGTACCAATGGATGGATGGATCCATCCTCCCTCCGCTTTGGGGGTTCCCACTCCATAGGGACATCCCACACGCGCTGGGATGGGAGCAGAGATCCTCCGTTCATCCCTGTTCCCCTAGGGTTCATGTGGGGGCTGTACCTGGCGTTGTGGTCCCCCCCCGCCAGGGCTGGCAGCTCCCAGGGCCACACACAAAGCGCTGTATTAATAGGAGCAGCGTGCAGTGTGGCTGATGCTGGGATGTGGTCCCATGACATCCCGATAGCAGTATTTATCCAGATAGTATCCAGGCAGCTGCAAACATTGTGGGGACCTCCAGGCCTGGATCCCACCGAGGGACAGAGCCCATCATTCAGAGTGGATTAAAGTCACACTGGTGCAGTCGGGGCAAAGGGGGTACAAGAATTGGTTGGGATGGGATGGGTGGGTTTGCCCAGGACTGGGTGGGCCCCCTCTGCCGTTTCCTATTGTTGTTCCCACAGGGAACGCAAATGTGGGTGCATGGATGCAGCAGTGCTTCTGGAGCATCGGGAGCAAACGCAGGTGGCTACAGGAGCTGACCCAGTCGGGTGCCATTCCTGATAGTGCATCCTTGCCCAGAAGCACTGTCTATTTCCCTGGCCGTAAGGATGCTGTGGGTCGCCTTGCGGATGGGCTCCTGTAGGAGTTCCTCACGCCCTTGTCCTGTGTTCGCCCTGCCTTGCATGGCAACACCTCGCATGCAGGCCTGCCGGGTTCCTCCCTTCCTGGACCCCACAGGTCCAGGGGGACTCGGGTGCCAGCCCTGCCTTCCCAGCCATTGATCGCCCTGTGCGTGGCCGTGGTGTGATGACAGGATTAATCTTTGCTCTCCAGCACAGCTCAGCCTGTTTCTTTGAAATCTCTCGATGGGGAGATAAGCCGAGGTGCAGTGTGGGGCGAGCAGGCGCTCTCAGTCCCTGGGGGCAAGGAGCAGCCCCTGCACCCCGTGTTTCAGCAGTGGGGCAGAGCACTGGGGTCCATGCCATGCACCTGGCTCACCGCGGGCTTTTCACCTCCCTCCTTCCTTCCTTCCTGCTGCTTTTCTTCCCGACGCAAAGCAAACAGCCACGTCCCAGCCCAATTTGGTTAATGATCTGGGAGATAAACCTGCCGCGATAACCGGGGCACTGCCTGGCTGGGACTGATGGCCAGAGGAGATACCCGGGGCGGTGTTCACCTGCCGGGGGGATCCCACAGGAAGGCAGCACCAGAGCAGGGCCTGCGCCTGTGGACTTTGCTCCTTGCCGGGCACCCCATGGGCTGGCACCAGCAATTCCCAGCTCTCCAGGCTACAGGCAGGGGGATGCAGCTGTTGGAACGTAGGGGTTGCTCCGTGGGGACGTGGATCACTTGTGCTGGGCTTTGTTACCAAGTGTGGACAATGTGCCAGGCTGTGCCGTCCCAGCTTGGCACCGTTTTCCCCTTTCCAATGGAGAACTACAGCAATGCCATGTGCTTACTTTGGAAAATCCCGCTTTTCCTCCTCTTTTTCCTTGCTATAGCAATGTGGGTGCAGCCGGTGCTTTAGGGGCCCTGGCAGCATCCCGGTCTGGGCACAGGGACACCCATTCAGACAGAGAACAGCTCAGCACTGCTGCATGGGGTTCACCACATCATGTTTTCGGGGTGACAGCGGTGCATTGTGCCAGTGGCCAGTGCCGTGGCCACCGGGCGCTGGTGGGGAGTGGGGCCAGCTCCGGCGGCACTATTTTTGTCCCCCTGTCTGGAACGGTTTTGTCTTTATCAGCGCCTGCGTGTTTTCTCTGCTGGGGATTGATACACAGAAGATGAAGTGCTCTGACATGGGAAGTGTCAGGCGAACGCTCTTATCTTGGAGACATGGTCTCCTGACCCAAACACTGCTGATTACCAGTGAGACGGGGGGAAGGAGGGGCAAAAGGGGGGGCACTGAGGGGGGGGAAAGTGGCAGTTGGGCTCTGTTCCCCAAAAGCAGCCAGGCTGTACAGAGGGAAGACACCACCATTAGGAATGTGGGGCTTTGCTTCCCAGCTCCAGTGATGGGGGATGCTGGGAATGTGATGGAGGGGCTAAAGGGAGCCTGGCAGCCCAGCGGCACATCAGGAATCAGCCAGGAGCAAGGTGTTGGAATCGTGGAGCAATGTGCACTGAGCAAAAGTCTGACTGCCCTGCTCAGCCCTGAGGCCTCGGTGATGACCACATCCTGCTCAGTGGCTCTGCTTCCTGCCTGCTCCCCCCCTCCCCAGGTCCTTCACAGGAGGGGCTGCTGCTGCCTCTCCTTGGCATTGGTTTGTGCCAGGGAATAAATCCCATTGGCTCCTTGAAGACCTCAGCCCTCCTCCTCATCTTATCCTGAGATGGAGACAGGGGATGCTGGGCAGGGGGATACCAGGGATGCAGGATGGGCAGAGCCAGCGCTGTGCTCACTCCCAAACCGCTTTGATGGGGATGAAATCCTGGCTGAACAGAGCAGGGGTCCCCACAGCCAGGGCACCTTTCTGAGCATCCAGCTCCAAACCAGCACTAAGGTCTCCCAGGCTGAAGGCACTGAGGGCAGGAGGTGCTGTGGGAAGGGGAGGCAGGAGCCCTGCCTGTATCCTAGCAGGGCAGAGCTGCTGCAGGCAGAGCATATCTCATTCACCATCATATGTTAGAGGCTGTGGCATAGGGATGGAGGATGGCTCAGGGATGATCCTTGGGGATCTCTAACACCATTGCAGCCTTTCCGCCATCCCACCTCCCTGTGGGGGGAGGCTTTGCCCAGGGGCACCAGTTGCTCCCCTGGGACGCAACTGGAGACACATCCCTGGTGGCACAGGACATCCTCAGTGAACAGAGCTGACCTATGGGTGACGCTGGGACACAGGTGATCTCAGGTACCGCCAACCTGTGCTCACCACCCAGACACTCACCTTAGCTCACCCTGTTGCCGAGAGGATCCAGATGTCAGCCAGGCTAATAAACACATCAGGTTTCAATCTTTGCAGCCATGGGATCACTTTATCCTCCCTGTGCTCCCAGCTCTGAAAGCAATTTTACCTTCAGACCAGCGCACAGGAACTGAGCACCAGCTGCATTTACTGTAGTGCCCTCAGAGATGGGGCATGGGGCTTTAGGGGGGTCTTCTCCCTGCTATGGTGATGGGGGGAGCCCCACTTCTGCCCTGGAGCGCCCTGGGGTGGTAGGAGCCTGCCTGGCTGCTGATGGGTGTCCAGGGCCTCACTGGTGGCGTGGTGTTTGGCTCACTGTCCTTAGGGAGCATCATGGTTTTTGGGGTGCAGCATCCAGCTCCTTCCGCTATACAGCGAGGGGCAGCCAGCACACATCCATCTGCATATTGGTTACCTGCCATCTTATCTGCTCTCCGAAAGACAAAGGCACAGTTAAAACATTTTAGAGCAGCCTTCATAGCGTATTAACATGTTATCTAGCCCATTAAACCAGAGGCTTATCAGATAATCAAAGCCATTAAGCCCTGAAGCTGCTTCAACTTTGGGTGCTGGAATGGGAAATGCTCCTTCCGCTCCACCACTGTGCTGTGCCCAGACCCCCCGGTGAGTAGCTTGATGCCTCCCACCTGTTAGGGATACCAGGGCACCCACCAGCAGCTCCAGGCTCCAAATGGGTGCCCACATCCCTACGGAGCTGCCACGGGCCGAGGGTCTGGCTGGGGGGCATCACGGTGATGCTATGCCTGTCTCCCCACAGATGAGCTGGACCACATTGTGCAGGATGGGGAGAGGCAGGTGCGAACCCGCAGGAGCCTCCCCGAGGGATTCTCCTGGGGACCCTTCCAGGGGAGCATCCACAGCGAGCTGTCATCACCCGGGCACAGCGACATGGTAAGGAGCACGGCTGCAGAAGGATGGTGAGGAAAGGCCTGAGGAAACAAGGGTTTTAGGGAGAGGAGCTGGTTAGAAGAGATCGAGCTCCTGGGAATCTCCAGGTTTGGGTGTCCAGAAGGTTTCCATGCCGTACGCTGCCCATCACCCCGGGAACAGAGCATCACTGCAGGCAGGGGGATGGGATGCTGGCCATTCCCTCTTGTCCCCTCCTCACAAGCAAGCTGTGTGGTGGCACCTGTATCCTCGCAGAGGGGATGGCATCGGGGTTTCCCACCTGAAATTTGCTCCTAAGGGACTCTGGTTGTGCCAGGAAAGCGCCAGGGCTCTGCAGCATAGGAGGGGAGGCAGCGCAGGACATAGCAGGCTCTTGGTGGCAGGAGCACGACAGGGACTTGAGTCTGCGCATGGGTGTGTTGGAAGCACTGGGTCCTCACATCCCAGCCGCATCCTTGCCCCTGTATCCCCTCGTGCCACACGCAGACAGCTCCATCCCAGGATCTTCAAGGCCGGAGAATCACTCTGAGTCTCCATCCCCACCTCCTCCTTTCTCCCTCTTTTTTTTCACTTCCCTTTTTTTTTAGCTCAGGCCCGTTTATCTTTGCTGAATTAAATCCTTGATTAACCCTTATCTGCCCAGTTTGGCTCCCTATCTCCCGGTTGGCGCCGTGTGTCCAGACACCCAGTACAGGATGATTGATTTCTTAAAGATATGCGCAGCTTTTTTCTGATACTTCATTTATTGTCTAAATATTTTTGCTCCCATTTCAGCAGCTCCCTTATCGAGCCCGGCTGATGATTCCCAGCCCTGCTCTCCTCCGCCACTCGCCTCCCTCCCTATCTCTGCTCGGGAAAGCGAGGAAGGAATCGCAGCCCCATCCCTGATACAGGCTGTCGCCCTCAGGTTCCTTCATCTTTGTTGCCGGCGGCAGGAGAGGGCATGCAAGGGGGTCTCCCCCAGATCCTGCCCAAGTTCTGCTCTTAGTCTCCATGTGGGAAATTAGCTCATCCCAGTGGGAACTGGGGACACTGGGTGGCTTTAATATCTCTGTGGCATGGAACATCATGGGTGCCCATTAGTGCACTGATGGAGAAGGAGGAGGAAGAAGCCTTCCTGCCTCCCCAGCCAGTCCCATGGGGCTCCCCCAAAACATCCTTGCTCCATCAGGTGTGCCTGGGAATGCCAAGGGACCCTGGAGCTCCATGTGCTGGCTGTCCCCCCACTCCATCCCTGCTCTGCTGCCCCCCCCCCAGGGCACCCAGCCCTAGGGTGATGCCCACAGAGGGGGGACAGTCAGGGCACAGGGCTCTTCCGATAACGCCATCCCAGCGGATGCGGAGCAGATAGGGTTTCTGATGGTTATCGTGCCGGTGCAGAGCGGAGACACTGACCTCTTTGTTCCAGGGAGAACAAGGAAGGGCTTGACGCAGGGGATGGGGCCACCAAAGGGAGCTGGGGTGGGCACCCTGGGGTGCTGGGAGCACCTTTGGGGTGCTGGGAGCACCGTGGGGTGCTGCAGGGGCCTCCTTCTATTGGGGGTACCCATAGTTCACCCCATTATAGAGCAAGAGCTCCACAGGAATCCATCCTTCTCCTGCCTTTCCATGGTGCAGGACACAGAGTGGCCACCGCAGTCCCGGAGGGTGCTCAGCCCATGTGCCAGCACCAGCACCCATCCCCACAACCCACGCAGGGAGGTTCCTAAGCCCCCAGCCCCATTTCCCACCCGCTTCCCACACAGCAGGCGGGTTCCTGCAGCAGCAGGTGGGCGCCGCGTGTTCACATGCGTGTGCGAGCGCCTTGCACACGCGTGTGCGCAGGGTTCATCACGCACCCAGCACCGGTGATAAGGGCACAACCGGCTGCCGCTGTCAGGCTGAGTTGGAGGGTTTAGAAGTATTGGGATGAATAATTAGATTTCATATCATTACCACGGCAGCCATCAGAGGATCAGGCAGATTAATTCTAACCCCCCTTCTTTCTGGTGATTAATATTCATTAGAGATGCAGGAGGCAGAGCGGGGTGCGGGATGGGGGAGAGCACCATGACCCCCGCAACCCGACTCAATCCGAGCCTGTTTTGGGGGACAATGCTCTCACCCCATTCTCTCTGCTCTCAACAGAGCCCGCCCGTGACGCTGGTGCTGGGGGATGAGAGCTGTTGGCTGTCCCGCCTGCCCCTCGTGCCCGGAGAGCCCGATGCCAACGCTGTCATCTACAGGAAAGGTTGGTACCAGTGCTGTGTGTCCCTGCACCCAGGGAGGGTTAATGGGGGGGACAGGCATGGCCATCTCAATGCTTGGGTGACGGAAGGGGTCCTTGTCCCCCTTCATCTGCTCCTCCCCCTCCTCCATGACCCGTCACTGACCATCACTGGCGCTTGCTCCCTATCCTAGCCCTTGCTGGTAGGGATATGAGGAGGGTCCCAGTGGCCTGTGCAAGCACTAGTGCATTACTGCATGCAGCTGGGGAAGGACCCTTCGGAGAGGCTCCAGAGACAGGCACAAAAATGATCCAAGGGATGGAGCATCTCTCCCATGAGGAAAGGCTGAGAGAGTTGGGGCTGTTCAGCCTGGAGAAGACTTCAGGGAGGCTTTATTGTGGTCTTCCAGTTCTTAAAAGAGGCTTATCTCATACGAAAGATGGGATGATATAGACTATATTGTGATAGGATGAGGGGTGATGGTTTTAAACTAGAAGAGGGAGATTCAGGCTGGATATAAGGAAGAAATTATTACAATGGAGGTGGTAAAACACTGACACAGCTTGTCCAGAGAGGTGGTGGATGCTCCATCCCTGCAAACAGTCAAGGCTGGGTTGGATGTGTTCTTGGGCAAGCTGGTCTAGATGAAGACATCCCTGCTCATTGTAGAGGGGTAGAACTACATAAGCTTTGAAGGTCCCTTCTAACCCAAATTGTGGTACAGTTCTATGACTCAGTGCATGCATCATATAGGTGAAAGACTCAGTGTAAGCATTACTGCATGCAGTGGTGTAAGACTCGGTTTGAGCATTATTGCATGTATAGGTGCAGGTACGGGTGTATGTATAGGGGCATGTATAGGTGCGTGTATGGGTGTATGTATAGGTACAGATATAGGTGTATGTATAGGAGTACGTATGGGCGTATGTATAGGTGCATGTATGGGGGTATGTACAGGTGCATGTATAGGCGCATGGGTGCCAGCACCAGCGGGAGCAGCACTCGGGCACAGGCAGACACCGCCATCTCCAGGCAGACCTGGAGGAAGCACCAGGGACAGAGGGGACAGGGGAGCCCAGGTCCATGCAGGCAGCAGCAGGATGGGGATGCCATGCTGACCATCACCCGCTTGTCCCCATCCCTCCGTGTCCCCCCAAGATGAAGCCCTGTGGTGCCGGACGACGCGCGCCCTTCAGGAGGATGAGGTCCTGTGTGCCTTCGTGTTGGCAGAGCCGCTGGCCATCCCCAACCACCATGCAGTGACCGTGGAGCCCGGCGACTCGCCATACCCGGCTGCACTGCACTCAGACATCCAGCTGCTGCCGCAGCAGGCGGGCATGGCCACCATCCTGGCCACAGCCATGGTCAACAGTGAGTCCTCAGGGACGGGCAGCACTGGGAATGGGGACATGGTGCAGCCCCGTGGGGCCGGCACTGTGCCAGGCATCCCCCGCCTGCCATTGCAGTGATGCATGTGCTCTCCTTGTCCCTTTCCCCTCCACAGAGGATGTTTTCCCATGCAAGGACTGTGGGATCTGGTACCGGAGCGAGCGCAACCTGCAAGCACACCTGATGTACTACTGTGCCAGCCGGCAGAGCGCCGGCTCGCCTGCCTTGGAGGAGAAGACCAAGGAGACCTACCCCAATGAGCGCATCTGCCCCTTCCCGCAGTGCAAGAAGAGCTGCCCCAGTGCCAGCTCCTTGGAGATACACATGCGGAGCCACAGCGGTATGACATGGCATGGCTGCTGCAGCCTGGGGCATCAAACCACACACAGGGACCCCCGGAGCTGGGGTGGAGGGGCAGGGAGGATGTGGGGCTGCAGCATGGTGACCAGTTATAGAACCATAGAATCAACCGGGTTGGACAGATCAAGTCCAACCTTTATCCCGGGACTGCCACTAACCCATTGCACTGAGGGCCTTGTCTCTGTGGTGTGTGAACACTTGCAGGGACGGTGACTGCAGCCCTGCCCTGGGCAGCCTGTTCCAATGCCTGAGCACCCTTTGGGGCAGGAATTGTTCCTCATCTCCATCTAAACCTCCCCTGGCCCAGCTTGAGGCTGTTTCCTCTTGTCCCATCCCTTGTTCTTTGGGTGAAGAAACCAACCCCACCTCACTACAACCTCCTGCCAGGCAGTTTTAGTTAGATGAGGTTCTTCCCCAGTTGGGTTGTGGTTTGGGGCAGCTCACTTGTAGGTCTTCCCCCATGTCAGCTTTGTAAAGATGGAGAGGGCATCCTGCTTCCCACAGCTGTCCCCTCCTGGCTGGCCCTGTGGGGTGTCCCCGCAGCCCCCATCCCCTTTCCCTCAGCGCTGAGGTGTCTGCCTGTCCGTATGTCCATCCTACAGGAGAGCGGCCGTTCGTATGCCTCATCTGCCTGTCCGCCTTCACCACGAAAGCCAACTGCGAGCGTCACCTCAAAGTGCACACTGACAGCCTGAACGGTGAGTGAGCGCTGCACGGCATCTCCTCGTGGGGACACCCCTGTCCCCATAGCACAGCATGGGGACAGGGACCCGCTCCCCACGGGTCTCTGCTTGCCCTGCTGAGTGCCGTCCTGCCTGCTCAGCCCAGCGCTGTGTTCCCTGCAGGGGTCTGCCATAGCTGCGGCTTCATCTCCACCACGAGGGACATCCTCTACAGCCACTTGGTCACAAACCACATGATCTGCCAGCCCAGCTCCAAGGGAGAGCTGTACTCACCAGGGACTGCCCTGGCTGCCACCAAACCCCATGGTGGGTACCATGGGGGGACACGTGTCAGTGCCAGCATCACACCCAAGGGCTGCGGCCACAAGGAGGGAGGTTGGGGATGGGGTGAGCATCCCTGTGCCAGGATGCTGGATAACACCCGTGCCTCTCTCCCCTCTGCAGGGATGAGCCAGACCAACAACGCATCCCTGCGGAAGTGCAGCCTGCCAACGTTCCTGCCCGAGGGGCTTCCAGCACTGACACAGCACATGGTGCTGCACAGCCCCCTGCCTGCCCCACCGCCCGGCCCCGACGCTATGCCCCCCATGGCACCACCCACTTCATCCCCTAACACCATTGCTGGCAAGCTGTCACCAGCAGTGCAGCCACAGAACGGGGAAGGGCCATCATCATCGTCATCATCATCATCCTCCTCCTCCTCCTCCTCCTCCTCCTCCGGCGAGGCCATCCGCATCAAGGTGGAGCCTGCCTGCAGCCCGGTGAGTGAGGCAGAGGTGCCCAAAAGCAGCGGTCCCGGGGAGGGGGTCAGCAGCAGCCCCAGTGCTGCCTCCCAGACCTCATCCCCACGCAGCCTGCCCTCGGCAAAGGTCAAGTCAGAGCTCGTGAGCCCCACGCCGGGTTCCAGCCCGGTGCCCAGCGAGCCAGGGACAGGAACGGGCACAGCCGGCGGCACCATCTTTCTGCCCCAGTACGTGTTCAGCCACGAAGCCACGGTGGTGCCGCAGGCATCCGAGATCCTGGCGAAGATGTCGGAGCTGGTGCACAACCGCCTGAAGCAGGGCCACGGCAGCGGCGTGGTGCAACCCACCATCTACAGCAGCACACCGGCACCCAAGGGTGCCACGTGCTTCGAGTGCGACATCACCTTCAACAACATCAACAACTACTACGTGCACAAGCGCCTCTACTGCTCCAGCCGGCACCTCACCGAGGACAGCACCGCTGGGGCACACAAGCTCAAAGTGCCCCCCGGAGTACCCAAGGGTCCTCCTACCCTTGGGATGCTGCTGTCCTTACCGCTGGGCGAAGGGCAGGGGACACCAGGAGGGAATGGGGATGCCAGCCGGAATCCCACGCCACCAGCCATAGTGCCAGAGGTGAAGGTAGAAGAGGGGGGTGTTAAAGCAGGGACCCCCGAGGCGGAGGGCAGGTCGGGGCAGTGCAGCGAGGACAGCCAGAGCCCCAGCAGCTCGGCAGGGGATGAGGGGGACGAGGACCCCAACAAGACGCTGTGCGAGGCGTGCAACATCCACTTCAGCCGCCACGAGACCTACGTGGTGCACAAGCGCTTCTACTGCGCCTCGCGCCACGACCCCCCCGTCCGTCGCCCCGCACCCCCCAAAGCACCCCTCCCTCCCCAGCCCCTGCGCACCCGCAAGCGCCGCAAGCTCTATGAGATCCATGGAGCTGCTCGTCGCCCCACTGAGCCCTCCCCGGCCCCTGACCCACCACCACCGGTCCTAGAGCCGGTGGGGGCTGCCCCGTCACCCCGCTCCAGCCCCGATGCTGATGGTCCCATTGACCTGAGCAAGAAGCCGCGATGGCAGAGCGAACCAGTGTCGGCAGCACTGATGCCTTTGGCTGACTACCACGAGTGCACCGCGTGCCGCATCAGCTTTAACAGCCTTGACAGCTACCTGGCGCACAAGAAGTACCGGTGTCCGGCCACCCCACTGCAGCCCCGCACTCTCGAGCATCTCCAGAAGATGAAGGGGGCCATGCCTGTCCCCATCAAGGGTCAGCACAGCCCCGGCAGCCCTGGTGAGGGGGACCCCGAAGGGATGCGGGTGAGGGCAGCTCCAGCGGGGAGTCCCGGCGTACCCTATCCCGGAGCAGACTCACAACAGCGTTACCCCAAGAGTCTCCTGTCAGTCCTAGGGATGAAGGGACCCCTCTCTCCTTGTCCCTACTGTCCCATCAATGGGACCATTAAGGGCGATCTCCTTGAGCACTTCCGTGTTGTCCATGGGCTCTATGTGGCCAAGCCGGTGATTGCCAGGCAGCGGGTCCCTGATGCCCAGGTCCCCGGTGCCGGCAAGACACCCGAGCCCCTGCTGCCTGCAGTATCCCCCCCCCATCCTCCTGCCCCCCCTCTCTGCAGGGACAGCTCCAATGGGAGGGAGAGTCAGGATGGCAGCTGCAGCCCCCGGCCCCCCTCCTTGCCCCGGCCCCCCACTTCCCCCGGAGCCCCTGAGGGGCTGCGGGAAGCCCCCCACAAGCACCCTACCCCCCCCACTTACACGGACAGGGCAGTGCAGACCCCCCCGGCCAAGGCTGCGTCCGTGTCCAACAACAACCACAGGTACTGTCGCCTCTGCAATATCAGGTTCAGCAGCCTCTCCACCTTCATTGCCCATAAGAAGTATTACTGCTCCTCTCATGCCGCTGAGCACATCAAGTAAAGTCCTTTCCCCCCCCCCCCGTCATTTACCATCATCATCATTCAGAGGGGCTGCGGGTGTTGGGGGACCAGGAACCGATGCCCAGCACCTCACTCTCGCAGGGCCCAGGGTGATCAGGACCCCTGGGAGGCTCCACTGGGGCTGCTTCAGCATCCAGAGGTCCCTCCTGTATCCCCACATGTCACCCCAGGTTGGGGATCCTGCTCTTCCTGGGTCAAGGACCCCTTGGAGAGGATGTGGTGCTGGCAGGGGTCCAGTCCCCCCCTCCAGCACATGGTGCATGCGGTGCCCATATCTGTGTCCCTGCTGCAGGGAAACTCAAGCTTAAGGTGCATGGCCTTGTCCTAGCCAGGGGGCTCTGCCCCCAAATAGACACTACAGGGGTGGGAAAGGGGATAAAGCGTGGCTGGGGTTGGCCCAGGGCACACTAAGAAGTGTGTGGGTGCCCCCACCACAAACCAGACCCTGCAATGAGACAGCACTAGAGGCAAGATGAAGCTATACTGGGAATATCCGTGTGTATAAGTGTGTATAGAAATAAATATGTCTTACGAAGCTGGGCTGGCGGCTGCATGTGAGTGTTGGTGGTTGGTGTGGGCACTATCACCCCTGGGGTCAGGACACTGGGGGTGTGTAAGGAGAACATGGAGGAGGCCACGAGGATGATCGGGGGCTGGAGCACCTCCTATATGGAGACAGGCTGAGAAGATTGGGGCTGTTCACCCTGGAGAAGAGAAGCTGCGTGGAGACCTCAGAGAAGCTTCCAGTGTCTGAAGGGGGCTACAAGGATGCAGAAGAGGGGCTCTTCATTAGGGACTGTAGTGATAGGACAAGGGGTAACGGATTCAAACTGAAACAGGGGAAGTTCAGGTTGGATATAAGGAAGAAGTTCCTTACTGTGAGGGTGCTGAGGCACTGGAATGGGTTGCCCAGAGAAGCTGTGCTTCCAGAGGGCTTGCAGCAGCCTGCTCTAGTGTGAGGTGTCCGTGCCCATGGCAGTGGGTCAGAACTGGATGAGCTTAAGGTCCTTTCCATCCCTTACTGTTCTATGAGTCTTTGTATAGCCATGGTACAGCCTGCAGTGATGGGGCAGAGCACCGTGTCCCCGTGTCACCCCTGTCACTGCTGCTAGCACTGCCTCACCCTGGGTGTCACCTGTCTGCCACAGGGCGATACAGCCACCAGCCCCTGGTTGGGCTCCAGCTGATGCTGGGCTGCAGGCTGATGGGTCATTAATTATCAGCTAATGAAGCTCCCAGGTGGGCTCTGCTGCTCTGAACCTGGTTCAGGTGTCTGCCTCCTCAGCAGTTCCTGTGATGGAGCCCCAGATCCCTGCAGTGGGGTACCCAGGAAAGCACGGCTCAGGTCCCACATCCCCTGCAGTGCATCATGGAGAGATGCACATAAGCACCCACAAAGCACAGTTTTTCTGGCCTCCCCAGAACAGGAAGCAGGTCATTCCCCTCCAGCCCACCCTGAGTGCAGGGCTTGCACTTAAGAGACCCAGCCTTGCCTCCTCCTCAGGGACATCCTTCAGCTTCCAGCTCACTATAACCCAGTGGCCTCCAGGCTGTTTTGTTTCCCATTCTAGTATTCCTGGAGCTGGGGGGGGGGGGTGGGGGGTGGGGTTGCAGTCCCCAAGGGCAAAGCCAAGGTTGCAGCATCCCACCAGGGTTGTGCAAGGCACAGGGCTCTCAAGGAGACTAGGGACTAAAACCTCCATCCCAGAGCAAGAGGAGCACATCCCTCTGTGCTCTGGGTGCCAGTAGCACCAAGCAGGACCACTGGCATCTTTCATCCCTTTCAATGGAGCAAGAACAGGGATTGTGCCAACAGGCACATGCGTTTGGGAGTTTGCACCATCCCCTCCTCATGGCTTGAATGTAGTGACGGGGGTTGGGACCAGACCCTATGTGCCAACAGGGTGCTGGGGTGACAGGGAGGAGGAGGAGAATGAAGGCAGCAGCTCCCTCTGGAAGCACTTACAACAGGTCCCCTCCTTGCATGCTCTTGCACCACCACCCAGCACAACCCCATAGTGCCAAGTAGGGCAAATGGCTGTGACACCCCCACAAGCAAAGATGAGACGAGAGACAGCTGAAACGAGCAAAGCTTTACTTAAATAAATATATTTACAGAGCAGCAGACAACAGAGATGCGCTGGCCACAGTCAGCCAGTGGAGTGCAAGGACAGGCTGTGGCAAGCACCATTGCAGTCTCTATCCCCAGGCATTGACCTAGCAGGGTGGTGGAACCCCCCCCCCCGGCATTAGGAGAAGTGGCAGAGGAGAGGGACAGGGCACCCAATGCTCACTGCAGGGTCTTCCTGCGGGGCAGGGCAGGGAGGCTGAGGGGGGTCTGCAGCGCTGGGCTGCTCTCTGCCTCCTTGGGCTCCTCTGTGGCATCCAGGAGCTGCTGCATGTAGCAGGAGGTGCCGAGCAGGACGTGGCCAGTGGCCTGCATGGTGAAGAGCGTCCAGCGCAGGGCTTCCCTGGGCAGGGAGGAAAGGGGTGAGCATCCCCCCTTGCATCCCATAGAGGGGGCTGGTCCCACACTGCAGCATCCCCACACCCAGAGCCATCCCCTGCCACCCCCAGCACTCACTTCATCAGCCGCTTGGCCCCGTAGCAGCGCAGGTCATAGGACATGCTGTAGGTGCCATAGAGTGTGGCTTTGACATTGAGGCAGCCCAAATCCCGGGGGTTGGTCTTGTACAGATCAAAGGTGACACGGGCGACATCGATCCTCCGAGGGGGCTTGTGGGACAGGCTCAGCTGGTAGCCGGGGGTCTGAGCATGAGCAGGACCGGGGTTACCCAGTGGTACCCCCACCCTTCCAGTCCCACCTCACCCAGCATCCTGAGTACCTCCCATTGAACATCACATCACCTCCCTGCTGCTCCCAGGGACAAATCAGGCTCTTGCCCCCCCACCCCACCCCTCCCCAAGGGTGCACTTACCTTGGAGGCAGCCCAGGTCTGCCCCTTGCTCAGGGCCATCAGCACCGTGCCCTCCTCCAGCGTCTGGAAGAAAGGCTCCGTCTCCACCGCGGTGCCATCCTCATCCAGCACCAGTGAGATGGGACCAGGGGTGAGCAGGGCAGCCTGAGCCTGCAAGGACGCTGGGGTGAGCAGTGCTGGGGGCAGCCAGCCCACCATACATCTTTCTGGACTGACAGCCCCCAGACAGACTGACACCCAGCAGCTCACCTGGCGCAGCAGCTCGGCGAGGCTCTGTGCCATGATGCCCTTGCGCAGGCTGCGGTCCCAGTTGCAGACACGGAAGGGTCGGGGCCGCGGGGCTGGGCTCGACAGCAGTTGCTGGGTCATGGAGGCACTTGCTGAGACACATCTGGAATAGGGATGGAGAGACTGCGGTCTCCTGAGACCCACCTGCAGCCCCAGGCAGTGCCAGCCCCACAAGACTCAGTGGAGGGTGGCACATCCACCCAAGAGGTGCCAAAGCAGGGAGGGCTCCCATGTCCCCCACCTCAGGATGGTGGCTCCCCAGCACTTACTTGGAGACAGGAGCAGCCAGGCGCAGGCTCAGGGACTTGGCATAATCCATCTTCACAAGGAGCACGGTTCAGCCTGCAGGGAGGAAGGATTCAGACAAGATCTCTCCGGCTTCTCTCCACTTCAGCAGACCCTTTCCCACCAGTGCTTCCTGTGCTCAGCTCCAGCTCAGCAGTGACCCAGCGCCCTGTCACTGCCACCTTTACACAGGGGCTGTGCCTGCCCTTTGGCCGGGGCCAGGCTGGTGGCAGCCTCCCCGGGCAGAGTCTGCTTGCCAGCACAGCTCTTACGCAAAGCAGCACATGGGGCCCTGAGTCAGTGCTGGAGCAAAGGTGAGGCTCAGGCGCTCGGCTGCACCCTCACCCTGGCTTCTTGGGGCAGGCAAGAAGCACTGGGGAGCCAGGGGCACCCATAACAGCAGCCCCAACCCTGCTTCTCCAGGGATATCTGCAGCTAGGAGCCCACTAGCGAGAGTAGAGAAGGTCCTGTAGAGCATGAGCATGAGCATGAGCATGAGCATGAGCATGAGCATGAGCATGAGCATGAGCATGAGCATGAGCATGAGCATGAGCATGAGCATGAGCATGAGCATGAGCATGAGCATGAGCATCCCCATCCCCATCCCCATCCCCATCCCCATCCCCATCCCCATCCCCATCCCCATCCCCCCACCTCCAGCGGCTCTCTACTGATTTATCCCCGCCCACCCTACCATATATGTCATCTAAAGACTCCGCCCACTCGGCCCCACCCCTCTTGCCTCAGCCAATCACTTCCTGGCCTGATGCCACGGGGGGCGGGACAAGTGGGGTGGCGGGGCCAGCCACGGGGAGGGCTGTGATGGGCGATGGAAGGACCTCAAAGCTCCCCCAGCTCCAACCCCTGCCGCGGGCAGGGACACCTTCCACTCGAGCAGCTTGCTCCAAGCCCCTGTGTCCAACCTGGCCTTGAACACTGCCAGGGATGGGGCAGCCACAGCTCCTCTGGGCACCCTGTGCCAGCGCCTCAGCACCCTCACTTCTGCCTAAGAGCTCATCTCAGTCTCCCCTCTGGCAGGTTAAAGCCATTCCCCTTGTCCTGTCCCTACAGGCCCTTGTCCAAAGCCCCTCTCCAGGTTTCCTGGAGTCCCTATATGTACTAGAAGGCTGAACCATAGAATCATAGACTCCCACGTTGAACGGACCTCAGGCATCATCTGGTCCAACCTTTCTAGGCAAAGCATGACCCAGACTAGATGTCCCAGCACCCTGTCCAGCTGACTCTTAATTGTCAACGTTAGGGAGCCCACCACTTCCCAGGGGAGATTATTCCAGTGGCTAGTTGTTCACATTGCAAAAGATTTCCCTCCTGTTCCCAAGTGGAATCTCCCCAGGAGTAACTTGCGTCCATCACCCTGTGCCTTTTCTATGAGACTCCTTGCAAAAAGGGAATCCCCTTCTTTGTAGCCACACTTCAAATACTGGAACACTGTGATAAGGCATCCTCTGACCCTTCTTTTCTCCAGACTGAACAGTCCCAGCTCTGCCAGCCTTTCCTCACATGCTGCCCAGTCCTTCGATCGTTCTTGTGGTCCTTCTCAAGACCCTCTACAGCCAATCTACATCTTCTTTGTAGAGCAGGGACCAAATCAGAGCACAGCATTCCAGGTGTGGCCTGACAAGCACTGAGTGGGATAATGACTTCCTTATCTCTGCTGGTGATGCCTTTGTTGATGTTCTCCAGCATCCTGTTGTCTTACTTTGCCACAGCTGCTCACTGTTGACTCCTATGGAGCCTGTGTCCACCAGGACTCGAAGGTCCCCTTCTCCAGAGCTGCTCCCCACCAGATCCCAGCCTGTGCTGCACTCCTGGATTGTGTTTACCCATGTTCAAAAGCTTACACTTGTCCTTGTTGAACTTCATAAGGTTCCCATTATCCCACTCTTGAAGCCAGGACATCCTACAGGGTGGCTCTCCCTTCCCAAGTGTCTTCCCCACTCGGTTTGGTGTTATCAGCAGACTTACAGGATATACTTGATCCCATCATCCAGATCATTTATAAAGACATTAAGCAGCATTGGGGCCAATGTCAGTCCCTGGGGGGACCCCATTGGTGGCAGGTCCTCAGTTTGACAAGGAGCTGCTCACCACCATCCTTGTGCTGGTGCTGGACAGCCGGTTCCCCTACAACCACACATCCCGCTTGTCCAGACTGTCACACATCCGTTTCTCCAGGAGGAGGCTGTGGGAAACAGTATCAAGACCCATGGCTGCTCTAGAACTTCTCCATGCTGAGCTAGGGTGCAGGAGCATCCTCTAAGCCAGACTCACCAGCATCCCTCAGCTTCTCAGGCGGGCCTCAGTGAGCCCTTTCCTGGTGCCCCCAGCAGCAGCACCTCTGGGATATGAATTTGGCTGTGGGTTGGAGAACTGAGACCCATGGGGCTGTTGAGACAGTCCTGGGGTTGGAGCCTGGATGGAGGGAGAGGATGGAACAGCCTTGGCTCCTGAGTGAGCTCCTGGGGGGCTGCTGTGCGGATGTGGGAGGCCCAGGACCTCAGTGCTGCTGCAGGTGATGCAGAGCAGCACAAAGCACTGAGTAGCACCGGGTTTGTGGGGCTGGACAAGGAAAGTCCCATGGGCGTCCTGCAGGAGCAGCAGATCGAGTCTGCAGCCTGCAGGCATGAGCCATCACCTCCGACATGTCCATATGTGTGTGTATGTCCCTCATTACAGCTTGCCACGCTTCCATGCCTATCTCCATGTTCATGCGTGTCTGCATGGCACATGCACACAACTAGCTACAGGCGCCCACCTGCATGTGTGTCCATCGGCATGTATGTGTGCCATGTGTGTGCATGAGCATATCCATCACCATGTGCACTTGTATTCGTCCATGTTTGTGCACACATGGACCTCCCCCTGTGTGTACGCATGCCTGTGCCCTGCATGTGTGCACCCCTGCATGTCTGTGCATACACTTGAGCTTCCCTCCCTGTGTACATGTGTGTGCACCCATACACATCTGTGTGTACACATGTGTGTAACCATGCATGTCTGTGCACACATGTGTGTGCACGTGTGCATGCACCCCTGGGTCTCTGTGCATACACTTAAGCATCTCTCCCTGTGTACATGTGTGTGCACCCATGCACCACTGTGCACAAATGTATGTGCACCCCTGCATGTCTGTGCATGTGTGTGCATCTCTAGGTGTCTGTGCACCCCTGCGTGTCTGCGCACATGTGTCTGGCACGTGTGCGCACCCATACACATCTGTGTGTACACGTGTGCAACCATGCAACGCTGTGCATGCATGTCTGTGCAGGTACGTGTACACATGTGTGTGCACCTGTGTCTATGCAAGTGCGTGTGCGCACCCCTGTGTCTGTGCACGTGTGTGTGTGCACCCCTATGTGTCTGTGCACGTGTGTGTGCACCCGTGTCTGCGCACGTGTGTCTGTGCACCCCTATGTGTCTGTGCACGTGTGTGCGCACCCCTATGCGTCTGTGCACGTGTGTGTGCACCCCTATGTGTCTGTGCACGTGCGTGTGTGCACCCCTATGTCTGTGCACCTGTGTATGCACCCCTATGTGTCTGTGCACCTGTGTATGCACCCCTGTCTGTGCACATGTGTGTGCACCCCTATGTGTCTGTGCACCTGTGTATGCACCCCTATGCGTCTGTGCACGTGTGTGTGCACCCCTATGTGTCTGTGCACGTGCGTGTGTGCACCCCTATGTCTGTGCACCTGTGTATGCACCCCTATGTGTCTGTGCACCTGTGTATGCACCCGTCTGTGCACATGTGTGTGCACCCCTATGTGTCTGTGCACCTGTGTATGCACCCCTATGTGTCTGTGCACGTGTGTGCACCCCTATGTGTCTGTGCACGTGTGTGTACCCCTATGTGTCTGTGCACGTGCGTGTGTGCATCCCGTGTGTCTGTGCACATGTGTGTGCACCCCTATGTGTCTGTGCACCTGTGTATGCACCCCTATGTGTCTGTGCACGTGTGTGTACCCCTATGTGTCTGTGCACGTGCGTGTGTGCATCCCGTGTGTCTGTGCACATGTGTGTGCACCCCTATGTGTCTGTGCACCTGTGTATGCACCCCTATGTGTCTGTGCACGTGCGTGTGTGCATCCCGTGTGTCTGCACATGTGTGTGCACCCCTATGTGTCTGTGCACCTGTGTATGCACCCCTATGTGTCTGTGCACGTGCGTGTGTGCATCCCGTGTGTCTGCACATGTGTGTGCACCCCTATGTGTCTGTGCACCTGTGTATGCACCCCTATGTGTCTGTGCACGTGCGTGTGTGCATCCCGTGTGTCTGTGCACGTGCGTGTGCACCCCTATGTGTCTGTGCACGTGCGTGTGTGCATCCCGGGTGTCTGTGCACATGTGTGTGCACCCCTATGTGTCTGTGCACGTGTGTGTGCACCCCTATGTGTCTGCGCACGTGTGTGTGCGCACCCCGTGTGCCCGTGCACATTCGCTCCCCCCACCCCCTTTATGCGCGTCCCCTTTAAGGCGCGGTTGGGGCGCGCTCCCGCCCGCGCGCGCGCTCTCGGGGGGGGGGGGGGGGGGGGGGGGCTATGAAAGGGCGCGCGCCCCCACCCCCCCCCCACCCTCCGCCTCTCCCGCCGCGAGCGGCCGTCGCGCGTGGATGACATCACGCCATGGCCGCCCTGCGCCGCCGCGAGTAGAGGCCCGGTCCCGTTCCGCGCCGCTGCCGCCGCTCCGCCGCTTCCCCGCCCCGGGCCCGTTCCCCGCGTGTCCGCCCGGGCCGCAGCCGATCCCCGCCGCTCGCCGCCCCGGCCCGGCCCGCACAGGTGAGCTGCTGCCGGGCGGGCCGCGCTCTGCAGCCGCCGGTTGCGGCCTAGCGCTGGGGGGGGGGCGGGCCCACAGCCGCCGGAACCGGGGGGGGGGGGGGGCAGCGGCAGTGGAGGGGTCGGGGGGTGCGGAGGGGAGGGGGCAACGCGGGGGGAGGGGCGGCGATGGGGGTGTGGGGCTGGGGGGGGAGCGCTGGGGTGGGGGGGGGGGGGTTGGATGGGGAGGGGGGAGCGTTGGTTTGGGGGTGGCCTCTGCTGGGGGGGCGGCTCTGACTGTGCCCCCTCCCCAAGCAGGGAGCGCTGCAGTCAACCCCAGCCTGGGGGCACCGCAGGAGGATCGCAGCGTGGCCCTGTGAGGTAAGGGAGGATTGGGGAGAAGGGTTGGGACGGCGCGGCATCGCCTGCACCTCAGAGGGTCCCTGCTGCCCTGCATCGCCCTGGTGGTGTGCATCACCCACATAACACGGGTTTGTGTTGTCAGCGTGGTACAGCAGGAGCTGCCGTGTCCTCGCTGGTGGTGTCTGTGCGAGCACTCTGATGCGGTGCTGCTGCAGGTGGCTTCTGTTCCCTCCATGGGTTGTCTCAGTGGGGGTGTCTCTTCTCAGAGCTGCCCTGTCAGCCCCCGTGCTAACAACGCTTTCTTTTACTGCCTCAGTAGCTCAGCTGTTTTGAAACAGCTGTTATGGGCGCTGCTTTGGCTTTAGCAAGAGCAGCACCTCCAAGGCGTGAGTTCTTTCTGCTGGCCTTCCTAAGGTTTGCCTAGGTTAAGGGTTGTAGTCTAATCAGGACAGCTGATCTGCTGCTCTGAGAGTACGGTTAGCCTATTGAGTGTGATTATCCACAAATCCCACAGAACACCAGTATAATCGTACTTATTTTCTTTCATGGGACTGAGGCACTTTTAATGCAAAATTAGTATTTGCCTGCAGAAAGCTGCAGGAAGAGGAGAATCAGTTACACTGTGAAAACAAACTCCAGCTGCTCATGGCACTGTTTTCTCTCCATGTTCCCTTCCCAAAGCCTGCCTGACACACAGCAGTGGTTAGAATTCCAGATCGGAGCTATTCCTTAGAAATCAGCTACTGGAAGTGGCTGTCACCAGGCAGTCCTCTTAAATTAATACCAAAAGGCAGCTCTGTTTTCTGCATCTGTGATGGCCGCTAGGTAGTCGAAGTTTGCAATGCATTCTACAAGTCAGAGCTTCCCTAAGGAACTCAGATAAGTACGTGGTTCATTAACCTTGTTAACAATAGTAGTTTCATTCAAAGCAAAGGACTGGGTGCTGTGCTCTTGTTCTAGGGTCTTTTCACTTTTATGTGATGCCTCTTTCCTGCATCATGAGGCATTTTATTTCCTTTTCTTCCCATTGTTGTTACTCTTCCATGTTTTTTGCACATTGAAGCTCCTGCCCTTCATTTCTGTTTTGCCTCTGTTTTCCAGGTCTTTGTTCCCTGAGTAGTTTTGGGCTGTGATTCTCTTCTCACTTGTCCTGTCAGCACTATTTCCCATTCATTCTCCTCAATTCACTCACATCCTTCACCCATCCTTGTGGCTGGAGTTAGACCGTGCTCCAGAACTTTTCTGTTCTGCATTAACCCCTGGTTTTCAGATATCTAAATAACAGAAGTGTTCTGATTTTGCATCAGGCTGTTTGGCTGTTATAAAGTGGGGTTTATCCTTTCTTTCACAAAGATTTCTGCCTGAAGCAAAGATGTTCTTTGCTTCTTTCCTTTCTGTCTGACCCCAGGAGCTGCGAGCTCTCTGCTGAGTGGCTGCAGAAGTTGTGTCTCCTCTTGGTTCTTGCTATCTGACCGGTGATTTGTAGGATGTCAAGACTGAAGCTGATGGCTCTGTCAACCTCCTTTTTGTAGGGTATTCTTTGCCTTCCTGGTACTGGAGGTTTTGGTACCATCTGAGCCATTGGTTCCTATACGATTTCCAAGGTGTATTCCTTGTTCACTTGGAAAAAGCTTTTTGTGGCACTGTATAAAGGCCTAACCTTGGAGGGAGGAATTTAATTAATGGAAATAATGGTCACCAGGAGTATTCTTTTCCTTGGTGGCTGTTGCAGATCGTGTCTTAACTCACAGCTTTATCCTACAGGTGATGCAGTGGGTTGGAGTAAGCTGCCATTCTTTCCATACCAATTCCAGTTTGTGTTCTCCCAGGACACTACCTGCAGCTGCAAGTCAGTTGTTAGTTGTACACAAAGCTTAACTCTCTTGGCTTAAATGAAGATGCAGCTAAAACCTTTCATGAGTTCTAATTGAAAACAGCACAAAGCCATAAGAAAGAGCATTTGAGCCTCCTGCCAGCAATAGGCGGTGTTGAGAGCCACTGATCCAGAATGTGGTCAGTGACACACTGCGCTACCTTGGAATAGTGTCCAGGGTACACATGTGACCACAGCCTAAAGCTTGTTTGGCATTTCTTCCTTCTGGTTTTGTACCTTTTGATTTAAGAGAATAGAAATTGGACTTGATCTAGAAAACAGACCTGCTGCGAAGAATTCCAGTGTTCTGACTCATGTGCCTCTTGCCCGAGGCAAATCACCTAACAAAAGTGTAATGTTAAAAATACTGTTTAAAATGCATCCAGGGATTACGTGGCAATATTGAAGTTGAGTTATAAAAGCATCTTAAGTAGAAAAGGGCTTTTCTTTTATTGCCTTTAGTGCTGTGTCAGGGCTTCTTAATCTCAGTGCTGTGTTTTAAATTTAAGAGTCTTGGATATCATTAAGCTTTGGAAAAATATATTGTAACGTGGCCAAAGCAGATGAATTTAAGTTTCTGTAACACCTCTTCAATGTACAGTGCCATTTTACCTGTGTGAGGGGGGAAATCTCTGTCGTTTTGAATGTTTTCCAATAAGACTATGAGACTCGGTGAGAAAAGATGGGCCCCTTCATTGTTGTATCCAGGCTCTTGCAGGTGAGGATGGCTGTGTGAATGCCTGTCTTAGAAGGAGCATTTCTATTCCAGGGTATGCAGCGAAACACTGACAGAGTTCAGGAATAGTTAGTGTTTTTTTCACTACTTTGACACATACTGGAGCTCAGGCTGTGAAACTTCAGCACTGCCTCCTGTTGCATATGTACTGTGTAACTAAAAGCTTCCTTTTTCTGCCAGACCTGACTCTGTGGAGCTGCTATGCAGGGGCAGGGAGGGAGGTGAGGGACTGCAGGGAGAAAAGGCAGGTTTGCTGCCGATAATTGTTGCTGAATGTCCCCTGGGACACCGTGCTGTTCTAGCCCTTTTCATCCTGCTCTTGGCTGATGCTAGGCATGTTTCTTCAGGAGCTTTCCATCATTTCTGGATACTCAGTGAGCAAAGGGCCAGACTTAGGCTTGCGAAAGCTGCCTGGTGTTCTCAGCTGTAGCTGGATGCAGTGGGGTTCTGCTTGGGCTGTGGAGCATGATGCTACTGAAAATGAGATGACAAAGCCCCAACTCTCTTGTTCAAGGGATTTCTTTACTTTATATTTTTGGTAGACTATTCTGTAATACTGCTGGCTCACAGCACTGGCAGGAACACTGCAAGCTGACAGGGGCTGGCTGGAGACATGAAGATCCAGAAGGAGCAACTGGAGGGAAAGTCTTGCTTAACCTGAGTGATACCTGTGGTGGTAGCAAGTGCTGTCTAGCTCACACCCAGGAGGATGGCATGTGCTTACTGCAGGTGTGATGGCTGGAAAGTTGAGCTGCCAAATCCTCATTTTCTTCACTGAAAACAAATGAGCTGCTTTTTAAGGGGCTTTCCACTCAATGAGGCACGCACAAATGATTCTAGAGACAAAGACACATTTTGGGCTGAAAGTGCTCCAAAGCCTCTCTGTAGAAAGTCTGTACCAACTTGTTTAGCCTGGCAAAAAGAGGGTTTTGTAAGTGTCATCTGAAATGCTTGATACCTGTTCTGAACTAGCCTGCTTCTTCAGACATGCAGAAAACGAACATTTGATACACTGAGGAAATGAAGTCAGTTTTGGAATAGTGTGGCTTTGCCTGAACTGCCTGTAATGTGAAGATAGCTCTGAAGATGAAACACTTAAGTGAGAAATATTACTGTATACCTGGTTCTTGCCCCATTATCCTAAGCTGCAAGTCAAGTAATCTTATCTGTAGGTTAGATTAATTTTTTTTTCTTTTATAACTTGTTTTGAAGACAGTAATAAACTTGCTTGGTCTTAAGGTACAAAAAGTCCACCCTTGTGATGGGGGATGAAACCTGTGGATTTCTGCTCTACTGTTTCTGCTCTGTTGTGTTGCTCAGTTTGAAATACTTCTGTCTTGTAATTTTTTTCCTGGTATTTGTATGTGTAATTAAATGACAATGGAAAGCAAAAAAGTGCAAACACGCACACCCCAGGAAAATCAGAAAAACCTTACAGGATTCCAGAGATTTAGTATAAACTGTGATTTGCAGATTATTCTGAGACAGTACTTGGAACATGCACTTTAAATGGAATGAAATTTGCTACCATGCAAAGAATAAATTCACTGGAGCTTGAAAGGAAGCTTGAGTGAGTAAAGCAAGTACTCCAGTGCTTCACAAAATCCTCGCTGTGGTACTCTTGCCTTTCCTCATGTTCAGTCCTTCTTTTTCTACAAACCAGTGACTACAAGTAACACCAACTAGCTCAGTGATGAGGCATTCTCTCATCTCAGATCCTGCTTCTGCGATGTTGCTGTCACCTGTAAGCTGCTTGTTTGAATGCTGTGCCTTGTTCCTTCTCTCTCCTCTCAGGCTCAGAGCCTTGGGGCTGCACAAGGCTAAGCAATGGCTGGAGGACGCTTTCTTTACTTCCCCTGTTGCAGCAGAAGTTGCTGTGGCAGTGAGTGGGAGTCTAGCCTAACATTTGGATGGCTGCTAGGGCAGTGTCTTGCCATCATGCAGCAGAAATGCTGTCTAGTCCTGTTGCATCATTAACCTGACAGTTTTCTTTAAATTTCCAGCTCCCTATTTTTTTTCCTGCTGATTTTACCTTTGCATATCATCAGGTTTGCTTTGGGATATTTGCATGCAGTTGCATGTGAGATTGAAGCAAAAATCTGTTTCTTTGAGTTTTGCGGTATCTTTTTCTTGGCTACTGGTGAATAGCCCTTGGAGACTGGCTGAACTGTGGATTTACCAAAATAATTACCAAATATCACCAAATAATATTTTACTTACCAAAATAATTCAGCATTAAAGGTGGTGAAGGAACTCTCTGACGAGGACTTTTTGACGAAGTGCCTTCTGTGCAGTGCTTCACTGCTGGCACAGATAGAGGCACTGGGGAGGGCATAGCGCCTGTTGCTGAAGGGAAACTTGCTGTTACTTGAATCCAGGAAAATCCACACCAAAACCGGCCTGCCTATGATCCCTCTTCAATTGGGCTGTCATTTATTGTGTTTCTTAAAATTTCTGTCAATGGAAATTAATAGGAAACTATTATAACTGACAGATGCCCTGGGGTTTTATAATAGCTTTAATAGCTGCCAGTGGAGGTGAATGTTTTATACTTATCACCTTAGCTGGTGGTGAAAATCCACTCATATTTTTTTCCCCCCATCCCTCTAAAGGTCTTAGTGCCGAATGCAGAAAGGCATTTGGTTCACTTCAGTGCTTTTTCTTTGGCGCTACTTATTTGCAACAAATCAGAAAACAAATTTCCTGAGTACATCTGCCCTTGACAACTTGTACATTTCTCCTGGCCTCTTAAGGCTGACCTTTTGGATATAATATGCTAAGTTGTTTTATGTGCACACAAAGTGTAACTTCTCAGACAATTAAAATCACTGCCATAAACTTGATCTTAAAGCCAGTAATAATTTGTACAAGTATTTATGAACTCAGCATCAACTTTTATAAACCCAGTAAGAATATAATTTGGTTTTAATTGCATCCTGTTTAGTGGCCCAGAGCCATTATCACTGGAGACAATTGCTGTCTTTTAATTTGGATTTTAACTTTTCAGCAAACTCGAAACTTCAGTTATGAGTAAGAGCCAACTTCAGATGTGTGGATAAACTAGAGCAGCTGGTAGGAAACTCAAAATATGACTCTTCTGCTCAAATGTTGTTGTGGTTTAAGCCCAGCCAGTAACTCAGAACCATGCAGCTGCTTGCTCACTGCCCTCACCTTCATCCCACCTTTCCCAGAGGGATGGGGAGGAGAATCAAAAGAATGTAACTCCCATGGGTTGAGATAAGAGCAGTCCAGTAACACAAACCGCTGCTGCCACCACCAATAATAATAATGATAAGGGAAACAACAAGGGAAGAGAATACAACCGCTCACCACCCACCGACCAATACCCACCCCTATCTGACTAGTGATCTGGACCTCCCGTGTAACTGCCCCCTGTTTATATGGTCTCATGACGTGCTGTGGTATGGAATACCTCTTTGGTCTGTTTGGGTCAGATGTCCTGTCTCTGCTTCCTCCCGGCTTCCCCTCCTCCCTGGCAGAGCATGAGACTCAGAAAGTCCTTGGTCAGAGTGAACATTACTGAGCAGCAACTAAAAACACTGGTGTTATCAGCACTGTTCCCAGGCCGAAAGTCAAACCCACAGCACTGCACCAGCTGCTAAGAAGGAGAAAAATGAATGCTACTGCTGAACCCAGAACAAATGTTTAGATGATTCTTTATTGGTTATCAAATATCTGTGCGGGGCTTTGAAGACATGAAGCAGGGCATGGTTGTTACGTAGTAACATAAGGACTTCTACTTCTTCTGGGAGTCCTTTTCATTGTGATTTTTCTCTGCAGACCTCGCATAGTGTAACAAGCAGCATTTTCTTGAGTGTGACTTCCATCTTGAGAGTTTGCTGCAAATACCAGCTCAGCACATCTTCACTAGGGTGAATACAAGAGATGTTATCTCAGTGATGACAGTGCATCTGGCAGCGTGCAGGACATAAGTACAGCAGCCCTGGTCCTGGCAAGTTCATGAAGAAGCAAATGAGTAGCACGGGTAACAACGTTATGCCTTCCTGATTTCCAGGCACAGGCTCTTGATATGCAGAAGAGATGCTGCATATTCCCCGTGGTTACCCTCCTGCTGTATTTCAGCATGGAGATCCCCTGTTCTGTTGCTACCAAAATGTATTGGGGTTTATATGCTGTGAAGGCTTGGATTTGCTTTGGTGGTGGTCACTGTAGTCTGTTGTGGCTTGGTCTGCCTCCTGTCTGTCTGTCCTTGCTCTTCGATGGTAAGTAACCTTTACTGTGCAGAACTAGTTGGAGAAGCATGGCAGGGAGAAGTGATGGTGTGCGTCAGGAAAAGGTGAAGTAGCACAGAGCTGCCTGGTGTTAATAATTAGTATTTCACAAAGGATTGCTGGATGTGCTTAAAGGAACTACCAGGGTCTTGTAGCTTTTCTGCTTCCAGATTTGACAATAACAGGTAAAAATCTGGTAATTTAGGCCATGCTTTTTGTTGCACCAGCAGTAAATGTGCTTGCAAGGAGCTTGTAGGTAGGAGCTGCTGAAGTAAAACATGAAACATATTAAGATTAAGAGGTCATTGATTTGTAACCCTGTGGCTTTTCATTTAGCCCTTAATATGCTTCTGTAAGCCTTGGTTTGTCTTTAGCTTTTCATTCCTGTCTGATGGCTGCCCAAGCTTCCTTCCAGACCTCTGGGTTTGGAGGAGGAGGTGGTGTATACTGAAATGGTGAATTTAGTCCCTAGAAAAGTGCCACCTTGAGAGGAGCCAATGCCTCTGTTGAACCATTCCACTGGTACAACCAGAGAGCTGCAGTGGCTGCTTTTATCTCTCTAAGCATTGGCTGCCTCGGTGCTGACAAACCTGCCAGGACACCTCTCTCTGCTTGAGCTCTTCTGAGGTAGCCAAGCACTGTGGTTATTGCTGAGGGGAGTGAGGAAGGAGTTGCCATCATTTATAAGGCTGAGTACATGCTGCAGCAGGAGACTGCTGATGAAGGTTAAGAGTTCTTAATCACCAAAAGCATTTGTCTAGATGAAAACCAGTAATCTTCCTAGTAACAGACATCTCAACCAGTTCCTTGGGTCAGGCAATTCTAGAATTCATGGGATTTTTTGTTTTCCAGAGTAAAACAAGCACATATATGGCGGGGGGGGGGGGGGGGGGGGTCTGGCTTTGCATCTTGTCTCTTCCTGTTGCATTTATTGTGCTTGTTCTAAGCAGACATCTAATTTTTAACTTACTTGTATTGAGCACATGTTCCTACTGAGCTTCTGGCAGAAGTGCACGGTGCAGAGAGTTACAAAGTTGATCATTCTTAAAGGAATTTGAATCTTTAGTCTGTAAAGCAGGTGGAGATTAGGTGGCAATACATGCACTGTCTGAATTAAACCTGATTAGAAATCCAGGTGTTTTTGTGATTGAATACTGCCCTTGCTTTCATATCTGTTCTGTGTGCAGTGTAAAAGGTCCTGTAAAGACACAGGCTATTTTTTCAGCATCACTGTAAGTTGTGCTGCTGTACGTCTTGAGTTTGTGCAGTCTGCAGGGCCATATGCTTATAGTTAAAAAGTACACCTCGGAGTTTCAAACTGACTTGGTGAGTGTTAGAGCTTGTAGGTGAAATTCCAACCTCAAGCTCCATTGTCGTATGTGAAGAGTGGCAGACTCTTGTCTAGTCTGGAACAATATCAGAATCAGTTTCTTATGCAGCTTAAACTCTGTATTTCCTTCTTGAAGGTACTGTGATAAACCATGTTAATGAATTCAGTCAACATTTTCTTCTTTAGGAGGTGAAATACAAGGGTACGAATTCTGCAAGATGAACCTTTCTTGATCTCTCCCATCTTGCTCCCCATAACTACTGTTGTTTTCTACCCTCTGCAGACTATTGGGTACTGATGGACGTTGCCAACAGCCCTGAGCGAAACCCCTGCTCTCCTGATGAGGAGGACCAGCAGCTTTCTGATGAGGAAGTCCTGAAGGAATGTTGTTCAGACCGGGAACTTGATGGAGAGGGTGCGCAAGGCAGCATTATGGGAGAGGAGGAGGATGCAGCCAGGGAACTGGGCCATGGCGAAGAGGAGAACCGCTCAGATGAAGAGGACCGCTTAAGTGAACCTAAGTCTCATCAGTCTGACAACAATGAGCAGAGCGGGGAGCTAAAGAGCCCTCCACCTCGCAAAGGTGAGGAAGAAGACAGGACAAATGACCTTGGTGATGAAGCATCCTCTGTCACCCGTGAGCTAGATGAGCATGAGTTGGACTATGATGAGGAAGTTCCTGAGGAACCAAGTGCTGCTGCTGCAGAGGAGGATGGTGAGAAAGCTGCTGGTGAGGATGATGAGGAAGAGGAGAAAGGAGATGATGTTCATGAAGATGAGAAAAAATCCAGTGGCAAAAGCGATGATGAAAAGGATGGCCAGGATCCTCTCAAGGAGAAGAAGAAAGAAGAAGATGATGGAGAAATTGATGATGGAGAAATTGATGTAAGTAGGAGCTGGTCCAAGTGGGCAGAGCCCTACAGGGAAAGACCTGTCCTCGTGTTTCTGAACTGTTTGGCTCTTAGACTGCCATGCCTCCCTTCTTTGACATGAATTAGCTGTGTTAGCTGTGTCCCCAGTGTGCAAGTAACACACTTTCTCTCTGGAGGTAAGACCATACCGCATACCAAATCCTAAACTTGGTGGGTGGAATGTCTGGTGCCATGTACTGTAGAAAAACTTTGTGCCAAATACTGTCAGAGACGTCACAAATAAGCTTTGTTCCCATTGAACATGGAAGGGCTCCAGTGCTTTAAAAAACTATTTTGCCTCAGCTTTTTTAGGACTTTTGAAGATGCTGACAGCAGATTACTTAGCTATGGATTAGGTGTTCATAAGCTGTCTCCTTGCTTGAGGTTGAGAGGCTGGTGCTGGTGAGTGGAAGCCTGTGGCCCTGAGATGGTTGTTGGGCTTTACCAGCATCTGGATGCATGGAAGAGGAGCAGAAGGTGCTGGGCTCTCTGGAAAGTGCCTAACCGGGTGGCCCCTGCATGTTGTTTAGGGGATATTTTTAGGGATATGCAGTCCCAGTAGCTGCTGCTTCACAGCTGAGGACAAGCAGCTATTTAATAAAAGCAAAACCTGGATTTAATTGCCTTGGTGACCAGCGCAAATAGCGCTCTTTATTCATGTTTGTCTTTACGTGTTTAATACAGCTTAATACCAGTTTCCCTCTTGCAGGCGGAAGAAAACAGGACAGAGTGATTCTAGCAGTAGAGTAGAAACCCTCCTGTGGGTTCCTGGTCTGGACACCTTGCTTGAATCTGAATAGTGGGAGTGCAAAGCACTTCAAAGAGAAGTCTGTGGCCCAGAGCAGGCTCTGTTCTCAGCTCTCTGTGCCAGAAGGTGTCCTGCACAGCTAAACTAGGTTGTGAGAGCATCCTGGTGACCAGAGAAGAAGCAACGCTCTATGGATAAGGTCACTGGTGGGGAGGATTCATACTGGGGCGATGGTGTTGCCTTCCAGTCTCCATAGCGATGTAGCTACCTTGGCCACGTGCTCAGAAAGCTCTCAGACCATCACTGAAGAGACCTTCCTCCCTTTTCACTGAAGAGTCATATATCGTGTTTTTTTTGCTTTGACAAGTTCTGTTGCTTAAAAAAGGTGACGTAATTTTTCTTCATCATGGCCATTCTGGCAGATGATTTTGTTTAAAAACATGTTTTCCAAAAGTTTTGTGCATTTCTGGTTCACTTAGGAAGAATTCTACCGTCTTGTGAAAGAGTCCAGGCAAGGGGAGAAAAAATTCCTGGAGCCATGACTGCATGCCTGCTTCTTGATTAAAATATGAATGCTTTCCTTTAAAGTCTAAGGCATTCTTAAGAGCGCTCTCCTTACAAAGCACAAGATGAATCTGTACTCTGGTTTTCATATATTATCTCATAACAGGGCTCCCAGCTGCCTGATTCCAAGGAGACCTCACAGAAATAAATACTTACCCTTTTGTTCAAGTACAGCATTTGCAAAGACTTCACACAGCTCCTTTGAAAGAAGCGGAGTTGAGCTGGTTATGCCATTCACACGTCACTGAATGCCATCCCCAGCTTCGGGGGGAGCTGTGGAACCTCTGCATTTTATTCTGCTTTCAGACTTCTGTCTTGGAGGGAGGGGAATATCAGTGCAAATTTTAATTTGAATATATGTGTAGTATTCTAAATGCCTTCTTGTTCAGGAGAGCTCTGCTATTGCCCTCGGAGGAATGCAGCAGCAGAAGCTGTTAACCCATCTCTCTAGAGATCCTCTGTTTATTTACAGCCAAGTGGTGTTTTTTCTTCCTTTCCAGCTGCTAAATTGATCAAAGTACATAACTTTCCTAATCTTTTCAATGTAGGCAACTGCTGTCTCTGCCACAGGGTTGCTGCGATTGCCACACGAAGGGAAGGCCTCCACCAGATGCTCCCTCTTCAGATGTGTTTCAGATGCTGAAAACATGTGGCGGTGAATGGAAGCAGAGTGAGGGAAAGCCAGGGTGCCTTTTAGATTAAATAGCTCATTTCTTTGCCAAATACCTCTGACAATTCTGGTCATGTATTTGCCTTCTGCGTCGTCTCCCTTTGACTTTTCAGCTGCAGCCTCATGAAGCCAGGGAAGGGTTTTTTTTTCCCCCCTTGAGAGCAAAGGCAGGTACTTTCAAAGTTTCAACAATGTTCTTCTGGAGGTGTTTCGTTCCTGTTATTTCACTCTCATCCCCTGTGGTTCTTAATCTTCAAAACAACCTGCGTCTCCCAGACTTTCTTCCTGGGGCTGCTGTGCCTGGGGATGATGTAGAGTTTTATATGAGCTGATTCAGAGATCCCGCCTGGAGCTGAGGAGTAGAAGGGAAGGCATCAATTTGTTGCCAGAGAGGACTGGAAGAAATATATATGACTATTCCTAAGAAGTTTGTGTGTTGAAGTTGTCACTCAGTGCTGTGAGAAAGCATGTGGGAGTTAGCTATTGTAATAGCAGTTGTCCTTCAGAATTGGACAGATGCTGCTGTGTTATTCCATTAATGCAGGAATGCTGCTGTGTATATTAAAACAATAGGTAGAAGGAATTGGCTTGAGCTTAAATAGGGGTGACATGGGTGCTGAGCAGGGGACAGTCCAGTATATAGCATGTAAAATGATGCAGCTTGAAACCTTGGTCTGTGGTGTGGCATCAGGATGTGCTTAACACCTGAAGGGTTTAGCATCACCTTTGAAACACTGAAGTTGATGCATCTTGCTGTTTGTAGGAGCACATTGTGAAGATGCTGTGGGGTATTTGTTGGAACTTTATATCATTTTTCTCTTCTGTTTCGCTCCAGGGTGTGTTTTCAGTGACTGATATTTGACCATATTGTGAAATGTCAGGTCACTGCAGAAAATGCACCACGTGAAATGTCAGCTTGTCTGTCTGTTCCAGGATGATGACTTGGAGGAAGGAGAAGTTAAAGACCCCAATGACAGAAAAGTGAGGCCACGTCCCACCTGCCGATTCTTCATGAAAGGTAATGACAGACTGTAATGGTGGAAGAATACCAAAGGTGCTGTAATTGTTCTTGTTTGATTTAAACCATTAACCTGCTGTCTGCATGATAAACTGTGCCCCAGGTGTCCTCAGTATCACCTTTCTGTTCCTTGGCAACCAGACGCTGAATTTACGTAGAGCCAATATGCAAAAATGGATTTGCCCTAAGTGTGATAAGCCTGATGGAAGCAAATAAGGGAAAACTTAGAATTACAGAATGGTTTGTGTTGGGATGGATCTTAAAGCTCATCCAGTTCCAAACCCCTGCCACGAGCAGGGACACCTCACACTAGGGCAGGATGCTCCAAGCCCCTGTGTCCAGCCTGGCCTTGAACGCTGCCAGGGATGGGGCAGCGACAGCTTCTCTGGGCACCCTGTGCCAGTGCCTCAGCACCCTCACAGGAAGAGCTTCTGCCTCAGAGCTTATCTCAGTCTCCCCTATGGCAGGTTAAAGCCATTCCACTTGTCCTGTCCCTACAGGCCGTTTTCCAGGTTTTCTGTAGCCTCTGGGAGCTGCTCTCAGGTCTCCCCTTAAGGAGCCTTCTCTTCTCCAGACTGAACAAGCCCAGCCCTCTCAGGGTGCCTCAGCCCTTGAAGCATCTTCATGGCTTCCTCTGGACTTGCTCTGATGACAGCTCCATGTCCTTCGTGCGTTGGAGGGCCCAGACTTGCAAGTGTTCTTAGAGCAGCATGGGATATAACTGCCTTTTTTTTATTGTAATTTTTTTCTGTAATTCTTAATAGGACATTCCCCAAAGTTTGGGCAACTCTGCAACAGCTATCTTAGGCCATCCTGCAATTTTGTTTTAGTTTGTAGAGTTAGGTTTTAGAAAAGTTTACTTATTTAAACTGATTGCAGGTTAATAATGCAATCTTGCACTTCCTCCAGCTGCATCTCACTTCATGTTTGCTCATTTGTTTGATTTTATTTACAATCACCCTTCAAACAGTTTATGAAAATCTGAATCAAAAGAAGGGTAGGGAGCAGGGTGGAGTCTCTTACTCCTTACGTCAGTGGTGTAATGCAGAGTAGGGAGCTGCTCAGGGGGTTTCCGGAGATGTGGCCATCACATATCACGTACTCTGCTTCCTGGATGTCTTCCGGTATCAGATTTTCTCTATGTGCTCAGACACGAAGGTGTTGGTGGTGATGATGGTGGAACAGGGAAGTCCCTTGGCCAGGAGAGCTGTTTGTTCCTGAATCCTTAGCGTGACACACACCTCTATGCAGCGTGGAAATGTTTGCCTGAGTCAAAGTTCAGGCTGCAGGATCTCCTGCTGTAGTTGTTCTTTGATTTGGCATCAGTTCAGGTAACGTTGACACTCGCTCCTGCTTGCCCCATAAAGGCTTTACTGCCACCAGGAAGATGAGGTGCTGCTCTTCAAGACATTCAGATTTTAACCCTTGCTGTGTTGGAGAAGCACTCACGTGGCTGCATCTATCCAGTGGTGTGAATGACCAGCTTGCAAACCCTTCCAGCAAAGTAACTTGCTGTGTAGCCACCTTGACATGAGCAGGGCTCCTTACTTGTCAGGGCGATCATTCCTCTTGACACCTCAGTAGGAATGTAAGTGTTGGTGTAGGTGCCTGGCAGCCCCTACCCGGGGTGCTTAGGCACTGAGAAGGGATGAGCCATTGACCAAAGGGATTTCTGCTCTTGCTATGTTTGACAGTACAAAAGCATACAGTGTTACCTCTGACAGCAGCTCGTGGTTAGTGTGGGACCGATGGGGAGCATTTCCAGGTACCCAGGTACAGTGTGAATTTCTGACATGTTCCCCTGCCAGCCAGCGTTGGGGATTCTTCCTTGGGCTGAAGCAGTGTTAATGGCTCCTTTACCCCTGAAGTCAACGTGCTAATGACTGAGCTAGCACAGAACTAGCGATGACTTTGTGATGCAGTTGTCTGCTGGGAGATCTGCAAAATGTCTCTTGCCTGATGTTGAATCGATTGCTGGAAGAGAAGAAAAAAAGGGCTTTGTTTCTGAGGTGAGCTAAATTAAAGTTGGGAATTAGCTTTGTATCCTGGTATAGACCCCTGAGTGTTAGCATTTCTTTGGTAGTGGTATCTGAAGCTAATGGGCAGCCTTAGGTTTGTCTGCAGCACTCCACAGTGACATCTCCTTTCCTACTTAGTGCTGGCAAGCCTGTGGATTCGGCTGGAAGGAAAAGCTTTGATGCCTCACCAGAGAGCTGTTCATTTTGAATGCGCTGCAGTGCTTTCTTTTCTGTCAGGTTATATGCATTCATTGTTTTTTGTAAAAGGTAAAGCTCCCAACTTGGAGTGTTTGTCATTAATAAGACTTGAAGAGTTCATAGGCTTATTACAGCATTGGCCTAATGGTATGTTTGCATCCATCCCTCCCTTCTCACCATAATTAGGTTCTTGTACATTCATCCATCTGTGACTGGATCTGTTTGTCCTCTCTGGGAAGGTGTTGGGTGGTGAATGTCTTTCCATGTGTATGAAAACAGGTAAACACCAACGAAATTGGAGAGAAGAAAAGTCACATCTCAAACAGCATTATTACTTGCTGGGTTTTAAATGCCTGTGTGGATAAACAAACGTTTGCTGTGGGGATCTAACAGAACTATGTTTCCACAGGGCACTGTACCTGGGGCATGAACTGTCGATTTATTCACCCTGGTGTGAACGACAAAGGAAACTACTCCTTGATCTCCAAGCCTGAGCCCTTCTCCCCAAATGGAGCTCCTCCCATCGGCCCTCATCCACTGATGCCAGCCAATCCTTGGGTATGGACATCTGTTTTATGGATTTATGGCTTCTGCACATAGCTTTTGTCTCCTGTTCTGGAAGTGAAGATGATTTGGGTTGGGTTTTTTTTTTTTTTGGTGAGTTAGTAACTTAGGAACATTAGTCACTATCCAATTCATCAGTTGGATGTATGATATTTTAAAAGGTTGTCTTGTAGTTGCTAGTAGAGCAGAATGATTTTCCATGTGTGTCCCAGTTATGCCCTGCTGATACATCTCTGGATTGTCTGGAGGTGCTCTGGGGTAACTGGGTAACAAAGCATGAGTTTGCTACTTAAAACTAACGTCAAGTGTCTGTCTCCTTCCTCTTCCTGCCTTTCCAACAGGGAGGACCAGTTGTTGATGAAATCTTACCTCCACCCCCTCCAGACCCTCCAACAGAAAGTGCCTGGGAGAGAGGACTCCGGCATGCTAAAGAGGTAAATGCCATCTTTCAGGGAGCATGCTGATGTCTCCTAAATCCAGTGGCCTGTTTCGCAGGGAGCTTTTTTTTGAGCATATAGCTTCTTGTTCTTTCTAAGGAGCTTTCCTTTTGCCTTTAAACCTATTAACTGTGTCTTGTTGTATATCACAGTTGTATAGTCAAGAGGCGCTGACACCCAAGTTTGGTTTTTCATATGGCCATGAGCTAGGGGGAGTTAGTGGCCCTGAAGTCAAAACCTCTACAAGGCAAACCTTTCTAAGCTGGGCTCATTTCCTTTACTTCGGTACCTGTTTCTGTAGCATGTATCCATGTGTCTGATCATTGCAGAAAATGGAGTTAATATGTGAGAAACTTTCTGCATGTCTGCTGCTGTTCTGAGCTGATGGAATAGTTAATTACACTTGGTACATGAAGGAAAGTCAAGTGCCTTGTACATTGAGGCCTGGGCAGAAGAAGGGTGTTTTAGCTGGAGGGCAGGTTCCTCCCAAGTGAAGGATTTTTAAGACTGCAGTTTCTCTGGGTCTCAGAAATGTTCTCTTTACAATGCTTTTTAAATTATGACAGGTATTAAAAAAGGCAACTATGAGAAAAGAGCAGGAGCCTGACTTTGAGGAGAAGAGGTTCACTGTGACTATTGGAGAAGACGAGCGTGAATTTGACAAAGAAAACGAGTTCTTCCGTGACTGGAATTATCGCATCACCAGAGATGTCAGAGATCCAGCGTAAGTCTTGGTTTTGCTACGTGGAATAGGTTGGGGGAAACATACTGCAAGATGGCAGTCTTCAGTTAACTTCTTCTATAAACTGGAGGAATGCTCACCTCAAAATGGAAACAACTTCCATTAAGCAGCATAGGCACCACTTAAAAACATGAGCTGCCTCCACTCACTCCAGTTCACACTACCTTCCTTTACAGTCATCTTTAAACCTTTCTGCCTTCAGTGTTGTTGGCACACTGGTCCCTCAAGGACACTGTGTAGTTGTGCATTGCCTTGTCACACCAGTGCATTCTTCCAATTGTTTTTCCTCCTGTTTTTCTTATTCCAACGCATGAAAGTTTTAAAATGCTAAAGCTGAGGCTGCAGAGTTGGAGTTAGGTCCAAGAGCTTTAGAGCAGCAGTTGTACTGTCTCTACCATCTGGGTGTTTTTTTGCAAGGGCATTGGCACAGCAACTGGTCTTAAACATTTTGACCAGTCCCAGATAAACTGTTGAGTAAGACAGTGGTCAGAGAGTAAACCCTTTAGCCACCAGGGCATAGCCTGGGCCAAAACAACACCCTAAACTTAAGTGCTTAGATGATTGTTTTTTTAAAGAGGTTAAATGTGAAATGATGGAGACCTCAGACACACTCTTGTTATGTCTGAGAGCAGGCAGGAGAGGATGCAAGGGTGAATTACTCAGCTCTGGGAAACTTGGTTAGTGGTTCTCAAGCCAAGAAATCAAATGGAAAAAGATTTTTTGAGAGGCTTGTATTCTGCAGGATTGCAGGTGAATCTGTTTCTCTTGCTCATACATGCTGTGTTCTTCCTACACATACAGACTATGGAAATACTCCCACTCTTGAAGTGTTGCAAGGCTTGATATTCTGTCTGTTTTAGAGTGAATGAGTTGCAAAAAAAGCCCTCTGGAAAGGAATAAGGAGTGGGTTAAGCTTTTGTCCCTTGATTTGCTGTGGAGTGCAGTTCTTTTCCCCATTTTAAATTCTGCAGCATGAAGTAAAACAGTTGCCTCGTATTAATTTTTTCTTGGGTAGAAATACGTCTGTTGTATTTAACCGAACAGTGTCTTCTGTTCCTCTGAGAAGGCTCTCAGTTGCACCTGGGACATATCACAAGTGCTCTGTGGGTTGACTGTACAGTATCTTTATTCTATGACTGCATATGGAAACTATCATCAGCGTTCTGGTTGTTCCGTGCCACTGTCTCACTGATGTAGGAATTGTTGTGTTAGGTACAGAACTTTCTGTTTTTCATGCAGTCAAGGAAAATAAATGTTTTGCATGTTGCCAATGTTAAATAAGTTAACAAATGGAATTCCTGTAAATTCAAGCATCTTTATTGTGGCATTGAAATGTCTTCATTGTGTGTAAAGGCTAAAGTTATGATGCTGCTGCTGCTTAAACTCCAAAAATGGTGATTTTTCTCACACACATGCACCTTATTGCACAGATTGACACCTTGCAGCAAACTAACCACTGGCATGTTAATAAATGCTTTGAGGACTGTCTTGTGACCTATGGAGATGTCTAAATAGTTCATGAATCCCTTTTTCTTTTTTGAAAAACTATAGGGAGGTGGACATCAAAGAAAACATTAACTATGGGTAAGCAGGTCTTTGATTCCAGTACTGTTGCAACTGTCAGAAAATGTTACCTTTCCTTTTTCCATTGTACTTCTTAAAACTTCCTAGGCCACAGACTGCTGTCTCATCTGATGTGGTGGGCCGTTTAACTGAGTGGATGTATTTGATTTTTTTGGGTGGTACCAATTATTTGCCTAAGCATTTAAGCACCGAATTATCTAAATGCATGGCAGTTAATTAAACAAGTTAAATGATTGTTTAAATGAATAAGAAGTCCAGAGAAGTTACAGGAAGGGAATGGGGAGATTTGGACTTGAGTCTCTGTTAAAAAGTAGAGTTTTCTTTTTGGTTGTAGCTTGAGATTTTTTTGTGTCTCTTTGAACACCTGATGTCACTGAATCTAGATTGTTATCTGGTTGGCATCAGGAGTTTCTTGCTGGATTAAATATCAGTATTCAGGGTTAGCTGGTATCTTTCCCTTGGCTTGTTTCAGACAAAAGTGGAAATTTTAAACCATTTAAAAGCACTGGAACAGAAATGCAAGTGGCAGCTTGACTTGCGGGGCAGCACTTACATCATAGCCAGTTTTAGATTATTTGGCAGCTTTTAAAATGCAAAAGTGGGCCCTTTATTCCTCTTACTTACAAGTCAGAGTCTCATTATGGATAATCTGGAATTCGGAGCATTTGGTTTATATCTTAGTCTGCCACTGACTCACTCCTCTGTGGCCCTGGAAGTTTTTTGTTTCCTGTACTGACCTCCCTGTCTTTACAATGGATGTGACATTTCTACTCCAGGTGGCTGGCAGGGATTGGATATTGTTGAATATGTGAATTAAAACCATTTAATAATGTTAATAGAATTGATCAAATGGAGGAAACCTTGCAGATTTAAGGAGGGTGGGGTTTAAATCCTTTTTTGACCTGCAAGTTACTACAGTTTTACCGTTGGGCAGCATGTGCCATGTGCTTGCTCATTCTCATTTGTGTGCTTGGAGGGCCAGGGCCCATTTTCCCCTGGAGAATATGACCTGCAGATGCAGTTATCTTTGTTGCGTGGAGTAATTCCAGGTATCAGGGCAGAGCATTGCTGGCCTCCCCCAAAGCTTAACTCCCCCAGTGGAATGCTCAGCTACAGCTCATGTCCTGTGCTGGTGGCAGTGGGATGCACCCATCATCTCTGGTGGCAGGGTGGGTAGGAGATCGCCGTCCGTTCCACTTCAGATCTGAGAATGCTTGAGATTAGTTCTGTGTGCATGAACAGAAAACACAGCTCAAAATCAGTGAGGCAAAACATGTTACATTTGCATACATTTGAAGTGGTTATAAAAAGCATTTTTCAACATTGATTTGAAAGGCTGAATTTGGTTTTTAGCATTTTTCTTTTGTGTTTATCAAGAAAGGTTTATACTTTTCTCTGATAAGCTTCACTTTGAAAAGCCCGTCTGTTTGGGATATGTAGAAAATAAACCACTGTGTATGGTCATACTCAGTTGAACATGTTTTTTCTTGTCAGTGCACAGTGACTAAAACCTGAGCTAGAATACATAGCATTTCTGTATGGTGACAAGGTGATGCTTCCCTTTCTAACCTTCCCTGTTTTTCATTGTAGGCTTGATCCTTATACAGATCCCTATTATGACTATGAAATAGAACGGTTCTGGCGTGGTGGGCAGTATGAGAATTTCAGGGTTCAGTATACAGACCCAGATCCATACCGTAACTACAGAGTAAGTAAGGTAATACCCCTTTCTGCGCTTCTCCTTTCAGTTTTCTCCTAGGTATTTCTGGTGCTTGTCATGTTTCCAGTGTAGGGTTGAAACAGGGCTTGTGATGGACATTCAAGATACTTAATCTTACAGATAGTTAAATCTTGACTTAATTACTGCACAGGACACACTCACTCTAAGTGCCAGGGGTGGGGGGAGGTTCTGTTGCAGTGTGATGAAGGCAAAAGCATGTCTGAGTTGGTAAGATGGTTCCTCTTGCTGGCTGCATCTCTGCGTACCAGGCACATACAGCCGCATCTGCAGCCATTCTTGGACATGTCAAAAGAGCGAGGGAGTTTCCAGGAAATAACCTTACTGTGGTTTGCTTGTTAGTTACTGGGACAGAAAGGACTGGATCTGGATAGGCGTGCTTAGTGTGCAGAGGTTCCAACATGACTGTCCACTGCTAGTGGAGTTCTGTGTTAGTTGATCAAGTCAGGTGAGGAAAGCCCCCAGCCAGTTGCTGAGATCCCAGATACGATCACTTGGTGTTGTCCTGCTGTAAGTTATCAAGTTCCACTAAAATAAGGCTATGAACCCTTTCCTTCTGCTTCCTTTTACCCTTATGCAATGTGTTGTGCCTCTAGAGTAGTGGCAAAAAAACAGTAGGTCCTGCCCAGTGGGGAGCTTTTCAGTGCTATTTGTCACATCCTGTAGAAAGTGGCTTCCCTTTCTCTGGAAGACCTTGCTGTTCTGCAGAAGCAGTGCATAAACAGGAGCCTGCCCTCGCTATTGTTGCACTTGCTGCACCATCAATTATTTTCGTGGTGCTTGTTTGTACAGTTAATCAGCTAAACACGATTAGCAGTGAGAATAAATACTTGTGAGCATCAATGCATTTATTTAATAAGCGTAATAAGCCAAATTAATCTTTGACTGTTGCCTTTGAAAATTACAGCTGTGATGAGTATGATGTATGCTTTGTTCCTTTCCACTTTCTGCCTGCTCAGCAAACAGTGATGGCCAGCAAGCTGCACATTTATCTATCTCAGTGCTTTGCTCTGACATGGGAGGGTGTATGTAATTCCTTGTGGTCCAGGACCTTGATACCCACTTTGTTAGGGGATGTTACCACACAATGATTTCTCTTTTCTTTTTTGAAGGAAAGAGAGCGAGAACGCGAACGGGAGAGAGAGAACAGACAACGAGAAAGGGAACGCGAGAGGGAGCGGGAAAGGGAACGGGAGCGGCGCCAGAGGGAGCGAGAACGGGAAAGGGAACGGGAGCGCGACAAGGAGCGCCAGCGGAGGAAAGAGGAGTGGGAACGTGAACGAGAAAGGGTGAAGAGAGATGAAAAAGACAGGCAGCACAGGGACCGGGACAGAGACCGGGACCGGGACAGGGAACGGGAAAAGGAGAAAGAAAAAGCCAAGCCCCGGTCCCCGCTGCTACCCAGGTAAGTGTTGGCTGGAATTCAGACTTGTCATTTTATCTGCATTGGTTTATCTGTGGATCGTGAACCAGGGTGATGGTGATCAGAGTGGAGGAGATAGCTATTGTCCGCAGCTGTTCAGTGAAACTGTCGTTGCGAGAGGAAGGCAGTGTTTTAAATGAGCCTTGTTGGCCACTAAGTGGAGCTAAAGCATCAGCAAGAACAGAGCGTGCATGACCTGCCTGAAAGGAGAGCATCTGTGTTCTGGCCTGTAGGTATAGAGATGTTCAGCTTATCCCTGTTCACTCGAGGCTAGAGCATGTCTTGGGAGGCTGGCTGAGTCCCCAGTGCTTGGAGAGTCCTGCAGATGGTGGCAGCTGCCTTTGAGGCTTAGACAAATGTTCTTTGATGAGAGGCAAGGCTGGTTTGGGAGTTTGTGGATAGCAAGTGTATCTGGAGATCTTCTAAGTTAAACTCAACAAAGAGGCTAGGAAGTGTAAAAGGGTTGTATGCCTTGACATAAGTGTATGCTGGGTGTTACGGTGAAATGTGATGTGAAGCCAGGTTTCTGCTTCGGACTTCCCATTTTTTCTGAAAATCCTTGTTCTGACCTGTGTATAAGAGAAAAGTGAACCAGGTAAACTAAAAGTCTAGGAATTTCAGTTCTGTTTCTTTGAATTATTCAATTATTTAAGTACTGTGAATTAGGCATATTTGTAAAGCACTGCATAAATATCACCGCAGAATATAGAACCTGTCTTATGTGAAGTTCTGATGTCACATGTGTTGTGGACACACAGGCATGTGTATGTGTGTGTTGGAGCAAATGGGGGTATGGGGAAACTGTTTCCCAAGTCATATTTGACCTTCTCCTTCTGCCTGATGTCTGTGGTGTTTCTTGAGCACTAGAGGAAGGTGTGAAACATGAGCATGGTGTGTTTTAACAAACAACAGTGCTAAGGCAGCCCTGAATGAGGTGCTGCGTGCAGTTGTGTGGTTTCAGGTGGGAGCAGGCTTTTGTCTTGAATCTGACCCTAAATTTTTATTTGCATTACCAGAAGGAAGTGTGATTTTTGATGATGACCCTTTTTTTCCAAGAGGAAGTCACAGTTTCAGAACAGTTTGAAGGTGTCTTTTGAGCATTTTGGTGCCACAGCATAGTGGTTACAGGAGTATATTCAACTGTATGCTACATTTAATTATAATCTTCACTTACAACCATAATTTGCGCACCTTAATTACCACATTTGCTGCCGGTTCTGCTCCTCTTCAGTTAGTGCTGGAAGAGATCTTGCTGTCCAGAACAATGTGATGATGAAAGTGACATCAGCTGGTGGACAGCTCAGGTTGTTAGTCATTAACAGTCCCTGTGACTGGGATCACTGTGCAAGGTTCAGTCTGTTGGGTGCTTCTTCCTTTGACACTCATGGGGCAGGGATTTGTGGGAGAGCTTTTGCTGTTAGTGCTGCCCAAGGTTTGCTGGGCAGGAGTGGTGGCCCTGTTCTCCGATCTTGAATCCATCTCACCCCATGAAACCATGTGTGTGAGCTAAGATATGGGATTTGTGGTGTTTGTGATATATTGTTTGTGGATACATGTTCCCTGCTTCTCTCCCATGCCCCCTCTCTAACATAAACACTGTTTAAAGGAGCTTGAAAAGCTGTTGGCAAGAAGCATTTATCATTTTTATGTTGAATAGGGAGCTAGTATTGAGCAGAAAGCTTCAAAATTTCCTCAGAAAAATCTTAGGTGCGCACCTACACACAGTATCTCTTCCTAGGAAAGAATGGAATTAATGGCAGTACTTATCCCATTAAACTGAAAGCCCTGTGTGTTAAAGGCAGCCCTCCAAGTACTCTCTCTTAATGGTTCTTCAGTTCTCACTGTTGAAACCCATATCAATGTGAACACTCTTACTGAAGCATTTACAGGTGTATGGATGTTTGCAGAGAAAACAAAGCTGCAGAAGTAAGTTTTGAAAACAAAGTGAAAGCTTGAGCGGACTTCTTTTCCATTGAAGACATCTCTCATCCTGCAGCTTGTGCTTCCCTACATAGTATTCCTCAGGAGCCTCTATCACACTTGCAGTGTGACTTGGCTCTGGGCAGTGCCGTTTTGTCCCACATAAACCTTTTGACAGGCTCCAAACTTCCTTGTGGCAGTCGGAGCTGTCTCACCTTTCCTCTGAATACCTTCATGCCATGCTGCAGAGGGTCAGGTTTGGGACTTTGGGATTAAACAGCTCCTGAGTTTGTTTGATGTGTAAAATGCTTGTGATTGCTCCACGCTTCCTGGACAGCAGGATGCGTGATAGTGGCGTTGCACTCACCTGTGGGTGTATTTATAGTCTCCGGGCTTTCCCTAATTGCTAGATCCTAGCTTTTGGCAAGTCCGGCCTTTCCAGGCATCATATGGCAATGGATGGGGACTGGCTCTGCCCAGCTGCAGGCAGCTGCCCGTTAACATTCCTGCACCAAAGGCAGCACTGAGCCCACAAGACCCTGCTCTTCACTCAGTAATGAGCTGGGGAGATTGGAAAACTGCTCCACAGAGGTTGTGCAATAGGCCACGAGCTTTGCCAAAGGCAGAGCTGAGGATGTCTGTAATTACAGGTAGATGCCAGTCTGTCCAGCAGCTTGAAGCTCCCTCAAGTAGAGGCGGGAACAAACTGATATACAGACTGTGGATTTGAAAGGATGAAAGAAAATGGAAAGCAAATAGCCAGGAATATGGAAACAAATTCTCTTTCCATTATATTGGAAGTAGGAAAGCTTAATCTGATCTCTAAACAACAGCAGAGCAGTTATGGGTAATAACACAGAGGACTTCCTGGCATCGCTGGTTGCTACAGATGAGGAGGATTAGAATTTAACAACAAACAGTGATTATAAACCCTAATGGACTTGGTGGCAAATGCTTCTCCTTGAACCTTTTAAAAGAGGCTGCAGTGTTTAGGCTTCAAGTAGGATTGTCACGTGTGGATTGGACTCTTCTTTGAAGGAGTGTGCAGTTGCTGCTTTGTGCTTTGGGTTGTTTTTTTCCCCCAAGCTTAATATGAGCACTCCAAGAAGTTTATGATCTGAGATTGCAATGCTAGTAAAATTGTTCCTCCCCCTCCTCCTCCTTCCTCCTCAGGCATCGAACACTTAAAACAAGCCAGGACACTTTACGGTTGACTAGAGGGATAACTTGGCTGTCTGGCCTCGTGTTCCCCATCTCCAGAACGAGTTCTGATGCCCCAGGCTGTGACTGATTTTGCTGAGTGCAGAATTTCTGCTTTATATCTCTGTCTTGCCAATGTAGCTCACTGCTGTGCAAAGCATTTTGGGGATAAAGAAATGCAATGAGATGTTATTTGAAGAAACTTAGAGCAGCGCAGGATGTTCTTACCCAGGCTGCTGGACCTCAGCTGCAAGCAAAGGCCCTATGCACAGTAGTATTACTTTGCTTTAATCCTTCTATTGTTGCATAGGTCTTTATCCTGCCATCACTCAAGTGAATCTGATTATTTCAGGAGCACATTTAACAATAGTCAGTGGCAATAGGACCTTGTAGCGGTTGTATTTCCAAAGCACCAAGGGATGTTGACGAGTTGGACCCACTGGTGAAAGCAGCAGGCTCAGTATCATTGCCACATTTGCTTTGGTGGCACTAGGTTCAACCATGTAAGGAAGAGGAGGGAAGCACTCCTGTGCTGCAGGTCTGTGAGACGTGTGTTGGTTTCTTTCCCACCTGGATGTCCTTCGCAGGAGATGCTGTGGGCCCTGGTGAGAAGCAACATGGCAAAACGAACCTTTGGGAGAGAACTTTGTGCTCTCCAGGCCTTGAAGTTTGTCCTGAAAGCTGACCTAAAAGCTATTTCCATGCAGACAAGTTTGGTCAGAGCCCATGATAATTCTGTGCCGGTGCCAAGAAGGCTGAGGACAAGGTGGCTGTTGTCTTCAGAGATGTTCCGGAGGCTGACAGGCGGTGACAGCAGCTCTGAAGCTGCCAGGAAGGAGCAGTGTCCTGGTGAACCATCCCGTGATTATCACACACAACAGTTGTTTTTTTCTAGAAGGAAAAAGACTATTGATGGAGTGCACTTATGCAGCCATTAAAATACAAAAATAACACCTGCAGGCAGGGACACAGTGACATTTAAAGCAATGTCAGAAAGTAGCAACTCATTAAATGCTTTGTAAAACCCTTCAAGCAAGGAGCACTGTGCTACTTTGCAGCTTCTGTTAAGGTGTCAGTAGTCCTCAGTTGTGAGACGCTATATAAAGCTGAAGACCCTGGGACAAAAGGTTATGCTATCACACTTGTGTTGTTTTTCCAGGCTAGCTTCAGTTGACTTGCAATAGGTTGTTGTTAATCTCTGGGCTGAGCAAGTTAATAAGCAGGATAACCTGGAGTCTAAAATCAATGAATGCCAGCTACCCAGGGCTTGCAAGTTAGAAAGTGATGGAATGAGGTTGATTAGATAAAGGAGTGGCAAAAGTAAGGGAATGCAAATGGAGTGATTCATGACTCTGTATGTGTGTGATCACAAACCAACTGAACTCGTTTTTTGGAAGAATCTGGAATTCTTAAGTGCTCCTGGGTCTTCATCATCTTCTCCAACAGCTTCTGGTGGTCTCCCTATGCTGCTGTCTGGATCTGCTCCCTGTTTTTTGTGGGGGATCTCAATGGAAGCAGCTGTTACTCAAATAGAGCTAGGTGTTTTGGTGGGCTTAGCAATAGCATCCTATCCTGTTGCATAAAGGTGGTGTGGTAAGCTGGTGGATTTTGTCTTGTCTTCTGTCATGTTTCCCTGTGGAAATATTGCCTGTTTCTTAGAAGAAATCCTTTGTTTGTCTCTGTTTAACCTGACACAGGAGGGAGAGCAGGCAGGATAGACAATCTTTTGCTCTTTGCAGTTTTGAGTCAGGCATTGGGAAGACCCTGGAGTACTCTGAATAGGTCTTACATCCAGGGGAAGCTGCCAAGGGGGAAAAGCAGCCTCTGTCAGGGGGCATAGGTTTGCTCTCAAGGTGTCTGCACCTTCTCTGACTGGCTTCTTAGAGTGAAGAGAGTTAAGAGAAGCAAATGGCCCCAGGCTGTTTGGTTTCCCAGGCTGAAACAAGGGGTTTTGGCTCCAGCTGGAGCAGAGTTCCAGACCTCCATTGTGCACAGCAGGTCTGCTATGCTGCCTTCAGCACTGCACCATACAGCATCGCTCAGAAAAGGATTTCCCTTCTTCCCACATGCAGAACATGCCCTATGCTGACACTGTGCTTCTTTGGACTTGTAGTTCAATGCCCTGTATGGTAACACTGCAGTGATAAACACCATAACTTGTTTACATCCCCATTTTTGGTGTGCGTCTTCCAGATGGAGCAATGGAACATGTTTAGACGGCTTCGCTTTCATTTCTGCTCACATTTCATTTGGGAAGTTCATGATAATTAAAACTCTCCATGAATCAAATGAGCAAAACTTCTCAAAGTTCTCCACAAAGCATTTCTATTGGCTGGAGTTTTCGTTAGTCTTCATGGTACTTGAGGTTCTGTCTCCACTTCCACAGTAGAAGGGTTTCGTAACCCTAAATCAAGATGAAGGGCATCAAGTGACTCACATGTGGATCTCAAGGAATGTGTTTTTCTTTGGCATTTCAGAGATGGAATTACTGGAAAGATCTCCCACACTGGATTTTATTAAAATCTTGTGAAGAGTGGGGCAGAATCACTGCATGCAGGTACCTCTCATTTAGAGGAGGCTCTCAAGGCGTCAAATGCTCAGCCCTTAGGGTAGATCGCATCTGGGATATGTTTATCTGCCTGCTGTGATGATTTCATACTGCAGGTTCAGATTGTATCTCCACTATTTAATTTCAAAGCCTCTCCCCATCTGGCTTTGAAGAAATCTTTTTTTTTTTTTTTCTCTCTTTTTTTTTTTTTTTTAAGCAACTGATAACTCTTTAGATTGAAACATCTTCAGAACAGCATATTCTCTGCTAAATACTTCACCACCATCAATTAGCACCGGCTCCAAGGTTCAGCATTTTCCATCATAGCTCCACATAGGTGGTTTTCTGGGAGCTCTTGTCCATCTCAATGTAAGTGCTTTTATTGTGCCAAGATAGGAAAAAATCTTCCAGTGCGCATGGACGCTGCTGGAGTTTATCTTGCAGTGATTGCAGGGCCCTTCGCAGATGCCTTGGCACATGGATCTGGTCGTTCCTCGAGTCCGCTTCCTCTGGAAAATTCTACTGACAGCGCAGGGAAGCTGCCGGTGCTGATGCAATGCTTTCCTGCAAGAAACCAAACGGCTTTTAAGTCATCGCTGGACTTTCCTCCCTCAGAAAACCGAGCTGTAACTGCCGGCCAAAACAGTAGCCCCGGAGCCAGCCTGACGTCACCCTCCACCATGGATGATAAGGTTTGCGTTACCTGTGGGAGCCGTGTCCCACGGGAGGGGGAAGGAAGGAGCCACTTTCCCCAGGAAGCTTGTTTTCCCCTCTAAGATTAGAATTGCTTTGGCGTCATTTGCATAAGTACACGAGGAGGAAAACTTCAGCCGTGCGACTCCGCTTTTCCCCCATGCTCCTCCAAGTCCTTGTTGAATTCAGTGACGTGCTTCAACCAGAGTTTATTTGGGAGCCCGAGCGCGTGTGGTTGGGAGCTGGCTGACCTACACTGTGGTTTGCCTTGCCAGCTGGAGCTGCCTTTGTTCCTGCTCTCATTGCCAAAGCCACGTTCAGCTTCAGTTCTCCGCTTGATTGCTGTAATTAAATTCCAGCCAAATATGCATTAACGTGTTTGTTCTGGAAAATAAAGCATTTAGTTATTTTTAAGGTTAAAATGGGCTTCGGAAATAGCTACGCTCTGCAGAGCTTTCTCGTGCCCTGGTGACGCAGGATGTGGCTCCTCAGGGCTCTGCAAGGAAATTAAGGTGCTTTTGATCAGTCTGTCTTGTCAGTCTCTTACTCCCTCTCTAATTTATTTGATTTTTAAAACCTCATGGCATGGGTTTACCTAATTAGGGTGTTAATTCTTAAATATTTGAGATGTTTCCTAGAAATTTGGTGGAAAAAGAGAGCAGGTTTCACACATGTGCTTTGGTAGCTTTTGCCAGCCACACTTTATGCATTGGGCTTGCCTTCAGCACCAGCCTGGGTAATTCTGCTGGGTTGAGGATGATAAGCTCATTTGAAGCACCATGAGCTGATCTCCCAGCTCACCACCATAAAGCAGTCAAGCTTTTTCTCTCCTTTCCGTCCTCTGTTCATCCTGAGTCAGCTCCTGCCTTTGTTCAAACCCTGCTGGTTGGATTTGCAGCAAGCTACTTTAATTTTGTTCCTCTTTCTGTCAAATTAAGGAGTTGAGTTGGTGCCTGGAGAGCTCCAAAAAGAGCCAGATCCAGCACAAGACAGGAAGGAGAAAAATCACAGTTGTAAGAATGAGAGTGAGGAGGAAGCCTCCTGCTTCTCAGGGTCAAATACATCACTCAACCCATCCAGCATGCAACACCAGGAGCAGCTATTGCATTCAGCATAGCTGTGGGCAGCTTTCCTGCCTGATCTGGGCTGGGAGCCACTGGCTGGTAACTGCTGCCTCTTCTCGGTGAGCTTTCCTCTCCAGGCCTTAAGGCTTCCTCCACTTTCATCTCAGCAACTGCACAGTATCAGCATGCAGCAGTAAATATGATTGAAACACTGACTTGTATTGTGGTCTGCCAGCCTCTTACAGTCTCTCTGGTAAAACTCACACAGGCTCTAACTGAGATGTTAGTCTAAGGTGGATGGTGAGGATCTTGGCAGTTGCTCCAGCTCACTGTCAGTTCTGACTCCTGAATTCCACCGGAGGAGATGAGCCAAATGGCATCAGATAGCAGTCATTGTGTTAAGTTGAACAAGTTTATTTGGTGATGCTACACGTTGGGCACGCAGGTAGCTCTTGAGGAAAGGCTTTGAAAATGTCCTGACATGAGCATCATCTTTCTTTCTTGGCTATCATATGGTAACATATTTACTGCTGAGTCAAAAAGCCAAAGCATAACCAGAAATGAGGCTTTCTGTTGTGGTTTTCCTGGGGTAAAAACCTTTCCTCCAGAAAGTGACTTCATCAAGAGAGAATTGCATCAAACCAGGTAATAGGTGCAAGTAATGAGATTTGCTTTCCTAGTCATCTTTGCTCCAAGCTCGCACCCAAGTTGTATTGTTCAGCCTAAGTTGTTCCCACATGGGGTTGGAGCTGAGGTACAGCGGCTGTTGGATGTGTATTGGGCAAGTTGGGGTTTTTTTTGAGAGGGACAGAGAATAAATCCTATAAGAGAGTTTTCTTTCTGACAACTGTTGTAGGAGAGAGAGGGGCAAGGGTGTTTGTTGGCTTTTATATGTGTCACCTTGGACACTGCAGTGAAAAGCTTCTCAGCCAGCTTTATCCAGGTGTTGAGATGGAAACTGCCTGTGCCAACAGAGTATTCCCCCTGCATGTCCCAAAGCATAGACTGTGGTCCCTTGGTAAGCAACACTGGAGGGGGAAATAGTCTAGCGTTATTCGTCTTCGCATGGTGTTCTCTTCCTCCTTTCTGCTGTCCTTGATGCTGGAGAAGCTGTGGCTGCCACATCTCTGGCAGTGTTCAAGGCCAGGTTGATGGGGCTTGGAGCAACCTGCTCTAGTGGAAGGTATCCCTGCCCATAGAAGGGGATAGGAGCTAGATAAGCTTTAAGGTCCCTTCCAACCCAAACCATTGTGTGTTGACTGTTCCCAACCTTCTTCTTATCTCCTGATTTGTGCTTAGTTATTTTGATTATACTCTAGAGGTCAAGATGGCTTCAAAATGAGTTTATATCACATCTGCTGGAAGGAGAGCTTCACCCTCGACACAAATACTTAGTGTTATCAGAGTATAAATAATAAGTCCAGTTTATCTCAACCCCATATTCAGGGTCATGGTCTTCCTCTGTTATTAGATACTCAGATACAGTTGTGGCTATATTACTGAAACCTAGACCAGCCTCCTGCAGATAACTATGTGCTGTGCTAAATAGCATACATTAGAGCAGTGCTGGAAAGGGTGGTCATGCTGAGTGAAGATGCTAGTGAATAATGCTGACCCATAACCCTGCTTGGGACTCTCTCACTAGGCAGTCAGCAATTTTGTGTGCTAATACGTAAGCGTTTTCTGAAGCTGGAATGAGACTTGTGGGAGAGGTGAATGTGAAAGAAGAGTTTGTCCTCCCATAAAACTCTGTATGTACTGAGATAGATGTGGGACAAATTGCTGGACTTAATCAGCAACATAGGGAAGGAGTAGGATGCTGCACTGGACTTTAAAGTCAGCATATAAAAGTTCTGGAAGAGGTGAGAGGCCATAGAGTTTTGACTGTGTTTTAATACAGCCAAGAGAGGAGCAAATGAAACTTCTTGGTGACTAGTGAAGCCTTCAAAGGGCTGCTGATGAAGAGCTTTAATTATCCTGTTGTCTGTTGAAAAAGTGTTGTGGCAAGAAACTCGGTCCATAGGATTATTAGAAAACTTGGAGGTTGCTTTTTTATCTGAAAAGGTAGAGGAAGTTGTATGGGGAGTGGTTGCTTCAGTCCTGTGACTAATGGGGTGGTACTGGCTGAACCCAGTGATGGAAGGTGCTTTTCCTCCCCCAAATTCTCAGAGGTCTCATTATTTTGAGAAAAGGAATTAAGGTGTCATTACTGGTAATTTGATGAGCACAGTAGACTTCAGAAACCTTTCAGCAAGCAGAAGCTTTGCTTAAAACCCAAGAGAGGAGGTTATAAGCAGGTAGTATAACAGTCATGTGCAGGTTAGAGTGAGGGCAAGGAAAAATCCCAGGTTTTATCACCCACAGATAAGAGAGGTAATAAAGTCTAGGCCAGAAGAAACTTAACTCATCCTGTAATACTTAAGGAAGTATCTGATGCGGATGCTGAAAAGTTAGCCCTGAACTATTCTCACGTGGTTGTAGGGGAGAGGGGAAGCCTGGGGAACCAAAGCAAAAGGGGAAATATGAGTAGAGCCCTTGAAAGGGAAGGGGGCAGATGGAGGGTATCCAGCCTGACTAGTCACATCCTCATAGTTATCAACAGCAGAGCACATGTTCAATGGTGTTTTTAAGTACTTAGAGAGTAATAGGGTGATAAAACAGCCATTACGAAGTTCTTTATGCTTAGTTGATGAGGTAACCCTCCCCTTTGTAAGGGTAAAAACAGATCGGTGTGTCTTGGCTTTGGCCTTGTGACACAGGCCCACATGATGTTCTGATGAGAGAACTGTAGGAGCTTCACTGAGGCTGAATCTCTTTTCTTAGTGCCTGCTAGCTGTTTCCAACAGTTTGCTGTATCCAGATAGTGTTTCAGATGCACACTCGATGTCTGTTCTTAGTCTAGCTCTGCGTAGTATTTCCAGCAGTTGCCTACCAGATTTGGGTTGCTCCAGCTGTAGCTGCTTGGCATAAGTGTAGGAAGAACCAGATTTCCTGTTCTGTTCCCTCTTATGTCTGCTTCTGCCCACTCCTTGGGGTCCAAAAGCCAAAGCTGAAATCAGCTGGCAGGTCACTGCTTGATCAGTACAACAAAGTAGTACACAGGTAGTGCTGTTTTGGTGGGCTTGCAGTCATTGATTGACAAAATGATAGCTGCTCTAACATCTCATCACCCCAGAGCGATGCTGAATATCTCACAGTGGAGGTTAAGAGATAGTAGTGTTATAAATAATGGATTTCTAGATCTTTTCCAGGCCCTGTGTTTCTATTTTTACACATAAACACACACACATGTTTATATGTATAAAAATTAATCCCATTTGCTTCTCTCTGCTTTCCAGTCGTCAACCGGAGCCACCAAAGAAGGAGAAGGAGGCAACCACAATTGCCACCACTCAGTCCAAGAGAGCAGATGAATGGAAGGACCCCTGGCGCCGATCAAAGTCTCCCAAGAAGAAGCTTGGTGTGTCTGTGTCTCCCAGCCGTGCACGCAGGCGCCGAAAAACCTCTGCTTCTTCAGGGTCTGCTTCTGGCTCCTCAAGGTGAATGAAGGCAAAGAGCATGTCATTTCCAGGCTGTGTTAGTGTGTAAGGAAATGTGTGGTGCTTTCTTGTCAGTGGAAGGTGTTGAGATGTTTGGGAAAGCAGTTCAAGACTTGGGCTCAGTAACAGCTATGGAGACCAGCATATATAGGTAGTGAGATGGAAGTCAAGGGGGGTATGTAACTGTGGGTGCTGTGTTGTGATCTGTTGAAGCCTAAGAAAGGTCCCTGGAAAAGTCACTTTTCAGGTAAACTACACCTGGTTGCAGTCCACAAGATTAGTAACTCATCTAGATGAAAACTGACCTCAACAGGAGCAGAAAAAGCTGGAAGCTGTAAACATTGGAGTCTGTTTGCTCCACAGGTGCTTGTGAGATCAGGGGAGCCCAGGAAGGGCAGACTGATGCTACTAGGGGAAATCTTGGGCTGTGGAGGTTCAACACAGCTTTAGAGGGCTGAAGTGGAGCTTAGAAACCAATGGGTGTGAGCTTAAGGGAAAACCACCTTTCAGAAAGAAGCATCTTGAATTTAGGGGAGTTGAGGCATAAGCTGGATCCATTTTCTTTAAATGCCTGAACTTGAAGCTCCGAAAAGAGGGGGGAAAATGTATCAGAGAGGAATGAGGAACATGCTTGAGTTGAAGATATGGATCTAAAAACCAAAGCCCTCCCGAAGCAGATAGCTTTTCTTGCTGGGATCACTGCACCTGAGATTTTTCTGTTATCTCCTGTGTGACCTAGCCTATCAGGGGATCGTCAGGTGTAAAGGCATGAAAATGTGTGGAAGGAGTTCCTGAAGAGGGATGGAAAATCAGTAGCTAAAGGAGGGGAGGCCTATTTGAGGGTACAAAGATGGTAGCAACAACTGAAAGAAAAGAGGGGATGGAGGGGAGGCTGTAGTCCTGACAGGTCACTATGGATAAGGCAAGTAGTTTTTGGAGCAGTGTTTGAGAACTTGGGAAGAGCAAACAGTAAACAAGGCCTTGGTCTCAGTGGGCTTCCTGATAGACTTTTAATCTAATATGTTTCTTTCAGGTCCTCTTCTCGTTCATCCACCTATTCTGGTTCAGGTTCCTCACGATCTCGTTCCAGATCATCATCTTACAGCTCTTACTCTAGTCGCTCTTCAAGACACAGCTCTTTCTCAGGCAGCAGGTCCAGGTAATGACTCCTTGGATGTGAAAGTAATGGTATACTGTTTTCCACAAACTTGCTAACAGCTGCTTGTGCTGCTACTTAAAAGCAGATAGCCAACTCTTGAAATAAAACACTCAAACCACTTTTCTGAGTGAGGGAAATATGACAGATTGCAAGGCAGCCTGCTGGTTTGGTTGTTGAATGAAGCAGATATATCAGCCACCCCCTTCTCTCCCCAGTGCTCCCACACACTGTGCTGTTGTGGCTGGGTTCTTTCCCAAGCCTGTGGTAGCTGAGCAGTTGTAGGAGCCTGGCTGAGATGAACGTTTCCATCATTTGCATTTTATGACTGGAAGAAGTTACCGGCATCTCTTCTCTATTGCACTGGAATTTCTGTTTAAAGAGGCAAATCACATTTCTTTATTAAAGCAGTTGTGTCTTGTAATAGTCTTTATACTTCAAAGTAGCAGTTCAGTGTCCCATGCTGATTAAACAGAGGCTCTTTTATTGCCCTGCCACTTCCTTGCCCCTGCAGACTGCTTTCCCAAATCTGGAATATGCATAGTAGGAGAACTGGCTCCTTAGGCACCTTTTCAGAGCTGAAATCACACAGATGCCCAGAGTGGATCACACAGTTGATGGGAGTGCACACACTGTTGGAGACTTGGTTTCTCCTAGGAAAGGCTCAGGTGGGAGTTATCTTGATGCAAGCACATGGTGTTTCTGTGGAGCAGGCTGGCCTTCCCCCATCACCCCTATACTTCCGCAGGACAGCACCAGGCAGAGGTGGCACACTCCCATTAGACACCTCTGTGGGAAGGCAGGAGAGTGAGGAACACCAAAGTGCCTAACTGTTCTTCAGAAGGCAAGCCACTGACGTGTCTGGCTTTCTGAAGTACTAGGCTGCAACAAGGGTACTTCAGCCTTGGTGGTGGGGTGAATCACTCGAATGCCGGCATTTGGTGAGCTGTGTAAGTGGCTTGCTTCTTTGGTCAGTCCTGATCTTAGGAAACAGCCTTTGCACTTTGATCTGTTGGCTTTGATATACACTGCTTGGGGTTTTTTTTTTTTTTCCCCTTTGTGTTCCAGAAATTATGAATACTCAGTTAGATGTGTTATTGTCTTTCTCCCAAGAGTTTTCTTTTTTGCTGTTTTTTAAAGGGTAAACTGTACATGGAGTTGCAGGAACACAAAGCAGCTCAAAACAAATCATGCTGAAATTGCAAGTCAAAATCCTACTTGCTTTCACCTTATTTCTTCCTAAGGAAAGAATACAGAGAGTATGGAGAAAGCCTCAGGTGTTGGTATGGAGTATCCGAGTGCCTCTCTTGCAGTCAACCCTATTTTTGACTTTTGTTTTCTACTTTTACCACTGTTCTGGTGACAAAAGTTAGTTTTGTTGAACAGAATCCAAATATAAAACTAGGATAACCTCAGACCCACAGGAACTAGCTCCTGGAATGCAGTCTCTAGCCAAAGGAGGGGATGATGGCGAAGTGCACCAATAGTCTTCTGCAGTCTCAGAGACTGAGTGATGTGTCCTTCCTTTCTAGGTCACGGTCCTTCTCATCTTCACCCTCTCCTTCTCCAACACCATCTCCACACAAGCCACTTGGAAAGGCGAAAGGGGAGTTATTACCACCTGCTGGGAAAGGGTAAGGCTTCATCTCCATTCTAGTAGAGCAGTGCAGAAGAGGCTCCAAACAGGAGCCAAATTGCTGAGCCAGACCTTCTGGCCTGGTTGACAGCTTAAGGAAGAAATGGAAGGTGGAAAATATTGCCTGCGTAGAAGAGCGCTTAGCTTTTGCATGTTTAATTAAAAGATGACACTTTTACTTATTAAATTCAACTGTACAAGTAACCTTAAGTATTATATGTATACATGAGTGTTTAAACACATGCATGATTTATTATTTAAACATTCTATGTGCGCAGATATGTTTACACAGGAGCTATAAGACAGTTTAATTCATTCCCCTACTGTGGCTTTAGTTAATGTACAGCCTTGGAATAAAGAAATGCTTCAGCCTCGTCTACTTTTACATTTGTCACGTTGATGACAAATTAAAGCAGTACTCTAGGGGTGAAACTGTGTTTGGCAGATTATCCTAGCACTCCTGCTCTTTTAAATACTTGAAGTTGCTATTTCACAAACTCCTATAACACATAGTAAATTATGGATACGTTGGCGGTGACACAACACCATAATGATGTCACCTCTTTCAAGGTGACCTGCAAATAGATTACACCATGGGAATGCCCCTGAATTCTCCAGAATACGGGACAATCCCCTTTGCCACACTTCTTGTCCCTAATTGACCTTCCTTTGTTGTTTTTCATTCTCAATTCAGAGGGCTCAACCCTTTCAGGACACGCTCTCTGCCTGCAGCGATGTCTTTACACCCTTCTGGTGCATATTGCAGTGCTGGTTTGGTAACACATGATACCAGCCAGCCTGCACTAGTATGGGGATTGTTTTCACTGCATAACACTGCATGTGCTTAATCCTGTGTTCTGCAGGGAATAAATACAGATACTCTTAAGCGCAAGAGGAGGAATTAACTGTCTCTATTTTTGTACGCAGACAGCTACCTCCTCCCCAGTTAATACTAGGTGTGACATCAGTGCTGGGGATGTTGAGGAGTAACAAGCTATCAGAGCAGAGATTGGAGTGCTCTGAGCCCAGAATTGAGCAGTGCTGAAGAGACAAAGCACGACTCACATAGTGGAGGGTAGATAAAGTCTCAAAACATTGTGTAGCAGTCCTCTGCAATGGTGTTACCCGTCAAGCATTCCACAGGGGAACACAAGCCAAGGATGGGTCCTATGGGATCCATCTGTATACATAGGCTCTTTTGCACCCTGATCTTTGTGAGGGAATGAAAAAGAGGATTTCTGCATAAACTGCGTGTGTTTGATTCTGAAGCCTGACTGGCAGATTTTAAGTAGGTGTATGTGTTTTGGATAAAAATGCGCATAGTCAAATGGGTAAGAAACAGTGATTCCACATGGTCTACTTCTGTAGTTAATTTGCAAGTCAAATGTCTCCAAAGTTGGCTGTTGTAAAGTAACTTATGTCTGAAAAAGTGACTTGATTTAGAATATGGGAAATTGATCCTTTTGGGGGAATCTGTATTGAGTGTGGTTTGGTGATACAGCAAGTGTCTGTAGCTACAGTAGCCTATATAACATTGTCATCAACAAACACAAGTGCATTTCATTGCTTTTTGATACCATCTGTGGTCTGTACTTACCAATTTTGATGACAAAATCATGAAAATGTTCCTTTTTGCAGTGAAAAATCTGTGAAGAAACTAGCTGCTCTTCCGGTCCTTCAGCCACTCACTAAAATTACAACAGCTACACCTGAGCCAGCCAAACCCGGGGATAATCGAGAGGCAAGAAGGAAGGAACGTCAGACCAGGACTCCACCCAGGAGGTAAGAAAGCTGTGGGGTGGAGCGAGCGTTGATTTCCAGGCAGATACAGCAAATCCTGGGGTTCTCTCAGGACTCCTGACTACAAGGGCTTTTCAGTATTAAAGGAGAAATCTGTTTCCTGAGGCAGGAAGGAAATGGGGAGAGAGGGAAGGAATTGGGGGTGATGCTAGTGACTAGCCTCAGCGAGTGGCTCCTGCCTCTGAAGGCTGGTTGGGGGATGACGTAGGTGGAATACATTAAATATGTCAAAAAGCAGGGTCTGCAGTGCAAAAAAAAGGCATGTTTCAGAGCTACTGGTTGCAGAGGCCATGCAGCAAGGAAGGAGAGGCGGATTCGGTCCAGAGAGCAGATACTGATGTGTTGGAGTGATGAGCTTTGTGGCGATGGGTTTGGACCATTTACTCAATGTTCGCCAGTGTGCAGAGAGTATTTGTGTGATCCTGGGAGGTGGTTCATCAGCACTCAGTAGAACCACAGGAGGAGAGGAGGGAAAACACTACTTTCACTGTCCCCCGTAGAGAACTTGCTGGCTCCTCTGCTCTGCTTTCTCTTCCTAGCTTCATCTTGTGTGACTAGTCTGAATGTTTCAAGTGCCCTGTTCTGTCTGTCCTTTTAACTGTTTCTGTTGCCTTTCTTCTCCCTTTGTATTTGAAGTGAGAGAGGCTTCTGACGGGTTTCAGGCCAAGAGCACTTGTCTGTGTTTCAGTATGCTTATTGGCCTTAATCCATTGTAGTGTATTGAAAATCTTAGGATAAATGCAGGTAGCATTGCCTGTTGTGGGAGGTACATGGATCCAGCCAAGCACAGCTGTGAAACTCATCACACATCTTCTTATACAAGAGGTTTTGAAATACCAGTATGGTATCTATGTGTCTAGTCTATGGAGCCAGAGGTTCGGTGCATAAGAAGTGTATATATTAGAAATGCCTGGTTTATGGGCACACAAGGAGACTGAGAACACTTCATTACTGCAGTAAGGCATATATGCTTTTTGTAGAATGGAGGTTTCCATCACAAATGATGGTCTTTGTCAGCGTGTTTTGAAGATGGCTGGAAGTATGATTTCCGCTAAGGTTTTCAGAAGCATTCTGAGTCAGTTCTTCGTTTTGCATGGTATTACATCTCCTATTTCTTCCCGGTAGCCCAAGGAAAGGCCTGGCCTCTGAGCAGTTATGTGTCCATAGGTGAAAACAGATTGCGACAAATTATTTTGTCTAGAAACTCCATCAGTTCTAGTTCCCATTTCACTTTAACTGGTTAATAATAATCTTGGATATCTTCAGTCACCTTCCCTTACTCTTTATTCCAGTCTTGGGGTTTGGGATTTTGTGTTTTTTCCATGCTTATACCCACACAAACCCCAGTGTCCTCTAATCTCCCTGCTGTGCAAATGACTACAGCTCTATTTATGTTAGTACTGGTGTGTTAGTCACAAAAAATGGGTATGATTATTTGTAAAGCCTGAAATACAAGGTAGTACTGCTGTGTAGTTGCAGTTAGCAATTTCTCTCAGTAGGAAGCATTTGCTTCTGGTATCAGTACAGGATTAAGTTACTTGAGCTTGTTCTTTGTCTGGCTTTCATTAGCATTATTCAGTCTTGCATAAAGCACCTGCTGTTCAGAAAACACATGCTTCCTCAGGACTGCAAACACAAGGTTAAGAAGAGCATCTGAAACAGTTACACATCCAAAGCACTGATCTCATATGTAGTACAGGACTACAGCATCATGCTCAAACTGTCCCTCAGCACTTCTTCCCAGCACCATTTCACGACAGCACAGCAAGGTGAGGATGCCATTTGCTGTCTTGCAGGCGAACCATCAGCGGCAGCATCAGTGGCAGTGCCAGCAGCTACAGCGGTTCCAGTTCCCGATCTAGGTCCTTGTCTCGGTCTCTCTCCAGATCTCATTCCAGATCATCATCTGCCTCAGTCTCACACTCTCCGTCTGGGTCCAGGAAGTCCAGGTACAGCCTTGATCCTTCACAAGCTTTGTTGAAGTAGGAGGAGATTACGACTGTTGTTCACTGTTGTGGTTTTCACAGCAAAAGCTCTAAGTAACTTCAAGTATCAGAAGCTGTAGGTAAATAGGACGTAAAACAAGATTGTTTGTGTGTTGTTACAAATCCAAAGTCCTGAATCATGACAGTAGTATGACATTGGTAGTGTCCTTGCACCTTATTCAAGGAAATAATCTACCATGTGTACCAAGCTGTCAATTTTTTTTACTTAAATTATAAACAAAATGCCTCCTTACTACGACCAGGGTTGATCCAACATCCTAATTTACTTAGCAGTTAACAGTTTCAGGCTATGGAGCTTTACTCTTCTAAACCTCTGCTACCTCTGGTTACTGGATGTCCTTAGGGAAGATGCGTGCCCTGTCAGAAGAGGTAAGTCAGAAAATACCTAAAAGGCCCAGCTGATGGTATTTTTACTTTGCTGGCAAAGTTGCATGGCCAGTTCCCTTTGTGTTTAGCCCCAAGTGAATAGTTACATGGCTGTTAGTCTGTGGGATTTGTAAACAGCTAACTCCCTCGAGTAAAGAGTGATGAAATAAACCTCTTTCAAGTTCCTTCATTCAGCTGTTTTGCATCTGTTCACACACAGAAATCCCTAAAACCTCAGAGGCAGCCTTGAAACACAACGCTTCCCTGTGACACAGTAGACCTGCAGTGTAAAACTAGTGGATTAAGTAGGACTTTGGCTCTGACCAGTGGTAATTCACGTATCTGAACTCTGTGAAACTCCAAGGTTTAACATCCGCGTTATTTTACGGAAATGCAAACTTGTTTACTACATGCTTGTCGTGTTCATCAGATCGGGCAGGGGTGATGCAAGAGGTTCAGAGAGCGCTCAAGCGCCCTGACTCTGCACTGCCCTGGACTTGAGAGGAGGAGATGGGGAAAACTTACTGCAGGTGTTCTTTGTGTGGCACTGGTGCTGTGCTTGCTGCTTTCTCAGGTGTGTGGGAAAGGGGGAAATAGTGTATGCCCAAACCAGATTTGCTGTCACAACCTCATAGCCAGGAGCTGTCCTTGAGAAGGAGTTTCTGGCTCATCCAGTTGCCATTGCAACAGTCATGGAATCTTTCAATGGTTGAGTGGTTTGGGTTGGAAGGGACCTTAAAGCTCATCCAGTTACAACCCCCTGCCACGGGCAGGGACACCTTCCACTAGAGCAGGTTGCTCCAAGCCCCTGTGTCCAACCTGGCCTTGAACACTGCCAGGGATGGGGCAGCCACAGCTTCTCTGGGCACCCTGTGCCAGCGCCTCAGCACCCTCCCAGGAAAGAGCTTCTGCCTAAGAGCTCATCTCAGTCTCCTCTCTGGTAGGTTGAAGCCATTCCGCTTGTCCTGTCCCTACAGGCCCTTATCCAAAACCCCTCTGCAGGTTTCTTCAGCCCCTTTGTGTTCTGGAAGGCTGCTGCTGTCTTTGTCATGATGCCAGCAGACAAACACTTTGCAGCTCCTTCTAGAGCTATCCATGCTGAAGCTTCTGCAGCCTGTTCAGTCATTCCCAAGCCAGCTCCAGCGAGTGAGCTCAGACCCTGCTGTCAGGGCTGTCTGGAGCACAGAAGTCAGTGTGGCCTGCAGAACCTGCTGGAGAGGCTGCCTGAATATTCATGTAGTTAAAATACGCGTGGTCCCATGTGATGGTGGCAGCCCCAGGTAGCTGGGATTGTTGGAGTCACTTCAATATAGCGAAGCTGTGGTGGTGGTGTGCCCCTGAAGGGAAGTCTGTCTGATGCATAGCCCTGTATTTTTGTCTGTTACATTTCTCAATAGAAATTCTCCTTTAATATAATAGTTGTCTGGCACAATGTTGTGAATCCATAAGAAGATAGCCATCTTGTACACACTATTAGAAGATAGCCATCTTAAAAGCATCTCCCATGTCATTATCAGTTATGACTTTATGTGCATCCTCAAAACAGGCAGCTGGGCTCTTCTGTACCCTGGGGAGCTGGGCAGGAGCTGTGGGCTGTAGGATTCCAGGGCTTTTAAAGCCTCCATGAATAAATGTGTGCCAAACAACAAAAGCATTGCCAGAGAACCCTTGACCTGAGCCATAACACTGACCTGTACATAACAGTGCACACCCTGCTTTCACTTTTTGTTTACTTGAGGAAACAGTGACCTGTTTATATATTGCCTTAATCCTGTTTATAAATAAACAGTACTTTCTAGGTTTGCATCCTACACATTTGGCATTTCTCATATCGTCTGTACCCCAGGAGGCACTGCCTTTTTCTCTTCCTGGTTATTGCCTGCCTTAGCAGCTTTCTGACATCCTAGCAATGCAGGGCAATTGAGACAAAGGTGTCTACCTCATCACTGCCTGGTTCTTGTTGCATTCGTGACTGTAACGGGCTGTTGGGTTTTTCCAGGTCCCTGAGCGTGAGCAGCGTTTCTTCTGTCTCTAGTGCCTCCTCCAGCAGCAGCTCCGTACGCAGCGCCGACTCTGAAGACATGTACGCAGACTTGGCTAGTCCTGTTTCCTCAGCCAGCTCTCGATCCCCAACCCCAGCACAGCAGAAGAAAGGTAAAGGTTCCTGGTTTGGGATTTTCTTATATGGGAGGTCGTGGGAAAAGAAGGAAGGGCAACAGAGATCTGCATACGGCTTCCTTTGGGATGCTATGGGCTCCAAGAAGATTGTTGAGCAGAGGCTGGCACTTGTGGCTGGCATAGAGTAAGGGAGCCCAGAGGCTTCATGTGAGGATAGTAAGGCCTTGGGAAAGGGAGGCTTTGGAGCAAATACACATTTGCATCCTTCCATCCACATGTCTCTGGGTGTAAAGATGCTTTTCCCTGCCTGGGAGTTCTGCCTGACCCTCGCTTTCTTACCTTGTTCTCTTTCACCCTTGCAAGGTGATGCTAAATCTTCTTGATAAAACCAACACCATGTTGCTCCTCCTCTCTTCTTTTTAGACCATAGCAGAGTTGGCATTAAGAGCCTTTTGTTCTTTGTCTTTTTAAGTGTCCTCTCTGTGGAAATTCTGGTTTCCTGAATCTTTTAACCTTGGGGCCACATGGTGTGCTAACTGGTGTGGGTTTTTTCAGTCCCTGGAGCAGCATCCTCTTGCCCTGCCCTCCTAAGGGAGGTCAGGCAAAAGGAAACCAGTCACAAGTGATTGTTCTCTGGTTTCAACAGGAAAGTCAAAAAAAGAAGATAGCACTAAAGAGGAGAAGCGGAAACGGGATGTGCCTGGTCAGCTCCTGAAGTCAGCCAAGCCCAACCAGGGGAGCAAATTGCAGCAGCTCCCTCAGACCCAGCAGCCTTCAGCCCCCCAGTCTCAACAGGGGGGCTTCAGCGCTCACAAAGAGATCAAACTGACTCTCTTGAATAAGGTGAGAGGTGGGATGGCTGCGATTCCCTCCACACAGGGATCCGAGGAGCGGATGGGATGGATGCTGGGGCTCTGGGCTGGCAGAGTTGATGCTGCAGGCTCCGCACTGTCGGGATGAGCTCAGCCACGTAGGTCTGCAGCTGGGATTGAAGGGCGGCAGACAGAACCAGTCTGGCAGCACACACCCTGTGGTGGCTTCAGTTTGGGACTGTGTTGGCGGCTCCCCTGGGGCACATTCCTGCTGCAGCTTCAAGGGCTCTTACCCACTTTCCTGAAGGCTGCAGCCGGAGCACCGAAGCGAAGGCGTGCACAGGCAGTCCCACATGTGCCTGCTGAAAGCATGCTTCCCGCACGCTTCCCAGTGAGCTCTCCTCCCACTGCTCGCTCCGGAGCTAGCTGCTGACAAGTCATTAACTGAGTCAGGAGGTAAAAGTGGCAATTAACCACTCCTCTAATTAAAACCCTCCTCTATGGGTTGCCTACACTTTCCGCAGGGAGCCTGCTTCTTTCCCCCCTACAAGTGAGCCTGATGTCCCAGATCAATGCCTTTGGCTGAGATTGCAATCCGGATCATATGGGAGAGTTTGGCCTCGTGGGGTTTTGTGCTGGGACAGGGTGTTGGTCCCAGTCACATGTGTAGGTTCCTGGTGTTGAAGCTTTAATGTTGTTTTTCTGACAGTCCAAATTCCCCATTGCAGTCTAAGGCTGCAGTTTTCTCTACTTCCCTGTGCTATGACGTGAGGCACCTTTATCAAGTCTGTGAAGCATGCTCCATGGGGAGGAGTGTGCCATGACACATAACTGCTGCCTGGCAGGGTTGGATCCTAGAAGAAGGCACAGCTTCACATGCCTCCTTGACATTGCTATCCTGGGTCCTGCTGGAAAAAAGAAAACTCTACAAAATGATGGTATTTTCCTGACCATTATGAAAATAGCCCCAGTGCTGGAGAATGTTGCTTATTTGCTTATGGTGTTAGGGGAATTACATGGTGCCAGTGATGGTTGGGACTGGTATGCCCAAAATATTTAATAGGAGACACGCTTGCATGAGCCAGCAAATACATCATGGGCACCCATCACAGGAAATATCTCTACCTGCTTCCCTCCCCAGAGGGAAGTAGCAGCTCAGCTCCATTGTCTGTTTTAATTCCATTTCAGGCAGCTGACAAAGGAAGCAGGAAGAGATACGAGCCAACAGACAAAGACAGGCCGAGCTCTCCTCCAGCCAAACGGGCGAACCTGTCGCCTGACAGAGGTGAGACATCCCAGGGGCTCCTGGCCTGGCTGGCTTCCTGCTCCACCGCTCCAGGCGGTGCTCATGCGACAAATGACCCGTGAAAGTCTGTGCTGCAAGAGTCCATGCTCTGGAGAGGTTAATTGCAGGCATGTGTCCTTCCAAAACCTCAAGAGTGTGCGATTGCCACCAGATAACACGGGTGTATTTGCTGTCCTGCTGTGAAAACAAGGTGCAGGTGAGACGCTCTGGTTTGTGAAGTAAGCGAGGTGAGGTCAGCCCTGGGCAGCCAAACCCGGCCTTGCCTAGCTGTCTTGTGATGCACATTGAGAGTGCCTTGGCTCCGCTGAGTCTGTGTAAGTCCACCACAGAGAAAATAACCAGAAAGTGCTCACTTTGAAGACACAGTGTGCTCATCTCTGCTGTAACTAAATGCATCCATCGCACAGCAGCCTCCTGTTCTCTAGTAACATTGTTGGATGTGGCTAGGGAAGTCAGAGGATTTTCCCTTACTGTATCCCAGAGTTTTCTGTGCCTCTCAGTCTTCCTGATAGAAAGGCTTGTGGCAGTGCTTAGAAAGGGAGCATGGGCTGCCAAGGCTCTGGGATGGATGCAATAATTGGCTCAATCACCCATCCTGTGAAATGAGGTGATTTCCCCACCTCTGTGTGACACAACCTGATCTGCCCTGTATGTTTAGAAAGACACAGGCTTTCCAAGTGTTCACCTGGGTCTGAATCGTCAGCAGCAGAATGAGCACCTTGGAAAACTGAGCTAGTGAGCCACATCCAAAGGGACCTAAATGCCACACTCCAGCCTTTGCTGTCACTGCTGAGCACCAAAGGGGGGGAGTTGTCAGCCTGGTGTTGACGTACAAGCCAGCATTGACACATGATGTTGTTTCCCCTGTTGTCTCGGCTGTAGGTGTATCTTGTTGACTCTGGGTACCAGCCAGAAAAAACTTCTGTGCTAATAGCCCAGTTGCATTCAACTCCTGCAAAGGCAGCATGGAAGGGACTGGGTGAGGTTTAAGTTCACTGGGTTCTAGTTCACAACTACTGCTGAGCTGCAGACAAATGAAGGGGCCGACTTAGCCGACTGTGCTGATTTTATAGATGCATAGATGTAGATGTAATTATACAGTTTTATTTGCTGTGTGTATGTTGTAAAACAATTCTAAGCAGTAGCAAGTGGGACACAAGCCCAGAAGGCAGCTCAGCCTCACCTCCCAGTGGCGAATGCACCCTTGAACTGAATTGGGACGCTCCAGCATGCAGCTTGCACTGGTGTCCCAGCAAAAGCTGAAGAGTTTGTGCCCTGAGCCCCACTTCCCTGTTCTGTCACTGTGCTGTGATCAGATCTGCAGTGTCTGTGGCTTTCTCACAGTGTCAGTCTGTAGGAGCAGAGGGCCATCCTTACACACAGAAGTGGCCACTGCTGCAGTGAGGAACTAACCGGGCACCTTTGCTCGCTGGAGTGCAAGGTTAGCAGCAACCAGCAACACTGCCCTGGTGCAGTATAGCTGGGTATGTTGTTCAGCTTGTCCCTGGGGACTCATGGACAGCCCTGCAGGCGTTGGGCTGCCTTCCAGTACTTGCCTCTTTGTGCACTGGGATAGCAGTGGTTGGGAAACCTGCTGCAGCAAAGCCAGGTAATGCTGCTGCAGGACCCTCGTGGGCTTCCCACCACTGCTTGAGCCCATTTGGGCAGAGCATGATGGTTCAGTCTGTGCTGACCACACATGGGTGATGCTGCCTGTGGTTTGCTGGCTCCAAAAGCAGCTGAGCTCACTCACCCACCACTCTTTAAACCAATACACCCTGTTACCTGGCCAGCCTGGAGCCAGCTCGGGTGCCACTGTGCCTGTTGTGCACTGGATAATGGAGCACTGACTCTGCCTGCGAGGGCCAGCCCTGCCCCGCAGGTTTGAGAGCAAAGCATGGCCTAAAAGCACCATGGAACAGCTTTGTTCCAGCAGCCAGAGGGTGAGGAGAGGACAGTGTGGCTCCCTGCAGGTGCTGTTTTGTACAGCTGACCATGGGGCACAGCCTTGGCTAGCTTACCTGCTTCCCCTGGAGACGGGGTTCACAATGGTAGGTGTGTTTTCTGGCTACTGCTGGATTTGGCCTGTTGTTGACATGGTCTGGTAAGTCTGAAGAGAGCATCTGTACACTGTGAGGTGGAGCAGTAGGCTGGGTAGCAAGCTGTACTTTGGTGATGAGTGGGAGCCTCACAACTTTTCTCTTCCCAATAGGCTCCCGTGACAGGAAGGCAGCTGGGAGACTCTCTTCACCCAAGCAAGAACGACAGAGGGGCCAGAACACAAAACCTTCTCCTGCACAGGCAGACAGGTCAGTGCCCTCTGGTTGTTGTGGGTCAGGCTGGGGGTCATGCTTCTCCGGCACCTCAGCCCCTCCTCTCGGGCAGCTCTGAGGCTCTTTGGCCATAGTTTCCAGTTGCCATGGAGGCACAACAAGAGGAAGGATGCCAGGCTCCCTGGGTGGGAGCCAGAGATGCCCAGGAGTTCATGTGGAAGCCACTGGCTAAGCTGTTCCAGCTTGGAAACAAGCAGGAGCCTGGGGGTTTTCTTGAGGTCAGTCCCAGCAAGAGGAGCCAACTGGGTAAGGTGCAAGCTCAGTCATGCCAGTGCCTCTGCCTCTCACTAGCACTGCGTAACGCTAACGAGGAAGAAAGCTGTGTGGTTCGATTGATACGTTGGAGGGAAGTAATGCCATCCAGAGGGACCTTGACACGCTTGTGAGGTGGGCTGATGCCAACCTGATGAAGTTTAAACATGACAAGTGCAAGGTCCTACACCTGGGTGGGAGCAATCCCAGGCACAGCTCCAGGTTGGGCAGAGAAGAGATTCAGAGCAGCCCTGCAGAGAAGGACTTGGGGGTGTTGGTTGATGAGAAGATGAACATGAGCCGGCTGCAGTGTGCGCTTGCAGCCCAGAAAGCCAACCGTATCCTGGGCCGCATCAAAAGGAGCGTGACCAGCAGGTTGAGGGAGGTGATCCTGCCCCTCTGCTCTGCTCTCCTGAGACCTCCCTTGGAGTATTGTGTGCAGTTCTGGTGTCCTCAACATCAAAAGGACATGGAACTGTTGGAACAAGTCCGGAGGAGGCCACGAGGATGCTCAGGGGACTGCAGCACCTCCTGTATGAAGATAGGCTGAGAAAGTTGGGGCTGTTCAGCCTGGAGAAGAGAAGGCTGCATGGAGACCTCATAGCAGCCTTCCATATCTGAAGAGGGGGGCTGTAGGGATGCTGGAGATGCACTCTTCATTAGGGACTGTAGTGACAGGACAAGGGGCAATGGGTTCAAACTTAAACAGGGGACGTTTAGATTGGATCCAAGGAAGAAGTTCTTTACTGTAAGGGTGGTGCGGCACTGGAATGGGTTCCCCAGGGAAGTTGTGAATGCTCCATTCCTGGTGGCGTTCAAGGCCAGGTTGGACATAGCCTTGAGTGGCATGGTTTAGTGTGGGGTGTCCCTGCCCATGGAAGGGGAGCTGGAACTGGATGAGCTTAAGGTCCTTTCCAACCCTAACTATTCTGATTCCAAAGTACAACCCCTTCCTCCTGCTGCTACTGTCCTTGTGGCACATCACTCAGGTGCCCGATTCCCTTTCTTCCATAGCCTGGCATAACCTCAGCTGCTTGATCTGCTGCTGTGAGATGTTAAAATGTGGCCCCTGCATGAGACTGGGTGGTGATTAGCCCTGGCTTTGCACCTTTGCATTCCCTCTGGTGATGGGTGTCCACCTCCTGCCTGACTTCTTGGTGGCCTGCACCCACTGCTGGGAATCCTCCTTTGCAAAACTGGATGTGTGGCTCCAGGGGCTTTGGGCTGTGCTGACTCAGAGCCCTTTGGCTAAAGGGTTGTGGAGCACCCTCTGCAGCACACCCAAAGCTTCCTTGGTCCTCCTTGCCCGTACCAGACAGTGCTGCTTTGCATGCCTCTCGTGTCATCTCTCCAAGGATCTGTGAGCCAAGGGATGCAGCCCTGCCCCATAGCCCTGTCCCCAGCCTGGGGCACAAGTGAGCCTCAATTTCTATGTATCAGAGCCTTCCCAAATCAAAACCTACCCCTGGCTGCCACAGCCCTGTCCTCCTTCAGGCCCTGAGGTCCTGTTTTCTAACAGTGTAGAGAAACCTCCGCCTTACCAGACCATGGTGTTGGCCACATCCTTTGTTCTTGACCCTCATCTGCCTACGGCTGTTGGGTTGGCGGTGTCACATGGCGGGTTCGGTGTTCCCTTTGCCCAGACACAAGGTAGTTAGGGACACATCGGTGTGCTCTAGGTTAGCCCAAGGGTAGGTCTGTGTTTTGTTTCTGCATGGAGCTGATTGGGTCATGCTTGCACAGCCACACTTCTCTTAAGTGTAATATGAAAGGGGGGCATTAACAGAGGGGATGGTGACTCACACCGCTGGCATCTGGCAGCTGTAGTGGTGCTTTCCCGAATGGTCCCAAGTCATTAGAGCCAGCCAAGGCTCACACTGTGCTCTCAGTGTGCCACCAAGCTGGTGGCACTGCAAACCCCAGCAGGTTGGTGCTTCCTGGTCGTGTCATCCTCCTTCCCTCATGAGAATGAGGGGAAGTAGTGACGTGTGGTGGGAACATCCACAGGCCAATTGCCTCCAACCTGATCATGACCCAATCCAGGAAAAGACACTACTGCCAGTGGCAGAGACTGGTGGCTGCTGTCCTCCCCACATGGTCTCAGCCACAGCATCTCACAGACCCAGAGTGCATCTCTGGGTGCTCCTCACATCTGCCATATCCACACTAGGGCAGGAGCTCTTGGGATTTGACACCATAGGGATGCTCCAGGGCTGCCCTGCACTTAACCTGTGCTGCTTTCCCCTCTTCCCTTGTGGCCCTGCAAGCTTCCTTGTGTGTGCGAAACCCCAGTGAGCTGTTCACAACGGCCACAAGCTGGCACAGCCCTTGGGAGCTGGGTTTAAATCTCAGGATCCCTTTGGAAAACTTGATCTTTTACTGTTTCATCCAGTTTTCCAACCGCAGGCTTCATGTCCCAAACCTGTTTCTTTCCACGGGCACTTAGAGTGATGCTTCCCACTGGAGCAGATGGCAATGGGGTTTGTATCCAGCATGATGTGCTGCTCCTTCTCACCACCCTCTCCAATCTCTTCCCTTCCAGGAAGCGCCAGCTCTCACCTCAGTCCAAGAGCTCCAGCAAAGTCACGAGTGTACCGGGAAAAGCCTCGGAGCCAGGCCCCACGGGTGCCAAAGCGGGCAAATCCAGCACCCTGTCCCGACGGGAGGAGCTCCTGAAGCAACTCAAGGCAGTGGAAGATGCCATCGCTCGCAAGCGGGCCAAAATCCCAGGGAAAGTATAGTGGGAAGTGCCCTGGTGACTGTTGATCTTTTTATAACGAGTGTCAAAGCAGCCGCGTTGGGATTTTGCAGTTCTGTCTTATTTTGGCTGCGATTCTTTTTAGGAAAAGAAAAAAAAAAAACAACCAAACCCACACAAAAAGCCCAAAAACCCAGATTGAAGTTTTGACGGCCGAGAGACGCCTGCTCCAGGAGATGCCCCATGTAAATTATGCACAGAGGACTCCAGCCTCCCCCCGCGTTGGATGCTCTCACTGTTTCCTCTGATTCTCTCTGCCCTCTCTCCTCTCTGCTAGCCTTGAGTTGTATTCTCCTAGTTAGCCCTGCTGTGTGTTGAGTGTCTTCAGCAATGCAGTTCTATATACTGTGTAATGAGAGAGCTGAAAACTGCTGTGAACTGCTGGCAACATCACCTTCTCCCTCCCCTTCCCCTCCAGGAACAAAAGTATATATATATTCTTGACTAAAGTCTCATTGGGAAAACGACCTGTGTTTTATTTTGAGCAGCAGAACGTCTTAGTTGATGCAGGAGAAGCCCTGAAGGTGTTGGGGGCATGTCTGTCTAACAGAGAGGGTCCTTTTCCTCTTGGGTTTTTATTTTCTTCCTTTTTTTTTTTTTTTCTTTTTTTTTTTTTTTTTTTTTTTTTGAGGGATTTCCGTGAAATAAAGTATTTTGATAACCGCTTCTTCCTTTTCTTGTTCTCTGTCCTCCCGCTCCCTTGCCTCGGGGGACCTGTCCCCCACCCCGGTTTGAGGTATGTAGTTTATTTGTCATGGTCTCCTGATGCTCCTATGGTTGCGTTGATTCTGTTGCCAGCACGAGCAGCCCCATGGAGCTGGAATTGCTGCCATGTTGTTTGAGGGAGCGTTGTGTCCCTTTGATGCAGGTGACACATACCCTGAGCCTCCTGGGTCCTCTGCTCCTGCACCCGATATGGAGCCAGTATCCTGCTGGTATTAGATGGTGATGAGGAGCTCTGTGGGCTGGGCTTCACTTGGTGTAATTTGGGGGTGCCTCTGGGTTTATCCAGCCCTTTTGGGGGTACCCCTGTGTGCTGTGATGGGAGGTTCTGCCCTTGTACCCAGTATGGAACCAGTACCCCCTGGTACTGGATGGTAGGAGTATAATAAACCTCCCTGCAGGCTGGGCTTCACATGCAGTAATCTGGGGGTGCCTCTGGGTTTATCCAGCCCTTTTGGGGGTCCCCACTTGTGTGCCTTGTGCCTGTCTGCTTGGGCAATGTGGCACACCAAAAGTCGCTGCTGAAATGGGTGCAAATCCCATGTTTTTGGTAAAAAAAGCAAAGTGTGGCTGTGCCTGGTCCTGTAAACCTTTTGCACATGCTTCCCAGTACTGTTTTTCCCACTGTACTGGGAGTACTGGGCTGCTATAGGGATACAGCCTGAGCCCTGACCCCCAATCCTTTCCCTGGTGAACCCAATTCAGCAGGAGGGTGCTTATGGAATGATCCAGGGAAAACAACCCTCTGCTCATCCCTGAACCAGCTCCCACCGCATCCTCCACTTTCTGCTCTGCAGCATCATCCCAGCATCAAGCAGGATGATGGTGCTGGACTTGGGCAGCATCAGAGGGGGCAGTCAAAGCCACTGCCCTTTCCAGTGTTGCCCAATTTGGGATTTCTACTCTGGGAACGTGATGGTGATATCACTGTGGGGCTTACGCAATGGGGCCGTGGCCTGGGGCACAGGGATCATGTCCCTGTGGGTCAAGGGAGGGATGGGGGGGCTGGTGGATGGGTACCCAGGGCATCCTGTGCCTGCTGCAGCGGGCACAGGATGCCCTGGGTACCCATCCACCAGCCCCCCTGCAACCCATACCACACATTCCCACATCATTCCATGCCCTTTATAGGCAGACAAACCAGTCAGCACCCCCTTCCGTACACGTCTGTACATGTCTTATCACACACCCCCCTTCCATTCCCATCCATCCTCCAACCAATTTTAGGGATGTCAGGACTCCATTTCCGGGCTGGAACACACGGGATTGAGAAGGAAGTATGACAGCCTGCGGGGAGGAGGAAGGAGCTCCGGAGCTGGAGTTTCCAGGTGTGTGTACATCACCTGCCCCAGCCCTATATAAAGGAGGCAGTAGCGGAGGTGCTGCCACTCGGCCGCCTGCATCCCAAGGGTTCGGAAGGGATCCCCCCACAGCATCCATCACCGTGTACCTGTGCCCTCCTCATGGTAACCATGGGAATGGGGTGGGGTTAAAGAGGGGGGAATGTGGGGCTGGGAGCATGTCTGGACACATAAGTGTATTGCAGGGGGTAAGGACACACACGTGTGTTGAGGGATCTCCGGTTTGTTACATGTGTGAATACACACGTGAAGTGTGTGCCTGTACATCGGCTGGTGGCTGCTGGCTTTACACGTGTGTGTATGTGTATGTAGGGGGAGTATAGTGCTCTGTATGTAAGGTGTGCACAGCCCCGGGTGCATATATAGTGTGTATACAGTGATAAACGTATGTGGTTCTGACCAGTGTCGGTATGTAGGGAGCATAGTGCTCTATACGTGCAAGGGCTGCCCAGCACAGGGTGTGCATAGCTCCAGGCACATATACTAGTGATAAATGCATGTGTTCCTGACCCGTGCGTGTGTCTATGTGCACTTAGAACTGTAATTCAGCTGTGTGTGCTGGTAACATGTGTGTTTGCAGATACGCATCCATGCACATACGATGGTGATAAATGCACGTGTTTCTGATGGGTCGTATGTGCACTTGGGAGGGTAATTCAGTTGTATGCAAGTGTGCTGGTAACATGCGTGTTTGCACATGTGTGTATTTGCATGTATGCATGTGTGCTGTTACCGCTGAGTGGGTATGTGGATGGCAGGAGCCTGTCAGAGAAGCGCAGCTCTTCGGTGGTAGGAAACGTCTCCTTGCAGAGGCTGTGAAATCTGAGCTGGGTTTTCTGATGCAAGTAAAGGAAATGGGGTTTCCACCGCTCAGATGCGCTGCAGGAGCGGCACAACCCCAGACCGGGGCTCCTCCGGCCCAATGGCCCCTGTTTACAAAGGACCTTTTGTTGTCAGGGCACACAGGCTGAGAGCACTGCGTGTGTGTGTGTGCACACGTCTGTATGGGCATGGAAGGGCAGCGCGGGGCATGTGTGTGTATGCGTGTGCTTGTACATGCTGCATGGACACGTGCACACGGGTACTAATGTACGCTTTGCACACACGTGCTCTGGTGTCTTTGTGCGTGTGTGTGTGCTGATGCTGTGTGTAAGTACACGTGTGCTGGCACTCTGTGTGTTTGTATATACAGATATTCTGTCTGTGTGTGCATATATAAATGCGTATGTGTGTGTGTGTAGACACAGATATACAGGGCATGAGCAGCTCTGCCCTGGAGCCAGGCTGAGACAGCTGGGCTGGTTCAGCCTGGAGAAGGGAAAGCTCCTGAAGGGGAGACCTTAGAGCAGCTCCAGTGCCTGAAGGGGCTGCAGGAAACCTGGAGAGGGGCTTTGGACAAGGGCCTGTAGGGACAGGACAAGCGGAATGGCTTCAACCTACCAGAGAGGAGACTGAGATGAGCTCTTAGGCAGAAGCTCTTTCCTGGGAGGGTGCTGAGGCGCTGGCACAGGGTGCCCAGAGAAGCTGTGGCTGCCCCATCCCTGGCAGTGTTCAAGGCCAGGTTGGACACAGGGGCTTGGAGCAACCTGCTCTATGGAAGGTGTCCCTGCCTGTGGCAGGGGTTGGAGCTGGAAGAGCTTTAGAGTCCCTTCCACCCCAGTCCAGGCTGTGTTGCTAAGGTTCCATGTACAGGTGTGTGTACATGCACGCAGAGATGCGAGCTGCTCCTTGGCAGTGGGGATGCGTACACATGTCCAGGTACTCTGTGTGCGCACACCCCCATGTGCTAGCGCTGCACGTACGTGTGCGCAGGCACACGTGTGCTGATGCTCTGCACATCCAAACCCATGGTGATGGGAACCCTGGGGGGGCTGTGGGTCTCTGCTCTGTGCCGCATCCCCATGGGGGCAGTGGGTGGGTGACGGGTGTCCCGCAGGACATGTGGTCCCCGCACTGACCCAGTCTCTCCCTCAGGGCTGGCTCGCTGCCGTGGCCCTGCTGTGGACCCTGGTGCTGTGCCATGGCCTGCGCCGCCCCGTGCCCCATCCGCATGTGCCGTGCTACAGCGCGGGGGACCTGCACGATGGCGAAGCCCCCGCACCGCTGCTGGGCCGCAGCCTGCGCTGGGACCACTACGTCCCGGTGCAGCTGGTGCCGCAGCTCGAGCGCCTGCAGGACAGCCCCGGCCACCGGCGGCACCGGCGGCACAGGGAGCTCGCCTGCCCCACGCTGCAGCTGCGCACCGGGCTGCACAGTGAGCCCCACGAGCGCTCCATCTCCCCGTGGCGATACCGGTGAGTGAACCCCCCCATTGCGCTGAGCATCCCTTCAACACCAGCACCAGCTTCCCCCAGCATCCCTTAAACATCAGCATCAGCTTCCCCGAGCATCCTTTAAACATTAGCATCAGGTTCCCTGAGCATCCCTTGGACACCAGCATTACCTTTCCTGTGCATCCCTTAAACATCAGCATCAGCTTCCTTGAGCATCCCTTAAGCATCAGCATCAGGTTGCTGTGCATCCCTTAAACACCAGCATCACCTTCCCGAGTGTACCTCACCTACCCCTGGTCAAAGGGGATGACTTGGGGCGCACAGGGCCTCACTGATGATGCCACCCGTTCCCCCCCCCGGCAGCATCGATGAGGACGAGGACCGGTACCCACGCAAGCTGGCCTTCGCCGAGTGCCTCTGCAGCGGCTGCGTGGACGTCAAGACAGGTCGGGAGACGACGTCGCTCAACTCGGTGGCCATCTACCAGACCATGATGGTGCTGCGGCGCAAGCCCTGCCCGCGCCCCACCGGCCCCGGCCTCGTCACCTTCGAGGTGGACTACATCAGGGTGCCTGTGGGCTGCACGTGTGTCCTGCCCCGCACCAGGCGCTGAGCATCCTCCCCCCAGCTCCCGTGGAGCCCCATAGTGTGACCGTGTCACCACATCCACCCCAACCCGTGCTTGTTTTAGAGCACCCCCCCGACCCCGGCCCCGGTTTTGGGGTGACCCCTGCCAACCCCTCACATTGTTATTTATGATATTTATGAGCCTTGCTGTTGGGGATCCCCCTTTAACCCGTTATTTATTGCTGATGCCCCCCACCAAGGCTGCAACGCCAGGGCCAGCATCACCCGATGGTGCCCATGGCTCTGCAGCCGGACCCTGCAAGCGCTGCCCGGAGGCTCGCTGCTTATTTATTCCCCTCCCCAGATCCTATTTATTTTCTCCTCTGTGTGTGCTATTTAATACTGGCAGCCGGCAAATAAAGGCTGACACCCACAGTATGGTCCCTGCTCTGCTCCCAGCCAACGCGGGGCACGTTCATGGGCGTCCCATGGGGGGATGCTCGGCATCTCCCAGCCCCACTGTGGTGTGTAAAGCCCCAGCGCATCCATTGCACAGTGGGGGATGCAGGACAGCCCCATCCCCGGGGGGGGGGGGACCAGCCCTGCGCCCGCAGCACCGCCCACAGCTTTCCCACGGCACCACGGGCCCAGCGCCCCCTCCTGGGGACACCCCGTGGCAGCAGCGGCCCCATTGCGGCGCGAACCCATCACCCCTGGTCCTATCCCTAAACCCCTGATGAAGGATCCAGCATCCCTATAGCCCCCTTCAGACACTGGAAGCTGCTCTGAGGTCTCCACGCAGCCTTCTCTTCCCCAGGCTGAACAGCCCCAATGTTCTCAGCCTGTTTCCACATGGGAAGTGCTCCAGCCCCTGACCATCCTCATGGCCTCCTCTGGACTCGTTCCAACAGCTCCATGTCCTTACGTTGAGGACACCAGCACTGCACACCGTGCTGCAAGTGGGGTCTCATAGAGCAGAGCAGAGGGGCAGGATCACCTCCATGACCCACTGCTCGCAGCCCAGCACATGGGTGGTTTCTGGGCTCCAGCGCACACTGATGGGGCACATTCAGCCTCAGCATCGATCCCACATCGCACCCCCATCACCACTGATGGAGTGGGGAAGGAAATGTCCCCCCACTGCCGGGGGGGGTCACCCCAGGCTTTGGGGGGGCTCCTCTGGGCATACATGGGGCGCAGGCCCATGTACGACCATTCACATCCACACCACCATTGGGTCCATTTATAGGGGTACAGGACTATATGTGTGTTCCCCCATGTCTCCTGTCGCTCCACGCAGGAGGGCTCACACTGCACCGTGTTTGCCCATAACTGCACTGTTTGTCCTTAAACCCCACTCAATGGTCCTAACCCTCCCCCTAAATCCATCCCCATCACCCACAGTCCCCCTGGAGCAGGAAGAGGGAGTATCCAGGGTCTTTCCCAACCTTTATTGCAACTGCACAAGTGACAAAAAGCAGCGAGAGCCGGTGTGGAGCAGAGCTGCTGATCCCCATCATGGGGAGATGGGGATCTCCTGGGGAGCTGGTGTTCCACAGGGATTTGCAGATCCCGGAGAACTGGGGGCTATTTGGAGAGCTGGACCCCTCAGGGAGCTGAGCATCACTGGTGATTTGGGGACAGTGGGGAGCCCAGGGGGAACTGATGATCCCCAGGGATTTGGGGACCTGGGGAGCCTATGGGACCTGGAGATCCCTCATGGTGCTGAGCATCCCTGTGGATTTGGGGATCCCCAAGAGATGGGGATCCCCTGGAAGCTGGAGATGCCTCATTGAACTGAGCATCCCTGGAGATTTGGGGATCCACAGGAGATGGGCAGCCCCTGGGATCTGGAGACCTCACATGGACCTGAGCATCCCTGGAGATCTGGGGAGCCTGTGGAAGCTCGAGATGCCTCATTGAACTGAGCATCTCTTGGGATTTGAGGATCCACAAGAGATGGAACCCCTGGGAGCCAGAGACCCCATAGGAGCGGAGCATCCCCGTGGATCTGGGGACTCCCCAGGAATCCCAGGGAGAACTGATGATCCTCATGGATTTGGGGACCCCAAGGAGCTGTGGACCCCCCAGAAACTGAGCATCCCTTGGGAGTTGAGGATCCACAGGAGATGGGAGCCCCTGGGACCTGGAGACCCCCCAGGACCCGAGCATCCCTGTGGATTTGAAGATCCCCATGACCCAAGCACCCCATTCCCCCCCCAGCAGCCGCAGTACATTGGGAAGCAGGAGCACGAGCAGCAGCAGCAGCATCAGGAGGGTCCCCCCCCTCCATCACTCAGCCTCCACAGGGATGGGGTTCACCTGACCCCCCACTTCCACCGGCTGCTTCCTGCGGGCGTCCGGGGGGGGCCGTGGAGGGGGGTTGCTGGGGGGCTGCTTGATGGTGTCCCACATGTGCGGTCTCTCGCGGGGCTGCTGCTCAATGGGGCTCCACTCCTCCCCACGCACCGCGGCCTGCGAGGATGGGGGGGGGCATTGGGAATGGGGCTCCTCCAATGGGACCCCCCCCCCATAAACCTGGCCCCCCGTCCCCTCTGCACTCACCAGCAGGTAGATGCCGCTGGCGATGCCCAAGCAGACGGTACCCAGGATGGTGGAGAGCAGGAAGCCGGCGGGGACGGCCAGGCTGTGCGTGGGCATTGGATGGGTTAGAAGGGGCTGATCGGGGGCTGCACTCCGATCCCGACCCCATACCCCACTTACGCGGCGTGCAGGACGGCCCGGATGTAGTAATTCCTTGTGAGGGGTCCAAAGAGCTTCACCACCGCTGTCAGGTACTTCTGGCCGCTGCAGAGCAACAATGGGGGGTCAGAGGGGCTGCCCCAACACCCAAAGGACCCCCATTCCATGCTGTCTGTCCATGGGATACCCAAGGAACCCCTCCATGGGATACAGCCCTGTTCCCATCCCATTGCTCCCAACCCTGGTGCCATGTCCCTGTGTTTGGGGGGGTACCAGGACCCCGAAATCACAGGGATGGGGGGGGACACCCCACTTACCATCTCTCCATGGTGGAGCCCTTCTTCCTCTTGCTCCTTGGATACTCGAGCAGGCAGACCAGGACACCTGCAGCGCTGGTGGGGGGGGTCAAGGAAAGAGACACTCGGGGGCAGGATGAGTCCATAGGCACAATCCCAACCAAAAACAGGGCAGGGAAAGAAGGACTCGGGCCCTAGTTGGGCAGGAGGTGGTGTATTCTGCTGTTCGTGCCGGTCAGGGCAGGGATTTCCTCCTCCCAGTCATCCTCTCCATAAGGATACATGGCATATGCCGCAAAGTACCATCCCTTGAACTGCCCTGCCACGGCCACGATCCCACCCGTCAGCATGACTGCGGAGCAGAACAGGGATGGTGGGTCCCTACTGGGGACACAGCATCCCAACCTGGCAGACAGCATCCCAACCCAGCATACGGCATCCCAACCTGGGATACGGCACCACAACCCAGGATATAGCACCCCAACCCGGGATACAGCATCCCAACCTGGGACATGACACCCCAACCCGGGATACGGTATCCCAACCTGGGATACGGCATCCCAACCTGGGATACAGCACCTCAACCCGGGATACAGCATCCCCACATAGAATACAGCACCCATAACCCAGTAGACAGCATCCTAAGGTGGGATACAGCCCCCCAGACCAGCATATAACCCCCGAACCTGGGATACAATACCTCAACACGGGATACAGCACTACAACCTGGGATACATCCCCCAACTTGGGATACAACCCCCTAACCCAGGATACAACCCATCAATCTGGGACACTGCCCTGCAACCAGGGATACCGCTTCCCAAACCCAGGATATGCCCCCCTCAACCCGGGACTGTGGTCCCTGTACCCCAGCATGCGGGGTGCGGGCGCTGCTGCGCACGGGGCACCCCCGGGCTGAAGGGAAGGGAACCGGGGGGGGCTCCAGGCTGCGGATGACACCGGGGGGAGGATTTCGGCATCGTGGCCACTGCCCCCTCTCCCTCGAGCCTTGCCCTGTGCAGGCAGGAAGCCTCGGGGGGGGGGGAGGGGGGGGCGGAGGGGGGAGGAGGAGGGGGCAGAGGAGGAAGAGGAGGCTCCCGCCCTGCGCAATCCCAACGGGACGGGACGGGACTTCGCGGCCCCCCCTCCGCCTCCCGCTTGCGCCATCCCGGAAACCCCTCGCGCTCCCCCACCCCTGCACCCCCCAAACCCTGCACCCAAACACCACCCCTGAACCCCAGACCCTACCCCTGCACCCCCATCCCTCTGTACCCCCAAACCCTGCACCCCAAACACCACCCCTGAACCCCAGACCCTACCCCTGCACCCCCTATCCCTCTGTACCCCCAAACCCTGCACCCCAAACACCACCCCTGAACCCCAGACCCTACCCCTGCACCCCCCATCCCTCTGTACCCCCAAACCCTGCACCCCAAACACCACCCCTGCACCCCCCGCAGCCCCATTCGCTGCTCCCCCCGCACTCACTGAGCCCGGCCGCCAGCGCCTGCTCGTTGGCCCACATGGCCCACTCGATCTGCCCCATGGCTCCCCCGAGCCCCTTCGGCTGCGCTCGGCCCCGGTTCGGGTCCCCCCGAGCCCCTTCGGCTGCGCTCGGCCCGGCTCGGGTTCCCCCGAGTCGCTTCGGCTGCGCTCGGTCCGGTTCGGGTTCCCCCGAGTCGCTTCGGCTGCGCTCGGTCCCGGTTCGGGTTCCCCCGAGCCCCTTCGGCTGCGCTCGGTCCCGGTTCGGGTTCCCCCGAGCCCCTTCGGCTCGGTTCGGCTCGGCCCGATCAGGAAGCCCGATGCGCAACCAGCGCCGGCCACGCCCCTTCCCGGAAACCACGCCCCCTCCCGTAGGCCACGCCCCCATGGAGACCCGATCCAGCCCCTACCCTGGGGTCACTCCGGGACACTGGGGTCGTGCCCGGGCGGGACCAGCACCGTAAGGGGCACGGGGGGCACGGGACATGTGGGGCGATGAGGATGGTGCAGCGGGGTCCGGTCCAGGGGGGCAGGATCAGCCCCATGAGGGTCACTGGGGCCATGTGGGGCAACAAGGGTGATGCTGAGGGACAGGATCAGCCCCAGCAGGGACATCTGAGAGACAGGATCAGTCCTGCAAGGGCCACGGGGGGTCAGGATCAGCCCTTGGAGGGACACAGGAGGACAGCATCAGTCAGGGACAGCAGGGGGGAAAGGGGAACAGAGGCAGCCCCACCATGGACATGGGGTGGACAGGCTTCCATAGCAGACTTCCAGTATCTGAAAGGGGGTACAAGGATGCTGGAGAGGGACTCTTCATCAGGGACTGCAGTGATAGGACAAGAGGTAATGGGTTAAAACTGAAACAGGGGAAGTTTCGATTGGATATAAGGAAGTAGTTCTTTACTGTAAGGGTGGTGAGGCACTGGAATGGGTTGCCCAGGGAAGTTGTGAATGCTCCATCCCCGGCGGTGTTCAAGGCCAGGCTGGACAGAGCCTTGGGTGGCATGGTTTAGTGGGAGGTGTCCCTGTCCATTGTAGGGGGCTGGAACTGGATGTTCCAACTCTTAGCTACTCTATGATTCTATGACAGGGGAAGGACAGGGGCCATGTGGGGTGACAGAGGCTATGCAGGGAAGACAGGATCAGCCCCAGCCTGGCAGGCACAGCCAAGAGGATGAACCAGCCCTGTCTCCTGTCTCCTACTGCAGCATCGCCTGCGGAGCCTGGGCACCCCAGAGCAGCGCTACAGCAGAAACTCTATTTCCTTACAAAAGAGTAAAAACCATCCCCAGGGTCACAGCCTGCCCGGGGCTGGGGACAGCTTCGCACCAGGGTGGCACCCACAGAGCCCCCTGGCACATCACGGTTGTCCCTGGAGGTGTCACCAGGCTCAGGCTGTTCGGCAGGGCAGCCCATCTGCTCCCAGGAGGTGCTGGCTGGGGTCGTCCAGGAACTGGGGTCCAGGGCCGGGCTGTGGGGCAGGAGATGGGTTAGGGGCAGCAGCGGGTAGATCTTGGCACCAGGGAGCCTCGCTGCCTGCAGAACCACCCTTTGGGGCTGAGGGACAGCTCTGGGCCCCACATACATCAAAAGGGCACCCCATGGGTCATGCCCATGGGAACATGTCTAAGGATGGGGACAGGGAAAGGGTCCCACACACAACCCTCAGGATTGGGACAGGGATGGGAATGCGGTCCTGTGTGCTCCTGGGGATGGGGATAGTGGCTCATGCACAACTCTGCAGATGGGGAAAAGCTCTCACACACCCTCACCAGTACGGCAATGGGAATAGGGTCCTGTGCACTCTTGGGAAGAGGGGTGGGGTTCTGCACACAACCCTGGGGATGGGATAGGGTCCTGTACACCCTGGGGGACAGGGATGGGGTCGCGTGCACCCCTGGAGATGGGGTCCTGCAGACACCCCTGTGGATGGGGACAGGGATGGGGTCTCACATAACCCCATGGAGACAGTGACAGAGTCCTGTACACCCCTGGTGACAGGGATGGGGTCACGCACACACCCCTGCGGATGTGAATGGGGTGCTGTGGACCCTTCAGGACAGGGATGGTGTCATGTGCACCCCTGGAGACAGAGACTTGCAGACGCCCTGGGCATGGGGTCTCACATAACCCAGAGGATGGAAATAGGGTCCTATACACCCCAGAGGACAGGGATGGGGTCTCATGCACAACCTCAGGGATGTGGATGTAGACGGGGTCCCACACACAGCCCTGGTGATGGGCAGACGGGCTCCCCTGCCCCACGCTCCACCCAGCCCCATACCTTGGTGTGCAGGATGTACTGGACAGCCCCCGGCACCGGCTCAGCCACCACGGCTGTGAGCAGCTCCTCCGGCAGCGAGGCTGAGCTCACAGGGAGCCCACGCACAAACCTGTGGCACAGCAGAGCCGTTAGCCCCTGCCACAGCCCCACCACCCTGCGCCCTGCAGCGAGCCATGGCATTGCCCTTACTGGTCCCCGTTGGTGGTGGGGGGGAAGCTGCGTCTCACTACTTCCATGAACTCAGCCACCGTGTCGGCCAGCATGAAGATGACAGCGTTGGGGCCGGCATCAAAGGTGTATGCTGCCTGTGGTGAGATGAGATCCAACATGGGCTGAGGGTCCACAGCACCGGAGCACACCCGGAGCCCCATGGGGCCAGCGTGGGTACCTTGGTGCACCCGTGGTGGGCATTGAAGCGGTGCACTAAGGCGATGATGTGCCGTGAGATGTCATTGAGGTAGAAGATGGGGGGGAAGGTGTCGAGGCAGGTGGCGTGGAACTGGTTGCTGTCCTGCATGGTGAGCTGCCCAAAGCCCTCGAAGTCCCGCTCACGGATGTGCCGCACCATCAGGGCCAGGCGCTCCGGCACCACCACCTCTGCACGGTGCTGTCGTGGTTGGAGCCGTGGTCACCCCAGTTTGGTGACACCCACAGCACCCACATCACCCTGTGGGGTTCACTCAACACCCCTCATGCTTCCTCAGTGCTCCCAAGCATGGAGAAATGCGATCCTAAGGGAACCAGGACCCCAAACTCTGCTGGCAGGCAGCTGTGCTGGGCAGGATTGAGCTCCCTACCTTCAGCAAGGGGCTGGTGTCCACGCTGGTCTGCATCCCCGCTGTGCTGCCGACCTGCTTCTTCTCACCACTGACCTGGGGGCACAGACAATGGGATATAACACCCCCTGTGAGCCCCCATCCCCAGCAAGGGGCACCCCCTGATCCCCATCCCCACCAAGAGACACCCCCTGATCCCCATCCCCACCAAGAGACACCCCCTGATCCCCCATCCCCAGCAAGAGGCACCCCCTGATCCCCCCCATCCCCAGCAAGGGGCATTCCCTGATCCCCCCCATCCCCAGCAAGAGGCACCCCCTGATCCCCCCCATCCCCAGCAAGGGGCACCCCTGATCCCCCAGCCTCAAGAAGGGGCACCCCCTGATCCCCATCCCCACCAAGAGACACCTCCTGATCCCCCATCCCCAGCAAGAGGCATCCCCTGATGCCCCTCCCCCTGCAAGGGGAACCCCCTGGTCCCCAGGGTCAGCACCCACATAGTGTTGGGGTGCTCCATCACCATCGCCAGGGGGTGATGGTTACCACCACGCTCCCCAGCCCCTCACCACCAGGACGAGGACCCTGAGCTCCGGCCAGTGTGTTTCAGGGGCCACTTGCTGCGCGATGCTGTCCCTGCCGTCCGGCCGCTCGCCCCGCTGCCACTGCACGAAGCCCCCCAGCATGCTGCGGCAGGCGCTGCCTGAGCCGCGCCGCGCCACCTCCGACAGCTCACCCTCCACGCCGTACAGCCGCGCCAGCGTGGACACTGCGGGGACGGGGACGGGGTCAGGATGGTGGGGACAGGCCTGGGATGCGGTGTCCCCCGTGTCCCGGCTCACCCACCCAGGCAGGCGTAGCCGGCAGCGGAGGATGCCAAACCGGCTGCAGTGGGGAAGTTGTTCTCAGTGGCGATGTGGACCTTATAGGAGAGGCTGAGGGCGGCCGTGTCCTCCGTGCTGCTGCCCCGGCGCTTTCGGGCCAGGCGCCGCACTGTGAGGGATAGAAGGAAGAACTGGGGTTGTAATGGGGAGCAGCACTTCGCGGTGGATGGGATGGGATGGGATGGGACAGGACAGGGGACACTCACCCTCCCGCAGGCAGACCTGCAGCCGGGGGTGCCCCACATCTGCCTCCTCCCCATTCAGCCATAGCCGGTCCTCCGTGAAGTCCCGGCTGGCAGCAGCCGTGGTGGTGGTCTTGAGCTGCAGGGAGATGGGGGTCAGTGTAGCTGGGGGGTTCCACAGCCCCCCTGCATGGGATGGGGGGCAGAGGGGCCTGAGCCTGGTCCTGATCCCAGTCCTGATCCCATCCCAACCTGGTCCTGGTGCAGCGTGACACTCAGGGAGGAGTTGATGGGCAGGATGAGGTCATTGTCCCGCTTGCCCCCTGCAAGAGAGAGCATGGCATAGCACAGCGCAGCACAGGTAGGTATGGCACCACATCACTTGGCATGGCACAGGATGAACAGGGGTTGGAAAGACTTTAAGACCATCAACCCCAAGCGTTATCTCACCAACCCATGACACTGAGGCCTCGTCTCCACGGTGTGTGAACACTTAGAATCATAGAACCATAGGATAGTTAGGGTTGGAAAGGACCTTAAGATCATCCAGTTCCATCCCCCCTGCCATGGGCAGGGACACCTCACACTAAACCATGTCACCCAAGGCTATGTCCAACCCGGCCTTGAGCACCGCCCGCGATGGAGCATTCACAACTTCCCTGGGCAACCCATTCCAGTGCCTCACCACCCTAACAGGAAAGAACTTCTTCCTCATATCCAATCTAAACTTCCCCTGTTTAAGTTTGAACCCATTACCCCTTGTCCTATCACTACAGTCCCTCATGAAGAGTCCCTCCCCAGCATCCCTATAGCCCCCTTCAGATACTGGAAGGCTGCTATGAGGTCTCCACGCAGCCTTCTCTTCTCCAGGCTGAACAGCCCCAACTTCCTCATCCTATCTCCATACGGGAGGTGCTCCAGTCCCTGATCATCCTCGTGGCCTCCTCTGGACTTGCTCCAGCAGTTCCACGTCCTTTTCACGTTGAGAACACCCCTACGAGCACCCGCAGTGCCGGTGCCTCCAGCCCTGCCCCGCGCACCCTCTGCGCCAGGAACCGATCCTCAGCTCCATCTAACCCTGCCCCGGCGCAGCTCCAGCCCGTTCCCTCTCGCTCCCTGGGGGCAGAGCCCACCGCACCTCACTGCAGCCTCACAGAGCCATAACCCCCCCCCCCCCCCCATCCCCTCACGGCACAAGGGCACGGCCGCCGCTCGCCACAGGCTGGCGCGGCACACACAGCGATGCGGCCGGGCACGCAGGGACCCCGCGCCGTGCCCGGTGCCCGGTGCCGCGGCACTCACAGTACTTGATGACCGCGATGTTGACGGGCGCCGTGCAGGTCACCGCCGACACCGACATCGCGCCGCGGCCACGGAGCGGGCGGCGGCGGGACCCTGCTCCGCGCCACGCAACGTCACCGTGGCCTGCGGATGGTTCCCGCCTCTCCATTGGCTGGCGCAGCGGCGCCCGGCTCCTGGCATCCAATCGCAACGATCGGACCACGGCGAGGCTCCGCCCCCCTCCCCGCCGGCTCTGGGATCGGAGTGCGCGGGAGCCATCTTCGAGTCGGGAAGGGGCAGCGCATGCGCAGTGCCCCCAGTGCTCCCGTTGCTCCACATTGCCCTTCAGTGCCCCCATTGCCTTCAGTGCTCCCATTGCCCCCAGTGCCCCCCAGTGCCCTCAGTGTCCCCCAGTGCCTCCATTGCCTCCCATTGCCCCCAGTGCCTCCATTGCCTTCAGTGCTCCCATTGCCCCCAGTGCCCCCCAGTGCCCTCAGTGTCCCCCAGTGCCCCCATTGCCTCCATTGCCCCCAGTGCCCCCATTGCCTCCCATTGCCCCCAGTGCCCCCATTGCCTTCAGTGCTCCCATTGCCCCCAGTGCCCCCCAGTGCCCTCAGTGTGCCCCAGTGCCTCCATTGCCTCCATTGCCCCCAGTGCCCCCATTGCCTCCCATTGCCCCCAGTGCCTCCATTGCCTTCAGTGCTCCCATTGCCCCCAGTGCCCTCCAGTGCCCTCAGTGTCCCCCATTGCCCCTCATTGCTTCCATTGCCCCCAGTGCCCCCATTGCTCCACATTCCCCCCCAGTGCCCCACATTGCCCCCATTGCCTCCCATTGCCCCCAGTGCCCCCATTGCCTCCATTGCCCCCAGTGCCCCCATTGCCCCCCATTGCCTCCATTGCCCCCAGTGCCCCCATTGCTCCACATTCCCCCCCAGTGCCCCACATTGCCCCCAGTGCTCCCATTGCCCCCATTGCCTCCATTGCCCTCAGTGCCCCCATTGCCCCCCAGTGCCTCCATTGCCCCCCAGTGCCTCCAGTGCCCCCATTGCTCCCATTGCTCCCATTGCTCCCCAGTGCCCCCCAGTGCCCCCATTGCCCCTCATTGCCCCCCAGTGTCCCCAGTGCCCCCAGTGCCCCCCAGTGCTTCCCAGTGCCCCCAGTACCTCCCAGTGCCCTCAGTGCCCCCCCAATGCCCCCATTGACCCCCAGTACCCCCATTGCCCCCCAGTGTCCCACAGTGCCCCCAGTGCCCTCAGTGCCCCCCACTGTTCCCAGTGCTTCCATTGCCTCCCAGTGATCCCATGGTCCCCCAGGGCTCCCATTGCCCCCAGTGCTCCCCGATGCCCTCAGTGTTGCTACTGGCTCCAGCATTCCCAGTGCCCCCAGTGTTCCCTGTCCCCGCAGTGTTCCCAGTGCTCCCAAAACTCCAAGCCCTCAGTTCTCCAGTGTTACCACAGCATTCCCCACTCCCTCATTACCTCCAGTATCTCTGATGCCCCAGCTCTCCCAGTTATCCCAGAACTGCCCCAGTGCCTCCAGTTCTCCCAGTATCCCTGTACCACATCCCATCCCAATGCTCCCAATATCCCCAGTGCTCCCCCAGCACTCCCAGAGCCTTCAGGATCCCAGCGCCTCCAGTGCTCCCACTGCCTTCACAGCCCCCAGTGCTCCCAGTATGCCCTGTACCCCAATATCCCAGTGCCCCAGCATCCCTCCAGTGCTCCCATTCTCCTCTCAGTACTCCCAATGTCCTCAGTACTCCATGGGCTGGGTGGCCCATTCACCCCTATGGACACCCCCAGCTGGGCCCCACCGCCTGTGTCACACACACACACACCCCCCCCCCGGGGTATTTTAATCCTGTGGCCATTCATTGCAGTATAAAATGCCCCCAGATCCGAGTGTTGGGGAGGGGGGGATATGGGTGACACAGTGGTGCTTTCTCGGTGGCAGGGCAGGGTTCCCTGGCCCCCCATCCCGGTATTTACAGGCATTTTCCATGGGTGGGAGTGGAGGACACGGCACGCGGCTATTCCAGGATGTGGGATTCTTTCCCCTCAGCTGTGGGACCTGATTTAGCAGCAGAGACGCATGTCACAGCTCCCCCGGCACCCATCTAAACCAGCCTGTCACCTCCCCCCCATGCCCTGCACATGGTCCCCACCACCATGTACTGGGGTACTGGGGGACGTAGGGATGGCACTGGAAGCCCTGTGGTGGGGAAAGTTCCACTGCCATCATTCAGACACTGGCCATGCCATAGGGATGCTCAGGACCACTTGCAGGGTGTTCTTGTCCCCACCATCTCTGCCATCCCAGCCCCATTTGGCCAGACCAGACCCCAGCATGGCACCAGGGTCCTTTTTAGGGGCCCTGCTGCATCCCTCTCTGGGCTGGGAGCTGTGGGGATGCAGGAGAGGAGGAATATGCTCTACAGAACACATAGAGGGTCTGGCAGTGAGATTCCAGCCTGATCCTGCCCCAGGGCTGATGGGACACGATGCTGGCTGGGCAGGGAAAGCCATGCCAGCAATAGGGGAACACACTCTCTGCTCATGCGCCCCCACACCGTGTCCCTGTGTTGTGTCCCTGCAGGCACCAGTAGGTGCCCTAAGGACCCAGGGCTCATTAGCATGGGGCGAGCTGCTTGCAGGAGCAAGGGACAGTGCTGGGGACAGTCATGTCCCCAAGCACTGCCACCACAGACGGGATCCCACTGCCTGTAGCATCCCCATGGCATGAGGCGGGACAGGATGGAGCAGACCCTCGGCTCATGGGGACCCCCAACACCCTTTCTCCCTGCAGGCACAGGCAGACACGGTGTTGGTGGTTGGTGGTGGCCACATGTACGCCCCCTCTGCTGCCGTGCCCTCCCAGCCCTGTAAGGGCTCACAGGGGCTGTTTGGGGAGCAGATAAGGGGGCTCCTCAATGTGATCAGCCCTGCCATCGTGTCTCCAAGATTTACACTTGGGGGAGCAAGAGCGCTGGGACAAGGGTGAACCCCTGTACCTCTCGAAAGGGACACCAGCGGCTGCTCCCTGGAACAGTCCCTCCTCACTGGAGAGATTGGCTGTGCAGAGCCAACCCATGTCCCTGGAGAACCCCAATGGGGCTCGGAGCCAGGACACCTCCCTGGGATACCCGGGGAAGGAACACCCAATGTGGCACCCTTGCCAGTGCCCAGTGCAACTCCAGGGACAGGACCTGGTGCCAAGCGCCCTCCCCATGTCCTGCCTTCGAGTGCCAGAGATGGCAGGACACAGAGTTGGGATGCGATGGGAGGATCCCCACAGCAGGTTTGGCAGTGCTTGGCTCTGGGATCAAACAGCATTGCTATTAACAGGAGGAGGTGACAAGCTAAGGACAAAGCTGCAAACCCAAGCCCTGTGCTCGGGAAAGGAGAAACCCAAGAAGCCAGGATGGGGGGCACCCACCCCATGGCCCCATCCCGCATCCCAAAGCCACAGCATTGACGGCACAAGGGGGACCAGGCGTGGATGAAACTGCCTTTATTGAGAAAAATGGTCTGCTACAAATACATCATTGATCTGATTCTTCATCAAAAAACAGTAAAAGTTCTGGATATGCAAAAAGTCGCGGGGAACACACGGACGAGCCACGGCGGCATTCCCGGCGCATCCCGGCCAGAGTGGCCCCCTGGGGAGAGGCAGGAGCTGCCTGTGCAGTGCCTGCCTGCGCCTTAAAGTGCTTTACAAAAGCAGCTCTTGCTCCCCGGCTCTGGTGCTGTGGGGCAGAAAGGAAGAGGAAGGAAGGAAGGAGACAAGAGGTTAACAGTGCTGTCCCATAGGCAGGGAGCTCCCTGCAAGTGAGAGCCAATGGAGGCTGCTCCAGGATATGAGGGTCCCAGCTAGGGATGGGACAAGGAGACCCTCATGGGTCCCTTTGGAGATACCAGCACTCTCCATCCCACCGGGGCCATGTCTCTGGCCAGGCAGGTACCAGCAGCGCTGGTAAGAGAAGTCTCCATCCCTCCTCGCTAGAGGAGCAGAGCAGCTCCAGCCTTTTCCCTGCCCTCTGCCGCAGTCTCTGCATGCTCCTCACAGAGCTGCTGGCAGCATGGGGAACTCACAGCCCCCCAGTACCATTCAAATCAAAGGTGAAAACCAGGACGGTATTGCTAGAGCAGAGCTGGAGCCTCGGATAAACCAAGCAGGGACATTCAGAGGGACTGCTCTCCCAAAGCTCTTCCCTGCAAACACTCCCTGGAAGCTACTGCGCATCACAGCCCGTTCACCGAGAGCCCCGGGCTGATCCAGTCACTGGTGAGACCCCAATGGGAGGCAGGGCCCCAGCACAAAGCTCCTCTCCCCAAGCACCAGTGAAGACCCTTCATAATGGACATGGTTTCTGCTGCACAGGGGGGGCACGCTCAGGCTGGCAGGAGCACAACCAAGGCCTGCAGGTGGAGATCCCACTTCCACCCTCTCCCAGCCCAGTAGAGCAAACCCCACCAGCAGCAGGCACAGAGGGCAGACAGGAAGGGGACATGGAAGAGGACAGGTCACCAGGATGCTATGGAGCACCTCTTGGATCAACATCTGCCCAAGTGTGCCCTATTCCCAAGGAAAGGGAGATGCAATCCCCTATTTCACGGGGACAAGATGCTCAGTGCTGGGGATAGGATTCTGCACAGACAGATGTCCCTCCTGCACACCCATCATGCAGACAGAGTCTGGCTGCTCCATAGTGAGTGCCAGCATCCCACAACTAACCTGCGTGCTCCTTCACAAACCAAAACCACACTGAGCAGTGCCATGGAGCAAAGCCTGCAAGGGCTCAGCCATCCCATGCCTGACCATGAGTCCTGGACAGGGTTAGCAGCTGCTGGAGAACACAAGCGATGCTGCAGCTCCTCAAAAGGCAGCCTGAAGAGGCAGCCAACAAGGTGCTGCTCTGACCCAGCCTGTCCCGCATCACAACATGCCAACAAGGGAAGGGAATGGACCAGAGATAACCAAAAAAGACATCCAGGCGCACCCATCAGTTTGGGGTCCGGCTGCTGCCTCCCACCTGATTTCAAATCCGCAGCATGTTTGTGTGTTTGGGGTATTTTTTGTTTTAAAAATAGACTTTCTTAATAATGTTCCATAAAAATACTCTTGTCCTCAGCGTCAGATATTGCAGTGTGAAGAGTTAACAGCTTCTGTTCCTGCTCTATAAAACGTGGAAAAGGCATCACGCTGATTCATGTAGAAAAACGCAAGAACTCAGTATCACAAGAGCTGGTACAAAACAGGGAAGGTGAGAGTTTCACTGGATGCCATTGCTGTGGACTCCTCCAAACCCATTGTCAGCATGAGGGCAACCGTCCTGCCCTAGGATTCAGCCTGGCCTGGGCAGCAAAGGAAGCAGCATTGGGGACGGGACAGATCGATGTCTCTGCAATAACCTTGTAGAGTTTCAAAACCCAAAGGATACTCCGTGCCATTTTCTTCCTTTCCACAAAGGACATGGATAACTGCAGGTTCCAACTAGGGCATTTCTGCATTAAATGCATCCAGGTTTGACGTACCTATTCAATTGCAACAGAGAGCATGAAGACAAACGGTGCCAAAAAGCATCTAATAATAAATAGATCTGGACACAGGTATATACTCTGTATATGGGTATGAAATGCCTAATGGAGGAACGATCCCATCCCTCTGGTGCCGACTCCTCTCTCCTCCCTGCATGAAGTCTCTGCTCACTCACCAGTCCAGTGCGATATAAGGACACTCCACATTCTTAAACAAGGAGGGATGTGCACAGAGAGGAGAGGGAAGAGCAGCAGCAGCGGGTCTCCAGGGGGTTGATAAGCTCCGTGCCTCCCCAGTGGGAAGGCTGAGTGTGCAAAAGGGGGTCCGATGCTCCACAGTCACCCTCAGTTCTCGGACAGCGATAGTGCCAGGGCTGCCTGCAATGCTGCCTCCTCGTCGATGTTGTAGTCCTAAAATCAGAGAGAGGTGGTCAGAAGTGGTACAGCCAGGACACAGATTCTACATCAAGCATCAAGGAGCCCTCCCTGCTCTTTATGGTGATACGGAGCCTTCTACTCCTCTGGCATGTGGGTGCCAGGAATGCTGTGCTCCTTGGGGCATCCTTTGTGCCCACAGTCCCTCTCCAGCCTGGAATCTGCCAACATCAGCCCTGCTCTTAGATGTGGTGGAGGGCAGGGACAAAATATGCCCATGCCAACAGCTGTGGCCAAAGGGAAAAGCTTTCTAGCAGGGTCACAGGTTTCTCCATCACTCCAGGTTTATACAACACAGTGATCGCTCGCTAAGTGGGAATATTTCTCTCTAAGTATTTGGACGTTCCCTTCCGTGACTTCTAATGGCCCTGCAATAGAGGCACGATGCTGACAAAACCTCCCCTCAGTCCCTGCAGCCAGGTCTGGGCAATCACACCCTCACTCCCACTCAGGAAGGGTCAGCAGCTCCCCCAGAGAGGACCCATGGACACCGCTCACCTACAGCAGCCAGACCCCCCCCCAAGGCCTGGGTTGCTCCCCTCCCACTGCCTGTGAAGCCTCAAAGAAAAGGCCTTTGTGTTACAGCTCCTCAGGGGATGAGTTTAATGGAGCACATGGAGCAAACAGCTCATCTTCATGGTGCAGTAACATTTTCCTCCTTCAGAGAGGTTTTCCTGGCCTGCCTGATGAGGATCAGCTTGAGCTCTCCCAGGGCAGGGGGGGGAGCTCAGCCCCGCAGCTATGGGGGTCTCCTCAGAGGGGCTACATGTGCCTCCCAGAAAGCCTAAAGGAGGATCTGTCCCCTTCCCCTCCAGGCTGGAGGAAGATGACCCCGTTCCAGCTCAGGTACTCACCACGAAGGTGTCATAGGAGAATTTGTGCCTGTGGAGGAGGTGCTGGAGGAAGTTGGCGCTCTTGTAGCTGGGGTCCCCCCAGGGCATGGCTGAGCAGACCGGGCACACCTGCAGAAGGCAGGGACAAAAGGGAACCATGACCAATAGGCACAGACCCTTCCATCTCTTATGTCCTGAACAGGGGAGTAGTGCTCCCACGTTTCTGATAGAGTGTGATCTGCAGAGGATGTGCTAAAATGGGGGTCCCTCATCCCCCCCAAGCAGATCTCTTGGTGCACAGAGCCTCCGGCACATGGCCCAGGCTACTCCTAGGCCACTGACAAGTTACACACGCATGTGAGCACCTCTGAGACAGCAATAAAGCTCCAAGTTCCCTGCCTTGGTCAACCCAGTGCAGATGGGGAGAGGAAATCCAGCACCACCAAGGTTGCTAGCACATGGGGATGGAGGCAGCTCATCCTAGAGAGCCTCTTAACAAAACAAACAGGGGCAGGTCCCCACCTCCCATCAAAGGGATCTAAAACAAACTAAGCCAGCTGAAAACAAAGCTCTGCACGCCGGTGGCCTCGGATGCAGCATCAGCTACGGTGTATTTGGATTTCCAGGAGTTACCCCGCACAGAACCAGCCCCTCCCAGCATCACTCACCACTTTGTTGGGGTCGTTGCGATGGTTCTCCATGCAGTGCTTCACCAGCTCCTGCTGGTCCAGGTTCCGGGCCCCACAGTACGGGCACACGAACGTCGAGCGATTGGGAATGTTGCTAAAGAGAGCAAGGACGAGCTCAGATCCCCCAGGAAAGGACTGGATTGACTCCTTCCAAACTAAGCCAGCCATCCCCTGTGATATCCAGGCACAGCAGAAACCAGCACAGCCCATTCCCACCCCAGCTGCAGGCTGAACCACCCTGGTTTGGTTGGTCCTTCCTCCCACTCCACACTCTGAAACACAGGACAGACAGGGGCTGCAGGTGACAGGAGGGAAACGGTGCTGATGTTTCTCCCTCTGGTTTCCCAGAGGAAAGTAAAACCCATGCACGGATTTTAGGGCTTGTAAGGGACCAGAGTGATGGTGCAGCCCACAAGGAGAGATGCATTTCCTCACCCAACGCATGGCAGTACCTGGGAATAGGTTGGGACGTGGGGACAACCGGAACGAACTTGGGGCAGTTAGCCATCTGCTCCTGCACCTTCGTGCAGGATGAGACGTGAGAGCGCATCTTTGCGAGGGTCACCTGTAGCACAAGGAGAGAAGAGCCGTTCCTGTCACCTTCCAGACAGTGCTGGAGCCTCTGCCACAGCTCAGGACAGCAGTTTTGGTTGACCACGGCAAACACTGGGCTGTGCAGGATGACCCACACCAGCGTGGAAACGCTGCACCAGAGCGCTCTTCTTTGCAGGACAGAGATTTGGGGCCACGAGCTCACTGCACTTATCCCCAGAGGACATACACAGCCACACGGGCTGTGTTACTGTAGCATTAGCTCCATTTTCCTTTCCAAATGAGGCACTGCTGACAGGCAGAAACCCCACACTGCTCTGACACTGTACAGGACTGGCCCTGGGTCACAGCCAGGCAGTTACAAAGAAGCTCCCCAAAGCTAACGGGAGCCAGGAAGCGCATCAGCAGAGACACACCATGAATCACGGCTTTACAGCCAGTCCTGGAACGTCCCAGACCAGACTGCCCCAGGCAGGGCCAGGCCACGCTGCTGGTTCAGCTTCCCCACAGCCGCTGGGATTGCAGCACCTTAAGCAACAGCTAAATCCTTACCCTCATTTGGAGCAGATCTGGTTTGCCTCAGCTTCTCCTGTGCTGCAGGAAAACCTCAGCCTGCTTTTGAAGGTCCCCACTGTCTAATAATAGCTCCAGTCTGCTGACAAAGGCAGCTAGGAGAGAGTGCCTTCATCGCCATGCAGCCCTGCTTGCCTGGCTCATGGCAGCAGCAGCACACGCAGGGGACACCACACCTCATGGGTGCAGTGTGGGGCCACGCTGAAGAGGGGACACCCTGAACAGAGGCCCCCACAATCCCAACCACCAACAGCAAGTGACCTCCAGCTGTGGGACAGGCAGCAGGATGGGTATGGGCAGCCTTCCCCTGTGAGCTTTACCTTCTTGCTGCAGCCTCTGCAGGGAGCCTTGTAGGATGAAAGCTGTTTCTCCACACTGGAAGCCTTCTCCACCTTCTTGGGATCGAAGGGCATGCGGCAGAGCGGGCACAGGGGGGATGGCACTTGCAGGCAGGGCTGCAGGCACTCCCCGCAAAACCTGGGGGCACAGAGAGCGGCACTGAGCAACCTGATGTAGGGAGAAGTGGGACCCCAGCCCCAGGACACCCCAGGCTGCAGAGCAGCCCCAAACCCCAGGGATCAGCATCCCCACTGGGAGAACTGGGAGCTTGGGAGAGGGTGCAGGGAGGGCAGGCACTACTGAGGCACAGATAATGCTGCTGCTGAGACCTGAGGCTGGGAGTGGATTTGAACAGAGCCAAACAACAACTGGTGCTGAGCCCTGAGGCCATGCAGGAATAAAGGCAGTGTGAGCACATTAGTGCCCGGTTCACCTCCTTTCAAGGTCCTCACGCCTGCAGCAGCGGGATGAGAAATCAAAGCAGTGGAGAGGAAGCACACAAAGGGACCCCTGGGCACAAGGCAGAGCAGCTCCATCCCCACAGTCAATGGTCACAGCATCCCCATCCCCTCCGCTGCCAGCCCAGCTCACATCACCCACAACAGGGGAATGAAATGCTGCTGCCAAACCTCTGCTGAGGGGCAGCCACAGTGCCCTTGCCCCATGTCACTGCCGTCACCCCATGAAGCACCCCCAGAGCCCCAAACGATGGGTGGAAGAGCGAGACCATATGAGGGGAGATTGAGATGCCCCAGAAACAGGATGGGAAAGGGGGATGAGGTGTCCCCAGGATGCTGTGGGGACAAGCAGACCCCTGCTCCCCAGGGCAGCGCTTCAGCCTTTCACCATGTACCGGGGGCAACGGGAGCAGTGCACAGCACCTGTGGGGGCAAGGCAGGATTCCCACCCAGGTTAGATCCCAGCTGGCACTGGTGGCAGGAACCAGGTGTGGGCACGGAGACACAAGGTTTAGGTGATCAATGGAGTAAGACCCTCGGGCGCTCACAGTGGGGGAACAAGGCAGCACCCAGCTCCCCAGGAGGGAAACGGGCTTCAGGATGGGGGCAAGGCACCCGGTGCTGATGGAGCTGCTGGGGGCCCCGGTACCGGGCTGTGGGGGAGATGGGGGGTGCCGGTACCGGGCTGAATGGAGAAGGAAGAATGAGGGTCCCCACAGCAGGTGGGGGGGGGGGGGGGGATAGGTGTCATCTGATGGAGGTCACCGTACCGGGATGGGGCGGTGGCATGGGGGCACCGGTACCAGACCGGGGGTACCGGGCGGGATGGGGCCCCGGTACCGGGACGGGCACGGATCCCAGTACCGGCATGGGACCGGTGCCGGCCGGGTCACAGGACAGAGGCCCCAGACGGGCCCCGGTGCGCGGGGGGGGGGGGAGCGCCAAGCGGGAGCTGTGTCGGGCCGTGCCGGGGGTCCCCGCCGCCGCCCCGGGGGCCCCGGCTCACGTGTGTCCGCATCCCGCGATGCCGACGGCGCGGTGGAACACCTCGAGGCAGATGGGGCAACTGAACTGCGCCTCCAGCGCCTCGCCCGCGGGGCCGGCGCCGGGGGGCGGCCGCGGGGACCCGCCCGGGGCCTGAGGCCGCTGCGCAGCCGCCACCAGCAGGCTCCGGAACATGGCGATGGCGGCGGCGGGGAGGCGGGGACGGAGCCGGGGCTCCGCTGCGCGCTGCTGCGTCATCGCCCTGCGTGGGGACGGGACGGGACGGGACGGGACGGGACGGACGCGCGCGGAGCCATGTGCGAGGCGGCGGCGGACGGCGGAGGGTGCGAAGCGGCCGTGGGGCCCGCGCGGCGCCGCCGGGGCTCGGGACAGAGGTGGGAGCGCGATCCGCGACCCGGTGCGATCCCCGGGACCCCTTCGGCACCCCCGGTGGCGTAGTGCCCCCCCTGTGCTGTCTCCCGGTGCCGCCCTCGGCAGCCCTCTCCTTACCCCCGTGGTAACGGCCCCGGTACCCTCGGGACCGGGATCGCCGACCCCCGCGCGGTGTCCCCGGTGCTGCCGGTTACCGGCCGTGTCCCCACAGCCACCCGCGGACCTGCATGAAGTGCCGGAAGGGCTCCGCCGCCCTCATCATCCGCGTCGGGGACCCCTTCTGCCGGTGAGGGACCGAGCAGGGGCTGCCGTGTGCGGGGCGCGGGGCCTGGGGACGTCGGGGCTTGGGACATGGGGTCTGTGAGACGTTAATGGCTGAGGGCATTGGGTCCCTGGGATGTTAAGGACTGGGGACATCAGTTCTTTGGGACATCGGGGCCGGGGTATGTTGGAGCTTGGGGACGTTGGGTCTCTGAACATTGAAGCTTGGGGACATTGGGTCTATGGGATGTCAACGGTTGGGGACATTGGGTCTCTGGGACATTAAAAGTTGGGGACCTCAGGTCTTTGGGATGTCGAGCCTTGGGGATATTAGGGCTTCGGGACATTTGGTGTCTGGAATGTTGGGGCTTGGGGACATTGCATCTGCAGGACATGAATGGTTGGGGACGTTGGGTCTCTCGGATTTGTGGCTTGGGGACATTGGGTCTTTGGGATTTGGGGCTTGGGGACGTTGGGTCTTTGGGATGTCAATGGTTCGGGACATTGAGCCTCTGGGAAGTCTGGGCTTGGTGACATCATGGCTTGGGAACACTGGGTCTCTGGGACATGAAGGCTTGGAGACAGGGGCCTTGAGGGCCTTGGGGCTTGGGGACATGGGGACCTGGGGGCTCATGGCTTAGGGCTGCATCCCTGCAGCAATTGCTTCCGCGAGTACTTCATGCACAAGTTCCGCGCGATGCTGGGCAAGAACCGCATCATTTTCCCGGGAGAGAAGGTACCGATGGGGGTACACACGTGTGGGGCTGACCTGAGTGGTGGCAGCAGCACCGGTGACCATCCCTCATGTCCCCATAGGTGCTCCTGGCGGTGTCAGGGGGACCAGCCTCCAGTGCCATGCTCCGGCAGGTCCAGGAGGTGAGAATGGGGGTGATGAGAGGGTCTGGGGAGGGGGGCACAACTCAAACACCCACCTTACCCTGTGCCTCTGCCAGGGGCTCAGCCGGGAGACAGCCAAGAAGCTCCGCTTCATCCCCAGTGTCATCTACGTTGATGGTAGGGGTTAGACCCAATCCCAGTACAGGGTCGCCCAGGGCTGGGGGTTGCCACTAAGCCCAGCGAGGCTGTGGCCCCCCAAGGATGGGATGGGTGCCCCCTCCTCTCCTCATTGGTGCTGTCCACTTGCCTTGCAGAGGGAGCGGTGCGCGGGCAGAGCCCGGCACAGCGGGAGCAGAGCCTGGCCTGCATGGAGACCCTGCTGCAGGCAACTGGCTTCCCCTACTACATGGTGCACTTGGAGCAGGTACATGGGTGGTGAGGGACACACACGCTGGAGTAAAGGGGTATGCTTGGCTATCCCCATACCACCCTCCCAGTGTCCATCTCGGCCCCATAGGCACTGGAGCTGCCCGCATCCATCCTGCGCCCAGGGCCGGTGACACCCAGTGAGCCCGGTGTGTCCTATAAGGAGGCTGTGGAGGGCTTCATCCAGCAGCAGCGGCAGAAGGGGTACGGGGACAAGGACAGTGGCACCTCGCTGCCTGGCCCTGGCAGTGGGGAGTCACCGGAGGGTGCTCCGGCTGCCCCCCGCCTGCCTGCTGCTGCCCTCACCCAGGAGCTGCTGAAGCTCTTTGAGGCTGTGGAGACAATGACAGCAAAAGAGGAGCTGCTGCAGATGCTGCGGTGAGTGACTTATCCTGCCCGGCCCCAGCACCAGGCACAGCGCGGTGGCTCTGAGCTGGTGTCACATTGTCCCCAGGATCCACCTCATCCTGCAGACAGCCCGGACCAAGGGCTACACCAAGGTGATGACTGGCGAGACCTGTACCCGCGTGGCCATCAAGCTCCTCACCAACCTGGCACTGGGTCGTGGTGCTTTCCTTGCCGTCGACACGGTGAGCAGCCCACTGGTACCCTGTCCCCTAGCTGGGGATGTCCATTCCCACCCAGAGTGATGATGCCATGGAGCCGGGTTCTGTGGCTTGGTGCTGGCATGGTCCCCCATGAAGCCACGCACCCACAGGGCTTCAAGGACAACCGCCACGGAGACGTGATGGTGGTGCGCCCACTGCGGGAGTACATGGCCAAGGAGATCGCCTTCTACAACCACTTCTTCGATGTCCCCACCGTCATTGCACCGCCGCTCCCCACCAAGGTAGGGGTGTTCATTGGTCCGCATGGGGTGGATCCCAAGCTCCACGTCCCCGTGGTGAGGTTGGGACCTCCTCTCCCATCCCTGCCCTCTCTGTTTGCCCTCGCAGCGCCGCGATAAGCCCAGCTTCCGCCACGTGGTAGAGAGCTTCCTCCTGGGGCTGCAGAAGGATTTCCCCTCCACCATCAGCACCGTCTACCGGTAGAGCATCCCCTCTGTGGGGGCACCATGGGGTGATATGGGGGGCAATGGGGTGCACCCCCTCACCCCTCTGTGTTGTCTGCAGGACGGGTGAGAAGCTGAGCGCAGATCGAGCCAAGCCGAGCTGCGAGTTCGAGCGCTGCCTGCTCTGCCTGTGTGCCCTGGACCTCGATGGGGGTGAGTGGGGAGGGCAGTGGGGGGGGATCAGGAGGTTGGGGGCACCGTGCACCCCCAAATCACACCCCTGTCCTCTGGCTCCTGCAGAGGAGGAGCTGGCCCTGGAGCCCACGCTGATCATAGATGAGCCGGAGCAGGAGAGGAATGGGTGCTGCCAGGACCCCCCGGCTGCAGGGTGAGCATATGGGCAAGGGGGGGATGCTGTGTTGGCACCAGGGCCACCGCTGAGGGTCCGTGTCCCTGCAGGGCTGAGCGCAAATCTGCCTACATCCCACTGCTGTGCTACGGCTGCCGCCTCACCTTCAAGGAGCTGGTAAGGCTTTTGGTGTGCAGTGGGGTGTTTTTCTTGGGAACAGGGGTTCCCATACCCACAGCTCTTCTCTTACAGGGTCCTGTCACCACACTGCCGCCCTATGTGCGTGCTGAAGCCCAGCGCAGGATCCGCAGGTAATGGGGATGGGGGGAATCCCCTCCCTGCTGTCTCAGCACCCTCCTGATGCCACATCCATCCGTCCACCCACCCACCCATCCATCCACTATTCACCTCTCCACCCATTCATACATCCATCTACCCATCCATCCCCCATCCATCCCCCCATCCATCCATCCATCCATCTACCCATCCATCCAGTGTCTATTCCCTGCAGTGCAGAGATGCAGCAGCAGAACCAGGAGGTTCCACCGGAGGACAAGGAACTCGGCAAGAGCTAAAGGTGCTGGGGACAGTGGGGGACACAGACCCACGTCCCTCTGGGGCACCAGTGGGGCAGGATGCCAACCCCCCAGGGGTGCCCTGTAGGATGGTGGGGAGCCCCTGGGCACCGCTGGCACCCAAGTAGTTGCTTTTATACCTCATTGTGGTTACAGCTGAGGGGCAGGGAGAGCCCCGAGCCCCATTTGGGGTAGGCAAGGGTGCTGGAACCCCCAAAGCAATAGGTCTCTGGTCCAACCCTGCCCCCCCCCCCCCCCCCAGCTGAGCATCAGCCTGGCAGGCCTCAGCTTTGTTTTATTAGATATTTGTATAAATAAACCATTTGAATTAATAATACAAAAAATAAACCAACAAAACCAACATCACAATAAGTGTCTATAGAGTCCAGCTGGGGCTGCCAGCCCCCCCCCCTCCTAGCTAGGGGAGAGCCACAACCGAGGGCCCCCCATCCTGGGGCTGGGGGGCTATTGCTTTTGAGTATAACCTGGTTCTGGATGGGGTTGGGGAGAGCAGGGGGGAGGCACAAGTTGGCTCCTGCCTCCCCCCTGCCCTGCAGCCAGGGGTACCCATCGGGTGGGGGGGTCCAGCTCCTGTCCCCCAACCTGGGAAGGCACAGAGTGGGTTTCCGCAGGTCAGACGGTGCTTCAAAGCAACATAAGAAAAACATCCCCCCTAAAAGCGAGCACCGAAAGCATGCGTCCCACTGTGTGCCCTGGCAGGATACAGCCCCGGCGTGCGGGGCTGGTTAAGGCATTGGTGGTGATGTCCTCAGGAAGGGAAAGGGGAGCAGGACTGGAGCCCTTTCCCCTTTACTCCTTCTCCCGTGTCCACTTGATCATGGTCTCGGGAGAGCGGTAGAGGAAGATGAGCTTGGCGTAGAGCTCCTCCTCCAGCTCCAGCTCGCCGGTCTCCCGCACCAGGAAGATGTCTTGGCACAGCTTCAGGATGCGGTCCACGCAGGGCAGCTCCTCAAACATGATGGAGTGCGAGATCTCACTGAAGAAGCCCCGCACAAACTTCCCAATCACCAGCACGATGGAGACATACAGCCCCATGATCCTGCAGGATAGAAGGACACGCACATCCTGTAACCCCCCTACCCTTGGGTGCAGCCGCTCGGTGCCCCCCATGCATCCCCGTCCACGTACCCGTAACCAGCCAAGAAGCCCAGGCTGGGGGGGCTGACTTTGTCGTTGAAGATGACCATGGGGAGGATGTTGCTGATGCCGCCGGGGGCATCCTTCAGCCTCACCACCCACCACTCCACGAAGCTGTCACCCCCTTGGCCGGCGCCTGCACGCTCCCGTTTCAGCTGCACCTCTACGTCCAGGTAGCTGTCCTCCCCGTCTGCAGGGAGCATACACGGTCACAGAATGGTCTGGGTTGGGAAGGACTGTAAAGCTCATCCAGCTCCAACCCCTGCCATGGGCAGGGACACCTTCCACCAGAGCAGGTTGCTCCAAGCCCCTGTGTCCAACCTGGCCTTGAACACTGCCAGGGATGGAACAGCCACAGCTCCTCTGGGCACCTTCTGCCTGAGCTTCAGCACCCTCACAGGGCAGAACTTCTGCCTTGTATCCAACCTGAGCTTCCCATTTCAGTTGGAACCCATCACTCCTTGGCAATCACTACAGTCCCCGATGGAGAGTCCCTCTCCAGCATCCTTGTAGCCCCCTTCAGATACTGGAAGGCTGCTATGAGGTCTCCACGCAGCCTTCTCTTCTCCAGGCTGAACAGCCCCAACTTTCTCAGCCTATCTCCATATGGGAGGTGCTCCAGTCCCCTCATCATCCTCGTGGCCTCCTCCAGAGTTGCTCCAACAGTTCCATGTCCTTTTTATGTTGAGGACACCAGAACTGCACACAGTGCTGCGAGTGGGGTCTCGCAGAGCAGAGCAGAGCAGAGGGGCAGGATCACCTCCATGACCTGCTGCTGCTCACGCTGCTTTTGACGCAGCCCAGCACACGAGGGGTTTCTGAGCTCAACTCACACTGAAGCAGCTCATGTTCAGTTTCTCATCAACCAACAACCCCAAGTCCTCCTCAGGCTGCTGTGAATCACTTCTCCACCCAACCTGCATCTGTGCGGCCCCAGCACTGATTACTTACAGGGGAGAACATACCACGGCAGGACCTACCTGGCAGCAGCTGCTTCACAGGGTTGGCTTCAGGGCCATTGGGTGCCCGGATGTATTTGGGGAAGAGCCTGGGGACTTCCCTACAAGAGAGAGCGATGAGTGAGGAGGGCACCGTCCCACTGACACGAGGGCATCATCCTCACCCCCCCAGGGATACTCACACCGGGGTAGTGCGGGTGCCCTGCAGCAACTGTGCGAGCTGCTCGCGCTGGGGCGCCCCGGGCTGCAGGTCGATGCTGTGCTTGTCGAAGGTGTGCTCCACCGTGCCCCCCTTGCCCAGGTCCCTGCAGGCAGCACAGGTTCAGTGTAAATGCCATGGGGTGCAGGCAGTGCTGTGTGCCCCACACTGTGCCCTGCAGTACCTCTGGAAGGTCCAGGTGAGGCGGAGGGTGATGTCAGAGGAGCCGTTCTGCAGCTCCCTCCGCATCTGCTCCCGGCTTGGGGGGCTGATGCTCCAGAGCGAGCCTGAGCTGCCCTCAATGCGCGCTGTCACGATGTCCTCGTAGCCGTACAGCGTGATGAACTGCATGGCAACCTGGTAGCCGGGGGGACACGGCTCAGCACCCACCCAAGAACAGCTCAACCCCAGCAGGATGGAGCTGGGGCAGCGATTCTCCAACGGGGGGGAAGGATTTACCGGCTGCCTCTCGAACTTATGGGTGAGGGCTTCATAGTCCTGTGGCGTGAAGGGCTGGATGGATTGCTGCTGGGCGCTCATAGTGAACAGTGGCTGCAGGGGGATAAGGTGCCATCAGCTGGGCAGGGGGTTCCAGCATCTGGGCTGGGTACCACAGCACCCATCCCCTGCCTCCTCACCTCGTACCCCCCCAGCTTGAGGGTGACGGTGACATCGATGGGGTGGTTCACAACGCCCACCACGGAGCGGATCAGAGACATGAAGAGCAGTGGGAACCAGATGATGGCCACAAGGAAGAGGATGATGAGGCCCCCCATGCCGTACTTGACGATCTTCTTCTTCTTCTGCCCCTTGGGCTGGGGGTATTTCTACAGGGGCAGGACAGCACACAGTGGCAGGTGGGCTCAAGGGGACCCCAAGCAGCAAGGGGTTACTGGGGAGCCCTTCCCAGCACAGTGGGGACGCACCTTCTCTGTCTCACGACTGCACTTGATGATGAAGATGTTGGCATAGATATCCTCCACACACATCCAGTTGGAGAGGGACAGCGTGGTGTCTGTCCAGACCCAGTCCATGACAGCCCGCAGCTCCACCAGGAAGGGCACGAGGCGAAACCTGGTGGGGAACGCACTCATAAAATCCTATATAAACCTATAAAAATCCTACAGAAACCTGGGTAGGGACATTCACAGAATCATAGAATCTTCTTGCCCAAAGAAATGGTAAATGCTCCATCCCTGGCTGTGTCCAAGGCCAGGTTGGACAGGGCTTGGAGCAACCTGCTCTAGTGGAAGGTGTCCCTGTACATGGCAGCGGGTGGAACTGGATCTTAAGGTCCTTTCCAACCCAAACCATTCTATGATTCTATGACACAGGGAAAGAGGGCTGGTACAGCACCCTCTGCATGCCTGGGGATCCACGTGGCCCCATGCCATACCCCTGGAAGAGGAAGAGGTTGAGGTGGTTGTATTTCTTGGTGAGGAAGTTGCCCAGGATGCGCGTCGGGTAACCGCAGCGGATCTGGTAGGCTGACAGCGAGAAGTAGATGCACTTCACAAAGTACCACAGCTGTGCCACGGTGTTGAGGCTGAACAACCTGCGGGAGGGAGGTGTCACCCCTTCGGCCACCTCCACAGCCAGGCTGGGCTTGGGACACAACGGTGCCACCCCAGGGGCCACCCAAGGACCAGACCTTGCCCTGGCATCCCCAGGGGATGCTCGGTACCTTTCTGTGACAGCCGGCAGGATGAAGAACATCCAGAGGTGGATGCTGAAGACCAGGATGACCTGGAAGATCAGCTTGCCCAGCACGGTCTTGCGGAGGTAGAGTGCGCGGTCGATGACCATGGTGGTGAACTGGATGAGCAGCATGACCAGGAACGCCTCCGGCACTTGGTTATCCGACAGCGAGGAGGTGATGTCAGTGGCTGCCGAGTGTTTCTGGGGATGCAGGAGAGGTCAGGATATGGCCCAGCCTGACCCTGCAGTGGGAGCCAGCCCTGTGGGTACCCCCCTGCTCACCCCAAAGGCCCAGAAGCCAAAGATGATGATGATGAAGTCAACCACATCAGCCAGGAACATGAATGCGTACACGTCGGTGGCCGCGCGGTGCTCGGTGTGCAGGATGTCCCAGAAGAACCTGCGCACTGGCTGGTACATGTTCTGTGCCCTGGAGGTACAGGGGATAAACGGGATGGGTGACCAGTGGCTGCACCCTGCATCCCGCACCCCATACAGCATCACGGGGCACTCACATGGTGAGGAAAAACAGCTTGACCCGCAGCCCGAACGTCTTCAGCTTCCTCTGAGCATGGCTCTGTTTTACTTCTTCCTCTTCTTCTGCTTCTTCCTTCCCAGCCTCTGCAAGTGATGCACAGCATGGGTGACAGGCAGGGTCCTGCAGGGCTGCATCCTACCTGGCCCCAGCACCCTCTTCCCTGGGGAACACTAGCCTTGACCCTCACTGGGGGGCAAAGGGGAACTGGTGCTCACCTTCCTCTACAGCCACCTTTGGCTGCTTCTTCCGCTGCCATCTCCTCCTCCTGAAGCGGAGCTGGGCGGCCTTGGCCTCCTCATCCTGCTCCATGGCACTGCCCTCTGGCTCCGGCTCTGGCTCCGTGGCTGCGCCTGCTGCTCCTGGCTCTGCCGGTGCCTCCATCCCCTCCTCACTCACCACCAGCAGCGGGGACGCTGCTTCCTCCTTCTTCTCCTCCTCTCCCTCATCCTCCACCCGCTCTGCCACCTTCTTGGGGAAGAGGCGCTCCTCATGGTCCCACAGCCCATAGGACTGCAGAGAATGTGGTCAAAGGGATGCATTCCTGATGCCCCCTATCTCACAGCATCAGCTCCCACTGCACTCCAGGGACCCAATCAGCAATGAGTATCTTGGGTGGAAACCAAGGCAGAGCCACCAAGCACCCCCTGGTTGCTCTTGAGAGTCCCCATCACCCCTCCAGCTCCCAATGACGCCCACCCAAGCAATGCCCAAGGTGATGCCCGTGCCCCAGGGCTCACCAGCAAGAGGGAGCGATGGAAGAAGAGCGCCAGGAGCTGCATGAGGTCGTATTTGATGTAGCGGTCAGATTTCTCCAAGCCCATGATGCGGGGTGGGAAGAAGGGCTTGCCCTCATTGCGCAGCATAATGGCATAGCAGTTCCAGGGGAAGAACCCGAACTGGAAGAGGTATTTCACCACCACCATCACCTGCAGGGACACTGGCATCAGTGGATGACAGGCAGGAGCTGGGTGGCACCATCCCCTCGCCAGCCACCTCCTGCCCACCTCAGTGAAGATGATGGCTGTAATCCAGAAGCGCTTGGTGGGCCTGGGGATGGAGAGCATGGCCCAGAGAAAGACGAGGATGGGCAGGAAGAGGGTGATGATGGAGGCGGTCACTATGTTGTTGAGGATGATGATGAAGTAGCAGAGCAGCTCGGAGTGCGTGGCCACGCAGCGGTACACGGCCAGCAGCAGCTTCAGGAACCGGTTGTGGGATTCATAGAACCGCTCTGACTCTTCCAGCTCATTGAAGTACAGCTGCCTGCAGGGCACAGGGCAGTGAGCCAGCCCTGCTGACCCCCACATCCCCATCCCACCATCCCCACGTCCCTGTACCTGCTCCCGAGGAGCTCGCTGGCCGTCCGGCTGCGGTTCTGCGGCAGGGCCAGCAGCTCCCGAGACCCATCCACGTTCTCCTGGGACCCCAAGGTTATCACTTGCTCCTCATGGCTGGTCACCGAGGCGTGAACAGTTCCTTGGTGCCTGCTGGGGACAGCACAGGGCCAGCAATGAGCCTCCTGCCCACTGGCCCCGCTGCAGCATCACCCTCAAGGGGTATCCATGCACCTGCCTGAAAGGGATGTTGCTTTGGGAGCCCATACTCCACTGCTGGCTCAGCTCCTCGTGGGGCTCCTCCAGTGGCGGCAGGTAGAGGTCATCCAGGACCCCGCGGTGCATGTGCTCTCCCTGCAGTGGGGTCAGTGTCACCGTGGGGCTGCCACCCCCCTGTCCCCACATCCCTCCTGTCCCCGGGCTCACCGTGGCCAGGCGGCGTGTGAGGACGTATCTCTCGAGGCGCAGGACACTGGACATGTTGGCGTGCTCCCGGGTGCAGGCATCCAGCCACTGCGTCAGCCCATCCACCATGGCCCGGAACAGCAGCCACAGGAACCGCAGCGTGTTCAGCACCCGCTGCACCACGTTGCTGCGCCCTGACAAGGTGAGAAGAGAGGCTCAGAGACCCATTCAGAGCACCCCCGCATCCCCCTGTGCTGGGGTACAGCCGCACACTTACCAGTGCCTTCCTCCTCCTCCTCTTCTTCTGGGCTTTCGGGCTCTTCGGGAGCCAACTCCTCCTCTCTCTCTGCATTGTCCCCTGTAAGGATCAGACCCCCCCAAAAGGGGTAGCATCAGCCCAGTGGAGGATGGACATCAGTTCTAGCCCCTGTTGGGGTTCTCTTGCTCATCACCCCATCTTCCCCATCCAGCTTAACAACCACTGCAAGCACCAACGGCGAGCTGCACAGCCCCATGGTAGCCACACTAGGGAACCTCACTGAGCCGATGCCCCATTATGGTATGCCAACTGCTGCCAGGGCAAACAGTGAGCACAGGGCAGAACTGTGCCCCCTCCTTACACCCCCCCCCAGCCCTATTTTGGGGTGAACCAGACCCACCTGCAGCCACATGGGCACCGGGTGCCTCTGGCTGCTGCTGCTGCTGCTGCTGCTGCTGCTGCTCCTGCTCCTGTTCCTGCTGCTGCTGCAGCGCTGTCCTGGTGTTGGTCACCCAGGCCTGGTACACGAGCTGGCAGAGGGACTGTCAGCACCCCACGGGCACTGCCGGTACCCCATGGGCATGGCTGGCCCCATCCCACCAGCCATGCTCACCTCGAAGGCACTGTGCCTGCTCGGCCGCGTCTCTTCTGGCACTGCTACCTCCTCCTCCTCCTCGCTGTCGGACTCGAAGAGGAAGTACTCCCCAGAATGCAGCACTGCCAGGGCGGCACCGGGTGTCACAGCACATCCAGTGTCACTGCACACTGCTGTCACCCTGGGGACACCTCATGGGGTGACATGGCATGGCCACTGCCATGGCATGGTACAGCTGGTGCCCTGGTGGCAGAGCATAGATGATGCCCAGAATGGCTCTGCTGTCACCTCCCCAGGCTCATTGCCTGGCACAGCACTGAGGACACCCCTGGGGATCACACCAGAGTCAACAACTCATCTCCCCCATCTGCAAAGCAGGGTCCCTCCAGCGCCAGCATTCGGAGGTGATTGATGCTGATAACTCCAACCCCATCCCGTTGTCCCCATTCCAACACATGGTCAGTGCTGGGAACCAGACCAGCCCAGGTTAGTGCCCTGCAGCCGAGCACTGGGCCGGGGGACGTGCGGGCTGTCACCATGCCGAAAGCACCATCAGGTGTTAGCGGTGCCCAGCGCAGGGACCCTGTGCCCTGCCACGTCCCTGTGCCAGGGCAGTACCTGCAGTGTGGTCTAACCACGGCCGCCACCATCGCTGCCTCTGCTGGGAAGGCTCCGCCGGGCTGCTGGGTGCTGTGGGAGGGCAGATGGGGGGGCTGAGAATGGCTGCACTCAGTGCACCCAACCCGGGCACCGGGGAGAGCACGGATGCGGGTTCACTGCAATGACCCATGGGACTCCATGGACCAACAGCAATTGGCTGCAGCCATCCCACTGTCCCCATGGAGGGGTTGGGGAGCGGGGAGGACTCCCCGGCTCTCACCTGGCCTGGCCTCATCCTGCCCCTCGGTGACATTGCGGGGCACCCGCTCCTGGTGGTACTTCTCCTGCTTGGCTCGGATCCGCTCCATCCTGCCAGCACAGGCTGCTGTGAAACCTGCTTCCCCAGGCCCTCCCCGGGGGTACCCCCATCCTCCTCACCCTCACCCCAAGGTGGATGCAGGATCCCCCCCAAACCCCACTCACTGCCGCTTCAGCTGGGCCAAGGACTTCTTCTCAGCTAGCTGGTGGGACTGCATGCTCTTCAGGGTGCTGGCCTTGAACAGCGCAATGCCCCTGCGAGATGGGCACAGTTTGAGGGTGATGAGGGGGACACCCGTGCCCTGGCACCCCTACCAGGACCCCAGCCCCACCTGGAAGCCTGCAGGGCAGAGGCCTGGAGGTCCAGCATGACGTGCAGGAAGTAGTAGCTGAGGAAGACGCGGCGCTGGAGCAGGAGGAAGAAGAAGCAGATGCTGTCCCACATGATGCCCGCCTCCTCCACGGGCAGTGAGCAGTCGTGGTCCTTGCCTATCTCATTGGCTGGGAGGCAGAGGTGCAGGCAGGTCAGGCAGCAGCTCAAACTTGCACCCCCAAAAGCCCACCAGGGCAGGCAGGGCAGCCCCCAGATCCCCTCTACCCCCCCAGGCCACCAACTCACGGTCATAGTAGCCCTTAACAGTGCAGACCAGGCTGAAGAGCTGGATCGCCCAGCAGAAGTTGTCCTGCATCTGGTGCACAAAGACGCAGGAGAGGAGCTGTGGGGAGAGAAGGCAGAGCCTGAGGTTGGCATGGGGACAGGCTTGCCACCAATCCCCTCCTCAGAAAGGTGGCCCCAGGGGCCATTGCACGGCCGGGAACCAGCAGCGCTCACCGAGAGCATGTTCTTGGAGATGATGACGGTGATGTTGTAGAAGATGAGGCAGTCCCAGAGCACGAGGCGAGCCCGGGCTGGCTTGCGCTGCATGCCGGTGCCAAAGAGGAGGAGGTAGAAGCAGGCCAGCAGGTAGCCGAGGCCAAAGACGCTGATGCGGGTGGCCCCGGTGATGAAGACCACCACCAGGACTAACCAGAAGAGGTAGCGGAAGACCACCACCTTTGCCATGTCCAGGTAGGACCTGTGGGATGGGGCACTCAGAGCAGGGTCCCTGTCCTCAGCAGCACCCATGCTCAGCACCACTCAGGTTTGGAGTGCAGTGAAGCAATACCAGTCAAACCAGCACAATCCCAGTGTCTGCACCAACCCTGTCTTGCGGACAACATCCCTTTTCCAAACCTATGGCCCATGGGGGTCCTGCACCATCACCAGGGGTGCCCTGAACCCCTGTTATCTCCTTCCAACACAGCCTTAGGATGCTGCTGTCCCAGCCTGAGGGTACCATCCTAGTGACAAGGGTCCTGTCCCAGCCATTGGGGGGGTCCTGTCCTAGCATCAGCGGGACAGCTTCTCTGGCCAGAAAGGGTCCCATCCTAGGGGACCCAAGCCCCTAGGGACTGCCTGGGGGTCCCATTCTGTCCATACCCCAGAAGGTCCCATCCCATGGGCAAGTCCCATTCGCACATCCCCAGTTCCAGGTTGCGGCTCCCTGGGCACCCACCGGCAGTGGATGAAGTTGGGTGTGGGGTTGTGGCTGTCCCGTTCCAGGTCCAGCCGGTCTGTGTTCTCGCCTGCCGCCTGCAGCCACTCCTCTGTGCGCTCAGCCTCGAACACTCGCCACTGCTGCGCCACGCACATCAGCAGCATAAAGTCATCTGTGGGCACAGGACTTAGGGCAGTGGGTGCTGGGGATGGAGTAGGGGACAGAGCACCCCATGGGCAGGATGGTGCAGGGATGGAGTAGGGGACAGGGCACCCCATGGGCTGGATGGTGCAGGGATGGAGTAGGGGACAGGGCACCCCATAGGCAGGATGGTGCAGGGATGGAGTAGGGGACAGGGCACCCCATGGGCTGGATGGTGCAGGGATGGAGTAGGGGACAGGGCACCCCATAGGCAGGATGGTGCAGGGATGGAGTAGGGGAAAGAGCACCCCATGGGCAGGATGGTGCAGGGATGGAGTAGGGGACAGGGCACCCCATAGGCAGGATGGTGCAGGGATGGAGTAGGGGAAAGAGCACCCCATGGGCAGGATGGTGCAGGGATGGAGTAGGGGATAGGGCACCCCTGGGCAGGAGGGTGCTGGGGGTGGATACTCACTGATGAGATGGGTGGATGTGGGGGCCACAAAGAAGTCGGGCAGGTAGAGCCACTTGATGAATGCCGAGTTTATGGGAAGATTCCGGCTCCAGCGCCATGGATAGTCTGAGGGGTGATGGACACGCTCAGTGCCAGCCCCTCACAGCACTGGGACACGGACCTGTGCCTCCCTGACCCATGCACAGGCCGGATGCTCCCACCCCAGCCCCTTACCCACGCAGAGGGCAGGCGGCATGCCCACACACAGCAGGTACTGGGTGATGAGGAAGATGATGAGGAAGAGGCAGTACTTGGGCCAGAGGTGGGCAATGGCCGCGCGCCGGCGCCGCGTCAGGATGACGACGAGCCAGCAGCCGTGCAGGATCACCATGAAGTTCATCCGCTGCCCAATCACATTCACTGTCATGAGGAAGCAGATCTGGGAGCAGGGAGGATGCAGACGCTCAGCCATGGGGTGATGCGAATGAGGGGACCCCCCCCCAGGACCTGCTCCTCACCTCCAAGCCAAACTTGTAGTAGAAGTAGTTGAGGAAGTATTTGGCACAGCTGATGAGGCCCTGGTCGAGGTGCTCCCGAGAGATGTCTTCAAAGATGGTCTCGGTGACCGGGGCCACCAGCTGGTGCTTCTTGCGGTAGTACTCCTGTCGCCGGTACACCACGGCCTCCAACACCAGCAACACCAGCACCAGGAGGTGGTTCTGGTGGGGAAAGGGGATGCTCAGGACCATGGCGTGCCCCTGAGCATCCCCACAGACGGGGTGCCCCTGGGCTCACCTGGATGTAGCCCAGGCTGGGGGAACCCTTGCGGATGCCGAACCAGTTGGCAGGGTCCAAGGGGCCATGGTACAGTGTGGAATTGCTCATCTCCTCCGGGGTCAGGTTGGTGCTGTTGTACAGGGGCTGCAAAGGGGAGCACCGCTGGCTGTCAGCATCCTCACCCCTGCTGCCAGACCCCATCTCCAGCCAGGGAACCACCCCCATGCTGCCACAAGCACCCCAAGAACCGTGTAAGTGGGCACCTGGGTGCAGTTGCTGGCGTACTCGCTGGGGTCGACGATCTTGAGCTGGTAGAGCATCTTGCAGACGATGATGATGCAGGTCCAGACGGTAGAGAGGCAGGAGGCCATGTGTCGGAAGCGGCAGTAGGGCATGGCAAAGGCCCACAGCAGCACCAGCAAGAAGTTCATCAGTGATACCTGGCGCACCGGATGCATTAGCACCATGGGGTGCCCGGCTGAGCCCCCAAGCCCCGTGTCCCATGGCTGGTACCTCCTGCAGGGCCACCCAGACGGTGTAGAGAGCCACCAGCTTGACCATGTGGAGCTCCAGCAGACGCACCACAAAGACCTGCCCGCGGGTCAGCGTGTCCGAGAAGGTCCAACCCAGCACGATCAGGCGCTCCAGCACCAGCCCCCATTTGGATGGCACTGTGGGGACATAGACCATCATGGATGGGCTCAGAGGACACCCCAACACATCCTGGTCTCCTCCACATGCTTGGAGCACACCCCGATCCATTCCCATGACCTCCCACACCTGAAGGACACCCCAATCCATCTCTGTTATCTCCCAGCTCCTTTCTGGCTCAGATGGTACCCTAAATCCATCCTCATACTCTCCTGGATTTGAAGGACACCCAAATCCATCCCTGCACCTTCCCGGCTTGAATATCCAAAATCTGTCTCCCTATCCTGCCAGTGCCTTCCTTGTTTGAAAGATGCTCCAATCCATCCCCACATCTCCCTCCAGCCCCTTCCTGTCTTGGAAGACACTCCAAACCAGCTCTGCATTCCCCTCAGCCCCTTCCAGGCTTGGAGGATGCTCCAATCCATCCCCACATCTCTCTCCAGCCCCTTCCTGGCTTGGAGGACACCCATCCCACCCCATTCCCCCCATCCCTGCCCAGTAGGTACCCTGTGATTCAGTGTCAGCATCACCCATCCCGGTGCTGTCACCATCACTGGTCCTGGCACTGTCGGCAGCAACCACATCCCGCAGCAGCCGGCTCCCGTGCAGCTCCTCGGGCCTGTGGGGAGGAGGGCTCAGAGCAGGGATGGGGGGCTTGGGGTGCAGGGGGGTCACCTTGGAGCAGGGCCCTACCTGGGGATGCGGTAGGACGCTGCACTGGCAGCAGGGATGCGCTCCAGGTCTGTGAGGCGCATGAAGGGGCGGTGGAAGTAATGGAGCTGGAGGATGCAGGCCAGGAGGAAGAAACCTGGGATGAGGGTGCTGGAGAAGAGCTCGGAGACGCTGAACTGCTCCAAGCCCAGATCACCCAGCCTGGGCAGGGAAGAAAGGGTCAGTGTGGAGCTGCATCCATCCCACCCTGCATTGGCAATGAGCTGCCATGCCAGGCTCAACCCCATTCCCCATGCACAACACATCCCTTGGCCATGCCCTGGTGCCACCCCAGGGCAGGCAGCAGCAGATACCCCTTGGTGGGTTGCAGACACTCACTGCTCATCCGTGAGACCCGTCAGGTTCCTCCAGTACATGGGGAAGTCCTCGAATTGAAAGGTATAGACAGCGATGAGCACCAGCATGGTGTACGCAACCACCAGCCACCAGAAGCACTTCAGCACCTTGCGCCACAGGCTGTAATACACCTGCAGGGATGGGGACATCAGCAGGGCCACACCGGGGATGCGGATGAGGACATGGACGTGTCCCCGAGCCCCTTACCTGGAAGAGGGTGATGCAGAGGAGGAAGAGGAGCATGTAGACGATCTTGTAGACGACGAGGCGCCCGGCAAAGCTCACCACGATGAACATGCCGGCGCACACACAGATCCAGTACTTGGCATAGAAATTCCTCACCAGGCCCCCCAGTGCCTTCAGCACATCCCCCTGACGGCTGGTGTCTGCGAGGCAGGAGGGGGCTGCAGAACATGGGGGGCACCCCACGTACTGCCTGCATCCAGGGGATGCTCAGCCCTGGTGGGTGATGCTGGGACTCCTCACCTGCATCCGAGATGGTCACCTCGATGAGTGGGGTGGATGGGGACCTCCTCGTTAGCAGCTTCTCCTTAACGGACCGCCGCAGCAGCAGCCAGAAGGTGAGGGTGAGCAGGAGCTGCAGGGACAGGCAGTGAGGAGGGACAGCAACGTGCTGGTGGGGGCAGAGATGGGGACAGCACCAGACTCACCTTAGCCCCCAGATCCAAGCAGGGATATTTGGTGTGCACCAGCCCCAGCTGCTCGAAGCTTATGAAGCCAACTCGGGTGGGCAGCTCGGAGGCCAGCTCCACGCTCCAGATGTACTGCAGGGTGCAGAGAGCGATGCCATAGAGCAGCAGGAACGGCGAGCAGAGCATGGCGAAGTGGCGCCGGTTCCGCACCGTCCAGATGAGGCAGGACCAGAGCAGCAGCACGAAGGTCAGCCAGCTGTGGTAGGTGATGCTCCACACCTACAGGCAGGCAGGATGCAGCCATTCGTATGGGATCAGGCCAGAGAGTGTCCCCCATGTCCCCCCACTCACCATCATGGCGATGAGGGCACAGATGTAGCTCTGCTTCATGATGACATGGCCCAGGGTGCGCAGGAGCAGCCACTGCGCTGGAGGCTTCCTGCCTGGCCATGGGGAGGGGGACATTGAGCCGACCCCCAGGACACAGACAGGGCGTGGGGATGGGGAGGCAGTGGGGACAGGCTTACCGGGCTGTGGAGAGTTGCCCATGATGTGCACAGTGCAGTTCTCAGCACCGCTGCCTGGCTTACCCGTATTGGAGGACAGCATGGGCTGGGGGGACAGAGAGGGCTCAGAGCCACCCTGGCACCCCCAGCGCACCCCAACTCCCATTCCACCACAGCTTGGGCATCACTTGTGGGGCACAATGCCCCAAAACCGACCTTGGTGTCCTCAGCCACGCCATCGGTGTCCTTGGGCCAGCTCTCCATCTCCACCAGCTCCTTCGATAGGAATCTCGCTGCTGGCTGTGCCAGCGCTGCAGCTCTCTGAGAGGGGCAGGAGCCAGCTCAGGGCACAGTACTGCTGCCACTGGGGACCCAACCCCCTGGTGAGCCCTCTCCCAATCCTAGAGGCACCCCACAGCTCCCCACTTCCCCTGCAATGGGCGCCCCAGTGCCAGGGCTGGGGGCAGTCAGAGCTGCAGGGCGCACCAGGCATTGGCACAGGGGCCAGCTAAGCCCTGCAGCCCCTCACCCTGGCATCCAGCCGGCGCAGCTTCATCAGCGTGGCCATGGTGAAGTAGAGCAGGAACAGGATGCCGGGGTTGGCATAGACAGGCCAGGGGTGGCTGGTGTTGAGCTCCAGGACGTTGGGCTTGGAGCAGTTGAGGTACAGGACTATGTCCTTGAACCCAAACAGCCTGTGGGGACAGAATGGGTGGCGTTACCCTCCCAGCCATGCGCCCCACCATGAGCCAGGGTTCCGGCACAGCACCCTGCCCCACGGCACAGTGCCCTCCCCAGGGACTCACCGTGCCCAGAAGGTGGGAGGCGGGTAGAGCCCCTGGAAGAAGGGTGCCTGGTAGGCAAAGAGGCAGACGAGGTGACAGGCAGTGTAGATGCAGACGATGATGCAGGTGGTGTTGAACGCCCGGCAACTCCTGGGGAGGTGGCAGGCCCACCACGTGCACACCCCAACGAACAACAGGTAGTAGATGCAGGAGGAGGCGGAGGGCAGGGTGATCCCTGGGGAGCGGCACCCATGGGCAGTCAGTGCACAGCCAAGCATCCCCCTGGATCGAGCACCCCCTGGACCAAGCACCCCACCCTGCACCGAGCATCACCTCCAGCAGCGTGTCCACCGGGCCCTCTCCAGCTCACCACATGCCCCTCCAATCCCATACCCACCAGCTAAGGCCAGCAGTGTGATGGCCAAGGCCTTCCCGGTCTCCCAGAGCAGCCAGTGAGCTGTCACCCGCAGCCTGGTGCTCAGCGGCGTGTCCGTGTCAGCCGTGCTGTCCTGCTGCTCCACATCCTCCTCTTCCCGCTGCCAGGGAGGAGACAGTGGTGTGAGCCCCACAAGCACCCCACTGGCTCCATGCTGCTGCTGGCCATGCCTCAGTTTCCCCACTCAAGGTATGGACGGCCGGACAAACTGTGGGCACGCAGCCCGGCACCTGGCTGTGTTTATCTCATTAGCTGCTTGGAAAGCTCCAAAAAGCCTCCGAAAGGCGGCTGTTTTTCTTGGCACCGGCACCTGGGTTCCCAGCACTGAGCTCCTTTCCAGGCTGGCCCCGTGCTCATGGCAAAGGCATCCGCATCACCCGGTGCTCCGGTTACAGCCCATCCATGGCTGGAGCTGGGCAGGCGAGCGCCCACCATGACAGCGGGGAGCACCCCAAAAGGTGTTTGCCAAGCCAGGGGTGCCACTGGCTCGGGGCTGTGTGTGTCTGGATGGCCCCTGTGCCATGAGCAGCACCAGGAAAGTCTGGCACAGCACAGCACGCATCCATGCTCCCTGCTGGAGAGCTCAAGCTGGGTGCCAGCACCCTACAGCTGCCCGTCCCACTGCCCTTCCTAAGCCCAGGGGTTACCAAACCCATGTGGTGGTGCCAGTCAGACCCAGGGATGCTCCCCCCAGCAGCCCGGTGCGGTGGGGTTGGGCTGCTTGCTATGATCCCTACGGCAACATGGGAGCAAACACGGGCACTCCTCCACGGCTGAGTCACCCCGGCTCATACAGGATGCTGTGATGTCTCATGATGATGTCCCAGCCCTGCACTGCTGCCAAACCTGCCCAAACCCGGGTTCCCGGACACTGGGGATGTCCCTGTGCCCTGGGGAGGGGATGGGACCAGCTGCGGTGTCCCTGGCGCGGGCTCGGCAGGATGCTGATGGGTTTGGCTCTCACCCGCTCACGGGACTCCAGGGACTCCGGTCTCCGGCTGCGGATGCTTGCAGCCTTGGGGACAAGGCGACGGCACAGGCAGAGGCAGAGGGATGAGACCAGCAGGACGCCGACATCGGGTGCCACCAGACGCACCGAGTTGGGGATGTCGCTCAACTCCAGCCTTGGGCAGGGGGGAAGTGGGTCAGGGGAGGGCTCAGGAGTGTCCCCACCACCACTGCCAGTCTCCAGCCCCACACCACCAGGGTACCCTTACCTGGTGACCCCAATGTGCCGGGCAAACACCTCCCATGAGCTGCCTGCAGGGAAGAAGGAAGGGATTTTGTTTGCAGACCCCCAAGGGCAGGATATGAGACCACCCTAAGTATGTGCTTCCCACGGGAGACAGCCCCACGTCCACAGGGAATACCCAGGAAGGGGTCTGTGCCCAGTGCCCCCTACTCACAGCCGGGCCCCATCATCTTGTCCACTTGGGGCAGCGTGTACAGGCATATCTGGAAAACGAGGTGTGCGAGCAGGAAGATGATGCTGATCCCCAGGAGAGCTTTGAGGAGGCGGCTGGTGTGACCTGTGAGACACAGGCGACCCATTACCCATCGTCCGAGGTGACCCAGGGGAGCACCAGCATCCCAGAACCCTTGGGAAAAGCAGGGAAGGGTGCAATGCAACTGTGCCCAGCGATGCCAGGGGTCTGCCCCAGGAATGCGGTCATAGAATCATACACTCACAGAACGGTTTGTGTTGGAAGGGACCTTAAAGCTCATTCAGTTCCAATCCCTGCCAAGGGCAGGGACATCTTCCACTGGAGCAGTTTGCTCCAAGCCCCTGTGTCCAACCTGGCCTTGAACACTGACAGGGATGGGGCAGCCACAGCTTCTCTGGGCACCCTGTGCCAGTGCCTCAGCACCCTCACAGGGAACAGCTTCTTCCTTATATCCAACCCTGTTTCAGTTTGAACCCATCACCCCTTGTCCTATCACTACAGTCCCTGACAAAGAGTCCCTCTCCAAAGTCCTGGGTCCCACCATGTGCATGTCTCACTCTGCACCACAGAGCCACAGACCACTCTTTCCACTACATTACTGGGGAAACTGAGGCAGAGGCAATGCAGGAAGCCTAAGCTATGGGACCACACTCCTTCCCCTCGCCCCTGCAGCATCCTCTGACCCAGCTGGACCAAGCCTTTCCCTGGCCCCACTGCACAGAGACCGGTGTTGGGATGCAGTTCCCATCCCCATCCCTCATGGAACATTCTGTGGGTGGGCGCCAGGGTGTCCCCCACACCATGATCCCAGTCAGACCTTCCACCAGCTGCAGCCGTGCCCCCATCCCACTGGGATTCCCGGGACGAGGGCCCATTTTCCTTGCCTCAGGACAGGCAGCGAGCCCACCCCAGCTGCGCACCGGCCGGGAAGGGGGGGTCAGGGCCAGAAACCTTCCCTCTGCTTGTTTGTTCCTGTAAATCCGTGTCAAGACTCAGCTCCGGAGCCGTGCGAGCCCATGAAATATTCAGAGGGCAGAGCTTTTATCCACAGCCTGTGTTACAGCACAGCTCAGCCTGGCCCAGCAGCGCTATGGGCACCCAGTGCCCCCCATGGGGACCCAGGGCCCATGCACCCACCGTGGCTGCTCCATCCCCAGTGCCCCCCATGTGTGCCCCCCATGGCCAGCAGGGCGGAAGGGCTGCTCCTGGTACATCCCTGCCCACCCGGCGGGCACAGCCCAGCACTGAGGTTTCTGGTTAATAAGGCTGGGGCTCAAAACTGGCTGTTTTGGAGTGAAAGGACTATTAATAGCCATGCTGGGCTATAATTAACAGAGCGAGGAGCCACACTGCCTGACCAGGGGGAAACCGCAGGGGAAGGAGGGCAGGTACCCGCCGGAGGGAGGCTGGCAGCATCCTGCTGCCCACCCTGCCCTGCCTGCTCCCTGCACCCCAGGGTGAGCCCCTTACCTGCGGTGGAGTGCTGGCTGGGCCCCGGGAACCAGGGCAGAAGCAGCAGGAAGATCAGGTACACCAGGGAGAGGACATTGAAGCGGAAGAGGCAGGCTGTGGGCAGAGGTACAGGCAGGGTTAGTGCCGGGCACAGGGAGGCTGCATCCCCTCCCATTTGGGACCCCCAAAGTGAGACGCACCCCAGAACTATGTGTAATCCCATACATGGTCTCAAGCCCCCCAGAGGTGCCAGTGGGAAGAGAGGGGCACAGGCAGGAGCCACTGTGACCCACATGGGCAGCACAGGGATGTGGGGACACTGAGGTCTCAGCCACTGGAGGTGATGAGATCCATGAGCGGAATCTGCTGCTTTTCCGCACCGCTTCTGCAGGAGGCTCGCAGGGACCCCCATGCACTGCCCTTGCCCCGCACCCAGCGCTGCCCCGGGTGCACCACCAGCTCCTCACCTCCCTCTCGCTTATTTTTAACCCTAAATTACGGCTTGTTCCGTGCAGCCGTCGGGGGAGCGGGGCCGGGAGGCACCGCACGGATCTGCCGTCTCCGGAGGGGGGGGACAAGGGACCGGGGCAGCTGCCGCCGGGGAACGCGGCGTTCCCATCGGCTCCACGCACAGCCCAGAGCGGTGACTGACACCGGCACATGCATTACCCGGAGATGGGCACAGATACGGCGCGGCAGCCGCGAGGCCGCGGTTGATGGGCACGGCCGCTGCGAGACACACACCGGATCAGCGCCTGGGCACAGGGGAGGGGAGTCATTGGGGGGTGCACAGCGTGGGGCGGCTTCACTGTGTGACTGTGCGCCTGCTCCAGATAGCCCCAGGGCATTCCTCCCCCCCCCCCCAGCAGAGTGTGGGGGCCCCACTCTGGATAGGAGGTGGGATCCCTATGGGGCAGCCTGGAGATTGGACAGCCACACGGAACCGGTGTTGGGGACCTCAGCTCTGCGTGGCCGCAGCAGGGACTTGCTCCCCTTGGCACCCCGCTTGGGAATGGGATGAGGCAGTGAGGGCCAGGACGGCCCATGGGGCTGGGGGGGGTGAAGGGGAGCCAGGCTGGGAGCCAGGGGACGTGCTCGGCCCCGCCAGCCCGGCGCGGCCCTTCCTGTGTTTACGAGGTTTCAATGGGACAGCACATCCTGGGGAGAGGGATGGGGCGGCCGCTGGGGGCACGGCGGGAATGGCGGTGGGGTGACGGGACGGGAGGCACCCAGGAACCCGCCCGGGGGCCAGGGGCACGTCCCACGCAGCGCCCGTCGGGGATAGCGCTGGTCCCGGCTCCCACGGAGCGCGGGCAGCCCCGCAGCACGGGTGAGGGGCTCAGGGTGCGCGGGGCGGGGGCACCGGGACCCGCTGTGCAGGGACCGCGGCACCGCCACCTCCCCGCACGCTGCGGTGCGCTGCTGGCAACGTTTCGGCAAACCATGATCTCATGGAGCAAATATTCCCCTTCCCGCGCCAGCGGCGACGGGGCCGAGCGGAGCCTTCCCGGCACGGGGGCGAGCGCTGCTTCGGCTGATGGGGGGAGCCAAACAGCCTCGCCGCGGCCACCGGCACCTCCATCCCAGCACCGACCCCTGCCCGCACCAAACCCTGCCCAAAGCAGCATCCTTTTGGGTCAGGCTGCCCCTTGTCCCAGCCATGGCAGCCCTATGGGTGATGGTGGCATGGGGGGACCCCTGTGCTGGTGTCCTGCTGGCAGTGCCTGGGCTGGGGTCTGCATGGGAGCTGCGGGGAAGATGGGATGGTGGGTACCACAGGGAGACCCACAGGCATTGCTGGGCACTGTGGGGTACACGCACTGCAGTGACGGTGTGACTTTATGCCACCAACATCAGCCCCCCCAGAAGTAGGGACAGAGCAGGCATCCTGGTAGCAGTGGCTTGGGGTCACCTATGGCAATAGGAAGGGCTGGCAGCAGCTACCTACAAATGCAGAGCACCCCACAGCACCGTGGGGCTGAACCAGCACCCATGGGACCCCGTGGCTGTTGGATCCCCCCATCATCTCAGCGTGAGGCAAAGCTCCTCAGGGTGGTCAGTGCTCACTGGCTTCAACCAGCTTTTAACGGGATGAAGAAGGGGGGAAAGAAATGTGCTGATGGGGAGCAGCCCCCCAGCATAGCACAGCCCCCTTTGTGAGCACCCATGGTGCCCAGCTTTGCACCCACACCTTGGCAGGGCCGGCTACACCGGGGTGTGGGCGCTCCGTCCTGCACAGACAGAGGAAACCAGTTTCCTTCAGTGCTGACGGCAGAGAAAGTGCGGCGTAGGGAGAAAAACCAGTTTGGCTTGTGGGGAGAGCAGCCCCACAGCAAAACCCGCCCTCCATCCCTCACCCAGGTCCCCACCAGGAGCCAGGCAGGAGGGTGGAGGGCAGCTGCAGCACCGTGGCACCCACTGTCCCCATCCCCATGCAGACAGCACCCATCACACCCCATGGTCTCGCCTCTGCTGCAAACATGGGGCAGGATCTGGCCCGCACTGAGTGTCCCCCTAAGGTTATCCTGGATCCGCATCCTTTCCCCATCCCTGTGATGCTGGGAGCCGCTCTGGTGCTGGCAGGGATCGCATCACCGCTGGCAGCAGCAGCACTTGAAACATGAAGGATGTTAATGTGCCGGGAGCAGGATAAATCACAGCGCTGGGCGAGATGTGCCGGTTCCCTTCACACCAGCCTTTCATCTCCCCTTGGGATCGCCTGTGGGAAGGGAAAGGGGGGCACTGGGGACCACAGGGGAAGGCAGGGACCTGGCAGCGAGGGTGAGGGCAGACAGGGAGAGCCAGCAGTGGGGTTTATCCCATTGTAGTTGGGATGCGGAAGAGTGGGAAGGGGGCTTTGGGTGCAGCCCGCTCCCAGGCACCAACCCAGGGAGAGATCCATATCCAGCTGCATGGAGAAAGGGGGATCCCCTGACCCCGCCAGCAATGAGGCAGCCCCATAACACCACCCACCTCGCCACACACCATTCACAGTTCCCACACGCTGATTGGCATTAGTGCAGCCACTGGCTCTGTGGGGACCTGCAGCCGCTCAGGATTAATTAGAAGAGCTCTTTAATTCCCGGCTGTTTTCACACAGGCCCGTTACCTGCGGCCGCAGCCCTGCAGCTCTGCCAAGCTGCCTCCTGCTCACCGGCCTCAGCTGGGGACAGGGGGACCCAAACAGGGCCCCCAGGGTGTCACTGTGCACCCAGGACCCTGTTCTCTGCACCAGAGGCGGATGAGCCCCCTCCACAGCATCATTCCCATCCCTGCAGCAGCGAGCCCCCGAGTGGGCAGAACCAGCCCCATCCCCGGCTCCTCTTTCCGGGAGGAGGGAGCAGCCCCACCAGCCCAGCCGCCGCATCCTGTTTTTATGGAAAGTCAACCCCGCTCCCGCCAGCGCCAGGGCCCACTCCCCAAGGAATGCCGTAGGAGCTGCCCCAGGAGGGCACCGGGAGCGGTGCCAGTGCTGCCACGGCTGCCAGGATGGGAAACCCCAGCAGCTGGCCAGCAACACAGTGGATGTGGGAACACCCCCTTCCATAGCACCCAGGGCCGCAGCCCCGACATCAGGCACAGAGTGCAGTGGCGCAGCCCATGCGGAGGGGATGGAACAGCCCTCAGGTCCCCCTAAGCCATGAGCTAAGCAGTGGGATGCCCATTGACATCTCCAGCTTGCACACCCAGATCCACATTCCCATCGCACATATGGGCACATTCCCAAACCCACCAGAACATTTCCCATGCACTGCCCGGTGCCATGACAATGCCCACACACCCCATCCCCACCCTCATCCAGTGGGGACCTCCTGCACCCCTGGGGAGCCCCCACAGCATCACTGCCTCAATAGGGCAACGTGGGGGCTTTGGAAAAGGCTGGATGCCAGCGAGACGGGCACCCTGGGGCAGAAGATGATGGGCAGTGTCCATGCAGGCTGCAGGCAGCTGGCCCTCTGCCTCCCATCCCCCTGTGCTCCCGGGGAGGAAACAGCAGTTATTGCTCTTGGAGACAGTGGTGGCTGCTTTCTATTTGGTTTTTTTTATGTTTTTTTATATATTTTTTTTTCCTCCTCTATTTTATTTCCCTTCACTTTATAAAAAGCACCTGACCGCAGGAGGCAGACGGCTGCAGCCCACACTCATGCCAGCACCGCCTGGGTACCAGCACCCTGCGGCACCCAGGGCCAGCGCGACCCACACAGGGACCCCCAGCACCCCACTACATCCTGAGGCCGTGTCCTCACCTCATCCCCTGTCTGCCCCCTGCTCTGGGGGGCACCACAGCACTAAGGGGCTGCCACCATCACCCATTGCTCCTGCACAAGCACTGCACTGGAGCTGGTGCAACCAGGATGTCACCCCACCCGGGGGTCCAGAGCTGCTTGGTGCCCCCCGCCCTGGTACCCCATGATGTGCAGTGGTGGGAAGGCACAGCAGGCTGTGCCCACCCTGCTCCATGCATTCCAGCACGGACAGAGCCGTATGTCCCTGTGCTGGGTGGGATACACAGCCCATGGCATGCCTGGGAGCTGCACCACGGGGGTCCATGCCATGGTCCCACCCCAAGCCACGCTGCGAGCCCCAGCCCTGCCCCTCCACTCGCTGCCAGCAAACATCCTCTGGACACGTTTGGGAAGAGCCTGATCGCTGCGGAAGGAAGGGCTGCAGGCGGGTCTTGCTCGGGCCTCTTCCTCCCCCCAGGTGCAGCAGAACGAGCCACATCCCCCCCGTGCCTCAGTTCCCCCTTGGTGCAGTGCGAGGCCCCCCATCGTCTCCTCACCCACAAGGCAGTTTTGGACAGGAGCAGGGGGGGAGCGGCACAAGCGGGACCCCAGACCCACACTCGAACAAGCCACCCGTGAGTAAAGCACCGACACCAGCGGCTGCGGGATGCAGCGGGTTCCTGCCACAGCAGCCCCCGCCGGAGCGGGGCGAGCGAGCCCGGCGCAATTTGGGGCCAGATCAGCAGAACCGGGGCACGAGGGCCCCATGCACCAGACCGCGCCCAGAGGCCACGTGTCGCCCCGCGCACCCATGGGACACGGCTTGCGGCTCCGGTGCCCCACCGGGGCCTGGTGCGAGCGGCTCCCGGCCACCTTCCCCTTCCCCGTGGCAGCCCGGTCGCTCTGTCCGCCCGTGGGCAGGGTTATAATTAACCTCCTCGCATCCTGCGCCATGCACTGAGTCACTCCTCCAGCAAGCCCAGAGCAAACAGAGAAGCTTTTCCAACAGTCACCGACTTCCTCTGCCAGGGAGGCTCGTCCCGCACCGGCGGCACGACCAGCACCAAGCACACCAGCCCCGCTCCCATCTATACAACCGGGGCGCCCGGCTGGATGTGGCTCCACTCGGGCGCATGTCCCCTCGCTCCGGGTGACAGCACTCAGGTGTCGTTCCACCTCTCCCCCACGCCGCAGACACCCCACCACGGGCTGTGTGAGCCCGGCAGTGGCCGGCGCACACCCGGGCACAAGGAGCACGTTGAACAGCCCTGTTTACAGGGAGGGTTTTCCTTTACGTCCAAGTGAAGGCAAACGGAGCATCCCCGAGCGGGCTCCCCCGAGCAGCCGGGGTTCAAAGAGCCGATTCTCGCTCTGCGCGTCCCAGGACACGGGTATTTTCCAGGCCGGTGGCCAGACGGTTGCCTTGGTGGGTGGCGCATCTGCCTTCAAAGCCCAGCGCTGCTTAAAGCGGGCTGGGAGCAGCTCGGCAGCCACAGCCCAGCGGAGGGGAGGCTGAAGCAGCCGAGGTGGTGCCTGGTGCCCCCCTCCACAGCACCACGACGGTATCGGGCACAGGGCCGGGATCGCTGCCAGCTCCCCCCCACTCCGCGCACTGCGGGGAGCCGGGTGTCCCGGCACCCTCCTCACCCCCCCCCCTCCACCTTGCGAGAGGCAATGGAGTGAGCGGGGTGACCCGGCGGGGTTGGAACCGCGACGGCTTCGGCCCCGAGCGGCCCCGCTGTCCGGTTACACACACCCGGGCGCTGCCCCACGCTCGGACCGGAGGAGGCGCAGCGCTTCCCGAGGGCTCGGTCCCGCATGGGGCTGGGGGGGGGGGGGGGCCGCGCATGGGGGTCCCCTGTGGGGCTCGAAGTTGGGGAGGAGGGGGAACCGCCCGTCCCCGCACCGACCCCGGGGGCCGACAGCGGCTCCCGTCCGGGTGGGGAGCCCTGAGAGCGGACACAGCGCACCCAACACCCTCCCCCCCCCCCCAGGCACTCACCGGCGAGCAGGGCGAGGGGCAGCAGCAGCCAGTACAGCCCCGTGTACAGCACCCGCCGCTCCATCCCGTCAGGCGGCGGCGGCCCGGGCCATGCCCCGCCGAGCCGAGCCGAGCCGTTCCGCCCCGCCGGGGCTGGGCAAAGCCCCGCTGGCCGGTCCCGGAGCGCAGCGCACGGACGCGCTTTCCCCCGCCCCGCTCCCGCCGCCTTTATAAGCGGAGCCGCCCGCCCCCCTCGGCGGGCTGGCCCGGCTCGGCACGGCTCGGCCCGGCACCGCTCCGCTCTGCCCGGTACAGCACGGCCCGGCACGGCCCGCCCCGCCTAGCGCCGCCCGCCGGCGCTGCAGGCGCCACTGCTGCCGCGAGTTGAACGGTCTCAGCCCCGACGGCAACGCGGGGGGAGGATCCCGGAGGGCAGCGCTGCGGGCGGGGACCGGAGGAGGCGAGAACCCGGTTACCGGTGGTGACAACGGGGGCATTGGAGGAGGGTGGGGGGGTTGAGACGATCACCAATAATAACTAAGGAGAAGAAGCTGATGTGCTTCCTGTTTGCTTCGTAACAAGTAAAAACGATGGTTGAGGCCTGCGTTTGGGGCTGGTGATGACTGCATGGAGCCCTACAGCCAAGACTTGGGGATGGGGAGCCGGGATGTGATCCCCTGGGAGCAGCTGTGCACCCTGGGAGCAGAGTCCTGTGCCCCAGAGCTTTGTGAAGGTCCCAGGTCCACCCAGTGCATGGCCACGCACCCGTGGGTGCTGGAAGGAGGGGAGCTGGGTGCCGTGGCCAGGCAGCGGGCAGCACCGGCCCCCGGCAGGAAGCATCGGCCCGTGGAATTCTCCGCATTCTTTGGCTTTCCCTGTTTGTTTCTGCGCACGCTGAATAACCTGGCACCCGGCCCGCACCCTGCCGACCTGCTCCCCACCTGGGCGGGCTCCACTCTTATCCCTGCACTTCCTCCAGAATGCTCACGGCTCTTTCCCCCACCTCAGAGATGCCAAAGCCGCAGCCATGAGGACACCAATGCCCATCGCTCCCCAGCCATACGCAGATTGGGCCTGAGGGCCCCCAAACGCACGCATCCAGCTGAGTGTTGCTGGACACGGCCCCTCATGGGAGCGGGAAGGGCTGTGAGTGCCCAAACCACCCCCAGCATCCTCAGAGCAGGGATGTGACCCCTCCACCCGACCGCATCCATCCTCATCGGCTGGACACAGAGGGATTTGCTCCTGTAAATTAAACCCTTGTCAATGCTGGGCCTGAAGCTCAGCATCAACCTATGCTTGGCTTCAATCCATGAGGCCTGGGCATGGAAATTACCACTGCAAACCCCCCATCCAGAGTGCATCCAGGAGGGGTGGTACACGGTGCCCACACCTTGCTGCCAGCCTGGCCCCACGTACCCACCGCACTGCAGTGGGGTGGGAGTGGAGGCTGTGCAAGGCAATAGGCATCGGGAACAGCACCCCAGAGCCCTGCCTCGCATGGCCGAATCCAGCCCAGCTCCATTTTGCTGACCTGGCTCAGGCTTTAAGGGAAATGAGAACCCAGCAGCCCTGTAAGTGCTGCGGGCACGGTCTGAGTGCACCGGGAGGCGTTTTATGGGCAAGCAAAGCTTCTCCCATGTCCGGGCAGTGCCATTAGCACACGGCCACACCATGGGGCAAGGGGATGCTCGGGCAGTGGGCAGCCCCTGAACCGCTGCTCCCACTGCTGACCTGGAACCAAGGACATGAAGGAAGGGGCCTCAAGGGATGCCACGACCACCACAGTGGGATGCTGGCCAGGGCTTGACCCAACACAAGCTGGAAACAAGCAGCTCCCCAGTGCCAAGCCGGGGTGACCACCGGCCCCGCACCAGCACCACGGCCCGCACCGTTTGCTCTGCTTCTGCCCCACTCCCCCATGACCAAGGTCTCCCCGGTCCACAGCCATGGAGGGCTGGGTGCCCTGCTCCATCCCTGCCGCCGGCCGGAACACAGGGCGCACCACCCGCACCCCCAGTCCGCGCGTTCCTATATAGGGGGAAGCCAGAGCCCCCCCCCCCCCCCCTTGGGCGGGTTGGAGCCCCATATGCAGCACAGCCATAAAGAGACGCGGCGCCTTTAAGAGCCGTGTGGCGCCAATTCCTCCCCACGTGACCTTTCCCGCCCCGCGGTGGGCGGGGCTACGTCCGCGCGGGTTCCCGCCAAGGAGCAGTAGTTTTGGCGCGGTTGCGGCTCCACGTGGGGGGATAGCGCCGGAACGGGACCTGCACCGGGACCGGACCCGCGCCAGTACCGGCACCAGGAGCCGCCGCCATGGCCCAGCTCCGCCTCACCGACTTCTTCACCCGCACGAAAGCGGCCGCCGCAGCCCCGGTCAAGAGCAGCAGCGGCGGCCGCCGGCTGAAGGCCGCCATTCCCGGAGCCCCGGTGCCCCGGGAGGAGGAGTGCGGGGATGAGGCGCTGCTGCTCCGCTCGCCGCGCACCCCGGCCCGCAGCGGGACCCCGGCGCTGCGGGGCATGGCGGGCAGGAAGCGGAGCCGCCGAGAGATGGAAGCGGAGTCGGCGGCCGGGGCCCGGCCCCCGGGGTCGAGCGGGAGAGCGGTGCGGAAGAGGCTGGAGCTGCACCGGGATGCGGAGCCGGGGCCGGTGGCTGAGGTAGGGAGCGGCGGGGGTCGGGGATGTGGCCTTGAAATGGGGATGGGGCTGGGGGGGATGTAGAACCGGGGCAGCATCTCTGGAGTGGCTCCCCCTGTCCTGATGCAGGACCGCCCCCCCCCCCGCGATGCAGGCTCCCCGTCTCCTAGTGGAGACGTTGCCCCCTACCTCTGGTGCACCCCGCTATATTGCCCGCTCTTTACCCCCGAAGTGCAAGGCCATGCGGGGACACCAGTGATGGGCGCCCAGCGGGTGGGTTCCCTGAGCAGCCTCTAACGCTCCTTTGTTCTCTTACAGGCCCCCAGCCCCTCGCCTGCCCGTCCCCTGTCCCCGCCTGCCCAGGACCTGGCAGCAGCGCTCCCCGCCAGCACCGTGCTCTCTCCCGGCCGCCGGCAGGATGGGGGCACGCAGCCCAACACAGCCCCCCGGGGGACAGCCGGGCGCCTGCAGCGGGTACGAGCCCGGTCCCTGTTGTGCTCTGTGCCCCTTGCATGGTGTGAGCCTGCGCTGAGCCCGTGTCCCTCCCCATGCAGGAGGACGTGGAAGGGCTGCGGAGCCGCCTGCGTGGGATGAAGTTGCTGCCGCTGGTGACCATCCCTGCGGGGACCAGCGCCGACCTTCGGAGCCGCCTGGAGCGGGTCCGGCAGCTGGAGCTGCGGGTCCGGGAGAGGAGAGCGGGAAGCGGAGGCACATCGGGAGCGCAGCCGCACAGGGACACCGAGGAGGCAGCTCCTGTGGCCGAGGCTGGGTGAGGAGCTGCGGTGGGGATGCAGACACGGATTGGAGGGGATCTTGGGGTGTTGGCGGCTGCTGCAGCCCCACAGGGGGTTTGTGGGGGTCTTCCCCCCCCACTAAGGGGTGTGTGGGGCTCTGGCAGCACTGAACTGGCCCTGCTGTATGCAGAGGGCTTCCCTGAGCCACCCTGATGGTACCATGAGCAGTGAGGCATCGACATCCCCAGGATGGGCGATGTGACCCAGGTTGCTCAGGGGAGGGATATGAGATGGGTCTCCCCTGTCTAGGCTGGGCGTGCAGCTCTCAGGCTGCGACTTCAGCCCTGTCAGCAGCAGGACCCCATCCTGGATGGTCTCTGTCCCCATCTGCACCCTCGGGGCCATGTTCACCACACCTGGTGGCTGTTGTGTGCATGGGACCCTGACCCCTCTCCTTCCCCAGCAGCGAGAAGGCCCCCGCGTACCAGCGGTTCCACACGCTTGCGCAGGATGTGCCCCCGGGGCTCACGCTGCCCTACAAGTTCCGGGTGCTGGCAGAGATGTTCCGCAGCGTTGACACCATCGCCGGGATGCTCTTCAACCGCTCTGAGACCATCACCTTTGCCAAGGTCAAGCAGGGCGTGCAGGACATGATGCGCAAGTAAGTTGGCAGCAGTGGGCAGCCCGTTTCGGGTCCCAGTTGAAGCTAATGGGGCCAATGCCCTATTTCAGCCTTTGGGGTTCCTGACCTCTGTGGGTGCTGGTTGCAGGCAGTTTGAGGAGCGGCACATGGGACAGATCAAGACGGTGTATCCCACCTCGTACAAGCTGCGCCAGGAGAAGAACATCCCCTCTTTTGGCATGAAGAAGTCTGACTATCAGCTCACACTGGAACCAGTGCTGGAGGAAGGTTTGTATGGCTCAGGGGGAGCCCTGATAGTTGGGGATGTGCTTGGTCCAAGCTGGGATCTGTGGATCCCCAAGGGTGCTCTCTCCAGGGTTAGAACTAGATGATCTTAAGGTCCTTTCCAAGCCTGTCTATTCTATGGTTCTATATCTGATGTATAAGGGCCAGAAGAGAACACACTGGGGACAAGTGGGAGGGTTATAGAGCAGGGATTTTGGCAGCAATTGAGCTCCACAGAGGGCTCTCATTGTGTCCTTCCTGAGGGTTTGGTCATGGCGTTACCGAGGTGCTGGGGGTGATGCTCATGTCTCTCCATGCAGAGGAGAAGGTGGATGGGCGCCTGCACTTGTCGGCATCGCGGCTGCTGGAGCGCAGGAAGGAATTCAACCGCAACCTGGTGAACATCGTCAAGCAGCACCACAAGGTGAGGTCCCCACACCCGCAGCACCCTCTGCTTTTGTAGCCTGGCATTGCCTTGGTAACTAGGGTGGAAGGACCAGGCTGGTATCCACGCTGAAGGGTATCGCTGGTTCCTGTGGGTGCTGTTGATGGGGAGGATGGCAGCTGGAATCTGTCCTGGCACTGAGTTTCCTGCAGGCCGTGTTGTTGCCAACCTTGCTGGGAGCGGGAGGCAGCGTCCAGCTCCCCCATACCTGACATACACGTGCCATGACGCAGCTCTCACCCCTCTCCAGGCATTCCTGGCTGCCCTAAGCCCGCCCATGGTGGTGCCGGAGGAGAAGCTGACGCGCTGGCATCCCCGCTTCAACGTGGACGAGGTGCCGGACATCATCCCTGCGGAGCTGCCACGGCCGCCGCAGGAGGACAGGCTCACCACGGCCCAGGAGGTGCTGAGCAGGGCTCAGGGGATGCTGAGCCCCAAGGTGGGTCAGGACCGGGGTCTGGCTGTGTCTATGGACCTCAAACCAGTTGTCCCTTTGGGAAGATGTTAATGGGTAGGGGGTGGGGAGGACCATTTCTGAGCAGCAAGACTGGGAGCGCTGTAAGGTGCAGGCAGGCGGGAGCACAAACCTGGTTGTTAGTGCTGCAGGATGAGGCGTAGGACTGGCTTTGGGCTGGAGGAGCTGTTGGTACTGACTGGGGCTGGGAGAGGAGGTGAAGCATCCTGATCCGTACCCCGCACAGGCAAGGACGGGTCGGGAGCGCTGGGCTGGGAGCACTGGGCTGCCGTGTCAGCGGGGGTGTTGGAGGGGAAACTTCTCCTTCCTGCAGTGCGATTGGTTCCCAGCTGTAACCCAACCCCTCCTCCCTCTTCTCTTCCACATGAGCAGATGGAAAAAGCTCTTGCCAACCTGGCCTTAAGAACCGCTGAAGCCGGAGGGGGAGAGCTGGTGGTTTCCAAAGCACCGGCCCCTGCCAGCACCTCCAGTGCTCTCAAAGGGGTGTCCCAGGACCTGCTCGAGAGGGTGAGTAATTAAGTCCTGGCCCTAATGCTGGGGCTGGGGGGACCTCCCCGTGTCTCACCCCATGTCCTCCCATCCCCCAGATCCGTGCGAAGGAGGCACAGAAGCTGCAGGTGCTGATGACGCGGGATGCACAGCAGGAGCGGCGGATTGGGATGCTGCAGCGCCTGCCGGCCATGGCCCGCATCCTGCGCAACATCTTCGTGGCCGAGAAGAAGCAGGCGCTGACCATGGAGGTGGCTTGTGCCCGCATGGCCGACAGCTACGACGAGCAGATGCCTCTGGGTAGGGAAGCTGAGGGAATGATGGTTCTTGGGAGCAGGGGAGGGTGTTTGCATGGGGAAGGGGCTGTGGAGCAGAGCTCTGACCCCAGCGGCTGCTGCTTCTCTTTGCAGGGGAGATGGAGAAACACTTGCGGCTCTTGGCAGAGCTGCTGCCCGGCTGGGTGGGCATCCACGCCATCAGGACAGACACCTACATCAAACTGGACAAAGGGCAGGACCTCGGGATCATCACCGAGAGGCTCACCAAGGCAGCGAAGGAGGCAGAAACCCTCTGAGCCCCGCCAGGGTCAAGGCTTCCCCCGTGCAATCTCCTCTCAATGTAGCAGATCCCAGTGGGATCCGATGTGGGCTCATCCTCAGGGATGTTTGAGAACAAAGCGCCTTAACTTCAGTACTCTGCCAAGGTCCATGAGGACTGTAGCTCTCCTAACCCTCAAGCTGAAGGCGGGCAGTCCTGCCGCCTGGGTGACGGTGCAAGGGGTGGAGAGGAGCTGTAGTGACCCCTTCTCGGCTCTGTTTTATGCTCCTGAAGGTTTGATGCAGGAGGTTTCTTCCACTAATTGGGCTCCGTTGGGGTGGAGGCCGGGTTGAGAGGGTGACAGGTCAGGCAAGGAGTGAGAGAAGTCCCAAATGGATGTTTATGGAGCTCTGGGCCTTGTTCTGTTTTTAAGGGAGGGAAAAACACATCCCCAGCACTCGCTGGAAACAACTACAGGACTTGTCAAAACACATTTGTATTAAATGTTTTAAATATAGCTGACTTGCGTTAACCCGGCGCGTTGCTCCATGAGTTGCCTTGTCTGCGTTAGCACCGTGGCTCTCCAAGGCAGTTGGCACCGGTCAGGACGGACTTGGGTCAGCATCCAGCTCCTGGAGAAACACTGACTGGAAAAAGTGAGCGTGGGCTTGCAGGGAGCTGAATGCAGCTTTTGTAAGTGGGCAGCACAAGCAGCTCCCTATGGGACAGGAGCAGGCAGGGGTAGGCGCAGTGTGGGGTTCCCGAGGGAAAGCCCAGGCCACTTGACTGCAGTGGGTTGGGAAGAGGGACAAAGAGGGTGCTGATGGCTGCAGAGGAGCTGGCCTGGCCCAGCGCCCGGGTCAGGTCAGTGCTTGCAGCATGTAGGGTGGGAGCTGCCACGTCAGGAGCACCTCACGCTGCATCCTGAGCCAGACTGCACTGGGTTTAGTGTGGGGGCTTGCATGGGACGGTGACTGTCCCTCAGCCCTCCCGGTGGGGACCATGCTGGACCAGGGAAGCTTCCCCATGCGATTTGGAGTCTGACAGCATCAGCATGCCTACAGAGCTGCTTGAGGGGGCAGACCCTGCTCTTCCTCCAGGACCCTGCTTGCTGTCCTGCAGGCCAGTTGGCCGGTGCTGCTGGCACGAGATACCCCTGTTTCCACGGAGGAGGGTTTAAGCCCATCCCATAGACTGGAGCGATGCGGTGCTGGGCTGTTGGCCTTTCTGAATGGACCCCACTGCAGCGGGCAGCCGGGTCCAGCAGCCTGGCAGCCAAATGCCTGCTCTGGGTGAACTGAAAGAGAGCTCCTGTTCTGCTGCTTGGGGCCGAACCCTCCCTCCTGCCTGGAAGCCACCCTGCACAGCCCTGTCTCTATAAGCACATTACATCAAGTGGTGCTCGCAGCCTGCCCAATGCAAAGCACCATCCCTGCCTTCCCTGATGTCACCTCTTGGCCCCGCTCACAGCTCTGGCACTGGCAGGGCTTACACAGGGCTCGCTCCCACTGCACGCAGCTGCTTTCCACGGCTCTTTGGGGTGGATTTTTCCCTTCTCCAGCTCACAGCAGGGACCCTGTCCTCGTGCCAAGTATGTATGTATGAGGTGCTGCCTCCCTTGGCTCCTCGCAGGGGTTGGCTGTGAAAACCAGTGCCCTGGGGTAGGTTTGCTCCCAGGGGAATGGCGTTTCTCAGCATAAACTGAAGAGCCCTGAAGTGGCTTTTCAGGAAATGGTGATAAAAATAGCTGCAATAGCCCTTGCAAGTGTAAGGGCAGGGTGTGCAGCATCCCTGTGCACGGCAGGGGCAAGGCGAGATGGGCTGCAGGGGCTTGGGCTGTGCTCCCACCAGCACTGGGCACTTCCATTGCAGCCCAGTAGGACCAGCCTGGGTGCCCCCCTCCAGCTAGGGCAGAGGGAGGATAACTGCAGTGCTGAGTCCTGGCCAGTGAGTCCTTCCAAGGATGTGGGGTGGCAAAACGAGTATCACATCACAGCCTTGCTCTCCACTAGCAGCCTGGGTTTGGACAAGACACAACGGTAACCAATGGCTTCAGCTACTGCAAGAACAGCTCTGAGACAGTTTAGAAAACAATAAAAAGTATTTATTTTACCAGTGAGTTCAGCCCCTGCTAGGACAGGGACACGGTCCCTGGTGTTTCGAGGCATGTGAAAGCATTGGCATACTGAGTTTTAGTGACCAAACTGCACCATGCAACAAGGAGCATCTCCAAACCCCATGTCACCCATGACACAACCTGAATGAGAGCCAGAGCTCATGTGCAAATGTAACACATTTTCTTTCTTCCCTGTGCTCTTATCTGACACCAAACATCCCAACAAGAACAGGCTCCAAACTGGCATTGTCCTGTCAACATCCTGGTGCCCCAAGAATAATGCAGCAGAACAGGGACTTGCACAGGTTGCAGTGGATGGGGAATTTCTGCTAACCAAAAGGTGCCAGCCCTGGCTGGAGCTGCAGGATTTGGTATGTGATGGGCAGAAGGGAAGTGAAGAGCCCTGAGCTAGTGCATGACCTGCTTCCTCACGGCCTGTCACCCAGCTCTGGGGTACTTCTCATGATGCAAATTGCTCCTAGTTTTGCAAATCTACGAAGGACTAATGGAAGACAGACGGCTTCCATCTTAGTCGCCATCCCCTAGAACAGTCAGATTGATCCTTCTTCCAAGAGGATGAACTCCAGAAAAGGATCCTTACACTCAACACACCTTAATCTGTGGCTTGGAAAATTAATAGGATTTGTGATTGTATAGCAGCTGGCCAGGATGAAAATTGTGGGTTTTCCCCCCCACACCCCTTTACGACATCAGGAGTCACTGAATAAGACACTAAGCTTGTGCACAGCTCCAAGCGTGCATTCCCTAAGGAGCAGGGATGCTCCTCCTCAGTCATACTGCAGCAGAGAGTAGAAAGGGATGGACTTGAGCTTTTCTGACCCTTTGAGGAGTTTTAACTCTATGACCACCAGGCACTCCAGCACCTCAGCCTTCAGCCTCTTCACCAGCTCACAGGCTGCATACATGGTACCTGCACAACACAGAGGTAAGAGCAGAAACATCATCACTGGTGGAGCAATGCCAAGGTAGGCTTCAAGCCCCACAGCCGCTCCCAACACAGGCGCTCGCGGGACACACGTGCTCCAACTCACCTCCAGTCGCAAGCAGGTCATCTACAATAACTACTTTCTGTCCTGCTTCCACGGCGTCGCTCTGGATTTCAAGTTCAGCCTGCAGGGTGGAAAGAGTAGCTTCATTTTAGTCCTGCCTGACAGAGAAACCCTTCACAAACTGCTAACACGTGGTGGAATGCAGACACGTCTTCAGCAATATCAGCCTTAGCACTCAGCACCTAAAACCCCCCAAAACACATACTCCAGCTACAGGGGAGTGCCATGGAAATATACAGCAGGCTAAGTGATTGCTGGGCCAACCCTCTGGCACGTCAAGAGCCTGGACATTCATCAGGTGAGTTATGGTCCCATCAGGAAACCTTATCCCAGAGCAGTTCTCCAGTGGGGAAAATCTCCTGTAATGCATCGGGCTGGAGTGCTCTGCTTTGACAGCACCACCAAACCGGATCCAAACCGTCACAGGCATGTCCTGTGTCAGATGAAGCTGTCCCACGCAGGGGTTGGCCCAACCAATCCTCATAAATAACGCCTGGGTCCTGTGTTTCTGCTGCTGGTCCCTGGCTGCCGTTAGTTACCAGCAGTAGCGTGTTATTAGGATTAAACCTCTGCTCCTGAATCAGGGAGGCTGCGGTGTTACGAGGTGAGCACTCTGTTTTGAAGCCATGCAATAAAGGCATTTACTTTACAGCACTTACTGGAAGAGTGGGAAACACACTCCATGTTCATGCTCCTGAATTCAAGTCAAAGAAAGTAATTTAGCACCAAGTCTTAGCACAAACCACCCCCAAAAATCACAGCAGGGCTCATGGACACACCTTGTGTCCATGGCTCAGGGATGGAGCTGCCACGCCGGAGCTCAGAGAAGCTCAGTGCTGCTCCTGAGGCTTGTCCCATGCCTGTAGCACCAGCACTGGCTCTGAAACCCTGCCTGGGCATCCCCCACTGGGTTTACCACCCCATCCCTTCACTGACACCCCCAGCCCTGCATCAACCAGCCTGGAAACCCTCTCCTCCTCCCCAGGCATTACCTTGCCATATTCAAGGGCATAGGAGATGGACTCAGTTGGACCGGGAAGTTTCCCCTTTTTCCTTATCAGCACAAAGCCGATTCCCAGTCTCTGAGCCAGAGGAGGACCTATAAGGAAGCCACGGGAGTCCAGACCTATGGGGAACAGAGCAGCACAAATACTCATACCAGAGCCACTGACCTGTGGGTGTCTTTGCATGATAACCCAGGTTTATCCTCCCATGTTCAGGGAGGCTCTCAACAAGCCATTTGCTCTTAGCCACTTATTCTGTGGTTGAAAACACAACAGCATGCTCCTGCACTGACGGCGTTCACCAAGATGCACTGCTGATGGGCTTCAGGGTACAAAAACGATCCCAACAGCCTGTTTTGCCTCCCCTGCAGCTCTTCTTCTTGGAGATAAGCTCAGTGAAGCCCCAGTATCAGTTCAGCCACACAACCAGGGACTTTGCACTGCAGGGGGACGGGTTTTACTTATCATGAGGCACTAGGACGAGGTTTGGTCTAGATTCCTTGAACTTTGGGCTATCGCCCAACCTAAGCACTGCCTTCCCAAGCATTTCCATTCTCGGCCGCTTTCATAGGTGCGCTGCAACGTGTTATCGCCACAGAGGCTGTTTTTGTTGGCTTGAAAAGGCCCCCTGAGAAGGAAAACATGCTGGAACAGGGTCTGCCTGTCGAGAGGACCGTGCAAGACCCCACAGGCACGGCTGGCAGCCTGCTCTTCCTCCTCTCTTTTAATGATGAAAGCAATGAGTTACGAAGCTGGCACTGGAGCATCATTGGATGGTGCATGCCACATCTAAACCGGGTATCTCAAGAAACTACAGGATTCAGTCAATGGTATAACCTGGTGATTATAGTGCTCCAGCCATTGCTGCCGTGGCAGCAGAGGGATCTCTGTTCGCTTCCTGCCTGGGCAGCCCGAGGCCGCAGTGCTCTGCGCTGGCCTCAGAGATGTTTCTTTAACACTCACCCGCAATGAAGTCGATTTTGGGGTGAGATACCCTCAAATGATCTTCCAGAAGATCAATCAGGGTCCTGAATGCCGCGGGATCCTTCAGCAGGGGGCTGATGTCGCTGCAAAGACAAGGAGAGCTGTTAGCTACATCCAGGGGCTGGGGGGGGGGGGCACCGACTGAGCTCCTGTGCACGGGGGATGCAGGTCCTGCATCCTCGCGCTGCCTGGAGCGGCCAAGGGGAGGGATGGGCAGCGCGCCTCTGGCCCGGGTCCATCCCCATCCCCATCCCTATCCCCGCCTGCGGCTCCATCCCCGTCCCGCTCGCACCGGAAGAGCACGCCGGGCACCGGGAAGTCGGGGAAGGGCCGCACGCGGTCCCGCAGCCGCCGCAGCCGCTCCTCGCCCATGGCGGCCCCGCTCTGCGCAGCGCGCACGGCGCAGGGCCCTGCGGGCGGAGCTCCGCCGACCTCATCCCGCCCCGGCGCGGGGCGCCGCTGCCGCGGGACCGGGACCGCCGGGGGCGGGCACACGGATGCCCGCGCATGGGGCTGTGGTACCGCGGGACACAGCGCGTGGTGCCCCGGTACCCTGGAGCACGGAGCTCTGGTATCCTGGTGCCTCGTTACATTGGAGCACAGAGCTCTGGTATCCTGGTGCCTCGTTACATTGGAGCACGGAGCTCTGGTATCCTGGTGCCCCGGTACCCTGGAGCACGGAGCTCTGGTATCCTGGTGCCTCGTTACCCTGGAGCACGGAGCTCTGGTATCCTGGTGCCCCGGTACCCTGGAGCACGGAGCTCTGGTATCCTGGTGCCTCGTTACCCTGGAGCACGGAGCTCTGGTATCCTGGTGCCCCGGTACCCTGGAGCACGGAGCTCTGGTATCCTGGTGCCCCGGTACCCTGGAGCACGGAGCTCTGGTATCCTGGTGCCTCGTTACCCTGGAGCACGGAGCTCTGGTATCCTGGTGCCCCGGTACCCTGGAGCACGGAGCTCTGGTATCCTGGTGCCCCGGTACCCTGGAGCACGGAGCTCTGGTATCCTGGTGCCTCGTTACCCTGGAGCTCTGGTATCCTGGTGCCTCGTTACATTGGAGCACGGAGCTCTGGTATCCTGGTGCCTCGTTACCCTGGAGCACGGAGCTCTGGTATCCTGGTGCCTCGTTACCCTGGAGCACGGAGCTCTGGTATCCTGGTGCCTCGTTACCCTGGAGCATGGTGCTCTGGTATCCTGGTGCCTCATTACCCTGAAGCACGGAGCTCTGGTATCCTGGTGTCTCGTTACCCTGGAGTTCTGGCATCCTGGTGCCTCATTACCCTGGAGCATGGTGCTCTGGTATCCTGGTGCCCCGTTACTCTGGAGCTCTGGTATCCTTGTGCCCCGTTACCCAGGAGTGCAGAGCTCTGGTATCCTGGTGTAGGGAGCACAGGCATTCCCAGCACCCCCGTATCTCAGCGTAGGTAGCCCTGGTACCAGGATGCACACTGCCCCAACACAGCAGAGCACAGCGCTCTGGACCCCAGTGCAGAGGCTGGTTGTCGCAGCCGCAGGGAGCTCTGGTACCCCAGTGTATGGAGCCCCAGTTTCTCCTCTGAAGAGTACTGTACCTGCAGCGTGTGGAGCTGTATGTCCCCTGTGAATGGAGCTCTGGGACCCTGCTTTGGAAAGGAGTCCCACGCCCAGCTCCATTGCCCTTCACCCCTGCCCAGTGGCTTGCACAGATAGCCCATCAGGACTACACTGTTTCTTGGTTTTCTGTCCCTCATCACCCTTGTGAACTCCTGGAATTGCATTCTGCGTTTGTTAAAGCCGTTGGTTTGGATTACACTCACGGGGGATGATAACACAGCCAGTCTGAGTGCTCTCGATCCTAGACTAACAGCTCAGCAGCTCTTGGCATCACCCATCTGTAGGGCAGGTCAGGGCACTCTCTCACAGCTCCTATCTCCGATCTCCTGATGGGTGAATAGCCGTTTGTCCAAGCAGGATCCGCTGTGGGCAGGAGATGTAATCCTGCATGAGTACAGATCTGCTCTTACATTAACAAACACAACTGGGACCTGGTCCAAATGCATCCAGGCACTACCCGCTGCAGAAAGCAAAGGCAGTTTTAGCATGCAAACACCCCTGTCCAAGCTCAGTGCTTGCTGCTGATAGCTGCGTTGGGAACAGCTTCAGCTCCATGTGCTCCAGATAGCCCTTTGGGTCTGTATTCAAGGCATGTGCCAGCCCCTATCCAGGTATTTTGCTGTGATTTGGTGTGGACCCCATGGGACGGAGACTCAGGATTGCAGCAGCCTCATGATGAATGCTGAGCTGCTTTTGCTTACGTGTGCTGGACCAGTCATTCCCAATATTCCTGGGGGTCCTCACAGTGGTTCCTGCACAGGAGGAGTTGCTGACAGGAGGGGAAGCTGGTCTCCTCACAAGCTTCACTGTTAGAGGCTCATATACACGGCCTGGTTCACAAGACACCCAATTCTGCCCCATCCCAGCATCCAATGCATCCTGTGTCGCTGCGTCATTCCCAGTCCATGGTGCAGACCCTTGGGAATCATTCACTGTGCACTGAATCCTCCACTGCTCTGTTTTCTTCGCAATTCATCTGTTCCCAATTCACTTGTTTAATGGATGTCTGCCAGAGGTGCCAACAGAGACAAGCTGAAGGCCAGCGCAAAGGTTGCTCCCTTTCTTGTGAAGCTATTACCAGAGCCTGCCCACCCCCTTTCACAACCATTCCCTTACAGACTAAGATTTTCCCTGAAGTCAGATTATCGCTTTGGCACCAGGAAAATCCTCTCTAGCAGCTGTTCCAGTGAGGCAACCAGGGACAAAGCACGTAGCCTTCCACTGGAACAGGGGCTTTGCAACACCCTCACTCCCCCGGGTGAGCTGGAAAGGTTTCTCCTGTGACCTTACCAACCATGATACTGGACAATGAGCTATTCCAGCAACTCCTTCCTGGCGGATGGAAGTGATGGAATTTATCTGTCTGCCCATGGAAATAAGCAGGAGGTGGGAAAGGGCCCTTCTGCAGCCTGCCTGCAGTGCAAGCACCAGGCACCTCTACCTTTTGCCTCTCACTAACGGAGCCATAAGCTCCTCCACCGCACTGCGACCCTCCTATGCAATCCCCACCATTACAAACAGAAGACACCACCCCATTTTTCTTGGGGCTAGATGAGGTCCCCAGGCCCCTCATGTCAACTCACCCCTGGCAAACCAGCAGCTCTCACCAGGACAAGATGCTGAAGGCTCCCACTGTTTCCTTCAGATCCAGCCGCCGAGTGAAGAAGTGGCTGGAGCGATCTCTCCTCCTCTGATGCAGGATCAGGCCTCTCACACACCAGCAGTTCTGACAGGAAGAGCATAAATATTACACCAAATCAGACTTCCAATGATTCAGCTGCCAGAAACCATGCCACATGCCAGCTCAGGTTTATAAACCAGCAGTTCTCAGATCTCTGAACTCAGAACTTCACCTCATTAATCCTCCATTTCAAAGGATGTGAATTGCATCTACCAGTACAGACTGGTTTTCAGCTTCCAAAGTAAATCAGTTTTCTCCGTAATTGTTCAACCTTTCAAACAACAGTGCTGATTCCTACTGCAATTTCCATCTGAAAAGAACTTTCCTAGGACCAATTTCCAAATGCTGATGTCAAAGGACTTCAGCTCTGGAATATCACCAGGGAGGTGCCTCAGCATCCGCTCATGGCTCAGAGAGGTTTAGGGCTGCTTTGTTGCTGGTGGAGCAACCACCACGTCAGATCTGGACCCCCAAGAGGGGACCCATAGGAAGGGGACACTGGCTTTGCTCTCCTTTGGACACAGAGATCATTTTAGTGCTCTGGCATCCTGATGCAAGAGATGTCATTAGCCAGTGAACATGGAAACTGGGGGTCTAAAATCTTGAGAGCTGGCTGTAATCAGCTGAACCAGGCAATTAGAAGAGCTGTGCTGAGTATGGAAGTTTCTGTTCCGCTACGGATTTTAAAACTTCAGTGTGAAGTGGAACAAAATGCCCCAAATTTCGACATAACCCACAAGGGGAAAGGAGAACTAAAATTTCCTTTCAAATCCGCTGGAACATTTCACTTCAATTTTAGCTTTAGAAATGCCTGCACTTTAAACCCAGTTTTTTTTTAAAAACCCAAATTTGAAATATCTTATTTCAACAGCAGAAGAATGCAGTTCCCCAGCCAGCTCCCTGGGCTCAGGGCTGAAGTGTCTATCCTAAACAACAAGCTAGATTTGTCCTCCCTAAGAGGAGGACACCATTGTGAACGGATCCTGCCCTTCCATAGCATCCTGCTTGTACATAGCCAAACCCAGCACCTCCTGTGCTGCACCAGATTGGATCAGGCCCTTGGAGAAGACACAGAACTCCTCTCTCTCCTCAGGGCAGGAAGGGATTTTGAGTCTAATCCAAGACTAATGGATTTGGCATGCATTCCTCACTGCTGGCGAATTGGCCAATGGGCTTTTCAGCCCCTATCCCTTTCAGCTGGGAATTGTGCTACCAACGTATATAGCGCCCAGAAGGGTATTAAGTGACTCTGGGAGGGCCAAAGGAACAGAAGGCTGCCAGACTGGCTCTCTGGAGAAGTTGGATGGCAGAGGGTTTTCTTTCATTCCTAAGACCACAGGCTTTTGGCAAAGGATCCAACTCTATTTAGGATTTATATAATCCGACCTAGACTTTGAGCAACAACAAAACTTCAAATGGTGGAAGGGGATATAAAGAAAACAGGCAAATGGAGACTCTTTTTGGTGTCTAAAATAGTCATTTTCCAAAGGAAGAAGTAACCAAAACCAGGATTTCAGCTCTTCCCTTACAACTGTTCTTCAAAACTCAGTTTAATTCAAAATGCAGTGCTGTGTCACCTTCTGATAACAAATGAAAACCTCACATTAAATACTACTGGAAAACAAAAGCCAAAGTCTACTTCCAAGTATTATAACTGTTAAGAGAAATGGAAAAACATGCCTCTCTAACCGCAAAACCATTTTTCAGACACTGACCAAGCAGAGTTAACTCTTAAGAGAGTAAAACAGCAAGCAGTTTGTAAAGTTTCCCTGTGCTGAGGACAACAGTGAGATCCCTGGGGAGTGATTTCTGGTGTAGCTGTGCTGAAGAGGTTGCTGGCAACTCTGCAGACAACAAACTGCCTCCCCCAAGACCCCGATTCCAACCGGTCTCACCTTCGAAAGGTCCTTCGCCAGCTCTGAAAGTATTTCACGTGGTTACAGCAGAGATGTCCTAGTTGGAAAACGAGTATTCTCCAGCCTTCGTTAGATCCTCATCTCATGGGCTTCGCTTTATGTTAAACCAGGAGCTCTGGAAGCTGTCCACTGCATTTGGAAGGGCTTGACTTGGCAGGTACTGAGGACTGCCAGCTTCCTCGTGGCAGCTAGCATCCTGAGTCCAACAGCTCCTTCTCAGCAGTATTAGTTCCAGTTCCTTTAGTAAAAGCTCACTGTCATCCTCAGCCCTCGCTGGAAACTCAGTCCCCAGACACCACATAACGTTTTATTAGCAAGTACATGGGTATTGCTTGCTCTCATTCTGTTCTGAACTTGCCCATTTTCACTTTCAATACCTCGCTCCTCAGCTTCCCATTTAAAATGCAGAGGCATGTTATCTTTCATTGCTGCTCTCAATACAGTTTTGCAGGGCATTAACCTTGGCTCTTAAGTGTTCGGAATTGATCTTCTGGTTTCCAGTTCCAGTGTTCAGATCCCCAAATTGTTGGTCCACAGAGACTAATTTGCCACCAAAATAATCCATTTGTCGCTGCAGGATTTTAAATCAAGGCTCCATTTTCGCAGCTGTAGACTGTAAATGCAGTAGGACTTTTTCCATGATTATTAGTTACATCAATTTCAGAAGCTTCTCTGTGTGGATGGCTGGATGATAACACAGCCTCAGGGGCAGAGCAGGGAGACTTAAGAGACTCAGCTAATTGGAAATTAAAGGCAAGAAAGAAATTCCTTGGACTCTTAGTCCAAGCAGATATTAAGCTTTTAGCATTTAGCAGATGTATTCAAGTATAAAGAAAGGAATGTCACGTAGAAGTAGTCTTAGGCAGATGCCATCTTTCCTTTAGCTCTTAACATCTTGCAGCTTGAGAAATGAAGCCACCAACGAAGAGGCTTCACCACTGCAGATCTCTGATGGGGCTGTGGACCCCAGCAGACCTGCTCCTCTGTGACTGCACACACAGCCTCAGGCAGCTCCTGCAAAGCCAGTACAGCCAATTCCCCAAACTGGGCAACTGTCACACGGCCCAACTTCAGATCACAGTTAATTCAGCTTCAGATAATGATAATTCTTAAGGGTAGATGTAGTTACACATGCTGGCTGCTGTGAGCTGAGGGGTGTACCAGTGGGTTTGAGCTGCTCACCCCTGCGGCTCTGCTGGTGCACTCAGTCACAGTACACCCCTGCCTCAGGACTGTGCTGGGCAGCTGTGTGGGCTGGGAAATTGATCCACGTTAAAAATAATACAGGGAAAAACAAAACAAGCTATTTTTAACCCAGGTCAGTCCCATGATCTGGAAGGCGTACCTGTGAGACTGTCCCAAAGCAAGGTGCTGTTCAGTTGTTTTACAGGTGCACACAGACAACTCAGATAATGCATTTCTAATAAATTAGTTTATTTTTCTTCATTAGTTCTTCATTCCACAATTTCAAAACCTGTACATCTTTGGGAAAGGCATTGATTTCAGATTCTTCCTAGCCATCCAGCTGTAAAACTACTATTCTTATTTAAAGCATTAGGTTCTTCACATTAAGCTTTGATCTTTCATAATAAAAGGACGTGAAGCAGATAATAAACAGACATCAATAGAACTCAATTCCCTTATAACAGCCAGCTTTCTAGTGCAAAGTTTACATCCAGTATCTATGCACTGAGAGATTACTTCAGTGAGGAATGAGGGCTTTGTGTGCTGGGTAACCAAACACCGTGTGTGCTGAGAACAGGATGGCTTGTCTGAGCAAGTTAAATAGACTGGGGAAAAGCAGTATATTCACAGCTTGCTGATTTGAAGAAGTAAAGAATGAAGTGACAGCCAGGCAGGGAGGGGACACAGGGTAGCAGGAATCTAGTACACTCACAGCATGCCTACTACAAAGGCTGAGAACCAAGAAACGTGTCTGGGCTAGAGCTCAGACGATGAGCCGTGGTCCTGTGGTGGGATCTCTTCATAGCAGTATGCAGAGAGACAAAGTGCTGTTACAATTTGCAGCAGATCTGTTCCTATGTGATGGCTGCTGGGGATTTTCAAAGAGTTGCAGTGATGGACTCCCTCCTCTGGTTGGTATCTCTATCTGCTGATACTAGAGAACTGCAGGGTCCTGAACAATTCTGGGTGAGAGAAGCACTAAAGCAGAGGTGGACCAGACCCAGCAAATGGGAGGTTACTGGTTTTGTCTGGTCTTTGGTGCTGACAGACACATACGACTGCTGCAAGTCCTCCTGCCTGTCCTTTTCACACAGCATCAGTAAAGAAAAGGCTGATCAGAATCTCTCAAGACTTGAGCTATTCACACTACACCAAACCAAGGAGAAATGTTACGGATGAACTAGAAATGCCTTGATATACTTGAAGGACAATTAGGAACAACATAAGAAATCTTGACTACAAACAAATGCCATTTGCAGATTCACAGAGATTCAGAGGCTCTGCCAGCCGACAAAGTGTTGGCTGTGATTTCTGATGGGTGGAACAGTGAAAGCCGACTCAAGTGCTGTTCTTATTGCAATCTTATAGGATTATCCAGCTTCGTGAGATATACACTAGAATTACTGTGGAGAGGATTACAGGTAACGTAAACCATGGGAACAGAGAGAATGAGAGCCTTTGGGATTACAGGGAGGGTGAGAGTAAGCAGCTGAGAAGCCTGTAGCAGGCAGGAACACAGCAGAGCTCTCAAGAAGCAGCAGCAGAACTCTCAAGCCAGCCTCAAGCTTTGCTTGGGAAGGAAGCTGCTGTTTACACCCTGGATTTTTCCCAAGGCAGCATAACAGCAGCAGAGAGGGCACACGTACTGTTTAAAACACTGGAGGGGTAGAAGTGGAGCATTCCTGTTTGCATCCAGTGGTGCAAACAGCATGTTCAGCTACTAGCATACTAGCATGCTTCTAGCTATTCCCCTGAAGCTCCAGAGTAACCTTGCTCAGTTTTGTTTGAGACACATTTATTAGCAATAGCCGAGAGTGTGAAACAGGCACAAAAGCAGACGAGAAATCTGCAATGTGCAATTGTGCAAAGGATCGGCATTTACCATGAACTCTGTTTAAAGCAGTGCTACACCCAGGCTGTGGAAAGTTTGCACAAGGAGAATTCCTCAGAGAGCGTACACTGGAAACAGGGTCAAGAGTTAATGTCTGATGTAAACGGGCATTTCTGAGCCTGCAGTTGGCTGAGCCCAGATCATGAGACTAGAAGCATGACTTAAACCATATTTGGACCCAGTATTTTCTGGAAATGAAGAAAACCCCTGAAATGAACTACTGACCCCCACCTCCCCAAGAACATCCTGCACACTGTCAATAAGGCAGTAGTTACGTGAACTCTATCTTCAGGTTTCTTTACCTAGGGAATGTTTGCAGTTACAGGTGAAGGAAGGCAGAGAGTTCTTTGTGGGGCCAACCCCTTACTCGGGAACAGGAGGGAGCACTTGGCTGTACCCAGTGATGCACAGCAGCAGTTTGGGCCCTGCAGCTGCACCCAGTACTTGCAGGTTTAGGAAGAAAGGAAAAACAAGTTGGTGTACAGAGTTCACAATGGAAATAAATGTTAAAACAACAAGTTATAGGCAAACCAAACAAGGGCAGTTTGGGCAGGGTTTTCTGGCGGCTCTAAATTTCCTGAACATGGTCGCTGTTCAGGATCTGAATGAGTGATGATTTGAGAGAGCAGGTTGGGTGGAAGCAGTGACAGGAAAGGTGCATCCACGGCATTTCGGAGGTGATGTCAGAGTTGTGGTTGTACAGAGAGCTTTTAGAGTTGAAACAGTCTTCACTGAAAAGTTACCATTTACGGAAACAACTACAACAGAAGAGTACAGGCTAAACCCTGAGCACTAGAAATATAAACACTGGCCCTTTTGGAAGGGCAAATGATGATATCATACATACATCACACCCTCCCTGTGTAAACAGGAGTGCCAACATGAGAAGACATGCTTTGTAAACTGTATGTCCGGCTAGTTACAGCTTTTCTGTGTAGCTTTGAGGGCTGCAGAGAAGATCAGTGAGGCCAAAAGCACTTCTGAGGATCAGACTTGGGTGGTTTCAGGCACTTCCCTAGCTTCTCACAGCCTGGAGGAGACCAATTCTGTGAAAAACAAACAAAAAACATACAGAGAGATTATTTACACCAAGTATCTGCTAAGCCCTATAACCTAAACGAACCCTCTCTCATCCTCACAAAGACGCTTTTATGTCCCGCTTGAAAAATGAAAACTCCTCTTGCAGCTGATGCTCCTGGGATCATCATCAACTTCCCAACTCCAAACACTATGCAGAAAAAGCTTTAGGAAAGACTACAAATCCTTCTGCAGCAGATAATTCCCTCTTCTGGGATACAGTGGTAGCTTTCCTGTACAAATGAAGAGTGTTGTGGCTCTGGTGACCTTCCTCTCTTTCCTGTAAGTAGCATGGCGCAAACAGACCATGAGGTTTTGGTGAAAACCCCAATTTTCCTGGGATCCAGAGAATTATCATACTTAGCACTAAGATATCCACGCACTTTCTTGAGGAAATAAGCAAAAAGCAACAGAAGGCCAAGGGTGTGAGCGAGATAAGAATGCCAGTATTTTAATGAGCATTCTGATGGATGAATTCATAAACAGATGGAGTCAGAGGCATTTATGAGACTACTACTCCAGTGCATGCAGACTAAAACTATTTGTCTTCCTCATTTCCGTGTTTCTTGTACTACCTTTCTCCAGCATGAGTACAATAGAGGAATGGCATCAGTAAGAAAACCCACTTCAAACCTCAGATTCCAAATGGATTAACAGAGGACGGAATTTGGATAAAAGAACTTTATCAATTTCATTGGGGTTTTGCCATTTAAAACTGTGAACTGCAGCAATATGAATGGCAGGTTACAATCCCCATTCTCCCTCAATAAATCTTTTGCATTCATTCTCTGTCCCTCCCTCTCTCAAGGTCTATCCATTCATGGGAGATTCCTGCTGTCACCTATTAAAGATCAGCTCAGCTCTGAACTCTTGCTTTTCATTTTACTTATTTTTTATCCTTCAAGTCATTTATATTTTCTTGGAATTAAATTCCTATGGAGGAAAATCAAAGCTGAACCCTACAAGAAACCTAACGGAGCAGGTTTTCATTCCACACAGCTGACAACAGATGGCAGTGAGACACCAGCTATCTCTGCAGAAGGAGCAGACCACAGCGGGGAGCTTTGGCGGAAGCCTCCCCACTGCTCGAAGGGCTCCAGACGGTTTAAGAGCTACGGATGCTGTTTTCTAAATCTGTTCCTCGATTTTGAAATGCACAACCGCCGCTGGAAATTTCAGATGATTGACAGCTCTGTAGAAGCAACAGAGATCCAAATAAACAAGTTAAATGTTTGTTCATTTGAGAAAAACAAAACACCAAACAAATTGGTATCTGCTTCAGTCTCGCAGCTCAAGTTGGCTTTCCCGGATCTGTGCTGTACGTCCTGAGGACACCATGTGTGCTGCAAGTCAAACACACAGTCAAGCCAGCTCCACTGCATGGAGCAATTTCTCCTACATTTCCACAGGAGGAAAAGGCAGCAGAACAGACTCTGCGGGAGCTTTGTCTACACTGCTGGTGGGCTATGCCACAGATGGGCCAGCAAACACTTCCCTTGCTCAGGAGAGCTCATGCTGCCGCACTTAACATCAATCCCAAGACTGCAGCAGCTACAAAATGATGCATCTGCTTTGCTTATGTATAAATAAAGACAATTCTTCTCCTCTGTCCCAGAAAGGATATTAAATATCAAATAAATGAGTGACAATTTAGAACATCCTAGTACCCCAGTCTGGTTTGTGTTGAAGGGTCCTTAAAGCTCCTCCAGTTCCAACCCCCTGCCACGGGCAGGGACACCTTCCACTGGGAGCAGGTTGCTCCTACCCAGCCTTGAGCACTGCCAGGGATGGGGCAGCCACAGCTTCTCTGGGCCCCCTGTGCCAGTGCCTCAGCACCCTCACATTAAAGATTTTTTTCTTAATATCTAATCTAAATCTACTTTCTGTCAGGCATAGTACTAGGAGGTGATATTTATCTTCCAACATCCTCCAAAGGCAGATTTAGGGCCCAATCAACCCCATCAATACTATCACTCCAAAAAAGACTTTGGATATCTTAATTCTTGGTCTCAAAAGGCAATAATTTGGTGCCTGTTTATTTTAGTTTTGTGATGAAGAGCAGGAGGAAGAAGGGACAGCTGGTGAGGAGAAAGACCTTGATGTAGTGCTGATAGAGACGTACAATTAGTCCATTAAAAGTTTATATAGAATAGAAAACTCATCATGTTTCCTGCTGGGATTTCTCCTGGAATCAGAATACTTTCCAGCCCATCAGGGAGGGCCAAATGATCTGCTTTGAGCTTGGCCAGGCAATGGAGCAGTCATTAGCTGCCTCTGCTTATAGGCTACGCAGGCATGGCTGGACATTGCCACAGCAAAAGCAGAAGTGGTAGCCCATGGTCTGCAGAACTTCTACCCAACAAGAGACAGATAGAACATGGCATGCTCAGTAAGAAGACTGACCCTAGAAAGAATCTAAGAGAGGGCTGGGGTACAGGATGAACTGCAGGACCTCCAGTTCAGCACATTTTGCATTATGCAGCCCAAAGACACTGTTGACAGACAGGGGTACCAGATGTTTCCACTGCACCTAAACACACTGCACCAGGGTAGCCACAGAACAGCCTATAATTTATGAACCAGTTTTGGAGTTGGAGTTAACACAGAAGAAATGCCTTTCCAGTGAAGGTCTCTGGCAGCAGCCAGGCACTGGGGAGAGTGCCTGAACCCAAAAGGTCCCAGAGGAGCACAGAACAGTGTTTACAAAGGGAAAAGTTGAATAATGAAAGAAAACAACACAGAAACAATGGTCCTTCAAATCTTTTTCCTACTTAACATCCAAAAATAAAAAGATGTGATAAAGCTAAAAAAGATGGTTGCCTTCTGACTGCAGAGACACAGCTCCACATTTTCACTGTTCTGACTGCTTGGAGACAGACCACAGTAGCAGGTACCAACCGTTTGCTTCAGCAGGTTATTTCAGCATCAGAAAGATACGCCTGTTACTATTTTGTGTCAGTCTACAAGCACATCCCCTTAGACTACACAGACTCTTGTCATCTGACAACTCGACCTCCTACAAACTCTCCAGTTTCTTTCCCAGGTTCTCAGCAAACCAAGCAACATTTGACACTAGAAGTAACTTTCCAACATGCAATTTGAAACAGAAAACAGAATTGAAAATGCCTGTCATCTTTCAAGCCAGAAACACTTTGGAAAAGTCAGGCACGGGTGGAATTGGAGAAGACAGAGCAAGACCAAAGGTACTCACATACATGACTGGAAAAGAGCCACTGTCCCAGTCCCACCACTCAAAACACAGAAGATTTTGAGATTTGCAGAAGGGGATTAGAAAGGAGAAGGATCTACAGCTGTAGATACTGCCGTAGATATCTCTATGGAAGGAAGCCACAGTTTATCACAGCATGTTGATAGACTTTCCAGACCTAACCCAACTCTCCTTGAACAAGCCTTCCTGTGCCACTGAGCTGCACAGGTAACAAACAGACTGCTCCTTCATGGAACAGCCAGGCAGCCGTTCAAATAGACTGGTGTGCATCTCTCCTCCATCCTTCCCTGGCTTTAGGTGATGTTTTATAAAGCCTTTACAAAATCTATTTTAAGCTAAGGATTCCCAAAAATATTTATGCTTGAATGCTCACCATGACGGCCTTGTCACACACGTTAAGCTGTGGCTCCCCTGGCACCATGGTCACTTTGTGCTGCTCGACAATGATGGATATTTGCTCCATCGCCCTTTGGTATTCATTGCTGGCGAAACTAGAATGTGAAAAAACCACAGATATTATTAGTTGGGCTTCATACACGGCATCATTACAATGTCCACATCATGGAGCTGGGTCAGGAGACTTTTCCTGGGCTGTAGTGAGGAAGAAGAGTATAGAAACATGCAGTTGACACTAACTGCCCAGAGGTCCACAGGGGAATTGAAACACCTGGGCTGAGAGAGTCCAGCCTGGCCAGGCCTGGAGGCTTTGGTCTGGGATGCTCTGCTCAGGGCAGCAAGGATGGCACATGGCTTGCCCTCCTCAAAGAAGCACATGGCTCCTGCTGGGACACCTCCACATGGAGCTTCAGCTCTCAAAACTGCTGGCCCCAAATGTGTTGCTTCCTATGTGGACAAATACATTGCAAGCTAATGTTGACTCCCAAGGGAGATCATGCTGGCAAACTGGTATGTACAAAGAAAGGTGCTTGTCCTCAAGCTGTGCCTTAAATGATTGTCATGGAAGACTTCTTAGAACACAGAACAAACCTTGCCAAACACATTAGTACACAAATAACCCTGAAGAGGCTCTCTGCATGTTCATTGTCCACTCTTTCAAGTGCTTTTCCCTAATGTGCATCACACAGAGGCATTTATTGTAGGGAAACAAAGGTAATGCCAATACTTTGTTTTCCAAGTCTTCTCAAGCTAAGGGTTTAAAATACAACCCTCGGCTAGTAAAACTGCACAATCACCAAGTAAGATGAGCTAGTATTATGCAAACAGGAAGATGGAGAAGAAGAATAGAAGTGACTTGTCCAAGACAAGAATACCTCCTCCATTTCACAACCTCCCAGGGTTCTGCCCCATCTACATTCTTCCATTACAGCTTTATTATTACAAGCTGGGACCCATCTGTCATGCTGCAAGCCCTCATACAGGGTTATAAATTATGAGATTTTTATCCACCCAATTATTCTAATAGGTACTTGTTTAAGTGGTTCAGGGTGTACTTTTCTAATACTTTGAGTATCTCTAAAATGGAGGATTACTACCCAGTGATCTCATTTTGTCCATCACGTTAAGGGTCACTCAAAAAACAGAGAGCACCAAATTGCTTCTGAAGATAAAAGAAACAATGCAGCTTGGTCCTGACCTCGGGCTCCCTTTGCTTACAGTCCAAGCTGGCCACCAGCCCCACACTCCAGCTAATTTCCTTCTTTGAAAAACAATCACATTTTGAAGCCCAGTAATGTGCCAACAGTTTCCAGTAAACCCTATAAATATCACATCTCGGCAGCCATCCAGAGAGAAGCTGATTGTGGGGATGGGCCTGAGCTTTGCTGATAGAGAACAGGAAGGGAATTTGAAATCACAAGCTTGAGCAAACATCTGTTGCTCTCACACCCAGCTAGCTGTATCCTGGTGGACTGACTATCGCAGGGACTGGCTGTGTCATCCCTATGGACCACCCTGGAATTCAGACTGTTCTTGTGAGGCTCCTGAATTTCCTTGCTCCTCTCCCACCTTAGCTCTCACAGTAGTGACTGATTACTCCTGCATTGCCCCAAAAACCACTGAAAACAGCACACAGGCAAATGAAGCTGCCAAAAACCATCTCTGACTCCCTCCCTGATGAGGACACTCAAGGCAGCAATCACTTGGCTCAGCCAGGGTTGCATCCAGTAGCATAGTGGCCTTTCAGCTTGGTGAGATTTTATCTGGAAGCCCTCTGGTTGTGTTTCAAAGCACAGCATTGCCAGCCTGCTTGAGAGAAAAGAAAGGAAACAGGTTTCTACAAGAGGCAAGAAGGGTTTAAAGCTAACCTGCGTTGACATGCAGAGGACAGCAAATACAGGAGAGCCTGCATATGGAGAGGAAAGGCTGCAGACAAACACACTGCCTAAAACCACAGGCAAGTGCCAGGGATGCACAAAGCATGTTGGACATATGAGCTGGAGACTGGATGAAACAGGTGAACCAGAAAACCTATAAAGCTGGTGATGGAAGCGGAGATATAATGCAGTTTAGGGAGACACATGTATTTCAGTGGTTTAGATTTCTAATATTGCTATTGTGACAGAATTTGAAAGCTCTTCCAAACCCAAGCTAATCACACTTTATTAAGATCCTCATATGAAGGATTAATATGAATTAATACATATTTTAACCAATTGTTAGAGTCTAACTGATACTCTAGATATCAAATAATTTAATGCCTCCTCCTGCTGCTCTTGTAACTATCAAACATGTTTATTTCTGTCACATACTCGTGTCATCTCTCCAGCATTTAAGATCTTCTTTTGGAAGTGGACCCATAAGACAAAATGTTGCTGCTAAGTAAGCTCCACAGCATCTTTGCAAATATTTAAGTGCTAAAGAGATAGCCCAATTTCATCCATCGGAACAGCTTTTCATACATTGTATTCCAAATTAGCTGTAATCTGGACAGACCAGTGGAAAACACAGCTGTGCTCTGGATGACAGATAAACAGTATGTTGTCATGACTGCTGCTTTTTGCTCCAAATATGCCAGTCCTGTTGCAATGACAAAAAGTCTTTTTGCTATAATCCAAACTCCTGCATTTATCCACAGCATTGTTGCTCATTAGCAACCGAAGACACATGAATGCCATAGAATAATAAAATAGGCTCCAGTCATTTGAATCATCATCTTGCTTTAATTCCCATGTTCAGGACACTCCAGGCTTTTTCAGCTAGCTCAGCAGTGACAGGAAATCTTGGCCTAACATCAGCTCCCAGTGTTTTTGAACTGCTCTCCCCTGCTGTTTCTACACTTTTAGATTATTTCAGCATTTAGCACAGGCTGAATGACTTCCCCAAAACCATGATAGAAATGGCTTGGCTCATGTAAAGGACTAGCACTTCCCACATAAGTATGAAGCTGGCTACAGCTAGAGAACATGTACAGATTATGCTCCAAGTCAGACCGCTAACCTATAAACCTTGTTTCAGCAGGGCTTAAGAGGCTCTTAAGCTGGCTAAACCTGTTGACGCTAGCTTAAAACATATCCGATTGCAGCCGTCTTCCTTGTGTTAAAGCACATGACAGTAATGGACCCCAAGTGCTATAAGGTGTCATTCAATACTGGAAGATCATCATAGATTGTCTTCGCATGTCTCAGTGGAACACAGCGACTATCTTCCTCATACAGATCTGTATCAAGGCTCCACGCATAGCAGGGGACTGCAGTGCCCATAGGACAGTGCCAGCCTTGGAGCTGGTATTCACAGAAACTGGAGTCACCCACTCAGACAAAGCCATGCCAGTGACGGAGGTTGGTCTTCCCATCTTGGCCCCATAGAGATCTCCGTTCTGTGCTCTGACGAACTCAGGTTTTGCTCAGACAGACCTATTTAGCTCCACAACATGCACCAACATCCAATATCCATGCAGCAATTTGTAAAGTATTTACTGACTGTGTACAGGGGGTTTAAAAGTGTCTCTGGTCCTATGCAAGAAATGCATTTTGAGACAAAATCTGCAAGAGAAAAGTGCCTTTAATTTGTCTATAAAATGGGGATAATTACTTCATGGTAATCAGTCTGAGTTGTTAACAGAGTTGGAAACCTCTCTCTCTCTTACATGGAGTTCCATCATTTCCCTGAATGCATATATGCAGGATTGGGCTGCAAGTGCAGGATCTGTTACATACTCTGTTCCAAAAGAAGACAGTATTATCTATACAGGTGTTTGGGCATTGTTTGCACAAAGATCCAGACCTCGCTGCCTCCGGAGCATGCTGCATTTTGTATTCTAGCTCAACAATCCTGCAGAAGGAGAGCTGGGAATAGCACTGGAAGAATGAGAGGGTGAGCAGGTGGTGTTGTGAGGAGTTTACTAAAAGAGATCCCCCAGTGTACATGAAATTATTCCATGCTCAGAATGAGGGAAGAGTGGACAAAGTCCAGGGTCATTACACTAATTGACACTTTACCTCTGGGAAGTCTCTGGAGATCCAATCAGGGCTGGATTGCAAGAGCAGGGTCCCAGGCACAGGTGTGGCCTGTGCTTCCTTCATTTAGTGTAATTGTGCCTTGGCAATCTGCTCCCACCTCCTCCCTCACCAAACAACTCCAGTGAAACCTGCTCTGCTATTAACCCCACTGTGCCCTACACTGAAACGCAGGTTTGGAAGGAGGAGGGTTTGTCTCACACGCTGATTTTGGTGTTAGAGCTCTGGTTTAATTGTGCAGTCCTCAAGTCTTTCACCTTCAGGTCTGCTGGCACCCTGAGCTGTAAGGAGAGGGAGAGGGCAATTCTCCACCATCCCAAATATGTTCTTAGATTAGAACAGGAGAAAATTAAAGAGCCTTTTCAGCATTGTTTTATATGTAGATCTTGATGCTTGTTCTTCATGTTTGGGCAGAGTGCAGTATGTGTATCCTGGGAGCAACAGGACCGTGTTATTATCAAGAGGAACGTTATAAAATAGGTATTATATAGTGCACATCGCAGAAACCTGAGAGCAGGCTCCCAACAGCAGCTTCTGGATTTATAGCATGTTCTAACAAATGCACATGAAGTTGTGGGAAGAGCAGAAAACTTGGGTAATGATTTGTATATTTACCTTCCTTTTCCACTGGAATTATCTTAATTAAACCCATTATTTTTAATTGTGAAATACACCCAGATTTGGGTAATTTGATTTTATCTGTTATCAGTGCTTTGAGGCTGCTCAGCACTGTAGTATCCAAGTCTTGATCTTGTATTATTCAGTCTTCCTCAGTTCCTCTCTTCCATTATCAAGTTCATCTGCAATTTTAAGCTGCACAATACACGAGGCAGACAACAGGTTGGGGCTCTGCGGCTGAAACCTGCAATTGCCAGAGAGACTCAGGGACAAAGTAAAACAAAGAAGGAATCAAAGAGCAAACTGAAGGGTGGCCCATACCTTAATTCACCTCTCTGGTCCAGCAGCTATGGAGATACCCCTGGAGATGTGTGGGGCATGTGAGCCACACAAACAGTGGGAGTACTGATGATGCCTCTCACCTGTGTAGATTTTCTAATGGTGCCCACAGCCTTCCTTGCAGCAAAGAGATGTGATCATGCTGATCTTCTACTCAGTATTATCACAGAAGTTGTAACTCCCCAGCTTCAAAAATCCTGCCTTTCTGCTGGATTTCACTGCAAGACACCACAGCATTGAGGGAAGCAGAAGGGATAAAGGCAGAGTGAGGATGTAAAGCCTCAGTCTTTGTGTGAGCAGAAGACAGAAAATAACAGCTATCCATCTGATCCTCCTGCTAGTTGCTTCCATGGTATTTCTGAGTCATAATTCAAGCAGTATGCTCTTCAGGCTACTTTCTTGAGGCTGTAAGCGCTGCCTGCACCATCTCTGAGGAAGATTATGTCCACTATCAACTGCATTTTACATTCTTGAAACTGATTCATTTGGCTTTTTACTCCCTTGTTATACAGCATCACTCTAGTCTAGACAGTTACTCATCAAAATACCTGCAAGCTGCTGGTCTGCTATGATTAAACACAAGTTACAGGTTGATCAGATGATGTGCCACAATGCAGGGTACTGAGACTCCTAATCCACAGCTCTCCACAGCTTTGGCGCTCCTCAATGCTACCTTTCCTGAGGCAGCAGCTAATTCACCCCAACAATGCAGCTGGTACCACTTCCTCCTTTTCAAGAAGATGAGGAGTCAGCATCTCCTGGGCAAGATTTTGGCTCTTGGTTATACATATTTTTTTCCCAGTTTTGCACCTTTTCTCCTTTGCCCACAGTGAGGTTTCTGCCCTGATCTGTTAGGTAAGACTGGCAACTTTTCTATCAGATCCCTTCCCCTTTAGCTTCCCTTCAGGAGCTTCTTCACTTCTTTTCTGGCTCCATAACTAGTGCAATTACCTCTCTGATGATTTCCTGGATTTTCCATCTGCTCAAAATAGGCACTTGTGAGCTCTCTTGTTAATTAATGTGTTCTAAAATCATTATGTTCACCAACCAAGCCTTATCGCTTCCATTTTCTTCCCATAAAAGTAAAATCTGTTGCCCTAAGTAAAACACGGGTATTTTGACACTCAAAATTTAGTAAACTCAGTATACAAAGCACAAACCCCCACGTAATTGCACCTAAGGCGGAAACGAAATACCACTTAGACTTAGGGAAGCGCTTCTGCTTTGTGTGCTGCCTAACAGACTACGTTATTTATACTTTAAAGTTGAGAGCCATGAAGAAAGATATCTTCTATCCCACAGCCTACGCAGATCTAGTCCATCTCCTGGCTGACAAAAAGACACAAACAGTCCACTTCTCACTACACAAGGACCAGATAATAAGGTAAGTCTTACTTATATAAGTGCAGTTGCATTGCCATTTTTGGCAACCAAAAGAAAGATTATTCACCAGTAACCACACTTCTTTACAATATATTGCCCATAAATGCCCTGGTATTGCAGGTGTTATTAAAAGCACCAATCCAGATGCCAATGTTGCCTCATCAGTACCTACAGGCATGTTCATGCCTACCTCATCCTGCAGCCATATAAATGTTGAGCTCATCCCATGGTGCCAAGCTTCTCTGAACAGCAATACCCCAGGATCCTGCAGTTTTAAGAATAGTCCCCCTCTTGCCAGGAGAAAGTGGGATAAAAACTTGGTAGTGACTGAATCTGATGGTAGTGATGAGCATGAGCATCCTGAAGGCCAACTACAGAACAGGGATCTTGCTCCATTCAGTCTGTTGATGTGATGATGTAAATACGATTCCATGATTTTATGAAACATGCCATCACCTGGGCAAGCTCAGGCAGCGTGAGGACTCATAACACACATCTGGTACTGCTGTGAATCCCAGCTAACAAAATGCAAAGTCTGTGGGGCTGTTGGATTGCCTGGGTGAAGTTCCAGTCCAGACTGAGAAATACCAGTAATTATCTTTCCAGGTGGAAAGGTAAACACAACCATGTTTCTTGGCAGAAGCTGGGGTGCCCAAGGCTGTCTGCCAAAACCAGAGGGGCAATCGCAGGAAGAAATAGTCACAACCCTGTTGGGAGGGTCTGTTCCTGGAATCAGACATGGGTAGGGATGCATGCGTAGCCTTACATGAAGGGGAACAGAAGTGCAGGGTGCCATATGGCTCAGAACTGCCATACGTGCCCTCAACATGATGACAGGACCTGCCTGTAATTGCCTGACCAGTTTTTCCACTGTATGAAAAGTACTCCTGTGAGAGATAAGCTTTTGCTGATACAGTTTCCAGGCAGCCTCCAGGAAATCCAAGGAACTGTGTCAGGAACAGGAAGGACTTGCCCTGCTTCATCGTGACACCCAGGGAAGTGAAAACTTTACGTGCTGTCTCTATGTCTTGAAGGACTTGCATCTTCAGTGATCCCTTTAGCAGCCAGTTCCCCAGTGAAGACTGGAAATGCCAATCCCCATGTGATGAGTTGAACTGAAATTAAAGCCTCAAAAGTCTCTCAGTATCACACAGTACTTGTGTGCAAAGTCATGACCCAACGGCATTTCAGATGAGACTGCCTGAGTTTAAGCACCCTGCAAGTCAAATGCTGCTCAGGTGACTGAGCAGACTGATTTCTAGGATGCCCTGTCTCCAAGATCCCTTAAGATCCTAGAAAGAGCCCAAATATATAAGCATTACATCCCTCTGGAGGTGTGTGTGATGCCTGGCCTCCATGCATCATAATGAAACCTCTTACTGCTGGTTTTGTATGTGACCCCAATCCAAACTAATTGAAATCAAGAGATATGACAGATTATTTAAATAATTTTAGGGAGACGAAAAAGTTGCACTAAAATAAGGAAAAAATGAAATAAAAAATGAGCAAAAGCAGGCAGGGAGGACAGGGCATTGGTGTGCAATGCTGCTCCTTCACAGCAGCAGCAATACCAATAAAATCCAGTACAGATTTAACAAAGCAAATTACATAAAAGAAGAGGGAAAGGTACCAATAAATCGGGGTACAACACATTCTTTTATAAACGCTTTAGCAACATAACGACACATCAGAGGAGCCAAGCTGGCGAAAGAGCTACAATACACCCTGTTCTTCCAGGCTGCAGGAGGGTGAAGAGGGGAACATGGCCAACATGGACTGTGAACACACACCCAGCATGCATGGACAGATAGATGCATGCTTGGAGGAGAATGCTGGATTCCCTTCTGAGCCACATTAGTGTCAGGACTCCCAACAGGCTGTCTGCCAAGGGGGATAATTAAGCTAAATAAAAATACACAACAGTAACAGCTCCACAAATGAGGATAATTTAATTACCACATTCGATATAGGAGACCCACTTCCCATGAGTTTTCCACTGTGACCAGAAAAGAGACAATAGCAACAGAATGTGCTGCAGAAAGGAAGATTCATTTACTAAGAAGAGGCTTTTCTATTAAGGTCTGCATATTAAACAACATCCCAGCTTTCCATAATTGTGCCATAATCTTGCCATAAAATTCAATCAAAGCAACAGCTTGTGAATGTCCAGAAATCAATGGAACTGTGCGAGAAATGACTGCAGATGTAACACTGGAATTTATTTCAATGCTCAGTCCATGGTGGTGGTAAGGAACGTCTAAATAGGAGGGAAGCAGGTGTCCTACAGATCTCTTAGGGAAGAGCTCCTCTCAAATTCAGAGGAAGCACAAACACAGTTCACTTAATACTACCCATTTGTTTGGTTTTGGGAAAAAGAGGTCATTTCTATTAACTCATCCCCCTAAAATAAAATAGTTGGTAAACTAAACAGCAGACAGTGTCATCTGGGATCCCAACCCAGTAGCATAGTTTCACTGAGTTGAGTTTAAAATGCAAGAGCTGCAGATTTGCTTTATTCATTAGCGATGAAACTCAACAGAAAGCAAGAGCTAACACGGGGGGGGGTTCTGAAGAGCTTTATACACCGAGTAATGCACCTCTAGAGTGCTTGTCTGTTAAATGAGAGAGAAGGGGAAACAATTTTCCTCCCCTCCTCTCTCTAGTGAGAACACTTAGTGGACAGCACAGGCTCAGTTCTTTTCAAAGGAGTGCAGTGAGTGTATCCACTCAATTATTTAAAACAGTTGAGTAATTGAAGTCCTGTCAGCTCAGAAAAACATCTCTCTTGCAAAGCTGCTGCACAAAACCATTTCCGTGCAGGCGCTCTCAGTAGCACTAGTTTTCCTTTTATTTATTTCCACATTCTCCAAGTCGGAGCCACTGGCGAGGGATGAGGCTGCATGCCCCTGTCTGCAGGTTTTCCCACAAGGTAAAACTCAGGAGAAGGAAGGAGGGAGGTGGGGACACCTTAGGAGGCTTTTTTGGAGGTCGCAGGTTTATATGTGGGCTGTGCTGGTTTATGACTACATAAATCCTCACAGAAATCTCTCAGGTGTGTGCTGGACATAAACATTACAATAGTACGCTTATGGGAAAATGGATTCAAGCAGCCAGGAAAGTCCAAGGATGGAACACGACTGAACAGAATGTCCTCTTGACACAGACCCTATAGATAAGCTCCTTTAGCAGGGGCTAGGAGATCAGAAGGTTACCACGTCTGCCTTCCACAGATTTTAATGCAGAGAGAAAAAACACTGCAGAGTATGCAAAGATTACTAGTTGTTTCTTCCCTAGCCCCAAAACACAGAGAGAATCACAGCTCCAATGCACACAATCACCAGCACACTGCTTTATTCCACAGCTGCCCTGCACTCTGTTCTGTCCAAAAATACGCATTTTGCCTTGCCAGGGGTTGCAGGACACAGAACAAGAACGACCAGCTTGACGAGTCAATCCCTGGACACATGCACATTCATCTAACCTAACCACTTGAAAACCAATGTTTGTTCCTTTCTTTTTCCTGTAATGGCTTTCTGGGACAGTTTTCAAGCAGATTACAAGAAACAGCTACCAAGGCAAATGAATTATATAAAGCGGATGCTGATAATGCTGAGTTTTAACATCTTTGTTAACTGTCTCACCTTAATGGATATTTCTCGCCAGGGTCCCTTCCCAGGTGGAAAAGCAGTGGCAGGGTAGTGTGCTCCTCCTGTGTATGTGTTGTCACCCCAGAGACATTCTGCCCAGGACAGAAATCAACGCCCTGCAGTGAAGAGAAGAGAGGTCATCAAGGGTGAAGCAAAGGAAGGAGCAAAATTACAGCTGATGCCACTTTCTTCAACACCTTGTTCCAATATACCCACAAAATCCAGAATTATTTTAAACCAAGAATCCACTCCAGTCTGCAAAATGGTTTCTGATCTGATGGGGTAAAAGAAGGTTGGCATTGCACTGACAGAGAAGCTGAAGCAGGCCTTACATTCTTGCCTTACAAAACAGTAATCTCTATGAAATACTCACTAAAATGAAATGGCAAAACACAAAGAGGTGAAACCATCTAATCATAAAAAATTCTGTACATGGAAAGAATCTTCTCTCTTTGGTTTCTATGGCTTCAAAATACACAGGGAGGGCTGGGTCACGCAGCAGTTCTGAAGAGAAAGCAGCAGCCCCAGGGGAAGCATCCAGCCAAACAGAGAAGCATCACCCTGAGGGGCAATGGGACCTGCTGGCCTCCATGACAGCTCAGCTTGCCAGCACCTGACACCATTCCTGACAGATCTGTTGCACTGAATAAGGCTGCAAAACTAATAAATTTCAAAGAAATGGGTGCATTTGTTGATCTGATTCATAGCAAACTAATATGGTTTAAGCCAACAACTAACTTTATCCCAGCCGAATCCAAGACCAAAGCTGGTATAGAGGCACTCACCTGGGAATGACAGTGGGGCTGAAAGAACTGTATTAAGTCCAGAGATGTTCCTGTCACTAACATTCAAGTCTGTGGGGTCTAAAGATGGGATTTCCCAGCAAGTCCAGAGCAGTGAGTTCTCTGGCCTGCCCTTGCAAGGCTGCATCTCCCAAAGCCTAGCCAGTTATTAGCCAGGTGTGGAGCTCCCTAATCCCCATAGCTGGCCTGTAGTCCTGAGGGTTAACAGAACCTATTTAAACCCTGGGAACAGCAGAAAATGCAAAGCACTAATTTCACTGAACAGCAAATAAAGCAGGGGGCCCCACAGACCAGAAAGGACTCGCACCAAATGGACTTGTTAAAGCTCAGTTTTACATTTCCAGCTAACACGCTGCTCTCCTTACAATACCTCAAAATGCTCTGAGACACGGACAGAGACATGGAGAGAAGGTAAATGGGAAAGTTTCAATGGAGGTGGGAAAGCAACTGTAGGATTTGCTTATAAACCAAACAAACTGAAAAGGCTCTCTACAAATGTTGGTGGGATTTGACTGGCAAACAATTTTCTAAAAATATCCCGTGTTTTTAATGGACAGCTGGTCAGTGGAGCAGTTAATATTCTGCTTTTCAATAAAGCAAGAAGTTTAGAAGCCCATGAAATCCCATTTATCTGCACAGAGCTATAGATTCCTGAATCACTGACTGGAAAAATAAGAGAGTGGCTTGATAGGTTGTAGTGGCCTACTAATAATGGACTTTAAATGGATACAAAAATGATTGACCTTTCCACCTTGTGACACCACAGGCCTCTGAAACACACAGTGAAAAACAGATTATTTTTCTTCCCTCAAAAGGAACAGTTAATGAAAAGGTATCAAAGCCTATACAACATTCCGATTATAATTTGGATGCAAATCAAACAAGCAATTTAATTAAGAGCCTGCTAATTGGTACAATGCTCTTTGGCTGCAAATGCTTTAGTTTGAAAGAAGATTTTAGTCTCTTGGGTATTTGTTTGTACATTGCTCTGTGTACATTTTATCTTTTGTTTCCTATGAAATCCCTGTAGCCGAGGCTCCCGAGCACAGCCCAAAGAATCCCAGGAAAGAAAGCGCAACAACTTGCCTGATGCCACTAGCCAAAAGCTATCTGACTTTCTAATCTAAGCACCCAATGCCCTCTTCAAAAGTACTGGGGGAAAAAATAAATAGAAAAAATAAAATCATGTCATTTTGCAGCACTGATAAATAACCCTCTTAAAATGTGGCAGAAAGAACCCTCTAAATTTCTACTTTCATCTCCACAAATAAAATTGACTATTATTATTTTTATGTACTCTGTGACTGCCAATATTCAACCTACAGAGAGGGCTGAAAATATCTTCTACCTGCTCGTCAACAAATGAGCGAAAAATAAGAGGTAAAATTATATCCTCACAGCCCTGATCAAGACATTGTCCTTCACTGAAGTAATACACTACAGATGCAGCTGGAGTTGTCTGCTCTTCTGTCCCTGTCATAGAAAAGAATATTTAACTTATAATTCACAACTCTATTTTATTCTGTTTTGTAAATCGAAGCATTGTCAGTGCTCAGGATGGAAAGAGAAAAAGTCAGCTATCCCAGCAAACTGTAAGTCTGGGATCCCCAAGTCTGGATTGCTTTTCTTTTCCGGAGCAAAACCAGTATGAATTAAATCTGTTTGAGATTTGAGAATTAAAGACAAGACGATCCACACTATGATGCATCTGGATGATGCCTCTGGTTGCTTGGAAAGAGTGCAGATTTGGTCACGTGTGGTACTGGGAGCTGGGGCAGAATGACAAGACAAGACTCCTTGCATGTCCTGGATAGGAGATAATGAGCTGCCCTCCATCAGTGCTACCCCTAGGCTGAAGGGCAACAGGCCTGGTGAGGAAGGAGACTCTCTTCTAGACGATAATATTAAATCATGTCACCATTTTGGATCATTTATTGTTTTTCATTAAACAAAACTGTTTTTTGAGGTTTCCTCTGGTCAAAGCCTGAGCTGACAACAAGCACCATGGACCCCAAGAACAAGGTAGGTTTTAACAATAAATGCAAATGTGCCAGGTTCTCAGCTGGAGCAAAAGCCACATCATTCCATGGGCTGCAGAGGAGCTCACCACATTTATGCTGACAAGGGACCGGCTTCAGCTCTCCAGCACTGCTGACAAGATGGCAACTTCACCCGAAAGTGAAGCTATGTTGTCAGAGAAGAGTAAAGAGATTTCTGTGCCTGCCCTCCCCATCAGGATAACAAACCCCAAACCAACTACTACTTCATCTGCTGCTATTTCCTTTAAGCTATTTATTTGTCAGACTGTTAATTACAATATGCAGGGGATCAATAGCCAGTTAAAGTACATTCCTTATATTTTACTCTGCGCACAATCCAAGGTAATTTGCATCTTTACATGTAACACTGATCAAACAAAGTAGAAAGGTCATTCCCTGTGTTTAAGCAAATTCTTGGCACTTTTCTCCTCAATTATAAGAGCATGAAAGCCAAACCAGAGGATCCTATCTAGAGCAACTGTGTGCCTTCTAAGGGAGCCCATAAAGGAGCATCAGATGGCAGCCAGAAATAGCTCACCCGGACTGTTCCACAGGCACAGGGTTTTGCACCACTATGCAGACCTGGTTGCTGCAGGAGAAATTCCAGCAATCCCCCGCATTTCCTGCACATCAGGTAAACCATTCAGAGAGCATGTCTTTCTGCCCTTCTCCCCAGCACTCAGGTAACCTGGATTGTTTTTCCGTCCCTAAGACCTAGCGGCTATTGGTTGCACAGCTTATGCTTTAATTTCCAAAGCAAATGGACCACAGATGCTATGTCAATATAGACATGAGACAAATACAGCCGGTTGCCAGTTTGGGCTCTCGGCCAAGTGATGGAATCACCACTTGTGTTAACGTAAGCCCTCTGGCAATTCGTCACCCTGGCGCTATCCCAGATCCCTCCAACTTCACAGGCGGCTGCAGATTTTGATAGCGGCGCAGCAAATCTGGAGCCTGTCTCCTGGTCATGTCTCCTCATTCCGCCACACAAAACCCAGAGCAGCAAAACTGCATTAATATTGGAAGGAGAATAGAACAGTGGTTAATTAAAGCCAGGAGCCTCACTGCTTGCTGTTTGCCACCGCATGGGTAAGTGGCTGTTTGCTGTCCTGGTGATTCCCAGTAAAAGCTTTCCAAACTGGGGCTCTGAATGACCAGACACCTGAAAATGTGATTGCCAAGCTTCAACCCTGTTGAACAAAAATTGCTTCTAATGTGTTAACTGTCTGGAAGAGACCCCAGAAGATGGGCAGACCAGCAAGCCTCCAGCAGCTCTCAAGCAGAAGCGATCAATGGCTAGCTCATATGCTCAGAGGACCACAATCAAATGCCATTATTTGTAAGGTTCTACTTGACTTCACATCCCCCTTGCAGAAAAGGCTTTATCGATCCCTTCACGTTGAGGAGAGGGGCAATCAGACAGGCTGCAGCAGGAATAACCCCTTTGGCATTTTACATTAAAACAATAGGGTCTTCTGGCAGGCACCCACACCAATCATTTAAAGACACAGGAGCTCTCATGGAAAAACACTGAAGTCTACTAACAAGATACTGAAGTGACAGCAGAAAGGCTGATGTTATCAGCTACTCTCCAATGAACCAAAGGGCCTTTTCCACATTTTTTTCTTAATTATTTTTTTCCCTTCTTGCATCACTGCTCTTGGAGGGCACAAGAACTATTCTCTGCTGGATAGTCTCTATGGCAGGCAGAGAGAAGGAAATTTCCTTTCTCTTGTTAGCTCATACTCCTGGCTCTGCTACATAGCATTAAATTAGGCAATTCCTGAAGGACTTGCTAGCACTCAGATAAATCCATAAAGAATACCCATTTCCCCCCACTTCAGACCTCTCCGTTCAATCCTGTGGGCCAAATAACTACAGATCCCCCAAGTTTGCATGCATTATTTGTCATGCACTTGGCAATGCAGTTCAAATTTGGTAATGAACAAGCATGACGTAAAGGCTGAAAGGATAGATGATGAGAGCACCAGAGAACAGCACTTTATAGGAGACTGCCAGTAAATATCCTGCGTATTATGGTGTACAAGAGAGGGATCTCCCAGGTTTATCTTTAGTTCCCACTTCTGCTCCCACACACAACACATGTGGCTATTTTTATCACTGCTGATTTTTGATACAAGAAGAAAAGTGCTCAATGATGGTGGAAATGATTACACACCGATACCCACCAGCCCTAGAGCAATAGGGACTCAGCCCTGGTGCAGAGGGAAGATTTCTCTCCCTCTACCAAACTATTTTAAAATCTTTTCCTATTTAAAATTATAAACACTTTTTTTTCAAGTACAGTTTCCTTTCATTTATCTCTGCCCCATGTATAACCTCTTGAATGTCAGAGAAGTCCAAATACATAAACATGAGCCAGCTATAGGAAAGGAGTTTGAAGCCAGGTAAACGGACCCAAATGAGCATCCTGTGCAATCCATGGAAAAACGTCCCACAGAGAGCTTACTCTCACTGGCTTCTCTAGAGTGAGCCTTCCCTTTTCGCTTTCAAAAGAGCAACCATTCAAGAATGCAAGTTACCCACATAATCAAGTTAAGACAGCAGAAAAGACAGCATCAAGGTATCCCCCAGCACTGAGAAAGACAACAAGCAACAAGATTTTATTATGGGATTCAGACTAGAATAAGAATTGCCTGGGGGGTTAAAAAGAAACAAACAATAGGAAGAACAGAACAGCACACTTCATCTTTGATGAATTTTAATCCCAGGCCATAAGGTAGAGGATGGAGACCAGTAAGGGCACGTTAATGTCATGGGAGCCTGAGACAACTGTTAAACCTGTTTACTGCTGGCATGGGATATTTCCAGATATTCCAAGTGCCATATGGAGAGAAGCATTCATATCCCTGTTCTGCCTTCCTAGGCTTTGCTTTCTGTAAGCTGTGTCTCTCTGGCACATTTTTATTTGTGTATACATATTTTATTACTTAACTAACTTACGCTGCCTTTAAACACATATATTGTATTCCAGTTTAGAGGCCAAAATTGCACCCATTCTTTCTAGTTAATCCTGAAAGACATTGGTAGTCTTAACCAGACCCAGGACACACACCAATTTCACATTTTCCAATATCAGCATGAAAATGTGGTCCTGTCTGCTTTAATGGTATAATTTCATCTAAAAGTCAAACAAAACTGCACAGAGTGGGGATTAAAAACACAGCAAGATTTCTTTATCAATGATTTCCCACACTGCCAATTAACAAGGGAATTTTGGAAGCGAAAGGAGTTTTGGCTAAAACATGCCATGTATCTGTCAAAATAGTGAGATACTCAACTACCCATAAAGCAAACCTCTTAAAAATTGGCAGGCAGCTGTTTTGACACATCAGGCCAACTTCAGATCTCTTTCAAATGGATGCCATGCCAACCAGATACATTTGCTTATTCCAGGTCTGAGTTTGGGCCTTCAGGCATAGAGAGTTTTATATTTGAAAGTTTAATAAATCATCACATTGTATTCACAATAAGGTGAGGACTCAGGCTAAACATCATACAATTAACAAGCCCGCATTAGCTGAAGTTCTACTGAGATCAGAAATCAAAGTTATTGAAAAGCAAACCTGCCAACAATCAGAATTCCTAATGCCACAGACATGCATGCCTTTAAATAAATATGGTTTTCAAATTAAATTAGCAAACAAATTGGCCTTTTGGATTCTGGCCGGGTGACTGCAGTCCAATATCAATACAGCTGAGAACACCAGTCACTGAAAGAGGCGACTGTATTGTGAGATTACAAAACTCCTAAAACAGGACTCAGAACTGTGGAACTGTTCTGCATTCTGATTTATTTCTATTTTTAAACTTGCAAGGCTTGTAATTAATGGCTTGAGGACATGAGGAGAGTTGGAGCAAATTTTAGCCTCAGCTTCCTCTGCATGTTGTTAATGGCTAGTCTGTCCAGTAATGTGCTCCAATTTTACCCACATCAACCACATGTGATACAAGCTGCAGAAAAGCAAGTGAATTTTCAATCATCTCTCTAATGTACAGTATAATTGCTGACTTTTATCAGACAGTAGTTAAACAAAGACTTAGAAAGAAATAAATATTCCTTAATTGCACAACTGCCATTGCTCACAGTAGGAAAGCCTTTGAAATGAGTAACTGGTCCCCATTCTGATTCTGTTATCACGGTTACACACATACTCAGACATGTACAAATAAGTTTAGATCAGCATAGACATTTATTTATTTCTCAACTAGGTATGTAAGCGTGTGTATGTGCTGTATTCCAACAGAGAACAGTTATTCATGTGTGATATTATCTCCCATGCACATGGGAAAAGCATGCCTCTGAGACCATCCATACACCTATACACACATACACACAAGCTACCAGTCTCTTGCACAGAGGGAAAATCCTCCACGCCGTGCCACATGTGATATGTGGGTTTTACTCACATACTAACCTAGACAAATACATTATTTCATTTTAGCTGCATAAAATTAGCATTGAGACAGAGTGTGTGATGCATTTCTAGAGCAAACTTTCCTTCTTACTCCATGTAAAACAGAAACTTTGACTCCTGGAGCATTTCAGTCTTAAAAAAACAAATTTACAGCCCTGAATGTAAATGTCTCCCTTGGAGCTGATGTTTCCTTCTACCCTCAGGACATCACAGTGAAAGAAACCATGCACTTTTATATTCACAAATGTCATCAGCACTTACTTCTGCACCTGTGATGCCTTGAGGACCCACCATAAGTTAAAAAAAGAATGAAAAGACATAAAAAAATAAATCATACAAACAATCCCTCCCCAATACCAGCCTGCTGTCAAAATTGCTGAAAGCTGTGCCATAATGCATTTAGTTCATGTCTAAGGGTATAATCAGCAAAGCACATGTGTGAACCTGCCATTCAAGGAATGCCCCAGAGTTCAGTACCCAAGTCTGAGGAAAGAAGGATACAAAAGAAGAAAAATAACAGTGCTTAGCATCCAATTGTGAGAAGATCAGCCAGGAAATTACAAAAGCTGTGCCTATTCAGCAAATAAAATGTAAAACATCTTATAGTGTGATACGGGTTTGCAAAGGTGCTGATAACAGATTAAACACATGTACTCTACTGTTTTCAGCAACTGCTATTCTTTCCACTGTGTGGTTCCTATGGCTTTCCTTTTCCTTTTCAGGACAGAAAACTAACAAACCCATTCCTATTCCATTTAAACAGTTCAGGGCACTAGGCCTTTTATACTAGAAATGGTGAGACACGCGATCAATTCAGCATCAGACTCCAAACTTTGTGAGGGCACATATGAAAGCTCGGGATTCAGCAGGGAAAGCTGCTTAATATTAAGGGGCATTAAGTGCTGATAAGGGGGACCACCCTCTGAACAACTCAGGCTTTGCTCATTCTCCTTTGCTTGTCTCTGATTTCGATAGAGGGGTGCTGTGACACCAGTCTCCTTAGATTTTGTAGTAGATCTGCTAGCTTTTAAGAGGCTGTGAATAAAAGGCTGGCTTGCAAGTGCACAGTGACATTCCCCAATTTAAAACTGTGCTTTAAAGGGTTATTTCTCCCCAAGAGAATCAATGAGACCAGGGTGCAGGTCTGTGTCCTGTTACCTTGCTATACTCCTCCCAGGAGTTGCTCCAGGTCCAGTAGTGCGCCTTGTAAAGCCCGACTCTCACAGCCATCATCTCGTTGCCACGATAATAGAATATAGGCCTGAAAAAATAGAATAAGGGCCTGAGAAAATAGAATATGGGCCTGAGAAGGAGAGCAGAGATGCATGAGAAACACCAGTGCCGCAGCAGCCTTGGTGATAAGGGAGACTTTAATGGCGTCTGACTTCCGCTCCGGCTATCAGTCAGAAACAGGCTGCCTCCTAATAGTCTCCTCTGCAAGGTTTTCAATTAACATTTTTTAAAGTGTTCATCAAGTTGAGAGCTCACACGGCGCAAGAATGAAACATTATACAGCTTGGCTGCCAGTGATTGTTAATCCTTGAACTATCAGACCCTGTTATTTCCTATAGAGCGTGCCGATTCAAACACCAAATGTCTCAGGAGCAGTGTGTGTGTATGCCAGAGAGAGACAGGGATTCACAGACTCTGTGATGCTCAGTCTCCTCTTTACACAGCACCAAGCTATGTACTGTTACTGTCACGTGGAGAGGGTGGCCAGGGAGGACACCAGATGCTGGCCTGTTCTGGATGACATCTCAGAAAAACTCCATATGGAAAAACCTGGCAGCCAGACATGCTTTATTTTTAACTCTTGTCCATTTCCATCCCCTGCCCAAACCTCCCTTTGCACATCTAAACATACGAGTCAAAACTCTAACTTTTTCCTGGAGGTTTTCCTAATTAAAAATACATTTGAGAAATGCAACTCACTCCAAGCATTTGGTCTGCACCTGAATATGTGCACTACCCTTTCCCTGGGCATCCCAGCAATGTCCCTGTCTGTCTCCCCAGTAATGTGCTCTTGTTTTTTGGGGGAACCATATGAAGTTTTACTGAAAGGGACTATCTGCAGGAGAGAGGTTTGATTTGCGGGTAAAGCTCATCACCAAAGGACATTAGACTTAGTGCTTCTCTTCAGTTGTTTCAGGCTGTCGACAGGATGAGATGGTGAAGCTGTTTGTCACTGTCTGTAGGGTACATACACCTTTTTCTTTCATTCAGAGATGCCACTTGGCAAAAGGTACTCACTCTGGTGATCCTACCTTGAAAAAACAGTCCCTAAACACAAGATGAGATTAAAATATTCACATCTGAATGACAGGAGTAGCCTTAGATGTCTTCTGTTTTAAAACTGTAGCTTCCCCTGCAGGTTCCTTGCACAAACAATGAACCTTTCTCCTTTGTCACCAGGAGCTGCCTGTGAACAAAGGGGAAACTGCTCATTCCTGCATCCTTAATGCACCTGAAATCCCATGAAATAAGGCAGCTTGAGAGATCTGCCAAAGTGCACAACCTGATCTAAAGCACTCCCATTAACAAAAGCCCAAACACATATGCCACAAAGCATAACAGCCTCCTTTTTCCTTGCCATAAAACCTCACTACTTGACAAGTGGTTTTGATTGAAGGTTTAAGGTTATGGTTTCAATCAAAAAGAACTATGTCTTCCCATCTTTGAAAGAGGGTTATGGCTTGTACTCCGAGTTCTGCTATTACCGATTTCTTTTTTCACCATTCTATTTTTCCTTTTTAAGATCAAAAGAACACAACTGCATCTCCTAGAAAGCTTTTGGGGCTGTAGAAACTGTGACCTGGTCAGGTCTTGGGAGGGTGGGGAATGAAAACCCCTGCTGTGCCCTGAGTGACACAAACAGCACCAGTTCCAAGGGGCTGATGACTGCAATGAATTTCTCTTTTAAAACAGAGAAGTTCAACAAACTTTCAGAAGTAAAGATGGGATAAGCTGTGTTTGAGAAACCTGCAACGCCTCACGGCAGCCCCTAGCTAAGCTCTCAGGTAACACTGTAGGCATGCTCCTTGCCTGACAGGCACAAAAGCAATTTTATGGAACAATGGCTCGCACCCAACAGAGGAAAGAACTCAAGTATGTTTTTCATGCATATGTTTCCTTGCTGTGTCACAGGCAAAGAATATGATTGTATTCAGATTTCACAGGCTGACAAATTCCTCCTCAAAATCACAACTACAAGACCTCTCAACCTCTGACCCTTCCAACAAGAGCACTGAGGATGTTTGCTGTCAGATCTCAGCGCCTGTACCCAACAGCTGACAGCGCTCCTCTGTGCTCATGAAGATCCCAGATCTTTAGCCCAAATCTATTCTTGCAGAAGCATTCACAGAAATAGGACCCTGGGAGGAGAGCTTCCACATTACCACAGCCTCTCTCAAGCAGAGACTACAAAGACCCAGCATACTCTTGCATGTTTTTCCAGTATAAATAATGTATTCTCCCCTACCCAGGCTACAGTTCTCAGGCTTTTATCTTCCCTATTGCCATATGTTGTGGCAGAGATCCCTGCTAACCCCCTGACGTTTTCACCTGTCCCCAGACTCCGCTGTATGGCAACATGCCACATGTCAGGAAATCCCACCTCTGCTCACTCCAACAGCACATAACACAAAGCTCTGGTGCTCCCCCACCTCACTGAGCAGGAGCAAAGATGAATCAATTCTGTTTATAAAATATTTCTGTACAAAACCCCACACAAACAAATCTGGCATCGCTTCAGTCAGGATTCAAGGGTCGGAGCTCATAACGAACCTGTCAATTAGCTTGCCCTGCAAGATGGCAGGTAAAAGGTCGATGCCGTCAATCTGTCTGTCACTGGGAGGTTGCAGTCCCGCCAGGGAAAGGCTGGTGGTGAAGAGATCCATCACGTTGCCCAGCTGATGACTGACCTGAAAAAACAACAGAGACACGTTTGCAACAAGACCTTCAGGAAAAGCCAAAGCAAAAGAGGCTGGTTTCCACCAGAGCACAAGGATTGCTTCCTGAGCCTCCTTCTCTGCTGAGCGTCTTTTGAGGATGTCTCCCTTTACAGTGCTCCAGTCACCAGCAAACCCCCTATAAAAATAATAAAGGAAAGGAGATGACCCATATTTTTCCCCTTATAAGGGAACATTTGCATTTTTATTATTATTTTTCCTTTCTTTCTTTTCACTTTTTTCTACGTATCCACTTTACAGGAGAATGTTTTAACAGAGTTCAACTTAAATGTAGCAAATTCCATCTCATTTGTAGATTGAAAAATCAGCACTTAAACCAAGAAAAAGTCCTTGATTTGTTCCCTCTTCAGGTCATCTCTGGAGTCCACAATACTCTGAGAGAGTTCCCAGAAAGCACAGGGATAGATGGATAATAACAAAAAGAGCCCGATGACTTCATCTGCAAACCATTTCCAACAATTCAAGAACTGTAAAGTTGTGGTATTTTTAGAATATATTTTAATAAGGGAGAAAAACATCTGGGTTTGGCTCCAATGGAGATGTGCAAGCTTTTTTTCCTCCCCTTGCTTTTTTTTTTCCCTTCCCCTTAATTGGAAGCCATATTCATCTCTCTGGTCTTAATTATTTATATTTTAAAAACCTAAAAAGTCTGTTCTGATTCTTTCTGAATCTTTGCTCCCACTCTGCTTGTGGCATGCTACAGTTATCTGTTGTAGGATGTTCAATTAGCCAGTGACACACTAAATTAAAGCAGACACATTGAAATCAAGAGCAAAGTTGTTTTGCACTAGGATGCACCAGCAGAAGATGCAACACGAAAAGAGCCTTTTCAGCTTTAGCACTTGTTCAGAAACAAGAAGCCATCTGATACAAACTCACATCTGTAAGTACAGAAGCATGTTCTGACTGAAATCCAAGTCGTAGCAGCAGCCTTGCAAATGTCAGTGTGAACATTACCATACTGGGACTATCAAAGACTTTTTATCTCTGAATCCTCTTTCTACACACAAACAGATCCCCAGCCTGTCAGCTGACACTAATTATTTAAAAACGACAACAGATGATAACATGATAAATTAATTTTTGTGAGATGCTAGCTCTAGAGAGAAAAAACTAAAGGGAAATGCTATTTTTGCTGGCACATTAAGCCTTTTATTGAGAGGCTGGGCTGGAAAAAGTGAACACAAAGGAAGAATTAATAAGTCGGGTTTTTTAAAAAAGAAATTGGAGAAAGCAATATGCAAGAGACTAATTACAAGTTTAACATCACAATATCCCGTTCCTTGATTACAGTAATGTCAAATTTTAATGGTTTCCATTCATCAAAAGGTGTTGGCAGGAACACAAAATATTAAGGCTGCACGCAAGAATACTTCCACAACTCTTAAGAAGAAATCAAAGTGCAAAGCTCTAAAAGCACAGGAGGACACCTGTCCATGAAAATCCTTGCCCAGGAAAGCAGTTGGATCAGTTGACCAAGACCAATAGGAACTTCAGGAGGTCTCAGCCATTTAAGGTTAAAGCTTATTTGTGAACACTGATGCAGCTGGCAGCCTGAAAGAGGTTGTGCTCAGCCTGTCCTTTGAGGCAGCGACAAATAGAGATGAATTCATAAATCCCCCCCAGAAAGGAGATATATAGATGAATTTCTATCTCTGCATCAAGAAGAGGATGGGAACCTTCTGATACACAGCTGTGAAGAAGGAAACAGAACTAAGCCCTCCAAAGGGTAACCCTGCTTCTTGCTGGGGCCATTTGGCAAATGTGGACCACTGTGAAGAAGCAAAGGTGGATGCGTCACCTATGTGATTAGTTGTGGGACAGTGCTATATGCTCCTTGGACCGTCCTCTTGCATGGGCTCTTCTCTGTTCCTGTGTGCACTCAGAAAGAACACATTAAAAACCAGCGCCCCAGATGCCAAAAACCCCAAACCTTTAGCTCATTCCTTACAGAGTGGGATAGCTCCATGAGCCATGGGCATGGGGAATGCTGCAATCCTTCTGAAGTCAGAGGGGATTACAAGTGCTCAGCATCTCAGGAAAGATGCTCAGTCTCTCATAGGCTCATCTGCCAGCTAATTCACCCAGAATATGCCTTAGGAGAGCTGTGGGGTCAGCAGAACACCATATGCAAAGCTGGGAATCTAATAAAGAGGAGATCTGGCACATGCCTGCTCCCTGACAACTGCTACGTCAGGAGCAGGCAGGCAAACAGAGATTTTTTTGTAATTAGACCTCTCACATTTATAAGGCAAGTCCAAAAGGCACTTTTCTTGTTATCACTCCATTCCCTCGCCTCAATTTGATAACAGGCAGCAAGAGGCAATCGCTGACCCAAGACTCATGCCTCCAATATAACCCAGTTTATACACTGCACTGTGACAATCCTGTGGGACCACCATGGTCTTCTTGTACTAGCCCTTATTAGCCATAACCAGATGTAGATGACTCTCTTTAATCATCCAATTATGTTTCTGGTCTCAGACAACATTTTTCCATGAAGCAGAGAAAACTTCTTAAGGAAATTAAATGCCCATGCCACAGCCACTTGGATTTATCTGTGCTCTGCAGCACCACATAGAAGAAGGGGAGGGTAAAAAAAAGGTTAATATTTATATAAAACTTTGAAGTATTTCTCAGAGAAAAATAAAAAAAAAAAAAAAATTACCATTTTCTGCTGTCAACAGTGCTCTTTCATTCTAGTTGCCTTTCCAGTTTTTTTAAGAAAAGAAAAAGAAAAATCCAGAGAGGGCAACAGCCCAGAGAAAATAAATAATATATAAAAAAGAGTGAGATCAGATATTGCTCGTATCAGTGAGAAACAGCTGGTATTACACACGGAAGAACGGATTTTCCCCCCCCTCCTTCCCTTCCCTCCTTTTTAATAAACTCTCAGTATACACATAATGTCTTTAAGAAAATGAAATCCTTTTGCTGTGGGCCACGTCGCTAGAAGAAATAGTCACCGCTGCTGTTATCAGTGCTTCCAAGCTTTAACTCTGAATCAAAGGCGACAATTAATAAAGTCGCCCCCGCCAGGAATGGAAAGGAGGAAAGCTAAATATTTGAAACTGGGTGAACAAATGTCAGGGTGTTTTTAAATAAAATCCTTTTACAGTTATCACAGCGAGCAGACCTGATATCCCTGTCTAATTCAATTTCAATTTGCGCCCCATGGGAGATAGCGAAGAAAAGGTTGCAATGCTGTCTTTGGGTTGATATGTTCTTTTCTCCTTCAGGAAGCAGGCATGAGAGAGGAAGGGAAGGAGGGTGAGGGAAGAGAGGAGGAGGATTCAAATACCAACAGAATATGATGGGTTTTTTTTCCAGCTGGATCCTTCCAGAAGGCAGATGTGATGTGGGGAATTTTGAAATGCTGATATGTTGTGAACTCACCTGGAAAACATAGCTGAGGAGGAAACTGCAGAAAGGCTGTTTGTGTGTGAATAAATATTCCTGACGGGGGACCAGAATTTACTGAATGTTGATGCCAAGAGCAATACGCACTCCTGAGGCATCCCTCTCCTCCAAAAAACCTGCAAATCTGCCAACTGCACCAATTATCCCAACCTCTATCGATATCCTGTCAAGTGTGCACAATCCTGTCACCTAACTTCTTTGTCTAAATAAAAAGCTACTCCCTTATTTAAGCAGACAAATGTACTCTTTAATAGAAACAAAATACTCCAACCCTATACATCAATGAGATTATTAATAAACTGCCAGATCCCATCAGCAGAATAAGTCTCCCACCCAGTAACTGGATTTCAGTGGCCAGAGACAGAAGCCTTTTTTTTCTGGCTGCAGCTGTGCCAGCTGAAATGGTCGCTGGCCCTCTGCCTGCTCTCAAAAGGTCCATGGCTGGAAAAGAACAACCACTGAACTGGAAGCAACCACAGCACAGGAAGGAGGAGTTGACCCTTCAGCTTTGTGCTTGACACTCCTGAGAAGCTTTTTGCTTCCACCCAGGTTCAGGGCTCCCAAGCCTTTGTCTCCTGCAAGTCTTTTGAAAAGAAAGAGCATTGAGAGACTCTGAAGCAGTTTTACTCACATTTTACAGCTACTTGGACTACTCAGGGCTTAGGCTGACTGGTTTAAACTTGCAGTCAGGAAGATGCTGAAGCTACAGACTGCGTAAGACACAGAAAAAAATGTACTAGCAGACACAAGTCTCTTCACTTACTATGTCAGTGAAAGAGGCAATTATGAAACAGTAACTACAGGCACCCTACAGACCAACACAGTGTGTGCTATATTACACAGAAGCATTGCCAAACGTCTCACCTGTGGTCAGTGCTGCTGTGTGTACCAATGCTGGAGCCTCGATGGCAAGAATACAAAGCAGAAAAGACATATAAGTAGCTATCATGTATTTACCCATCAGTAGCATCATATGGGGCCTATCTCGGAGCCAAGCAGCATATCCTGTGGACAGAGTTCAGAACAGCCTTCTCAAGGTACCTCAGTGGGGTCCAAGAGGACATCTGTGAGCATAACACCTGCACATGCAGACGTTTGGCAGGCAGCATCATGAACTGGAGCCCAGGGTAGGATGGATTTAAAGTTGAGCATGTGCTTAAGTGCAAAGGATGATGATAGTAGTGGTGGAGTGGGGAGTTTTGGGTGCATACCTGCCCTGATAAGCCTGAAGCGCATTCTCTAGCTCACTGAGCATGCATGGCTCATGATAGCACAGCGTAGGTCAGTCCACCCACCTATGCAAACACGTTAACTCTCCACAGAAATGACTGTTCACAGGAATTCAAACAGCAGCTCCAACTGTGGCCTCAAGCAGGAAGCCAAGCATCACACCAGGCTACTGAGAAGGTTTTGCACCACATAAAGCTTCACCGCTGCGCTACATGCAAAAGACTACCTGGGAGAGGGGTACCAGCCAGTTACAGTTGAAAAATACAAAATAAGAAAAATTGTTTCTTTACACATGTTCTTCATTATCCTCAGAGTTACTACAATGGAAAGAATTTTTAAATTTGGTATTTACTTGTCCCCATTTATAATGCATGTTTACTTTTAGCACATTATTTAGTTTGGACAAGGAAAACAAAACAGTCAGCTTCAGTTTCATGTTCTCATACGCTAGCCCAAGGCTGTTGTACTTGGCTTCTAAAGGCTTTATGGAAATGTTTAAATTTAAACAAAAAGATTGTTTTCATTTCAAATTAAAAAAAAGAATAAAACATCCCTGGTAGGTTTTGTGAACCCTTTAAAAATTATGAAACCAAACTACCCTCCTGCCCTGAGCTGTAGATCTAAGCTATCTGATGGCTTCCTCCTAAATGGAAGTGATAAATTATTATTATCCTGACTCAATTAAACCACTGAAAATGAATGCAACTTAAAAAAATGTTTTATTTATGAATAGTTTTCAGTCTTAAGCACAGTGCCCAGTTAATGAAGTATCACTTTCTTCAGGGATGAGAGATGCTCACAAAGGGGAGAGAATCTGTATTATTTACTGTGAACCTTGCCTGCAGAAGAATTGATTGCATCCTTCTTTAATGAGAATTGGGACAAGAGAGGCTGGTAGTGCCACTGGAGGATTATCCTGAGGTGATCATATCTGAATTTGTGTACAGGCAGGCAAGAGCAGTAGTCTGCTATCTAGACCTCCATTATTGGAACTTTTATCAAACACTAAAGCAAAAGCTGAGTATCAAAGCACTTGACACTTAAGGGCACAGAGAGTGTGTACAGGCAACACGCTCCTGCTCTACACTGGGACACACATTAGCAACGTGTCTTTATACAAATTGTTCAAACACATAACCCACTAAAAATACTGTGGCTGAAAAGAGTAAAGGGTTTAAACAGATCAGGAAGACAAAAAAACCAGACCACTTGGTGCTCACAGATGTTGATCATGGACACTTCAGCTGCAAATCAGCAATAACGAACAAGAATGGCATCATTCTCTGGGGGGAGCATTCAGGTCCTTATTTAGACAGGTGTCTGGACCGACACATTGGGCATGTTAAAAGCCTGAACCCAAGCCCACTGAGTCCAGAAAGAACCACCCCATTCACTTCAGTTCACTTAAGACTGATCTGAATTGTTAAAAGTGGATACTCACCCCTCCTGCAGGTATATGTCCAGGCCACCAAGCAATAGCTGGCTCCCTCATGCCACCTTCAAAGGTGGTTTGTTTGCCACACAGAAAACGACCATTGCTTCCTCCTAAAGAGAGAAAAGAAGCCATAAACCCCACAATAAGCCAACATCATATTTCAGAGGGACACTGTAAACCAGGAAACTTCTAAGCTAGTCTTAAACGAATTTTCATTTCTGCATGAATGCTTCTTCAAATAACATGTCCTGAGTTGTTGTTTTGGTTTGGCTCTTTTTTTAAATATCAATTTGTGATGAAATTCTAGGAGCGTCTTCAATGCAGGGAGAAAGTGACAGTTAAACACAACTTGCTATCAACCAAACAAAGGTATAAAACAAAAGCCAAACAAACAGAAAATAGTTCACTGGCATGTTCCTTCCCTTTAAGGATGTTAACTGCTGGTTGGAACTAAAGGAAATCTGACACTTTCAGGCAGAAACAGCATTTCTTTTTTCATAATCCATGTAAAGTACCAGAGCAGCATTAGATGCAGATACAAGAGAGAGAAAAATAATCATGTGTTCCCTGAATGCTCATTCTTAGCAATAGCAACTGCTTTGCAGGAATGTTTGGGTTTTTAACCCAACCTTGTAGCTAAGCTTGCTGAGGAACAAACAGGAAGGGCTTGCGACTGACTCCAGGTCACACAAAGTCAAACACAGCGGTTCAGCTGAAATCAGAACTCAGGATACTCCCTGCTCTGTGGTCCAATAACCACAAGACAGCCTGCCTCCAAACAGAAGAGAGTGGGTCATAAAATCAATTTGCAATGACTCTGAGAGAAACAATGATTTAAACAAAGAAAACTTGTGAAGTAACAAAAATAGTTTTTCTTCTTGATATTTTTCATGTGAGCTAAAGAAGGAGAGACTCTTCAACTCTCTGTAATTACTCAGAAAACTGAAATAAGCATTTGGCAGATGGAGAGTAAGAACCCTACTAAGTTATTGTGCCTATTCCTAAATAAATTGAAAAATATTTGCCCCCTGACAGTGGGACACAAAGTGGAAATGCACACATGTGAACAGCCACACTGGGTTAGGCCAAAAGTACATTTAGCCAATGTTACCTCTCCCAACAGTGACCAGAAGTAATGAACACATGCCAACCCCAAGCACAAACATTCCGTGTTTTGAGACTTCTCCTAACTGCATAAAGGAAAACCCCAACTACATGTCTGTTTTCCTGGAGACACAGAGACTTAAGCCTTGATTTCACAACCCCAGCCCAGGTTTGTTCATCTGAGACTCACCTTGTTTAGGAGCTGAGATGAGAGCAGCCCCGTTATCAGAGGTGAAAAACACAAAAGTGTTCTCACTGATACCCAGCTTCTGAAGATGTTTTAGGATTTTTCCAATGCTATCATCAATTTCTCGCACAGCATCCCCATATCTGAGGCAAAAACGGATGCAAAACATTATAGACAGGAAAAGAGTAAAATTGTTACACAGCATAATACACTGCAATCAGCCACAATGCTTCTAGGGGAAGTAATTTATGCCTGGGCTGCAGAAATAGTTCTCTTATGCAGCAGGTACTGTAACAAAGCTTCTCACTGCAAACCCCGTGTCTCTTACCTGCAGAAAGCAGCCTTTCTTGGGTATTAAGTCAGAATTTGTTCAGATGTGAGCCATTCTTGGACAGCGACCAGTGGCTGATACAAATTTAGCTATGAAGTTCTCAAATACAGGCAAAGCCACTTTGCCACAGACTTGAAGCTAATAACATACTTTTGCTTATGGATGCTGGTTTGTAACTGCAGTCTCAGAAGCAAGGCTCCCAATATCTAGACAGCTCTTTGCCTCCTGAAAACTGCATTTTTCATGCCTGCTTTTCTACTTGCTGGTCTGATTTATAGGCTTTTAAAACAGGCACTAATCATACAAAAGCCATCCAAAAAATCATCTGTGCCACATACAGCACTTCATTACTCACACAACCAGGAAAGGAGCTTAGACTCCCCCTTCTCTCCCATTTTAGTCACATGATCTTCATTTCAGATGATAGCAAAATTATTAAAGAACAATCCAAGCACAGTCCTCACTAATCTACTTCAGCACACACATACACTTTTGAGAAATTATCTATGTACTTGGATCAACATTGCTTAGGTTTTCTGTTTCTGCAGCATGAGGTATTAATTTAAAAAAACCCAACAAAACCAATACCCATAAACCCAAGACTTACAGTCCTCTCTGACTACTGCCCAGGAACTGTTTGGAAGCATAAACAGGAGCATGGGTAGCATCAATTGCCCAGTATAAGAAGAATGGCTGCTGGCTGGCCTGCTGCTTGCTAATAAAATCAAGAGCTTCCTGTAAACAGCAATAAAAATGAATTTAATGGAACCATCCTCTGCCACCTAAATCTCTCCAAAAAAAGCAGCATAAAGCCACTGTGGCTTAGAAACCAGTGTTAAAATAGACAGTACCTGCAGGTAGATCTGAGTCAAGTTGGCTTCACCCGTCTTCAGATCAATTTTGAAATCTTCATAGTATCTTATAATAAAAAGAATCAGAGAGAAAAAGAAAAGAAAATCAATCCTAAGGAATATACAACATAAACAGGCTTTTTTTTCCCTTGCTACAAAAGTAGGTGACAAACAGACCATGTGATACTCAGCAAACTCTCTTCAAATATCAAAAAGAGTAGCACCACATTTTTTTGCTTATGGGGGAAAGCAACAAAGCAGCCAGATCTGAATTAAGGATGACTGCAAGTTTTGGACAAACCTGAGCTACCAAGCTTTCACTGTTAAGCTATTAGAATAGTGGTAGCATGCTTAAAGAGCTCATGCTGTTACTCCTTCAGTACAGAGCTGTTTGAAATGTGAATAAGATTTTTAGAAGTATGGAACAGCTTCCAGTGAGATGGAGCAATCCTGGAATCAGAACTTGGGCTGCTTGGAGAATGTTATGTTAGAAGTATCTTTAGACACCAATTGAGCAAAGGAGGGCAGGGGGCAGTCCTCAAGAGAATACCAAGGGAAATAAGATGATACAAGACTCAAATGGAATGGATAAGAATGGCACAACTACAGACTTGAAGCACAGAATGGTGTTATGCAAACAGACAGAAGTTTATTACAAACAGGAGGAGAAAGAATAAAGAGGTCTTTCAGCACAGACTGGAACCAGCTTCCAAGAGAAGCAGTGGAGTGAAATCATCACAGGAAGCCATTAGGGTGCAATGGGATAACCAAACATCTCTTGGAAGGAGGCACTCTAGAGCAGTCACATCCCTAGATGATCCATGTGCATCTCGTAGGTTGGCCTTGTTACTCAGGGCTATTAAAGAACTGGATGCAACCTTCAGGTTAGGAAGGTGGACAATCATACAAGAGAACGACCATTCCACATATCCATTTTCTTATACCCTTTCTATACATATTCATTACCAGTAGTCATCACAGAGTATAATAGATTAAACAGGTCTTGGGCCTGTCCCAGAAGGGCTGTTCATGTGTTTTGTGTCTGCTTATAAGCACCTTTTCTGCACTGGTTAATTACTGAACTGCAGGATATTCAGGGTACTCTGTAGCAAGTATGTCAGATCACATACCAGGCAGGATATTCCCAATGCTTGACATGCTATAAAGTCCTCTGCACGGAGTGAAATACCTGTAGATCATTGCCCATCCAACTGAGTCTGTAACTGATTTTGAAGCAGCTGCTGGCTTTACCAAACCCTTTTCACTGAAATGGGTTTGCTACGGTAGCACTTATCTTCCAGCACTGTAATGTCAGCAGGGGAAGCAAAGAAAATAACATTACCAGGCAAGTAGCTGAATTACCTGCCAATCATCTCCCAGTCTCTATACAGAGGGATATTGGGGAGAGCTTTATTATCAAAAGGTCCAAAATGGCAATTTGGTGATCCAAACCATTCATCAAACCCATGCTTCAGGGGGTGGAACTGTGGCCGGTGACCCAGATGCCTGGGAACAAAAGAAACAGATGAGTTAAAACTCTGCTGCAAAAAAGCAAATAATCACCTCATCAGAATGGCATGCAAGAAAACAATCTTTGCCTAATAAGAAAAAACCTAAGCATTTCAATCAAATAAATGCAGAGCATTGTCTTGATGATTCTCATACTTGTTGCAAGTGTTTCTGTGCAGACTCACTCCAGTGCTCACATATATCCCATTTTAGCCTACTATCTGGTCTTTGTTTTCCATTGTTTGCTTCCATTGGTGTCTTCTTTCACACCATCTTGATGAGCTGCACTGATGGACAACACCGCCCAAAGCCATTGCAAAGACACACATAATGTTTTACTTACGGATTCTGACCTATGAGAAGTCACTTTCATACCACTAAGCTGTAAAAACACAAGGCAAAGCTCATGACATGTATCATTATATCTGCATCCCCTTTATGGAGTATGCAGGCTGCCAAAATGGTACAAAGAGACCTGAATGTAAATGAGAACGAGTTCTCTTAAGTGCACATGTGAACATAAAACACGTTTATCTACTGCTGATGACAGCTCTGTTCTACTATGCAGCTTGAAAATTCTCCATCCTTAACTTCAAGATGCAGATCCTCTCTAATCTCCAACTTTTATGCTGCAAATTCTAAATTTCCTTCATTTATACCATCTTGAGGACACAGAGCACCCATCCTCTCTCAGTCTCTAAGGGAGATCTTTGTAGCTTAATGTTTCTTTAATCATTCCAGCTTCCACTCACAAGCCTGCATTTACAACCAGTCCATTTTATGCCATCACTTTCTGCACACTTTCTGCACATAAGGGGCATAAAATGCACTACCTGAAGTAAAACGATCCATGGTGTTATTCTGAGCTATTCCAAAATAAGTTATAACAGAAAATAATCATAATTCCAGCTATGATCATTTGGTAATGTAACTAAACCTGCAAGTCTGACCTGCAGGATTCTATTCTTTCCTCATTTATATACATGATAATACAAAACTATTCCTCACTGTTTCTACACCAGGGGACATGAAAAATATTTTATTCTAAGAAAGTCCTAAGAGAACTTACAGAGGAAGAAACTTGAAAAAAGCATTAAATAATTTCTGAGATGCAGATTATTCTCTCCCTCTCACAACACAAAAAAAGAGATTTAATGAAATGCAACAAATTCAAAAACAGTCATGGGAAATATCTGACTTGCAAACATATAATTAAACTATGGAACTTGCTGCCACAGGACACCCTTACAAGTGTTTAGGAGGGATGATGAGAGGATATAGAAATCTAGTGCTGGAAAACTTTGATTTTTTTTTTTAAAGCGCGAAAATTCTGCGCTTGAGACCCTAACATAACTACTGTACTCTGCCTTTTTTCTTTTTTAGCCCCTTTCTAGGAAGCACAAACAGAGATGGCTGCTGTATAGGATCACTCCCTAGACCTGCCGAGGATAACAGATCTTGGGCGCACAACAATAGTGCACTGCAGGTTCATGTTTAGACTGCTTATTCCTAACAGCTGCAGATTCTTCCAGATTTGCTCTTTTCCAAATAACTGCCTGGAACCAATCTGTATTTGCATTGTTTATTTCTTTTCCCTGAGTGTATGAATTTACATTTATTAGCACTGAACTGCATCTTATTGCGTTCAGCCCACTGATCCGATTCTTCACGGCCACTCTGCTGTTCGGGTTTGTGGTTAATAAATAATTCACTGTCTCAGGTTAGTTTGCTTGCTTTCCAGTTTCAGCAGCACTGGTGAATCAGGCCACAATTCAAACTCCCTCTTCTCTAACTAGTTAACAAAACTGTTGGAGAAATTGTACCTTATTACTTCCCTTAACAATATCGCCCCAATACTTCTCCTGTCTGAAATCTCTTCATTAACAATTACTCTGTCAACCAAGCAGTACTCCGCTGGTGTCTATGTACTTTGGAAGTTGCTACTTATGCATTCATGTATTACAGCACTCTTCCAAACTGTGAATCAACTGGTCAGAGATGCCCAGACCACACGGGATTCCATTACAGCCCACAAGCACATTTGAAATTCTGATCTTACAAATGCACTGGTTTCAACTAGCAGATTCATAACCCCACCATGCTTGTTTGATCTGAGTATCTTTCAGGCCTGTCCCTTCTGATTCTTTGCAGACAAAGAATCACAGAACGGTTTGGGTTGGAAAGATATTAGAGATCACATAGATCCAACTCCCTGCCACAGGCAGAGACATCTTCTATTAGACCAGGTTGCTCAAAGCCCTGACCAACTTGGCTATCACAAAGCATTGACTTTTAGAAGTTCTGTATCTTCTACAAAGATTATACTGTACTTCCATGAAAGTCCATAAAGCCAAAGGACAATATTCACAGAGTACTGCATCAGACCTCCAGGTCTTTTAGAACATCTGGTATCAGCTATGCTGATCAAGCATAATCCTATTCACTCTCACCTTCTACACTTGATAAACAATCTTAAATGCAGCCCTAGAGATGTCTGCATCTCTATTTCTACACCACACACTTCTACCCCCTAAAGAGAAGCTTTTGCAATTTAGACTACTGTATTAACAAAAAAACCCAACATAGAGCAGGGGCCAATGATAAAAAGCACTTAGGTGCTCAAGGCAAGCTAAAGCAGAACATCTTGGTGGTTTTTGATTGAGTGGGAAGATAAGTGGATGAAAGCACAAAGGGTGAAGGGTTTATATACACACACACACACACACAAAACCCCCTTCAAGTCTTTTTATGAAGATACATGTACTTGTAATGAAAGCAAGTCAGAAACTGATCACAGTAGGGGGGAAGATCCACCACAGATTTCAGAAGTCAGACATCTGAGCTTCTGGTTGTTCTGCTGTTCCTCCAGAATACACACACACAGACTGAGCTCTCAAAGCAAGAGATCTTAAAGCAAGCTTACCATTTGCCAATGATCTTATTGATGTAGCCAGCTTTCTTCAGCAACTCTGGAAGTAGTAATTCAGAATCTGGGATTCCTCCTACTATATCCTGTGGTGTGTATGCTGTGCAAAACAAACAAAAGTCTTTCTGACTCTTAATAATATTAGAGAAAACAGCTCATGGCTACCCATCATTAGAAGCACTGTTACTAGATCAGAAATGGCAACTAGCTTGAAGTCCCAGCAGTATAACTCCTTGGAAGTTCTCCCAGGCCATGAGATGAAGAAAGTTAATTCAGAGAGATCAAAAGATCTACCCCCATTAGCAGCCTATGGCCAGCAATTAAGGGGACTGCCATCACAGAATGAAGTTAAGACCCTTGAAAAGGGTAGGTCACAAAGAAAGCAAGTGCTGTAGGGGTGCACTGAAATTTCCTTTACTCCTGCAAATTTGCTTCATATTTTCTAAAATTAAGGCTTTTTTCCCCTGAATCAAATGATCACTAAACTTGCTCAGATTGCAAGAGGTTAAGGAAATGATACCTCTCTCTCAGACTACAGCTCTCTGGCCCTTGAGAGTCTAAGGTGTGACTTTGGTTAGGATGGACACAGCCAAGCGCATTTGCTGATCCATAGTCTGAAACAGCATGTAGCTGCTGATTCCTGCCCAAGCACATGGCATGAGTCATGCTATGAACATTATGGGACATCATGAACTGGTAATCTTCCCTGGAAGCACCATGGGCACAACAGTGCTGTGAAACTGCCAAGGCTGAAATGGTTAGAGAACTGGCTGCTGAATAGAACTGTAAGCAGCTTGTTCTTTACTCTGGGTGTTAACATACACCCCATGTGACTTTCTTTCACCAGACACCAATTAGACCACCCAGAGGAAACACTTCTCAGCCAGCAGAAGCAAACAGATCAACCAGCCTTGTTTATGTCTCTTAATTTGAGAAGGTTTTCTGCTTGATGAGGAGGAAGCAATAAATTTCACGCTCATTACCAGCAGTTAACATGGTAATCTTTTTGTGCCACTCTGGAAGATCCATAGGGGAAGACCACCGAGCCAAGCCTTTGTTCAAAGCAATGCTTCCTACAAAGCACAGAGGGAAATCAAAAGAGGAAGGCAAATCAGGAGTGAAGCCCATACCGTTTCTGGCATGTGCATTTGTGGTGTAAAATCCATTCCTGACTGGAAGACGGCCTGTCAACAGTGCTGCCCTTGCTGCAAATAACAAAAGATGTTTGATTTTACATATATTCTCTGCTTAATATTAACATTACTGTATTAAGGCTGAGAACAGCATGCTGACTAAAGCATGTCAGTGTCTTTTTGCCACAGCCAGCTAACTAAGATCACTTATATTTGAATAGGTAGGAACTCCCCTCTCCAGTGAGCCATGGTGATAGCCACATTCTGATAAGACACCATTTAACTTATTCCAGGACAAACTCGACTGAAATTTGGCCCCTCTCTTAAATTACCCACTGCTGAAGGGACCTTACATAGTCAATGTAGCAGCTCTTCTATCTCAGCAATTATAAAAGGAACATCTGACATTTATATTTAAGAGGAAATTGTAACATGAACTGATTAGACGCTTAAGGCTAAGTTTTCAAGCTTGCCTGAATGCAAGTCATGTAATAGTGAAGACAGGGCTGTCCAGCTTTGACAACAGAAGTCAGGTCCTGACTGCAGGGAATGTTTAAACAGATGTTTTACTTTAAGCATATACAGTACCACTGCTGGACTTAGCAGGACTTCAGCATATTTTAAATGCCTTTTCTCAGCAAGGACGTCCTCAGCACACTGACAAATTATAACCTAAATGAAAGCCCAAACAGAAAGCTCCTGCTCCTCATCTTTGTTTCAGTTCTTGGCTGCCAATCAGGTTTGAAAAAAAAAAAAAGAAAGAGGTTAAAAAAAAAAGAAAATAAACCCACACCAGAGAAAATCCAGTAATGATAAAAATATCTGTGTCTCCCAGACCGAAACGGTTCTTTTATCTCTTGCCCCTTCCCCAAGAATCTTGCAAGCCACCAGGGTCAAAACCAGGACACAACCTGCTGCAAGAAAGTCTCTCACCAAAGCCAATGGAATCAAACTATGTACAATGTTCAGCAACAATTTAGGTAGTGCTTTGTTTATCCCAAAATAAGAAAGACGACAAAAAATGCAATGACTGCAGTTTTTAGAATACTGAACCATAATGTTGTAAATATTCCTTTAGCTAGACTGAGTTGATCACTAAAACAGTGCTTTGTATGGACTGAAGACTGTAGGTTTTCCAATCAAAACACAAATAAAAAGGGAGTAAAAAGCAAGATCAAAGCACCAAATCCAAACTCTGCCCTGAGGGTAATCTCTGGTTTGGTTGCTAGTTTGTCAAATGTTGGCAAACATCCCAAACTTCTCAGGAGGTGGCATGCTTATACATTAGTTTAAAACTGAAGTTTACTTACATGGAGAGCAGAGGGGGTTGGCAGTATAAAAATCCAGGAAAAGCATCCCTTCTGAAGCCATCTGGTCTAAGTTAGGAGTTTCCTTAGAAGGCTCTCCGAAAACTCCCAAATCACCCCAACCCATCTGTAAAAGAACACATCGAAAGATGTAAAGTACTTTTACTCTTCTACAACAATGCTTCTGGGCCCACATAACACTGTTATTGTATCCCTTCATTTCTAAATCGTTATAGTGCTCCTCTCCCTACTTAGGGAGTACTTCACAAACGTGATAAAAATTATCTTCCCCAGCCCTATGAAGCAGGGAACTATTACACTTCTCACTGAGGAATGGGAAACCAAGGCACACATGAGATTAACTGACTTGCTAATAGCCATTAAAACACTTGTAGCAGAACTCTGTAAGAGCCCTAATGCCTTCACTCTGACTCAAGTGCCAGCTGACTGGCAAGCACACATGTCAGGGAGGGACAAGGAAGTTACATGGGATATAATCGGTGTTGTACAGCTGCAAAGTCTGGCCCTTCAGCCCCTGGCTAAGTGTCTTTGCAGTGGATCCCAGGACTCCACCTCAGCCTGCTGAATCTGTCAATCCATCTGTGTATATGTAACTAGAAATGTAAAGGAAAGCTCTAAATCCTAAAGCAGTGCTGCAGGAAAAGGGAGGAGGCATTTATTTGAGAAGCAAGTTCTGGAGAGAAACCTGCCAGAGGCATCATGTCTTGAAACGTGGAGAAACCAGCGTGTCTTGCTTATTCGTAAGACAGTGGTTTCACCCTGCATCTTCTCCGGGCATATGAGGGGTCATATGCCAGGAGAATCATAAAATTACTATCATGCTGTCTACATTCATTGCTGAAAACTATTACTGGTAATAATACAAATAAAACTGGCTTAAAACAGAACGTTCTAGAAGGGAACAATTTAATGAGCAATTAGGCACCACGGTTGCTAGAGATTATATTATGCTTTAAAAAAGGCAATAGCTTTCTTTAATATAGATGTGTATCAGGTGAGCAACTGACAGAGAGGGTGTAATGTACTGAGAGTTTTAGAAAGCCATCTGTTTGGCCCCATTTGAGAGTCCAACATTTACACTGCAGTGGTGTAGTCTGGAAAAGAAAACTATTGGAGAGCTGCAGAGCCGGCTGCTGAGGTTGGAGCGAGGAGCAAATAAACATTACAGCCTAACACTAGGATGTGGAATTAAAATGAATTCAGTGGGATCACCCCCAATTCTCCATTCTTCAGTATCTTTATCATCAAGAAAGAAAAAAACAGTATTGTGTTGCTTTAATTCACAACCACGGAAGTTACTGAAATATAGTAAAAAAGACCATGGAGATGCATTTTTAATGAGCAGCATATTAAATAAATAAATAGTTCACAGAAGCTCCAGTCAGGATCTGTACCTTATAATGTCTCATGCTGTACCAACACTTCTAGAGTGGGATAATCACTGTCCCAAGGAGCTTTCATCTTGAATATTACAAATGCCAGCTGGGAAGGGGGGGGAGGAATATTCCTGAATGGGAAATTGAGATGGACTGCCGAAGGCTCAGCTGGGCAGAAAAACTCGTCTTACAAGGTAATTATCTTGTACTGGAGTGCAGAAACACAATGAAACCCAGTCATGCTGAATCAGCAGAAGGACCCAAACAGGCGATAAGAGCTTGCCCACCCTTCGAGGCACACACCCACCCTTATTTGCTTTTCAAGCAGCTTAAAACAGCAGACAATACATTCCTGCTACAAACACACCCGATGGATGACACCGAAGTATTCAGAAAAGAAGCAAACCAGAAAGATGCCAGCAACTGCAATGTGTTGGAAAATAATGTATTTCCTTGCCCAGGTGGCAAAGACCACCCCAGGGTGCAAAAGTGAAAAGACTTAACTGGAAATAAATCTGTGATTATTTCCACTTTTTAAGTGATTTATTGCCTTTTTTTTTTAATTCCCCTCAGTTCAGAAGGCAAAAATCAGCAGAATTAGTTTTCTTCTCGTTAAGGTTTTCAAGAGTAAGTGTGGGTTTCTAAAACATTTCCTTACATATATTGGGAGTTTCTTTCTCTACACTTGTAGATGTACCTTATTCAGTGCTACCACAGATACCTCCATTGCTGGTATAAGAAGATATTGCCACAATTATTTTTGTAGGCTACAAAACCAAGCCTTAACTTCATGGTGATTCTACCAAGGTTTGAAAATCACCGAGATACCCTGATTTTCACCATACACCAGTCAGTAGAATCCTTTGTCAAGGACTGTGGAGTTCATTGCTCATCATGCTCAGTCATGAGACCTCATAGCAGCCTTCCAGTATCTGAAGAGGGGTATAGAGATGCTGGGGAGACACTCTTCATTAGGGACTGTAGTGATAGGACAAGGGGTAATGGGTTCAAACTGAAACGGGAAGTTTAGACTGGGTATGAGGAAGAAATTCTTTACTGTAAGGGTGGTGAGGCACTGGAATGGGTTGCCCAGGGAAGTTGTGAGTGCTCCACCACTGGCGGTGTTCAAGGCTGGATTGGACATAGCCTTGGGTGGTATGGTTTAGTGGGAGGTGTCCCTGCCCATGGCAGGGGAGTTGGAACTGGATGAGCTTAAGGTCCTTTCCAACCCTAACTATTCTATGGTTCTATGATTCTATGATTATAAATGGAGCCCATTGCTCATCATGCTCAGTCATTATAAATGGACTAATAGATGACATTACTAGACTTGTAGGTAAGGTATGTAGGTATTGTAAGCACTAGTTTCAAAAGGCTTGTGTATGGGCTTGACTTTACAGATCTGAGAAGTCTCACTAGTTTTCAGCAGGACACGAGGAATAACAAGAGGGTTGTGTGCAGTCTGTAGTGCAGATCACCTCGGAAGTTCTGTCCTGAAGGAGGGGCAGGGCAGGCATATACCAGACCTGGCAGAGACTTCATTACTTCACCACTTTTTACACAAAATTTGGAAAGGAAATGCGGAAGAAAGTAATGGAGCATGAGGAAGTACTTACATGATGTCCCTATAGGCTTATTCTGATATTCCTGCTTATTTCAATCAAACTTTTCCAGACTGCCACATCAACCCATGCCTGAATCACTGTGCCGGAGGCCTCTGACCATGAATCACGGCACAGACCCTGCTTGTGCCATTGCACAGGCTGAATATGAAGCCCTGGAAGGGATGATGTGTGAACCTGGGAACTGTGACCTAGGCTGGATCATGCTCTTGTGAGACTCCACTTGGAGCATTGTGTGCAGTTCTGGTGTCCTCAACATCAAAAGGCCATGGAACTGTTGGAACAAGTCCAGAGGAGGGCCACGAGGATGATCAGGGGCCTGGAGCACCTCCTGTATGAAGATAGGCTCAGAAAGCTGTGTCTGTTCAGCCTGGAGAAGAGAAGGCTGCGTGGAGACCTCAGAGCAGCCTTCCATACCTGAAGGGGGCCTATAGGGATGCTGGGGAGGGACTCTTCATTAGGGACTGTAGTGATAGGACAAGGGGTAACGGGTTCAAACTTAAACAGGGGATGTTTAGATTGGATATGAGGAAGAAATTCTTTACTGTAAGGGTGGTGAGGCACTGGAATGGGTTGTGCAGGGAAGCTGTGAATGCTCCATCCCTGGCAGTGTTCAAGGCCGTGTTGGACAGAGCCTTGGGTGGCATGGTTTAGTGGGAGGTGTCCCTGCCCATGGCAGGGGGGTTGGAAGTGGATGATCTTAAGGTCCTTCCCAACCCTATTGTATGATTCTGTGCACGTCAGGGAGAGCTCTGCAGAAGTGAGATGGAGCTTACGGAGCGCAAAGAAGCAAACAAATGCTGCAGGCACACTCTGAAAACCCAAGCCTTGCCAGGCCCCAGAACGTCCCCCGAAGCGCACTGAGGACACGCAGACCTGGAGCGAGCCGCAGGGTAAGGCTCGAAGGAACCAACCCGATGAAGCCGCACCACCGCAGCTGCGGACCCTGCCCACGGGCCTCAGCACCCCACGGAGCTCAGGGACCGCCGCGGACACCCCCCCCCCCCACAGCACACCGCGTGCGGCAGCAGCCACGGCCGCGGGGCGCCGGGGGGCTCAACCCATGGCCCCCACAGAGCCCCGCAGCCGCCCTGGGACCCCCCTTCCTCCCCACTGACACCCCACACACACAGCCCACACCCCACATCACGCACCCTATGGAGCCGAGCCCCCCCTCACCTCAGCCACAGCGGCCCCGCTCCCCCCCCATTGACACCCCCACACCCCACATCACGCACCCTATGGAGCCGAACCCCCCCTCACCTCAGCCACAGCGGCCCCGCTCCCCCCCCACTGACACCCCCCACATCACGCACCCTATGGAGCCGAGCACCCCCCTCACCTCAGCCACACCGCCCCCCCCGCACGGACCCAAACCCCCCCTCAAGCGACGTCCCCCCCCACAGACCCCCCCCCCCCGGCCCCGCTCACGTCGTCCATGAGGAGGAGGAGGATGTTGGGGGGGGCGGCGGCCGCGGAGGGGCGCAGGGCCCAGCACAGGCACAGCGGCACCAGCACCGCCTTCGCCATGGCAACCGCCGGCCCGCGCCTCACGTGACGGGCGGCGCAGCGTCACGGCGCGCGCGGCGGAGGCGGGGACAAGATGGCGGTGTGCATCGCGGTGATCGCCAAAGAGGTGGGGATGGACCTCGGGATGTGGGGCAGGAGCGGGGGGTGGACCTCGGGATGTGGGGCAGGAGCAGGGGATGGACCTCGGGATGTGGGGCAGGAGCTGGGGATGGACCTCGGGATGTGGGGCAGGAGCGGGGGATGGACCTCGGGATGTGGGGCAGGAGTGGGGGATGGACCTCGGGATGTGGGGCAGGAGCTGAGGATGGACCTCGGGATGTGGGGCAGGAGCTGGGGATGGACCTCGGGATGTGGGGCAGGAGCGGGGGATGGACCTCGGGATGTGGGGCAGGAGCTGGGGATGGACCTCGGGATGTGGGGCAGGAGCAGGGGATGGACCTTGGGATGTGGGGCCCGGGGTCAGGGATGGACCTCAGGATGTGGGGCCATAGCAAGGGATGGACCTTGGGCTGTGGGGACGGAGCTGGGGATGGACCTTGGGTTGTGGGGCTGGAGCAGGGCATGGACCTTGGGCTGTGGGGCACGGGGTCACGGGGGGCTGTGGTGCCTCAAGGGAGGTGAGGGGAGATCTCAGGTTGTGGGGCCTGAGGGTGGCAGGGGTCAGGGGAGCTGTGGGGCATGAGGGGAGGTGAGGGGAGAGGGTGTTGGTCTTTGGTTGTGGAGCAGGAGCAGGACTGGGGCTATGGGGCTGGTTGTGGGGTAGGGGTGATGGGAAAGGGAGGGTATCAGATTGTGGGGTATAAGTAGGGGTGAAGGGAGTGGGGCAGAGTGTTGGTGGGTACGTGGGGGAGCAGGGCAGGCACTGGAGGTCGAAGTGAGCTGGGCAGGAGCAGGCTGGGACCAGGGTGGCGAGTGCAGGGACAGCGCGAGGGTGCCCTGTGGTGTCCTGCTGCCAGGAGAGGAGAGGGGTTCTCCTCGGGAAGAGTGGGAGAGGCTCTGCTGGGGCCGTTCAAGCACCGGAGAGACCTGAGCCTCGTGCAGTGCTTCTCCTTTGTAACTGATTCTCCTGGCACTGGTGTGTGGAGATCTGCACAAGTGCTACAGGGTGTAAAGGGGAGCTGTGCATGTGAAAGGTTGGAACAGGTTACTTCTGACAGCAGCAGTTCTTGGGGTGAAAGCACTGTCGTGGCATCACGCATCACTTACACAGCATGAGCAGCCGCTCCTACTCAGTGTAATTTGTTCTGCTCCTCAGAACTATCCCCTGTACATCCGGAGCGTTCCAACTGAGAACGAGCTGAAGTTCCACTACACCGTGCACACCTCTCTTGACGTCGTGGATGAAAAGATCTCTGCAATGGGCAAGGCTCTTGTAGATCAGAGGGAACTGTACCTAGGGCTCCTCTACCCCACTGAGGACTACAAGGTGTATCTTTCTAATGCCTTTTGCCATGCCATTTTGTATTTATTTATGTATTTATATGTATTTATTTTACATGTATTGTGCATTCATTTATCTATTTATAGAAGCCCCTTCTTTCTTGGAAAGGGCTCTGCATAGAAAGCTCTCTTTCTGCTTGGTTCTGTGTTAAAGACATCTGCAGGAAGTACGTGTTCTTGTTCACTGACCAGTTTGTCACGTAGAAGTTCAGGTTTGGTGCCTTGGTCAGTTCAGAAGCTGCTTCACTGCCCACCAGGCAGTGGAAAAACATACTTTTACCCTGCATGAGGGAGTGCAGTGTGTGACGAGTGTCTGATCCAGCTAGACTTCACCTTTCGCTAACTGGGTGCTTTATTCCCTGCTTAGCTAAAACTGTTGACTGACCACAGTAAAGCTTAAACTCTTTAATAACACCAGTGAAGGTAGCAGGAATATGAAGGTCTCTGGTCAAGTACCTAAATCCCAGGTGTGTGGTCCGATTTCTTCATACTCCATGGCCATGTTTATGAGTCACAGAATTGATCTTTTGACCTTTTTTCATCTTTTCCTCTGAATTCCACACATGGAAGTTACCTGCAGGCCTGATTTCTGGGGTTTTATAAACTGGTGGTTCATTTTTGAAGTTTCAGATCAGTCACACTGGCTAACGCTGGAACATCTCCAAGTCTCCCAGAGGAGAATAAAGAAGTTGGCTGTGTCATTAAAACGGTTTTCCCCAAATACCTAGTGGGAGGCTGACTTTTGAAATTGCAAGGCATGCTTTACTGGCCAGTATAGGAGCAAGCTTGTCCTGGAGCTATCAAAGATGGAAGAAGACAGATAGAAAAGGGATTCAGTTCCTGCAGAATAGCATCTTGCTTACCTCATCTAGTCCTAGCTATGTGCTGGACACAGCAAGAATGTCATATTTCCTCTCAGCTTGTTTCTTTGAGTTTATCTCAGCCTGCGTTAGTTGCTTTGCCAGGCTCTGGTGTGTCAGAATCACTTGCCTTGACAGCTGCACAGATACGGCTACGTGACAAATTCCAGGGTGAAGTTTGTTATGGTGGTGGATTCTTCAAACACAGCACTTCGAGACAACGAGATCCGCAGTGTAAGTGCAGGACATGAGCATGACTTGCCAATCAGTGGTTTTGCTACTTATTCATAAAGTGCCGAGATGAAAAAAAAGAAGTATTAATTAAACTACAATCTCTTTTCAGATGTTCCGAAAGCTGCACAATTCATATACAGACATAATGTGTAACCCCTTTTATAACCCTGGGGACCGTATCCATTCCAGGTGAGTTGACCATCTTAATATTTGCCATCTTTCTGGAACTTGCAGTATACCCACGATGTAATAGCAGCAAGAACATGACCCCTGTGGCTGACCAGTTCAGATGTTCATGCTCTGAGAGCCTAGATGGAGAAGAGCTGTGTTGCGTTTGGGCCATTTCTGTGTAACAGAAAACTGATAGTCTCATGACTATCTCACTCCTACCTCAGAATTGGTGTTAGAAACACTGATGCAAGAAAATTGGCTTCTTGGAGAGAGAAAAAAAAAATCACCTGTTTCATAGGTGGCATAAATAAACATACTTGTAAGTCGAGCAGGTTAAAAAGTGAACAACTGCACTTGTTCAGGGCTTATCCTTGAGTAAGGACAGACAGGGATTCAGCACATGTAATTCCTCACATGGGAGGGCCAGTGCCTCCCATTTCTTATCTGTAATCTCACAGGGGATTTTAATATTTGGAGTTTCTGTTGCCTGGGCATAAACACCTTCTTACGCTTTGCTGAGGCAGGTCTGCAGCCAGGGTGAAACCTGTCCTTACTAAAGTAATTAAAAGTCATTACTTACCCAATAAAGCGTAGTTAATGAATAAAACAATGCATTCAGTTTAGGGAAAGGCGTCTTGTTAACCATCAAGAGGCATTGTTAGCCATTGCCTTTGTCACAGTAGGTGTGCTGTGGAGAACCAGCTGCTTCCTCTAATATTCTGTGTTCATTCTCTTCTCTAGGGCTTTCGATAATATGGTGAACTCCATGATGATGCAGGTATGCTGAAGCTCTGGCCCTTCTTATCAATGTGTTGAGGACATCCCCCATGTGCAGCAGTGTGCATAAAGTGATGTATATATCGTCTTCATTCTGTGCAATATTTTAAATTTATTCTATGTAAATAAACTGGACACCTGCAAGGTCTGCATACATTTCATCTCCAGCAAACCTGAGTATAGCACAGACATCACTGCTCAGCTTTATGCCTTCAGGCAACATGTGAGAGCCAGCTCTTCCTTCAGGAAGGTCAGCCTGTGTCAGACAGGTTTGTTCCATGCAGAAATGCATGCAGCTGTACTTCTGTGCAACTCAGATGTTTCTGTAGAAATTGAGCTTGGTGTAAAAACAGCAGTTCCTGCTGTGCTGGTGATTAGAGCAAGAACAGCTGCATAAGAGGCAGCTAAAGTTATTATTAGGTCAACCTAGATTTCAGTCAGATGAGATGCAGAGAGTGACATTGATCCTCAGAAGTACTGGTGCTTCAGAGCAGTTCCTCTGAAGCAGGGGAAGCACATCAGCCACAGAAGTCCTTTTGCTCTTTTTCACCCCCAGTTTGCTCAGGACTGTTCATTCTGACAGGAACATTACAAGCAATCCTCACTTCATAGTTGGGCTCTTGTCCTGTTTTTCCTGTTAGGAGCACTCAGATCTGTATGTACTTACTCTGTTAGTTCTTGGAAAGAGAAGACTCTGCAAGTCAACTGAAGGCTTCAGGTTTCTGTACAACCCCAGCCACTGTTTACATGCTTGAGAGAGCTCCACCGATAGCAAACAGCTGGTCTCAAAGCAGCACCTTGAACCCAATCAGACCCTGCACTGATCTTGCCTTCCTGGGGAAGGTCTCTGGGTGACTCACATTTGACAGCACCTCCTGATATCACTTCACACCTCATTCAGACAGGCCAAGCATACTTAACAGCTATTTCTAGCCCAGGTCAGGGAGCACAGGTAGCACAGCTGGGATAAATCCACACAAATAGATTAAGACATGATTCCACAGCTGCCTGGCTCATCCCAAACTAATCTCTATTAGCATCTCCTCCCCCTGCACCTCTCTGCTGTTCTAATTAAAGACTGCCAAATCAGTACCAGGTATTTGTATGGAAAACCCCAAAAACTAGGCTAGAAAAGCTTCTTAATTGCTTGTGCAATACCCTCACACTACACAGGCTGTGCAGCATGGTCAGCAGAGGTAACACAGACAGGCATAGGCAGTGACCAGCTGCCTGGTGCTTTTCACACACCTCTGCTCCAAGTTTTTCCTGCCCCTCATGCAGCAGTCCATTGTTAAGCATCTAATAAGTTAAAAATCTATATAACATAAGCTAAAAATGATGATTAAGTAGTTGTACAGCTCCAAGGGGTACAAGAAGCCTGGAGAAAGCCAGGTCAGTGTTGAGTCAACTCCAGTCTCACTGCAGACAACGTTCACACAGCAGGGCAATTTATTTTAAAATAAAGTGATTTTACAATACCTTCTCAAGACAGAGCTTCCATACATTTAAACCAACACCAACCTCTCGGATCATCAGAAAGTGTTGAAGCCCCTCCCACCATCTAAGCTGCACACTGCTATTCCAAAACGTCTTCCTGTAAATCTTCACTCTTTTCACTTCAGAGTGAGAGTTCAGCATTTCCTCTAACACAGGAGAATCCAAACACCCCAAAGTAATTTTTGTTAAAAAAATAAAAAACAGATTAAGAATTTACAAAGACACTAACCTGAAAGTTTAAAGCCTAAAAAAAAAAAAAAAAATTTTACTTTTTCTAAGTCTAAACTTAAGCTGTAGCTCAGATCAAGGCCAGGCTTGGCAAAAGCACAAAATAACACAGCATCAAGAGTTAAAGCCCCCAGCTTTGAAACAAACAGACAAAACCCTTTTAGGTTTCAAGGGGGGAAGTCAGTGGGATTTTTACCCTGGCAATGCCCCCTGAGCTTTGAAAAGCTGCTTTAGGAATCAGGCACATCGGGGTTGGAGGAATCCTAACCAAAGATTAGTGTGAGAATTACATAATAAAACTGATTTCAACACAGAACTTCACTCAGCTGGGCTCACACCATTCTCACCCAGGGACTCCTGAGGAGAGTAAAGAGGAAGATCAAACCAAATTTACAACAGTGGAGATGATTTTGTGAAGCTGCTACTGCTAGAAAGGAAGTAGAATGATGAGTTGGCATCACCCTTTGATCCCTGTACCTTTGGAATAAAAACAGGAACAGGAACAAGGGGGTTGTTGACTTCTGAGATAGGAGGGAAGGACTTCATGACACCCAGGTTTTATTTAGCCACCAGAGAGGTACAGAGGCTTCCACAGAAAGGGTGTTTTTCCCCCTTCCCTAGTTATTAAGTGTATGAGAGCAGTGAGCCGAAAACCAGGCCCAAACCATATAATTGGCTCCATCCTCTTCCCAAGAGGAAGGTCAGAAATCTACAAGGCTGGTGAAGCTCCCCAGCAGTTAGGTTTAGAGCAGCAACCCAGGACTTTCTCTACTGATCTGGAAAAGAGGCTCTTTGGAAAGGTCCTGGGGATTTTCTTACAAGCAAGAGAAAGCAGCATCCAGCTTCTGTGGAAAATGCTGGCAAAGGTGAAGAACCTTCACGGCTTGAGCATCCTCCTAGTGGGTTGAAGGATATTTGGACAGGTAGAAGCTAAACCAAACCCTCTAGTGCAGCTGCTGTCTATGGGATGAGAATGAGCCTTGATGGTTTGGGAGATCTCTTCCCTCCTGAGGGTAGAATGTTCTCTGGAATAAAACTGTACTTGATGGAACCCCCTAAGCAAAGCTAAGGCAAGTCCCTCTGGGATGCTGTCATGATGTGCGGATGCAGCAGATCCAGTCTTCCCTCCAGGAGCCAGGCACGCGGCTGCTTCACCAGTAATCCTCACAGCTAAGCAGATGGCATTGTTCAAATTAATCTTTTTTGGCTAGGCATGTTTTTAAATCTCTCCAATCCCATTTCCTCATTTCAGCCCCGTTCATCACCAGGGTAGTCCAACACTTTCCAGCATATAGTAAGGCAGCATCTTTGCCTGACCCCTAAAGAACAACAAAAATAGCATCCTGAGGCACAGGTGACTTGCACAGCTGTCAACTGTGCCGAAATCAGCTCCTTCACCCCTCCAAGAGCTGGAGTCACCCTTCTGTCCCAGATAACCAAGACTAAACCCCCAAAGCCAGGCACAGCTTGCACTGGTCAGGCTGGGAGTCACCACTCAAATCCCTGCAGGGACAAGGGGACAGCAGCAGGTTTTCAGGTCCTTCTTTCACCCCAAAAGCTCTTCTCTGCTTCCTCCAACAGTGCCACAGGTGCTGGGGCATCAGTGAAGCTAATCCACAGTGAGCTCCCAGATGTATGATCAGCAGCAGGAGGTGTGTTGGAGAATAGCTCCAGGCCTGCACTGGGGATGCAGGGGATTCTGGGACACACCATGGATGGGTTTGCTGTGCCATCACTGGGGACTCACTTTGGTCCTTCCCCCCCCACCAGGCTCCTGCCAAGCGCACAGGCACTGGGGTGATGTTTACAGTGCACGATGGACAGGAGATGTTTCCAGCACAGGTCTCCTGCCTGAGCCCTTCTCCTTCCTCCCACCCATTCCAGCTGCAGAGCCAAGCAGCTGAGTATGACCAGAACAAGGGGCAGTTGCCTCCAGGGCTCTTAGCCCAGATACCAAGAACTCCCCCACCTGGCACGCACCCATATGCTCTCCCTCTCACGTGCGTGTACTGCTTTCCATAGTAGGATCCCCACTTGGCCAGCCCTCTGCAGGCTTGGAAGTGGCCCTGGTAGCCACCACGGTTGGTGGTGCTGATGCCTGGCACATTGGTCCTTTTGGGCAGCACCTGGAAGGCAAAGGGTGGCTCAGCCAGTGCCAACGTTCAGCACAGCCCCATGCACAGAGCTGGGAGAGACGCATGTAGCACACCTACAGGGTGCTGCTTACCTTAATCACACGGCCTCTGAACAAGCTTTCATGCAGTGCCATTGCAGCCTTCATAGAGCTCTGCTCTTCAAATTCGATGTAGGCATATCTGCAATGGGATGGGGTGAGCACAGCCCCAGGGACACACCACTGCACCCAAAGGATGGGGCAGCACCCTGGAGACCCCAACAACTCAGCACTGACCCTTTGGGATGCCCCAAGAACCTGTCGCAGAGGATGGTCACTCTGTTGATCTTCCCGCAGCAGAGGAAGAAAGACTCCAGCTCTTCTGCCGTGGCCCCATAATCCACCTGCAATGACAGTCTCAACCCCTCCAGTGCCACCAGCCAGCCCCCCATAGCCTGTGGGTCTATATTCACACACCATCACTGAGACCAAGGACTTAGCTGACCCCTCCCACACCATCTCCTGAGGTTCAGAAGGCCCCTTCTAGCTGAATGCTCCAGCCTGGAAACCCAAACCCAAGAGACAGCTCCCCTGGCTTTGGGGGCACAAGCAACACCACAAACCCAGCAGCTTCCAGCAGGGCATTTCAGGGAGCTGACACAACAGATTATCTGCGAGTGGCTGAAAATCACAAGGAGATGCTGAGCTACAATCCCAAACCAGGCTGGGCAGAGGAGAAGCATCTGGGATTGAACCAGCCAGCCTTCATTGTTGGGTGGATGGGGTCCTGTGTGAGGGATCTCGGACATATGGCCAACTAGACCAGCAGCAGGGAAGATGGGGTCTGCTCCAGGCTTTCCCACTTACGTTGCCCACATAGATGGATCGCTGGTCAACTTCTGTCTTGTCATGGATTTCCTTTAAGGAGAGAGCTGCAGAAACAAGGGTTGCTTTGTCCTGCTGCGGGAGGCCAGCTACCAGCACAACCACCACTGAACTGACACACTGCAAAGCTCCCCAGTTCCCCAGTCACAACCAGGCATATCAAATCCCCACACTGCTGCCTCTGCCTCTTCCATCCCCTTGCCCTTTTTCTCTTCAGAATACAACCCAAACCACAGGGTAACTGCTCTGTTGAAGCTGTTGGTGCTAAACGCAATTAATTAACTGAATTAAATGTAACCAATTTACTGCAACTTTGCCTGCAAAGGTAGGAGGTAAGAGTGGATATAACCTGCATTAGCACCAAGCCACACTTGGGACCCCATCCCTCAGCCACCTTTAATGCCCAGCCCCAGGCTGCTTGGAGAGGCACAGCCACATGCTCTGGCTCCAGCTACCACCCTGTGCCCCAGCCATGTCTCTGGGCAGACAGCAGCACTCAAGGACAGCCCGTACCTGCCTCCAAGTTCCCAGCAAGGCTGCTCTCAACTTCCGGCTGCAGCTCCCTCATCCATGCAGCCTCCTTCTCCATCTCCTGTGCTCTGGCTTTGATGACCTGCAGCTCCTGAAACCCCAACCAAGACATGGGTGAGCAGCGCACAGACAGGGGTACTCTGCCCCCGCTCCTCACTCTATGTTGCACAACATGCACCTCCACCTGCAGTTGGGCACAGGGGTGGGCTGGAGGCAACAGCCCGTCCCATAAAAAAGGAGTTCATCTCCTAGCTCCACTGGGGATGAAAACCACAAGTATTTCCTTTCCCATGCTTGCAAAGCAGCAGGCACAGGCCAGCAGGAAAGGAGAAGAGAAGGCAGGACCTGCCCCACCACAGAGCTCTCAGGCTTCACGGAGGGAGCCGTGCTCCACCCAAAGGCAAACCCACATCCTTCCAGCCCTGCGCTCCTGGTTTGAGCTCACAGCGGGTTAAGCATTCCCACCTGCGAGCAGGAAGCTGCCGCTGCCCCATCCCCAGAGTCTCAGCGCTTACCACAGACCTGGGACCCGTCCCGGCCTCCCCTGGACCCCGAACACACACCGCTACCTCCTGGGCGCGCCGCCACGTGCGGATCTCCCGCCGCCACGTGCGGATCTCCCGCCGCCACGTACTGACCTCCCGCGCAGGGCGCCTTTAGCACATCAAGGACCAATCAGGACAGGGTACGGCCCCAGGCTCCGCCCCTTGACGGCAGGGCTGCAGGCGCGGTGCGGACGCGCTGTGAGCGCAGGTCCGCGGGTTCGAGCCCTGGGCGCGGAAGCAAACACGCGCGAGTAGCAGAGCCCGGTCTGGGGGATCCCCATATCCTCCTTGTCCACCCTCCCCGCTGGTGGTGCTGGGGACCGCAGTCGGCTCCCTGGCACAGTGCGAGCAGCAGGGCACCCCAACAGGGCGCAGCATCTGCAGGAGGAAGAGAACATCCCTTTGCGTTCCCTGCGGACAACCCTGAATGCCCCCCACTATGGACACCCTTCCTCAGGGCAGGACACGGGGCTGTGACCGACCCCGTGGCTACAATGAACTCCCCCAGGGTTAGGGGCACAGGGTGATGCCAGGGTGAGGCACAGCACAAGTCCAGGCTCTGATTGATATTAAATTGTCTTTATTACACAGATACAGAGTTTAGAACAGACATAACCTGAATCATAAAGTTTACATCTTTCACAGGTCAAACATACAGTACACTTAGAGAAAGCAGGAAACAGCAAGGGGGGGGGGGGGGGGGGGTACAGCATGCCGAAGGAAAGTCCTACCACGTCATCTCTCTGGGCCGGCCCCCAAACCCCCCCCAAACCCTCCCAAACCCCCCAAAACCCATGTGTCGGGACTGGTTTCCAGCCCCATGTCACCCCCCATGCCCCGGTATCCCCATCCCCAGGGCTGGCAGGGTCACACAGGCAGGGCATGGGAGCAGGAAAGCCTTGAGTAAGGGGGGGATGGTGGCACAACACCTCCCTCCTGGGGCTATGGCATTCAGTGGCATCAGAGGATCCCCTGGGAATGCCACCAAGGCACCCAGGTCCTGGGACCTGGTCCACAGTGCCTGGGACCTAGTAACAACGTGGCATCTTGTTCCCAACCTCAAACCCACCAGGAGCCAGAGTGTCACCCCGAGGAGAAGAGAGGACCCCGGTGGGCCCTAGGGGAGAATGGCATGGAGAAGCTGCAGGGGGTTATAGGGGGCTCTGGCAGTGATGGAGCAGAGCCCAGGCAGGTGTGGGACCCTGCTCCAGGGTGCCCAGCCTCACCAGGATGCGGCACTTTGGTTTCAGTGTGATTTCAGGTTGGGAACGCGAGGAAGGAGCTGGAGAGACCCTCGCGTACTGGAGCCACATCCTCCAGCACAGTGCCGCACCCAACATCCTGGGGTCTGCCTCCCCATGAGGACCAGGACCTCTATCCCCACACCACCAACACTGTCCCCAAGCCGCGATGGCGGGGAGGAAACCAAGAAGGGGATCTATGGGTGGCCATGAGTCCATGATCCAGCAGAGGACTATGCCCAGCCACCTCAACTCCCGTGTCCCCAGACTGCCCCACAGCCACCGGGGTGTCCCTATTCCCAGCTATGCTCATCCCTCTACCATCTCCCATACCCCATAAAACCACCAAAGAACATGGCTCGGGCATGGCACAGGGCACACGTCCCCTGGGCCCCCACGTGCCCCAACACCATTTTGGAGTAAAACCCCACAGAAGCTCTGGCCAGCACCTCCCCAACGCCGCAGCCACATCACTGTGAGAGATGTGGCTAAAAACTAATGTTTTTTGGGAAATATTACACTTTAAAGCTGTCGTTCTGGTTTGGACATCTGCTTGCGCTGCCCGTCACTGCCCATCACATCCCTCCCTCGGCTTTTGGTTTCAATGCAAGGTTCTGTTGGGTATTTTTTTGTTATAAAAAAAAAAAACAACAAAAGAAGGAAATAATAAGTAAAGAAAAGAAATGAAAGCAAACCAGAAGGGGGTGGAAACGAGAGCATTCCCACGGAAATTCCCTATGGAAATCCTCTCGTCCACAGTTTCCCGGCGAGGCGGAGGTAGAGAGGCAGAGCCCCGGCGCAGGGCTGGGGACACATGGGATACGCAGGGACACGCTTGGTGGGAAGGGTGGGGATGGGATGGACACCCGGGAGAGCAGGCGGCCTCGCAGCAGGCGCATCTGCAGAACTCTTATATATTACCTCTTCTCAGGAAACGTAAGAAAAATAGACAATATTACATATGTCACACCATAAATAAAGTGAACAGTCACTCGAGGGGCAAACCAGGGAAAGCTCTGAGCCTTGGGGTGCACAGAATCCCCTCTGGAGGGATGCACCGAGACCTTGGGGTGCACAGAAACCCCCTGGAGGAGTGCACCAAGGTCTTAGGGTGCACAGAAACCCCCTGGGGGGATGAACTGAGAGCTTGGGGTGCACAGAAATCACCCCAGAGGATGCACTGAGACCTTGGGGTGCACAGAAACCCCCTGGGGTATGCACCAAGGTCTCAGGGCGCACAGAAACCACCCTAGGGAATGCACCAAAACCTTGGGGTGCACAGAAACCCACAGCAGGGCTCGGTGCTGGTTGCGCAGGTCTGGTAGCATTGCCTCGGTGGTGCCCCATGCACAGAGCACGGGCCCCTGGGTGACTGACAACACAACAGACCCGGCCCCAGGCCCTTCCCTCCTCCTGCTCCCCTACAGAAAACACACAGGATGGTTTTGCAAATGCGGAACAATAACATCTCCTATGGAGCACACGACTGCTCCTCGCCTCCATCCAGCCTCGTTCCCCCACACCACGGCCTCCAGCGCGTTCTCATCATCCTTTGTTTGGCAAATGTCTCTTATTATTATCACTATCGTCATTATTATTGTTATTATCGGCATCTTTTTGGACCTCTGCAAAACACTATTTACATTCACATTAGCATACAGCACTCCTGCCCTGCGCAGGGCTTCCCTCCTCTCGGAGCCGGGTGACTTTCCGTATTGCACTCCCGTCCTCTGCGTTTTGTACAACGGTGCAAGAAGCACGCAACAACCAGCATCGTCCTTGGCTGCCTCCTCGGCCGGGAAGGAGGTGGTGCTCGCTTTCCTTTCCTTTCCTTCTTCCTCTTCCAAATCCGTGTGAGATAAATCCAATGCGGGGTATGGGAGCAGCCTGTCAGAACAGGGCTGGGTGGGGGGGGGGTCCGGCTGCAGGTGACCCCCAGCGGCTTCGGGAAGGGAGAAAACCAAAATCTGCCGTTTAATCTCTGTTTTTAACTCTCTTTTTCCATGGCGGCGGCGGGCAGAGGTAGAGATGTGCCAGCTCCGGCTGCGGCTCTCAGCCACCGTCTCCCCCTCCTGCAGCTCAGGGTTTGCTTTAAAAAAACACCCTTTTTTTTTGCTTTATTGGAATGGAAACTGCAAAGCCCCAGGGGCGCGTCCATCCAGCCTAGCGGGGAGGGGAGGGAAGGGAGCGACGACAGAACGAAACGAACTTTGGCAGTGGAGAGACGTTTGGATCTTCCTTGGTTTTGGATTTCCTTTGGAGCAGAGGTGAGTCTGGTCTGTTCTTGGCTAGCTAGCAAGGTAGTTACAGGTGAGCGTCCGTCGCGCGGCTTGACTCGGAGTCGTCTGGTTTTTGGATTTTTCTCTTTTTTTTTTTTCTTTTTTTTTTTTTTTTTTAATTCCTTTTTTACAATTTCTTACTTAAAGCCAAAGAGTTCGACGTTTTCTTTTTTATTTCTTTATTTTTTTACAAAAAAAAAAAAAAAAAAAAAAAAAAAAAGAAGAAAAAGGGAAAAAAATGAAGAGAGAGATGAAGAAAAGAAGTTTCTTTCCTTCTGCAAGCGAGCCCCTTGGCAGTGCCAGTATGGGCCAGAACCAAGCTGGCCTCTCCCCATGTCACTCCATGGCGAGGCTGCAGCCACATCCCTCGTCCAGAAAGCAAAAATAGGACAAAAAAACCCCCAAAACCCCAAAAATACCCAAACCACAATCCCCCAACTGATAGGAAACCAACCAAGAAAAAAAGGAAGCCAAAACAAAGACTGAAGAGAGAACAGAGAAGACCGGTATTTGCCTTAACTCCACTTAAAGCCCAGTTTGAGGATCCGTGAGGATTATTTGTGAAGAGCTAGAGAGGTCGTTTCGGAGGTCACACGAGTCAGGTAGCTGAGGAGAGTGCATCGAGTGCAGTCCGTGTCTCTTGGAGAGCGGTGGCAGCAGCGGCGGTCCCATCAGCGGGATGCGCTCTCCACTGGAGCCGGGGTGGCCGGCGTGCCGGCGCGGGACGCGGACACCGAGCCCGTCTCGCTGGGGCTGCTGGCGATAGTGGCCACCCCATCGGGCTGCCCCGGGCCCGGTGGCAGCCCCACACCGGCGCTGGGGGCAGTGGGGGCCGGCAGCCCCTGCAGAGTCTGCCCGCAGACGTGATGGTGCTTCTCCCAATCCTTGTGCTGGCAGAAGGAGCCGCAGTAGCGGGCAGTGTTGCAGCCGCTGCAGGTCTCGCTTGCTTTGCGCCCGCAGTTCCAGCAGCTCTGCGGGGATGCAAAGTTAAACGTCAGACCTGGATTGTGCACCCACATCCCAGACCGTGAGCCCCCAGCCTGGACCATGCATATGCGTCCTGGAAAATTCACATCATCCCAGCCTGTGCATCCCCATCCTGGACCATGCACCCCATCATGGACCACGTATCCACATCCCAGATTGTGCATCCGCATCCTGAACCATGTACCCACATCCCAGACTATGCATCCCTATCTGTGACCATGTATTTGCATCCCAGATAGTGCACATCACTGTGGCTTGTGCATTCCTATTCTGGACTATACACCCCATCATGGACCATGCACCCACACCCCAGGCCACACATCCTCATCCTGGACCATATACATCATCCTGGACTATGTCTCCACATCCCAGACCATACACATCATCCTGGACCATGCACCTCCATCCCAGACCATGCATATCATCCCAGCCTGTGCATCCCCATGCTGGACCATTCACCCCAATCCTAGACCATGTACATCATCCTGAACCACACATCCCCATCCTGGACCGTGCACACCATCCTGGGCCATGCATCTGCATCCCAGACCATGCATATCATCCTGGCCCATGTGTCCACATCCCAGACCATGCATCTACACTGCAGACCACGCACATCATGCTGGACCATGCACCCCCATCCTGGGCCATGCACCTACATCCTGAACCATTCACCTACATCCCAGACCATACACATCATCCTGGCCCATGCATCCTCAGCCTGGACCATGCATCCCACCGCGTGGTGTTGCCGCAACCCCCCAGTACCCGTGCTTGCATGCAGAGATGCTGCAAAACCTGACTGCAGAAGGACCACATCCCATATATCCATGCTGCCACCAACCCTGTCCCCCCCAAGCTTGCCCCTGCCAGCCCCCACCTCGCTGGAGTCCTCCTGCTGATTGATGACGGTGAGGGCATCCTCAGAAGCCTGGCGCTTGGCCTCGGCCAGGGCTCGCTCCATCTTGGCTCGCTCTGTTGTGATCAGCTCGTGGGCTTTCCGCTCAGCATCCGACACGGCCTTCTGCAGCTCCGACATGGCCTGGCGCTTCACCTCGTTCACGGCTTCTTCTGGAAGGAAGGCAGCTGAGCATGGCAAAGGGTGTGCCGGCGCCTCAGCCCCAGCTCTGCAGTCCTCCTCTGCTGCAGTGCCATGGGGTGGCTGCAAGCATCCGCTCCCCACTGCAAACCCACCGTAAACCCACCCCAGTACCACAGGCACCCAAGTGCAGCACAGGGAGGGGATGGGGCAGAGACCCCACTGACTTGGCACACTGATGGATGCTGCTGCGTGCCCTGCACTCACCAGCCTTCCTCCAGATCTCCTCTGGCATGTACCCAGAGAGGGGCCGAAGTGTGAACTCCCGGTGAGCATCTGCGAAAGAGAAGATGCGATACCATGAGGGGATGCTGTCCTCTGCAAACCCACCCTCCAGCAGTGCCAGACCCCCAGAGGAACAGCACCGGCACCCCAGAGAGGGGCACAATCCCCCTGAACACACCCCATGGCCCCGGGGGTCAATACCTAACTGGGGTGCCTCGGAGGTGGAGGAGCTGTTGTGGGGACGGGCGGAGGGGGGGGTGCCCTTCTTCATGTCCTCGGCATCACTGTAGCGCCGGATCCAGTGGTTGAGCTCCTCGCGGTCGGCCTCCTGGCACCGCCTCAGCACTGTCAGCGACCGGCGCGTCTTCTCCACCATGTCCATGATGCAGTTCAGCAGCTGGGGGGGAAAGAAACGTCCAGGTGTGGGGGATTCTGCTGTATACAGTTGGGGGGCTCCGGTGCATAGCACAGGAGTGAGGGATTCCGGCTGTGCCAAGGCTGGGTACCACTCTGGCTGCAGAGAGCAGAGGATGCGCAGGAGCAAAGCCCAAGTGGGAATGCGGTGGGGGTGGAAACCAAAGCAGGGGGAGGCAAAGCACACAGCTCTGTAGGGTACTGGCGGGGTGTACTACATACATTGTTGAGGTGTTTCCACTCCTCTGCCCATTCCCGGTCAGTTAGCCGGTGGTCGATCACCTCCTCCTGCCGCGCGCCGTGCACTGCTGCAAGGCAAACAAGGTCAGACCCCACAGCACCCGTCTGTGCCTGGGGACCATGGGGGTCTCCAGCCCCTTGCCTGCCCCCTCAAGCCCTGGGGGATGCCAGCACTCACCGGCAGGCCGCTGGCGCTCACGGAGCTCACGGGGGTCAGGGTGCCGGTAGACATCACGGTAGTGATGCGCCATGGCCATGTCCTCCAGGCGGTAGTGCTGGGGCAGTGGGGGAGCGGCTGGGGGATGCCCCAGCCCGTTGGGAGGGTGGCTCAGCCCGTTGCTGGGGCTGTAGCGCTGCGCCGGGCTCATGGTGCACGGCCGCTTGCTGAGGTGCTCGGGGTGCAGAGGGTCTCGGTCCAAACCGTTCTCTTTGGTCCTGGGTGGAAAGGAGGAGGTTGGTCCCTGCCGGGCACCGGTGTCCCTGGATAAACCCCCCATGCATCCCCACGGCTTGTACCTGTCTGGTGTCCTCCTCTTGCCGCTCTCACCCACCTCCAGGAGCAGCTCGGAGGAGTCGATGGGAGAGGAGGCATTAGCGTCCAGCAGCAGCTGCTCGTGCTGCGCCAGGTACTGGGCCGGGGTCTGCTTGGCCATGCGGGCGCAGTGCAGCAGCTCCCGCTGCAGCAGCGGCAGGTTGGCCTGCGAGGGGATGGAGAGTCTGGTCCATGGCCCCGTAGCCCATCACCCCACTGCTCAGAGCCCCACGCTGCAGTGAATGGGGTCCTGTGCAACTTCCCCAGTTGGGACCCCACTTGCTGCAGTGTGCCCAGGCCAGCTGGGTTGCTGGGGGGACATATGTGACACCCCACAGGGTTCAACCATGTGCTGGCATGTGCACAGCATCAACAGAACTCTGCTGCATCCTGGCAGGGCTGCAGAGCATCATCTCCTTCTCTATCCCCATAGCTTTCACCCTGGGGACCAGAGCACCCAATCTGGGGAGCACCCAGCCCATCTGGCACCCATGGGACATGAGGACCAGCTATGAACTCCCCATCCACCATGCCTCCCCCAGCACTGCAGCCCCTAGGAGCACGCAGAGCAGTAGGAATCAAGCAGCAGGGACCCTTTCTGCTTGGGCGCTCTGACTGCCAGCTCCAGGTTTCTCTTTAGGCAGCTGATCCAGAGCCAAATCCCATCTGTGAGATCTCTTAGCGCCTGAGCCGGAGATGACCGCTGTGGCAAGACCCTCCCCTTCCCTGGCTGGGGGGAACAGCCCCACACAGAACCCAGCCAGCCCCAGTCTGGAAGCATGCCGAGCCCGGCTGGTTGCAGTTAGGATAATGGGAAACATCTGGAGCCCGCGGTGGGAACAGCTGGGAGCAGGGTGCCAGGGCGGCTGCCGCACGCTTGGCAGCGGGACAGCAGGAATGGATCCCAGCCTGCCCCGAGCTATGGGGCCACCAGCGCCCACAGGGACCATGCAAGCCGGTGATGCACCATCCCCTGCTCCCAGGCAGAAGGACAAGGGGGGCTCTGCTGCCCCCCTGGCCACGTTTTGGCTCAGCCTTCCCCTGCCAGGAGCAAACGGCTCCGGCAGTGCTGCAGGCAGCTTCCTGTGGGATTCACGGACTTCTGCTATAGAGGGTGGGGATGCAGAGGTGGAAAAGGGGCTTTTTTTGGACTTTTTCATTATACTGAGGGACAGGACACTGCGATTGAACATCTACCAGCAGTGCCCGTGCTGCCAGGCGGCAGGAGCAGGGTGACGGTGCAGAGTCAGCGTGGAATTAAAAGGCAAATACAAGAAAGGGGATTTTAAATGAATTGCAAATGGTCACCAGCTGGGCTGAACCCTTCGCTTTATTGCAAACAGCCCCAGCCTCGTGTGACTCCACACATGCAAAGAGACGGCCGTACAGGGGATGCCATACGTGTGTCCGGAGGCACATGGGCAGTCCCACAGGGCCAGCCCTGATCCCAAAGCCACCCACTGAATCCCCTTTGCTGGTGATGCTAACCCCGGCATTCCCTCATTGCCCAGACTTAGTCACCCACCTTGAGGAAGGGGATGACGAAGGGTCTCAGTGGGAAGTTGGTGGCCTCCTGGAGCTTGGCATGAAACTCCTCGATGGTGAGTGTGGAATTCTGCAGGGACAGCCCAAGCTCAGCACCCCCTTGAAGCCCTCAGGGGGATGCTGTGCTATTTCTGCCTATTTATGCTCCTCTGCCTTGCTCAAGGGAAAAACACCCTCAAAGAAAAACCATTCTCATGGTTTTCAGTGCCAGCAGCTGGGACCCAGCCCTGCCCCCTGCACTGTGCTGTGCAGATCCCAGGAGATGCTGCAAAGACAAACCCCATTTTTCCATGATTTAGGTCAGTCTAGGACACAATTTCCCCTTTAGCAGCATCTCCATCCCTAAAGCCGTCTGCAGGATCCCTGCAGGGGCATCACCCGAGTGCCAGCCCCGTGCGCTGGGGACGTACCACGAGCCCCAGGACGAGGGTGCGCACCCGCTCCCCAATCTCGGGGGAGATGTCATTGCCGAACTGCTGCAGCGTGGTGAGGAAACGCTTGAGCTTGGAGAGCTGGCGGGCACCGCAGGCCGGAGGGAGCTGGTGCGTGGACAGGGAGGCGGTGGAGGAGGTGGCTGGCCCGTTGCTGAACCCGTTTGGGGTGGATGGGGCCCCGTTCATGGCAGTTGGTGAGTGGCTGCTCCCATTCATCACTGTGGGAGAGAAGGGATGGGAGGTCAGAGAGGGTGGCTGTGCCCTGGCATCATGGGGTTAAGGCTGGCATGGGGGGACTGGAGCATCCTGCTGGGTACCATGCAGCTGGCACAGCCCTGGAGGCTTCGGGATGCTGCTGCATCCTTGAGGCCACATCCTGGACTGGTTCTTGGTTCTGTGAGGAGCTATAGAAAGGGATACATGCTATAAGGATGCAGTGCATGCCCTAGTGTGGCATGGAACTCATCCTACTCCTCAATTCTCAAGGCAGCCAAGAGAAAGGGTGCTCAGCACCCCTCAGGAAGAAGCCACAGGCCGTTTCCACAGATCCCAGCCTGGCTTGCAGCATGCTGGCACCTCCATCCCCACTGTCCAGGCTGGGAGGACAGAAGCTGCCATCCCATGCCAGGGGACATCCCATTCCATGGCACGCTGCCCAATGCCAAGACACCCAGTGGGGCCACCCGGGGGTGCCCAGCGGCAGCATGGCCGGCCCCTTGCTCTGTGCCAGCCCTCCATGCACACCCCATGAGCGCAGGGACCCTTCCACAGCCAGCACAGGCTCTGGCACGCATCACCCCGTGTCCCGGCCGCGCGCAGCACCCGGGCATGCACCCCGCGGCTCCCGGGATGGCACTCACCTCGCGGTGCCGCGGTGCCCTGCCTGCCCTGGCGGGCTCCCCTGCGCTCTACGGCTCGGGCAGTGTCTGCCGCCCGCTAAAGAGGTGCCAAAAATAACCCCTTGGCCACAACTGCTTTTATTCCCACGACAGGTGCGTTACTAAGTTAGACCCTGCACATGTCCGGGGTTCGCATCCCTCTGCCCTGCCAGGGGCTGCCGGGGGGAGCGCATGCTGCCCAAGCCCCCCTGCACCTCCCCGTGGGGGCTGCGGCTGCGGCTCGGGTCTCTCATGAGAGCGGATGCTTCATTTTACTTACAAAGACAGACCATCGACCATTTCAAGCAACCATGAAAACGGCCGCGAGGCAGAAACGTCGGAGGGCCAGCGTCTCGATCTGCAAGCAAAATAAAACACGCTATGATGAGAGAGCAGAGGGGGCAGCTCTCGGATGGGGTCCCCGCAGGGAATACTCCTCGATGGTGGGTGAATGCATGCCATGGGATGGAGCCAGGTCCCTGCATCCCACCGCAGCCAGAGGGATGCTCGCATGTCTGATGTCCCCACGCTATGGGGCCAGCCCTGCACAGCCCCAGCTCAGGAGCTTTTCCCTGAGACCAAGAACAACCAACACACCACTGAGCTCCCGGGTGAGCTGCAGCAAAGAGGCCACTGGCATCTCTGTCCTTGCGTCCTATGCAGAGCCGAACACAGGATGCCATTGGCTCCTGGGCTTGGATTAAACACAGAACCCCTCAGAGCACAAGCTCATTTCTAACTAGAGAGCAGCAGGGCGGGACGGCAGCAGGGCTATCACAGGGAGCACTGGGGCACGGCACCGGGGCTGCTCCTCTGGGGGCTGTTGTAGAGGTGTTTTCTCCCTGCTGAGGTTTTAAGCATGAAGCAGCTACAGCCTGATCTAGTGGGAGGTGTCCCTGCCCGTTGGAGGGAGTTGGAACTCGATGAGCTTCAAGGTCCTTTCCAACCCAAACCATTCCACGATCCTATGAGCAAAACCCTTGTGCGCGCACGCCCAGCATACGTCTCAGCAGAGCTGGAGCAGCTGCTCACCACCACCATTCCTGCCAGGGGACCAGCCTTGGCCCCTGCCTGCCTGGACCCTGCCCTGTGTGTGCCTTGTCCTGCCATGTGGCAGGACAGTGACACCAGCATGGAGACCTTTCCTGATGCAAAACCTGTGGGCATGCAATGAGCCCACTTGCCACGGGTACAGCCAGCTTGTTGGGGCTCCCCCAGTTCAATGACGCTACAGAGAATGAGGGCTCAGACTCTGAGTCCCCACTCAGGCCCTTGATGTCACCACACTGCTCCTGCCACTGCAGCTGGTCAGGACAGTGCCCTGCCATTGCTGGGTGCCACATGTGGATGGGACACACAATGGGACCAGCTCCAACCTGCAGCTCACAGCCCACAGCATCCTCCATCCATCTCTCTGCAGGAGAGAACACTCAAGGCCACACACTGCTCTGTGGCTGGCAGGAGACCAGGATGTCCCCATCCTCAAGCACCTTGCAGGGCACTGCTGGCGATGGGCAGTGCCATTGTGCCCCCGACAGGCACACGCATGAGCAGCCCAAAGACATTCTCCAGTGCAAGGATGGGTCACACCACCCCACAGCACAGCCAGCACCGTGCAGGACTAAGGATGCTGCTGGCCCCGGGTGCAGCCTCTGACCTGGAGGCGAAGGGAGGCAAAACCTCTGTGCCTGGCACCACGTCCCCATCCCTGTCCCGCCGGCAGCCGGGTACTCACTGGTGTTTGGTGTGAAGGAGGGGTGCCGTGTGGCACCCTGCGTGACGGCTGGCGGCGGCGGAGGCATGCTGGGCGGCGTGGACCTGGACTGCGTCTTCACATCGGCCGGTGAGTCGGGCATGGTGGCGGCCCGCGTCTCCGCGTTATCTGCAGGGACAGGACACGGGGTGGTGAGCGGGTGTACCCGGCTGGGCGGTGGGCAGAAGGGACTCATAGGGACCTGGCTGGCCTGGGGGTATCTGCTGAACAGCGCAGGATGGCAGCAATCCTTGCCCTGGGCACAGCTCGGGTGTCCTCAGTGTCTGCAGGCTGGTGGGGATGGTGATGGAACTCTGGACCTCTGGTGCATCCACACGGTGGTGGTGATGGTGGACTCTGCCCAGCATGAATGCGCTGTGGTGGGGACAGGGCAGGACATGGCTCTGCCACTGCAGCGCCAGCTCTGCCCCCCACACAGGGCTCACAAACAGCATGTGTGTCTGCAAAGCCATCACTGTCACATCCCAGCATGGTACTGCCAGTGATCACCTGCCCACGTCTGGGGAATCCTCACTAACACCTTGCCATTCCGGGCAGCTACACTCAGGGCTGCTGTAATCCCAGGCAGGGATTACGCACAGGCAGTAAATCATGGGTTTCCTATGGGAATGCACCAGTACCATGCCCTCCAGATGGCCGGCAACGGCACAAACCCAGTGCAAGGTCTCAGCCCAGGGTGATGGTGATGGGATGGTCGCAGGTGTGAGCTCTTGCGGCACAGTGATCTGTCACTGTGCCCAAACCCCTGCCACCGCTGCCACCAGCCCCAGACAAAGATGGAAGATGCCACCACAGCTGCCCCCCGGGTCCCCATGGCACCCGTGCATGCTCCCCACCAGGCGAGGCTGCTAAACACTAATCTAATACTCATGCTTAATCCACTGCAACTGTTGTGAGGTTAATTGAACCCTGTAAGAGCACATTGTCCTGGCTAAATAAAACCAGGGCCTCATCCCAGGCAAGATGCTATCAGGGCTTGTGCCACAGCCAATGCCTCACACAGAGGAGTGGGAGATGGGAGAGCTGGGAGCAAGGGCCAAAATCTTGAGTGGTCAGCACTGTGGTCCCACAGTATCTTCCCAGTATGGGATCATCCCTCCCTGCCCACAGCACACTGAAATCCTGCAGATGGTTGGATGCTCATGCTCCCGTTTCCCTTTCCTTGCTCTCTTCTCCCACTCCAGCCACAGGAGAAACCCCAAGACCAAGCCGCATCCCTCCCTAACAGTTTCTTTACAAGGCCTGCCAAAATAAATGGTGTATTTTGAAAAACACCTTTTATTTTGCTCTTCATGGAAATGCCCATCTCTGGGCAAGGCTCTTCCAAGCCTTCCAGTTTTGGAAGCAGGATCCAGCCCTGACAGCAGAGGATGGGCCATGGTGCAGGGAGGCATTGCAAGATGCACTGAACATCTACAAGGCTGCAACCACCCATGTGCTCAGCCTGAGGCTCTGGCTCTCCACACAACAGCCACGGGGCATGGGGACAGTGTGGCAGCTTGCCCATGTGAGGGCACCTGAAGCAGCTCCAGGAACAGGTTTGGCTCCGCCACTGCTTGCAGGGAGGAGGAGGGTCTAGGCTGCAAGGTGCTCACCCCTGCCTGCATCCCCATCTCTGCCTGCATCCCTGGCACCATCCTTGTTCCCGCCTGCATCTCTGGCATTGTCCCTCTCTGCACCCCTGTTCCTGTCTGCATCCCTAGCAGCATCCCTGCCTGCATCCCCATTCTTGTCCCCCTTGCTGTCCTGATGCTTTACGCATGCCCACACTGAGAGGAAAACATGGATACACTCATTCTGGCATGAACATGGCTTTTCCACAGCTTCCCATCAGGAGGAAAGTTTCCACAAAGCCTGACTGCGTTTTTTCTTGTATTTTCCTTAATTTTCCTCTGAATCCTAAATTTTCCCTGAGGTGTTTGCAGTCCAACCACCACCATCCAGGCATGGGGATGAGGAATGCCCCCAACTCCGATGGATTTTCCCAATGCCCAAAGCAAACAGACCCTGGGATACCCACAGGATCTGGCCACCAACCCAGACCCCTTGCAGGACGGGGCGAGCTCTGTGGTGGGTGAGGGGGGGTTTGGGGGCACGGTGCAGCCTCCCAGCAGCACCTCCAAACAATAATTCCCCAACACGACTCAAACTTCACTGGAATTTCTTTTTCCTTCTCCTTTTTTCCCCCTTTTTTCTTCTCTCTCTTTGGGGTAATTTGTCCCAGCCGCTCAGGGCTGTGTCTGTTTTCCTCCATCTGGTTTCCATTAGGCCTGTGCAAGCCCAGATGAATAAGTAATAATATAAAACTAAAAGGATTAGTATTTTCTCCTTGGCTGGTGGGAGCGGTGTCCCCCACCCTGCCTCCCGGGGCCAGCGGATGCCGGGCTCCACACACCCCCGTGTGACCCCGAGCCCCCCATTTGTCACCCCGGAGGGTTTAACCCCCCGCACCCCGGTCTGGGCATGGTCACTGCTGTGGTGGCTGATGGAGCCTTGGCTTGCCCATAGCACCCAACCCCACGCTGCCCCAGCAGTGCTGCAGGGCTCAGGGTGTGGGACCCCAACTGCGCACAGGCAACCCCTGAATCACAGACTCATCAAATGGTTTGTGTTGGGAAGGATCCTAAAGCTCCTCCAGCTCCAACCCCTGCCACGGGCAGGGACACCTTCCACCAGAGCAGCTTGCTTCAAGCCCTGTGTCCAACCTGGCCTTGAACACTGTCAGGGATGGGGCAGCCTGTGCCAGCTCCTCAGCACCTCATGAGGAAGAACTTCTGCCTTATATCCAACCTAAATCTCTCCTGTTTCAGTTTGAATCCATTACCTCTTTTCCTATCGCTACAGTCCCTGATGAAGAGTCCCTCTCCAACATCCTTGTAGATCCTTTCAGATACTGGAAGGCTGCTGTAAGGGTGTCTGGTTCTCCATGTGCTCCTCAATGCTGGATGCTGAAAAGCACCAACACATGGCACTGTGCAGTTGTGCACCCCAGCAGGCACCAACACACAGCATCACACAGCTGCAAGCTGTGCAACAGACCAGGATACCGACACAGGACCAGGCTCCCTGTCCTCCCCAGGCAGCCTGGGGCAGGAGACAGGGATGTGCCAGCCCTAGAAGGAGACCGGTGACTGCAGAGCACCCGGGCTTGCTGCTTTCCTCTCCACCTCAACGATGGGGATGGAGAGGGCAAGGAACTGCCCTGACTGTGGCTGTCGGAAAGCTCTGGCTCCCCGCAGCCCTCCCCTGCCAGGCCAGGTGAAGCTTCCCGGGTGAGGAGAGGGTTAAAAGGGAATTAAAAGACCAGCATCCTTCATGCTCTCCAAATGGCCACAAATGAAATCCAGATGCTGGAGGCGACGTCTCCTGAAGCCAGGCTGCCTCCGAAACAAAGGCAGGCAAGCATTCCTGCTCCTCAGCTGCTGCTGCCACAGGGGCCAAGAACAACTCCCTGATAAGATGGCGAGGGACCCAGCTATCCCAGCTGGAGCACATTAGGGAAGCGTGCAGTGCCGGCGGCCAGGCAGCAGCACCGGCCACGTGCATGAGCCCAGCAGAGGTGGTGGGAGCTGCAGGACACAATCATCTCCCTCCTCATCCCGATCCACTCCCCAGGGATGCAGTGACAATGCGGGTAGGTGACAGCAGGCTCATCCCCAATTGCTTGCAGAGGGATTGCTAGCAGGACAGCACTATGGGATGCAGGAGGGATGTTCCCACTCTGGCAGGTACCAGGGACCCATCACCAGAGTGCCCCCTATACATATTCTGGGGAGACAGGCTAGCAGGGAAAAGCCCCAGCACTTGTCAGCATAAATGAAGCCTTTGCAAAGGAAATCCAATCAATCAAACCCTCTGCACAGGATGTAAATGAACTTGGTTTTGGCCAACTCTAGACACAGTGAGCTCTTGTTGCTGTGAGGGTGACGGGACAGGGATGTGCCCAGCAGTGCCAGGGCCATGCTACCAGCAGGACCTCACCGTGCTCAGGTACCTCTACACCTGGCCCTGCCAGGCCTCTGGGTGCTGCCTGCGCTCCTGCCTGCAGGCAGTGATCCTCACAGGGATGCCCATGCCTCAGGTGGCGCAGCTCTTGCTGTGCCCTGCTCCTCTAGCCAACGGGATGGTGACAGCCTGGCCCAGCATGGGTGACAGTGCCATGCCAACCACCCCACAAGTTTGGGCATTGCCCCTCTTGGTTTAGTTTGGCTGCTCAGCTGAGCGGGACCTGCCACCCCTGCAGCCCTCTACAGTAGCTGCTGAGCCAGCCTTTGTTTCTGCCATCCTCCCCATGATCATGGCCATCCTGGGATGGGTCTCATGTCACTGGCCCACGCCAGGAGGCTTCCCATGCACTGTACTGGGAGTAAAGTGCGTTTCGCCATAGAATCATATAACCATGGAGTACCAGGGTACAAGGGACCTCAAGGACCATCTGGTCCAACGTTTCACCCTGATTTGCTTTGCTTTCCCTGTAGCCCCACTGGGGCAGCATCCCAGGGACATCCAGCACTGCTGGGGGATGCACCATGGGCAATGTTCCTCACTCAACTCCAGGGCAGCAGCTGCCAGCAGGAACCCTGCTGCCTGGTCACCTTCCATCTCCCCCATTGTGGCAGTGACAGCACAGCTCCATGTGGGAAGTCGACACAGGACCAGGCTCCCTGATGTGTCCCAAGTCCAACAAAACCCATTTCTCAAGCCACAACAAGCCACCCAAAGACCCAAACCTGCTGCCTTGCTTGGTGCTGGCAGTGCCAGCCAGCTCTCATCTCGCGCTGGCATGGCCAGGGTGGATAGGAATGGTTTTGATTTTCCTCGAAACAACAACAACAACAAAAGCCAAAAAGCCCTCTCTGTTTTACAAGCCTTCATTTGCTATTGTTTATGTAAACAGGTAAATTGTTTCATATCTCAATTAAAAACATCTGCCACATAAATGAATACCAATTAACTCATCCTGTTTTTAATTACTCTGTTAATTACACACAGGCAGCAAAAAGGATGGCAGGGGAATAGGGAGAGCATGCTTACAAACCCCCCTTACCACCTTGCTCTTGGCAAGGATCCGAAATGTGCCCAGATAATGATGGATTAAGGTGGGTGGTAGATACTGTGGCTTGTGGCCAGCTCTGGCGTGGTAGCTTCTTCCTGGCCGGGCTGGGTGCTACCAGGGTGCCTTGCAGGGGTATTTCCCAGTGCCCTCCCAAGAGATGCCCTGTTTCGGAAACCCTGGGTCCCATGGGACACACCAACACCACCTGCATCATCACCCGTGCTGGCAGAGGCTGCCACACAACCTGGCTGGTTTTCCCAGCATCAGACCCATGTTTGCTCTCAGAACGTGTCCCAGGAGACAGAAACCTCGGAATGCTGCATGGGGAGGGCGGGAGGATGGAGGAGGCTTCACGTGGGCAACATCCTCATGGACCAAGCACATCCCTGAGGTGCCCCTGGGAGCCCTCCCGCTGCTGAGGGTCAGCAGCTCCCCATGGGCACAGCAGCACGGGGTGGATGACACCCCCGAGCGCGGCCAGCAGCAATCGCTGAGGGACCCCAGGCGCCGCCAGCCCCTCGCCCCCCCAGCTGCGGGAAGCTTTCCAAGCGAGCAGATGGGGCAGGGAAGCGGCGGCAGCGAGGGGGAGAGCAGAAAAGGCTATTTTCTCACGCTACATATTTTACAAGTTGAACATTTTGTGCATTTCAGCCTTGCCTGTAAAAGCATCTCGGGCTCAGCACCGGGACTCGACGTTGGAGCCTGTGAGTCAACAGTGGCCGGCGGCAGCGTGGCCTGCCAGCACAGAGAGGGGATGGGAAGTGGGGTCCCCCCCATGCAAAGGGACAGGCTTGGGGGCTTCCCCTAACCCACTGGTGCTGCAGGAGCTGCAGGATGGCCAATGCGCCCCACCAAACCCCGAGCTGGAGCACAGCATCTGCTGCAAATGCTGCCTGCAGTGTTGTGCCCCAGTGCCACTGTCTGACCTGTCCCACCAGCAGCTCCCAGTGCTGCCCGCACACCCTCCCTGCTCCCCAGCAGCCTCATGCTCCTGGATATTAAATATACTGGATAAACACCACGAATAAACAGTGCCATGGCCAGCTCGGCACAACTGCAGGCATGTGGGCAGCTCAGCAGTGAGGCTGATCCCACCAGCAACTCCATCAGGAGCTGCCCTCTGCCTGGCAAACATCCGTGCCTCACTGCAAACCCCCTTCCTGGTGCAAGTGCTATGGGTCCATCAATCACTGCGCAGCATGGCTGTGCTGGAACAACAACTGGTCCACCAACACGTTGCCAAAGGGGCACCCCAAACCACCCTCATGTCCCTTTGGGCGCTCTTCGAGGGCGGTGAGAGGGGCTAAAATACCCCAAACAGCAAGTTCTGCGGCCAACCCCCACAAACGCGCAGAGATGCTTGTGCCCAAAGGTGGTCCCTAAGGGCTGGAGTGGGGACAAGTGGTGCAAGCAGCCAGGGGACTCTGGAGGCAGAGAGTGGCTAGGAAAGGGAAAACATCCTCTTTGCACATGCCAGTGCCTGCGGGGAGCTCCCTGCGAGGTCCCTGCAGTGTGGGAATGCCGAGGCACCGCCGGCTCCCCAGGGACCCCTGGCTGGATCCTGCCCTACAGCCGCCAGGATGGCAACAGCTCCGAGGGGTGCCGAATCCAACCGCGCATCCCCACAGCCTCCGGGCTGCTGCGTTGCTGACTCTTTGTCTGTTTGTTAACCACGGGCTCCATTTCAAGGCGATTTTTACCCATGTGAGATTGAATCAAACATCGCAGTGAAAAAAAAAAATATATCAATGAGAATTTTGCAAAATAAACAGGAAATCCCTTGGATGTTTTCTGGAAACATTGGTCAGCATCTTCCGAAGGAAAGCTGCGTGCTCGTCAAGGTGGGGTTGCCCCTGCGGAGCCTGAGCACGTTGGGAGGGATGGCACAAAACAAGCTTCAGGATATCTAAAAATAAACCCCAAACTGGGCAATGGCACCAGCGCCAGCAGCGCCTGGACAGGGGGGGTCTCTTCTGTGCCACCAGCATGGTTTCACCCCATGCCGGCCATCAGGAATCTCCCAGCTTGGGGGCTCCCCTTGACCTCAGCCTGGAGGGGCAGTTTAATGCCGCACATGGTCCAGCTTAGAAAGCACAGGTCAGGGCTGCAGCATCAGACCCGCATCCCCTCTATCCCAGCACCAGCACTGAAGCCTAGCACCCATGGGATGTCCCTGCTCCCTCCCAGGGCTCAGGCAGCCCCCTTTGGCAGGATCAGGCCCTGATTTGCCCAAATCCTGGTGCGTACCACTACTGTGCTGCTCTGCCCGGCGGCAGAAGCAGTGTGGGTGTTGGTGGCAGAGCTGCTGTGTGTCCCCGGGGGACACTGCCACCACTTTGGCATGCTTCGGGCAGTCCCGCGCTCCCCGCCTGGCTCACCAGCAATCCACTGACCCCCGCTAAGAGAGACAATAACAGACATTTAGGGGATGCCTCTCCTCCCCGGGGGTCCCCACAGCACCCCACATCCCTCCCCTGAGCAACCCCGGGGCAGGGGATGCTGATCTGCCTCCAGACTGCACCGGGATTTAAGCCGGCTGCCGGCAGCCAGCGGAGCCGAGAGCCCATTTCCATTGCAGAGCCGGACGCCGCGCAGCCCAGATCCTGCCCGGGGTTTTCCACACATGCAAACGCGGTTCAGAAGCAGAAACCCAGGGAAGGGACACAGGGGACATCACCAGCTCTGAGCCCCCGCCTCGCACACTGACTGTGGGCTGCCTGCCAGCCATACACCCAGGCAGAGGCTGGGGGGCTGCTCGACCCTCCTAACCCAAAGCGGGGCTGAGCACCAGAGTGTACATCCTGCACCCTGGAAGTTCCCAATGCAAGAGGCAAATCTTGCACCTACACGAGGCCTCAAAGCTGCCCCCCAGACCCAGTGCCCACCCCACACCAGCACCCAGCACCACGGGAGAACGATCTCTCCCCACCATCCACCTTGTCTTTTCCTCTCTACAGCCCAACATCTGTAATCACACGTTTTTCAGTCGAAACACTACCAACATCTGGCTGTCCCCAGGTAAAACCTTACCTGCCAGCACAGACAACAGCCGCGAGGCAGCAGGCAGAGAAAACCCCCTTTGCACAGCCAAGTTCACGTCCGTTTGCCTCCCCAGCCACAGCACAAGCAACGCTCAAGATTCCTCCCGGTGTGGAAGCGCTCTGCGCAGGGACCTGCCCTACACACCTCCGGAGCCCTGAGCGCCTGCCCTGCTTGGCAGCTCAGCCCCGTGGGGCTCCCACTCAAGGACCACGGGCACCGGGGCTGTCAGCATCGTCCCTGGCTGCTGCTCCACGTTCACTGTGGAGTTTTGGGTTTGCTCCCCCGGATCTCTGTGCCCTGTGGCATAGCAGAGCTCACCCCTCTGCGGCGCCGAGCAGACGGATGTTTGCAGAGTCTTCAAGTCGCTCGACAAAGGAGCGGAGAATTAATATTCCTTTCAATTAAAGGCATCTCTTTGTTCCTGAACAGAGAGAAAACAACAGAGGGAAGAGCTCAAAAGCTCCTTCTAAGCGAGAGACGAGACCATCGCTTAGATTCAAAGACACTGTCAACGTGCACGTGACCTCAAATTAAAACAACCCAAAATGAAACCCAGCAGCGGCGGCTCCTCTCCGAAAGCGAAGGGAAGTTGCAAAGTTTTTCTTGGCTAATAGGGAAAAAGGGAGAAAAAATCCAACAAAAGGTGCGTTCAACCAGAGGAGCGCTCTGCAGAATCCGAAGGCACCATCCAGCGGCAAGGGGAGTGATGGGGACTGCTGCCTGTGCCCCGGCCCAGCGCTACGGAGGAGCCCGGGCGGAGAGCGGTGCCAGCCTCGCTCCATCCCTACACAGACAGCATTCCCTCGGCAAAGCCAGGCTGGAGCTAGCGGCAGAGTGCCAGCAAGCCCTGCTTAATGCAATTCTGATGGGAAAGCAAGAGCCGGACGGTGATTAATGGCTGCGAGGATCGGAAGCAGAGAGCTGGATCCCTTCCTTCCCAAATCCGCGTCCAACAAGCTGTTCCCTGTCACACAAGAGGACACCGCGCGTGTCCCCAGCACAGACCCGTGTCCTCGCACGTAAGCACAGAATTACTCTGCCGTAGCTGTAACTTCACAAACCAGCCCCGGGTTTCCTCCCACAGACTCTCCCGAGTGGATCAGCTCCTCCTCGCCACTAAACGTGGCTGCACCGCCGGCGGCCGGAGCGGGATATGGAGCCGGTGGGTTGGTGGTCCCAGGAGGAGGGATACAGGGATGCAAACCACATTTCCCTCCGGGCACAAGCCGGGACCCACGGCCGACGGAGGATTTACTGCAAAGGGACACACGCACACACAGACTCGCGTGAGTCCGGCGGTGCTGGGCGGCCCCGGCTCTCGGAAAGCTGCTGCCGGGTACGGGAAGGGGAGCCGTGACCGCTGCACGGACGGCGGCGCCGGTGCTCGCTCGCCCCTGCCGTGTGTCTGCTTGCCCTGCCCCGCGTCCCAGGAGCGGCCGAGCATGGGGATGGAGAGACCGCGGAGGTGGGGACCGCGCTGGCCCCGGCACCGGGAGCATCCCCGTGCCCTGCGCACCGGGATCATCCCTGACACTATGAGAACCCTCCGGGCACCCGGAGATTCCCCGACTCCTGCGCACTGGGAGCCTCCCCAGGGCACCGAGAGAATCCCCTTCCCGGCTCACCGGGAGCATCCCCGACACTGCACCAGGAATCCTCCGGGCACCAGGACCATTCCCAACCCCTCTTGCCTGCGAGCATCCCCCTGGCACCGAGAGCCTCCGACTCCCCTGCGCCCCGTGAGCATCCCCCGGGCACAGGGAACATTCCCAGCCCCTCTTCCCCGGCTGCGTTCCCGAGCACCGGGCGCCTCCCGGCCCCCGCTGTCGGCCGCGGACGGCACTTACCGTCCTGAGGTGTGGCGGAGGCGTGAGGTAAGTCCCGACGCAGGGGCCGGCAGGACCGGCCAGAGCCGGCAGCGGCCCCCGCCGGCGGCGGCCCCGGCCCGGTTAAGGCCGGCGCAGGCGGAGCGCGGCCCCGCGGCGGCGGCTGCCCCCGGCACCTGCCCCCCGCCGCCGCTCGCCGCGCCCGGGGCCGCCGGGGGCCGCCAGCCCGGGGGTCGGGGCGCTTCCACCCTCCCCCGGAGGGGGGGCACCGGAGGAGCGGGCGGAGGAGCCGGTAAATCCGCTGGGCCGGTTCACCCCCTGCGCGCTGCCCGGCGGCGCATCCTCCGGCGCCGAGTCGCGGCCATGGGGCGCCCGCGGCCGCGCTCCGTGCCGGGCCGGGCCCCCGCAGCGCCCGCCGCTGCCGCCGCGCCGCCCGCCCGCCCCGGAGTGAGCGCCGCCCGCCCGCGCCGCTGCCTTAGACGGCGCCGACACCGAGCCCGGCAGGGGGCGCCCCGCCGCCGCCGCCGCCGCCACCGGAGCGGGGGCCACCCCCGGGGGTGCGCTGTAGGGGGAGGGGGCTCGGGATACGCGGGGCTCAAAGGGGAAATGGGGGTTGTAGGGGGATATGGGGGGTGCACGGGTATATGGAGACCTGAATGGAGACGGGAGGGGCTGCACAGGGTTATGGGGGCCAGAACAGAGACAGGGAGGGATGCACGGGGTTATGGGGCCCGCACGTGGATATGGGGGAGCTGCACAGCACCGGGAGGCACACAGAACCTAGGGGCTGCACGGAGAAATGGGGGGCTGCAGGGAGACATGAGGGGCTGCGCGCCAAGGGGATCTCCATAGGAGCAATGCGGAGCTGCACAGCACCAAGGTCTCCGTAGGGGTATGGTGGGCTGCCCGGCACAGGGCTTAGGGAGCTGCACAAGGACTGGGGACCACCTGGGGACCGGAGAGCCATGCTGGGAGCATAAGGGGCATGGGGGCTGCAAGAGGCTGGGGCTCGCAAAGGGTTCAGGGTTCACAGGGGATTGAGGGTGCTGAAGAGTGAGGGTCAGAGGGCTGCAAGGGACCGGGAGTTGTCTGCATGGGATGAGGGGTTCTGCGAGGGAACGGGGCCAGGGCCTGTCTGGGGCCGTGGGAACGGTCAGAGGGATGGAGCTGGGACTGTCCCAGGCTGGAGTGAGGTGGGGGGTGCTGCAAGGGGCTGGGTGGGGGTGCTGCAGGGGGCTGGTGCGGTGGCTGCTCTGCTTCTCTGTGTGGGAGGCGAGCAATAGTAGCGACCACATGCGCAGCCACAAACCCCACAGCCCTCAACAGTCCCCCTGCTCATCCCTGCCTGGCATTGGGATGCCCTCCACCCTGCTTGGCCTTGCTGGGGCTCCCTGGGGTGGCTGCGTGGCGCTGGCACCACAGGAATGCCAGTGGAGCCCTTCCTCCACAGCAGTGCAGGGCAACAGTGCAGGCATTCAGAGCACTGCCCGCTTACACCCGGTCCCAACGTGCCCTTCTGCGTGCCCCATGCCAGATGGGGGGAACATTAAAAATCCCCCCCCCCCCCAAGTCCTACTACGATGTTGTCGCTCTCTTGTGCGCCGGGTAACACAAGCCCTGCTAATTTCCCTGCGCTGAAACCCTGCCTCCTTGCGTAATTACTCTGCTTGGCAGCTGCCTTCCCTCTGCTAGTTGCTGCGCGGAGCCTTTGCCACCAGCATGGTTGGTTGTTGTATTGCTCATCCCTTCCTGCTTCCCAGGACTGGGCGCTGGGGACCGCGGTGGCTCTGCCAGGATGCTGCATGGCTGCGTGGTCACTCATTAACTCTGTATGATCACTGCATGGCCACTGTATGGTCACAGTCAATGTCTCCCTACTGATGGGGTAGCAGCGGGAGGATGCTGCACCACCCTGACCCAGTGCTCCCAGCCCCACTCTGGACCATCTCAACCTCCGTCTCTCTTTTTGCACCCCTCATTCCCAGAGGGAAGCCCACAGCGGAGACATTGTCCTGCTGTTGCACTATCTGTGCTGAGGGATGATGAAGGTTTTGGCGGCTCTTGTATCTACACCACTCAGTGCTGCATGTGTGCACTGGGCAGCATCACATACCCTACACTTCCCACTGGGGTTCTCCCTGTTCCTGTTCTTCCCTTATTCCCTATGCTCTCATTCCTTATGGGACCTTTCTCAAGGAGCCTCTCTCAGGTGAATTTCATTTGTAGAGGAATCCCACAAAAACCTGTGGAGGAAATTCCACAGTGGAGGAAAATCCTCCCCATACACAGCTACACCCGCCCTGCTGTCCCCCCATAAAAATACCTTGCAGGGCTCTGCTACGATAAGCTGCAACATCCCCAGCTGCTGGTCAACTTGGGATGCAGCTGAAGGATGCTATCAAATACCTGCTGGCTTGGCACCATCTTGCCCCATAAGCCCATGAGCAAAGGCAGATATAGCCAGGCACGGCTGCCCATGCACCCTGCGTTTGGGTGGCAGGGTCTGCTTCATTCCTATTCCACACACGCAGCCTGTAATTTTGGTCTATTGAAGTCATAATTCACTACTGTGAAAATAAACATTTGTGTTAGCGCGCTTTATTCAGCGGGCCTCGTCTGAATGTTAATAATTCCCTGTCGGCGTGCTCGCACGTGGCCATGGCCGCTGGGACAAAGCCCGATCACCCGTGGCCATGCCCACATCCACTTCCTTGCATGCTTTGGGTAGGATCTCACCATCCTTTGCATGCTAAGCCGGGGGAATCCAACAGAGAGATAGGGATAGAAGTACCACTTAGTGCCAAGCTGGGGATAACAAGGGAGTAAGATAACGGTACTATAAAAATCACGTTTAGTGAAGCAGATCTGGACCCTTCCCTGCCCATGCCTGTCCCTGGTTCTCTTCGCTTGCATTGTTTTGTGGGTGCTCCAAATCTGTGCCAGAGCTGAGCTGGGGCAGGCAGGAGAACCCCTGGATCACCCCACAGCTGGCCCCATGGCAGTCCCCAGGCTGTCCCCAGGGCTCACTCAGCCACCAGCCAGGGGGCCCAGGGCTCTGCGGGTTTCTCCCCGCTGGGTGCTGGTGCTTCCCCTCTGCATTTGCATCTTCCCAGCCTTTATCTTCCTCCCAGTCTCTGTATTGCAGCAATTACAGACACTTTAAAACACAATGATCTGGATGTTAGCGTGATGGATGACAGAATGTTTCTGTCTGGTTTAAATCATTGCCGAGAGTGAGCAAACTTCCCCGGGTTAACCCCTTCGTGCCCCCACAGCCCAGGTCCCTGCCCAGCCCAGGCTGGGGACTGCCAGTTGGGTGCTGCTATGTGCTCCCACAGCACGGTGGGTCCCGTCGACAGGGATAGAGGGGGGCCTGGCATCCCCGGTGTCAGTGCTGGTGGGGAAACCTCCCCCATTCCTCATTCCCCTGGGTGCATGGGGCAGATGTGGTGCAGTGGAGCAGGCAATGGGGCCAGCCCCATTTCTGCGCTGCAGTGGGACAGAAACGGCAACACTGAGAGATAAGTGCCTGCCAGAGCCTGATAGCCTGTGCCTGCATCTGTCCCAGCCCAGGGCCTGGCAATCCTTCTCCTGGCAAATCTGGAGCAGGGCAGGATGGGGCCCCACCGAGTTCCCACCCGGCAGAGAGGGTGGAAACTCCTGCAGTGGCTCAGTGCTGGTCACGCCGGTGTGTGATTGATGGCGCCGTGTGCAGTGGGGATTAACTGTACATGTTACAGCAATTCACGCTCCCTTTGTTTTGAGGAGCCAGCATCTCCTGATGCCTGCATCCTGCCCTGTGCTGCTGCTGCCTGCGCTCCCTGCTCCCACCACCATCCCCACGCATGTCTCAGTCCCATGGGATGGTGTTGGTACCATGGCCCATCACTTCTGCTCACTGGTACTGGTTGACCAGTGGGGAGAAGGGGATGCCCTCCATCCTCACTTGGTGTGTGTGGGGAGAGGCTGCAGTGAGGCAGGTGGTGGAGATGCTGAGGACCTGTTCAAAGCAAAAGGCCTCCCCACAGCATGGTCTTGGTACAAGAGGGAACCACCATGGCCTGGCATAGTGTGTGCCAGCAGATAAGATGCTCACTGAGGGCAGATGAGGGCAACTGGCACCAGCCCTTGCAGGAAATTGTCACCACCATGCACCATCTGGGCCCCATATCTGCCTCTGCACATGACCCCTTACCCACTATCAGAGCCAAGCACACAGGCTGGGGGCAACATACTGGTGCCATCGTTCACACTGCCCGCAGGGCAGCCCCAACCCCATGCTCCACTTGTGCCTTTGCAGTCATCACAGTGCTGAGGTCCCTTTTCACACCTCTTGGGTGTCCAGACATCAGTCCTGACCCATCACTTCTCTGCTTGCAGCTCTCACTAAGCCTCTCAGCCTTTTTGTGGCCAGCACCAACATTGTCCCCCTTCTCCTGGGTTCTCCCTTGGGTCTCACAACCTGGGCTCCTGCTCAGTCCTGCAGCAGCTGATTGCTAATCAGGCTGTGCCCCCTTCTGCAAGCCCCAGGCTTCTTGGAAAAGGGTTTATCCCACCTTCCCCCTCTCTCTCACACGAGTCCCAGCATGCTGGACAGCACCTGTGGGCGTCTGCGCTGTGCCAGGGCTCCTGCCATAGCCTGGCTCTCAAGGAGGCCTGTCTGGAGGCAAAGGCACTGAGCCGTGCTGCAGGTTTCCTGTGTCACCCCAGCAGGTCTGTCTGTCCGTCTGGGTTTCTCAATCTCTACCCCCTCCCTCCTGGGAGCAGAGCATCCCTGGGTGCCGCTCTGCGGTCCTTGCTGGATGTGTGAGGTTCCCAGCGCTTGGGGATGGTGTGGGGCTGGATACTCACAGGCAGATGCAGCAATGCAAAACCCCACTTCGCTGTAGGGACCTCATTTCCAATGGCAACCTCTTTGCTCAGAGCATCCCTGTGGGAATGCCGTGTTTGGGCTGGGCTGGGCAGGGTCAGTGTGACCACGGATGCTCCCGTTGCCCAGCTGCCTGCACGCATGTGGTGGCCTGAACCTCAGTGTGTAAATCCAGAGTGCCAGCAGCTGGGCTGCAGCCCCTGGTGTTCTCCCCTTGGCATTCCGCTTGTGGAGCCCTGGCTGCATTTCCCTGCACGTTAGTCCATGGGGGAATGTGAGGGGGAGATAAGGGGCTGGTGGGGAGCCAGTGGCCGGGGAGACGGCTCGCCTGCCCGCTGGCTATCACCCGCTGCAGCTGCATCCGCTGTGGTCACATCTGCTCGGCAGGAAGTGCTGCTCGCCAGCCTCTGATGAAAGGGAGATCCTTTGTGCCTGCCTTCCCTCTGTGCCCACTTGTGGGGGTCCCCGGAATCAGGGCCACCTTCCCTGCAGCAGCCCTGGACCCTTACTCCCTCAGCTGAAAGGAGCAGCCCCTCTGCTGTCCCCACCAGGAAGCAGATCCAGCGGCTTTGTGGCTTTCCCACAACTTCCATAAAGAAAAGAGAAAAAAAAAAATGCATTTTCCATTCAAAGAAAAAAACCCAAATCCTGTTTTCCTTGCTGACAGATTCATTCCTGCGTCATGGCATTCAAAGGGAAACCAGCCCCTACTGCTTATCGTCCCCGCTCGCCCTGCGCCACAGGCTCGGAAAAATCACTGGCTTGGCTTAAACACCAGAAGACTTCAGGAAATGACACCATTCCTATGGGTGCTCCTAAGGTTTTGAGGCTGCTGGGGGCCAAGTTTACATCTCTTCTTTGTCACATCGTCTGGAAAGTGTTTTAATTGCAAAGCAGATATGGCCATGTGCTGCCCTGCCTCCAGGAGCTGATGCTTCAGGGTGCACAGAGATGCTGCTGGTACCCCTGTGGCAGCACTGTCAGCTTCATCCTTGGCCAATGGGAATTCACTTTGAGATGCTGAACAAACCCCCTGAGCAACCCCAATGAGCATAGCATGATGGAAAGCCGTGCACCTTGCTACACTGCAGAAGGCCCCTCCAGCTCCTTCAGTCCCTTCACCACAGTGCTGCTTCCCTTCGGAAGGCCAGGATTGGGAATGGTGCTGCTGAGCTCCACAAGAGTTATGGACCCGACTCCTAATACTGCCTGGTGCATATGAGACCTCCATGCAATGCCAAGGGCTGGGGAGATGAGAGCATCTCTCAGACCTGCCACTGCATCACAGCTGCCCTCCCTGCCCCTTGCCTGGTGGGCACCCCTGGTAGGGTTGACAGTGGGTTCACATTCCCCTTCTCCCCCACAAACACGGGGTACCTGCCAGCCCTCCCTATCTCACTGCTTGCACAGGGCTCTTTAGTGATGGGAATTTAATTAGCTTGCATTGCACTTCCAACACCTCGTATCCATGCAAAAATCAATCGGAGCTAGTGGGAGGTGGTGCAGCACAGCCTGCCTTCGCTCCAGCACATGGCTTTGCCCCAGGGCTGCTTTCATAAGAGCCTCCAGGGCTGAAATGTCCCATCACTGGTCTGTGACTGCACAGAGGTCAGCTATGATCCGTGCCATGCCATGGGAAGCCACAGCCTCACAGCGGAGAGGTCTGGGATTCGTTACCAGGTCCAGATGCACTGCAGCAGCAGGGGATGTTGCGGCTGTCTCTGGCCACCTGCATCGTTTCCAAGTTCCCAGGCTAAAAGCAGGGCTTGTTATCAAGAGCAAAAAATGTGCCACCTCTGTTGTATTTCATTTCCCTTTCTCCACCTCTTCCCTGCCCACTGTGCATTGGAGATAACAGCTCTCCGCACCGAAGCCAGAGCACGGGGCAGGCAACGGCCCTGCCAGCCCTATCGCTGCCTCGCTGGCCACAAGGAAATCAGGAAGTTTGCAGAGATATTTGGCCAACAAAATAAACATTTCTCTTGCCAACAGCCTAACGGGCAGCTCAGCGAGCCTGCGGCAATATGCGCAGCTCCCCTGCCTGCAGCCTGCCAGACGACGGTGCCCATACTGCATCCGCATGGCTGCCAGTGGGTGCCCATCGCCTGGGATGCACCTGATATTGCTGCAGGAGGCAGATCTGGGTTCAAGGACCCCAGTGCAGGTCCTATCTGCCTGACATGGTACAACGGGTTCAGCACCCAGAGTGCACCCAAACCCCTGTCCATGCCATGTCCCCTGCCTGCGGGTGGTGGCAGGGCTGGGCAGTGGGGCAGGGGGCTGTGAGCAGAGCACAGTACCGGTGGGGATAGGGTGTGAGAGGGGAAGTGAGGCAGAGGGCCAGTATTGTTCACTCAGGGCAGACAAATGCCGATGACTCAGCCAGCAGCCGCTTTCCTGCCCAGGCATGGGCCCAGTAGGAGCCCCCCCAGTGCTAATACAGCCACTTGCCAAGGCCAGGCTGTGGGATGCCCATTGCCTTGTGCCTGGCCATGTTGGTGCCAGGGGGATGCTCCATCACAGGCCAACCGGATGTCCTGGCCCCATGGAGCCTCAACATTGCCGTGCTGCAAGCAAACAGCTCCTGAGCAGCATGTGAGCTGCTGGCCCAAGAATGCATGAAAACACCCAGTAAACAGAGGATTGAAACCTTGCAAATAAACTGATTACTCATTATGGAAAGGTTAATTGCAGAGCAGGATGCACATGGGGCCCTGCGATGGCAAACCCGTGGTATCCTGTGGTATTGGTGCCGTGGGGTCAACCATGTCCCAGCTCACCACTCCTGCTGGTTGGTCCCCCTTGGGGATGCATTGATGGGCATGGGCCATATGCTACCCTTGGGGAGCAGGAGCCCACCCAGTGCAAAACCCAGTGTCCAGTGTAAGGCTGCACTGAACACTGGGGAGAGTCATCTGCACCATGGCACATGGTGTGGACACAGCCACCCGTCGTCTTCCCCCCATCACTGCCTTGGCCTTACCTTGTCTGGTCCTGCCCGCTGCCCTGAAGGGGTGGCTGTCCTGCCTGGGGGGTCCTGTGAGCATTGCAGAGGGTGGGTGTCAGCACCCTGGCACAGCCTGCTCCAGGGTCAGTGCCGGAGCCACGCCGGGCAGGGGGATGCTGAGCACCGGTGTGGAGCAGGGTCCTGCCCGCTCAGTGCCACGAGGGCCGCTCATGTGCTGGCCGGGGCTGTTGCGGCAGCGGAGCCGTGTCCCATGGCAAGGGGAAGGTGAACAGCTGCCGGGCAGTGATAATGCAGCGGGTAAGGGGGGCCGGGCAGCTGCACCCGTGTCCTTCCCCAACAGGAACCATCTGCGACCAAGCCCAGCTCTGCCTTCCCTATCAGCCATTCCGGTCTGACTTTCCAACAACTTCCCCTTCGCACCGGCTTCACTTCCTCACTGCGAGGGACCGGTACGGGTGCAGGTCAGCATGGGCAGCGCTGTGCAGCATGGCGAGGCAGGAACACCACGGTGCATGGCATGCTGCACCGTGACATGGGCAGCATGGTGCAGCATGGCAGGGTATAACCATGGCATGGTATGGTGTGGCACAGCACGGCATGGCACGGCATGGCATGGCTGTTTGCAGCATATATATATAAAGTTGCAGCATTACACTGGCAAGCCAGCATGATGCAGCCCAGCACCGCTTGGCTGGCATGATGCAGCACAGGATGGTGCAGGACAGAGCGGGAAGTGCAGCGCAGGATGGTGCAACCAGCGCAGCATGGCATGTGCAACACAGGGATAGATGCAGCACAGTGTGGTGTAGCTCAGCACAACATGATACAGCCTGGCACAACATCGTCGCTGCAGTGTATAGCACACCATGGCCACCTCAGTGTAGCCTGGCACAACCACCATGCTGCCACACCAAGGGCTCACCTCCCTTGCTTCATACCTGCATCCCACTGTCCCCTTTGCTTGTGGACAGCTATGGATAGGAGGACGTCCCCTGGCTGCAGCACCAGCGCTGTGCATGAGCCAGACAGCCTCCGGACACCAGCCTGGCTCCAGCACCACCTTGGCCCACTCAGCACTTGGGATAACCCCCACATTGGGTACAGAGCCCCCCATGGCAGTCCATCCCTGCACCCCCCCGACCAGCCCCCCATCACCAGGGCCCCGGCTCTGCAACAGCCACCAGTGAGAGGAAAAACTTGTTAGAAACCCGAAAGGCGGCTCCGGGCTGCAGGTGGGAGGGAGGAAACGTGTCCTAAAAATACAGCAGCGCCGCACGGTCCCCGAAGGTGGCTGAGCAGATGGCGTGTCTCGGTGGCCACCTGCGCTCCCGCAGATGGTTCCCGGGGCTCCCCGCTTTGTGCTCCCAGCGCGGGGCTCTCAGGGGGTGGATGGGGAAGGGGCAATGGGGTGTAAGTGGGGAGGAAGGTCCCAGAGCATGGGGGTGCTGTGCTGTGGGGCACAGGCTGCGGAGTAGAGAGGGATAAAGCAGGGTGTCATCAGCAGGTTTGCTGCATCTCTGACATCTGGGTGCAGTCTGGGGCCCCAGGGGATGGTGAGTGTAGTCTGAGTGCTGCAGGGAGACAAGGGGAAGCCCCAATATGGGGCCAATGCACAGAGGGAAAGGGCAACACAGCTACGAACCATAGCCCCAACCCACTTGGGGCTGTGCTTTTGAGGGGAGATGCTGCAGCTGCCCGCAGCAAGACTCTGCCCCAGACCTGCATCCCACATCCCAGTGATGCTGAGGGATCCCAGCTCCATCCTACCTGCACTGGAGATGCCTGTGCTCCACTGGTGCGGGCAGAGTAGCCTGGCTGTGCGGACTGAGGACTGGAACAGGTTCCAGGAGGGTTTCCACTCGTGTTTCACGTTCTTGCCTCTTCCCCTTTTATTTCTTGTGGGATGGGTGGCTGCAGGCCCAGGTGGGCTCAGGCCACGGTTTTGTTAAGCCACCTTGGACAGGGGCCACGGTCACCTGCAATGGGAGGTGGAAGGTGTATGGGGATTAAAGGCGGCGGCTGCTCCTGGGGTTTGTCCCTGGGCAGCAAGGCAAAACCTGAGGTTTCAGGTCTGGCCCGGAAAATCCCCCACAGCTGCAGCCCCGTGTCCCCAATGTCACCTGTGGCTGGAGGGTTTGCTCTGCAGACAAAGAGGAGAGCATCTGCCTGGGCAGCTGCAAGAGCTCTGCATCAGCGGCACTAGGATGCTGAGGACCAGAGATTGCCCCCCGTGGGGTCCCGGGGTCTGGGTCAGCATGAAAGGAACCCTTGGGGTCTACCCTGGCATGGGGGGGAACCCCTGGGATCTGTGTTGACATAGAGGGAAGCCTTGGGGCCCCAGGTCTGGCTCAGCCTGTGGAGAACTGGGGGTGCAAGGGGCTGTGGGGGGAATCCCTGAGGTCCTGGAGTCTGGGTTGGAATAGAAGGAACCCCTGGGACCCCAGGGTCTGGCTCAGCATGGGGGGGAACCCGCGGGTCTGGGCGTGCATAGAGGGAGCCTCTGGGGTCCAGGTCTGTTTCAGCCTGTGGGGAACCCTTGGGAGGCACAGGGTCCACCCCTTTGCGGAGGGAACCCCTGGGGATGTGGGGTCTGCCCCGGCACTGCTGAGCCCCCCCGCCCGGCCCCGGGGGAACCTGCAGGCGCTCGCGGACGGTTTCTCTCTGAGTCAGAGCCGCACGCACGCCGCGGGGCAGGAACTTCCCCGGGCGAAGGAGAAGCGGGGAAGGGCTCGCACCGCCCCTGCGCTCAGAGCGGGAGGGAGGCAGGAAGGCAGAAACCCCCGGGGGCAGCCGCGGCCCCGCCGTGGCACTCGCTGCCCGCCCTCACACTGCAGCAGCCCCGCGCTGGGCTCCGCGCGCTTCCCTTGGGAATGCCCCAGCGGGCACCCGCTCGACCCCGTGGCCATGCACCCCCTGCCTGCAGCACCCCCCCCCCCCCCCCCGCCTGCAGCACCCCACTGCCTTCCCCTTTCCATATGAGAGCGATGCAGCGGGGGGAAACCCGAGGTGAAAGGAAGTGGCAGCGATAACCCGTGAGCAAAACACCACCGGCAGCTGCCGAACCAAAACCAGACCATTGCCACCCAGAGCGGGGCTGCTTTTTGGGCTGGGGGTGGGCACGGCCCTGAGTGCTGCAAGTGTGAGGCTGGGACTGGGGTTTTCTATGTGGATGCCCAAGCGTGCCAGGAAATGTGGATGCGGGAGTAAAGGCAGGAGGTTGGGATGGGAAGGAGAGCGGGGGCCAGGCTGGGGGACGGGAACCGCCGAGAGTCCGTGAAACACAAAGGCAAATTCTGTAAGGGGAAAAAAAAAGGAATCAAAGGGATGTGGAGAGGGAGATAACGGGGAAGACAGAGCAGGGAGACGGAGGGAGCGGAGAGGACGTGGGCAGAGGGAGGCAGGAACGAGGGCCGAGAGCCGGGGGAGCTGTCTGCCGCGGTCCCTATCGGCTCTCTCCATCGCGGTAGCCTAACCTCAAGTAGTTTTTCACTGAGATTGGAGTGATCAGGTAGGGCTACCCTCGCAGGCAGCTGCAGGGCTGTGAATAAGCACCTGCTTATCTCTGCCCAACGGCTGTGCGAGGCTGCAGATTGCGGGGAGGACGGGGAGCTGCTTGCCGGCTGCGATTTCCATATCAGCGCCCTGCAGCCGCCTGCACCAAATAAACACAACAGCCCCATGGACAAAAGGTTAATTATCAATTTTCAGAAAGGGAGAGAGAGGGAAGGGGAGAGAGCAGCAGAACGGCCACTGCCAGCCATGGGATGTGCAGCCCTCCCTGAACGGGTGGTGGGCTCTGTGCCCGGGGTGCAGTGTTCCTGAGCATCCCTGGGGATGTGGCTGACACTTCCGTGGGCTTTGGAGCAGGGGACAATGGATGGGAACTGGGGACAGGATGGGGATGGGATGGGGATGGAATGGGGATGGGGATAGGGATAGGGATGGAGATTAGGATGGAGATGTGGATGGGGATGGGATGGGTATCAGGATGGAGATGTGGGTGGGGACAGGAAGGGTACGGAATAGAGATAGGGATAGGGATGGGGATTACGATGCGGATGGAGATGTGGATGGAGATGGAGATGGAGGTGGAGACAGCAATGGGGATGAAGATGGGGATAGGAGCGGAGATGGGGACATGATGGGAATGGGCCTGTGCATGCACAGCAACAGTGGGATTAGGGGTCAATGTAGGGGTAAAGGGCCCTTCATAGCCCCCCAGCTGAGCCCTGTCTGGGCAGAGGCAGGGCTGGAAGAAGGCACATCCTCCTCCTCATGGGCACGCAAGTCCCTGCTAGCTCTGCTTCCCGCAGCCACATTTCTGCATTCATCAGCTTCCTGCTCTTATCAGAACAGTTGCAGGCTCCCAGCTCTGCCAGGCCACAGGGCACACTGAGAGATGGAGAGGGAAGAGGTGCCTTGATCATGCCAGCCCTGTGGGAACGGAGAGGTGGGCAGTGGCATCCCCCTGCTTGTAGGTTAGATGGTGTGAAGCCATTGCAAATCCTCAGGGCTCGTAATCCTGGTGCTTGGGGTCAGGGTTTGCCCCTCACTTCTGTCACTCGGGAGCAAGTTGTTAAATGGGGCAGGAGTCAGTGCCGAGGGGATGGGAAACTCCAATCCTACTGCTGCTATCCCTGTTCCAGGATGGTTTTCTCATCCGGCAGTGTGGTCCTACACTGAGTACACCCCATCCAAGGAGCAGAGCAGTGCTCCCAGCACACATGGGGAGACATGGAGCTCAAAAGTGCTGTACAGGGCAGCAGTCAACCTGCTGCCAGGAAGCCTTGAGCCCACATGGTGCCAGATTTAGCCACTGACATCCTAAAAATAGCTGGGAGCAAGGAGGCTGGTGAGCTGCATCTGCTGCCACTGGAGCAGACAGGGCTTGGGTGCATGGGACTGGGATGAACAGGGCTGGGGTACACAAGGCTGGGGTGCACAGGGCTGGCCCCCGCATAGTTCAGCTGCAGGACTGCTTGGAGCCACCAACGTGGAAGAATGCAGCCATCCCTGTACCAGCCCATTGTCAGGGACATTGGGATGAAGATGAGATGCTCTTGGGGTTGGGACAGTCCTAATCCACCAGGGAACTAGATGTGCGGCAATGACTAAAAATATTGGGGGTTGATGGTATTTAGCACTTAGGCAGGGCTTTTGTGCCCTTAGGGCTTTGCAGCTCTGGCTTGATCCATGCTTGCAGGACCCTGGGAGGCAAGGAGCTCGGTTTCATCAGAGGACGTGGGGTGAGAAGCTGTGGGCAGAGCTGAGGCTTGGAGAATCACAGTCTGTCAGAGATCGCTGTGGTCTCTGGTGTAGCCCCATACCCCAAGAGGCATCTGGCCTCCAGCTGGAAAAACACACTAAAAATATCAGGCTAAGTATATGGGGAGCACATGCAGGATGCGAGCATGCTGGGCTGGAGCAGCCAGCCCTCCCTGGCTCCATCCCAGCCCCCCCAGCTAACCCCAGCCCAAAACACTAACCCTGGTCCCATCTGGTGTCCAACTGATGAGCACAGATGTGTTTGGGATTTCCGAGCCGGCTGGCAGCCGTTCAGACCTGTCGCAAGCTGCACCTGCTCCAGGATATTTTCCCTTCTGGATTTAATCCCATCACCCCCCGCAGCAGCCCCAGGCACACCCTGAGGGTGAATGGGCAGCAGGAGACCCCCCCAAGTGACCACCCTCCTTCCTTGTTCCCATCCCTGCCATAAATATGGATGTGGAAGCAGTCGAGGGGAGAATTAAACACACAAGGGGGGAGGCTGGCATGGGGGAGAGGAGCTGTGAGGAGCCCAAATCTCAGCTTCCCACAAAAAAATGCCTGGGTATGCCTCAATGAGCATCCTCAGCCACCACCACCACATAGACCCAAGCCTTTCATTGCATGTAATGACCCCAAACAATATTCTCAGGCCTTAGAACCTCACCAGTGCCTTACCCATCCCCTCAGCTCCCCCTCCATTCCCCAAATTAATGCGCCATTATGATTTTTTAACAAGGCTCTTCCAGATCAGATGTTGACCCTGCAATGATCGCGCAGTCCGCAGAGGGAATAAAAAGCAAATCCCCTTTTAAATGAAGGCCTCACAGAGGGATTAGGAGCAAAGGGGTGGCCTCTCCCCAGCATCCGGGGGCTGCCTGTGCAGATATGCAGGGCAGGAGGAGGCCTCGCCTGTCCGTCTGGCCCGTCTGAAGTGGTCCTGTGCGATAGGGAGTGATTAGGATTAGACACATCCAGGATGAGAGTTTTTTCACCAGATAGAGATGATAATGGGACCCATGGGGAGGATTATTGTCCCTGTCTCTCCAAGAGAGCTGCCATCTGCGTATCCATCTCCTGATGTGTCTGTTCCCCCGATGTGCCCAGCCAGACTCTTCCTCATCCATATCAGGTCCTGGGATGGCAGCTCTGACCCTTGTGGGGCTGGACCTCCTGCTCCATTCCCATGAGGGCCATGTAGGAGCAAGCGTTTGTGGCCATCTGGGATGGGAAGCATGCTGTCCTGCATATGAGCCCAGCACCCAGCATATCTGCATGTTCAAGGGGTGCTCAGGCATCCCCCTGCATCCCCAGAGCACCCAGCATCCCTGCACCCCCAAGGAATCCACCATCCCTGCATTCCCCAGATGCTCAAGCATCCCTCTATATCTCCAGGGCATGCAGCATCCTCCTGCATATCCCTGGGGCATCCAGCATCGCTGGGGTGATCAGACATCTCCCAGACCACCCAGCATCCCTGCATCTCCCTGGGGCACTCAGCAATCCCCTGCAGCTCAGGGAAAGTAGTTAGAAATAGCTCCTCAGCACTGAGCTGTGGCTATTGCCTCCACTGAGGATCAGGGAAAGGTTCCCAGTGCCTGCCCGAAGAACATCCCAGGGTCTGAGGTCTGCAAATCGAAGCTGGTGGCTGTACTGGGGGACTGGGGGAATGATATCTCACAGCCTCAGGGTTGCAAAGGGTGACATGTGGAAAAGCCAGGCTGGGAACTGCGAAGAAGACAGGGTGAAAACCCAGCCAGTGTTTTATTGGGTCAATAAAGAGAGAAAAAAGGTCTACAAAAGTTGTGGTTTATGTGTATATAAGCACTAAACCACCGAGTCTCTATTTTCCTTTTTAAAATGAACATGTCTCTCTTGTTTCGGCTTGGAGGCATGAGAACAGGCTGTTCTGCACAGATAGGGGAGGGTTCCCCTGCCCACAGAGCAACGCCAGGGGCTGTGCCTGGGGACACCATCCGTATGGCCATGCCAATGCCCGTGTCAAGGTGCTGGGCAGGGTGGCAGAGGTTTGCTGCCCATAGCCTCCTCCCTTGGGCACTGAAGCAAGCTCGGGGTGCTCATCCAACACTGCCACCCTCCCTCAGTGTGACATCGGGGTCATCTCCTGGTTCAGAGCCACCTCCATGCCCCCGGGATGCAGGTGGGGGAAGAGGGTGACATACCCCTTCGACAGCTTGGCGCGACGCTCGCCAGCCCCTGGCCTTTCCCATCCATCCCAGCCGCACGGGATGGGGAGAGGGTGGTGAGAACTGGCCCGTTCCCATCGCTCGGCACCACTGCTCCCCGCCAGCAGCATATTTCCCTGCTGAAGTCAGAGCCGCCCGGCAAAACACCCAGCTCCTGCCAAGCACCATTCCACAAACATTTCCTATTTGGGATGTACGAGCCCACTGAGCGCTGCATCCTCATCTGTGATGCTGTCCCTGGGGTGGCACAGGCTAAGAGTACACACATGCACATGGCTGGTGGTGCGGGTGCACGCACACACATGTGCATGGTGGGTGGGTAGGTGAATTCACACATGTGTGCGTGGCCGGAGAAGCCCCATTGTAGGTTGTAGCTTCTGTGCCCCCTGTAGTTACAGAGACAAAGAGTGGCATTTTGAAGTTTGGAGAAAACCATAATTGAAGCTTTGGCTGCGTTAATTATATAAAAGGCAGAGTGAGTGATGGGCTTTTTATTAGTTAATGAGGATTTTCATTTTCCAGTGCAGGAGCCCTTTGATGTTCCCAGGACTAATGGCTGTTCAATTCAACTTGTTTGCTCTGCTGGTGATGGAGGGCAATGGAGAGCAGGAGCCGCTCCTGCCACAGTGCCCATCGTGGTCAGCAAATGATGCCCGCGGATCCACTGCCCACCACAGGGAGACAGCAAGGAGGCACAGAGCAGGAGCCAAAGCTTTTTCTGCTCCCAACATGGGTTTTTACGGACTATCTTTAAAACCTGTGGCAGGCTGCAACTCTCCTCCTGCAATTAGCATTTATTACGATTACTCCGCATTCATTACCGGCGGAGCCGAGCGCCAGCGCTGTGCCCCATCTGAAAGCATTTGCAAATCTCTTTGCATCGTTTTTTCCCACTCTTGGAGGGGAAAGGGCTGCACAAACAGTTTGCTGTGAATATTCAGAGCCCGGGATCGGGGAGGCGATGCCATCCGTGCCAGTCCCGCGCCCCAGCCACGTGGCTGCGCGGCTGCTCCCCAGCTGGATGATTTGTAGCACTAATCAAGACAGAGCGTACTTTGAATTTCAAATGCTGGCAGGGAAGAGCCAGGCGGGAATCTGGGCTTTGGGGAATATTCAGGAAGAAAATGAGTTTGTCCTCAGCTTCCACCACAGCCCGAGCATCCCGTGCTGGGTACCAGTGTGGGACCCCTCTACCCCGCGGTACTCATGTGCGGCTTCCCCATGTGGCACAGCCCCAGGAAGCACGGCATTTATGGAAGCATTCTTGGGGTGCCGATGTGCCCAGTGCTGCCCCACAGTATGGCTGGGGCTGTGCCAATGGGACAGGATGAGGTGGGATGGGGGTGTCAGTCCTGGCTGCTCGGGACATCAGTGGAAGCAGGGACGGGACCCTCTGCAGCAGCAGTGAGAGATGCTCATAGGGCTGGGGGGCAGCAGGTGCTGGGGGGGAACCCCATAGCTCAGCTGGACCTTGGGGTCCCCCAGCACCCCACAAATGGCAGCTCGTCCTTCCTGGGGGGCCACGCTGAGTGTGGCCACTGTGGGGAGGCCGGGGGGGGGGGGCACTTCCTTGGTAATTACCCCTTGTCCTCCCCCATCATGCTGCATGGGGGGAGCCGAGGGAGGACAGCTTAAGCTATCAATGGTCCTGCCTTGATGGGAATAAAATATGCACTGAAAGACATGAAAATGGGGTAAATAAAAGAGATAAAAATGGAACGATCAAGCCAGCAACTTCTCCTCCTCTGATTAAAAAGAGGGAGCGGGGGGGAGAGGGGATGCGCTGAGCCCTTGAAGAGGCAGCTGCTGCCGCAGCCGCAGCCCTGATAAAGGGGCTGAGGCAGCCTGTTTGGGAGAGATAAAGTGAAGTCCCAGCGTTTACTGTCCTCAATCCAAGCCTTACCATCAATATTAATACAGCCTGACAAACTGGCGTTTAAGATAGAATAAATATAGACTGGTTCTGCTATTACCTAGACCTTATTAATCTGCTTGGAGGCATTTAAATGCCGTTAAAAATACGGAGTTTACTCGCCGGCACTTCAATAGCTTTACAATCCATCAGCGTTTTGTTTTCCGCCCTCCTCCTCTCCTTACTAAGGCGCTGGCTGTGGGTACCCACTGCGCCGCTCCATGCAGGGATCAGGAGCCAAGAGGAGAACCAAGGAGGGGGCTTTGCTGCAGGATGATGCTGGTGGCCGGGGGAGATTGAGCAGGGGCATAAGGGCATGGAGGCACAAATCCCTGTGAGCTGGGGAGTGGAGCATCCTGAGAGCCAGGATGATGGAAAATTTGGCTGCATGCTCCTGACTAGGACAAACCCAGGGTTCCCACACCCGGAGTGATGCTGGTTTCCCACACAGAATCATAGCATCAACGAGGTTGGAAAACATCCATAAGATCAGGTCCAACCACATGCAGCAGCCAAAGCCCCAAAACAGGGGAGAAGCCCTCCCCAAAGCCTTCATTAGGTGGTGCCTTGTCAGTGATGTCTTGAGCAGTGCTTCGGCAGCTGAGCGCCATCCTGCCTCCTCTGCTCCTGGTCCCATGGCACGGATGCTGGCTGCCATGTGCCATGGCACCCATGTGCTCCTTGCCTGCCAGCTCCATGAAGAGACACTGTTTGGTGTCACCGCGGCGTCTTCAGGCAAAGCATCTGGAGTGCTTGGTGGGTCCCTGGCATGCTTTCTATGTCATCTTGTTTCCTCAGCACCACAGGGTGTACGGGCAGCCCAGCACACAGCAGGGTCTGTGAGTGCCAGGTATATGGCACAGTATACTCTGCTATGGTGCAGGATCCATGGGTGCCGGGCACATGGCTGAGTCATCATTGTATGGGGCAGGACCCATGGGTGCCAGGCTTATGGCAGGGTCCTCACGATATCGGACAGAACCTGTGGGTGCCAGGCTGGTGTTATAGTATACTCTGGTATGGGGCAGGACTCGTGGTGCCAAGTGCATGTTGTGGACACCCTGGCCTTGGAATGGATCCATGGGTGCAAGATGCATGTCAAGACACACCGTGCTATGGATCCATGGGTGCCATGCACATGTGAGGGGCACCATGGTGTGGTACAGGACCTCTGGGTGCCATGTGTATGCTGTGAACACCCAGGTATGGGGCAGCACCCATAGGTGCCATGTGCATGACAGCATCGTCATGATATGGGGCAGGACCCATGGGTGCCAGACACATGGCAGAGTCATCCTCGTATGGGACAAGAGCCGTGGGTGCCATGTGCATGGTGTGGACACCCTGGCATGGGGCAGGACCCATGGGTGCCATGCACTTGGCTGAGTCATCACTGTATGGGGCAGCATGCCTGGGTGCCAGGCACTTTGCAGCATCACCATGGTGTGGTGCAGGACCCATGGGTGCCAGGCACATATCATGGGCACGCTGGCACAGGGCTGGTGCGAGTGGCGGGCCATGTGGGGCGGGCAGTGCAGGGACTGGTGCTCATTACACGTGTATTATTCATCGGCAGCTTCTGTCGCCTGCCATCTGTTCCCGGCGGCGCGGCGGGCAGGCGGCAGCAGCACAACGGGGCTCACACAGCCCCGCTCCTGCTGTCACACCTGGGCTGCCACCGCGCTGCGGCCGCACAGGGTGCAGGGTGTCCCCACTGCGCCCCGAGGTGATGTCCCATGGGGTGGTGGGTGCCTCATGCCGTGCCATGGGCCCCCGGGCAGCAGGGAAGAGAGTTTGCACCCCTTTGGTCATGCCATAGGTGCCATGGCCCATGGTGCGTAGCTCTGGGCAGGATCGGGGCTCTTCCCACGGGCTCCCAGCTGCTGCTTGGTGTTGGGCCATGCATCCAGGCCTGGAGCAGGACAGAGGCTTTTCCTCCTTGGAATGCAGCAGCTGAGCTCATCTTACACCTCAAGAAGCACCTTCATCCCCCCACCTTTTAATTAAAACACTTGATGAACTATCTAATGAAAGCATAGTGTCCCAGTGGGGTATCCAGTGAGCTGCCTGTGCAGAAGGTGAGGCCTCAGCATGGGAGATATACGTTGTGCTCCTATCCCCTCCCCAGTGCTTTCCCTGTTTCTGCCCCTTGACTGCATCCTGCAGCTCACACAGGAGGACTGGAGCACTCATCAGGCCAGGAGCTTGCTGCTCTAAATTGATAATTGCCAGGTTTTAATTACTCGGCAGCCGAATGACCTTTTGCATCTGCCATTGAGGCCATGAAACATCTCCCTGAGTGGGAGCAAGCGCACAGTGGAGGACAGGAGGCAGCTGACACTCTTCCAGCTTCACCAGAACCCATGGGTGATAGGGACAAGTCCAGGGAATGGTGCACTGGAAGCTGAGCATGGGGATCCCCAGACCTCACACATTCCCAACACTTCCCTCCTGTTGCAGACAGGATACTGAGGAGCAAACTGCCATGCTCAGAGCCTGTTGTGCAGTGCAGGGGTGTGCACCTGGAGATACCAGGATGAAAACAGGATCAGGGTGTCTGCAGGTAGGGACTTTTCACCATCCCCAAGGTGGGATGGGTATTTCTAACCATGGGCTGGCAAGCTATGGTGCAGCATCCCTGGGGCAGAGCTGATACCCTGAGCCCTGGCATGGTGCAGCATCCTTGGGGCAGAGGTGGTACCCTGAGCCCTGGCATGGTGCAGCATCCCTGGGGCAGAGGTGGTACCCTGAGCCCTGGTGTGGTGCAGCATCCCTGGGGCAGAGGTGGTACCCTGAACCCTGGTGTGGTGCAGCATCCCTGGGGCAGAGGTGGTACCCTGAGCCCTGGCATGGTGCAGCATCCCTGGGGCAGAGGTGGTACCCTGAACCCTGGTGTGGTGCAGCATCCCTGGGGCAGAGGTGGTACCCTGAGCCCTGGCATGGTGCAGCATCCCTGGGGCAGAGGTGGTACCCTGAGCCCTGGCATGGTGCAGCATCCCTGGGGCAGAGCCATCCCCCTGGGCTCCAGCCCAGCACAGCCTGCAGTGGGTTGCCTTGCACATGTAGAGTCCCTGCTGCCCTTTTGCTCTCCTGAAGCAGCCTCATCTTTCCCATTTCCCCTTTCTCCTAGAAACAAAATCAGCCATTAGTACAGCAAGTCCTCTGTTGGGGCCTGCAGCTCCCCTGGAAGCACCCCATGAACCAGGCATGGCCCCTGCCTGCCCCATGCTGCCTGCACCTCTCTCCACGTGCTGCCAGCCCTCGCCTCTCTCTCCTGCGGAAAGGAGCCCTTCTCCTGGCGATAATTACTGCAAAGTTCAGTGCCGAGCGACGGGGGGAGGGCTGTATTAAAATGCATGTGCACAGCTTGGGCCTCGCAGCAGATGTTGGCATAATTAGAGAGGAAAAAATTATGAAATTAATTTGTGGTTCAATGTAAATTTTGGCGCTGGGGGGAAAGCGCGGTCCCGCTCGCCCCCCGCGCGCTGCCGCCGGCGCACGCTTCCTCACAGGCTGCCATTGGGACCCTGCTGTGGAGGGTCTGGGGGAGCACTGAGCCCGTGGAAGGGCAAGGTGATGGGTAATACCCACCCTTAGAGGTGATGGTGGTTAGCGGTGCTGCCTCCTGGCTCCGTTGCTTTGGGGCATGGAGATGTGGGCCAACAGTCCAGGGAGGTGCGACCCCAGAACAGGGAGGTGGGCCACCAGGCAAAGGAGACGGGCAGCCAGCACAGGGAGATGGGCCACCATTCCAGGGAGATGGAAAACCAGCCCAGAGAGGTGGAAAACCAGTACAGGGAGATGGACCGCCAGTTCCTGTAAATGAGGATGCAAAAAGAGGAGATTCTGGGAGAAAAGTCAAAAGTGAAGTCCAGCGATGGCCATGGGTTGGTATTTCTGTTGGATTCCCACAAATATACATCTGCTGATATATGCTCAGTGTCCCAACCAGCTTGGGGGACCCTTCCTCTCAGGGAGGACAGAGTTCATCCATGCAAGGACCATCCTTGTACATATGTTGGTGGCATTCCCAGACTGCGCTAGAGCAGCGCACCAGGAGCAGCCAGACAAAGCTTTGCTTTTCCCCCTTGGCTTTTCCCATCTCCTATTCTTTGGGAGCTGGACAGGAATTAATATCTGCCACCTCCCCCTGGCCAGGCCCAGGCCCTGGGGAGGGGGCAGAGGCTCAGGTTAATGCTCCCATTGATCGGCAGCATCCTCTGGTTATGGTTGCTCTGTGCCGCAATGCACCGTGGCCTATTTTGCCATTGCCAGCGTGCGGTGGATGGTCTGTGTCTGGGTGAGCATGACCCCACCGCCACCACACTGAAATAGGGGTCAGGCCCTGGGTCTGTGCTCAGCTGGGGCAACGTGGGGAGACGGGGGCTTTGTGCTGGACTTTGTTTGCAAACACCACCGGTTGTTTGCATTGGGGGGGGGGGTGCTTTGAGTTAGTGCTTCTGATGGAGCTGCAGGAGGCTGCTCCCCAAGGTGGGGATGAGCTCAGGGGAGCTGCTACCCAATCGAGAACCCCCACAAGCTCAATGTGCCCCCAAAGCATGGCCCCAAATGCTGGAGCAGAGAGCAAGAGCAAGCCACAGCCCTCAGCAAAGCCACAAGCACCAGCATTGCAACCTCCTGCCCTCCCCATCTCCATGGTGCTGGTTCCCCTGTGCAGCCCAAAGCACTGGGACCCTAGAGAGGAATTCAGGCAGTCTCTGTGGATGCTATACCCTGACTGTGGCCACCATATCCCTTCCTCTTCCTCAGCTGCTTCACTAGGGCTGGCCCTGTGGCCTGGGAATCGTTCCCATGTCCCAGTTAATCAGGGCAATGAGGGGAGATGAATGACTGCAACTTAACCAAGCTACGCTGCTGGTGTTGATAAGCTGGGCACAGGTGGGGATGAACAAAGGGGGCTCTCCATGGCCCCCATACTGGGAGTGCTGGGCAGCATGGGATCCCTTGGGCATCACCGATGGGGAAAGAGGGATGGGGAGAGCCCAGCAGCGACCCCCTGCATCCTCTTGTCCTTCTCCCCTAGCACTGAGCAGAGCAAGCTCAACAACCAGGCACGGGCACCATGGGCACAGGCTCATCCCAGCGCCCGTGTGTTCCTGGTGTGGCTCCATCTGGCTCCATCTGCTTCCACCCGGTCTCGGCTGGACCAAATGTGGGTCGAGTCGAGCGTGGGTGACACACTGTGGTGCGGCCGGAGAGCAGCTGATCCCCCTGGGCTGCGCCGGGATTAACAAGCTGCCGCCGAGCTGGCGCGGGGATGGTCTCCTGCAAAAGGTTCCCTTCCCGGGGATTACGGATAATGCATCTGGAGCCGCACTCGCTCATCCAGGTCTGTGATTTATCTCAAAATCAAATTCTGGTAATCTCCCCTGCCATCTGGCCCCTGCGGACACAGGGATATAGAGATCCACCCCCCCCGAGCATCGCCCCTGACCCGCATGGGGAGGGCAGAGTGGGCTGAGGGGTCCCTGGGGGTGGCACACAGCACCCTGGGCAGAAGATGCCCCAAGGAGCCTTTTTGGGCGCATATGTGCCAGGATGCGGGCAGGATGCAGAGAGCTCAGCCGCTTGCAGTGGTGCTCCATGTCCCTATGTCTCCACACATCCATAGGTGCCAGGATATGGGTAGAACCAGCAAACTCAGCACCTTGGGGAGCACGGGCGGTAGGGAGGTGATGGGGAGGAAGAGGTGACCCCTGCACTGCCCAGGGGACATGCCAGAAGCAGGGATGCCCCAGCCCCAGTGGGGAAGGCAGAAGGAGGCAGGATGCATCCTTTCCCTTGGCAGGGAGGCTGGAGGGTGGCCCGGGGGGGCCGGGTCCCCCTGCGCTCCCCTCCCCGCCCTTCATTCCCAGCTCATTAAGGCTCTCCCATTATTCTGACATTTGTGCGCGTCACGTACCGGGAAGAAGTAATTTACTTAGAAGAAATTAAAAGTTCATTTTAATTGAGCGCACACTGCAGTATGCAAATGCGGGGCGCATTATGTACACTGATGCAGAGACAAAGGCTGTAATCAACTGTTAACCCTCTGAGAGCCAGCCCCACACCTCGCAGGAGCACTTGCACTGCTCCGGCCATGCCAGAGACCCCATCCCCACGTGTGGGGCGTCCCCCAGCCATGCGGCTCCATGACCTGGTAGCACGCGTAGGGGCAGGATAAACCCTTTGCGCATCTCTGTGTGCCAGCTCGGATGCAGGAGCCAGAATGGGATGCCAGCGATGGATGCTGTTCCCCAAATTGCTGTGACGTGCTGGGATGGCTCCAAGCCAGTGAGACGGGGCGGATAGTTGGGGCAGGGACTCTCTAGGGGTGACTAAGCTTTTCTGGGGAGCCCAGATGAGATGGGGATGGAGATTCAAAGCCTAACTGAGATGGGGATGCATGTCCAAAGGCCAAAATATGGCTTGTGGCTTTGGATTTGAAGGTGGTTGCCGATGTGATGAGCCCACGATATTTGCAGCATCCTGCTGCCCAGGAGTTCCTCGGCTGCTTTTTATTCTTCTTTTAGGCTTTTCTCTCTTTTATTTTTTTCACTTTTTTTTTTTTACTACCTGTCAGACCTGAGATTTTTTAATGGCAGTGCAAATAGAACTGGTTCACAGATGTGAGATGACAGCCCGCTGCAGGAGACAGACAAATTACCTCCATCCTCCTCTCAAGATGCCCACAGACTCCCAAACAAAGAGAGATGGTGGGGGGTTGGGATGTGTAGCGAGTTGTCAGTGCTCAGTGAGGCTGCTCACATTACTCCATGGGTGCTTTGGGGGTGTGCATTGTGTCTATGGGCATCTCATGCACACCAATGCCATTGCAAAAGGCCTGTTGGGGATGGCATATGTGAGCATCCAACATTGTATTATGGGCAGGTGATGCTAAAGAGCAAGGGGCGATGTGGGTATAGAGCTGTCCCCTTGGAGGTGGCACACTGAGGGGGTCAGTGTGCTCTTGGCATGTACCCAGCCACCCATTTGCAGGAGAGGCGATGTTGTTGGGTATCCCTGCGCCTGGCACCCTTTGCCAAGGGTGGCAATGACAGACCCAGAATGGACCCTGACACCTTGGGGTACGGGTGATGATGGCACTTTTCACCCCAGGGCCACATGGGAGGGCTGCACCTTGGAGCTGGTGTCTCCTCCTTGGCCACCCTTTGCCTACCCAGTGCTCCTAGTAGGAAAGGCAGCCAGGGTGGTCTGGTCAGAGGGAGGATTTAATTGCTGCTGTTGTAACCTTTGCATCCCATCCCATGTGCCGGCTGGGCGCCCACCTCCGCAGCTCCAGATGGCACCAGGGAAAGAGTTAAGTCCGCTGTGATCAACAGCAAGAAGCAAGTGGTAAACAGTTTTTCTCTCCCTCTACTAAATTAATATGCAAATTCCCCCTCCCCAACTCTCTCCTCCCCCCCCCCCCTTTGCTTTGAAATTAGCGAGGTAGAATGCTTGGGCTAATTATGCATTCAAACGAGCAGGCTTCGTTAATGTGGCACTAAGAGGAGCCTGAAAATGATTGTGAGACGATGAAATTGAAATTGGAGCACGGCACTTCTAATGCATCTGGAGTCACTCTTGCGTGCCCCAGCAGATGTAACCTGGCAGTGACCGGCAGTACCGAGCACCCTGCCTGTGCCTGGGCAGCCACAGCACCCACAGCACCTTCCTACTGCTTCTTTCCTCCTGCTCTAAAACCAACTGGTTATAAGGTTTCCTAGCCGAATTCCCAATCCAAGGATGGAGGGGTGCGATGGAGCTGAGCCCTGTGCACCCAGAGCTCCCACCCTGGGGGCCTCGGTGGGCACATGCAGGTCCTGGCTGGAGATGCCACTGCCATCCTTCATTCTCCCGTGGTCTGTAGCATTCTCCTCCCCAGGTTGAATCCTGGCCCCTGAGGCAGACATCCAGGCCTGAGTGTGTTTGGTAAAGCTCCATGTGTACTGGTGTTTGAATGGATAAGCCTCCAGATGGACAAACCTCCTCCTTTGCCTGGACATGCTCTTGGCAATGCTGAAACCCAGTGGCTACAGGGGCGTTGTAGTGGGGTTCCCATCCTTGTCACCACATCCCAGCAGGTTGGCAGGTTGGGTGCATGGCAGTTGGTGCGTCCCAGCAAGTACCAAACTGGCGACACATCCACATTTACCACATTGCATGGCCCACAGCATGAACTCCCATCCTAGGACCATCACACAACAGGGCCGGGTGGCACAGTGGCATCAAGGACCAGGTGGGGGGGGTCTCCATTCAGCAGCCTTCTCCCGTGGGACTGGGGATCTGCAGAGGCAAAAGCAGGACAAAAGTCTGAGGGTGACAAGACAAGTTAGGGAGATGTTTAATGCTTGGGATAAGCAGCCACGGGCTGCAACAAACACACGGGATGATGAGGGATTCATGGATATCACCAGCTCAGGATGCCACCATTCTCAATCCCCCCTGGGCTAACTGCTCACTGCTGTCTGCACAGACTTGGGTTCAGCCACACTAAGCCCAGTTTCTCATGAGACCCAGCAGCAGCCTTAACCCAGCAGCTGCAGTGGGACCAGACCCCCCTGGCAGGTATCAGAGACGGATCTCGGTGTTAAATATTCATCAGAGGTGTGGATTTTACTGGAACCATGCATTAAGCACACTTTTCAGCGTGGTCCCAGTAGCTGTGGCATGCTATGGTGGGCGGAAGGTGGTGAGGAAGGAAGACGGATGCTCTGGAGGAGGCTGCAGAGCCATAAGCCAGCTGCACTGTTAGTAATCAATGAGGATCTACAGACTTTAGGCACTCAACCACTAGGAATAAATAGCAGAAATAACTAGACAAGGAGATGAATAGTCCCTCACAAAGGAGGGGAAGGAAGCGTGGATGCAGACCATGGATGAGATGGTCCCTTGGAGTGGGGTGGGTATGCTATGGTACAGTTTGGTCCAGAAGGATGCTGAGCACCCTGGAGGGATGTTGAACATCCCAAAGGGATGCTGGGCACCCTATAGTGATGTCAAGCGTCCTAGAGGGATGCTGAGTGCTCCCGAGGTCACACCTTCACAGAGGAGGCCATTCGGCTCAGAGCAAGCAGCCTTCCCCATTGTGTGCATGGGCAAGGGTTGGGTGACAGCAGCCCATGGGCTCTTCTCTGCAGCGTGCCTCAGGGCTGGGGCTGGCGTGTGGAGGGGGTTGTTTTCCCCCTCTCTCCGGTAATTTTTCCCTCTGACTATGATGCATAGCGGTGCTAATTCGGCACGTTGCCATTAATTCCAGCACAGCTGCTGCTCTCTCCCTCAAGGCATTTCGCTAATACTCAGCTTCAGAGCCTCTCAGCAAATTAACATCATTTGTTCTGCAGAACATGTTTTATTTCTACACTACATGCATAGCTTATTACTCCACCAGAAATTTGGGGTGTGCAGGAGGCAGTGCCAGCGGACATGGCCCTCCAGAGCAAGCTCTGCTCCCCACCTTGCCATGCTTGTCCCCAGGCAGGCGCAGGGACATCCTGGCACAATCCCCCATGTGCCAGCTCGCACTGCCATGGCTGACCTGAGCTGGAGCTGAAGATATTTTCCCCCAGGATCAGGATGCTCGAGAGCTGTCAGCACAGCCGAGGCTGGTGATGGGATGTGGGATGGTGGCAGTGTGCTGGATCAGTCACTGGCTGGCGTCTCCTGCATCCTCCTGTCCTGACAAAACACCCTGGGGCAGAGGGATGCTCCCATGTTAATGGACAGTGGTGACAAGAGGTCCAAGGGGGCCAGGGCTGAAGCATCAGGCACTCAGCACTCAGAGCAGGAAGCCCTAGAGATGACTGTGGCAGAGATGTGTTCCCCCATTCACAGGCAGCACAGCAAACCTGTACCCCAGCATCCTCCTGCTGCCCTCCATGGCCACCTGTGCCCACGCTTCCCTCCTTGGGTGATCAATCAGATCCTGGAGCTGCCAGTGTGGTGTCACAAGCCATGTAGGGTGTCCTGAGCTGGGCAGGGTGTCCTGCCCACCACCAAACAAACCACACCACTTGCTGGTGATAATTTCAGGTCTTCTGCTTTGATTAAGGTTATTTAAGCTTTTTACCGAAACATAAAACCTGATTGTTTGCATAAACAACCTAATTGGATTATAGTGCACAGCATTGCTAATGCTGTGGGCTGGCTGGCTGCCGGCAGCAGCACCAGGGCCATGCTGGCAAAGGGGGCCTCCACCTCTACCCTTCCTGGTGTGGTTTTGGAAAGGGGTGGGTAAGACCCCTCCATGCCCGTGTTGGGGATGTGCATCCACTCACCACCCCCCCAGCCATCCACGGACCCTGTCTGGGCATGGGTGATGGCCATGAGGGGACACCAGCATCCTCAGCACATGGCCCTGGATGTGTCCTTGGTCATGCAAGGAGAGGGGATGAAGCCCCTGCTCCAGCACTGCCTGTGGGAGCAGGAGGAGGAAGAAGGAACAGCGCAAAGGTGCTGAGCGGGAAGCGGGGGCCGGGACCCCCGGGGGGGATGGCTTTGCAGGAATGCTGCCTGCGCAGCGTTTCCAGGGCTGGGAGCTGCAGAAGGCTTTCATGGCAAAAGGCGGAGAGGCTCCATGAATATTTCATTAGGAAAGCAATGTGGTGTGCTGCAGAGAACATCTGGCTGGAGTCCCTGGAGACCCCTGCCTTGTGCAGGAAGCAGGAACTGTGAAATATGGAGGAAAACGAGGGAGAGTGGGAGATGGGGGGAGCGTTCTGTAATACGGAGAGCATTCCTGCCCCCAGCCCTGCAATGGGAAGTGTGGGGCAGGCAAAGGGCTTTGTCCTCCCATGAATAGCGGCCCCAGGGGGTTTGAATGAGGTGGAGGGGCTGCGGTGGTGCCATTCAGCTGCTTGAGGGAGCCTTTCCAATCCTTCTCTATGGGATTCTTGTGGACCAGACTGCAGCATGGTCTGTCCCTCACAAGCTGGGTGCTGTGTTTAATCCCAATATCTGACGCAGGAATAAGCAGAGGTGCTCCTCCAGCTTGGATTCGTGATGCATGGGCTGGCTGTGAGGCAGCCAGGCGTGGACCCATCTGGTCAGTGACGCTTGAGCATGGGATGGGATGTGATGGGACAGGCTGGCTCTGCTTGCCTTACCCACACCCATCCCAGGAAGATGCTGATGCTCTCAAAGTTGGATGCTGGGACCCCTGCTGTGGCAGGCAATGGGTGCTGGGCTCAGGTACCCTGAGGGAGGTTTGTCCTCATGATGCTGGTGCAGTGAAGACATCCCTGAGCACAGGGGTGCTGCTGGGAACAGGCCAGGTCCTTCAGTGGTGCAGAGCAGCAGGGAAGAGCTGGGGTGATGCTGCAGTTCAGCATTGCCAACATCTTTCTTTCCCTCAGTTCAGTGCCATCTCCTTCCCCCGGTGCCAGACAGGTTTGATGCCTGGGGGCCTGGCCAGAGTCCTTTGCCTTCACACAGGTTCCAGCAGAGCTGTGAAGCCGCAGTGCTCCCGGCACACTGGTGTCCACTGCTGGCTCCAGCACTGCTCCTGCACCGACCTGGACCAGCACACGGCCACACCAGTGCTGCTGGACTGCGGCTCTGCCCTGCACCCCTCATCTCCACCCCCAAGGCTCCCAACATGCACCCGCATCCCCAACAGCCCATTGCCATGTGCCCTGTACTGTGCAGCTCATGGCCACAGGACCATGAGCTTCCCAGTGCCCCGCAATCCTCCCCTTCCCTCCTCTTCCTCACCACCATGGTGGTGGGTGTGGAGGGCTCTTTGTCCATCCTCCCTTTCTCCCTTCTCTCCCAGCCACCCCTCGCCCCAGGCTTGGCTCTGCAGTAGCCCTGGTTTGGAGCCGAGGATGGCTCCCATGTGCCAGCCCTGCCGTCAGCAGGACTCTGGCTCACGCCACCCCTGCCTGCGTCCTGCACAGCTACCAGCACCGCCGCCTCCGGCAGACAAAGCCCAACCAGACAAAGCTGCGACCTCCCTCGCGGCCCCGGCGTGTGCGGCCAGGCGACAGCAAATCCCCCTTTGCAGCCATTATCCAAGCCCAGCCGGCATCCAGAGCCCGTCCCTGCCCATGGCAGGCAGCGGGTGCAGGCAGCCGAGGGCAGGCCACAGGCAGGAGCGCGTCGGGACGGCCGCGGAGGCCGCGGGCAGCCTGCACTGGGCTGAGCCGGCCAGGATGCGCAGCCCCGGCAGCGGACACATGCACGCACACGCAGCCTTTAGAACGAAGGCAAATACCTCTCTGCTCTGGCTCCACCGTCTGCCACCCGTCCTGCCTTGGCCATGCCGTGCCGCTGCCACGCTGCCCGTCCTCCATGTGTCTCGCGCCAGGATGGGCTGCCAGACCCTCCTCTCTTCACCGTGGCGGGTTTTGGCCCCATGCTGCCTGCTGGCGCCTTGGCAGCGGCAGCCTCGCCGCTCCCGCGATGGCATGTGTCCATTAGTTGTTTTTTTTCCTCTCTCCCTTTCACAATCCGTCCTCCCCAGCCTTTTCCGCCGGTGCCTCCGGAGCCGCTCACGGTGCCAGCTCGCAGGGAAATTGGCAGCGAGCGCGGCGCAGGGATCCTCCCGCAGCTGACGGAGCCCCACCAGGCGCAGGCAGCCCTTCTGCCAGCCACCAGCCTTGGCACGGGGGGCCGGGGGGCTGCTGGCGCTTGGCAGCCCTTCCCCAGCACTGCGCGCCCCAGCCACCACCGTGGCTCTGCTGCCAAAAGCCAAACAAGGGGGAGGAAAAGGGGAAAACGGCAGGGAAACGAGCTGGCTTCGTCGTGCCCGGTGGTGGTGAACCTGCCGGGGGCTCGCTGCGGGCAGCTGGGTGATGTCCTCGTCCCGCAGTGAGGGCACGGGAGCCTGGACACCGTGCTGGCATAGCATGGAGAGGCTCAGCTCCTTCCGGGTCCACTCGTGCCCCCAGCCCAGCCAGGAGAGCCCGTGCCAGGGATGGCAAGCGCCGATGCAGATCGGCTCAGGGATGCTGCGTGGCAAGCACGGCTCCGGCAGACACACCTCTTACCCAGCATCCGTCTGCCGCGTAGGGAGGCCCGGGAAATTGGGAAGGGGAGAGCGGAGGAGGGACTTCTGGCGATGGGTGGGTGGTTTTGGGGTGCCCCCCGGCCGTTTGTCACTGGATGGCCGCCTCAGCCTTGTGTGACACAGCATGCCCACCCCATGCCAAAACCCTGGCCCCAGCGATGCAGTCATGCCATGGCTCCATCCTGGCCAGCCATTGGCATTGCAGCCATTCCTGCCTTTCCTGCTTTTCTTTCCCAGATTCCTGGTCTTGGTGACTTTTTGAAGGGAGAAGCTGGAATGTGGCTTGAGCATCCATTGTAGGGCAGGTTCTCCCAGCAGTGATGCCGTAGGAGGGTCCCCAAGGCCAAGGAACACTGTTGGGGACAGCCAGGCATGAGGAAGGAGCAGGCTGCCAGCCCAGCACCCTGCTCTGCTTCACCCAAAGCAAGTAATATTCACCTACTGAGAGCTGCAGGGGTGCTGGGGCTGCCCCACAGCCCTCTCCCCAGCCCCATGGCACGTACCCACAGTACAGCCTGGTGGGGCAGAGCACCGGGAGCCCCAGTCAAGGAGCCATCACACAGAGACCTGCCTGCCATCACCATTTAACAGGTTTACCCACTAATCAGGGACACCTTTAATGGGGTTGGCAGAAGACACATGAAGCCTTGCATGGGGCAGGATGGGGCTGTGCATGGGTCACACTGGCCCCATCCCAGGCTCCAGCCATGCTCTGGCTATGCAATGGAACTTCCCAGCCTGAGAGCTCGGATGCAGCAGCTCCTGGGATGGCGGTGACAATCTACACCATAGCAAAAGCCTGGAGTGCCCCTCTGCCCGTGCCCCCATGCCCCGGCCTGCCCGTGTCACACGTGTGCCTGCCATTTCCTCAAATAAGCAGCTAATCTCCATCAATCATAATTTTGTGCAATTATCATAATAGGGCCATTTTGCACTTATCCTCGCCACGTGACGCAGGAGGCACTTACAGCTCTACTTCACGCCGAGTGCCTCCGAGCTGCTCCCATCCTCGGGGAGTCCCAGTGGCAATTGCATCCTCTGCAAACCCCCAAGGACAGATTTGTCCCTTGCTACTGCAGTGTGGGCAGTGGCTCCAGCAGCAGATGCTCAAGGGGGCAGGATGCAGGCATAGGGGGCGGTAGCAGGACCCTGTCCCCTGGATTGTGCCCTCCAACCACTGTAGCAGCAGCACAGGGGTTAAACCCAGAAGCGGGGACAGTTAATCCGGTTTCCCCCACCATATGGAACTGGCAGTCTCCCAGTTGTGTTGATGCCATGCGTGTGGCGGGGAGCATGGTCAGCAGCCCCAGCCCTGACCCCCCGACAGCCAATGGGGAGCAGATTAGGGGGGCTGGGAGGCCCAAGGGCTGTGAGTAGGAGATTAAGTACTGGCAGATGGATGGAGATCAAATGTTTCACTCCACCTTGTTTACGATTCCCTCTTTATCAGCAGTCAGGGACCCTGGCAGAGGATCTGGTTCTGTTCCCCCTTGGGTTGGGTCCGGACAAGGCTGGCTACATGGTACCCACATCCATGGGGTCTCTGAGCAGTGACGGATGGGATCTTCTCTCGCTGCTTTCCACCCTCACCCCAAGCAGTGCCATGGAGGCAGCTCCTGGTACCCCCACCCCATCCTACCCCAGAACAAGGACTTGTAGCGAACACCAGCCATGGTGCTCACCCTGAGCATCAGGCTCCCCATAACCCAGTGGTGTTTGTGGTGTTTACACCACTGTAGTAATTACTTTCTTCTGGTTTGTTTTTTTTTTTTTTTTTAACAAACGCGGATGTTGCCGCAAGTAAACTGTAATGTAATAAAAGCTTTCTGCTGGATCCATAATTAATCAGTGAGCTGTGTAAGGCAGGGGGGAGCAAGCAGAAAACCCTCCCGCTGGCATCGTCTGTGGGGCTCATACCTAGCTGGGAGGAAGGCAGGAAGCTGTGGTGGCAGCCTGGGGACGGCCCAGCGTCGCGGGGATCACTGCAGCATCCTCATGAGCCCAGCAGGAGTCCATGGGCAGGCAAGACTGCGGTGTACAGCTCTGCTTTTGCGGTGTCCAGCAGCCACAGGCACTGTGTGTTTTGCTCCCAGCTGTGATGGCACATCCGGACTGACCCCTCCCTGATGCAGCGTCCCCATCACCGTTGTATGGAGAACAGAGCTGGGCACTGATCAGCCAAAAACCTGCTGAATAAACCATAACCTGCTCCACCAGTGCTGGCCATGCTCAGCACTGCCGGGGCAGCTCCTTCCCTCCCATCCCCTGGGATGGATGGCAGTGGCTGGGTGCTGCTCGCAGCCAGGGCTGAGCACCATCTCCGGGGACATGGCCGACTCCAGATGGCCACTGGGCACCAGGTGCCGGGGCGGCAGAGGGTGGCTCGGGGTGGACATCTGCTGTTCCCACAGCCAGCTGGCCTGGCAGCCTGCATGGCCAGGGGGGAGCAGGGCCCATCACCCCCCGGGATGGGTCCCTGCACAGCATGGAGGGGCTGTAGTCATAGAGGAGCATCCTGCCTGGTGCACGCATCCGTGGCTGCCACAGCCCCGTTGCCCCCATCCTGTGCACCCTGTTCCCACCAGGGCCTGGACCACCGCAGGGATGATGTCCCTATCTGCGGCACCCCCCAGCTGGGGTTAATCCCTGCAGCCTGCAGGGACAGGGGACGCTGGTGGCAGATGGCAAGAGCAAAAAGGAGAATGAAAAGAGGTGGTGGCAGGGCTGGGGGGGGGTGGTGGGAGCCGGGCACATCTGCACTGCAGCACATGGGCACACAGTGAGCTGGGATATGGGTGCTCACTGGTGCCAGGGGCTGGCCCAGAGCTGCTGGGTGTGCTGGGTCCCCCTTGCAGCAGCTCTGAATGGAGAAGCTGTGCAATGGGGAAGAATGCAAGAGGAGGGAGCTGTGCAACGGGCAGAGAGATGCACAGTGGGGAGCCATGCAATAGCCATACAATGGGGAGGGAGCCTTACAACAGTGGTGCAATGGGGAACTGAGCAATGGTGTTGGTGCTGTGCAACACAGAATGAGCCATGCAGTGGGAAGCTGTGTAATGGGGATGAGACTGTGCAAGAGGGAGGTAGCCTTGGGCAACCATGCAATGTGGGAGGGAGCTGCGCAACAGGGAGCCATGCATTGGGAGGACAGACAGAAGTGGGGAGCTGTGCATTGGGAAGATGTGTGATGAGAGGGAGCTGTGGAACGGGGATGCAATGGGGAGCCAAGGCAGAAAGCTGCTGCGGTGCCTCTTCTCCACGTGGTGAGCTCTGCACTGGTGCCTCCCGCATTGCTCTCACTCCTTGCTTTCCCACCTAAAAGAGCAATCGTGTGCAACCCCTGCAGCACCCGCTCACAGTCGTCCTGCAGCGCAGTGCACACAGCACCAACATCCAGCTGAGCCCCATCCGAGCACAGCACGGGAGGTCCCTCCAGCCAGGATGGGGAGGCTGGGATGGGAACACAGTGCTGCTGCTGCTGGGGAGGTCTACCCCAGCTGGAGTGTGCCACCATGGTGACCCCAGGATGTCTGTGTGTCCTGGGATGTCTGCGTGTCCCACGATGCCTGTGTGTCCCACAGTGTCTGTGTATCCGGGGATGTCTGTGTGTCCCGGGATGTCCCTGTGTCCCACAGTGTCGGTGTGTCCCACGATGTCTGTGTGTCCCACAATGTCTGTGTCCCCTGGGATGTCTGTGCATCCCACCATGTCTGTGTGTCCCACAGTGTCTGTGTGTCCCACCATGTCCGTGTATCCCATCATGTCCGTATGTCCCACCATGTCCATGTATCCCACCATGCCCGTGTGCCCCACCATGTCCGTGTATCCCACGATGTCCGTGTCCCCTGGGATGTCTGTGCATCCCACCATGTCTGTGTGTCCCACAGTGTCTGTGTGTCCCACCATGTCCGTGTATCCCATCATGTCCGTATGTCCCACCATGTCCATGTATCCCTCCATGTCCGTGTATCCCATCATGTCCGTATGTCCCACCATGTCCATGTATCCCACCATGCCCGTGTGCCCCACCATGTCCGTGTATCCCACCATGTCCGTGTATCCCTCCATGCCTGTGTATCCCACCATGTCCGTGTATCCCTCCATGTCCGTGTGCCCCACGATGTCCGTGTATCCCTCCATGTCCGTGTATCCCACGATGTCCGTGTATCCCTCCATGTCCGTGTATCCCACCATGTCCGTGTATCCCTCCATGTCCGTGTACCCCACCATGTCCGTGTATCCCTCCATGTCCGTGTATCCCACCATGTCCGTGTATCCCACCATGTCCGTGTGCCCCACGATATCCGTGCGCCCCACGATGTCCGTCCCCCCCAGGAGGTCCCACGGACCCAGACCTCGCACGGGGCCACCCCCCCTCCGTACCAAACCCCGCAGCCGCGCTGCGCGGACAGCGCCGCCCCTGGTGGGCGGTTTGGGGCCAAATCCCCGCAAAACGCGAGCGGGGCAGAGGCGGGGGGGGGGGGGGACGAGGGGACGACGTTGGTGCGCGGAACGCGGTCGGCCGCGGGGCTGCGTTTCTGCCGGAGCGCGTTCGCGGTCGGACCGGTCCCCCCATCGCCGCCAGGTGAGGCCCGGGGGGGGCTGCGGGAGGCGGCGGTGGGCGCGGGGCCCGTGGGGGGTTGGGGGGTGCATGGGGGGGTGTCGCCGCCCGGTGCCTTCATTAGGCGCTAATTAAAAGGTAATAAGCGAATCCTCCCGTTCGGGTGTGCAGGAGCGGGCAGCGGGGCTCGGCCGCCGGTGTGTGCCTTCTGCGGGTTGGGAATGTCGGGAGAGGGGATTCCCTGCTGGAACCACGCGGTCCGGGATGGAAGCGGGATGGAAGCGGGATGCAGCCGGTCCTGGGAGCGGTGAGGTGCGGGGTCTGCGGCCGTGCTGCCTCGCGCCTTCCGTCTCCACTGCGCTTCCCGGCGGCTTTGTGGTGCTGGGAGCGGGTCTTTAGCCATGGGAGCGGGGGGTTTTGAGACTCCTCTGTGCTGCCACCACCTTCTGCCCAAGGGTCCTCTATGGCAATCCTCATATCCAGGGATGCTCTGGCAGAGTTTGCGTTGCCCGTTATCCCTGAGTAAAGCAGACAGCCCCTGGTGTTGCCCTTTTCCTGGTGTCTATAATCTGCACACACGCAATCAACAGTAGTTCTCTTGAAGTCCATAAATGCACAGGCCTGGCTGAAGGTGCCGCTGTTTATTGTTCCATTAAGTCTGGACTGGTGCTGTGGGGAAAAGGGGATGATGTGATTTTTGGAAGGCGCTGTTCCGAAGCAGCAGCTAGCACCTGCTCTGGAGCCATATGGGGGGCAGGGAGTAAGCCAAGTGCACTTAGCCAGGCTGGCCCAGAGCACGGCGTGATCCTGGCAAGCGACTGCTTCCAATTAATGCTCATCTTAATGCCTGGGACATTAACAGCTCACCAGTGGGCTGGCCTTGGGCAGGGGTTGGAGGAGGTGGTTTGGTTTAGGTTATGTATGGTGTTGGCTCTTTATGTTTTAGTCTCTACAGAGAAATGGAAAGATGTCACGCGAGGTTTGTCATGACCTGCTTTGTTTTTTTCCATCCTGATGGTGTATGTCATGAGTTCGCATGGTTACCTCGCTCCGGGTTTAAAACCTCTCTGTCCCCACAGATGTTTCCGCACAAAATAACAAGTTTCTTTTGCAGAAGCAGAAATTGAGGTTGATATGCAAAAGAAAATACATGCAAAGCCAGCGTCTGGCTGGAGAAATGCTCTGAATCATAGAATCAGACAGGTTGGAAAAGACCTTTCAGATCATCAAGTCCAACCATTACGCCGGGACAAGGTGGGTGGGAGAGCCTGTGGGGCTTTCAGGTACCTCTGTGCAGGAAAAAACAGTTGCTGCTGTGTGTGCAGCCTGAGCTGGGTTAAGCCGTGTTCATATCTTCCCTGCGTAGCTGCCAGTTGTCTATATCCTTTTTGTTTCAGCTCCTCCCCATGGTGGGAAGCTGAGCTGGGAGGCTGTTGGAGTTGAGCTGCTCCACTAATAGGCACTTATAAGAAGTTCTGTAAAAAGAAATATCCAGTCATTATTGCCAGCATCAAGGAAGCATCGTGTGCGCTTTTGCAGTGTGAAGTTGTCATCCTTTGGCTGTCTCCTCTTGTCACAGCATCTCTCTGGGGATACTACGGTATTTAATAGCAGCCATTAGAAAGGCCATGCAGTAAATCTCTTCCTCTGCTCCTCAGTCCTGTGCTTTCCTCACTGCTCACCTGTTGATGGCAGCCTCTGTGTGCAGAGGGTGCTTGTTCTTGCTGAGCTTCCAGCCAGAGCTCCAGCCTCTGTGCAGAGGGGGTTAGGATTTTTCTGAGGCATCTCCTCAGTTCTCTTAATTTATCACTTCTTCCTCTTGTCTTTGGTATACCAGTGGTCTCCCCTGTAAAGTGTTCGTCTAGTCCCCGAGGCTCCTATCTGCCTGTTACATTCCTATGGGGTTTGTGCTCTGAGTTAGCATTTTCCTTGATGTTGCTCTGAGATGATCCAGGTGGTGTCCGATACTATGACATAAAACTTTCCCTTTGAAAGGGGAGGGATAATGAAAAGATGGTTAAAGCACAAACTGCTGGTGCTTCTCACCAATTATCACAAAAGCTTTTTGTCTAGCTTCTCCCATGAGCAGATGGGTTGATGTCATTGTGCTGTCTAAGCACAAAGGCAGAATGGGTGATGTTTGCGCCAGCCCATGATCTTCCTGTAGAGCCTTTACTGGTGCTGGTACTCCTTAGCATTCTGCTCTAGAGATTTAAATGCCCCTATGCATCACACAACTGGTCTCAGTACATCCAGGTTGGGGTGATTGTTGGGCTGGGCTCAGACCAAGCTCTGGCTGCCTGAGTGGAGCCTGGTGCTGTGGCTGAACTTGTCTTCATGCTCTTCCCAGCTCCAGGCACCGTTGGTACTTTCACAAGTGCTGTACCAAGCCTGAAGCCAGCGTGTGTGCGGCTGTGCTTTCCTGCTGCTATTTGCTGGGAAAACCAGCTGCTCCTTGTGGACAGGGCTCCTGCTGCTTGTGCCTGATGGGGAGCTGTTAACCACTTGGTCTGTCACATAAGAAAGCTTCTGAGCTGAAGCAGTGTTTGTGATGGATGACCTGTCAGGTGGGAGGCTTTGCATGCTTTCCTGTACTTAGATGTGCTATTGCTTGCAGGAAAGCTCATGCAGGAAACAATCCTCCACTGGGCTAAACCTCAGAGGCTTGGATTTTTGCTGCTTAACTCGAACCACAGAGCAAGGCTGCAGTTAACCAGAGTGGTGGGAAATGCAAATTGAGAGCTAGGTACAGTTGTATTTGTTTAATTTCTTTAAATGCTGGTCCCACCGTGTTAGAATGGCACCTCATGTAGCCCCTACTTAGTGTCCTAGTATTACTGATCTGTGAAAACTATTTCACAATTGAAGTAAGACTGCCTTTTAGGGACACAGAGGCTTCGTAGGGAAGGGACCCTGTCTCCTGTTCCATCTGGGTAGGGCCTAGTGCGCTGGGAATGCAGCAGTCTGAAGCATAAACATTAATAATACAGTGGGTATTATTCAAATGAAGGCTGCCACTTTTCCTTTGTTGGAATAACACCCTGGGTAATTGCTGCACATACTTATCTGTTCCTATAATTGCTTTCTGCAGAATCACTTCAAAGCAGGCAGTGCTGGCAGGATGCTGGTCTCCCTGCTCTTCCCCTTTCGCTGCCTCATCCGGGACTTGCCCCATCGCAGATGGAGGCTGCATGGGCAGAAGAGATCTGGCTGGCCCCACAGGGGTCTGCAGACTGTACGGGCATCCTACAGCAGTGACGTTACCCCTGTCTTCATTAGGGCTTTGGCTTTTGGTGATAAAACTGCCATCATTGACCAAAACGGTGAGCACACTTACAGGGACCTTCTCAGCCAGAGTCTGCACTTGTCCCAGGAGATCTGTAGAGCTCTGGAGTGTTCCAGCAGGGACTTGAAGGAAGAGAGGATCTCATTTTTGTGTCCCAATGATGCCTCGTATGTGGTGGCCCAGTGGGCTTCCTGGATAAGTGGGGGCATAGCAGTGCCCCTATACAAGAAGCACCCTGCACGGGAACTGGAGTATGTGATTCAGGACTCACAGAGCGCTCTAGTCATCGCAGCAGAGGAATATGTGGGGAAAATAGCCCCTAGTGCTGAGAAGCTAGGAGTCCCTGTTCTGCCACTTCTTAAGTCTCATAGTGATGGATCAGCAACTCCTGCAGCAGTGGAGGAGGGTGCCTTGACAGCCTGCTCCTCGTGGAAAGACAGAGGAGCCATGATCATCTACACTAGTGGAACAACAGGAAGACCAAAAGGCGTCCTCAGCACCCATGAGAACGTGCAAGCTGTGGTGAGTGCTGCTTTTCCTCTGCAGAGGTCTTGGCCTTCAGAGGTGTTTTGTTGGTTGGAAACCCCAGAGCACAACACATCTCAGCACAGCTGAATTTCTGCACAGGGCTGTGGGGCTGTGTCTTGAAAGTCCTCAACACATTTTAAGGTGAACACAGAAGAGTGAGGGCCTAAACCTTGTACTTGTGCTATTGCTGTTCTGCAGCTGTAGCCAGGGGCAGATGGACTCTCTCACTGCTTTCCTGGAAAGCGCAAGGAGTGAGACCTGTTTTAAAAAGACTGCTTTCTTTGCAGTTTGCTTTTCTTCACTGTGACTAGGAAAGAATCTTTGCCCCTGTTTGGAATATATTAGCCCAGTACAGTACTGTGTGAAATCTGTGCATTATTCAGCTATATATCCCCAAGGCAAAAAATCCATTAGCTCTCTGAGCCAAAAGGAATTAAAAGTTTGAATGAGCCTGCTGACTACCTCACCAGTTGGTTATCACTGCCTGCAACAAATAGACTCATGCCATTAGGGAAAAAGGGCAGGGAATACAGCATGCCTTACAGATACCTCCCAAGAGCTTACATTGTTCTGGGTGCTCGTATACTGCAGTGTTGGGAGTGGAATGAAAGCTTTGATGGATAGAGCCAGGGCTTGGCTATACTGGGCAAGGAATCTCTTCCCTTACAAATATGCTGATCATTTGGGAGGTGGCCTGAGCAGTCACCATCTTTTGTGCTGTCTTGCAGAAAGCCTAAAACCTGCTCCCTGCCTGTGAATGACATGACTAAATTCCACTGTTCAAATGCTTTATTATTTTTAGATGGCTGGAAATAAGCTTTCCAGTTGCTAATGCTGGGCTCTGACAGCCATTGTTCATCCAGAATCCTGAAGTTTAACACTTTAGATAATCTCTTCATAGCAGAGTATTTTAGAATATATACTCTATGTAGTATTAGTATATTGATCGACCAATATTTTGTATACTAACGTGAAGCCTACTTTGTTTATCAGACAGTGGTTTTCTGCTACTATTGACTATCCCTTACAAGTGCTAAAAGCCCAGTGTCATTGGTGTCCAAATTATGTCAACACAGGTCTGAGAAAATTAGGGGGTTTATTATTATTTCTGCCAACTCTGCAGTGCAGCAGCAGGCTAGTAATTCTGTAGGCCCTGCTTAAAATCACTGATGACTTTCTCAATAATGAGGAAGGACTTTGATGTACATGAAGACGCATACTGGCAAGATGCAGAAGGTGTTCCTCTTGTATTCTACTGTTATGGTGGGAATTTTGCTCGTGCTGACTCTAAAGGAAAGACTTTTGTGCCCAGGCATCATTCCAGGGGATCTGGGATTCCTATGGCCAGCTGTGCCCAGGGGATGTGGGGCCTGGACACCTCGGGCTTTTTAAAAGCAGTGAGGGTCTTTCCTCCTGTCCTAACACTGGGTTGTATGTTTTTTTCTGCAGACCACAGGGCTGGTTGAGAAATGGGAGTGGAGGAAGGAGGATGTTATTCTGCATGTGCTGCCTTTACATCATGTCCACGGGGTGATCAATAAGCTCCTCTGTCCTCTCTGGGTGGGAGCAACATGCATCATGTTACCCGAATTCAGCGCACAGATGGTAAGCCTGGAGGGATGGCATGTTGTCTTTGAAATTCAGCAGCAAGACCCCATGCATTGTAATTAGAGCAACTTTGGAAACAAGTACTTAAAGAATTCCAGCTTCTTTAGCCACTGGCTGCATGTAGGCCGCAAACCGTCTGTTAAAAAGTGGTTTTAGTTGGATACAGTCTGGGGTAAACACACTCTTCTGGAAGCTGCAACTTGTTTAAGTGTGACATACATAATCATAATGCTGCACTGTCCTTTCTCATGATGCTGAGGGTCTCTGACTGAAGATAGGCCCTTCTACGTACGTATCAAGAGTATCTGCGCCTAGAATAAGGGTTGTTAATTCTCTAGTACGAGGAAAGGTGGAAATACCGTATTTTTCTTGTAGCAGTGTTTTGCTTGAAGATGTGCTGCTTGTTGGCATCTTTAGTAGCTTGTGTTTTTCTCTTCCAGTCACTTGTCCTTGGTGTTTTGTATTATGTTACATGACAGAACATAGGCTTTGCAGTTTATTGCAGCCCAGGTAAGAGAAGTGCTTTTACTCATCACTTGCATGGAAACATTGCTCTTTCTCTGCAGAAAGCAAGTTTAACAGATCTGTTGTTTTAGATTCAGTGGTATGAGGGAGAGTTTGCAAATCGAGAGCTTCTTGCAGCCTTACAGGAAAGGTGGCAGGAGGGAAACCTTACTTGAATGCAATAGAGACACACTTATAATGATGTTTTCTGGCTGAGCCAGTCCCAGTGCTCTGCTTCTTAGCTTGCTGGCTGTGATGGCAGGGAGCTGACCTAAAGAGAAGAGTAACAGGGACTAGAATCAGGGCAACCAACAGTAAGGTAGAGCAGTTTCAACAGTTAACAGTTGCTGTGGTCCAGTCCTGCTCATCTGTGTCTTCCAGTGTCATGTGTTGTATGGGAGATGTTGAAGTCTACAGTGTCACTGTTAAGAGAGCAATTGGCATTTTGAGCGCTGCTGCCACCTCGTAGCAGAAAGTAAATGTGTGCTGTTGGCACAGAACTCCCTGGGAAGGCGAAAAGAGTCTGTCGGACCTGTGCTTTGTAACTAAACAGGCTGCTTTAGCTGTTTATATTTATCCCTGTGTCGAGTAGCCTTCTCACACTGAAAGGACGAAGTGCAAAGATGTGGGTTACACCCAGAAGACTGTGCTGCTGTCAGGTGAGGGTGAGTTTGGGCTCCTGTGTGAGTGACTGCAGGACTGTATGATTCTTCATTGCTTATTTCTGTTGCTTAGAGAAGCAACCACAGAAAATGCACGCTTCCTTTCTTGTTTCAGGATGGCCCTGGCACCTCAACACCCACTTGCTGGCTGAGCACTGATCCTTCAGGGGGGAAATAGCCCCATAATCCTGGAGGGGCAGCTCTGCGGTTGCATTTCCAGAGTAAATGGATAGGATGCTGCAGAAGAAGAAGGCAGGAACGTCCCCTGGCAGCTGTAGCCAGTGCATCTCCTTGATGGTCACTGCCGAATTGTCTTTCCCCATCTTTAGGATGTCACCCCAAGAGCTCCAGGTGCAGCAAGGGATGTGTGCCCCACCAAATCTAGAGCTTGGTGATGCTGGTGGTGGTGCTGGTAGCCTGGAAGCAAATCCAAGCCCTCTGGAGGGCGCGTTTCTCCACGTCCTGTGCCACCAGTGATTGATTGTCCCTTATACCCTTGTGTTTTTCTCTGCTCTCTCCCCGACATCTGCAAATCAATGAACTGACGTTGAAGGATGGGTTCAGGTGCCAGGGAGCAGGAACACCCTGCCTGCCTCCTCTGATCAAAGCTCTCCCCCAGACTTGACAACCAAGGGCAGGCCGGGACAGTGCTGGAGGCGTCTGGTTGACCCTGGAGGTTGAACTTGGGCAGGGAGGTCAGCATGGCAAGTGTGCCTGCCGTGGCGAGCGCTGTGCTGAGGGCTCTCAGGTGCACATGGGATCTGAAAGATGTCATTTGCCTTTCTGTTTTTTTTTTTTCTTATTCCCTTTATTTTTCCAAGGACCTCCCCTGGGAGCAGAAAGTGGTTTGATCGACACTACAAAGAAAGCACATGAGGGTAAATAAGGGTTTCTTGTGGAGTTTAATGCAAGCTGCCTTTCAGTTCCAGTCTATTTTCACCAGCTGTTTACAAAATGCCCTTTGCTACTGAAATCGGCTTTCAGAAAAGCAGCGGAGTTTCGGTGGAGGATTTTTGCAGAAGGAACCCGACTCTTGCTGCATGCTGCTTTTCTTTTCCCTTCGCTGCACCTTGAGAAAGCAGCCAATTATAGTGTGATATAAAGAAACTCGAATGGCAGCTAAAACACTTGACAGGCTGATCAAAACAAGGCTAGGAACTTACTCTCAACCTGCTGCAGACATATTTAGCCTTGAGTGATACTGGCAAAGGTTCAAGAGAAACCGCAGCAGCATGCCCAATGTGTGTTTGGTTTCTAATCACTAACACTTCATTATACAAAATAAATACTTTATTATTACAGTGTTTATTAAATTACATAATTTGCGGCGTGCCTTATAGTCATGGATGCAGATGCTGGTCTGGTTTCAGTGGTAATACTGTTCATTTTTTCCTTAGTTAAAAGACGTTTCAAGCCCCGGACCAAGGTTTGCTTGTTGCTCCCTGCAGTGCAGTGTTAGGAGGTGGCATCTTTCAGGCCCTTCCATCTGTTTTTGGTAGCTGTCCAAGGAAAGGTTAAAAATCAAGACTGTGGAGTAACTCCAGTGTCCTGACCAACATCCACTTTCTTACTAAAACAGCATCTGATGTCTGCAGCTGCATGCAAGCTACTGCTGAGGCCACAAGGGCTCATTAAAGTGTATTGGGATGCCTCAAGCATGAAAGTTGCTGCATAAAATCAGGCTCTTTTTATTAAATGAGGACATCCATTACTTTGCACTAGCTACTGTACATGTTATAATTCACTTTATAGCACCATCTGTTAAGACTGTCTTGCTTAAGCTTTTCGTAGCATCATTTTATTGTAAGTTATTAAAAAATATGTCTGCATCTATTAATCATTTATTAATAAAGGGTTTATAAATGGGCCCTTAATTTCCAGTGTTACAGTCTACCCATATGTGACATGTTAATTCCTCTGGTGTGTGTACTCAGGGTGCAGTGTGTCTTCCCAGGGAGCCCTTCTTGGGCTGCTGCCTGCGCTCCTGCTTGGAGACAATGGGAGCAGCACCCAGCATTCCTGCCTGTGCTTTGGAATGCTTGGGAATGCCAGTGCTGACTGGGGGGGAGGAGACATTTCAGCACTGTTGTGAGCATGTGGACTTGGAACAGGCATGAGAACAGCAGTGAGCCTGAAAGTGTGTTCCTCCCAGCAGCTGTGTGGGGCAAGGGTGGCTCTGATATCAGGTTTGGGGTTTTTTTTTCTTTGAGAGTGAGAACTGAGAGGGCAGAAACTTCCTTCAGAGCCAGAGCAGGCTCTGCAGCATAAGTATCCCTAATCCTCCCATCATTTCTTCCAAGCTGAGTTTTTACTTCTCCAGCTGCACTGTCCCTGTTTGCAGGCAGCCAGCATTTCCCAGCTGCTTCTGAACCTGTTTAAAATGCCTGCTTTTTTGCTTATGCAGGAATAGAAAATTTAAAGATGCTGCATTTGTACATTTTTTGTGCAAATTGGTGGCCAGAGGAGAAGACATTAATGCCTCTGCTTAAGGAAGGAGTGCAAGGTGAGCATCCTCCTCCTGGCCTCTTGAAGGCCCCTGTGAGCACTAGGGTTTGCACTGAGCAGACACTACGGCACCCATTCCTTACTGACTCCCTCTCTCCATCTCCCTTCCCTTCATTAATTCAGTGGTGGCTGCTAAGGCTGAGCGCACCCTGTGGTGTGACTGTTAGTCGATGGTAATGTCAGTGAGGTTGGAGAGATAGACCCAGGGGAAGCCAGGCATCCTCTGTGCCCATGCTCTTCCTGTGACAATCACACATTGATGGTCCAATTCCAGACGGATCCCTGTGGACAGGAGCCTTTCAGAGTCATGAGGTTAGTGTCTGCTTTGCAGGATCCTCTGCTGAAGGCTTTTGGCTGAAGTGGATCCACTCTGAGTTTGAACAGTGGGAACAGCTTCTCTTTGCCTTGGACCACCTCTGATCTTGCAGCTAGATATTCTAATAGCAAAAGGCTCCTTGTCAGCATTTCATATTGATAAACGTGAGATCAGATCCCAGGAGGTCTTTTAGTCTTAAATGTGGAGTAGGAAATAGAAGTGTTCAGAAACGTGAAGGAAAAAAACTTGCTCTGATGAGTGTTGGGGGAAGCATATAGAAATCTCGTCTCTGTGTGACCTAGTTGTGGTGTGTTCTGCCTGCTTGGCTCTGCTGGGCAGGTTTTGAGCTGTGGTGAGCTGCCTGCAGAATGACAACACAGTCTGTGCCCTGCAACGGCTTCCATGATAAATATGCCAAGATGCAGATTTACTGCCCTGAAGTTCCAAAAGGAGCTGTTGTTTTGGTGCCAGCGTTACTGCATGTCTGACTTAAGGTGCCTTCAAGGATCAAGCCCTCTGAAAATCATACACAGTTTTATAGTGTCACACACAAAGCCATCAAAATTGTTAAGCGTGTTTGAATCCTGCTTCTAGGGAGATGGGAATGATGGGTGCCCAAAGCTAGCATGGGATTTAGGACTATCTGTGAGTGTGCTGTCACTTGTGGCAGCTTTTCCCCATGGTGGGAGGGTGCCCCATACCTGATGCTCTCCAAGGATGTATATGAGGTGTTGCTCCAGGGTAGCTGCTGTGTCATATGCTGCTGTGTCATATACCCCTGACTTTCTTGTGAACACCAGCAGCATGTGCTAAATCTGGGAGCAAACTGTTTGTCCTTGCAGCTGCTGTCCTTGGTCTGTGTGAACCAGGCTGGGTGCTGATGCTTTATACCTTTGTTGGGCTGTGCAGGGAGATCTATAGCTCAGCAGTCACTGTGGCCTCTGGGAAGGAGAAGCATGCACGGCAGTGAGCCTCTCTTCTGTATCTGTCATTTATGCAAACATCACTCTTAGCAGCTCTTCTGGTTTATTATTACAAGAAAAGTAAATCCAAGCAGAGGAGTCTGATCCCAAATAACCAAGCACTGCTAAGATGCTGCTGGTAGCATGCTGGGGATTGTGTCGCCCATCCAGTTTCAGCTGGAGAAAGGCAATTGTCTTTTCATCCATTAATGGGAGGCTTCAGGGGAGTAATTTTATTTCAGACTCAAAGAGGAGTCGGTGGAGGGAGGAGTAGATCACTCGTGGATGGATTATGTTTGATCACTTCTTGCAGGCCTGGCTTTGAAAAGTTAGAGACTTTTCTTCCCGTCTCCCCAGATCTGCCGTCTGTCCTCTGCATCTGTTATGGAGTAATGTCTTTTGATGTGTGTGTGGAAATATAAAAAATGGAACCAGAGCCTGTCATATTTACTTATATTACCTGGTCCCAGGGAAAGCACTTGCTCCTTTCAGTATGCCTACAGCATAGGAAGGGTTTAAAAGCTTCATCCTGGAATGCAGGGGGGCCATCAAACTCCTCTGATGAATAAATGATTAAAATCAGAGTCATGCAGAGCACAAACAGTTTGGGGTTATAACAGACATGAGACAAAGCCACCAAGGGCCCAATTTCCCTTTGAAGAGAATGATTCTCTGTGTATTGCTCACTAAGCATCCATGGCTCAGTCCTTAGGAGAGAGCAGAGCTCCACTTGATGCTCTCCCATCTCATGTTGTGCCCATCTGCCTTTGTTGGGGATAAACTGGCATCCCTTTGGTGCTCCTGTAGAGTTACAGGAGCTTTCTGACCTCAGTGTTATGCACAGGGTCTCGCCAAGCAAGAAGCTGGTTTGATTGCAGCTATGTTACTGCCTGTTGCTCTCACAGGCACTGTGACAATTGCAGGCAGCCCTTTTCCTCGCTTGTGGTGCCACCCACATGGCAGCGATCAATGTAAAACATAAACCCATCTCCCGATCAAAAGGGAAGTAAAGGGATGATTTAACCTTGCATTAGGGGTATTGTTAGTTTTGAAAAGGTTTTAAAAAATTCAATAACAACTGAAAATGATACAATAATTTTATAGAAGAGAGGAGCTGTTGTAGCTGTCAATAGAGGTAGCAGCACAGGCTGTCTGTTATTGGCTTGTGGTCTGATGGGAAAATCTATGCTGGACTTTCACTTCCTTTTCATCTTTTGTCTGCATCTCTTCTGGCTGTTTCTGGGAGTCCTGTATCAGGCGAAGTCTTGCAGGATTTAGTGCACAAGTGGTTGTTGCCATCTTCTTTCTTTGCATTAGAAGATGCCCAGGTGTTGGTAGATTCGGTGTTTTCTGTCTAGTTCATAGTATTGTGCATCTCCCTTTTCTTCTCTGCACTCGAATCTCTTGCTTCAGGCCACCTCAGCAGATCTGGGGGCTGGTTGGGAAGGTTGGTGTATGGAGTGACCATCTTTTGAACCAGATGCCGTGTTCCTCAATCCTTGTTCACCATAATGCCATCTGTGCGCTAGAAGGAATACGTGGGAAAAATCCTAAGCTGTGTCTCACTGGAGTTGTTTTGTACTCACTGGTGTAATTTTCTCCTTTTTTTTTTTTTTTCATATACTGATGGCAAAAAACCCACTGGCCAGTCCTTGGAATTGCCCAGATACGCTTTAGCGCAGTGGGAGGGGAATAAAATCAGGAATGTTGGGATGATGGGAAGGCTTTTGGGAACGGAAAGTCTCTCACTTCTTTTGCTGGCTCAGGCAGCCGTGTCCTATAAGCCTGTCCTGCCCTTTTGCTGCTGTTACTGCTAGTAGGAAGCCATTCCTATTCTTGCTTTCTTGCAATTAGAAACGTTTTGTTCCTAACCCCTAAAAGGAATCTTGATCCATCTCCTGTACATTTCATTGGAATACTGGAGCTTCCCTTGTGTCCGGTGAGTGCTTGGTGCGAAGTCTGGCAGCCCTGGCATGCAGTGCTGTGTTTGCTTCCAGGATCCACAGCTTTTTAAAAGCACTTGGAGCACTGAGGTATGAGGTCAGCAAAATAAAATGAAATGATGGGCTGCCAATACCACATGTAATTGATGTGGTGACGGTGACACATGGGATAACAGAAGGGGGAGATTCATTGTGCTGTTCTAAGCCTGACAGTGTCAGAGGATGCTGTGTGCTGGAAGGGCAAAGCTGGCCTCTTGCTATGAGCCAGTCCAAGCCCCAGGATGATTGATTAGTCCCAGGTAACAAGACTTTCCCAGATCCTTCTCTCAAACCGTGAAGTTATAGTTATAAAACAGAAATAGCTGTCACAGCTGGCTGGGCAGTTACAAGCCCTCCGGACAGCTCAGGGGCTGCAGAGGGCCTGGGGCTGCCAGCTTTGTAGCACAGCTCAGTGCTTAGTGCTGTTAAAACACATGGGTAGGATCCAGATTTGGCTGAGCAGGAGCGGAGCAGGTGGAGATGTTTGGCTGTCAGCACATCACCCCAGCAGCTGGTGGCACAAATCCAAAGGCAGCTGCTTATCTTCAGGAAGGGGCTGTTGCTGGGGTGAGTCGGACTGACGCAGAAAAAGCTGCTCCTGTGTTTGGAGTGGTGGTAGTGAGGGTTTTATCTATAGCAGGAGTTGAACAGGCATGTGAGGACAGGGGGCTCTGGGGTGCGAGAAAGATCTGCTGTGTTTTGGAGTGATTGGTTTGACATTTTTCAGATCCAAATCCATGTGAAAATAACTGCTGCATGGACAGACTGGAAGTCTGCCTGTGCTCCCAGCAGCTGCTCTGGGCTTGTGAAGGCCAAAAAAAAAACGCCTGAAGCTGGGGTCAGACAGCCCTGAGCATCTGTCTCCCTTCAGTTCTTCCAGCACAGTCCTGCTCCCTGCTTGCTGTCATGCATCTCTCCATGCCCAAGGCAATGGCTCTCAGCAGCACCAGGCTGAGGAGTGTAGATCCATGTATACCGCCCCTGGCACTGGAAAAGGTCCTTGTCCACCCTGCTGCCTCAAATGGGAAAGATATTGGGGGATTGAAGAGGAAAGAATCTTTGGCAAACTATGCCTGTGTCTGAAGAGTTATGTTCCCTATGTAATCCCCTAGGAATAGCTTTGCCTAAGCCTTAATCATGGATCACACATGGTTTAGTGCTGGACTTGGCAGTGTGGGGTTAATGGGTGAACTTGACGATCTTAAAGGTCTTTTCCAGCCTAAAAGATTCTATGATTCTGTAAAGAGGCTGGGAGAAGCATGGTAGGGTTAGATCCTTCTTAAATGCAGTTATGCCTATTCCAGCTTGTTTTATCATGCTGGTAAATGAGGTTTCTGCAAGGGAGTGTGATATTCTCTCTGTAGGCATCTCACCCATTGGTCCAGGCAAGTCATGTTCCTCCTCTGCTTTCCCTGATGCTAAGGGGATCTTGTAGCACTCATGTCCCAGCTCCCAGCATCTCTGGGTGGATTCCACCTTTTGTATTTGTCTCACCCCATTGAGGACCATCTCCGGGCTGGGTGGTAGCATCAACTCCCTTCTGTTTGGTGGGCTGGAGCCTTTATTGGATGCGTCCTGCTCTATTAAGAATAACAACATGGTGGTGGTGGTGTTTTTTAGGAGTTGATTGTTCTGAAGCAATGGAGTGAAAGACGCAGGAGGAGGTGGCACCAGCGCAGCCAAGTAGAAAGTAATGAAATGGAGCCTGAGTGAGGAGGACGGAGGGAAAGGGGGCAGAGTGACAGCATGAAGGAGAATCACTTGTTCACCTTCAATCAATTCCTGCCTTTTCTCGTGGTCACACGTGCCTGTGTGCAGCTGAGCGTGAACGGGCAGGGAGGGGAGAGGCAGCACGTTGTCAGGAGCTGTTAGGAAATACATTTGTCAACAACGGGGCATGGACCAGAGTGAAAGGAAGGAGGTGGCTGTCACTGTAGCCTTTTGTTTCTTGATGGTTTGGTTTGTTCCTGTCTTGGGAAGAGCTCACCTAGGGGGCAGAGTGGGGAGGTGTGGAAGGAATGGGCCCAACTGCAATATTTATGGCTCTCGCCCATTGCTAACTGCTCCCAGGTGGGGATGCTCGGCCAGGGCAGTAGCCAGGGTCACTTTGTCTTCACCCTTCCACCAGCAGAGCTGGCTTTTGGAGTTTGCCCTATCTGTAGTTCCCACAGGTTAGCAGGAGTTACAGCTGGAAAACATCTGTCCCACAGGGACTGTTGCTCTTGGGAAGAGTGCAGTTGGTGTAGTGGCCGTCCTGGATGACTGCTGTCTCCTGCCTGCAGCTGCTTTACCTGCAGTTTCTGATGGATGATCTGAGCTTGCTGAGGGCATGTGTCTCTGCGCCCACTCCACAGAAGATGACCATTTCCATTGCAGTGGAGTCTCACTCCCAGTTCCAGTGCATGATCTCTGTCTTCCCAGCCCTGCCATCTGTCTTAAAAGCATTTCTCCCTTAAAGGTTTGAGTCTGTGGGATCCTAACTGTCCTGTGTTCTTCACATGTGCCTTAGTGTCTTTCCAAAGAATAGCTGCCATGCTTGGATAAGCTTGTGGCTTTTTGTAGCCTTTTGAAGAGCTGTGCATATTACGGGAATTAACTGATTCTGCCACAAGCTTATGTCTTTGTGATCAAACCTTGGTTGTACAAAAAAAATGCCATTTCATGGAATCAAAGAATAGTTAGGGTTGGAAAGGACCTTAAGATCGTCTAGTTCCACCCCCCCTGCCATGGGCAGGGACACCTCCTACTAAACCATGCCACCCAAGGCTATGTCCAACCCGGCCTTGAACGCTGCCAGCAATGGAGCATTCACAACTTCCCTGGGCAACCCATTCCAGTGCCTCACCACCCTTACCATCATCTAGTGCTCATTGTGCGTGAAAGCAGATGGGTGATCTGCTGGTAGGATGAGAGAGTTAAATATTGTGCTTTGGGCAATAAGGGCATGATGAAGGTTGGAAGCCATTGTTCTGGGCATGAATCAGGTGCACACAACAGGCTTCCTGTTGTTTGTACTTTCTGGAAGTCTCAGATAGCAGAGGTTTGACTGTTTGTGACCAGCCTAGGGTGGCTTTGTTTTGGACAAGCCTGTTGTGTTCCTGTACTTCAGCATCCTCTTGCACTGTATGGAGGAGCAGTGGTGGAGCTCACTACCCTGTGAAGCGTTTGCAGAGTCCTCACTTATGAACCTCTTCAGAAGTGCTGAGGAGTCACTGACAGCGCTGATGGTCACTTTCCTCTAATCTTTACATTGAGGTTTATTTTTATACATGTATGTTCCCTTCCTTTTTAGGTTTGGAAGAAGCTTCTAAGCTCCCAAGCTCCCCGAATCAGTGTCTTCATGGCAGTGCCCTCTATCTATGTCAAGCTGATAGACTACTATGACAATCATTTCTCTCAGCCGCAAGTCCAGGATTTCGTGCATGCCTTTTGCCAGGAGAACATCAGGTAGGTGAGCAATGCCCTGGTGGGTAGGGGCTGCTGGTGGCTGGCTGTCTCCGTGGTGGACCTGACGAGTTTGCTTTTCAGCATCACCTCTCTGCAGTGCTGGCTGTTGTGCTTTTGTGTCTCTTTGACAAGGACAAGGGTGACATTATTTAATTATGAGCCACTCTTGCATGGTAAAGCCAGAAGGGGTCTGCGTGCTTATTATATGTGTCACCCTACATAACACAAGACTGAGGACTTTGTGCTGCAACCCAAGCTTGTACTGCAGTATCTCTTTTAGGAGGCTGTCCTCTCTTAACATAAAACCCATATCAGACAGAGAATCTTCTGTATGTGAGGAACATCTTCACTACTGGTTAAAAGGTTTTGAGGGCTTCTGTCTTAAGATTTATGCAGGAGCAGACTATATGTAACCCTGTGTAAGACTGCAACTCCCTGGGGCACAGGTAATCTTGAATACTTTCTTACATGGGGTTTCCTTGCTCAGGTTAATGGTGTCAGGCTCAGCAGCCCTGCCTGTGCCTGTCCTGGAGAAGTGGAAGAGCATCACTGGGCACACATTGCTGGAGAGGTATGGGATGACTGAGATTGGGATGGCGCTTTCTAACCCTTTGCATGGAGTCCGTGTCCCAGGTAGGAGTCTCTAGAGAGTGCACATTATTTGGAGGCATTTGGCTATGAAGTGTTCTTGTCTTTTTTCATCATAGAGAATAAACACCTAATCACCATTTGTCATGTTTGAGGAGCAAGCCACGGTAGGAATGATGTTGGTAGGGGAATTGGCCTTGGGAAGCCAGGTAGGGGATAGGGTGCATGGGTAGTGGCTGACAGGTTCCCTTGGGATCACTGGTCATGGTGGATTGGCAAAGCTGTGTGTACAGAGCTTGCAGTGGTGCATGCTGACCTGAGCAACCAGCCTAGTTCTATCCAGGAGGCAGAGGCCATATTGATGGTTTATTATTCCCAAAGTCTTAGCAAGCTCAAGCACTGTGATGGGACTGCATCATCAGCTCCTGCTCTTTGGGGTTGTATTTATGTGCGGTGTTGACACAGGGTTCTCCACAAAGCAGTTCTTGTCCAACTGATCAGTACTGAATACTTAAAATAGGATGTCTGCTCACTCTTATTTTAGTGCATGTTTCTTGGCTCTTCAGGAATTAGAACTTGTCACACCTCGTTGTACACTGTGGTTCTGTTCTCTCCTTGTCTTCCCTCACTTCTCTTAGCTACACTTCATGCCTCCTCTCAATATCTGTACTTTATGTAACCTACCCAGAAATTGATCTGAAACATTCAAAATATGAAATGCCCCCACCCTCCCTTTGGTTAAAAACGTGGCCATCTGTCTGCCAAGCAACCCAGCCCACCACTATGCCACCTTCTCCCCACACACTGTCTGCATATGCATGGCACCATATGCATCGTCTTGGTTTCCAGGGTCTTTGGGGATCAGTGCTACCCAGGGGGCTGTCCAGGGCATTGTGGCTTCCCACAGCACCCCATGGGATGCAGAGGCTGTGCCCCTGCAGAGATTGCACAGGATGAAAAGCTATAGCTGCCCCACACTGGCTCCTCATCTTAAGAACAGATCAGGGCTAGTGTGAAATACAATCTCTGGTTTACTTTTGCAGAGTAACTGTCATTCCCCTGTCCCAGCTCAGCCAGTCTTCCCTTCCTTCTGAAGTCCCAGTCCTGCAGGCAGGAGAGAGAAGCAGGCAGGGGAACAAGATTCCCACCTGCATGACCTTGAGCTGTCCATAAGCCCCATGCACCGGCTGATGGTGCAGAGATCATTTGAATGTCTGTATGCCATGGTTATATTTGCTTTTCATTCGTCTTCAGGAGGAGAAATGAGTGGAGGCTCTAGAAATTTCCCAGGAGACAAGAGGAGAAAAGAAATAAGACTGAAAGTAACATAGGCAAGACAGATGCTGACACTCAGAAAGGCAGCTTCTATTTCAGAGCTGGGTGGCAGAGGTGAGCAAAGCTGGGGCAAAATCCCTGAGGGCACCAGGGTCTGCAGGGGAGGTGGGAACAAATCCTGTCATGCAGCTACAAGTAGAGGGTCTGTGGGTAATGGCTGTGTGACTGTCATTCCAGCCACTATCTAGGGGCTGCTGCAGCCCCAAGGGGGGAGAGGAGCATCTCACAAAAGTGTGAATCAGTGAGAGACCTTCCAGAAAGAAGGCTATAATTGAATAGGCTTGATTAATTTATTTCAGGAAGTGTCAGCTGGGGAGCAGATGGGTGAAGCTGAGGCATAATTTACTGGAGCTGTGAAGAAGCTTTTGATATACTACGCCATTAGAGGCTGGGATGTAAGGTCACCAGGTAGCACAGAGCATCCAGTGCGAGAGAGTCAACTGAGCGTCAAATGCAATGATGGGCTGGGAACAGAGAATGGGTAGAAGGAGGAGTTAAGTGTCTGGAGAGAAGACCTCAGATGGCACTGATAGGTGCTAGGCAGAGGTGACCTCAGACCTGCAGCCTGGCCAAAGTAATTACTAGCTGTATTTTGAAAAAGGAGCACCACAAGCACAGCGTTTTACCCTGTAGGTAACTCCAGGGATCCTCACACTTGACAGGGGATTTCTTCTGCTATGGAAGCAGCACACTTCCTTCTCTACTACTTCATGAGCCTCTGAGGAGAGATCCTGAAGCTTCCCTTGCCTTCTTCCATCCACTTGGTGTGGCTGAGGAAGGGTTGAGTCCTTGGAGTCTGCCCGTGTCACTGCTGGTGTCTGGCAGTGTAGCATCATTCTCCACCCACAGCACAGGTCTGAAGGGTCATGGGCTTTAATTTCCAGAAGAAGAAAAGATGAAAGATTTGAAAGATAAATGTTTGCTTGTATATGGTTAAAACCCTGTTTAAAATGCCTCTGTTTTCACCAGCTCTCATTCTAATCCCCCTGGTGCTGTTACTGTGAAGGGAGATGAATAATTCATGGATGGAGAATGCCTCACTGGGCCTAATCACCACTTTAATTGGAGGTTTAGATCAGAGGCAGCTAATAGCTCCTACAGCGGGGACTCCGTGTATTGTTGACAGTGAGATCGTTGAGTGCCTTATCGTTGGCCTGTTTCAATTCTCCCAGGACACCACTGCACATAACAGCATCGAGGTAACCAGATACCGAAGGACACAGACTGCAGGGCCAATTAAATTTATCTGGGAAGAGCTGACAACTTTTTTAAACAGAGGAGAACTGGTGAAAGAATAATAGTGTCACTCCTTCCTGACTGCAGCCTGGCTGGTGTCGGCTGAGCTGACACCGCAGGCATGCTGCCAGCATTTCTTAACATTCAATTTAGAGATAGCTGGGAGGGAGAGAGAGGGGAAAGAGCAGGGATTTCTTCCCAGTTTCCCCTTGGGATCATGGCTGGGGACTAAAAGAAGTGAGTGCTGAGTCTAGACCCCCTCTGATCACCCATAGACTGCAGTCTAGATGAAGCTAGGACTTCCAGTGCTGTTCCTTAGGGAACAGGCTTAACCTTCTGGTGACTTTTTGAAGTCTGCATGGCGTGTATCTTCATATGGTGGATGGGCCTGAGAAGCTCTTGTCATTGTTTTTGCATGAATTTTGTTAACGCTCTCAGGTTCATGTAGCTCTAGTCAATGTTGTGAGCATTTTCAGCCTTCGCAGATGTTGATTTCCAGGTTTATCATTTTTCCTAAATACCAGAAAGCCTTTTCCAGACTGAATACAAGGAAACAGCTCTCTACGAGGGACTTACTCTATGTGTTAGTTTTACATTAGCCAAGTAGAAAATTAGTCAGTGGAGCTGTATTTGTAACTGTGATCTGAAACACTGTGAGGGGGACATGTTGCCTTCTCTGTGTCTTCAGCTTTGGCAGCACTGGGCAAATCTTTGGTATTTCATTCTCAGAGACTGAGACTGGAAGTGGGCACTAATCATTGAGTCCTACTGCCTGTGAATCAGTCACATTCCTTCATTGAGGTCAGTAGCTTCCATACAGGGAAGAAGCATCTTCCAGGAAAGCATCCAGCTGATTTTGATTTGAAAGCTTGCAGAGATGGCAAGTCTGTGAGAACCCATGGTGGTTCATTGCACTGGTTACTGCTCCCTCCATGAGCTTTATGAGACTGACTTTGCAGCATCTCCCTGCTGTCCCATGCCACATCTCACAGGTGGGTTGGAGGCTGTTCACGCAAGGCATTTTTCACACTGGAGGAAATATTCCCATAGAAATCTAGAAGATCGCTTCATAAGCTTGGCATGCAACATTTAGGGTGTTTTCTATGCATTGTTACATGCTTTGTGTCCTCCTGAAGATTACCATGGCAGGTACCAGACTGTTTAAAATACATAAAGACCTTGGCAGGGCACCTCTGGGCATTTCTTCTGGCTCATGCTTCTTCCTCACCCTGCTTCCTCACCCTGCTGCAGTCCTCTGTCTCTGACTCCTGGCAGTGTCTGCCCATGGAATGAGAGCAGCCCAAGTGATGCTTGTGGTAAGAGAAGGACCTGGATGCATGTTGGGTGACCTGAATGCCGAAGGCAATTTCAAGCTGAACAGACACGCATCGCAGAACTGCCACGTCGCTTTCTGTTTATTTCTTGCCAGATTTGCTAATTGTTCGGGTAGTTTCACTGCAATAAAATCTCACTCCCTCATAGCCCATCTGCTCTTAGCTGATCCTGCAGGGATGCCATAAATCTGGGCTACGATGACATATCTATTTCCATGGCAACTGACCAATGTGGCAAACAAAATCATGATGTCACAGATACCACATCTCCAGGGCTTGAGCAGGAGAATGAGACCAGGATAGGGAAAATGCCACTTGAACCCAAATGCCTCAGATACAGATGACAAGGGGAAGACAGTGCTGAGCTCCAGGTCCTGCACACCCTGCTCTCAGGACTTTGTAATGTCAAGCCTAGGAGACCTAGAAAGCATCATCAGCTTGAGGCTCTCCAGGGGGGGAAATTGATCATCTCTTAGAATAGAGAGAACACTTACTGATTTAAGCTCAGATGTGTGCAGTCCCCTCAGCCCCTGGTAGCTCTGTGCCCATGTCTTTCTCCCCAGTCGCAGGGATGAAAGTCGTAAGTCTCATCTTGCACTGAGATTGGTCTCATGCTGTTGAGATGCAGAGGAAAACCTGCAGAGCCAGCAGATGCCCACAGCCCCTGGTTGATGCTGGGCCTCAAGCCTCTCATCAGACAAAAGTCACAAGAACAAAACTGTCCTGTCTTCTGTGCTTTCAGATGCTCACCAAGAAAAGCATGCACTAAACCAAAGGGTGGGAATGCTGCAGGCTGCAGATTGGGGAGCTGTGGGTCAACAGAACCAGCTTGGAGCTTAAAAGCAGTTGTTCATGACACTGTGTCAGATTCCCTGGCTTTGAAAATTGAAACCTGTGGAAGAATGATGTGGTTTTGATCTCTGCTTTTCTCCTGTGATGTTTTATATACAGTGTATTGATGTCTCATAAAACTGAGATAATCCCTTGCAATTCTCACAGTGTTAAGCCTTTGCCTTTTCTGTCAAATCCAGGCTTTAGAGAAGCAGTGAGCCACTGTAGTAATCATTGTGCTCTTTCTTTTCACATCTTTGTGTAGGTTTCATGGTGCTTTTTTTTTTTTTTTTTTTTTTTTTACAAAAAGACAGCTTAATTATTGGGCTACGAAGCTGTGCTGATGTCTTCAAAGACTGGTCAAGAGAGACTGCTCAGGGCTGGAGGCACTTTTGTTTTCCTAGGCATTTCCAGCACTGCCTGCTCAGCGAACAACGGCGTATTGCACTGCAGTGACATTTGCATGCAGACATATGATGTGATCGAAGCCTTCCTGAAGGATAACCCCCTGCTAGGAAGTTCTTTAGTGCCAGCGCAGTCTGCAGATGCCATTGATAGACAGGCAGCTGCTCTTTTGCTTCCTTGATTTTGTTGTTTCCCAGAGGCTGTCCACTGTTTCACTGCTGTTTTCCTCCATAGGTTCTGTGGGCACCCCACTGCCAGGGGTAGAAGTGCGCATTGTCACTGAGACCTTGAAGAGTGGTGCTCGTTCCTACGCCATCCATGCTCAGGGAGATGAAGACAGCACACAGGTAGTGCTCAGCCATGTTCTCTACTGCTTCACTTGTCTCATGAGAAGTTCTCCCCAGCTCTTTGAAGCCTCAAGGACTGAGGCTTGCACTGCTGTTACTCCCAGGAGCTTGGCAATGCTTTTAGAATGTCTCTTTTTTGTATCATTTTTTGGGTTACTATAGCCCTGGTACTTTACGGACTGCCCAAGTGTGGTCCTTGCTGCATAGATGAACAACATCTGAGAGAGAATAACACCCCCTGCATGGGAGTGGGAGGTGAAGGCTGTGGTATAAGGGCTATGGGATAAGATGATATTGTATCTGCTGAGGCTGTTGATGCCCTGGATGAAGGTGATGAGTTAAGCAGTGTCTGACCTTTGAAAGGTAGGACAAAAAGTTGAAATCTACTGCAGAAAGTAAAAACAAGGCATAGAAGGGAATTCAGGTGACCCCTACTCTGCTCTAAAGGGTCACTAAATATCGACAGTCTGGAGGAGAGGATGAGTGATTTCTAGCCCTGTGTTTATTTCACTGGGTTTGGTCAGGGTGTTAGCAGTGAGAATTGGAAGGGCAGGACTGGTGGCCTTGGGGGTTGCATTCATTTCAAAACAGATCAGGGGGGAACTCCTCAGGTTTCCATGAAAGTCCAGCTGCATATCGAGCTCCAACAGCCACGTGATACCTGCACCAGCAGTTCTGTCCCAGAAGTCAGATGTCCATGATGGTGAAGCAGTTGGGCCCTTTTCCCTAAGAACTGCCCCTGTGTTGGGGTGCTCTGTGTTCCCTGCTGCAGAAGCAGCCCCCGGCCCAACGTCCAGAGTGTCCTTCTGCCTCAGCCCCTTTCTCTCCCCACAGAAATGGCTGAGCAAGGTCTGCATTCCTGCCACATTTCCTTTGCACCCTCATTGTGGTGCAGGTCATGTTGCCTCTGGCAGATCAATAGCCAGGTGATGTACGGGCTCAGCTGAGTAGATGGATGTTGTATGTGTGAGAGAAATTGCTCCAGCAGTTGTGTGCACCGTGTGGGTGGGAGACAGACAGGCGTGAGATTCAACCTGAAATACGTGACTTCACTCATTCCTCTGGGGAAATAGCTTCTCATCTAGCAATGGACATGCCAAGGGTTCAAAAGGAGCTTCCTGGTCTGCAGCAGGGAATACCAGATGCTGCTGATGTAAGTACTGGTGAAAGGCTCAAGAAAGCCATTTTTCCTCTAGGTTGTCTGTGCTGGCAGCTGGAGGAGCCAGTGGGACTATGAACAGCCCCATGTGCATTGTGGTCAGGCTGCAGCTGGTTGCCTTTTGTGTCCTGATGCCAAAACAGAGCACTGGATCCCACCCCAGACATACAAAATGAGCCCAGGGGGGAGCTGAAAGGGACCGCTCTGGCCAGGGATTGTGGTGTAGCTGTACAGTGAGAAAAGCAGGAGACCTGCGGTGACTGCCCTGGTGCAGCACTCAACACATAGGAAGCTGCTTCCTGTTTATATCACTTCACTGGATGAGTGTTATGTCTCATGGTTTTGTGCCCTCATCCTGGAGTTAGCTTTTGGCCTTTTTTTTTTTTTCCCCACTGGTGTGGAACTGAGACATGAAATAGAATGTGTCCATTTTAATAATGATCCTATAATGCTTTTTTTACCCTAAGGGATCACTGGGCTTTTTTTTACCCTAAGGGATCACTTTAAGAATTAGGTCTTAGACACAAGAATCCACATAGTGCAGCTACTTCCAGGATGAAATGTGGATGTTATTACTCTGAATTATAAGAGGAAAAACAACCCTCATGTTTTCTTTGTGCTCAATACTCCTTCCCCTTCCTTCTGTTTGTATTGAGTGACCAGAGAAGAACGGGAGCCCAAATGACCTGTGTCTGGTGATGGAAGCCCACCACCCTCTGAGGTTTCTGACAGCTGAGACCTACAAAACTATTTCTTCTGGCTTCAGGCTGATTGAGTTCATATTTGGGATAGAGGAATTGCCCTTTTATCCCATCCATTTGTCACATACACCCTTCAGCCCCCAGTGCAGGCCACTGATGTCCATACTAATGTCTCGTGGTGCTCCCAGGAGCTCCCATCAGCACTGATGTTGGCCCCATGCCCCTGGCTGATGCTTACTTTCCGTCAGGCTGTCCCTTGGGGGTTTTATGAATGTTCTGGTGAATTCTCAAGATACCATGCAGGGAGGGTGTGGGAAGTGGTAGAGTTTGCCTCTGGTTGTTGGCTGAGGGGTTGGTCCCTCTCTGAAAGGCTTTCCCCATCTCACCCACCTTGCCCCTTGTCCCAGCTTAACTAGGAGTTTCTGCAGGCTGAGGGAGAGAAATGGTCCTATCTGCTTTGAGCAACACGAGGCAACAGTAGCTCCTGTGTTGCTCCAGGACATCCAGGAGCAGAGTGGATCTGCTGCCTCTGTCCCTGGAACTGTCAAAAGGGCTGTGACGAAGTGGGAAAAATGGTCACTTCTCTTAGTGTGTCTTGGCACAGATGGATGCATGGGGATGCCAGGAGTTTGGCTTCTGTCTGGTCTGTGTTTGGAGTGTGACTTTCCATTGCATGGGCAGGTGGCATCCGTGGTGGCACACCTCTTGTCCCAGTGACAGTGTCATTTCACTGCTCCACACCTGTGGTTGCAGGCAGAAAGCCTCACCTGCTGCCTGTTCCTGCCCTGAGATGCTGCTGCTGGCATACTCTGTGCATCATGCTTGGTTAGTAATTTATGTCAGACGAGAGTACGTCAGTGGAATTTATTTAAAACAAGGAGGATCTGACAGGCTGAATGCTCATCATGCTCCACCAGGCAAGGAAAGGTCTGGCTCTGTTTCAGATCAGCTCCTCCATGGTGAAGGGGCTGTCCCTAGGATGAGAATACCTTGTTGGTGTTCCCTGCCTCGATCGTGCCACTGGACATAGCCTTTTCCTTACCTTTTATGAGGAGGGATAAACATATTGGCCTCACCTCCCTTGCAGGAGGGCTCTGAGGCTTACAGCATGTAAATAGGTCTGTGATATGGTCCTAGCAAAGGCAAAGGGGTTCCGGGTGGAAGGACAGCAGTGGTGGGGCTGGTGCAGAAAGTGCACAGCCTACGCAGCGCCCGCTCTGCCTGTGTTTGATATGAGCATCTGCAGCCCCATCGCTGCTCTGGGCATTTCTCTCTGTTTTGGCATTGATACTGTGAAAAAGTCCCAAATGTCACGTAATGGATGGCTGGAAATAAACACCTCCCGGCAGCAGGGCCGGCGCAGGCAGCGCCTGCCGTCTGCTTCAGTTACACAACTTTCAGGGCAGGGACCTCTCTTCATACACAGAAAGCACGGCGCACATCTGTGTCACTGCACAGATAATAATGAAACTGCCACACCAGAGCCGGTCCTGGCCACGGTGGGAACATGGGGCTGTGCCTGGCAGCATGTAGGACATGGTGTGGCAGATCTGGTGGGATGCTGAGCACCCCAGTAGGAGCTGGGCTCCAAGCCATCTCTTCTCACCCGCCTCTCGGCTCCTGCTTGCAGGTGATCTCTGTGCCCGGGGGGTTAGGCGCATTGTCAGGGCAATCTGTGAGGCGTTCACACCTCGGCTCCACTGTGCAGAAACCCTCGTGGCTGTGAGCAGAAAGAGCACCTGCCTTTGCCAAGGAGATCATTTGCTGTACAGAGCCTCGCAAGGTCACTGCCTTCCCCGCTCGCGTTGGGCTGAGGTTTCTGCCTTCTGCTCCATCCTAACAACAGCAGACAACAGACTTTCCCCGAGCTGTTTCTTCCTCACTAACACTGTCTCTCCCATTAGATGCTGGGGCATTGCTCCGTTTCCTTTCACACCGTCACCCTTCAGACACATTTGCACATCCTGCTGCAGTGAGATGCAAACAGGAGCCCGGCAGCATCATGGTGGTGGCAGAGGAAGGCTGTGGGTGGTGGGAGCGGGGAGGTAGGAAGCGTTTCTGCTTTGCCATCCGGTAACTGCCTGAGCTTGCAGCAGGGGACTGCTGTAATTTGCAAAGCTGGTTTCTGGCACACCCTGAAGATCAATAATCTACTTAGCTGAAAGTTTGCTGGATCTCTGTTCTTCCCTTCATTTTCTCCCACCCCTTGATTAGAGTGCTGGATTCCTTTCATGCGTGTGCTTCAGCCCTTCAATCTTGCGGCTCTCATGAGCCTTGTGCTCCATTGCATCCAGTTTGCACAGATTTTCTAGCTGGCTCTTGTGCTGCTTTAGTAGTTATTGCTGCACCCTGGGCTGTGAGCTGGTTTCCTGAGCTGACACAGACCCATAAGCCATCAGGCTGTCAGCTGTGCCCTGCTCGAAGCTGCACCATCACTGCCAACACCAAAAGGTGCTCCAGCTTGATGAGATCCCCTCACTGCATGGGCTGTTCGCAGCCAAGGATGCTCTGCAGCATGGTGTGGGACAGGGCCACCTGTGGTGGGGCAAGAGCTGTCATTCCCCATTGGAGTTGCAGTGCTTGCACCCTGACACAGCATCTCCCACCTCTCCCTCTGCAGGAGTGTGGTGACACAGAACGTGGTCCTCTGAAGAGATGCTGTCCTTTGAGTGCTCGGAGAAGTGCATCTCCTCCCGTATATCCCTGGGGAGCAGAGGTGTGGAAGTGGATGTCAGGGACAGCAGCACCTTTGTCTGCTTCGAATCTATTGCTCCTGTAGCTGCTCACGTCCAAAGCAGCTCCTAAACTTTTAACCTGCCTTAAGCAGCTGCCTGTTGAGTCCATCTGACCATACAGGCAGGCTCAGTAATCCTCACCCACAGCCCTGCATGCTTTTTCTCCTGGTCTTTTTCCTCCTTAACTTTTTGGCAGCCCAGGATCTCACTCTCCCATGCCTGACTCCAGCGCACAGGAAAGGGTTACAGCTCTCCAATGCTGAACGTTTCAGTTCGCTTTGTTCAGTGCAATGCATATTTCATACGCTTAGCTTCCCAGCTGGCAGAGGCCTGGAAACCCTGCAAGCTGTCGGGTATTGTCTCTCTCCTTCTTTATTTGTTTGTTTGTTGGGTGGTAGGGGGTTTTTTTGGGTTGTCATTTTTGTTGGATTTTATTTTTTCTTCTGTTTTTTTCCAAATTGCTCACTCGCACGAAAGCCAAACCCCAGTCCTTGACAATAGGGGTCTATCAATAGATAAATGGTTTCACAGCTGTATCTAATGCAGTGCTCTAGCCAGGGCTTTTATGGTGAGTAATTTTCTCGTGCTGAGGCTGCAAAGGGAGCCGTGTGGGACGTATGGGTTGCAGGAGCTGGCAGCAGGAGGACGCTGCAGTCATGGGTTTTTCTCTCCCCCACCCTCCAAAGGTTGTAATTAGCTCGTTGTTTATCCATATGCAAGCTGTCGTCCTGGACTGGAACCGGCCATCCCTTCCCAAAGCCACCAGCATCTCCTGGCCCCTCCTCCCCATGTCCCCTGTGTCCCTGCCATCTGCTAGCAGCTCGCTGCTGGTTGCCAGCACCTCCACAGGGCTGCAGGCACTGGGGGCAGCTGCTACCGTCACCCTTTGTTATGACTGGAGGCCTTGGCCATTGATGCCCCTGTGGAGGGAACCAGGAATGGCTCCACCTCACTCATGTTCATCCCAGACCCCTAGAGACCAAGTGGGAAGCTCATCACTGAGCTGCCAGGGTTGTCTTGAAGGCTTCCTGGGTGCTTCCTTGCTGCTGCCCATGGATGCTGTTAGCTTGGGTCCACCTCTCTGGACAGATCATGCATGGAGGTGCTGCTGCACATGTACCTCTTGTGTGTGGTTGTCTCCTCCTCATCCATGAGGTATTTTGAAACAGCTGGTGCGAATGTACCGTGTTCCCATGTGTAGCTCCTGAGGCTAGAGATGGACACGTGCCAGGCATTCCTGGAAATGGACAGGTATGGATGCTGGTGGGGATGTGAGCACCAGGGCCAGGGAGTCCTGTCTCTGGCTGTCTTAAGCAGCCACCCTGGGTTCTTCCTTTTCTATCCTGATCAGACCTCAACTGAAAGCAGTTTGTCCTCAATACTCCTATACTTGTAGAACATCTCCTCCCAATGGTGCAATTTTTCATCTGTTTTCTTGTCACTGCTGCATCACAACCTCATGTACTGCTGCCTCCAGTGGGTCTCTGGATGGTGAACCTTACTCCAGTGTCTCAGTTCCATCTCCCATCAGCAGCTTGTTGCTGTAGGTGCAGGATGTGCTGTGTGGTGCTGGAGCCTCATAGAATGCCTTCATCAGGACAGCAAGTCACTGATTCTGGGTCAGGCTGTTACTTGGAACCTAGGGTGAAATTCAAGTTGAGTGATGGAGGGCTGCTGGCTAGCTGACAAGGCTGGCTGGCTACCACAGGGGTTCATTGGAATGCTTTGGGCTTCATCACCTCTGCTTGGATCTTTGCCCACCTCAGGAATCTTGCCCCTCAGCCACACAATCTCTCCCATCAGTAGCCACCTCCCAGGCAGGCAGTATAGGGAATATGTTGTTGAAGGGAGCCTGGATTATATCTGCTACTTTTCTTCTATCTGGAACATCAGTCCTCAGGTTTTCTGGCACAAACCATCTTTGGTGAATTCATGTTGCATTTTTTCCTATTTTCCATTTGCCTCAGCTTCTTCCAGAAACTCTTCCAAAGCACTCACAGTGCTGGACAGTGCAGTCATATATATTCCAGTTATGATTTCTGTTTCACTGTGTTCCTCTCATCTCCTCAGTGACCTGCCCAAATAATTCAAGTTTCTCCACTTTCTTGCCCAGGCTGCTTTCATTACTGTATAAACATTTTAACTGCTTCTCATTGGTCACATCCAGTTCCTTAGTCAACTCAGTATATCTCATTCTCGTATGTATTTATATCTCCTTCCTTCTTTCTGTCTGTTCTCTGATTTAGGGATTTTTTTTGGCTATAGCTGTATTTTATTTCTTCCTGGTAGAAAAGAGGAGGAGGAGATCATGGTAGCATCATGTCCCCTTGTTTCTCAGCTGAAAACTTTTCTTACCACAGGAGCAGCCTTTATCCCAGAAGTCTGTTTCCTTGCACATTGAATTTGAATTTATCTGTCAAGAAGAACCTTCTATCCACAAGTGTTTCCTTTGTCATAGCACCCTCAAGATCTCTATTCATCTCTTTATTGTTTTATGCTTTAATTCCTCCTTGTAGCAGGGGGAAGATTTAGGATATGTGACCTTACTATATCCTTCACCATGCTGGCAGTCTTGGTTCTCTCAGCATGAGGGACAAGGGGTGGGTAGATTCCTCCCTCTCTGGTCCTGTCATGCTGCTCGTGGTCTTCAGCCTTTATCTCTATGCTTGCTTGTGCCAAGAGGGCCTGGGAGACCGGGGTGTTTATGTTTGCTCTTGTGAGACATGGGATGAAAGCAGCTTTCCTGACAGCACAGTTGCTGGTCCTTGTTTCTGCTTGTTTTTTGCTCACCTGATTCCTTCTGAGCTGTGGGTTTCACCTGACATGCTTACAGCCTCCTTCCTCCCGTGATACGCTTGCTGGACCTCCACTGGGTCGCAGAGGCTGTTGCTGCTGTAGCACATCTTGGGGATGTTTGCCAAAGAGGCCTGAACATGTTGGGGAGATGCTAAAGCACAGAGGCCAGAAGAAAAAGGTACAGTCTCTGCCCTAGAGTGCTTCCAGCCAAAGGGAGGAGGCAGTGGCCGCTGTGGGATGGCTTAGCACAAGGAAGCAATTAGAGCTTCTTGGGCAGTGTGATCATCTGTAGTCACAGCACATCACAGCCTTGCTGACCTGAACTTTTGAATGAGGCTTATGAAAAACGAACTGAAGGTGGGCCACTAATTGAATCCTTGCTTGGTCCTCTACCTGCCCCCAAGCACCAAATCAGAGCAGGCATTGTGAGGGCACGTCAGGAGCCTTTCTCTAATGAACAGAGCTGAGGGAGTGGGAAGATGTGCTGACATCTCGCCTCGTTTATTATCTTCTGAAGCCTGCAAACAAGAGGGATGAGAGCAGCAGCATAGAGAGTTGTTGGTGTTTCTGGAACAGTGTTACACATCTAATTTATGGTGTTAATATAGATCAAGAAGTTCTTGGTCCATGGAACAACAGCATAGAGGACTGACCTTTCCCAAACTTGGGATTTTGTTTCTGTGGTTCTTTTGAGATCATCTGGAGTTAATCAGTCTGTTAACTTTCAAAACTCAGTACTGCCTAAAAAGATATACACTCGCTTTTGTTTTCAGTTTTACTTACTGTAAGTAGAGGGTTAGGTTTTTTGAAACTGAGTTTCAGTGTTCCAGCTCCACTGTGCACCAGCCTTGCTTTTAAATTTATAGCCCTCCAAAATGAAAAGTAAATTGATTGTGTTATTCCCAGCCCTTTTATAAAAGTTAACATTGCAAAAACAGATGTGAAATGTGGCCTTGTAGATTACCGCCTGGGCTTGGGGTTTGTTTGGTTGGGGTTTTTTTTTCCCTCTCTCTATGCTGTGTCCCTGAGGAGCAGAAATCTGCCTTTTTCCAGCAGAAGGAAAATTGTTCTGTGTCTAAATTGCCTCCTGCTACCCTTCTGCAGGATGCTGCAGGACACAGAGCTCAGAGGAATGATAATGCTTTTACAAAACCATGCAACTTAGCAGGGAATTTTTAATTATGAATGTGAGTAAGAGTCAGATTGCCTTGGAATTTGGTAATGCTCTAGCAAGCCTGACACCTCTAGGACATCCACTCAAATATGGCCCAGGGAGAGAGTGATTAAAAGGCACTGCCAAGTGGATTATTGGTCTCCAGCTTCCTTTTAGGAAGTAGGTGAGCATATCCTTACATCCCTCATCAACCCACTACACCAGTCCTCGATGTAGCATGATTGCCCGATCCAGAAAAGCAGAGTCTGGGCACAGCCTGGAGCTCTGATGCTTTCTCCAGGCCAGGGGAGCTGAGCTGTTGGACGCTGTGTTAGAGCAAAGCTTTGCTGTATTGCTGCACTCTCCTGGCCACCAAAATCTTGAAGGAGTGAATTTGTGGTCTTTTGAGAGAGAAGGAATGTGTCTGGAAATGGCAGGCGAGTTTCAGCAGCAGTGGGGTCGTGAGTGTGGCAGAGCATCCCTGCTCCATAGCTTGACCCTGGGATGCAGGGTGGGATGTGGGGCCGTTCTTCAGGCTTTGTTGTATAATGATATGTTTAAAGCAAACAGAAAAAAAGTTATTACTCTGTGAGGACTGCTAAAATGGTTCCATCACTTCCATAAACCTCACACATATAACTTATTGTCTTCTATTATTCACTTAAAAGGCTAGATTGCTTAATTATTTTGATCACAGTAATCACTTATTTACAAGGTAGGGAAAAATGCCAAACACTTCCAAGCTGTGGTAGAAGAGGCAGAGCTGCAGCAGCATTTCCTTCCTCCACACAACTGCTTTTGAGTTTCTTGGTTGCATCAGTGGTGGTGCCCACCCCATGTATGCCCCAGGCTGTTCTCTCCTGCTGTGGCAGCAGTGGTGTGATGGAAGCTGGGCTACTTGGAGCCCAGCGTGGTGGGAGCTGCAGGAGCAGGTTTGGCTGCAGGGAACTGGTTCTTCATGGAGCAAGGACTGTGGAGGAACCAGGCTGTGGCTGGATAGGAGGGTGGGATGAGGAGTGGGGACCCAGGGACAGGAGTGTAAGTAAGGAAGAGTAGAAGGAAAAGGGTACAAGATCTGCCGGGCCAGAAGATGCCCCTTGCACTGTCCTGCTCCACTTCACCCCATCCAGGCAAACTGCTCTTCTGTAGATGTGCTGCCTCACATTTCTGGGGTGCAGGAGTTGCAGGGTCCTTTCTAGGGTCCCTCCTGATAGATGGTGCTCTGATTCACAGCCTTTGCTCACCGAGATGATTATTTTTTGAGGGGCAGGAGGAAGAAGAGGTCTGGTAGAAGTTAAATGTGTCCCTCTGAAACCTGTTTGCCACCTAAGGAAGGTGTTTGGGTTTTTTCTGAAGAGCTTGTCTGCCATCTTCCCAATCCTATCAGCCCAATACCAAGGTATTACCTCCCTTCACAGCCTCACCTTCCAGCTTTCACCCTGTGTCTTCCACATGCTTAGGAATCTACTGTGCCTCCCCTGCTTCCTAGGAAAAGACATGCCACTGAGAGCCTACCTCCATAAAAGCCCCTAATTCCATTAAAGTCCATTACAAGCTCCTCTCCTGCTGTTCCCGGAGGCATGGGGCAGCATTCATCAGAGACCACAAGAAAACAAATGGCCACTTTGAACAGATCCTAGGGCTGCTTGCCAAGCGGGGATTCCCAGCTATTTACAAACCACCCTCGCTTCCCCCTAATAGAGGTAAAATGGAAGCAGGGAAAATACACATTTTAGAATCACCCAGCTTTAGTCCTTCAAAGGATTTATTACAACCTTTTATTTTCATGCGTGGAAAATGGAATCTTATCTGGTATGCTGGCTGGTCCAGCAGAAAGCTATCAGGCAGCAACCTTCAGGGGCACTATTCCTGGGTGTTAAAAGTTGCTCAAATGCATTAAAGCAGTTGAAAAGTGCATTAAAATATGGAGCTAGGAGAGGAGATATCTGGGCAATTAACAATCTGATGCTTTCAGCAGCTGCTTGCAACCTCGATCCAGTGCATCAACAATGGATGCCACTGAGATTTGCTGCAGAAAGAAAGCACACACGTTAGTCACTCTGCTGCCACCAAAATCGCGGTCTCAAAGCAGGTATCAGCCAGGTAGCTTGGTGTATTTGGGATTTTAGCCGGGATCAGATGCAAGGGTTTGTAGGAGATATATGCCTCGAACCCTGAATTTTGTTTGCAAGCAGCAGAAGCTGCTGGCACCAGGGTGGTTTGTGTCCCCTCTGCTACACCAGGGAGCAGTGGCACTGACATTCGAAGTGCAGCAAGCAAAATCCTATTAAGATAACGTCACGGCCTTTCTGTTTTACTGTTTGCAAGCCAGCCATAACATCATTAAATTACACAACAGGGAGGTGCCTGCTGCCAAGGAGCTCTGCTCGAGATAAGATGTGGGTTGAGCTGCTGCCAAAATTTGAGTTGATACGACAAGAAATTTGGAGCCGGTTCAAGGCTTGATTCACACAAAACGATGCAGCATGCAGGTAAACACTGTGCAGGATTGGTCCCTGGGGCAGCTCAGCTGCTCTGAGCTGGGGCACAGTGTGGGTTGCGCAGGCTGGCACTGTGTGATGCCTGTGCAAGGCTGGGCTGGGGCTGGAGACATTCTAGTACCCAAATTTACACGCGTTCTTGCGTTCAGTGCTGACAACCAGAAGACAAAATCTGGCAGGATCTGTAAGCGAAGGTCAGGCAACTGTTCGCAGGTCCTCGCCATCCTTACCTCCGCCTCCCCCTTCCCAGCCCTTTCGGGTGAGTCAGAAGCAGCCTGACAACTAAAGGGGCTGACTTTGGAGGCTTGCAGTAGTAATTAAAGCACCTGCAATTTGAGGGCAGTTTTGATAGTCAGTTGTCTCTAATTGAGACGGTTGGATGGGATCAGGTGGGTTTGCAGGGAGGTGGGTGGGGTGGAGTCTCCCCTAAGAGGAGAGGTGTTGCTGGCTGAGTTACCCAATGGGCATAATTGGAACTGAGAGTACCTGGGGCATGGGTTACTTGAGGAAGTTGCTTGTTTTGTGATGTCATGGCTGGACCAACAGGAAAAGGAGTGAGGAGAAAGAGCTGCATCGTTAAAACTACATATATCCTCTGTAACAGCACTGCCACCTTGTTTTACCAGTCCCTCTGCATCACCCACTGCGTCCCTGCCACACAGGCTTTGTGCCTCCTGCCCTTTGGCTGCAGCAGGTACTGAGGCTCTGGCTCTCCTGGAGCTCAGGTTTCTCTGTGCTGTCCTGCTTGTGGATAGTCTGGTCTTCAGGCTCCATCTTTCAGGTTCCCCATCTTGCCGTTGCTCAGCATTAACGACCTGTGCTCCTGCAGCATCTTCCAGGCAGTGGAGGTGATGCTCAACCAGGGATCTGGGCGCTCAGCCCAGCCTGTGGCACATGGAGTCATTCAGGGAATTCTGCAGAAGCACCTGGGCTCTAAGTGCAGGGATCCTTATGTCACCCCATCCTCCAAGGCAGGACATCAGGAAAAAATTACCTTAAAAATTGTGCCTCAAAACAAGCTTTCTAAGCATTTTCCATTAGAGGAGTTTTGTTTCCATCAAAGGCTGCACAGAGTCATGAAGCCTGCTCTGCCCTGGGATTCTGCCTGGTACTCCAGTTCTGCTGTTACCACCTCCCCTTATGCTGTGTTTCTGGCACTGCTGACTTTCAGGGTCCCAGGTGTATCTCATCCATGTTGCAGCAGAACAAGTACAAAGAGGCTCAGAGTACCCGTTACTGGCATGTTCTCTGCAAAGGCATGGGGCAACGTGTAAAAGCACATCTTGTGGTGACCTCCCATCCCAGCACTGGCTTTGCGCATCTTCCCTGCAAAAGGACTTTAGGTTAGCATAAGCAGTTTGTGCCTCTCTGGTGCCTCATCTCCTAGCCTGCCTGCATCCTTATGATTACAAAGCTGTGTGTGCAGGGGAGATGAGATACCAGGCCATGTCAGCCAAGTCTGTGACCTTCCTGCAATTCTCCAGTTCCCATAACAGCAGGATGTTTGTTTTGTTGCCATAGGAAACCTGCCTGTGTGGGTTCACAGGGTCCCGTATTGTCCCTACAGCCATTGCCTTACAGTGGGCCTGAAAGGAGCCCAGGAACAAATCCAGTGATGTTTCCTGCCACCTCAGGAAAAAAAGATGATAGATTGACAGTTTTGGAAGGCAAACAGATCAGGCAGCAGCATGGCAGAGTCACAGGAGCGTGTCAGCCCCTGCCTCACAGTGGCTGCCCTCCTTGCTGCATCACCCGGCTGTGGAGGGTAGGAGGATGGTCCTTATCCCTGAAGACACTGCATATCTCATGCATCTAGGTGAGTAGTGTTGGTGCCTTCGGCACTACACCAGGATCTGATCTCCCAGCTGTGGGACAGTGTGCTATGCTTCTGTTACCCAGAATTATTTCCTGGGAGAGAACCCGGACAGAGGCTGGTAGGTGCTGCAGTAGAAATCTTGTGAAGCTGGTCTGCATCAGACCATCCAGGGGTCAGAACGGACCATCCCTTTCCCAAAAGTATTTTCTGACCCTTTTCCAAGAGTATTTCCTGCATATTTGCATATGAGACCTCTCCTCTGACAGCAGCTGGAAGACATCAGCCTTCCTGGACTATGGTTCCAGGATGGAAGTTGTTTTCATGTAACACAGATGTATGTTTTCAGTGCTTTTGGATGTCAAAGGCACTTTGGTGAGTCCTTCCATCTGAGGAAAGAGATCGTGCAGGTGGGCAGGCTGCATCGGAGGTTGGGAAAGGCTGGAAAGACACGCGGTGTGGGTCCTGCTTGTCCCCTACAACAAGGTGGGGGAGCCGATGTGACTGCAGGACAGCCACTCACTGCCACTCCCCGGGATGCATTCACTGTGTGCTTGTCCTAGGTGACGCCGGGTCTGGAGGGACAAGAAGGGGAGCTGCTCGTGAAGGGACCCTCCGTCTTCCGCGAGTACTGGAACAGACCCAAAGAAACAGCAGACGCCTTCACCCCCGATGGCTGGTTCAAAACAGGTACCGCAATGGCTCCCTGCAGCGTATGGCAAAGGGCAGTGAGGGGAGGAGGAGGCAGCAGCTATGGATGAGCCACTGGGGTTCCCTGGCTGCTGGGTGGTTTGCAGATGGGGGATCTCAGCCCAGCTAGGGGTGCAGGTTGGATGTGCTTCTGAACGCCAGGCTCCAGGAGGGACTTTGCTTGTGTTGGCTTTAATTAGCCACTTGATGGGGTATGTTGGGGTTGTTTGCTTGTGAGCATAATACGCTGATGCTTAATGTTTTCTGGGGACTTAAACTTTGCAAAATGTGATTGAGTTTAACTTACACAAGGACTGCGTCAGTGGGAAACCCCCACTAAGCTCCAAGGAGGGGGATCCATCTTGCTTCCCCTCTTGCCTCCATCATGGTATCTGTAGGGGAGTTTGTCCTCCTGGTCATGGCTTAGTTAAAGGATTGAAGGCATATGCATGGGCAGTGTGGCTGTGTGGGGTGGGCTGGGACCATGAGGGACCCTTTCAAGGGACTGTCATTTGTCAGTCACAAACTACTAATTGAAGGAATGCTGAGCTTTCGGAGGAAAAATCCCAGCAGGTGTCCTCAGGTTTAGGATGAGGTTTTGAAATTGCCAGAACTTTTTTCTTCAATAGTAACAAGCCTGAGTTATCCAAATAAAGAGACCTTCTAATTTGAAACCAAGGCTCGTTTTATTTTTATGTGATATGCTGTGGAAATGCAGAGGAAATGGTGCTTTTTCTGGGTTTTCCAGGGATTGTCTTTCCCTTTCAAGAGAGGGAAGAGTTTCTGAAACATAGAATGTTTCCAGGGGCGTGAAGAGCTGGTATTTGCTTCTTTCAAATAAAACTTGACCAGAAGAGAATACCTTAATAATAATACCTATTGCAGTGAGGCCTGTGTGTGCCATGGTAGGTTTTACTGAGTGTTTGCAGACAGAATAAAGATCCCATTATCCTGTGATAGCAGCGAATGCCATTGGGACTGCCCCTACCTGGAACTGCTGTGGCTGGGACAGCAAGTTCTCAGAGGAGAACTCGTAATGGCTACTCCTGCCCATCATGCGGGGTAACAAATTCAGGAGCATACCAGGCTGAAGAGCTTTCCCAGTTGGCATGGATGTGACTGGCCATGAATAAGTTATGTGCTGCAAATTGTGCCTCCCACCCTGTGCGTGGTGGGCGGTCAGAGGCCCCCTCGGTCAGAGGTTCTCTGCAGTGTGGGTTAAATACTGAACCAGACATGGGATGGGTTGGCAGGCTCTGTCTCCAGCTCCTGGGTGGTATCTCAGTGTGCAGCCTTCCTGCTGCCCCTGCCGCTGGCTGGGAGCTGTTTGAGCAGTGGGGAAAAGCCAGGCTATACCAAGCCCAGCCACCAATTAATCTTGCCAATGCAGAAGGGGCTGATGGCTCATTTCTGCTGAACCTAAACACAAACACAGCTCTAACTTCCCCATTCCCCTCTCACTATGTGTTGGCAGTGCCATCGTGTCAAGAGTCAGGCTGGATTTCTAATGCCTTCTGTGTAATCTTATTTTTTTATGGCTCCTGAAGAAGCTGTGATTTATTATCATTGTTATCCCAAAGCAGACGTGGAGCTGCCCTGCCTGCAGTGTCACCATGGGTCCCCATCCTGGGTGCGTACCATGGGCTGGTACTGGAGCATCATCAGGCGATGCGCAGGGTGTGCAGGGCAATCAGCTTTAAAAATTTTTTTAGTCACCACTCCTGATGAATATTTCAGATGCAAAGGAATAGCATGCATTAATTATTGCAAAGAGATGTCTTTAGGAGAAAATGATTTTGAAATTCAGTTTAATTTCATTGTAATGCGCTGCAAACAGGAAGGGAGTATGTGTGTTTAATTGGCTCTCGGGGGTAAGGCCGGGAAGATGACATGCCTTTGTCACAGGCCATTAGTGATACAGACTGCATAATGAGAGAGTACAATCAGCTCACAGCTGCTGGCTCCTACGGGGAGAGAATGATATTAAATAGAAATCAGTATAAATTAAACTTAACCCTTTCACTAGCTGAGCAAAACTCAGAGCTAGATATAAGGTGGGAGAAGAGACAGGCAGGGGGGGCTTGGAGGGTGCCCCAGTGGCCAGGCTGCCTTCCTGGGGTCCCCCACAGATGTCTAGGGGGGCTTTTAATTCTCTTCCCCCTCCTATTCCCCCACTCTTTGCCTTTTGCTCCTTTTCTTCCTCTCATGACCGCTTGCTCTGTCTCTCAAGGATGTCAGGTTGATGGGGCTATTTTTTTCCCAAGCCTCATTTAGCTGGTGGTGCTGTGAGCAAGCCACATTGCCCCTCACTTTTCGCCACTGTGACAGCCTCTAGAGATCACTCAGAGGTGGCAAGTGTCCCTGTGGTGGTAAAAAAATATGCGGGGGAAACAAGGAGGTTGTGTCTCATCATAGCAACTGGGTCTATAGGGTGAATTACCCCTGATAAGCAGAGGTGGGTGACTTTGGGACCATACTGGCAGAACCCAAAAGAGGCAAAGCTCAGCTGCAGCCAGGCTGTAATCTGGTTCATCTGCCATTTGCATATCATATAGGTCAGTGTTTCAAAGGTGAGGCTGAATGCATGCACATGGTCCTCCCAAAACCCAGGCAATGGTGTTCCTGACTCCCTGTAAGCATTCCTATCACTGCCAGACCTGTGTATGCATCCCTACCAAGTGACATACAGGTCACCTGAAGAGGATGACAATGTGATTGCAGGCAATGATCAGTCCCCTATGTCCCTGAGGACAGGGGGAATGTGCACTCAGCTGCGGCAGGGAGGAGTTTTGGAGAGGGTAAACTTGGAGTGAGTGTGGGAACTCCCCAGCTGTTATTGTTATTGTTAATGGTGATCCGAAAACCCAGCAGGCCACAGATGAAGAGTAATCACTGCAGGGGGAATCCCAGCATATTGCTTGTGCTGCACCTCATCGGAAGCCTGTCCCTGGAAGGGCACTGCTCTGGGGTGGCACATGGAGACGGAGCATGTGGGGATGGGTGTCTTGCCATTGTATTCACCGTATCTCCACACACCAAACACTGAATGTGGTCTCTGTGCGTACCCTCCAGCTACACACACAAAGCCAAGAGTCACCGGAGCTCATTCCCTCCTTTGGTTTTGTGATTGGAGTTAACCTGGAGCTGCTGCATGGGGCTCTGTGGTCTGAGAGCCAGTTCCCTTCCATACTTGTCCCCATGGCAAGGCTCAAACCTTGCAAGCTGCCTGTTAAGGCGTTCCATCAGGTATTTTTCTGGGGTGCATCCTGCAAGGCTCACAAAGGAATCTTGAGTTTTTACGTCTTTTCTGGCTGCAGGTCATTCATTTCTCCAGTACCTTCTTCAGGTCGGTTCTCTGTTTCTGGTCACTGTTCCCGTAAATTGAGTTATCATGGGGTTTAGTGTCAGAACACGAAAAAAAACCCAGAGCAAACACTTCCATGGCAGCTGTCATTTTCCTTTCTGATTGACAGCTCCTTTATTAAAATCCCCCTTTCTCCCATGAAACTGTGTCCCTCAGGTAAACAAGCTCACATTGAGGATGGTCCATGATAGGAGGAAAAAAGAGTGATGCAGACCCAGCTCTCTTTCTAGGGAAGTCTCAGAAAGACCAAGTGCTTAGTGCAACAACTGCAAACCTGTGCTTCCTCCCTCCAGGATGAGAGGCAAACACCATGTGTATGCCATGCTGGAAGCCTCTGCAGGCCTCCCTGTGCTTCACCTTATCCCAACTATGTGTGTATGTGTTGTAGGAAAAAAAAGAAGCAGACAAAAAGACACGATGCTGCCGTGACTTTTTGGTGAATTCAAGATTGTGGTTCTTCTGAGGAGCATCTGAACTCATGGTGTTCCATAGGTGATTTACTGTTGCTCCCATCCTGTTTATTCCCTCTGATTTGCGCCGTTGTATGCCTATTCTCTCATTTCCATCTGAGTGAATCTGATTATTTTTATTGTATTAACGCTGTTGACAGAGCTGCTTAGATCAGAGTCCCCTCCAGCCATTTCCAGGGAGACTGCTGGGTATCCACCTGCTGTCATACATCCAAGCAGCTCCGAGCCCTGGGAGACCGAGACAGACCCGAAGGAAAAATGCCTACGGCCGTCTGTCTCCTGTCACTGCGATACCTTCCCAGCTGTCCCATGTCCTGCAAGGTGAGAGGCAACCTCCCAGCACGCTCATGTGCTGCTGAGCAGGAAGGATGGAAGAAAGAAAGAAGAAAAGAAGAAATGTCATACGATGAGGGTACTAGAATGCTGGCGTAGGTTGCTCAGAGATGCTCCATCCCTGGAAGCTTTCAAGGCCAGGCTGGACGGGTTCTGGCAAGCTGATACGGTTGAAGATGTACCTGCGTATGGCAGTGGGGTTGCCCCTGTACTCTGCTCTCATGAGACCCCACTTGCAGCACTATGTGCATTTGTGGTGTCCTCAGCATAAGAAGGATATGGAGCTGTTCAGACAAGTCCAGAGGAGTCCACGAGGATGATCAGGGGCTGCAGCACCTTTTGTTCAAAGACAGGCTGAGAACATTGGGGCTGTTTAGCCTGGAGAAGAGAAGCTGCTTGGAGACCTCATAGCAGCCTTCCAGTGTCTGAAGGGGGCTACAAGGATGCTGGAGAGAGACCTTCATCTGGTCTGTAGTGATAGGACATGGGGTGATGGGTTCAAACTGAAACAGGGGCAGTTCAGGTTAGAGATAAGGCAGAAGTTCTTCCCTGTGAGGGTGCTAAGGCACTGGCACGGAGTGCCCAGAGAAGTGGTGGATGCTCCATCCCTGGCAGTGTTCAAGACCAGGTTGGAGCAAGCTGCTCTAGTGGAAGGTGTCTGTGCCGGTGGCAGGGGTTGGAACTGGATGAGCTTTAAGGTCCCTTCCAACCCAAACCATTCTGTGTTTCTATGATTAGGTGACACGATTCTATGAGCAATCACTGAGCAAAGCAGCAGAGAAACACCAGCTTCTCTGGTCATCCCACTGCCTAATCATCCATCCCAGCATTGAGATGCTCATGTCCTTCAGGCTCTAGTGCTCTCAGGTTGTGTTCTCTCTGCCTAGGAGACAGCTGCTGTCAGGCAGGCAGGGGTTTTGGAGGTATTAGGAAGGGGTAGAGGGTTTGGGATCATGATGGAGTTGCACAGAGCAGGGCTAGGCTGGGTGCTTTCTCCTGAGGAATCTGGCAATACAGTGATGCGCACAGGGGGAGAGATAGGATCAGAAAGCAGGCTGCTCCCCAAGGGAAGGCCAGCTTCCATTCACATTTACTCGTACATCCAGAAAATTAGAACCTGGTGTTTTCAGGGAGATTTATTTTCAATTACAGGTTAAGGCTGAGACATGAAATAGCAGCAAGTCTGAAAGCAGTGCATAAATCCTGCAACAAATCCATGTATCTCAGCTCCATATAATAAGATTTTATTGATTGCCATATTGTATCTGTCAGAATAAAACTCTCTTAATGCATGCATCAGGATGGGGAAGATAGAAAGCTTGTTGGTAGTAGAATCCGATTCAAGAATCAATGCACTTTGATTAATATGTTGTTAAGAAAGTAAGAGTTATTTAACTTGTTTGATGCGCATTTCAGAATGATGACTCATATCTTCTAAGTTTCTTTCTTTAAACTGCATTGGAAGAAACAGCCTTGTAGCTGTTTTTCACACAGCTAAATCCTGGTTTATTACTGAATTTTTTCTAGATCATTTTTCACAGGTCACAAACCCCTCAGACTCCAATTAACAATAATTCCTATGGCCCAAAAAACTTCCTCTATACTGTTGTTGAAGAGTTTAGATGGAGAACGGGGTGGACTTGCTATCTCTTTATTTCTGGATGTTCTGCTGTGAAAGGAACTCCAGGCAATAAAAAAAAAAAAAAGAAAAATAGGAGGAAAGAAAGGAGTTAATCTGGAATAAGACATCATCAGGAGAAATGAGAAGCACCCATCACTTCTGGCAGGCTTTCAGATGCTGCCAAGCTTGGGCAGTCGGCAGCACGCTGAGCATCTGTCTGTGCTTGCTGAACGTGCTGTTCTCTCAGCTCAGGCCTCTCCACTGTGTTCACAAACTTGGGCAGCAAGGACAAGCCTTGGCTTGGTGGGGAGCATCCTGATCGGCGCTGCACTTCCCAGCTGGATCCAGAAATGCACCATGAAACCCCAGTCGAGAGGCGAAACCCAGTGACTCAGTCTGGTTTCAGGTACCTCCTGGTGTCTGTCTGTCCTTTTCCAGCCTGTATCCAGGTAGCTCTGCTGGCATCAGCACCTTGCCGTTCCCAGCTGTGTTCTTTGGAGCTTTCTACCCCACTTGTGATGGAAAAGGCAAAATGCCTGCAGTTTTCCAGCACAGAGGAATCTGGGTTTGTAGAAAACATCCTGTGCAGGCCATCCTTGCCCAGGCACAATGCATTCCTCCTGTTTGGCTGGGGGAAGGGTCAGGAGAAGCAGCAATCAATGCACACCCCATCCCTCCAAAGCAGGCTTTTTCCCTGGCGCTTGCGTGTCCCCAGAGACAAGCAGGTGTTTCCCTGCCAGGGGAATTGCTTACATTCGTGGGTGTAGCTCTGACACCTGAAACACAAAATACTTGAGCCTGATCAAGGCAGATTATAAATAGAAATGCATCCAATTAGCATCCTAATCTGCAGGTTTTCTGTTTGTTTGCAGCGTCTTTCCTAGTCACAAACCCAGTTAATGCAAATTCTATTTTTAAATAAACGATTCCTTAATTATAACATGGTGCAGACGATGTGAGTTACCGGTTTGATAACCCCAGGGGATGAAGCGCTGGCTCCCTCCAAAGCTGGGCTGAGGTTGCTTCTTTTTGGGTCTGCCATAGCTGAAGCTTGTTGTGTCAGGCAGGAGGGCAGTACTCACCTCCTTCCTTTGCTGGCAGCTTAGAACTTAGACTGACATTCCTACAAAGGAAAGGGCACCCCAAAAAGTGTCATGTATATCCCAACCATAGCTTCATGTGCTGCTTTAGGATGGACATCCCACTGGATCTTCAGCCCTCCTTTAAGAGGTGTTTCTAGAAGTAAACAAGGAAGATGGCAGGGTGTCCAGGGCATCAGCTGTGTGTAAAGATTCCTTTCTAATCTCAGAATGTTCCTTACACACACGCTGCTAACACCGTGGAGAGAAAATTCACTTTTTCTGCTTCCTGCCTTGGTATTTACTCTTTCTCCTTGAGAAGACACTATTACCAGGTTTGCCCAATGGCTGGAAATCATAGGGTCATCAGGACATGGCAAAATGAAACCCTGTGTTTCCTTGGCTGCTCGTGAGACTGATGTTTTCAGTAGTTCAGAGACTGACTTGGGATTTTTGTAGCCATAAACAAGAGCAGCTTTTGGCACTGAATTTGTTTACTCTCTACAAGGCTCTGCTCTAGTTGTATCAAACATCTTAGATGCCAACCCTTCTCTTGTCTGAGAACCTCTGCTACACACGATCCAGTGTTCAGAGGCATGGAGCTATTGCACCTGAATCTGTGGGATCAGCAGCCCCCCGCATCCCCAAAATCCAGGCTGCTCATTCTCAGGTTTCTGTTTGCTTTTACCTTTCAAGCTGTGCTATGGCAGCACTGCTCTTGCATCCTAAAGGGAGAGGGGCTCATTCAGGCTCTGGCCTCCGCTAGTGATGCTTCTCGTCCCATCCCAGGGATTAATGCAAGGAGTCCTGGCTGCATGTTCTGTTGTAGAGACATCAAGCTGAGCTCTGCACGCCTGTCAGAAGATCTTAGTGGGAGAATTGCAAGCCAGTGAGTGGGTTAAGAGGGGAAGTGCAGGATTGAGCTCAGAATGTGGTAAAGAAATGGGCAGAACAATCATCTTTTGATACTTGGCAGAGCGCATTGGATCATTGGCAAGGCTTTCTTTCAAGTGGCTATTCATGGCTATATAAATAACATGTCTCCTCCAGTCTAGAATTAAAATCCCCCAGGGGAAAGGTCAGTATCAAATCAGCCAAGTTCCCACAGCAGTTGTGTAGGGAACAGGACCATGGTTCCATCACAGGCACTGTCAAAGCATGGCTGGAACAGGGCCCTAGGGATTTTCACTGCTCCATGCCTGTGGTTTGTGCGCTGTGAAGACCATTTTTGTGGTGTCTTTGCTGTCAGTGGTTGCCCCTTGACCATCCAGCTTTGGAAAGCCTCTGCAGCAGGATGGATACGCGCTGCAAGGGTTGTCTGCAGCAGTGACTGAGGGGTGGATTCGTTGTACCCCACAGAGAGCATCAGGGTATGAAAGGTAGCAAGTGAGACTGAACGTTAAAGTGATCACCCAAAATCCAAACAGCATTCAGCTTTGCAGATGTCAGGCTGGCAACTTGCTGCTCCAAGGGAGAGTTGTGATCTGTGGACAGACTGTTTGTGCTTTGCTCTTTAGTTCCTTGCCAAGCTAAGCCTGCTGCTGCCTGGCCTCATCCCATTCAGTCTACGATGCCCAGCTCTTGGGATGGAGGTTTCACTCTATCAACAATCTGGCAGGAGTTAAACCTGCCAGTTTGCTCACTCAGAGCTTTTGTAGGAGCTTCACCTCATAGAGGCTGCAGGGGCAGAGAGCAGCAGCCATCGGCAGGGATGCTCAAGCAGTTGCACTTCTCATGTTGTGTTTGATGGGTCTGTGTCCTAGCTTGTCGTGTGCTGGTGGGCTGCTTTGCACCAGGAGCTTCCCCTAGAGCAACATGCGGGTGGGAAAAGCTTCTTCATGTCTGATCTTCAAGCTCGGGTGGTGATGGGGGGTGTCTTCAGTCCTGCCACTTGCCTGCCACCGGAGATGGCCATCTCAAGAGCATATTTGTTGAAAACAGACCTTCCTTCCACCCTTGGCAATCTGTCATTTTTCTGCCTTATTTTGTGTCCTCCACTTTCCCTTCGTCCTCTTTTGCCGGGTTTCCCTTTGCTCGAGGCACTCTGCTGGTGCCCAGACAATCTGTTTAGCTTGCTGAACAGTTTTCGGTGTTTGATTTACATAACCCAGCACAACCGTAAATGGAGCAGGGTCAGGGAATTACACAAATTGATTACAGCTCGTAGGATGAGCCTGGAAACCAGTGGCCTGGTTTCCTTTCTTCTTCAGCACAGGAAAGTGAGGGATTGCTTTTAGCAGGCATGATCCAAGACCTTGTTGAGGGTTTTGCTGGGTATTTTACTGGGCTGGTAACAGTGCTGAACATCTCTGGCTTTGAGAGGCTCTTTGCTTTCAACAAGAGTCATCCCTCTGGGTTTCACTCAATTGAGAACATATTTACTTATGCCTAATGGTATTATGCTGTAAGCAAAAGTAGAGGCTGCTGTATATTTAAGCAAACAATTTAAGGCAGATGATAGCGTTCCTCACATCCCACTGCTGCCTCTCTTAGTCAACAGCCTCCCATTGTTATCTCTGCTTTATTCAGTAATTTGTCTCACTGGAGACTGGGACAGGTCACTGCATGGAAAGGAAGAGGTAGTGCACTCTTTAGCTGAGGTGTAATTGATCCCTCAGCTGTTCTGCAGAGGGCAGAAGCCAAAGCGAGGGGTTTAGCCTAGTGCTTTTCTTATTACAATTACTATTTTTAGTTACCGTGCTCGTCGAAGTTTCACCGGGGGCTGCCACACCTTGGAGCATTTCCTATTTATTAGTCTTTAAGTTGTCTTTTTCATCTTGTTGTCTGCAGGGATTTCTATAAATATTTAAAAGATAACGTGAAAAAAAAACCCACCAAAAACCCAAACCTCAGCGTTTTTCACTTTTACTTACCCATTTGCTTTTCTGGCTTGTCCTCTGGGCAAACCCATCTGCACTAATTCTGGCTGCCGGCAGTGGTGCGGCTCCTCTGCCCAGCCTACTTGTGTTTGTATCAGTCACCATGAGGTCCTGCTAATGTCGAGTGAACCTACAACGTCTTGGCCTCCTGACTTCACAGACCTTGGCTGGTTTATCTGCTCTTTTCCCTTAGAGGGGTATGGCACCATGGAGCAGAGTGTGCAGCTTGGGATGGCTTCATCTGCTGCTTGTCCTTCAGGTCTGCGATGCGCTGAAGGGTTGGAGAGGCTCCTGGTCATGCTGAGCTACATGTGCAGAAGTGAGGTACAGCACCTCTGCCAAGGGCAGGCAGGACCCAGGATGCTGCCACACTTTGCCAAGGTCTGAGTTTTGTGTTAATCTGTTTGCTGTTCTCCTCTCCTGGCTAAAATGTGGTGCCCAGGACTTTGTCTGCTAACATATGTCTTATAAGGGGGGTCTGACACCAAACCAGGCCAAGGCTGGAGCAGAGACCATATGCAGCAATCTCCAATGCCCTGAAACAACCATACAGAGATAAGCCTTTGTGTTTGCTAGCCAAATCCTGCTGGCCATTTGGGCATGCTGGGAAGCCTGTTTCACAGAGGGTGGAAGAAGGTTTGACATTTGGAGGGGATGCAGTGGATGATGCTTTCCAAGCTCCCCTAATGTGTCTGCATATGAAGCTGAAGCCTCTAGCTCTGTTCATCTGGGGATTTTAGAGAGCTGCCACCACCCTTTGCACCCTTGGGATGAATCCTGTGTGAAGGTTGGGTGCAGCAGGACAAGTCCCCTGGGAGTAAACTCTTATTGTGAGCAGAGGCAGGTCTGTGTCAGGGCATGAGCCTACTCACAGTGGTCAGTTGGATCAGGGTTGTAGAGCAGAGCATGGCAGGGGGGATTTGCACCCAACATGCCTCAGGATGGTGAAGGAAAGAGGATGTGCAAGCAAGTGGTGAGAGCAGCACGGGGTCAGTGGGAGGAATCCTGGCTTCTCACTGCTGCCCAAGAGGTGACAGAAGCTCAAGGAACCTTCCAAAAATGTGGATGTAAGGACAAGGTATCACTGATTTATCAGCTGAGATGAGGGGTAGCTGCACTCCCCATCTGCCCTGCAGCAGGTCCCTGACTCCCCCTGTCCCTTAGCTGGAAGTAGAGTGTGGGAGAGCGCTGCTCAGGATGCCTGGATTGAAATCAGACTTGTCTTATCTGCAGCTTCCACCTTCCAGGTAGCTGGAGATGCTGGCAGCATTCCCTGCACCGCTCCATCTCCCGCTCCACTGGTGCAGCCACCCATCGAGGGGAGGAGTGCCTTATTAGCACAGCTCTTTGTGAGATGCCCTTGAGTGATTAGGGTTTTTTTTCCAGGTGTAAATGCCAGGGGAGGCTGTACCCGTGCTTCACATTCTTTCATCTCGGCAGGGTTTTGCCCTTTCTCCCAGCGTGGTTCTGACAGCAGGCTCAGCGCTGCTGCCTGTGGAATACAAACAAAGTTCCCCATTACAGAGCATGACAGGAATTCATTCCAGGCTTTTTATTTTTTTTTTCTTTCTGCTTTTTTGCTCTTGCTGAATGCTCCAGGAGTCTCTGGAGAAGTTTTGAGAGTGGGGAATCAGTTGCTTAAACCCCTTTCTCTTAGGAGCAGGCAGCTTTCGCAGATGGGGAGGATGGCAAAGCAGCTTGAAGATGCAATGCAATTCCCATCCGCTGACCAAGTCAGGGGAGAGGAACCAACACAGCAAGCCGTCTGCATCCCTGCATCTCATAGTAACAGCCATTAGGGCAGTTGGAGGGTCTGTTCCCCGCTTGCTGATCTCACAGCGCCTGCCATTAGTGCTAATGGGAGTTAGGCACACGCACGGAGAGGCGAGGATGCCCCTGAGCTACAAATCTACTTGGCAATTTTATTATGTAAATAAATGGTGCTTGCACATACACCTGCTGCTGCTGCTGCTTGTGGTGATGTTCATGGCAAGATACGTAAACAAACAGCGATTCCGTTCTAATAGATTTATTTCCTTTCTCGTGAGCCATTAAATTACCTCCAGATTTCACGCAGGTAGAAATCTGTAGCAGCAGCGAAATCTCGCTTTGCTTCAGTGGACAGTGTCCTGCAAAGCATGACAGACACATATTACTGTCAGATGTTGTTTTGGGGCAGGGGTAGAAGCAACTGGTATTATCCTTGTTATATGAGTATATTTGGATGCCCTCACTTCCCCGCAGGGCTCCCATCATCTCCAGGCAGTTTGCAGTGAGGGAAACAGCAAACATCCCCATGTCTGGAGGATATTTGGGCTGACCGAAATGCGCACCCTTGGGGCAGCTCCTCTGTCTGATCAGAGACTGAAGGGCTCTTCCTTTCAAATGGGTTGAAGCAGAGCTTGCTCTGGACCTTGAGGAGGCTCTGAGCTGGGGTTTCCTAGGAAACCCATCACTCCTCTGCAGAGCATCAGCATCAGGGCTCACCAGACCCTAACACCATGCACCAATAGACAGAATCTGCAAGGAGAACAGCCAGCTCTGCTCTGAGCTGACCTGCCTGGTCGCAGCCACAGGAACCTATCTCTAGGATGCAGCTGAGTCAGTGCCAGGATTGCTGCTGATTTGAGGACCACGGTGCTGGCTCTTGTCCTGGGGCAGAGCTGGTCCAGTCGCTCTATGGGGCAGAGCTGGGTTATTGGGAAGGGTTTTGCATTGCACCCAGGAGCCCTGCAACTTGCAGGGGAGGGAAGATGGCTTCCTCATGAATAATTGGTGCATTATTAATATGCATGCGTGTTTTGAAGAAGTTTCAAACTCTCCCCCTCAGGAGCCTTTGATGCTTTATTAATGATTGTGGTGCACACCAAACCCTCAGCATGCCGCAGCAGGAGCAGCCCCATGCCCCTGCAGAACCAGCCCATTTATCTTTGGTCATTGTCTTTCATGAGCCAAGGGAAGGCATTTTGCTGGTCCAAGTGACTCGTAGATGGACTCGAGATGCCACAAAGAGCCAGTGTGTGTGACAGGCTCTGGAAGAAGCTTCAAGCTGGTCTGTGGGGGCTCAGCAAGCCTCACTATTGCAGCTGCACCGGGTGGAGAAGGGGTACAAAGGCAGAAGTTCTAGGTATCTTCAACTTTATGCCCTGGATCAGGATTAACAGGAACTTTCTCAGGTTCCCTTGTAGCTCAAAAGAGGATCCGAGAACCTGCAGATAGGATGAGATCAGAGATTGGCTTTGATTAACTTTGATGCAGGAAGGCTGCCAGAAAAGCCTGGGGTTTCCTAATGCATTTCCCATCTGAAGGGGTCTGGAGGACAGAGGGGAATAGAGCCTGGTTTCAGAGACTGTGTGCTGAAGTGCTTGGGGTGGATGCGGGTGAGTGGGGAGAGATGTGTGAGCAGGGACACGTGCTGTGACACAAGCGGCCTCTGTGAAGGAGCCCAGATCCGGAATTCCAGAGGTGCTAATTACTGTTAATTAGCTACAATTTGGGCTCATAACCTCTGCTCTTCACCAAGATGGCTGACAGCAGTGATGAACATTATTCATTTCCATGCAATAAATCAAACTAAAGTTGCTTCTGTTATTTAGCCTATCATTTAGCATTTCATTAAATAGATATGTGCACATACATCATCGTTGCTGAGGCTTTGTCAATCCCTTTCAGGAGCAAGGCTGCCTCTAATCAATCCCAGCAGTGCTGTGGAAAGGCTCTGGATTACCGTGTGCCAGGTTAACATCTCACTGAGCATCCATCAGGTATTGCTGACTCATCAGCTGGTTGCACACCCAGCATTCAACCAGAGTTACTAGCTCTACTGGTGGTGCTGTTGCCCCTAAAGGGAGATGTGGCTTGGAGAGACAAGGTCTCTCTTGGGTGGATGAGGTTGGATTCAGCTGGGGGCTGACCTGCAGCTGCCTCCAAGGTCTGTGTTGGAGGAAGCTTCTGCTAGGCTTTCCATCACCTCCTGCATGGAAAGAGCAACAGCCAAGGGGCTGAGAGTGCTGAGCTTGGATTCAGAGCTGCTCTGCATCATCCTCGCTGAATCTCTTAATCCTTGCATTGCAGGCAAAGGGGAGATAGATAACAGTGTATGGGGGCATTGCTGCTGCTGCGGACAATAGCAATAACATTGTAAGGGTGAAGCATGGTAACAGTGCCCCACACAATAGGACATGGTGGTGGTGGAGGTCGAGCAGCAGCACTGTGGTTGCACTGTGCACTGGAAAGGTCCCCTCTGTTCACTGCTGAGCTGGAGAACATATTCATTTTCATGGTAGGCAGAAGTAAAGGAGAAAGTGTGGCATTAGAATGAGCCTGAAGCTACAACGAGAAGCAAAATCCTGACACTGTAATAAGTATTGCAGTGCTTGTAGCGCTGAGGAAGCTGAGCACCAATGCAGAACAGCAGCTACTGCTCTTGTGCAAACACAGCAGTGCTGGGTTCTGCTACTTGTGCCGAGGAGCATGGGGGTGCTGAGCAGGGCAGAGCTTTCTGCCAGAGCTTTGCCAACCCATCCTTGCAGTCCAGCTTGGAGTGGGCTCTCCCTTTCCTTGCACAGGACCCTGGGGTTCTACATCTGGACCTGGGCACCTCGGAGTTCAGCCTCGGCCCTGCTTTGCCACAGCATCTTCTTACCATGGCAGCAGAGTCATGGCATGCTCAGAGGTGGACTCTGCCTCTTGCTGCTCCAGGGCTTTCTGGTTGGGCTGCTGCGTCCAAGCAGCTAATGGGAGCAGCTCCGTGTGGCGCCACGCATTGGATGCCCTTCTCCCCGTGCTCCATAAATAAATTCCCCTAGTCCATCCTAGCACACTGTATCAATCTTGTTTAATAGACTGGAAAGCTTATTGCATGGCGGCAGGTCGCAAAGAGTGTCGAGGTGATGGATTGCACCTTCCCGGAGTCGAGCGTCATTGATATATAATGAAATATTTATGATTTATTCCAGCTAATAAACTGGAGTGAAGTGTGTGATGTATGTGAGCAGATGGGGGATCTATTGATGCAGTTTTCATTGTGTGGGGGGAGGGCAAGGTTTATGTCCATGACGGAGACGTGTCGCACAGCCTCCCATCCCTCTGCCCATCACGGTGGGCACTTGGCTGTAGAGAGGACAGATGATCTAATTCCTATTGAGGGCCTTTAGCACTCACCTTCTAATCATTTGTCCACCCCACATGTCGTTCTTCGCTTTTCTCAGGCACAGGAGCCTCTGGCAGTGGGAAGAAACCATTTCTTTGGGCAATGGGCTTAGGCTGAGATCATGTGCCCAGAGGGATAGGAACACAGGCAGCATCACTGCCATGCGACACTCTGCATCTTCTGCTCCTGCTGTGTCTGTTACCTACAAAAAACCCATTCCCATGGATTTAGAAGACCATGAGACACTGAAAAGGGCAGGAAATCTTGAAACCCATGAAAAGAAGTGCTTACCCATGTCAGGTGTGATGGGTACATGGAGCTCATTGCTGCAGGAGGCTTCCAAAGCCGAAAGCTTGATGTTCAGATTGGGAAGGAGTATTTCTGTGGTCTGCTGCTGGGCTGCGTGTAACAGCCTGGGATGGACCTAGTCTGCAGGCACAGAATTGCTATGCTCAAGGGCAGGAGGACCTGCCTGCCAGCTGTGGCCCCACGTCTGCCTTTGAGTGCCCATCGCAAGCCTCAGCTGGGCCCCTTTGTGCCCCCATTTAGCTTTGTGTGCTGGGGAGATCTGGGACTCACTCCTACAAAACCCTGTGAAGGCAAAAGGGGTTTAAGGGAGTTTTGCTTTGCTCTCTAAGCCAATGGAAGGATCATGATCAGAGATCAAGGCTCCGGCTCTTCACCACCTGCCCATACCAATCCTACCTGGAAAATCAATCATCTTAATCACTCATGTGTGTCTTCTTTGCCAGAGGATAAGCTCTGCCTCCGCCTGGGATGGAGCAGGAGTATCAAGAACCACTGTAGGGGAGCGGGAGGCAGGTAAGAGTTAATCCCAGGGTAAAGCAGAGATGCACAACCTCCTGCCCACTGCTTTCGGTGTGAGCAGCCATCCAGGCATCCCACCCTATCCTACCAGCTGTTCCTGTTTCTGCCTAATTAGCCTCCAGATCAGCTTGCTTGGAGATCCTCTTCTGAAAGGCACCAGAGAAGGGCAAAGACTGATTATTCCAACTGCATCCCTGCAAGCTTCCCAAGGCTCTGCCAGCTGGGACCATGGTGGTCCCCCCAACACACTCCTTTGGCAAGAGCAGTTCCCCAGGTACAGGCAGTGCAGAGGAATGCTCCAGCTTTTCCCCCTGGAAATAAGGGATCATTTTGCCAGGAGAGCAGCTGACAGCAGGGCATTTCTTGTGAATATTGAGCGGGGGAATCTTAAAGGTTCCTGAAAGAGCACGTATTGAGCCTGGAAGGAGTGTGGCATCAGCAGTGTTAACAGTAGGGCTGGGAACCGTATGAGTCCCTTCTGTATCCCTGCAGGTCAGTGTCTCCTGGAGAAGTGGCTGAGACATCCCCGCTCTCAGAGGAGCGCTGGGCTGTGCTCCACATGAAGCATTTGAAAGCCAAGCCTCCAATATCTGGAGTGATTCATTAACAGCAAAAGGTGTAATTAATATTAGAGAGCGCTCAAACCGCATTCTGCTGCTGGCAGGGAAGAGCCCACCAGCATCCCTCCTGCGCTGTGCCGGCCCCAGAGACCCGGCCTGCTTCCCGCAGCTCCTCACCTCCCTGTTTTTCCCCAGGCACTTCTGAAACCTGTAAAAGCTGCTCCAGCAGCCAGGAAACTGTTAAAGGAGCAGCTCCAGCCTGCTGGGTCAGCAAGCACTTTGCACCAACAGCAAATCACTTAGCTGGTACCATGGGGGAAGCCCAGCCTTGCCTGAGAGCACCATTTACCAGGGTGAGGGCTGTGCCGCACGCAGGGGAGTGTTTTGCAGCATCGGATCAGGTCTCTTGAGCTCCCCATGAGAGCATTAGCTGCCACCATAGCAGGAGGGTAAAACGATCCACTTTTTGCTTCTCAACAGCATAGATTCCCTGTCAAAGTGGTGTTTTTCTCTGTATTTTCTGCTGTGCAGTACTTGGTCTGCTAAAGCACTGTGTAATTGTGGACAGGAGTGGCAGGGACATTTGCAGACCCTTCTACCGTTGGGTGCCCTGGGGACATGGAGTCATAGGTGTCCCAGCTCTCCTGTCCTTCTCAAGCTGGACCAGATTTGATGATATACAAAGCTGGGCTGAGTCTTTCTCCTTTGACACCACAGTTGGGCATGATGCTGCTTCTGGTGCCTCGTGTGGGCTTCAACCAAAGACCACAGTGTGCTTCTATCATCATTGCCAAGCATCACTAGTGTGGGATCTGCCTAGCTTCAATCCTGCCCAGCAATTGCAGCTGCAGACATCAAAATCCACCTGGTTGGATGCTCCCAGGTCAGGCTCTGTTTGTGGTGTTGCTTTACAAACCTTGCAGCACATATCCATGGGTCCCCGTCCTGTCCTGCCTCCCACCTGCTGGGGTGGCACAGCTTGGGGAACGCCTGCCGCATCCCTTCTGGGGAGCTTCAAACACAAAGACATAGGTGTATAAATAACGTGGGGCTGGTGACAAACCTCCCAGAAGCCAGGACAGGCCGTGTGACAGGCTGCAAGCCGGCGTGGTGCCGCGTTGCTCTCGTGTTGTAGCAGCTGAAGCTCGCACGTCGCAGCGCAGCCGACACTGTCATTGCCGCGAAGCTGGTGACACGTGTTACCAAACAAGCTCTCATCTCCCCGTCCTTCCAGGCACCCGAGTGACATCTGTCCTCGGTGAGCAGCGATGTTGTGTCGAGGGTGGCAGCTCCCGTGTGTCAGCCTCCCCCCAGCACCCGTTTGCAGGGATCAGGTCTTTGTTTCACAAAGCCTGATCAGCCAGAACCATTACAAGGGCAGCTATCACTGTTCTTTCCTTAGGCAGTCCCAGCTCTGCACCGAGATTGGGCTGAAGTCACTGTTCCTTGTGATTTACCTGAAAAGTCTCATTTTTCCCTGCACACTTCAGAACACTCCAAGCTGCTCAGCGCTTCATTTCTCCAGCCAAAGAGCTCTCTTGGTCAATAGTTGGTTCAAATGTTTGCTCATGATAACTTTGATGTAGAAGCATTGCTGTGTTTGCCAGGAACAAACTGACCTGCGGGTAAGGAGCTGCAAGGACGGTTTGCTCCTGTTGCCCTGCTCTTGGGAGCAAAGAGCCTCTTGTTCAGCACGTTCCAGGAAAGCAGCTCAGGCACTGTGTTAGTCACTGGGAGCTCTCGCTGCTCTATGAAAGAGGTGCACAAACCAAAGGCCATAGTGGCAGAATCACAAGGGCCCTTTCATCTTTGCGGCAAGTATTTCACAACTTGAAGAACCTCATTGCAGAAATCACTGTGGTTTCAGTTTGGAAATAGGGGCTCCATTGCAGCACATCTGCTTCTCAGAGTTCATTTGGGCAACGCATGCAGCTACGGTATGGCCATTGACAAGGAACTATCTATAGACAACCCTTCCCATAAGCAGATCTTACCCAAAAGCCAGCCTGCTGCCCGTTATATATATACATATATACACACATATATAGGCTGCTGGAGAAGGACTTTTCATCAGGGACTGTAGTGATGGGATAAAGGGGAATGGGTTTAAACTGAAAACATGGGAAGTTCAGGCTGGAGATAAGGCAGAAGCTCTTCCCTGTGAGGGTGCTGAGGCGCTGGCACAGGGTGCCCAGAGAAACCGTGGCTGCCCCATCCCTGGCAGTGTTCAAAGCCAGGTTGGACAGAGCCTTGGGCTACGTGGTCAAGTGTGAGGTGTCCCTGCCCATGGCAGGGGATTGGAACCGGATGATCTTAAGGTCCTTTCCAGCTCAAACCATTCTGTGATTCCATGTATATATATGTGTGCATATATTTGCATGTATATATATATACATATATAAAAGAGGCCATGTTGGCATGTTGGATGGTGTTTTGAACAACCTGGTCTAGTGGAAGGTGTTCTTGTCCCTGGCAAGGGATTGGCACTGGGTGAGCTTTAAGTCCCTTCCAACCAAACCCATCTATAGCTCTGTGATTCTATATATGTATGTGCAGCCCACCCCCAGCTCAGCCGCGCAGGAGCCTGTTCAGTATGCAGCTCAGCAGAGCCTTTAACATTTCGCAGAACAGATGCCCACTGAGCATCTTGAAACAAATCCAAAGGTAGCGGTGACGGCTGCTGTCAGGGAAACAATAATCCCATGGCCTCGCCGGTATCAGCTGCGCCACAGCACCAGAGCCAAGCCACGTGCGATGGAGGCTTCTGCTGCTGCCTGCTTTGTCTGATGAAAGGAGCCCGGTTGGAGGTGGCCCGGGCAGGCAGAGGCGGAGATGTGGTGTCAGAGACCGTAATCTTCTCATCAGCCAAAATCCCCTTCCCCACGCAGCTGGCTGCTCCTGCCTCCATGCTGCGGGAAGCATCAGAGCACGGGCTCAGCTGTCCTCACCCTGCTGTTGTGTGCTCCCAGGGCTACTCCTGTGCCAGAGGGCTCCTGAAACCAGAGCAGGACTGGGGCAGCTCCGGAGGCAGGACAGGCATGAGGCTGCTGTATCAGGAGGACGAGCTGTACCTTTGGGCTGGTGGGGCTCCTCTCTGCCCACGGCAGCTCCAGTGCCCTGCTCTGAGGCATTTGAAGGCTTGAACAAGGAGCAGAAGTGGCAGTTGTCCCCGTTTCACACAAGCAGAGGTGGTGGAGCAGGATCACACAGGTATTTAACCCTTCCATGGCATTCCTGCTGTCCCTGTGCTGATGCACTGCGTGCTCCCTGGGAGCACTTGGGAGCCACAGGCACGGTTGACTGGCAAAGAGAGTCAACAGAAATGTAGTTTAAAGTGGTGTCATCTCATGGGGGAGAGATCCATAGATCCATTCCCGACCCAGAATTCCCCCCCATTGCCTCTGTTGCCCCTGCCTGACCAAGAGGTACCCACATGGGCAAGGCACTGAGATGCTGCTGGACGAGGTGCACCACAGTCTGCAGCCCACTGGAGGTGGCAGAAACAGCCAGGGCAGACAGGATGGATGGAGCTCAGTTCCTCTATGGGCTGCCTGCAGTGGCTGGGTGGACTCCTGCACCACCAGGCACAGAGACCCGTGTCGGGAGCCCCGAGGTGACAGGCACAACCCTTGCCATTGACCCTCGGTGCGGTGCTAGGGTTGGCAATGATGCTCGCAGCTCTGTTCGCAGCAGCATGTGGGGGTGAGTCGTTAAGCAAACAACAGCATCCTTTTAACTAGTCTCCCTGGCCCAGGAAACCCCCGCTGGCCTGGGAGGCAGTGAGCGCTGGATGTGCCGGTGCACATGCTGTCTTGATGTGCTCGGCTGGTAGCAGATGGCGCGGGGCAGAGGGTAATGTGGCTGTCCTCAGTGGACGGCAGTCCCCCAGAGCAAGCTCTGTCCTGTCAGCTCAGGAAGTGACAGCAAGACCCTGACAGAAGAGAGAGGCAGAAAGAAAGAAATGCGGGGAAATTACAGAGTTCGTCCCCGAAGCTCACAATAGTCACAATAATAATGCTAACCACCCTTAACGCTGTGCTGCTGACGGGGCTTCAGGGATGCGTGTGAGGTGCTGTGATGGTGTTTGTGGGGAGCATGGGGATGGAAGCTGAGTGCTGAGGAGGGGGTCTCCTCTCCATGCCCAATCTGAAATAACTCTTTCTCCTGCCCCTTGCTGTGTGGGGGAACATAAAGAAGGGCAACAACTTGGGAAATGCTGGTGGTGGCCATGCAGGTAATAGCCATGCAGGAATGCTGGCGACAGCCATGCGGGGATGCTGGTGGTGGTTATGCAGGAATGCTGGAGAGAGCCGTGCAGGGATGCTGGTGATGGCCGCACAGGGATGCTGGCAGTGGCTGTGTGGGAATGCTCACACAGGCGCTGGATGCTCAGGCTGCTGCCAGCTCAGGTGTTATGCCACAGACATGCCCTGGAATCCCAATGCCACAAAGTGCAGACTTCCCTGGCTGGAAACGGGCTCTGAGGCTGAGGTTTGAGTGTCCCATTCTGCCTGGACCCCATGTAGAGGGGAATAGGAGTGGGACAGAGCCAAGGCCTTGGCGACAGGCTCTGCCCTGTCAGTTCACCTTGCAAACAAGCTTCATAGAAATCATCTCTGGGCTGACACGTCCCCAACAGGCTCAAGGGCACAAAGCGATGTGAATTCAGTCCTTGCTCATTGTAAGGAGAGATAAGGGGAATGACTCATCTGGGCAGGTAAAGAGCCTTCAGCTTTCACATCACAAGACCTTGGTGCAGAGAATTCTCCTGCCCCCACATCCCAGTCACCCCTTGGACCTGTCCCTGGGACCATTCTCCCCATTACAGAGAAGAGGAAAATGCAAATGTGGCGGCTTTCATGTGCTTAAATCCTGAAGAGCTACATGGGAGCTGTGTGTCATTGAACCAGGTCTGAATTCCCTCTCTTCTCCCTGTCTTCTCTGTATGAATAAGCAGCTCCTGATCTCCCTGCCGAAAGCTCATGGCTCTTGTTCCCCCATTGCCATGTTTTAATTAACGTTCGCTCTCCAGTCCTGTGTCAGTCACACATGCCACAGTGACACCGGACATGGAAGGTAGTTTATCACAGAAGTAATGAATTCCTTTCAACCCAAGCAGCCAAACACCCAGAGAGCCCGAGTTTAAAACTCTCTCACAACTCTAAAACATTCCAGACAGCCTTTAACATCCACAGGAGTGCCAAGAGGCAGGCAGGCAAATACAGCACCAATTAATCATTCCCTGGCTGAACTGAGCAGGATGAGCTGCTCAGGATTCTGGCATGTGCCAGCTGAGCAGGGACGTGGCTCTTCTGGGGAGCAGCCCAAATTTCACAACTGATTCTGGTATTTCACTGCTCTGACTCTGTAAATCTCTTGAGCGCTCGCTGCCTGTGCAGACACCACATTGCGAGCCCTGTGGTGTGCCAGAGGTGAGCTGGAAATGGGGTTTTGTAAAGCCACGGGGCTGGTGGCGTTGCTGCAGTACCTGGCATGAGAAGCGTGCTGGGAGCACGGCAAAGCAGCACTGATGGGGGAAAAAGGAGCAGAGGGAAAAAGGGGAGTAAAGAGGGGTTCAGTGATGTGAACACTGGGGGATGCTCACCTCTGCTGGGGTGACACTGAGACCCCAGGGGAGCGGGGTCCCCATCCCTGAAGGGGAGGACTAGGGTCTGCACAGTCCTTGGCCCTGGGGATGTTCTTCCCTTGGCCACCCAGTGAAGTCCCCATCCCAGTGCCCTCAGGGTACTCCTTCCACAGCCTCCCCCCAGACCAGAGGTTCAGTGCATCCTGGCTCAATGGGCTCCCAGCTACAGGGATGCTGGCATCCAGGACCCCATCCTGTCCTCATCCCCCGTACTTTGAACATGTGCCTGGATGGAGGGCAAGGCAAACACATGGAACTCCTGCAGCCCCAGTGGTGCTGCTTCACCCTGCTTTGTTGGGAGCTGCTTTTTCCTCACTGCCAATCTTTGTGTCACCTCCATGCTGGCGCTTTCCAGCAGGCAGTGAGATGAGTCTGTGACTGGAGCTGCAGCGGGGAGTGGGCCGGGTGTGTGGACACAAAGGCAGCACATATCATTAAGGAGAGGATGGAGACTGATGCGCAGGGGAGAGCTAAGGGCCCCCCTGGTGCTACCATCAAGGCTCTGAAATGGAAATGCAAGGTCCCCAGACCCCCCTCTTCACCCACCGGTTGGCAAAGGCTCTATTAGCAGGATGTGAGTAATCATCTTAAGTAGCTATCAAAGTGCACCAGCTTGTTAAGCATTTAGCCAGGTTGTGCTGACATGACCTCTCTCCTCAATCTTCCCAGCGCTGGCTCAAGCAGCTAATTACTGGATCACACCTGCCACACGCCTGCAGAAAGGACAGGTCGGATCCAACGTGTTGCTTAGGACAGTCTCATCTTCCCAGCATCATCCCCAACCTTCTATCAGGAATAGCCACACAGGAGTGGAGGGAAGCCCCCTTGGCAAGCAGTGGTGATCCCAGCTGGCAGTGCCCAGGGCAAGGGCTGCTCCAGAGGATGGCAGGGGCTGGTGGCTGTGGTCAGAGCACATACATGGTGCTTTTGCTGCTGGAAAGGACCCACTGTGGGTTTCATGGGCTGCTGGAGGAGGGTATTTCATCACTGGGAGGAAGAGGAGGCTGGGGACTATGCAATGGGGGATAAGCAGCCCTGGTGATGCCAGGAATCCAGGAGGAATTATGTCCTGCTGGGATGGGACAACTGAGGTCTCTGTGACTGGTGATTGCCAGAAAGATGAGGAAGGGGCTGAGCTAGAGCCTCCTTGTCCTATGGTCCATGTTGAGAGTGTGCTGGGGAAACAACCACCTGCAGTGATGGCTCCCATTTTCATTGCTTCCATATTAAATTACTTCTGCCTTCATAGCCTTGTTCTTCCCTTTCGCTCCATGGAAAAGCAATGCCTGTCTGCTCTCTGCATGACCTGTTGCGTGTCTGCACAAGCAGGCTGTTGTGTGAGGAAGACTAATACCCCATCCATGGGGGTCTCTGCAGAGATGCTCTTGACTGTAGGGCTAAGTGTGGCACACAGGGAGCTGGGCTTGCTGCCTGCTGAGAGCATCACAGGCTGAGAACATTGGGGCTGTTCAGCCTGGAGAAGAGAAGCTGCGTGGAGACCTCAGAGCAGCTTCCAGTATCTGAAGGGGGCTACAAGGGGGCTGGAGAGGGGCTCTTCATCAGGGACTGGAGTGATAGGGCAAGGGGTGATGAGTTCAAACTTATACAGGGTTAGATATAAGGCAGAAGCTGTTCCCTGTGAGGGTGCTGAGGCGCTGGCACAGGGTGCCCAGAGAAGCTGTGGCTGCCCCATCCCTGTCAGTGTTCAAGGCCAGGTTGGACACAGGGGCTTGGAGCAACCTGCTCTAATGGAAGGTGTTGGAACTGGATGAGCTTTGAGGTCCCTTCCAACACAAACCATCCTGTGATCACCTGAGCATCGGATCCACGGGTCAGGAAAAGCAGAGAAGCAAGGGTATGGCCTCTGAGAGATCCTGCTTTGCTTTTCAGGAGACACAGCAGCCTACAAGAACGGTGTTTACTGGATCAAGGGCCGCACCTCAGTAGACATCATCAAAAACGGGGGGTTCAAGATCAGCGCTCTGGAGGTGGAGCGTCATCTGCTCGCACACCCGCACATCACAGGTACGTTCCCTGTGTCCCATGCTGAGGAGGAGCGGCGTGTGTGAGCCTGGCTGTAGGGACAGCCCTGGCTCTGTGGGTGCAGACATGAGGCTGCCTGAGGGCTCATGCCTGGAGGCTCTTTCCCAACCACCCCATCAGTGAGGCTGGGCCCCGCTGTTGTCTCCTGGGGTTGAAGCCACGTAGCCTGCGGCTGGGTGCTGAGTCAGCATCAGCTCCCATCTGATTTTGGAAATGAGACTGTAATTAAATCTGTCCTGCCCTTGTGTGTGACCCTGCATGAGGGGATAGCAGCAGTGCCACTGGCTCCACACCACTCTGTACATCATATTCCTCCCTGTTGACTCTTAAATAGCTCAAACCATTGAGCTTCCTGCCTTTCCCTTGGTGAAAAGCTCTGTTCTTGTGTCAGCACGAAAGCACGCAGTGTTTTCCTGTGCTAACTCCCCATGGAATTTTCCTCCAGCCACTGCAGGGCTGAACCCCCCTTCTACCCTACCCTGACCCCCAAATTCACTCGGGTTTCTCAGGCTCTCTCTGATCTCTCTGCAGACGTGGCTGTGATTGGGCCTCCGGACATGGTGTGGGGCCAGAGGGTCAGTGCTGTCGTGCAGCTGCGCAAGGGTGAGATGCTCTCTGTGAAGGACCTGAAGGACTGGGCCAGGTAAGATGCCACAGGGCAGTGTGAGGTGAGCAGCATGGCATGGGGGGAGCAGGCTCAAAGCTTGCAGCATCCTCATCAGAGATAGGTCAGTGGAGGGATGAAGGGGTGGCTGGCAGTGACACAGTGCCTCAGGCTCTGGGGATGGAGAAAAAGACCACAGTTCCAACCAAGTCACCGGGCGTGCAAGATAAGGGAAGTAAATGAGCCTCTTTCTTACCCCAAAAGTGCCTTGATAAACAACATGCACGGCTCAGCCAAGTGGCTCCTACCCTGCAGCCCTCAGCCCAGATACTGGCAGATGGCACGGGGCCACCATCGGAGCAGGGGAAGCTTCGTGTTTTCTCAGCAGCCAGAACATTTGCTCAGCTTTTCCCCAGTGCTGCTGTGACTGCGCCCTCCTGCTTCCTACCTGCTGGAAGTCAGCCCAGTCCCAGCAAACCCCAGAGACCTCTCCCGTAGAGTTTAGAGAGTGTGGGAGACACCAAAGCTCCTTGATCTCGCTTGAAGCCATCACAGTACCAAAGAGCGTGGCACAAAGCAGCCACCTGCAAGGTTTCAGCATGAAAACCTTCAAGTCCTCATTCAAATCAGTCAGGGAGCAGGCAGTGCCAAAGTTTTGGGCATCACTCAAGCGAGCGTAAGCAGGCGGGAGCCAGGAAGCAGAATCAGTGGGTTTATCACTAATATTCCATTAGCAAAATATTTAATAGCAGATCCTTTTCCTGGCGACTCCCTCCTTCAGGCTGTGGATATTTTTGGTGCTATTTTGCAAGCGGCAGGAGCGCTTGTTTCATCAGGGGCTGCGCAGCAGCCAATTAAAGATTTCCCCTGGATTTGCAAAAATCACAGTTGGGGGACTGTGATTTAGCAAATGCAAGGAAGACGCTGGCTGGCCGCTGCTGCTCTGATTAAACAGTTACGTACTGGGGGAAGAGGAGCAAACAAAGAAACCAAAGCCATAGGGATGGCTGCAGGGGCAGGTGGGTGCAAGCCCCCACCAGGGTGTCCATGCACTGTGCACACACCTTACCTCTTGGGCTGCTGATTACCTGGGACTCCTGTTTCATCAAGGGCAGCCCATGGCTTATGCTGGATTTCAGTCCTCACAGACTGGTTTGTGTTGGAAGGGTCCTCAAAGCTCCTCCAGTTCCAACCCCCTGCCACGGGCAGGGACACCTTCCACTGGAGCAGCTTGCTCCAAGCCCCATCAACCTGACCTTGAACACTGCCAGGGATGGGGCAGCCACAGCTTCTCTGGGCACCCTGTGCCAGCGCCTCAGTACCCTCCTAGTGATGAAGCTGATGAATTTCCTAAAAGTCCTGCCCCTTCTTAGCCAGACTCAGCCTGTCCTGGGCCATACAGGGTCTGGTGCTCTGGGGTTCTCCATCCAGGACCCTCCTCAGCCTCAGCACGTGGCAGGAGTGATGGAGAGCAGGGAAAGGATGCTTCACCATGCTACATGGTGGCTGCTTATCCCTAAGCCTCCTGGGAGGAACACTGGTGACCCCAGCAGATCCCTTCATCCATCACCCATAGCTGTGCTTAGTGGGTCACCTGGGTGTCCCTGGCACAGAGCAAGGGGCTGCACTCAGCCCCATATGTGCGCCCCTTCCAGAGCGTTCCCCTTGTCCCTGCACATCTCTTCCCATCACCGTCCCCAGCTCTGTGGATAGACATGACCCTGTTTTCCCCATGCGGAGCAAGGGCAGGTGCCCTTGAAATAACAGCCCCCAGAGGGCCAAGGGGTGTCTGCCTACCCAGCTGCTGCTCCCTGCCCAGCGCTGGCTCCAGGCACCGCTCTGGCTCCCCCCTCCTGCCTCTCCCTCTCGCCCTGTCTCTCCCCTTTATTTTTTATGTCACTTAACATTCGCTTGGCCCCTTTTCTCTCACTCCCTGGCAGGAGACACATGTCCCTCTTCAGAGTGATTCATTTTGCAGCTTTTGCCTCCAATCGTGCTTCCCGGCGACAGGCGCCATCCTGAGTTAGAGGCATCCATATGGCAGGGGGTGCTGGTGGCAGGGGGGGAAGGGCTGGGTGATGGTTGAAGGGCTCAGCAGACTTGGCGTCTTGCATTAGAACCAGTGCCAGGATGCTGCCGGAGCTGGGCACAGCCCCAGGTTGGTGACACACAGGCAGCAGAAGGCAGGAGAGCCCCCCTCCGTGTTCTGCAAAGGGCACAGGGACGAAGCTCAGTGCTCAGGCTCCCTCCCAATGCAGGAAGAACCCCCATGCGCTGGAGCACACAACTGTGAGTCACTGGCAGGTCACCAGTGCATGTACCTGGGGAGGTGACACACCTGTAGTCTTGGTCCTCAGGGACTGGCACCAAGAACACATGGGGTCCAGCATCCATCTGGATGGGAAAATATGCCACACACACAGCTTTCCTGTGCCATCCCATACCAGTGGGGCTGAATGCAGCAGATAGAGCTGGTACCAGTAACAGGGTGCATTGCCAGCCCAAAACACAGCAATCAGGATCATAGAATCAACCAGGCTGGAAAAACCCTTTAAGGTTATCAAGTCCAACCTTTACCCCAGGACCACTCAAGTCCATCACTAGATGAACCAGGTCCAGCTGTGGCTGGGGCAGCTCAGCTGTACACCATGACAGGCTGCAGGACACAGGGTCCCAGATCAAATCCTCCCCATGTCCAGTGGCATTTGTGAGGGCTCGAGATGGGCTGGAAGTGCTTCTCCTCAGTTACACACTGCACTTGTGCATTGCAGGGAGATCATGGCACCATATGCCATCCCAACTGAGCTGATCGTGGTGGAGGAGATCCCGCGCAACCAGATGGGAAAAGTCAACAAGAAGGAGCTCCTGCAGCGCTTTTACCCAGCCTAGCGCATGGCCCGGCGCCAGGACTGGGAACCTGGGGAGGTTTGGTCCTTGGCCACATCCATTCTCCCTCCACGAAGGCACTTATGAGGTGCCAGCAGGGATTAGCATATGCAGGTCTGGGCTCACTGCAGTCTGGTCCATGAGTAAAGTCCAATAAAAGTAGGATTCACCCCATATAGTCTCTGATTGAACTGAGCCAGCGCTGCAGGGCCACCTTCCTCATGCAAGAGTGTTTGCAGGAGGCTCAGGGCAGCCCTGGGTATAGAAGGGAAGTGTGGGATGAATGCTGTGGGGTCCTGGGCCAGGACAGCCCCGTGCCAGTGCTGGCTGCAGGTAGTTGCTGGCCATGGTGCTCTGTTTAGCCCCTATGTAGATGGTGAGAGGCAGGTGAAAAGCAGACACCTTGAGCACCTCCACATCCACCCCAAACTAGTCCCAGCAGTGGGACCAGCTCCACTGGCTTTCAGTGGGTCTCATCCCCATGATATCAAGCCACCAGAGCTGCTCTGCCTGGTGAGAAGGGCTGGCCGGGCACCCCAGCTCACTGCCTTGCCTTTACCTGCCTCTGGTGCTGGTCCCCATTGCCATTACAGCTCTGCCTCAAGCCACGTGCAACTCATCCCCAGATAAAATGACTTTAAATTAAACTCCTGCCTTCAGACAGCTGTGGGGATGCCTGGTAATTTTGCATCTTCTGTGCCCTTTTCCATGGACTCAGCAGCATAGTTTATAGAGAGAAAGAGCGCCAGAGAGCGAGCAGGTTATAGATCAGAGCATCATAGAATAGTTCTGGTTAGAAAGGACCTTAAGATCATCTAGTTCCAACCTGCCTGTCACTGGTGGGATCCTGCTCTCCACAGGATGCCCCATCCTCTGCTGCAAGTGGGTACCATCCACCTCCCTGCTCCATCAGGCACTGCCTGCATTTCCCAGCCGAAGTGAAGAATGAATACAAACCCGCAAATAACTACCAGCTGTGCGTAACATCCCAGTGCATCACCTCACCCAGGGGGTCCCACATGGAGTGACAGCAGAGGTGCCAGCACCACAGGGACACTGGTCACTCCTCCACCTGTGACATACATCCCATAACAGAGGGGGAAAGGCTGGGGCAGGGGTGGCTTCAAGGGGCTTGCAGTGACCCCGATGTGATAGGAGAGGCTCAAAGCATCAAATCATATGCAGAGAGCCCAGGAAGATGGGGAGAAGACTGTGGCCAGGCCAAGTGCTTGGAGATGGGCTCGGTTTTGGGTACATGGTCCAGCACAGGGTGAGGGCAGAGCTGAGCAGGGTGTGGGAAGCACTGGGGAGCTGGTGCAGCATGAATGACACTGCATGTGTGCTCACCCCTGTGTCTGTGTGTGTACTGGCACCAGTGCCCATGTCTGAAGGTCAGTGATGTCCTAGAGGACAGGCAGCATGGATAAACCCTGCCTTTATACACAGGATTTTGTCCCGTTTGACTTCATGCATGAGCTGCTGGCCACATGGTGGTGGGCAGTGAGGATCAATAACATCAGCAGGGAATGGTGCCCATGGGGACAGTGCGCTGGGGAGGCAGCGTGTCCGCAGGATGCTGCTCCAGTGCTGTCGGTGTCGAGGGGCTGACAGGGAGCCCCAGATTTCCTCATCAGTTGATACGGCCCTGAAAGCACCGGAGAGGACAAGAGGAACAGGGAGCACAGGTAATTGCATCAAATCCTTTTGTGAGGGTCAGTGGAGCCCTGAACATCTGGGAGGACAGTTAGTGAGGACGTGGAGAGGACAGCTGGGCAGCGGGAGCAGGGATGTGGACAGGGATGGGGAAAAGGGGAAGAGGATATGGATGGAGACTTCTCCAGTGCCATCCTTCCACCCCAGCCAACCTCCACGGGCAGGTCCAGCTGTGCACCCACTCTGTGCATCCCGGTACCCTGTCCACAGCAGCATCCACCAGCGCAGTGCCAGCACCTGGATTTTGGAACCTCGGGTTCAGAAGGGGTTGGGACAGGACCTCCAGGGACACCAGGGACACACAGAGCTCACGCAGCCATTTCTCACTGTCCCACAGCAGCCGGCATGTCCCTTCCGCACAGTGCATGGAGCTGAGCGCCAGCAGCCCTCACCGGTCTGTGGGAGGGACCAAGCAGATCCTTTGTTAAAACATCAATGATGCAGTAAATTTTTTAACTTACCAAATAGATCAATATCAAATTATCATGTCTCACATTCATAACTCTTAAGCAAGCAACAATGGAGAGAGACAAGGTCACTGGAGAATAAATAGCAGCAAAAGCTCTTAATGATCTATCATTCTCGACAACCCCAGGCACCCAGCACCAGCCCGGTGACAAGATCATTAATAAAACTCTGCAGGAACACTATCGATTGCTTTGATGGATGATCACAGGTAGCAAATACTGTAAAACACCTGGCTGTCACACGCTGAAAGCAGAAGCTTGACTCACACCTCGGTGCTGGGACCCGGCTGTGCCACATTTTCTCCTTGGTGGCCAGGAGGGTCATCCCCCCACTTTGGAGCTGCCATCCATGCTGGACCCCATAATCCCCACCTCCAGTTCCCCAGCACTGTTCATCCCTATAGATAGGGCTGTTAATTGGAAGCCTCATTGAAGCACCGGGGGATGGTGCCCCAGAGCCCATGCTGGGAGCTGAGGTGGACAGAGATGGGTTTTGGTGACCGGTGGCATTGGGTGAACCTGGAGACCTCTCTATCCCTTCACCGCTGGATGCAGCCCCAGGACACCAACACAGCCAGGACCTCAGGGACGGATGAGGGTCCTCAAGGCCATGAGCTCTGCTCTGCATCCATCAGGAATACAGGGGGTGCTGCGTGCATCCCCCCACAGCTCCAGGTGCTTCGCTTTCAATCCACGTCGGCATTGACGGTCTGATCATATGTACACAACCATTCAATTACTCCGTAATGGCTACAGGCTATTAAGCCATCAATCTCCTTCATTAAGGCCTGCCAGGCCTGTCCCCACACCGTGCAATAAAACCATTAGAACAACAACAACAACCCAAAGTAGCATCTTTAATGGTTGGTTCTAACACCCTCCCCAGCGCTGATGCTGGCCATCTCCTGCTGCCTGCAAGGCACCCTGAGGCACCCAGGGACCTGCTCACCTCAAGTGAGATATTGCCTTGCTAGGGGGTCCCCAGGGACCCCCACAAACCTCCGTGCTCCCCTCAGCTGCTCCCAACAGCTTCCCCTGCCCCAGGCTCAGCGTGCTGGAATCTGCTCTTGCTCTTTATAGCTGACATTATCTTTTATTGCCATATAAAAAACAAAGCTCCAGTGGCTTTATGGCTGCTGCGCCGGCGTTTGGCACTTCACTGCTCAGCTCTGTGCTCCTGGCTGCTCAGCTTTCCCCATTGCTGGGCCCGGTGGGGATAGGGCAGTGCCCAGATGCCCCAGGCCCTGCACTGTGGTCACAACTGGTCCCACTGCATCCACAATGGGACCATGACTGGTCCCGACGCCCACGGCAGGGGTCTTAACACCCACAGCTCTTGCACTGACCCAGGCAGATCAGAGGGTGTCAGGTGGGAAGAGGGGACCTGGCCTCTCCAAAATAGGGTGACCCCTCCTCTGACCCAGCATGGCAAGGGAGTCATAGGCCATGGCTGTCACTGTTTGGACCCAGCATCTGTGGGACCTCCAATCCCTGCACCCCAGTGGGAGCTCCATTTGCAGGGAGAGAGGGGCAGGGGATGTTGGTGCAGCGCCAGAGGTTGGGGGGTTGGTGCTGCAGCCAGAGCCGTGCCATGGGCACCCATGCAGCTCCTATGGCCGGCAGCACCAGCACCACGAGCTGGGGCTGGCGCCTTGTCAGAGCCTGTCACGTCTGCCACCGCCGTGTTCCCACGCCACGGTGCCGGTGGCAGGGAACATCTGCTCGGCCGCCCCGCTGCCACAGCGCGTTAGGGTCAGGGGCAGACACCAAGACCCCCGGCCAGCGCTGCCGGTGCGGCTCCTCACCGTGATGCTGATGCAAGGTGGCAGGGAGAGCAAGGCAGACAGATGGGATCAGACAGACAGACAGGCAGGCAGGCGAGTGCCACTGCCTGCGCCAGGGCCCAGCCATGCCGCGGGTCACTGGTGCCCCACGCTCACCTGCTCATGCTGCGGGTCCATGTCCCTGGGGACACCCACAGCCCCATCACTGCTGTTCAGCTTTTGGTGATGGACAGGAGACATCCTGCATCCCATGTCCCACGTCCCTGGTCCCTTTTCCCACGCTTTGTACCCTACCCCTGTGTCGGGGACCCACGTTGCCCCAAACGATGCTTCACTGGGGCAGACACCGGGGACACCTACTTCCGATGGGAGGCACGGTGCCGGGCAGGAGGGTGTCCCCAGCAGCCAAGCGGGGACTTGGTGATGCCACGAGTGTCACCGTAAACCCGCACGTTCCGTTGCCAGGCCCAGGGCTCGGTTCCGTCCCGACCCCTCCACCGCGCCCGGGGGGTGTTGGCTCTGAGTCCTCTGCAGCCCCAGGGGCCCGGCACCGGCGGGCGGGGGACGTTCCCCGCTGCAGCCCCCCTGGCGACGGGGACCGCCGGTGTCGGTGCCGGTGGCCGGGACGATGCTGCCACCTGGTGCCGTGGCGTCGCGGTGCCGCCGGGACCGGCCCCGGCTCTGGGGGTCGAGGGAGCAGCATCGGGACCAGCGACGGGGGGCAGGGACAGAACCGGGACCGGCACCAGGGACAGGGGAGGCAGCGCCTGGAGAGGCAGCGAGAGCTGGGACAGGATCGGAACCAACACCGGGGGTCGGAGCCAGCACCGGGACTACCAGCGGGGTTCAGGGGCAGCACCAGGACCGGCCCCGAGGGTCGAGGACAGCGCTGGGAATAGCCCCGGGGCTCGGCGCCAGCACCGGGATATGCCCCGAGTGTCAGGGGCAGCATCGGGACCGGCCCCGGGTGTGAGGGGCAGGAGTGGATGCAGGGGGATCAGGGGGCAGCGGGGCCCGGGGCCTCGCTGTGGCTCCGGGAGAAGCCCGGGCCCAGCTCCGTCCCGTGCGAGCCCGCCGGGACCGGGAGATCGCGGGACGCTGCCGTTCCTCTCCCTAAGGCCGCACCGGCCCCGACCCCGCCGCCAGCGCGGGCGACCCCGGCCCCGTGGGGGGGTGTCCGGAGCGAGCTCTCCTCGGTGTGAGGCTCTGCGGAGGGGGGCGGGCGGAACCCCCCAACCCGAGCCCGGTGCCTGCTCCGGTCCAGCCGTGGCGGGGACAGCGGGGCCGGGTCTCTCCCCCCCGCCCGCCCCGTCGCGGCATCCTCGGGGTGCGCCCCGAGACAGCTGCCGCGTTCCCGCCCGCCCTGCCCCGGGGACCGCTTCCCCCCCGGGCCCCAGTCCCGGGTTGTGGGTCCATCCCCCCCCGGGTCCCTCCCCGAGCCCCCCGCGCCCGCCCCGTCGGGCCCCTCTGCGGGCGCAGGCTGGCGGCCGGGGGCGGCGGGGCAGGTGCCGGTGCGGGGGGGCCCGGCCCGCCACAGCACATGTGCTGTCACTCAGCCAGCCCCGCCGTTATTTTAGCTCGGGGCTGGCGGCCGGACTGCACCCCGCTCCGCCATGGGCCCCCCTCTCCTGCTCGCCTGCCTGCTCGCCCCGCTCTGCGCTCGGGTAAGGGGTGCGGGGATGGGGGGGAGATGGGGATGGGGTGGGGTGGGGATGGGGATGGGGATGGGGAGCCCCCATTCTATGACCCAGGAGGGCCGAATGGGATGGGGAGATGGGACGTGGTGCTGCGGGGTGGCTGGACCGCAGACCCCTTGGAGGCACATCTCTGGGGCAGTGGGGATGGGGATGGGGGTTACGGGGGGCTTGGTGCCCCTCTTGAGACATTTTCTACCCCACAGATGGCAGCGGCAGAGGGGGGCCTGCGGCTCCGGCACGCTGCCTGCCTTTGTGAGCCAGGAGATGTGATTTGAGGGAGCGTTAGGTGCTCAGAAAAACCCCGCTCCCCTTTTTCCCACCCCACTTGTGTCCCAGACCCCTCTGCACCCCTTCGTCCACGTACATCCCCCCAGAGCCCCTTACTGTGGTCTCAGGCCTGAGCCACATGGAGCTGTTTGGGTTCTGGCCTGGACCCCATGGCCGGGTGCTCAGGGCAGGGGAAGGAAAAGGCACGTGCAGGGCAGCCCCTCTGCTCCCCAGCAGCAGCCCCCCCATCGCCCCCCACAACCCTCCCCATTGCCCCGGGCTCCCGTGGCCTCCTGGGGAAGGGGGGGTCTCTCAGGGGGAGGGCAGAGGGGGAGCTGGAAGCCACGGGCAGCACCCGCAGCAGCCTCAGAACAAGCCCTTTGTCCTGCCCAGCCCTGGCAGGCAGCCCCCTGCCCTGCACAGCCCCCCACTACCACCAGGGACCCCTACCTCAGCCCCCCCCTGCCCTGCTCCCACTGCCCCGGCACGGTGCACACGGGGGGAGCCGGAGCACCCATTGCACCCCAGCACCCAGCGGTGTAACCCAGTGCAGATGCAGGTGGGTGCAGATGTGACGCGGCCCAGATGTGCTCCCTCCACGGGGAGGGGATGGCATGGTTCCCGAGGGCCAGGATGAGGATGCACCCTGACAGTGATGCATGGAGCTGGGGCCGGGGGGGGGGCTTGGCTGCATGCCCAGCTCCCGTCTCTTCCAGCCCCCATCTTTGTTCCCCCCCACCTGCTCCCCACAGCTCCGGACCCCCATGTCAGCCCCAATTCCCTGACCCTCCAGCTCAGTCCCTCACAGCCCCTAAAACCCATTCAAGCCCTCACAATTTGCTGACCCCAGTTCTGGCCTCCCCAGCCCTGTAGCTCCTGCTCCCCAGTTTCCATTCCCAATCTCCCCCGCCTCACAGCCCCCACCTCCACCCCAGGCCCACAGCTCCCTGTGCCCCACAGCACCCTTGATCTGTGTCCCAGCCAGGCCATCCCTGCAGCCTAAACTGATCCCTGATCCTTCCACCGCATCCATGCAGCGACCATGACCTGGGCTGGGGTGCCACTGCCAGCCCCCATTGCAAGGGTCTCATGGGGCACAGCCCACCTGTGGCATGGGCCATGCCCAAGGCACAACTGGGGCCACTTGTGGAGCACCCTTTCCCTGTGGGACACCCTTCACCATCACCTCAGGATGTCAGGGAACCACTGACACAAAGGCCCCCAGGGCACCTGAGTGACCTCTCTGCTCTCCAATGAACAGCCCCATCAGAGGGCCATCACTATGCACCCCATCACTGTGCACCCCATCGCTGTTAACCACATCACCATGCACCTCACCACCGTGCATTCCATCCCTATTCACCCCAGTACTGTGTACCACAGTACTGTGCGCCTCAGAGCCATGCAAGTCCCTGCTCACTGCCCCAGCGCCGCACCCCACATGGGAGGTTTCAGGGTCACCGGCAGCACCATGTCCCCCCGCAGGGTGCCAGCCCAGCCCAGCCGGGGGTCACAGTCCTGGGCAGCCCCCAGGCCTGGCAGCAGCACGAGGCTCCAAGGCGGGTGAAGAGGGCCTGGGTGATACCCCCCATCAGCGTCTCAGAGAACCACAAGCGCATCCCACACCTCCTGGTGCAGGTAGGAGCCCCCCATCCTCTCTTCCAGGCGGTGGGGGACACCCTGGGCAGGAGGATTGCATTGGGGCACCCCAGGAAGGAGGATGTGGCATGGGGGGAAACTGAGGGCAGAGGGGGACCCCAGGCAGGGGACAGAGCCCCCAGCCCCAGGACCACCAGCCCTACTTCCCCCAGATCAAGTCGGACAAGCAACAGCCTGGTGGGGTGATCTACAGCATCAAGGGGCCTGGGGTGGATGAGGAGCCCCTGGGCATCTTCTCCATTGACAAGTTCAGCGGGAAGGTGTTCCTCAATGCCATGCTGGACCGGGAGGAGAATGACCGCTTCAGGGTAAGGATGCTGCCTGCCTGCCTCCCCACAGCCACCCACATCCCCACAGCCACCCCCAGCCCCACAACCAGCCCCAAACGACCTGTTCTATGCCCACAGCTGAAAGCCTTTGCACTGGACCTGGGTGGTGTGACACTGGAGGACCCCACTGACCTGGAGATCATTGTGGTGGACCAGAACGACAACCGGCCGCTCTTCCGGCAGGATGTGTTCACAGGGCGTGTGGTGGAGGGTGCTGAACCAGGTCAGACCAGCCAGGGGGTGCTGGGAGAGGGGAGGGTGAACCAGCCCCAATGCTGGCACCCACCATGGTACTCCTGTGGCCGCAGGGACCTGTGTGATGACAGTGGATGCCACCGATGCTGATGACCCCGACACGGACAACGCAGTGGTGCGGTACTCCATCCTGGAGCAGGGTGCTGGGGGCATGTTCAGCATCAATGCAACCACTGGCGAGATTTGCACCGCACGGCCTGGCCTTGACCGTGAGGTAGTGGGCACGGGTGGCACCAGGGGGACCCCGGGGTGGCACTGGGACCGTGGACTGAGCGATGGTAGAATCACGGCTCCAGCCATGAGTAGACCCAAGCATTGGGATGCAATGGGCGGTCTCTGCGGGACCTCTGGGCTCCTTGAAGGGCTGAAGGGGCTCAGAACCGGCCCCCTCCTTCCCTGCAGACCATGGGGGTGTACAACCTGACGGTGCAGGCAGCTGACATGTCCGGGGATGGGCTCACCACCACCGCCATGGCCGTCATCTACCTGGAGGACATCAACGACAACCCTCCCGAGTTCACCAAGGAGGAGGTAGTGGCTGGGGCAGGGTGGGTTTACACGCAGGGTCAGCAGCATCCCAAGGGAGCAGCTGCTATCCCCACACCGCTCCCCCCCAGTTCTCCATGGAGGTGGAGGAGCAGGCAGTCGGCGTGGACGTGGGCAGGGTGTTCGTGCACGACAAGGACCTGTCCGGCTCCCCCAACTGGCTGGCCAAATTCACCATCCTGGAAGGCGACCCCGAGGGCGCCTTCGCCATCCGCACTGACCCCCACACCAACGATGGCGTGCTCTCTGTGGCCAAGGTGGGCGCAGGGCAGCCGGGTGGGTCGGGATGGAGGGTCCCATGGCTCGGGCTGATCCTTGGCCCCTCTCTGCAGCCGCTGGACCACGAGGTGCGGGACCGCTTCGAGCTGACGGTGTCGGTGCAGAACGAGCGGCCGCTGGAGCCCACGGCTCCCGCCAGCCCCCGGGCCCTGGCCACCATGCGGGTGAGGGTGCGGGACGTCAATGAAGTGCCCGTGTTCCGTGAGAACCCGCGGCGGATCAGCGTGCTGGAGGGGACCCCCCCGGGCACCCCCATCACCACCTACACCGCCAGCGACCCCGACACGCACCAGCTCCAGACCCTCACGTGAGCCCCAGGTCCCGGCACCCGTTTTGGCCGTTTGTGGGTGCTGTGGGGGGGGTGTCATCGCTCCCCCCCCTCTGCACCCACAGCTACATGCTGCTCTACGACCCGGCGGACTGGCTGCGGCTGGACCCCCACACCGGCACCATCCGCACCAAGCGGGAGCTGCTGCACCCCTCCGCCTTCCTGCAGGGCGGCTGGTACATCGCGCTGGTCCTCGCCCGCGATGACGGTGAGCGGACCCCCCCCCTACGCCACCTCCGCCCCGCTCCATCCATCCCACCCTGACCTCCGCGCTCTGTGCCCGCAGCCGAGCCCCCGCTCTCGGCCACCGGCACCCTCTCCATAGAGATCCTGGAGGTGAACGACCACGCTCCGGTGCTGCAGCCGTCGGCGGCGCTGCTCTGCGGGCGGCCGGGACGCGGCGGGACCGCGCTCCTGGGGGCCACGGACGATGACCGCCCCCCCCACGGCGCCCCCTTCCACTTCCAGCTCAGCCCCCAGCACCCGCAGCTCGCCCGCAACTGGAGCATCTCCCGCTTCAATGGTAAAGGGCCGGACCGGGCCGGGGGCGCTGCTGCATGGGGGGCGCTGGGGACCCCCGCTCAGCCCCGCTCCCTGCCCGCAGTGACCCACGCCGTGCTGGCCGTGCTGGCGGAGCTGCCTGAGGGGCTCTACTCGCTCCCGCTGCTGCTGCGGGACTCGGGGACCCCCCCGCGGGAGCAGCATCAGCTCCTGAACGTCTCTGTGTGCCACTGCGGCCGGGAGGGCACCTGCGAGGACAGTGTCCTGGCTGCTGCCACTGCCGGGGCCGGCATCACCCTCGGGGCTCTCGTGATCATCCTCGGCAGCAGCATCCTGCTCCTTGGTGAGTGAGACACCCCCCCCCCCCCTTCCGGAACCCCAGCCCTGTGCTCTTCCATGCGGTGCTGGTCCTGGCCACCCATCCCGAACCCCACCAGGACAATCCGTCACCTTGTCACCCTATCATGGTCCTGAACTCCCCACCCAGTCCCTGCCTGCACCTCCCATCACCCCATCCTAGTCCAGAGCACCCCAGCCTCTCCCTCCCACGTTGCCCATCACCCTATCCAGGTCTAGAACAACCCAGCATCCCTATCCACATCCCTCACCACCCCAGAACATCCCATCCTGTCCCATGCCCCTCAACACTGCCCCCCAGCACCCCCTTCTAAGACACCCCCCAACCCTTTCCCTCTTCACCCATCCCATTGCCCCCAAATCCCTTCCTGCATCCCCACCAGCACCCTCCTCACCCCATGTCCCACCGGCTCCGGCTCCCCCTGCCTGGCACCCATGGGCGCTGTGCCCGCAGTGCTGGTGGGGCTGGGGGCCGCGCGGGTGCGCGGGCGCCGCCGGGCTCTGCGCAAGGGGCTGCTGCAGCGCTCGAGGGACGACCTCCGCGACAACATCCTCAACTACGACGAGCAGGGTGGTGGAGAGGAGGACCAGGTCAGCGGCACCAGGGGACACCCCCGGAGCTGGGGGAGTGGGGGGGGTGTCCATCGCAGCCCCCACCGCTGCTGACCCCCTTCACGTCCACAGGACGCCTACGACATCAACCAGCTCCGGCACCCCGAGCTCTTCTCGCCCCGGGTGAAGCCGCCACTGCGCAGGGACGCCCCAATCAGCTCCGCCACCCCCCTGACCCCCCGCAAGCTGCCCAGCGGCCCCTCTGACATCGAGGACTTCATCAATGAGGTGGGGACAGGGGTCAGTGCCCCATCTTGCCCCCAGCCCCCCAGCCCCACTGGGGTGACGGTGCCCCTCTGTCCCCACAGGGGCTGGAGGCAGCTGATAGCGACCCCAGTGTGCCCCCCTATGACACGGCCCTCATCTACGACTACGAGGGCTCGGGCTCCGTTGCCAGCCCCCTCAGCTCCATCGTCTCCAGCCTGACAGATGAGGACCAGGACTATGACTACCTGACCGAGTGGGGGCCACGCTTCCGGCGCCTGGCCGACCTCTATGGGCAGTAGAAGGGATCAGGGGGGCTGAGGAGGGGGTCACCCCACTGTCCACTGAGGGGCTGGGATGGGGAACCAGCAGCGGGGACCTTGCACACGTATGCGCACGGGATGCCCGGCTGCAGCAGCTTCGCGTATGGACACGCACAAGATGCAGGGGCTTTGTACATGCGCGTGCACCAAGAGAGGCCTCAGTGCACTGCACGCACCACAGACCCCATGCCCAGCAGACCTCAGGAAGGCAGAAGCTGGGGACAAGGGCAGCCCTGTGGAGGGGAATGCCCCGGGGATAAGCCCCATAGAGCTGGGGACCCCCCCCTGCCCCCGTAATAAAGATCCCAGAGAAGGGGCTGGTGGCAGGGGCACTGTGCGGGGCCCCGACCTCACCAGCCGTCTATAGAAACAAGGCACTTTTATTGGCAGCCCTCGAGCCCCTGGTACAAGCACCCTGGGGGGCATCACCCCTGCCCCAGGACTCCCAGCAACGCTCCTCTTGGGGCAGGATCCGACCCCACCGTGGGGTTGGCACACTGCTTCCCCCATCGCATGTGTCCTGGTGCACCACATCATCCCCTTGAGCACCCAAAGGTGGGGGTCCCAGCACCGTGTTCAGCAGTGGGGAGACACCAGTATGGGGTGGGGGGCACAGCTATGTCGCACTGGGGGTGACCGTGGAGCCCTTCATCGATGTAGTGGAGGTGGTGAGGTTGGAGTAGTTGTGTTGGCTGTTGGGGGCGGAGAGCAGGGGCATGTGGTCCTCGCGGGGTCGCTGGTGTAAGAGGGGGGACCGGTGCCGCCTCTCACCATCCTCCAGGGACTGGGGCAGGCTGTGGCCCTGGCTCTCTGGCAGCAGCATGATGCTGAGGATGCTGAGGATGGTGAAGGAGGCGAAGACGATGTGGTGCAGAAAGAAGCCGCGGCTGTTGGGGATGGCGGTGATGGGGGCTGCTGCTTTGCCCACGAAGCTGGCGCCCACAATGAGGCCCAGCCCGGCACCTCTGTGGGGGAAATGCACTTAGAGGGGACCCAGGGGACCCTGCCCGGGTCACCCTGGGGTAGTATGAGGAAGGCGGCAGCTCCCCCCTTACCTGACCACGGTGGGGAGGACCTCGCTGGCAAAGAAGATGCTGAGCATGGTGACGGCGTGTGATGTGGTGATGCCAATCACAGACAGGGTCAGGACAATGAACTCCAGCAAGTCTGGGCAAGGGGTAAAAGCATCATCAGTGGTCAAATCCTGCACACACCCCACCCTAAGCGTCCTGTTCCCAACCCGGGCCGGGAGAGCGGGGGAGCCCTGTGCCCATCCTTACACTGGGTGAGGGCCAGCAGCAGGAGGGAGCAGATGCAGGTGAGGACGGTGCAGAGCAGGAGGACGGCGCGGCGCCCGAAGCGCTCGGCTGTCAGGAAGACGAAGAGGCAGGCGGTGGCCTCGGTGCCCACCAGTGCGAAGTAGGAGGAGAAGAAGTGGGGCAGGTGCGGGGCCAGGTTGCGGGTGAAGCAGTGGCGGATGCCGGAGCCGATGAACCTGCGGGGCAGCGGGATCAGGGGGCTGCGGCACGACCCCCTCGCCGCCAGCACCCTTCCCCTGCTCACGCCGCGAAGCCGAGGATGACGCTGTTCTTCCAGATGACCCTGGTGCCGAGGATCTCGCAGACAGAGTGGTACCGGGGCTGCGCAGAGCCGTCGGTCAGGGCCTGCAGCTCTGCAGGGACACAGGGACCCGGGTTGGGGCCGGCACCATCCCACCACCACCACCACGGCCCTGCGGAGGGGCCCGGCCGCAACGCACCGGCGCAGAGGCTCTGTTGGCGGCAGGAGCCGTGCTCGGAGCCGCTGCCCTCGGCCAGCGCCTGCAGGGTCTTCCTGGCCCTCTCCAGCTGCCGCGTGGCCAGCAGCCAGCGCGGGGACTCCAGCAGCAGCGCCGGGCACCTGCGGCAGGAGCGTTGCCGTCAAGGGCCCCCCAAGGGCCTGCCCCCCCCTCCAAGGACCTGCCCCCCCCCCTCCCCCCCCCCCATTCCCGTCTGCAAAGCGGCGCCTCCCGGGAACCCTCGAGCTCGGTCCTGAGCAAACATTTACCCGGGGCGGGGGGGGGTCCCCGCGCTGCGCCTGAAGAGCCCCGCGCAGCCTTTGATCACCCGCGCAGGGAGCGCTGCACTGCTCCGGGCACGGCTCAGCGCCAACCCCGGGGCTCAGCTCAGCCCCAGTGCAGGGGTAGATCCCTCCCGGAGCACGCAGCCCCCACCCCCGGCCCCGGGTCGTTACCAACAGACGGCAGCCAGCAGAGCTAGGATCATGGTGACGGCGCCCTGCAGCACCCGCCAGTCCCGGCACAGCACCGCCAGCCCCGGCAGCAGCAGCTCCCCGGCGATCCAGAAGAAGCCGGCCACTATGGTCACCCCGAGCCGGTGCGGGGTGTCACACAGCTCCAGCCCTGGCGCGGGGAGGGAGAGGGGGGCACCGTGGGTGCCACGGCCATGGGGTAACCCCCACCCCGGGGCACCCATGGGTCCCATCGCCACACTCACGCGCCACATAGAGGGAGAGGAAGGCGCCCGCCAGCGCGGCCCCAAAGAGCAGCCGGGCCACCAGCACCATGGTGAAGTCCGCGGCCAGCGCCACGCAGAGGCCCAGCGGCACGGCCAGCACCAGGGACGCCACGAAGGCCGTCCTGCGGCCGAACCTGCCGGGGGGGACGGGGCTGTGAGCGGGGCTGAGGCCGGGACCCCCGCGCTCCGTGCGGAGGGGACACCCCCGGGTACCTGTCGCAGGCCAGGCCGGCCGTGATGCTGCCCAGCGTCCAGCCCAGCAAGTGCGTGGTCTGCTCCAGGGGCACCTTCCAGCGCGAGTGGCACACGAGATCCCACTGCGGCGAGGGGGGACGCGGGGAGGACATCAGCGCGGTGGTCCCGGCAGAGCCCCCCCCGCTGCCCGCAGGGCTGGAGCAGGTGAAGCCCCGTGAGTTACAGGGGGCTTTGCTTTTACCCCCCCTCTCCGCAAGCAGAAACGTGGGGCCAGATGTGACGGGACGGTGCTGATGGTCCTCAGTTCCCGTCCCCTATAGCCCCCAAAGCCGCTCCACGGGAGTCCCGTCGAGCACCCTCATGGTCCGTCCCCCCCTTCGAAGCAAACTCCCCCCACACTCCAGGACACCCCCAGAGCTCCCCCTGCACGCCCCAGGGCTTTGCTGGGGTCCCCACCTCGTCCCAGGGGCCGACCCCCCACCCCTCCACAACCATCGCCCCCCGCACCCCCCCTCCACCGTCCCCGCACCCCCCGGACCTGTGTGACGAGGTTGGAGCGGAGCCCTGCGGCGGGCAGCGCGTAGTGCCATCCCTGCGTGCAGGGCCCGGTGCCGTTGGGCGGCGCGGTGCCGGTGCCGCGGTAGCGGTAGAGCTGACACGGGCTCCATCCCCCGCGGAGCCGCGGGACCGCTGCGCGCAGCAGCGCGGCCCCCGCCAGGCGGCGCAGCGGCGGCGGCAGCAGCGCGGTGTCCGGGCGGCAGCGGTGTGGGGGGGCGGCACCCAGAGCCCACCCCAGCGCCCACCCCAGCGCCAGGGCCAAGCACGGAGCCCACCCCCCGGCCACCAACCGGCCCTGCGGCCGCCACCCCCCGGCCGGCATCGCCCCCGTCGCGGCAGGAGCAGCGGCAGAGCCACGGGCACCACCGCGGGTCAGGCGGGCGCTGGGGCTGACCCAACCCGCCATAGTCCCGCCCTCCTCGGACGGACCCTCCCGCTCCCCGCGGCTCTGCCTCCCGAAGGGCAGCCCCGTGCGCTCCGATTCCACCCGCGGCGGCCCGGGCCCCCAGGACCGGGTCTCACACGCGGGCAGCCCCCCACCAGGACCTGTTCGTTCCCCCGGTCCGGTTCACACACACGCGCCCTCCCACCTCGGTCCGGTATCCCCTGAACTCCGTTTGCCACCCCCCAGCCTGATCTATCTCCTCCCAAGCCAGCCCAGTTCACCCCCAAAGCCGGGCAGTGCCTCCCCAAGCCCAGTTCACAGCTATAGCCCGGTTCGTCACCCTCCAGCCCGATCCCCTCCTCTCCCCCCTTCAAGCTGGGTCCTCTCCTCACCCTGTATGATTCTCCAGGCCAAGGAACCCCCTTGGCACCGGGGGTCCTGGGGTGCAGCAGGGGATGCCAGGACCCAGCCGTGAGCACCCACAGATGCACCTGGGTGCACCTAAGTATTAAAGACGCTGGTGGGGTCTGGCCCTCCCCTGGGAAGGGTGAGGTCAGAGCTCCCCTTGCATCCAGTACCAACAAAGCAGCAGAGCCAACAAGCCTTTTGCGTTTCCCTCCTCAAGATGTATTCAACAATCACTGTCACTGAAGGACAGCCACGCTGTCCTGGTGCTCCACTTCTGCAAAATCATATCTGCATTTGCTTTTGGCCTCGCTCTGTGCAAAGTCGACAGCAAAGGGGCGATAGGGCTGTGGTGGCACAGGGTAAAAACCTGGACATGGGAGATTTAGGTTGGGTATAAGGAAGTTCTTCCCTGTGAGGGTGCTGAGGCGCTGGCACAGGGTGCCCACTGGAGCTGTGGCTGCCCCATCCCTGGCAGTGTTCAAGGCCAGGTTGGACACGGGGGCTTGGGGCAACCTGCTCTGGTGGAAGGTGCTGGAACTGGATGAGCTTTAAGTTCCTTCAACCCAACCAACCCAAGCCAGTTTGTGCTTCTATGCGAGAGGTGCAGGGCAGGCGGGGACAGCACCGCTTGGTGCTCCTGGCTGTGCTGCCCAACACCAGCCTCACATGGGTGAACTGAGCCAGCAGCGGTCCCTCAATCCATTTCTGAGCCTCAGTATTAAAAAGAACAGGAGGTGGCAGGAGCGTGGTGGTGGCTGCAGCAGCACCCTGTGGGTCCGGCAGACCTCACCCCGGGGCACACAGGCAGCATCCCAGAGGAAGCACTGCTGGCTGCAAGCCCTGCTGTAGGCTCCAGGGCTCCAGCTTGCTCTGGGCGCTGCGAAGCCACCTTGTTGGCTGGGGATGAAGGACAATGCTGCTGTGGTGTTAAAAGTGAGCATGCAGAGAGCCCTGCAGCATGGCCCCACAGGTCGAACCACCCCTCTGTACCTGAGCACATCAGATGGGCTTCCAAGGAACACTGCACACCATCCTGGACCATATTTTCTCCTTGCCAGTGCTGCCTAGGGTGAACTATACATACAAAGATAATTTTAATTAATTTATTTATTTCTTTACACATAACTGAAAGTGATGTTACAGTACATAAGTTATTTACAACTGTGCAGTAATGTGTTGCAAAATAAATTATCTAGAAGGCAGCAAAAGTACATTGTTAATGTATATAAAAACTGTACAGCATTTATGGGATACAATTTTTCTTTATATGAGTATTGGCTCTGTAGTGTTTTCAAGTTATGTTCTCAGAAAGAGAAACGAAATGCCCAAGATTAAAGGAAAAAAAAATATATAAACCACATGGATTTTACTCCATTAAAAACACAGTTGGCAAAGTCCTTTCTCTGCATCACCACTCGCCTGACCGGCCGCGCAGCTCTGGTAGCTCCTGCACTCTCCCCAAAGGCTGTCAAGCGGCTGCTGCGGGTGCAGGAGCTGTCCCCACCTCCAGAGCCACGGCTGCCCAACCCGGACGCTGTCTGTTTGCTTCTACTTGTTTTTGTTTGCTTTTTTTTTTTCTTTTTTTTTTTTTTTTGTATTTTATTTTTTTAAGTTTTTGTCTTTTTTTTTTTTTTTTTTAATTTTATTTTTTTTAGACATACCCAGGATGGAACGAGAAACTCAAAACACCCCCCACCCACCCCCCATGGTTTCCTACTGCAGCTTCTCCGAGCGGAGATCCGCCACCGGTGGCAAAACAGAGAGCTGGAAAATCACGGTGTTCACAAGTACATGAATCACGCTGGGTCGCTGGCCCCGCTCAGCAGCTTCTGCAACACACAAATGGTGTCCTTGGCCTCCCCCTCCGCGCCTCTGCCAGTCTCTCGGCCGGTGCGTGCCCACTGCCCGTGCAGCCCGGCTGCCGCCCTGCAAAGGAGATGCGCCCTGGCCCACTGCCCGGCAGAGCTGCCTTCAGTTCAGAAGCGAGGGACACGTTGTGAAGAAAGTGCAATTATTTTTCTCATTGTTTTGTTTTCTGCCGATAGCTGCTTCCTCCTCCTCTGACCAGGGATTCATCAGCAAGCGGTAAGGGTGAATGTGAGCTCGACCGCCCGACCTCGGAGGGCTCCCGTCCGTGCCAGTGTTCAGTGATGTCTCCTGGTTTTGAACTGTCATGCCGGCAAGAGGACAAAGTCATCGTTCACGTCGACCATTGGCACGTAGAACGAGGGCACCTCATTCACGCAGAGGGATTTGTGCCCCGCAGGGTCCAGCTCCTGCACCTTCAGCTGCCACTCCATCCTTTGCACTGCGTTCAAAGCAGCAGCTTCGTGTTGCTGGCGCATGAGCAGGCACGTCTGGTTTGGGTGGGGGGAAGACAGAACAAGCAGAGTACCATCATTTTAGTGTCAATAACGTGTATCCTTGTTGGAATAAATGAAGGAATTCAGTCTTTAGCTAGGAATCATAAACAGTCTCAAAAACAAAGTGAAATATGCAACCTGATCTAGTGGAAGATGCCCCTGCATGGCAGGGGGGGTTGGAAATGGACGCGCTTTATGGTCCTTTCCAACCCAATCCATTCTATGATTCTATGAGGGTTAAGCAGGAGAGGGCAGGAAAGGCTCCTGCTGCGTGTTCCACTTGGCAAAGGCAGGGGACATGCAGCCATTGTGGTGGGCAGAGCAGCAAAGGATGCCACAGGCATCTTTTTAGGAAGACGACCTGGACTTGGGATGTCTGCTGACCCTAATTACAGCAGGAGCAGGGGTGAACCCAAAAGGGCCATGTGGGGTGGCTTTTAAAGGGTCATAAGCACTCAAGAGCACTGACCCTGAGGCAGCAGACAGTCCCACTGACCCCAACGGCGGCCCTTTGCTGCCCAAGAGCAGGGTCCTGCTCCCTTCATGGGAGCTGCCACCTCCCTCCATATCACCACCTGGAAGCACAATCATCCCTGCTCCCTCCTGTGCCACCAGAGCTTTGCAGAGCACTCTGCAAATCACTGCACAGACTCCTTTCACCCTGAAGTTCACTACAGGCTTTGAGCTTGCTGCAGCACACACTGATGGTGCAGAGCAGGCCCTGACTGACTCTAACTGACCTAGAAGCTCCAGACCATACGGCATGATGCAGAGTCCCAGACAGACAACCCTGAGCAGAAAATGTCTCCCACCCCCCTTTTGGAACCAGCAGAGGCAACTGCCCACGGAGTGATCCCACCTCTCCACCACATCATGCATCCCACCACAGAAGCATGGCACATTCCAAGACCAGGCTGGAAGGGGCCTGGAGCAACCTGCTCTAGTGAAAGGTGCCCCTGCACGTGGCAGGGGAGCTGGAACTGGATGAGCTTTAAGGCCTCTTCCAACCCAAACCAGTCTGGGATTCTATGACCCTGCATTGTCCAATGCTGCCCACACCACCTCAGGACTCCTGCTCCCACCTGGGTTTTGGAAACCATGAAGGCAGTTCCCAAGCTATAGCAACAGCCAGGACCCCTCCTGGAGAATCCCTCCTGCCAGGAGGAAGAGTAGCAGGACCTGGTACCAGCCATGCACTGGCTCTCCCAAGCCTCTCACCTTCATTCTGTCATACTTGTCATCCACGTCTTGCAACCAGGAAATGAACTGTCGTGCATTGAAACGGTCTCTGACTGATTTGTTTTCATCTCCCTAAGCAAAAGATAACACAAGGGAATGACACAGGAGAATGTTCTTGGTGCTACTTTAAGCAGCTACAGGTCTAACAGGCCATATTCCAACTCCTCTTAGGGCACACTCATCAGAAACAAGAAAGATACCTGTAGGGAGGGAGAACAGAGCACGCTGCTCCCAGCTGCTCTGGCAGCCCTCTGCCAAGCCTTCAGCCTCAGGCAGTGATGCACACACGCATGCATGCATGCACTCCCCATGTCTGCTTGCTTTGCAGAGAATCTGTCTGTGCCAGCCCATCAGAGCACTCACATCTCTCTTGTCTGCTTCAACTCATGCCCAAGACTGTAATGTCTTCACTGTAAAAGCACAGGTACTTGGCTGGGAAATGCTGAGGGATAAAAAGGCTCTGGAAATCAATAGACCAGGTCACTAACAAATTCAGGATTCTATTCCTGCACAGGATCCCTCCTGCAATGCAGCAGTGTGCTTCCCTGAGCAGCCAGGCTGGCAGCAGCTGCAGGTCTGCAGAGGGTGCTGGTAGGATGGTGTGGGACCAACTGTAGCCACATGGCCACCAGCTGCAGAAACCAGACACGATTCCCCATTCCCTGGCACAGAAGGAAGAAATGACCATTTCTTGTGGCCTGTGAGATAGAGCCTGGCTCTTTCAAAGCCACTATTCAGACACAAATCAATTTAATGGCTCTCTTCCCTTCCTTCAACAGGAAAAGCTATCTCAGAGTGTAGTAAGAGAAATCTTTCAAGGTTGTAGATGATCCTGATCAAGAAAAAGGGCAGACAGCCCTGAGACTCACTGATAAACAGAGTCATTTGTGCTTCTATCAGGACAACATGCTCCCTGTATCCCCACATTCTGGATCTATTTCCTTCCCTGGCACAAATATGGGTTATCCCAGAACACGTGATACCAGAAACTGAGTCAGAATAGGCAACCTGCAGGGTCAGACAGGAGCTGCAAGGCTCTTGCAGCATGTTCTGCATCTGTGTGCCATGGTGGGAGAAAGGCACCTGAGCAAGGAGAGCATTAGGAACTCCTGCCTACATCCACAAAAGCACATCTCCCTCGGGGTCTGGCACAGCACCTTCACCATCAAGACAGACACTGACCTGATTTTCTAGAGGCATGTTATAGACCTCGGAGTCCAGCAGCATGGTGCAGGCACTGAAGGGCACAGCCTGGTTGGCAATAGTCCTTGCTGCCCGACAATGAACTCTTAGAATCTCCTGCTCACAGGAAACGATGAGCTTCTCCTGAGGAAGAGCAAAGGAAGCAGTGAGCGTTGCAGCCTCAGTCTCCCCAGCAGAGCAAATCCAGGACCCCTCCCCAGCAGGAGCTTCCCAGGAGCGCTCCCTTACCCGCTCTATGCTGTGCTGGAGCCGCAGCTTTCCTCGCACTGCTTCCTGCTGCTTGAAGAGCTCCTTCAGAGGCTCGGCGAGCGATGGTGGTGGTGCGATCTGTGGGCACACAGCAGCAGTGGGTTAGAGCCAACACTGCTGCTGGGTGCCCTGCCTGCACCCAGCACCCCTGCCATGCACCACATTGGCCAAGGGAGCTGGTGCCACCCCGCAGGGTGATGTACTGAGCTCGCCACAGGAGAAACTTTGGCTCTGTCCTCAGCAGGCAGCTGGCAAAAGACAATGTCCTGACCATGCCTAGACCACAGCAAGGGGGGAGACAACAGGGGAAGAGGTGTCCAGTGTTGAGACATGAGCTCTGAGACACAGAACCAGAGCTTACACTACCCCATGTGCTGCAAAGACAGTTTGTAAACAGGCCTGAGTGTGTCCGATGAAGGGGATGACACTGCTGGAGAAAATACTGCCAGGAGCAGCCCAGTCTGCGCACTGGTGGGAAGGGTGCCTGTGTCCTGATGTGTCCTGCACCCTCCTGGGGAGCAAGGTGCTCCACAAGCACAGCCCAACTGCAGAAAAGGGGAACAGGGGGCTCCGGGTTAGACCAGGAGGGAACAAGCAGATTTGAACACAGGCTGCAACCACTGTGGTGCTGGGGCAGACAAAGAAAGTATTAACTCATGAAAAAAATACGGACTACCTGCACAGAAATACCCACAGACCGGGACATTCCAGCTGCCTGCAGCAGGCAATGAAACCTGACTTGGTCATGTTGACCTCCTCCTCCAGGCTGGATCCTGGACTTACTTCCTGCAGCATTGTTTATTGATGCACCTGTATTAGCAAGTCCATTCATGCAGCACAGCAGTGAAACTGAGATCCCATTGCCAAGGAGTGAGTGCTATTGGCAAGTCAAATATCAGAGCTTGGGAAAACAAAGGCAGGAGTTAAGAGCCATCTCTTTCCCACTATTTCATGACCTAGGTTCATGATCTGATTATTATACTGCTTGGAAAAGCAGTTTTGCCTTCCAGCCTCAAATCCAGTGGATTCATACAAACCTGCTCTAAAGCCTGAACAAATCTCAAGTTCCTAAGCACAGTCCAAGGTCTCCTCTGCAAAAATACAGCATCTCAAGAGGATGCATTTATCACACAGCCATCTACTTACTGAGGCTTTGATTTGTCATCATGGGCATGTTCTAAAAGTAGGCTAACACCATGGCTGGGCACTACTGGCATTGCAAGGGCACTCGCAGTGTGCAGGGGATAATCTGGCTTGTAGCAGCAAGGGGACAGTCCCTGGTGCTGTAGTTCAAAGAGAGAAGGTGACTCACCACTGGAATATGGAGCTTGCTTAGAGGCTTGCCATCCAACAAGTAGGAGCCCGTGTAGGTGACATACTCAGCGTAGCACTGCGGAGCTTGGGGAGTAATATAGCAGAGGATTTTCCGCTTCTCTTCAATCTTTTTCCTGATCTGGAGGTACTCAAAGTAGGGGTTTGACCTGTCGCTGTGGTAAGGTTCGATGTCATCCAGTTTTATAGCATCTACGATAGCTGCCAGTGTTTGCTGTATCATCTCCCTCGTCTGCTGGGTGGACGTGTTGATCTGCTGCTGCAGCTGCTGGTTGGAGCGCTGGAAGCGGCGCTTGCGCGGGTGCTGAGCCTGGGAATCATCGTCCTCTGTAACGCGGCTCTTGGCACGTGTGACGGGTGCAGAAACAGGAGGAAATTCCTTCTCAGCAGCAGCGGCATTCTGCTTGTTTTGGTTGGCGAGCATCTGAGCCCGGTTCCTGGTAATCCGCTGAGGAATCTCTTCTATTTTGGGCGGTTTGGGAGCGTCTGCTACTGGTTTTTGCACTGGTTCGACCGTTTCTGTTTTAGCATTGCTTGGAGGTGCTTCTGCCTGCGAGGAAGGGGCTTGGCTCCCGCTTCGTGCCGCAGCACCCTCCTGTGGGACACTGCTCTCAGTGGTGGCTGCGGGTTGGGGACAGCTCTGGGAGCTGCTCTCTGCCACCCCACCAGAAGAAGACTTGTCTTCACGTGCAGCCTCTGCCTCTTTGCTCTCTGCCTTAGCAGACTCAGGTGGGGTCTGCTTTGAAACCTGTGCTTCCGAGTTCTCCGCTCCCTTTTCCTGGGCTACATTCAGTGCTTCTGAGGTTGCTTCTTTTGCAGCTGCTTCTGGTTTCTGCTCCCCTGCTTTTGGCTCTGTCTCTGCAGGCAGGACAGCAGCTGCCTGCCTGCCTGGTGCCTCCTCCAACTCACCGGATGCTACTGTGGATGCGCTCGCTTTGATGACCCCAGCGCTTGCTTCTGAACCTGCTGCTGCACTTTCCTCTGCTGCTTCTGCCTTGGTCACCTCTGTCTCTGCATCCTTAGGTTGAAGCGGCAGTTCTGGTAGTGAGAAGGGGCCGAGGTCCAAGTCATCTGTATTGGTGAAGGGATCAGGCCACGTTACTGCCCCCTCTGTATTTGCAGGCGCAGCTTTATTGTTATCCAAGTATTTGTTTTCTTGTGCGCTACCAACTTCTGCCTGAGGTTCTGCTGGCACACAAGGGGGCTCTGGAGGTATCTCAGGTGCTGCTTCTGGAATAGGCTTGCAGTTACTGAAGAACGTGTCTAACCTGGTAGGGGACATGTATGGAGCTTGCCCTTCAGCTTTCACTGTTTCTCCTGGAACTGCTTCCTCAGCATTCTGCTTGACTTCATCAAGCCTCGGTTCAGACACTGACAGAGGGTAAGATATGGGAGAAACAGGGTAGGAAGTATCTGTGGGAATGAAGGCTACTGGTGTAGGATGAATCGGCTCTAGGGAACAGAGTGGTGCTTTAGGGGACTCAGAGAACCTCTGCGGAGATTTCATCAGAAGCTCTGAGCCCATGGACCAGCTGACCGAGTGCTCTGCTGGGTTACCCATCAGGCTGGGAGGAATGCCAGTGTCAGCGTTCCTGGACTGAGGGTTATCCCAGTCTATGTTGTTCTGTTCTGGCATACCTGAACTAAAATGGTTTTCTTCGATTGATGGCAAGTAAGTGGATTCTGGTGGCATAATGGAAGCTGTGGCTTGCTGCTCTTCGGTGGTATCCAAGGGCATGCCGAGGTCAGGGGGAAGAGCACTTTCTACTGAAGGAGCCAGCAATTCGTCTCTGTGGGAAGGGGAGGATTTTGCTTGTAAACCAGAAAAGACACTTTCAGGAGACTGGGAAACTCCACTGACAGCTCCTGGCGTGCAGTGCAGAGCTTCCACTTTGGGTGACGAAACCCCATAATCTGGTGAGTAATACCCAGGAGATAAACACTGGAACTTCTCAGCAGGGACAGAAGGAAGGGGAACTTTCTCCTCCATTAAATGTGGCACTGGAGAGTCAAAATTTGACGTTGCTGGAACACTTTGCTGTCTGAAAAATTTATCTCCGACACTGAATTCTTCTTCAGGTGCCCTTCTGATATCAACTGAAATGGAACGATAAAGGTTTGTGGAAGGTATGGTCCGAGACGGGGTCTGACCAGGGTTCTCAGGGAGCACACTGGAAACGTTGGCGTATCTGTCGAAGAAGGATGGAGAACAGGCGTTCATGGACATGGTGGATATGGGCAGCGAGTGCTGCGAGTCCGCACATTCAAACATCAGGTCCGTGTAGTCTTCGTTGCTGCATGAAGGAGTCCTAGGTGTCTGCATCACCTCCTCGTAGCTTGGACAAGAGACGACAGATGCTGGGGTTGGGACTCCTGTTGGCCGGTTCTGATCAGGCCTGGGAGATGCTGGGAGGATCTCCTTCAGCTGAGGACCAGTAATCCAGTCCTTAGAGTCTGTCCCAACAGCAGGCTGGGCCTTGTTTTCTGGTGACAGCATAGGAGTCAGCGGACCCAGCTCTTTCAGCTTCTTGTCCTTGAGCTGAGTATCCAGCGTTAATGGCTTCTTCGTTGCCAGATCCAGACTCCTCTTGCGTGCATCTTCCGAGGTTTTAAGTTTGTCCTTTAATTTGGGGTCTCCAGACCTGTGCCTCATTTTCTCCATCTGCTTCATTCTCTCTTTGTGCCTTTTGTGGCGCTCCTCGATCTCCAGGTCTTTCTGGCTAAGCATCCTCTCAAAGCTGGTCATCATCAAATCACCATCTCCCAGAAGTTTCTCCCTTGGCCTGGTTTCTTTCTTGCCGGTGTCTTTGGAAAGGGTTATTTTTTCATTCCCGTTGCTTATTTTTATTGACTCTGATTTGTCTTTCTCTTGGTTCTCCTTGAGCTTTTCCTTCAGTTTGGTTTCACCGAATTTGAGGTTGTCCTCCTTCGATTTATCTTTAAAGGCAGTAACTTGAGGACTGTCCTTAAGTGTTGACTTTGGATCATCTTTGTGATGTTTGAAGAAACCATCTGCATGTTTGTCTCTATGTTTTTCCTTTTCCTCCTTCCATTTTTCCTTGTGTTTATCTCGCTTCTTCTTCTCTTTAGCTGTGCTGATGGCGCTGGAGCCGTAACTCTTGTCTTTTTCCGCCTTCTTTGACAGCTCTCTTTCAGAATCATTTTTATCTTTCTTTTCAGAAAATAAGTAATCAATGCTTTTCTCTGGCTCCTCATCAGCCTCTGTCTTCACATTGTAGGAAGTGCTAAAAGCCTCCCCATCCACAGAGAAATCTTTCTCATAATGAGTGGAATCCTTTCTGCTGCTGGAGTCTTTAAATTCTTCTGTTTTTTCCTTTTTATCTGTCTTTTCCTTCTTTGCTTTTTCTTTCTCATGACTTTTCTTTGACGAAGATGAGGAATGTCTGTGTCTCTCCTTCTCCTTGAGTTTATCCTGCAAGCAGGTTAAAGGGAGAGAGTCCTTAAACTTTTCTTCAGTGGCATCGGTAAGAGAGAGGTTAGAAGACTCAAAGAGGCTGGTCAGGCCCGGATCTTGTCCTCTATCTGTGAAGCTGTCAGAAGAGATCTCGCTGATCTTGTCATTGGAGTCATCTCTATAGTCGTTCAGAGCCTCCTCCTCCAATTTCTCCAGCAGGCTCTTCTCTGACTCCCCTCCTTTCGAAGACTTCTTCTCTTTGGAGTGCTCTTTATCTGGCTTCTCCTTATGCTTGCTTTTCACCTTGTCATCATTGGCATGTTTCTTTTCAACCTTTTCTGGGAGCTTTTGCTTGGTTTTCTTCTCTTGAGTGGAATCTATGGATGTTCTGTCTTTCCTGTCCTTGTACTTTTCCGTAGAGTCTTTATCTTTCTTCTCTTTGTGTTTTTCAGAGGAACTCTTCTCCTTCTTCTCTTTCCCCCCTTCTGATGTTCCTTTGTCCTTTTTCTTCTCCTTGGAGTCCTTATCCTTCTGCTTCTCTCCTGAGTGCTGCCTGTCGGAGGAGTACTTGCGGTGCTTCTCAGAGTACAGCTCCTTCTCAGCAGCTGCGCCATCCTCCTTCTCCTGTAGACTATCCAGACGATGCATGTCGCTCCCAGCAGAGTCGCTAACTTTGAACCCACTCAAGTTGTACTCATCCCTCTCGTCTTCGCTTTCATCTGTGAAGATGTCTGCAATGCTGTACCAGCTTTTCTCCTTGCCTTTCTTCTCATCCTTTTTCTCGGAGAAGTCCTCTCGATCTGCAGAGAAGTTTTTATCTTTCTTGTCTTTAACCTGGTCGAAAGAACTCTTCCTTTCTTTGTCTTTGCTGTGAGGGTCTTTGTACTTCTCTTTAGTTTCTTTTTTCTCTTTGAAACTCTTGTCGAGTTCTTTGTCTTTCAGGACTTTCTCAGGAACAACTTTTTCATTTTTCTCCTTGTCGCCTTCTTTGGATTTTTCCTTGTATTTTTCTGGCTTCGCCTTTTCTTTTTTTTCTTTATCAGGAGCATCTTTCTTCTCCTTTTCCTTCCCAGAATGGTGTCTCTCCCAGCTCTCCAGAGTTTTACCACTGAACTCAGGGTCAGGCTTATCCTTGAAGAATGTTTCGCAGCCATATTCTTTAAAGTCATCTCGATAGGGCTCCTCCTGCTTCATTTTGGTGTCTTTTCTATCTTTAGAGCCATCAGAGGAATCTTTTCTGTCTTTGGTGGCTTCACCTGCATCTTTTTCCTTCCTCTCCTTGACACTCTCTGCAGAATCCTTCCTCTTCTTATCCTTTTCAGGCAAATAACTAGGAGGAACTTTGTGTCTGTCCGTTTGGTCCTTTTTCTTCTCCGAGCTTTTGTCCATGTACTCCCTTTCCTTCTTCTTTAAGAAAGTGTCCTTTTCATTACGTTTCTCATTGTATTCTTTCTTCTCTTTCATTTTATTTTCCTTTTTCTTGTCTTTAGTTTCCTCTTTTACAGGTTCTATGATTAGTTTTGCCACGGTGTCATTTTTAATCTCCCTGAAATCTGTTACTGGAGAATCCCAGCTATCTTCACCTTTGAAGTCGAAGGATGAGTCAGAAGACAAGTCTGAAAACCACCTCTCTTGCTGATCATCTGAAAGGCTGAACTTCGTGTCCTCGCTTTCGGGAAATTGGGTTTTGTTATTAAACTCATCAAACCCAGACTCATCCCTGTAAAGTTTGTCTTTTTTGCATTTTTCTTTCTCTTCCTTGAAAGCTTTTTCTTTCTCTAGTTTAGAAACCTTCTCTTCCTTCAGCTCATTCTTCTTTTCAGATTTTGACTGCTTGTCCTTTGATTTTTTCTTTCTCTCCTCCTTGTGTATTCTGGGCTTCTCCTCCTTGGGAGACTTCTCCTTTACAGGTTTCTCTTTTTCTGATTTACTTAATCCTTCCCTGAAGGATTTGCTCATGTCTTTACTACCATCTTTGACTTTTCTTAATGATTTCTCCTCTTTCAAGGATTTTCCAGTCTCATCTTTAAACAACCATTCCTTCTCTTCGGCTTTACCTTTGGGGAGCTTTTCCTCCTTCTTACTGTGCTCTCGCTCATGCTTTAACACCTTTAGTTTGTTTTCAACTGGATTTTCTGTCTCTACTATCAAGCCTTTCTCAGGCTTCTGTTTAGAGTCCTCAAACTCAAAAGAAAACGTTTTGATTATTTTAATGTCTTGGCTGATGGGACACTGCCCCTTTTCCTTGTTTTTATGTTTGTGTTTTGTTTTATGCTTTTTAACAACCTTCCCCTCTTTGTCCAGCTTTGGAATTGCTCCATCCACATTGCTATGGAATGAATTCTTTTTCTCAGAAACAGTGTTGTGTGTGGTGTTTTTCTTTCTGTGCTCTGTTTTCTTCCTGACTGGCTTTAGTGACTCTAAGCTCGAGTCCTCGGACGAGTAGTCTGACTCGCTCGTCAGTCTCGTCCTGGTGGAGTCCGATAAGGAACTGACATCTGACCAAGCTGGAGAAGATATGGTTTTCCAATTGTCCGTCCTCCAGTGCTTGGAGTGCTGTTCTGTAAGATTAGCATTATGTTTCTGGGATGCTAAACTCCCATGAGAAGAGGTCGATGAGGCAGACAGAGAGTTAAACAAGGAGGATTCCTTTAGCACTAGCCTGGAGTCCTTTACACAGCTAGAGCTCTGAAGAGAGTCTCTATCATCCTCCTCACTCTCCACGTTTTCACTCTCTGATTCAGAGGAACAAAACTTGTCATTTTTTTTGCCAAACCGAACCTCTTTGCTTTTTGTCTCCTTCTTCCGCTTCTTTTTTACTTTGCTTTTCTCCTTCTGCGGCTTTGTGCTGGCGGGCTCTCGAATCTTGCTGCTGGGCAGTATCGAGTGGCTCGAAAGTCGCAGCTTCTCCCCTGTCCCCACAGCAACACTGGCCTCCTCCTCGTCCGAGCTGTCCGACAGGATGCGGTGGGCAGCTTTCTTTGGTGTAATTGTGTTATTTTTAGTATAAGTTTTCACTTCCATTTTGGGTATGGAAATGAAACTGTTTGCTTTAGTCTCTTTTCTGTAATCCTTTTTCAGCAGATGTTTGTCGTCAACAGGCGGGACCCGGTCCTGCTCATCATCCTCATCAAATTCATACTCATCTTTCACCGGGGTGATGGTTTTGGGGGGCTCCTGCGCCTTGGGCTTGTGCTTCAAACCCTTCTCGAACTCTGAGTCTGTGTTATTGCCATCAACAGAGCTGGAGGGAGCAAAGGAAGGGGCATCCTCCTCTTCTGAGGTCTCTGCAGACAGAGAAGAACAATGTGTTAAGGGCTGCGAGGGGCACTGGGGAGGTAACATCATCAGTCTGCTGCAGATGTGACCCCTGTGAACACCCCTGCCACCCTTCTGCCTTACCCAGCCTTTGCTAAGTTTGCAGCTAATAGCTCAAAATGTCGGGTTGGGAGATCTTTCAGAAAGGAATAGCTATCCAGTCTCAAACCTGCACAGGGTGCTCCTCAAAACAACATCCTGGGTGTATCAAGAGAAGAACCTGTTAACAGGGTTATGACTGCACAAACCATAGGTCAAGACTTCCCATAAGATTGGAAACTTTAACTAGCATGAATTAAAACCTGCAGTGTTCCCCACCCGGCACAGGCACAATGGTGGCACTCATGGGACAGGCTGTAACAGGGAGCTCTGCTGAGGGATAGTGCAGGAGCACTAGTAGGGAGTGCTGTGCCCTCCAAATGGGGAAGGATGGGGACACACGACGAGCACGTAAACCTCCTCCTCTCTACGCACAAGCTGGACTGCGGTCAACTGCTGAGGTGAGTAGCTCAATAGAGGATGCCTTCAACACCTGAGCGGGGGGAAGCTCAGCATCCAGGAGCCTCGACTCAGAGCGGCAAGAGCCACCCAGGGAGCCTCAAGTCCTCGACAGGACTTGCCCAGGAGCCGGCAGCTCAGCGGACGTGGGCAGGGACTCAGAGGTGGCAGTGCCAGGAGGAGCGGCACCAGCCCTGACTGGGTAAAAACCTGCCCCAGGGAGCGCGGTGACCATGGTGGGTTCGAGGCAGCTTGAGCGGGATGGTTGAGCACTCGCTGCATGAGCAGGGTCCAGTCTGGGAGCTCTGCTCTCGCTGCCCCGGTGGTGGCCAGCATAGGCACCCAGACAGAGCCAATGAGAGGGGAAGCTGCAGTGCAGAGCTTGGGGTGTAGAGAGCCCCTGCACTGCTCTCCTGAGGCGAGGTCCTACTGCAGCAGGGGCTGAGCTGCGGAATGCTGTCAATAGGCTGAAAGGTGTCAGGGAAGCTGAGAGGAAGCATCACTGCTTGCTCCAGGCCCAAAACTGTGCAGGGGCCTCAAGCGTCCATTGTAGCTTATGCAGGAAAGAAGGAGGCCGCTAACCCAGGAAGCTGGGAACTAGTAAGAGAAAAAAACAACAAAAAAAGGAAGAAGAGGACAATTAAAAGCAAAGGGCTTCCTCCTAAATCTGTTGTTCCTACCCAGAACCGCTTTGCTGTCCTGCAGGGGCTGATGAGGAACCACACTCCCACCAGGAAGAACCAGCTGATGCACTGGTAAGGAAGATCTCTACTGGTGCGGCAAGGAAAAAGCGGCGGGCCATAGTAGTAGGGGACTCTACTCTGAAAGGAACAGAGGCACCCATCTGTCGGCCTGACCCAGGCTCAAGGCAGGTGTGTTGCCTACCAGGGGCTCGGATCAAGGATGGTGCAGAGAAGCTGCCTGCTCTAGTCGGTCCCACTGACTATTACCCAATTCTAGTGATCCATGTGGGTGCTACTGATATAGACAGCAGTAGCCTGGAGAACATAAAGAAGGACTACAGAGCCCTGGGAGAGGTGGTCAGGGGCTCTGGAGCTCAGATTGTCTTTTCATCAATTCTCCAGGATACAGGGCAGGACCTCAAAAAGGCTAGGAGGATTGGCCAGGTTAATAAATGGTTAGAACGGTGGTGCTATAGTCAGGGGGTTGGGTACCTTGACCATGGGACTCAATTTGGGAGGCCAGGTCTACTGGGGGCTGGTGGAGCTCGTCTGGCAAAGAAAGGGAAGAGCGGATTTGGGAGGAGTCTTGAAAGGTTGGTCAAGAAAGCTTTAAACCAGATGTGTTGGGGAAGGGGGCATCATTCCATCCCTACACTCCCAGTCACTGGCCAGCACCTATAGTAAACGTTCAGAGCTATGTAGAGATATTCCAGCTGCTCCAGCCAATGAGCCAGCTTCAACTGGAGCTCGGCTCAGATGTCTCTATACAAATGCCCGTAGCATGGGGAACAAACAAGAGGAATTAGAGATGTGTGCACGTCTAGGGGGGTAGGATATCATAGGCATCACAGAAACATGGTGGGATGGCTCCTATGACTGGAGTGCTGGAATGGAAGGTTACAGGCTCTTTAGGAAAGACAGGCCTGGTAGGCAGGGAGGGAGAGTTGCTATTTATGTTAGGGATAGACTGGAGGGAATGGAACTCTGCCTGGGGACAGGTGAGCAGTCAAGAGAGAGTTTGTGGGTAAGGGTTGAAGGGAGAACAGCGATGGGAGACATCACTGTGGGGATCTGTTACAGACCGCCTGACCAAGAGGACTCAGCGGATGAAGCGCTCTATAGACAGATAGGAACAGCCTCATGCTCGCAGGCCCTTGTTCTCATGGGGGACTTCAACTATGCTGGTATCTGTTGGAGGGATGGTGCAGCCCGGCACAAGCAATCCAGGAGGTTCCTCAATTGTGTGGAAGACAGCTTCCTTCTGCAAGTAATAGAGGAGCCCACAAGGAGAGGTGCCATGCTTGACCTCGTGCTCACCAACAGGGAAGGGCTGGTTGGAAATGGGATGATCCAGGGCAGCCTTGATTGCAGCGATCATGAGATGGTCGAATTCGAGATCCTCAGGACAGTGAGAAGAGCGTGCAGCAAGCTCACTGCCCTGGACTTCAAGAGAGCAGGCTTTGGCCTCTTCAGGAACCTGCTCAGTAAGGTTCCATGGGATATAGCCCTAGAGGGCAGGGGGGCCCAGGACTGTTGGTTGATATTCAAGGATCACCTGCTGCAAGCTCAGGAGCAGTACATCCCTACTAGAAGGAAGTGCAGCAGGAGGGCCAGGAGATCTCCTTGGATGGATAAGGAGCTGCTGGGGAAACATAGAAGCAAAGAAGAGGCTTATAAAAGGTGGGAACAAGGACAGGCAGCCTGGGAAGAATACATGAATGTTGTCTGGGAAGCTAGGGACCAGGTTAGGAAAGATAAGGCCCAGTCAGAATTAAACTTGGCTACGGATGTTAAGGATAACAGGAAGGGATTCTATAGGTACATCGCGAACAAAAGACAGACTAAGGGCAACGTGGGCCCCCTCCGGAAGCTCTCAGGAGAACTGGCTACCCTGGATTTGGAGAAGGCCTCAGTCTTCACTGGCAAATGCTCTGACCACACCACCCAAGTCTTGGAAGGCAGACACAGAGACTGTGAGAATGAAGACCCTGGGCCCACTGTAGGAGAGGATCTGGTTCGAGACCATCTTAAGAACCTGAATGTGCACAAGTCCATGGGACCTGATGAAATCCACCGGTGGGTCCTGAAGGAGCTGGCAAATGAAGTTCCATCGTATTTGAAAAATCATGGCAGTCAGGTGAAGTTCCCGACGACTGGAAAAAGGGAAATATAACCCCATTTTCAAGAAGGGGAAAATGGATGAGCGGGGGAGCTACAGAGCAGTCAGCCTCACCTCTGTGCCTGGCAACATCTTGGAGCGGATTCTCCTGGAAGGCATGCTGAGGCACATGAAAAACAACAGGGTGCTTGGTGACAGCCAGCATGGCTTCACTAAGGGGAAATCCTGCCTGACCAATCTGGTGGCCTTCTATGATGGGGCTATGGAACTGATGGACAGGGGTAGAGCAGTTGATGTCATCTGCCTGGACTTGTGCAAAGTGTTTGACGCTGTCCCGTATGACATCCTTGTCTCTAAGTTGGAGAGACATCAATTTGATGCATGGACCACTCGGTGGATAAAGAACTGGCTGGATGGCCGCACGCAAAGAGTTGTGCTCAATGGCTCAATGTCCAGTTGGAGACCAGTAAGGAGCGGTGTCCCTCAGGGATTGCTGTTGGGACCGGTCTTGTTCAACATCTTTGTCGGTGACATGGACAGTGGGATTGAGTGCGCCCTCAGCAAGTTTGCCGATGACACCAAACTGTGTGGTTTGGTTGATACGTTGGAGGGAAGGGATGGGATCCAGAGGGACCTTGACACGCTTGTGAGGTGGGCTGATGCCAACCTGATGAAGTTTAACCATGCCAAGTGCAAGGTCCTACACCTGGGTCGGAGCAATCCCAGGCACAGCTCCAGGTTGGGCAGAGAAGAGATTCAGAGCAGTCCTGCAGAGAAGGACTTGGGGGTGTTGGTCGATGAGAAAACGAACATGATTCGGCTTCAGTGTGTGCTCGCAGCCCAGAAAGCCAACCGTATCCTGGGCTGCATCAAAAGCAGCGTGACCAGCAGGTCGAGGGAGGTGATCCTGCCCCTCTGCTCTGCTCTCCTGAGACCTCCCTTGGAGTATTGTGTGCAGTTCTGGTGTCCTCAACATCAAAAGGACATGGAACTGTTGGAACAAGTCCAGAGGAGGCCACGAGGATGATCAGGGGACTGGAGCACCTCCCGTATGAAGACAGGCTTAGAAAGTTGGGGTTGGTCAGTCTGGAGAAGAGAAGGCTGCATGGAGACCTCATAGCAGCCTTCCAGTATCTGAATGGGGGCTTATATAAGGATGCTGGGGAGGGACTCTTTATTAAGGACTGCAGTGAGAGGACAAGGGGTAATGGGTTCAAACTTAAACAGGGGAAGTTTAGATTGGATATGAGGAAGAAATTCTTTACTATAAGGGTGGTGAGGCACTGGAATGGGTTGCTCAGGGAAGTTGTGAATGCTCCATTGCTGGTGATGTTCAAGGCCAGGTTGGACAGAGCCTTGGGTGGCATGGTTTAGTGGGAGGTGTCCCTGCCCATGGCAGGGAGGAGGGAACTGAATGATCTTAAGGTCCTTTCCAACCCTAACTATTCTATGATTCTATGACTAGTTCCCATATTGTAAAGGTAAGACATCCATTTACCTGCAATTGGCTTCCAATCCTACATCTTGATTGCACCAGGAAAGTCATCTCAACGTAGGCTTCCAGGGCAAACAGCTAGAGCTCCCGGAGCTAAAGCGGGTGGTTATGTTGTCTGAATTTGGGTTACAGCTACAGATGGACTCCTGACCGTGGCAGCAGCGTGCAGATATTCTGACATGAGTCTAACTTCACTGTCCTCTTAACGTCTCTGTATTAACAGACAGCTGCAGGCCACAACCATCACTCCCATGTTCACATACAAGTCAATCTCACCTGTCGAGCTCTCTTCGCTAGAAGGGTACGTGGTCTTTCCCAAGAGCAGATTCACCATGGTGGGAGAATTGGCTACTTTTAAAGGTGTTTCGCCCTTCCTGTTGCTTTGATGAGGATTCCCTCCATAATGTAATAACAATTTCACCACCTGAAAACAGAAATTGAGACTTGAAGTCACTCATGACATTTTATTCCAGGCTTTTTGTACAACTTTCCTACAGAACTAAAAAGGGGATGTTATCAAGCAGTCTGTCCTCAGGACATGCCTTAAGGTACAAATAGTCTTCAATAACAAAGGAGACAAAAAACAGCAACATGAACCAACTTGAGCAGGAAAGAAGGGAAAAGAACAAGGCATTTTATCCCCTGCAATAGAGGAACGCCGAAAGTAAAACACAGAAGTAAAAGTAAATAAAACATAAAACCAGCACCAGGGGAGGGAAATTCCTGCCCATTACTATCAGCAGCAAATGATAATAGAATCACAGAATCCTAGAACGGTTTATGTTGGAAGGGACCTAAGAGATCACCTAGTTCCAACTCCCCTGCCACAGACAGGGACATCTCCCACTAGACCAGGTTGCTCAAAACACCGTCCAACTGGCCTTGAACACTTGAACAGAATCTCTAGTTTTGCACATTCAGCTGCTTAAGGCATGAGTTAGAAAAAAAGTTATTAAAAACAGAGCTATGGAATCCAGCAAAAACCAACCTTGAAGTGCCCGTTGTTGGCTGCATCGTGCAGAGGGGTGTCATCATCCAACCCCTTTGTGTTGACTTCAGCGCCCGCAGCAAGCAACTGCTTTGCAACATCATAGTAACCCCGGTTGCAAGCCTCATGCAATGCTGTCCAGCCTGCAAGCAAAGGGACACTCAGAACATGGACATCACCTTCATGGAGAAAGTTAGGGATGGTGAAAATCTCACACTGCAAGTGTGAATGTGTCAAGCGGTCTGTTCCTCAGATGGCCAACATGATGGGCTTGTTTGCCTGGCTCCCCATGGCACAGCAGGAAGAAACCTGCAGCTCTGCCTTTGTTACTCCAATCAGGTGGTAGCTGAATCAATCCTGCTTTTCCCTCTGGTCATGCAATGTGCTACACATATATAGATAGCTAGACCATCTATGTGAACGGACACAGCCCTGGGAAATGAAAAGGCAAAGTTTTATGTGGAAATAAGGAGAATTGCTGATGCTGGGTGAAAGTCCTCGCCAAGGTCTCAAATCCTTTCCCCTTCCAGCTCCTCCGTAAGGGCAAAACACTGCTGCCCATATCAGGATGAGCCCTGAGCTACAGACATGGCTCCCCCCACAGATCTCACAAATATTTTCTGTGTACTCTCCAAAGCAAGCAGCCACTGCAGCTGCAAAACAGGACCCTGGCTCGGTGAGAAACCAAACAGCCTCCGAGGAACACAGAATGAAATATTTTATCATGTTCAAACGGATATTTTTAAGCAGAAATTTTTCTGAAGTTTCCCAGCAAATGTGCTTGGCTCCTTCGGTATTTTGCTGATAGCACCATGGGAGCTTGTTCCGTTACCTTCACTTGGAGCATTAAGAAGGAGCACCTGTGACCAGAATTAATCACAACTGATACTTCAGCCTAGCACTGGTATTAATCATACCGGCAGAGGAACATGCAGATCTATTTATAGCTCCAAAATCGTGCAAAGAGAACAGCAAAGAGCAAAGTGAAGCTCTGGGATGTGCTGGAAGAAGGGCTAATTCAGCCCCATCACCAGCACGGGTGTGCACCAACAGCACTGCTCACCACCTCACAGCTGCCTTCTCACCACAGGACACTGTTCCCATCCCAGACTCCCTTTCCCATTACCACCACCAGAAGCTCCACTGAGGAGGAGAAGGAGGTGGTGAGGCTCCTGAGCTGAGTGTCAGAATGGTCAATGTCTCCTCTAACTCAGACACTGGGCTCGTACAGCTGGGAGCCTGACCCCAATGTTTGGTACTTAAAAACAACCCCAAAAAGCTGTAGGCATCAGCCAGTCAACCCTGGAGCAATGACTTTACAAACCCACTCTTGTCAGTATTTTCGTGCACATAATTTCTTATATTTTAAGTAAAAAAAGAGCTAAACCAGCCCACTTCCCTTTGTGAATTCCCCTCCAGACTTCCAAGAAGACACCCTCTTCGAAGGACACAAGAAAATGGAGAACAGGGTCCTTATCACAGTGTAAGAGTGTGTAGCAGCAGCAGCTCCAGGGATGGCTATGGATCTAGCCCGGCCCAGTATCACTGCCCTGAGCAGGACCACATTCAGAGCAATAGCATAGCCTGGGAATTCAGCTCCCAAACTCCAACAAGGGAACTGATGCTTTTCAGGGATTTACTATTTTGACAAACTTGAAGTAGGGTTTTGTTGATTGCTTTTAGAGGACAGCAAGATTTTTTCCTCCCCAAAGGACAACACAATTTTTGGTTAAGCCCTTATTTACAAGTCACAAACCCCGGTTACAAAGAAACTGCTTCCTGTAGTGGGAGCCATTCTTAGAGGTAGAACATTCAATCAGGTTGGGAAAAGGTTCAGGTGCCCCCACCAGTGCTGCCAGCAGGCTGGTTACCTGCGAAGTCTTTCACATTGACATCTGCACCCTCGATTATGAGCTCCTTGATGCGCCGGGCATCTCCTCGGATGGCAGCTCGATGCAGCCGAGTCTCTCCTCGCTCGTTTCTCTTATTTACTTTATCTTTGGTTTTGGAGGCAGAGTTAGGAGTTCCCTTCTGACAAACTGTAGACTGAGAGGGATGCTTTGGTGTTGTGTCTACTGCAAGGAGAAAAGAAACGAGAGTAAAGAACCGCAATTCAAAGGAAGCCTAAAAATCCCTTAGAGGGAGCTCTTGCAACGCATTTCACCTTGCCTTTCCCTAAGATGCTCAGCATAAGGCAAGAAAGGCAACTGCAGCTCTGAAGTCACTGTGAAGACAGAGGAAAGCCCGTGTATGCATAATGCAGATATTAATTGCAGGCTGCCAAAGCCCACTGGAGAGAACTGCAGTCCTTGCAAAGGCTGTAGGCAATCCCAGGATTTGGAAGCAGATAATGCAGCTCCTTACCCTAAAACCTCATTTCCTAAGGGAAGCTGCCTTTAATACACGAGGTCTGGCAGCTTTGGGAAGAGAGTGCACATTTCCTGGGAGAACATTTGAATGCTCTGAAGACTATGCAGCTTTTCTGCCTCCCCTTTTCCTCACCCCAAATAACAGCAACATAAGCAGCTAGATCTTGTTAAGAAGAAACGAAAAACGTGGCTAAAGCTGCAACATCTGTGTGTAGGGTGCAGATGTGCTCATACAGACAGCACAGTGCCTCTAAAAACCCCGGGGGGTCATGTATGCAGCAGATAAAAATGACTAAAATACAAAATCCAGGGTAAACACGTTCCAGCTGCTCCACATCTCACGTTACAGTTGCAGTGGTTACACATCCTATCCCTCTCCACAGGAAGAAACCTTAAAAAACCCGCAGAGGAAGATATTCTAACATTATTCACAATGATCCTTTACTGAGTTAGCCCCAGAGCCAGTGGAAAACGTGAAGCTCTGACATTGAGGAGCTCCCATGGAACTGAAGCTGCAGTTAAGCAGCCAGGGCAGGCTCAGTGGTGGCCTGGATTTGGCCCACAGGACATCTGCTACTGCCATATGCTGGAAGAAGGAAGGACAGCAGCAGCCACATGTGAGCCTATGGCAGTGCCTGCAGTGGGAGCAGGTGTCCTGCTGCCCCACTCCTGCATCTCACCTTTGGCACTGTGAGCAGGGAGACCTCATGGAGCATCCTCAGGGATGAGCTGCCAAGGGGTGCAGCTCATCCCTGCTGCCTTCGAGGAGCTCCCTTAAGCGCACTGAACGAACCCACCCTCCAGACCTTACCTGGGCTGTTTGCAGACTCTTCTGCTGTCATCTGCATAAGGAGAGCAACTTGCTGGCGCTCGGACAGTGGATATCCTGCCCGGATCCCCGAAAGGCCCATTCCGAAGAGCAAGCCAGGCTTTCTGGTGGCAGGTTCCTTTTTAATCCTCTTGCGCTCAGGACCCTGCTTTTCTGCGGAGACACAGAAACAGAAGCTGTGAATGCTGCTGGAACTCAAAGCCATGTTTGCTTCTGAGGGGTGCTAACAGCTCTTCAATCCATCTCTGTATCTCACAAATGGAAAAACCTGTGGTGAAGGATGCATCCCTGCAGTGGGAGCACCGGCACCCAGGGCAGCTGGAACACACACTGCTCCTGCTGCCCACCAGCTCTTCTGACAGTGTCTCCCAGTATAGGCTTCTACCAGTTCTCCCCCCACCATCAAATAACAGCACAAGAGGGGGGAAGCAGGTCCTCTGTGGTCTGTACCTTCCATCTTGCTTCTAGGAGCCTCCATTTCATGCCATGGTGCTTCGAGGAGCGTACACAGCCTTACACCACCACAGCATGGACTGAACTGGAGGCACCTAAAGGCATCAACAAAAAGTGCTAACAAGACACAGGCTGACAGCTTGGAAACATTACCATCTCATCCCTTCATTATCATCAAACGGATGTGTTGCCCCTGGGAGCACTAGGCTGGTCCTCTCCTCCCTAGTGCAGAGCACACCCCTGCAGGTCAGGCCGATGACTTCTTAGCCGTATATATTCCTGCATCCCTCTTAAGAAAATCCCGAACAGGAGGGCAGGAAGAAACTCCTGTGCCTGGCTTGTCATACCCCAAATCCCAGCCTGACCCTCAGTCTCCTAAATCACCCAGCTACAAAGGCAGCTCCCACCGATGGGCTGCGCGTGGCCTCCTCTGAAGTCGGAATTTGCGGTTGGAATGCCATATGCACAGGGATGAGACAAACCCCAGCTTCACCCTGCACCTCCAGCCTTGCTCTCAGCCCATCACGCAGCAGCAGCCTGCTGCAAGCTGGTGAGAAGTGGACCCTGCACTATGCAACTTGTTGCCTCCCTCCTAGTGCCCAGCTCAGGCATCCAAACCTCTGTGAGAAGCCTGATACTAATACAGCCTTAAGTGTTTTCCAGTTTTCTTTGTGCAAGTATTGATCCTTTTCCCATTCAAGGAGAGTCAGCAGCCCTTCATCCGTGCTAGTCTGTTTGCTTGCTTTGTTGACGCTGTCTGGTGAGAGCACAAATCCTGCTGCATCCTCCTCTCCCGCAGGTCCACACAGCCACAGCCACGCCAGAGCCATAGAATCACCACCCTCACAGGGAAGAGCTTCTGCCTAAGAGCTCATCTCAGTCTCCCCTCTGGCAGGTTAAAACCATTCCCCTTGGCCTGTCCCTACAGGCTCTTGTCCAAAGCCCCTCTCCAGGTTTCTTGTGACTCCTGCTGAATGGATGCATTCAGCAAACAAAGTTTCAAGGTGCCACTTCAAGAAAGAAAAAGTAATATTTCTTTCAAGAAGCCAGCCAAGCAATAGACAGAATATCTGCACAGCACCACGGCAATCCCTTGCCAGCAGCCAAGCTGCATCCCTCCTACTAGGCAACTGTCCTAAACCCACAAAGAAGCATAAGGAAGACACAGTGCATGCAAGTGGAAAATCCAACTTTGATCACGTCTATTTCTGAGCACTGATACAGTTTGTTTACAGCCAGCTGACTGCAGGGCTGGTACCAACATTTTGAGCAGCCACAGCTATAGAAGTTATCAAACCCAGGTGAGTGGCTCCTTGTCTTCACATCACACGCTCAAACACCAGTTTGAGTCAAGGCTGGTTTGATGCTGCTCAAGAAACCTGATCAGCAAAACACCTCACTGCACCCTTGATGTAATGAAGACTGCAGAGACAGTTCAACCCTAACAGGGACATAAACAGGGACTCTGTTCTTCAACTAACCACCCATGCTTTTCAACAGAACAAATCCTGCCTATGACTTTGAAGCACAAAGTAAACATCTTTTTAATGAAAGATGTTTTGCACAGCCACCAGCCCCTGGGTCACAGAGTCACAGCCTGGTTTGTGTTGGAAGGGACCCTAAAGCTTATCCAGTTCCAACCCCCTGCCATGGGCAGGGACACCTTTCACTAGAGCAGGTTGCTCCAAGCCCCATCCAACCTGGCCTTGAACACTGCCAGGGATGGGGCAGCCACAGCTTCTTTGGGCACCCTGCGCCAGTGCCTCAGCACCCTCACAGGGAAGGAAATCTTTACAGTCAGCCCCAGCAGGGATGGGCACTCCCCAGGATGCTGCTAGGAGACAGAGGCATCGAGACAGTTATTATCACAGCAAGCCTACAAGTACCTGCTCTCCTCAAAGAGGAACACTGTGACCTGGAGCACTTTCACATGGGCTGATTACACTGCTGATACGGTACACCGAGTCTTCCAGCGAGGCAGGATAGGCATGGGATCTCTTCTACTCAAATGTCAGACTCTAAACACGCTGATTATTTTGTTTAAGGTATTTTGTAAACCCCAGAAAGCATTAGAGGGATAATACACAGAGGTCTGTGAACAAGTAAATGTCTGATATGCTCCTCAAGAAACCGGGCTTTGACTCCCAACAGCCAGGGAGAGAAAACCCCACCACGTAACCACGCAGCACCCTGAAACTGGTAGTCAAATGTGTGTGGGGAGATGCAGATCTCCAAGAGGATATGCAGTGGATCACACGGATGTAAGCTTTACGGACTAGCTGCATCCAGTCTCTTCCCTACCATGAGCCCTTTGCCAGGGCAGGGCCTGGTGGCCTGGGAAAGGCAAATCCCGCACCCTCCAGCCCAGCTCTGCTTATCCAGTCGTATTTGTTGTTTTGAGAAATCCATTGCGGTCTCTGGCACATGGTCACCAGCAGGACAGAGCCTGCTTTGCCTCCACACAAAGTCCAGCAGGCCAGGAGAAACTGTGACGGATGGGTCTGAACTCACTCAGTGGACTTTGCACCGAAGCACAGGTTTCCTCATTCAAACTGCCAGTGGAGTAGAAGTCGCTGGCATTCGAGGGCAGCAACGTGTGGGGACATTTCCCCTGCTCCAGCTCGACTCATGCCACTTGCATCTCTCGGACTCCCTTGGCCACCATTTAGCAGGCAGCTCCGAAACCTTTTACCCTGCCCCAGGCACCAAAGTGCCACCCTCTGCTGCCCTCTGCTGCTCTCAAACTGCAATGATCTGGCCCAGAGCAGACGATTTCCATTGCCCCCGGCACCTGGGATCCTGTACATTTAAGAGATGATAACTCCATACCAGGCAATTTCTCTAACCAGACAGCACAGGTCACCCTTCTTCAAGTAGAAGCCCTGGAAATACATCTGTGCACTGAAGGAGAATCCTGGTCTGCTTCTCCAAAGCCACATTTCGGTCACCCTGGCAGCTATAACAGAGCTACAAGATGAAATCAGACCACAGGAAAGTGGATAGCTTTTTAATGGTTTAAAATAAAATCAAACTCGATGTGTTAATGGTAAGAAAACAACTAAGGCCAGGCAGTTCCATGAGCTGAGCAGCCAGTTGAGCCAGGCATACCCACCCGAGCACAGGGATACCTCATCTGCACAGGCTGCTCCTCGCTAGGCTCCAGAGCTCCTGCTTGTTAAATCCTGCTCAGCCAGGCCCAGCTTACCCACACACCTCAGCTCAGCTCAACCGGCAGCTCCTGGTCGCATCCAGCCTTGTCACGAAGCATAAGGATGCTCAAGGGGGGGTCACACCTTGGCCGGTGCCACCAGGAAGGGGCTTTGAAGTAGAGGCAATGCACAGGGGTTGTATGCAGTAGAGGGCTGCTCTGTGTGTGTGGAGGGAGACACAGTCAGAATGGGAATGTTTTCATTTTACTATTACTGGGCTGCTGCAGGCTGTCAGCATGAGCCTGTGATTCGCAAGAACGGACTACCGAGTTCACTCGAAACCCCCTTAAACTTCTATTAATCCTGCAGTTGCAGAACGTCCTCCTCCACAGAACATTTAACATTAAAAACCAGGTGATCAACAAGATATAAATAAATGGGAAGCGACCAGCTCCCCCTGGCTATGGTGAGGCAGCCAAGGACTCGGGATTGCATGTGTTTCCCTGTAGGAAGGCAGCATCACCTGGCGCGGCACAGGATCATATCTAGTCCTGCGTGACCACTGTGTTTCACTCCTCAGTGTCGCCTTCTGCCCAGCAGGAGAGGCACTCCTCCCTCTGGCTCTGGGGCCATGGAGCTGCAAGCGTGTTTCATTTCAATTCAGAAGATCTTACTCAGAATCTGATTTTCAGCAGATTTTAAAGGGCACCTGCACAAAGGTCTCTGCTCAATGCTTCAGGTGCTACTGGCTCCTGCGGGCTGCTCCTTCTCCTCTGTTAAATGTTTCTCTGTAACACCTTGCAGCAATGTGGAGCGAATTAACAGAACGCTCACAATAGGTAAAAAAATACCTCAACAATCAGGAATTAAAGATATTTTACACTGAAACCCCTTCAGCAAGCTGTATGCATGCCAGTCCTTGTGTGTACGCACAAAAACCAGAGGCATAAGGGGGTGTGCAGACAAGGAATTATCTCACTGCCTATCTCCAGAGATGGTGGCTGGACCGGGCACACTGATCCCAATGGAAAGGAAGATGACAGCAGCCCAGCGATGTGCTGTGTACCTCCAGTCAGCTGTTTTTAAAGCAGCTCTTTTGCTGCTTGCTTCAGCCCTCTGCAAACCTGCAAAGCAAAGCCTCAGCCTAGCACTATGGGGGTTTAATCCGGGGATCCTGCTTGGCTCTTCCCTCATGCTGACGCTGGCAGGAACCGCATGCACAGGCTTAAAGGGGAAAGCAGGATCTGAGCAGAGCTGTGGCTGCCCAGCACAGCCGGGAGCTGCTGCTCCTTCCTTTCATCACACTAAACCCAGGAGGCTTGTGAAAGGCAGGACAGCAGCAGGTTCACAGGACAAAGAGGTTTGAGCATTAGCCCCGCAGGTGGTTCTTGCGCCCAAATGAGAGTGCAGGTCATGCACCACTCGTGCTGCTGCAATGGGGACTAAATCCAGAGCTGCTGGAAACCCATCAGCAGCTCTGCGGATGTCCCAGGGCACAGAGGTGTTCAGGGCTGTTGGGCTGGCTCTAGCAGGCCCAAGCCAAAATGGGAGACAGGGAGAGAGGCAGGGAAGGAAAGGGAAAAGGGTGGTGATGGAAAATCTGTCTCGAACACGTACTGTGAGATGCTGGCAGGTTGTGGGGATGGGAGCTCCAACCCTGAGCTGAGGCTGAGCTGCTCGGCTCCTCGCTCCCCATGAGCACTTTGTACCCTGTAATGCAAAAAGCATCTGTTTAAGCTGTTCCAACATGACAACGCACACATGTAAGGTGGTACCCTGAGGAAAAATATCATTTCCAAACCAACCAGCTCACGCTGAACATCTCAGCGTTGCACACAGCAACTGGCTGCTGGCTTGCCGGTGAGTGGGGATTTAAAACAGTTTATTTGCCGAGCAAGCACACAAACAAAAGATCAATGAGAATAAATTAGACCGGCATAGACAGCAACAGAGACTGCACTGCACCCCCGAGAGACTGCACGAGCCTCTGTTTTCCCCATCCCCAGCCTAGCATGCGTAAGAGTGACTCATTTTTACTGCAGAAGTTGTAGGGCATAAAACATTTTGGAGCATGTCAGCTCAAATCAGGAGAAAAGCAGGTTTAACCTGAGCACAGGCAGCCTGGAGCTCTCAGGGCATCTGCAGACATGGACCAACGCGTGCTGAACAAGGCTGATCATGAGCCAGAAGGTTTATAGCACACGATACAACCACGCCAAGAGGCTCCGCGGGCATCCCCAGAATTTAAGGACAAGCATACAGGATGGTGCTGAGGGGAAGGCTTCAGCGCTGCAGGGACATGGCAGTGGTGTGAAATGGGAGCAGTGGGAACAGCACAATGGCATGGGCAGATAAACAAGAGGAGGGCAGTGGGGAGCAGGACAAAAGCAAGACAGTGAGTGAGAAGGGGGAACAGGGATGGCACGGCTGCATGGAGACCACCAAAAAGCAGAGGAAGGCGGCGCTGAGGCTGCAGAGCTGCATCTGAGGACCAGGGGAGGCTCTGCACCAGGAGGGCACGGACATGCTGCAGAGCCTGCAATACACACAGGCTGGGGGGGCACAGATGGGAGATGATGTCTGGCTCATCAGCCAAGTGAAAGCAGGTGCCAAAAAGGAAACCAAAGAGGAAAATGAGAGGAAAAGCTATAGCATGGTCTGCTTCAGCGGAATGGCAAGGAAGGCACCTGAGCCGCTCCTATACAGCAGTGAGCTGCTTTCTAATTTGCAGGATGGAGAGGGACCAGAGCCAGAGCCTGATCCTGCAAAGCTAAGCTGGAAGGATGGTGAAGACATTGGCTCCAACACTCAGAAGCGGAGGAGAGATGTCAGCAGGGGGAACAAGCCCATTTATAACCACAGCAGGTCACTGTGTGTGGGACTGAGCCCCATCAGCCTGGGGACAGACAGCCCACAGGCTGGACCCCAGTGTTTGTAGTACCTTTAAAAGCATCATTCTGCTGGAGAGGTTCAATGGTGTGTGGTAGCCTGTGATCCAAATACAGACATTCTCCCTCCATTTGCAGGGTAGACAATACCATCTATGCATGTAAACATGTAAATGTATCTTCTCACCAGAGCACTCACTGGCTAACAAGATGCTGTGAGAGGAACCAAGGGGCTTATACCAGAAACAAATCTGCATGTTAAACATGAATAATTCTGAGACCCCAGTTTTCAGGTCCAAAGCTTTCATTTCCCACAAAACAGATGGAGATGAAGGAGGGCGGATGGGGATGAAGGCTCCTGACATTCCTCCCCTCCTGGGAGCTGGGGGCAGGACACTCTGCAGACAGAGCTGATAAAAGCTCTTGTATGAAGCAAAAAGCCATCATTGATAGATTTTTGGTTCACAGAGACACAGCACACTGCAACCTCTCACTCTGCATGTTAAGGAGGTGATGAAGGGGGGAGGAGGGAGATTTATGGCAGCTCCCATCATAAAACGACCTGCTTCTTCCACACAGCACTTCCCAGATGGCTGATGCACACGGGGAGTTTCTAAGGGTGATCTGAAGGCTGGTGTTTGCCAGCCTATCCTCACTGTACTGGCATTATGGAGCCCAGCTAGAAACGGAGAAGCTCTGACATTCACTCCCTCCCTGGTTGCTAGGTGAGAACAGTTTCTTGACTATTTTAGTAAAAGGACTGAAATTATACAACCAAAGAAAGACCCGATGCAGCAGAGCCCATTAGAGCCCTCCAGCTGCACACAGCCGAGCGCAGCCAGCGACGGAAAATGCGCACAAATAAGGGTTTGGAGGCAGATGCCTTTTTTAATAAGCCAGCAATTTGCTTCTCACGGATTCCCTCGCCAGCCTCCCAACTTGTGACTGACAAGTCCGTTCCCATGCAGGGACACTCAAGCCCCTCTCAGGCACTAGGCAACCCAAGAGCCAGCTCCGGGAGAGGACCAGGGTTTGGGTCATCTGATTCATCAGGCATTTTCTAACCTAGCAATTAGCGTCATGTAACATACTCAGGGGATTAGCATGAAGGACGGTGTGAAGCAGCACAAGTTTTAAGCTTGGAGGCCAGCTTCTGTTGACCATCCTCACGCTGACCCTGGTCCCCCAGCAGTATACAAGCCATTGGAATCAGCCCTGGACAGTCCTCTACAGCCAGGGAAAGGCGTGCATGCACTTACCAGCTCACAGGGCTGGCTGGGGTTTTGTCTCTCCCTTCTTCCCCAAAAAGCAAAACCATTCTGTCCCAAAGTGGTGCCTCAAGGCAAGCGCTCAGGTGCTCTGCAGAGGGGCAGGGGCATCTCTGGGGTTTACAGCTGCTTGCTAAAGAAATATATCATTATATAGGGGGAGACTTGCAACACAAACCTGCTGTCTGGCTGGGAATGGACCACAGGGTGGGAGCAAAGAAGCTGCCAAGACATCCCAGGTCAGAGGGGAGCTGGATGGATGGACACGGCTGGGGTTTCACCAACATTCCCCAAAACACCAGCAGAGTGTTATGGGTAGCTGGGAGGAGTAGCAAGACAGAGCAAGGGGTTGGGGGAGGCAGGAGGGCTGGGGACACGAAGTAGTTCCACCAGCTTCTTGCTCTCAGCTTACACCTACTTTATTATTCAAGAACTTAAAAGCACGGTATTTCCTTTATTTCTTTCATCAAAGCAAGAGGCAGAAACAGCTTAAGGACTTTAACATTTCAGCTGCAGGCCTCTCAGGACATGTTTTCCATTCCCCCCCCATCCAGTCTAGCCACCTCTCCCCGCCTCCCCAGGCTGAGATGACCATCAAATGCCACGAGACCACAACAGATGCAGATGACGCTGTTGTTATTTTGGTCGGCACGGGAAGCTGCCGCTTTCCATCTCCAGAGCAGGAGCCTTCTGCTCTGTGCCCTGCACCACGGCAGGTCCCCCACCTCCGCCAGCCCCAGCACGGCATCAGCATCG